>OU823247.1:9837500-12337500 GCA_917490735.1 Dryobotodes eremita | reverse complement strand
CCCTGCATCAAGTTCGTGGTAGTCAAGTTCGCGATAATCGTGCCTGCTTTCTACATGTGGATGCTTGTTTTCAGGTGATTTAAATTCTCTTTTTAATAATTATCTTAATAATTCAAATCCAAAACATTTTATAAAATTAAATCTAAAAGTACGTACTGACATTCTTAACTTTTAGCAATAGTTATAAAAAGATGATATGGACTCAATCAATTAATTACTCAAGGTTTGTCTGACAGCTACTATCACGCCCTTAAAGTGGCGGCGGCGTTCAAAACGTTTCCAGCTGTCCTGCCCCCCAACGACAATGACTATGGACTGGAGCTAGCTGTCCGAAGGAGGCGCACCAAGTCTCTGCTAGGGGAAGAGCAGCTCCGCAAAAAACTTGTCGCAAACTTGTAAATATAATGATATCTTACCGTAGTACTTATAGTTAATACTTAATAGGTACACTATACCATCGGTACTTTAATCCAAAATATTGCACTGGTTAGCCCACAAGGGGCTCGTGGCTAAATAATAACAGCCGCACGGGTCGACCGAAGGTTAAGCTACGCTTGCCGCGGTCAGTTCGTGGATGGGTGACCATCCATTACATTTTGAGACCATTACGTGCCTTTTTTGTTCTCCTATGTTGTGTCTCATTGCGTTATGTTATCTTTAGTATAAAAGCTTAAGTGTCCTTTTTAATTACATTAATAGCATGAAATCGGTATAATTTACTTTACAGTTACGGAGAAAGGCCTTCAGGTGCTACCGATAAAACATATTTGCGCCCGGTTTTACAAACTTTATCAAGAGTAGTGATTTCGGTCGATGAAGAAGAAGTCATTGAAGAAGAAGGCCCAGAGGCAGATGTTATGAAACCGTCAATGGCAGGATGGCCGGATATTGGTGCTTACGCATACGAAGATTGGTTCGGAAGCGAAGTTATGATACCTCGTGATACTGACCGCATTTTAGAACAAATCGTTTTGATGTTGTTACGAATAGGTGCTTATTTGAATAAGGAAGGGAAAGACTCTATTACAGCTTCTCAGATATTAAATTCAGCAATACCTGCGTCGTGGCCTCAGCAGCAAAATATTGATTGCGGTGCAATGAATGGAGACGACACTGAGACGCCTCCACATATAGGTAGCAGCAAAGGAAATATAGCTTCGTACCTACGTGAATATCCACAAATATTTATGAAGAAACAAGGCAACGGCCTTTCTCAGACTGAACTTACATTTGCGACTTTAAAAACTGGTCAGGGTCATGTTGAAAATGATGAAGGAAGTACAAGTAAAAAAAAAAAAAAACAGTACTCGCCTAGTAGTACATCTTACGAAGAAATCTCATTAGTTGGGGTTGAAAAAGTACCCAGCAAGAGGAAAATTACAATATCAGATAGTAACACTACACCGGAGGATAAAACTGTTAAATTAACATTGCCTCCAGAATTGCAGATAGAACGAACTACTAAATCAGAAGAAAAAAAAATTAAATCAAAACTGAAAAAGCAGCGCGCTTCGGAGTTAGAAAAGTATGCCAGTGAAGTTGTTAACAAAGTACTGGATAATTTGCAAGAGAGTAATACTTCTGCACGTGATTACAAAAAAGTATCTGCAGAGAGTAAACATTCAAATAATACCAAAAATAACGATTCTACAGAAACATTGAATAATGATAATATTAAAAAAAATACACATTTTGCAATTTCAAATACTGGAAACAGTAAAACAGTGACAGAAAATCAAACACCGAAGGAAAACAACAAAGACGAGTTTACTTTTGACAAAACCGAGACTGTGGATATATCTTTAATACAAAGTAAACAATTGAATACTCATATCAGTAGGAAAGCCTCAGATATAACAATTTTAAATGAAACTACTAAGGAAGAATCTGTGCTTAGTCAAATTTTAAATGTTGAAAATAATGAACAGTTTACGCCTAGTGGAATAGAGAATGGATGTAAATCGAGTGATAATAAAATATCAATTAAAGCCTCAGATGAAACAATATTAACAGAAAATAATAACAGGGAATCTATGCATAGTCAAAGGTTCAATGTAGGCAACAATAAAAAGTTCTCTTATGATAGTAAAATCTCGAAAGCAGGTACTAGCAGTGAAGTACCGAAAGTTGACAATAATGAAGGTTTCACATATACTCAGATACCGAATGGTAATAAAATTAAAGAACTTACAGGTATTAAAATTTCAAAAGAAGATAGCACCTCGAATTTAAATTATACTTTTGACGAAATGAATGGTGATCCTTTAAATTTAAGCAATAAAAAAGAGTTTTCACAAAATAATACAAAAAAGATAGAATTAACTGAAAGTCGAATCTCTAAAGACGACAAAAATAAAGAATTATCACTTCTTATACTATCAAATGATGATAACATTACAGACTCTCTGGGTGTAAAAGTATTAAATAAAGACTCTTCAGATGATAAAATACCAAACGAAGTGGACAATAAAGTACCTACTCTCCACTGCCACTGCGGTAAATATAAGTATCAAATCAAAAGGAAAACATGAAACAAACTTAAACCAGACATTTGATCAAACAAACTTATAGGGGAGTATTACAAGACAAACAAGACAGCAAGAAAACAACCACGTTAAATTGTATGTATTTTATTAAGTTACGTATTTATTCATAAATAAAACTATTAAAAGGTACCCATGACTTAGTCTGTCATATCTTGATTTTCACTTATGTTTCGAATTTCTGGTTGACACATACTTTTGTGTACAGCTGCCACTGGATCTAAGTACATTACTCGGTAATTAAATTCATTAGGATCAATCAAATTGAATTGATACATTGGTAACCTGTTTGTTATTACCCATGCCATTTGTGGTACTTCATGATCCATTCGTAAATCATTGGGAAAGATCATTGTGTTATTGTTTTGAGCGACAACTACTAGATTCCGGTTTGTGTACGGTTTGCGTGTGTCCCAACATCCGATACTGTCTCGCGAAATGAGGTTAAAGAACATAACACCGTTGCGGTCAACGGCTGCGGCGGAGACCTGTCCGTCTGCACCGCGACTGTCGCCGAGCAGCGTAAACTCGCCCACGGAGTCGCTCACGCGCGACGGCTCGCGAATTACAGACGTACTCACTACGAACTCCAGGGAACTTGACATGGAGTGATAGTACAGTGGTCTATCGCCATGGTGATACTTGCCTAAGGACATGCCGAACAGACCGTCAGACCACTGATAATTCAGTCCATGTAAAGTATAGTTTGATAACAATGGCTCTGGGTAGAAGCTGTAGTGACTGAATCGCCAAAAAGCGGCGTCTTCATGTCTAAAGACGATTAGTCCGAAACGCCAGGCATCTGCGATGTATACGTGCAGGTCTCTGCACCGCACGTCTCGAGAGTCGATCACGAGATTAGTGATCAGTGAGTTCTGAAGAACAAACTCGCTCGGGATTGGATAACGCCCCAATACTGTATCAGTACTGAGATTTATGGCAAACAACGTTGGTGGGCAAAGTTGACGTGGCGTTTCAAAGGCATCCACTTGGCCGGAGTCGAGCACCCACATAACGCCGCAGTGGTCTATGTTCATGCGGAATACTGAAGTGAAACCAGTGCAGTTATCTGTTGAAAAAAAATAAAAATTACACTCTTTCTTTAGATAGTAAGAAAGTACCTCGATGAGTTAGGCATACCTGCGTTATGCCAGTCCCAGTTAGGGAAAGGTTCTAAGGGCGGTGATTCTGTCGGCGCACCGATGGGTACAGACGATAGCGTGGCTGGGGTCCCCGTCTTCCACCGAGGCGTGCTAATAAACACGCGGTCTTTCCAACGCTCCACTCCAAGAGGTATTACGTTTGTTGCGTTGAATTGCCTGAAGAAGAATAAAATTGTAATAATACTCCTTTTCACTGCAAAAATCGCAATACCTCAAAAATATTACCCATTGTTGATAGCTTCCTGGCGATCTTGGGGCGTGGGATACGCGTAATCGATCTGTTTCCATCTGTATAAAGTGCCTAGCGGTTTCCTGCTAGCAATTTGTATATATCCAAAGGTTGTCGTTACGATGCTCGTCAATATTACAGATAACAATATCTGAAAGACAAGGAGAGAAACTTACAAGTTAAATACCAATAATTCGCTGGTAAATATTTAATTATCCAATCCACTGTTACATGCACTACAGGACCATTCATGTGTAAAGATTATTATGCGTTATTAAGTTCATAGTGTTACACATTATTATGTGCTAAAACATACGTACATACATACAAGGCAAATAGGTAAGTACCTACTATTTTTGTATCTAAAAAATATAGTACCTGCGCTAGAAACACTTTGTGAAGTATGTTCCATGATAAATTAATGTAAAGTTTAATGGAAGGACCTATATTAACAGAAGACGAGGCTATTTCTTGTAAAGTATGTGCAAAAAGGACTAGAAAGCTACGAGATGTATAGAGTTTTTAATGATATCATCAACGTTAAATAATATATTAAGAAACTAATTTATATGTATGTGTTATAAACATAATGGATACAACGGTCAGGTTGGCAATAAATGAAGTTTATAGGTTGCTAGACCTCTCGCCAAAATCTTGGTAGGTATTTCTAGATTATGTATTTATATTATGCGAGTATGTAGGTTCCCAATAGACAGACATCCTCGTCATTCTAGGAAAGTATTCCTACGTATCATCACAAAGCCCCAAAGAAGCAATGCAATTAGTATTTTTTTAATGTAACTGTGGTAATGGGTAAAATAGAGGCAGAAACTGGGTTTCTGCCTCTATTCTACCTAATCTGTACAAATACTTATGTAGGTAACATAAATACAGTACATCTACCAATTCAATGAACCTGTTTTAAACACCACAGGGGTCAAACGCTTAAAATTCTCATCGACATAATTGATATTCAGCTATACTATGAATGTCTGAAGAGTCTTTGTTCGAAGAGGATTATCACTTAGTTAATCCATCATTCCAAACATCGCACATGTGCAATATATTTTTCAATAGACCGTTGCGTGCATTACTACACTGACATCCTAATTAGGTTCCTATTATAGTAATTTTGTTTGACGTAAATATGTTTTTATCGTTTTTTAAAGCCGTGTGTAGATACCTAAAATGTAACATTGACTGGGAGGTTAACTTAGTCGGGTTGCTTAATTAAGTATGACCGTCGAGGACAACGGCTTCACGAACCAGTTAGTGTCAAAATGCGCTCGTTATTTGTCGCGTAAGTAGGGTTGCCAACTTTTTTTGAGAAAAATAACGTATCAAATTCTTTGAATCGGGTAAAAAAAAGGTATATGACAGAAAAAAAAAGTATTTTTCAAATTTAGGGGTGCTTTAAAGCAAACGCTAACAACGTTTTGTTGTCTTAACCACAATTTACATTTAAATAAATTAATAAATCCTTTTTATGGACGATCTGTTTCTCTCTTCTTGTCACTACAACAGATCCGCTACCGAAAAAACTCTTAGTGAAAGCTGAAGTGGCGGAAAATACATAAAAATAAAAAATAATTTGTGAAGCTAGGTGTCAGACCGATACTGCCATCTGCCAACAATATTTTTCTTTGAAAAATCTTTATTAATAAATTTAATTTTTTGACTGATCAGTATAATCGACACATTCAGTAATTAAATTAGCCTTGTTTTACGCATTACAGTAAATATTAGAAATAAAGTATTTTCGCATACTGTATTTTTATGCAAAAGTATAAAGTATATTTATCGAAAATAAAGTAGAATACGTTATTATAAAGTATGGTTGGCAACCCTACGCGTAAGTTATAAAGTGCGTGGATATCAGCTGTTTCATTGTTGATAATAGTCTTTAATACATAACATTATTTTAGAATTATATCCGGTGTACTTTAAAATCAGCTTTGCATTTAAGTTTGAATAAAGCTTCAGATTTTTTTACCATCAATATTTTGCGAACCATAAAAACCTTGCGAAAATCTGCTTGGATCATAAACGCGCCATTTTGGAAAATATTCGAAACCTAACTTTCATAATACCATATCACTACACAAATTAGCTCAAAGCTTAGGAATCGTCTAGTTTACATCAAAAATTAAGTAGGTATAAGAACTTACCTTCTCCATATTAACGTTTTCACTGAATCTCTTATGCATATATCTGTTTGAAGCACGTCTGTTCGGTCGGTTGCTTAGAACTGTTATGTATAACAGTGAGGACTAAATACGAATTAAAGAAGTTATTACATAAATGGTTTTGACGTGAGCAACCAGTTTATAGTCTGTTATTACTCGGAACTATGTTCAAGGAGTGGTCGTGCCTGGCTGGTGTAATACCTTACGCTCCCAACTGGTCTAGATTATAGAGAAGGGAATATTTTTACGTTCGTGATAAAACTGAATAACTAGTTTAGGTAACTCCGTACATTATTGTGCTTAACGTACCTGTAAGTCGTATTGTGGAAGACATGAGTGATTTTCTCAAGCGTAAGTTTTAGGCGGCGCGACTAGAAATCATATCTTAAACCAACCGTACAATAAAGTTTTTTTTTTTTAAGAAAGTAGATTATTATTTTGATTTGGTCGTAAATATTTTAATAGAAAACATAGTAGTTAGAAAAAATACATGTTATTTAGCATTATTCTAACTTAGGTGGCGCGTCCACAATCTGTTTTTCTGGGAATTACCACCGCTTAAACGAACTATACTAGTTAACTGGAAATAACAAACTTTATTTGAATTCAGTATTAGTTTTTCTATCTGATGAGAGTTTTATTCGTATATTTAGTGCAAAACTTTGTCTTAGAAAAAATCGAGAATGACTGTCCGCACAATTTTTTTAATTTTGTTGGGTGTACTGAAATCATTAAGTGGCTCGTATATAATAAATCCAGAAGGACGACACTACCATCGTTCACTTCGTTTAGACAGGTCACAGGTGCTCACGCGTAGAAGTGACAGATATGTGCCATCCTGTTGTGATTTCCCGCTAAAAACGTAAGCCTTTTCGTAGTAATCGGACAAAAACTTGCAATTTTCGTGTTAAGGTTTTAAAACGTTTTATAACTAAGTTGGTGTTGTAAAATATATTTATAATAAAACAGTTTGATACGCTTTCAAAATGATACAAATATAATTATTATATTCTTAGTAGTAGTTTTTAAAATAAACATTTTAAACAAGATTCTAATTGTGGTGGTGCAATGTTGGTGATTTTGGACGTGGTATTTTACCAATCAATAAAATTGCTTAGTTACACCAAAATAATTTTTTAGTGTTACGTACCTGCAAGAAAAACGAAAGAAGGAACCGTAATAAGATAACTCGATCTGGACGTAAAGTAGGTATATTATATGAGTAGCTTGAGACTGATGAAGAAACAAGAACTTGTATAATTCTGCACTAGTAATTCGTTAAAGACGTTCATGCACTGTACGCCCCTGTATGAAAAACGCTTTTTAAATAATCCAGTACCCTTTTCGGGCGCGGCTACATATAAATTTCTATATTTCCAGTATAAGCTAATCTCGCATTGGATAGGATTGCCGTACAATGAGAGGTCAGCTTATACTGAAAATCTCCAAAGTATCATCGTAATCCGATAAATAGTATAGAAACGCATAGAAGAGGAACGAACGAACAAATTTTTTTAAATTTTTATTGTTAGATTAAAGTGCGAGCAAAAATTAAACACGATTAATTAATTAATTAAATTAGGTTATCGATTGGCAAAAAAAATAAAATAAGTTAGGTATTATTTGTATTCCAGCATGATAACGAAGAAATCAAAGTTGACACACGCGGATGGCTTGGAGAGGAAAAGGACGGTAGAAATTAGGGGAAATATAATCGGAATGAGCCCGTCAAACTAAGAGTCATTGCGAAAAAAGAAAGTTGTATTAAATGATAATTTTTATTATTGATCTCAATATGACTGTTAACATAACATGTTAAAAAAATACTATAAAAATATTATAAATGATCATGATGAGGATGATGATAGAAAAGGTGATTAAATTTTTTATAATTTAGAGATGAAGAATTGACAACACAGAAAAGTAAGAAAATTCTATTTATTGTTTGTGGTTTTTGTATTGGGGTCAATACGTAAGTTATTTTTTTATTATATTATTAATAAATTATTTATTCATTATAAAAAAGGCTTTTATTGTTATTTTATTTATAATTTGGTGTAGTAAAACAATTTTGGTGTCAAGACTTTCTAAGTTTGGTGACAGAAATGAATTTGTGTGTCAATATTTTAAATTTTGGTCAGATATCAATTTTGGTGTCTTACCAATTCTGTTATCGACAATATATTAGAAACTTTCAGGATTAAATACATTTCTCTTACATTTTATGTAACGGAATACTTATTCTTTGCATATCAACCTCTTATATTATTTAAAAATTCAAAAATAAAATTTTCCACCAAATTAGGTAATAAATCATAGTTGTGGAAATTTACTCACATAGTACTTAAATTATATGTGTCTGTAACATTCTTTACAAAATCTCTTCACTAGTCAAGCAATTCCTCGAAACGTCTCATGTTTAATTCGATGCTAATTAACAGATTTGCCTTTAAAAAATTGACAAAAACAGTTTGTTTGAGCCATTGCTGGTTTATAGTGTCTTATTTCCGCACTGGATGTTTCTCCAGGGTAAGCGTTAGCGGGGCGTAGACGTTTCGTAGTTGATTCTTCGAGGTGGGCAAGCTTTTTGAAAGAGTCATTGCAAACCGCCTCGTCGGGCTGGTGCGGGTGGGGCCGCATTTGGCGGAGAGCCAGTTTGGTTTCCGCAGGGGGCGCTCTACGGTGGACGCCATCATGCGCGCACGATTCGGGAATTGGGACTCGCGGTGGCCTTAATTCCGAGGCCATGTGTTTTCATGGTCCTCGGAACGCGCCACTGTCGGGTTCCCAAATAACGGTAGGAGGGGTTCACATCGGCGTCGAGTCGACGATGAAGTACCTGGGACTCGTCCTCGACAGCCGGTGGAACTTCGTGGAGCATTTCTAACTTTTGGCTCCCAGGCTGGAGCGGGCCGGGACTGCCTTGAAGCGGCTCCTGCCCTATCTAGGGGATCCAAACGCCTCCTGCCAGAGGCTATACGCGAAGGTCGTGTGGCCCTTTACGGGGCACAGATGTGGGCGCGTTCAATAAGGCGCCGACCAGCCCGCCGGTTGAACGCGTCCCAGAGGGTCATGGGCATCCGGCTGGTCCGGGGATACCGCACGGTCTCCTGCGAGGCGGCGAGCCTCCTTGCCGGATTGCCGCCATGTGATCTGGAAGCAAAAGTCCTCGCGCACAGTTAGGAGTGGCGCGAGGAGGCGAGACGCCGAGGCGTAACTCCGCTGCCGCGATTGATCGCGGCACAGCTAACAGAGCTCCGGCGGGATCTCACGGCGGCATGGAGAGTTCGACTTTCGCAACCCAGTGCTGGGCACGCCACAATTGCGGCGGTAAGTCCCCTCTTTGAGGAGTGGCTTGAGAGACGCCACGGCGTCCTCACCTTCCGCCTGACGCAGGTCCTCACCGGACATGGTTGTTTTGGGAGGTTCCTGTTTCGTATAAGGCGGAAGGAAAAGCCCGGGTGTTACCACTGTGTGGATCGCCCGGAAGATACGGTGGAGCATACGGTGGAGGTCTGTCCGGCTTGGGCGGAGCACCACCGTGTCCTCGCGGGGGCGATCGGCGACAGCGATCTCTCGCGTCTGGCCCTGGTGCACGCCAAGGGACCGAGCGAGAGGGCATGGGAAGCTGTCATCTCCTTCTGCGAAGCAGTAATGCTCGCGAAGGAGGAAGCGGAGTGCGTGAGGGCGAGGCAATCGCTGCACCCTCGCGCCCTTAGTCGCCGCAGGAGGAGACACCCTGGGCGTCGGGAGTAGATTGCCGACTCCTGGCCACCGTAGGCGCGGGCTTGCGGACAGCGAGCAATAGGTAGCTCCCCGTCCGGTAAGGACCAGGCCCGGGTCGACGGCGTGTCGTGTTCCACGCGCGCCTCAAAGAGATGTCAGCACCATTGACGGGGTCCGTTAGGGCCGATGCCTGCCGGGGTCGCGGATTGTTCGAAAGTGTTACCGTGGCCCTGGCACACAGGAAACTGAAGGAACACGGGTGGGTTTTAGTTAGTAAAAGTCTGACACGCCCTCCCACTCCATCTAGAGCGGGAGAAGACATTCGATGATTTCCCAAACATAAAAAAACAAAAAATACACGCGTCGTAGCAGCTTCGTAGACGAGTTTTAGAAGTTTCGTAGTAACTTCGAATATACGTCGTTAACGCATCGTAGACGCTTGGTAGCAGCTCTGTAGACACGTCGAAAACTCTCGTAGCAGCTTCGAAGACGCTATGTAAACACTTCGTAGACACTTCGTAGACGCATCGTAGATGCTTCGTAGACAAGTTTCTTAGTTTCCTATATTCTGTGCTAGTGTAATACAGACATAACGGAAACGCTACCATTCTTCGGTAAGACTGCACAACCATTATAAACTGGATTCCAACGAAAAGGAAAACTGTTGGCTTTGTTGCAAGAAAAAGTTACCACGAAAATAAAGAATAGAAACTACTTACTATGAAAGCGGAAGGATAACTGAATGTGACTATTTATGCTTTAGTGTGTAGTTTTACTAATAGTATACTACTAGTTTAGTCAAAACATAAAAATAAAGATATTATACTAAAATAAATAAAAAAGTGATATCAACAGACAAGTTTATAATGTAAAAAGCTGTAAGTACCTACAAACGGGGTAAATAAAGATGCAGGGGTGAATCAGGACGAAACTTTGAAATGGATTTTAACGGTGAAATAATATAGTTTGTTGCCAGCAAGGGCACTTAATCGTTAAATATATTGGCAACAAACTATATTATTTCAATCTTAAAATCCCTTTAAAAGTTTCGTTCCGATTCGCCATTGCATCCCTTTTCACCCCGTTTAACGGTAAGTCAGTAGGTAGGTACTACTAAAGTATATCCTGTGACTTAGAAAAAATATTGTACTATAAGTGAACATTGTTTATAACAGAACAACTGGGGGCAATTAATAAAATGTGTAAGGCAGACAAATGTAAAGTAACTGTCACTACAAGGATGGTTGCAATCTAAATATGTGCAGGCGTTTAAATTGATGAAGTCGTTTTTGCGAAAAGTGCTTAAATATTTATTACTAGGTTATACATTATTTTTGAGGTACATTTATGGCAGCGATCCTCTGTGTATGACATCGGTGGCGGGAGAAAGGTCCGAGTCTGGGTCACAGACAGTTCCCCGCACTGCCTCCGCGGTATCGGCGTACAGGATGCGGTAGTTGTAGTCGTCCAGGTCCAGTGGCCCGGCTTGAAACATCGGTAACCGATTAGAAATAACCCATAAGCTTTGCTTCGCTTCTTGATCAATTTTGATGTCATTCGGAAACACTAAAGTCTCTGAATTCGTAGCGACTATTCCGTTGGTTTTCTTTTTGTAGAGTTTTCTAGAGTCCCAGCATCCAATGCTGTCCCGTGTTACTAAACCATAAAACATTATTCCTCGTCTATCAATAGCAGAAGCAGAGGATTGACCACTCAATCCTCTACTTTCACCGGCTATATTGAACTCCATAGAACTATTGTCAACGCGGGATGGTTCTCGTAACACCGCTGTTGAGACGTAGAATTCTCTGTAACTAGACATGGGGTGGAAAAACAATATGCGTTCCCCATACGGGTTAACAGGCGTTAGGGCCAAACCAAAAATGCCGTCTGTCCATTGGAAATTAAGTTCATGGAGAGTGAAGTTTGATGCTAGTGGATCCGGGAAAAAGAAGGGATTCGTGAATCTCCAAAACCTTATATCGCTTTGTCTAAAAACTAGGAGGCCGAATCGCCAGGTGTCTGCTATGTACACGTGAAGATCTGAACAATCTGTCGTCCTTGTGTCGATGATGAGGTTTGCGAATAATGAGTCTTCCAACACATATTTTTTAGGTATCGTATAACGCGCGATTACTTTATCCGTTTGGAGATCAAACACCACTATACTAGGGGGGCATAATTGTTTCGGATTATCTTGAGAGTCTATTTGTCCGGAATCTAATACCCAAAGTCGACCGCAGTGGTCGGCTTGCACTCGAAACACTGAAGTTAGTCCTGTACAGTTCTTCATATCACCTGAAAAATAGAAAATAAAAATAAATTGACAAATAAAGATACTTTTTATATTTGCAAATAAATGTTGTATGTCCATATTATAATTATAAAACTATCCATTAACTTTGTGGAATTATGATTGACTCTTATCGAGTCGCAAAAAGTAACTTACCAAAAGCTCTATGAAAGCTCCAGTCGGGGTATGGCTTGAGTGGTGGCGAGGTGTGTCCCCCTTGTCGGTAGACCGTGGCTAGCGTGGCCGGCACGCCGCGTCGCCACGCCGGCAGCGTGACCCACACGCGAGAGCCCCACACCTCCAACCCCAGGGGAAGCACGTTAGCTGGCACGAATTTTCTGAAATGAATTACAAGGATCGTACAAAACTTAATACTAAGCAAATTGAAACCCTTCGATTTTTTGCCATGTTTTAGTCATTTTATACTATATGTTGTGTACTATATAGAACTGTCAAATAATGACAGTTGTGGTTTGTATATACGTACAATGTAAGTTGGTTGTCGATTTGCTTATTAATTAATTTCCCTGACTGTTCGTAATTTCTGGGCAATTGTAGGTACATTTCAGCAGGGACTGGAGTCTCTTCGGTCATTGTGTTATAATTATAAGTAAGTAACTTTATCAGTAACTGTTTCTGAATCTTCTAACATGATGATTGCCTAATAGATCTTATTCCTGTAATAAAGAACCTAGGTATCTGCGAGGTAGTAATTCCTGGTTATTCCGTTTATCCACCCCAAAAAATCCAGCCTAAGGCGGATACGCGGAAACGCATGTCAGAGAATTCACCCTAAGCCTATAAATTCCGTTTATCCGACTAGGCTGGATTTTTTGGGGTGGATAAACGGTATAGCCAGAGGTTACTACCTCGTACACAGGTTCTGGTGGTTTACGGAACATTATTGGCTGATAATGTTTATGCTAAATAATCATATACAACTAGCTTTTGCCCGCAGCTTCACATGCGTGGATATCGGATTTTATCCTACGGGAACGTACCTATTACCGGGATAAAAGGATCCGTTCGATAATATATGTAGGTATATAGAGGCCCGCTAGAGAGCCGTTCAGAGTTACCTACTTTCGCGTTTATAATATAAGTATGGATAATATTATCCTTTCGCGTTTATAATATTAGTATGGATTTTAATTCAAATTGGTATTAACTTGGATAAATGGTTCTTTTGTTCGTTGTTCATAGAATTCTTAACGATAAAATTCGAATTTAATACTTAAAAAAATGTTATTAACTTGTCTATAACTGTATGTTACTGTTTAACTAACTAGCATACCTACTTTATCTATTAAATATATGCATGCCATCATTACATGGTGGAATGTTTCTTTGTAAGTATATGTATGATAGCGCTGGCAAATAAAAACAGACTAAAAACAGACTAAAACAAATGTCAAAACGGCTGATGACGTAACGGAAACACGAATCAGTGCAATAAATAAATAAGTGATTTTGCATTACATTATAAAATTGTATTAAATTAAGTATTATTAATTTTAGTGTATGTTTTTATTTAAGTATTAATTTAAAACCCTAAAAAGGAAAACGGTACATTATAACTGTTAGTTCATTTAAATAAAATAATTGTAACCTAACTAAATTTACAATTTAAAGTGTTATTAATTACAAATCAAATATTGTGTGCCATTACATTATTTTTACTAAATTCAATCTAAATTTTATTGTAAAACAAATGCTAATGGAAGTCGTTACTGTGTGACGTTAATAGTTGTTTAAACGTATAAATAGGCTCGCTCTAGTCGCAGAGCGCTCATCCCGATAAGAGTCAGGCGGTGTTCTTTTCGAAACCGCGACTCAGACCCCTCCTCCCCCGTCCGCTGACCATGTACGGCAAGCCTATCCCTTGGCAGAAGCGAGCCAAATACTTGGGCGTCGTCCTAGACCAGCACCTCTCCTTCTCGGAGCACATAAAGCAGGCGCGCTCGCGCGCCGCTTTCGCTCTCGGTAGGCTCCACTCCGTCCTGAATGCACGCAGCAAATTGTCACTTAGGTGCAAATTGCGCATTTACACAGCGTGCATTCGCCCCATCATGACCTATGCGAGCGTAGTATTCGCACAAGCGAAGCCCCATCACATCCATAGGATGCAGACCCTCCAAAACCGGTTCCTCCGCAGGGCGACCGGTGCCCCTTGGTTCGTTCGGAACGAAAGTCTCCATCTCGATCTTAAAATCCCGACCATCAGTCAGTTCATGAAACGCCTATCCAAGCGTTTCTTCGACTCCGCCGCCACTCACCGCAACCCTCTGGTTGTCGCGGCCGCCAGTTATGTCCCCTCCCGAATCAGTCACACCCGCCGTCCCCGGCATGTCCTAGTCGACCCCGATGACCCCATAACCCTCCTCCAGGAGAGCAGTAGGGCCACCAGTACAGTGCACAAACACAGACCGCCATCGTTCCGACCTCGCCGACGAGGTCCCACGCGACGACCCCCCCGCATCCGTTCCCCCCGTCCCCAGTCCGATGAGGCCTCAGCCCGCGCCGTAGCTGAGCCTGTAGCTTTAAATTCCCCGTTTAATAATCATGATACTATAAACCCTTTGATCCAGCCCGTCCCCAATATCGCGCTGCCCTCTCCCGATGACGCCCTAAGCCGAGGTCCGTACCCCACAGGGGGTGCCCTTAGCGTGCGGTCATCTATCATTTAAGTTTTAGTTTTAAATTTTTCCGCTCCTGGCTGGAGGCCTTTTAGAGTAAAATCCGAAAGGCAACCACAGGACAGACCGGTTAAGCAGCCACGACCCCCAGTGGTCAAAACTGCGAGTTGCCCTTCCTTATAAAAAAAAAAAAAAACGCAGAGCGCTCAGTATTAAATTGTATTTTGAACTGTGTGCATCTCGTTGTAAAATAAAGTTGTCTGAATCATTATTGGTTGTGAGTGATTAAAAGTGTTAATAAGATGTCTGATCATTATCATTTGAGATCCCCGAGCCCTCCCGCTCTTACATGTATATATATATATACATATACATAATTATATACCAAATTAAACTCATCTAATAATTTTTAATAATATTGAATTGCTGCTTAGCCCTCTTCCTCTCTCCTAATTTTGCTGTGCCCGATAGGGTCTATATTGATCTTTTACTTTGTTAGACCATCTATGTAATACATATGGAATGCAATAAACAATTGAGTATTGAGTATTAAAATATTGCATTTTATGCAAATAAACGATTTTGGTGCTGATAGTTACCCTGTAGAAAGTGCATGCCGTCGATGCCTGGGCGACGGGAACTCGAAGTCAACGTGCTTCCACTTGTAGAGCGTGCTGAAAGGCGGCGTGTCGGTGTCGGCCGGCATGGACTGCGCGCGCATCACGCCCAGCATCGTCAGCCACAGCGTGACGCCCGCCGCACTTGCATGATCTGGAACGTTATCAAGATTCATAATAATAAATAATAATAGGATCCTCGTGAAAGCTGAGAAAGAGAAACAAATCAAATATCTCGACATAGCACACGAGGCTGTTGATATATGCAATGTGAGCCGGCTGTCATTGTGCCGATTGTCTTAAAGGCCACTGGCCTAATGGCCGAAAGCTTCGATAAACAACTCTCGAGGCTCTCTCGAGGCGGTTGGATCAAGGGCCTGATTGACAAAGCAGTACTCCTCGATACGGCTCGTAACGTGACGAGGTTCCTGTCTCTGGAGCCCTAACCTTTGGTAGCTTGGACCCTGCTCCCGGTACCAGTGGGCCACTATTTATTTTTATTTTTTCATGTTTTATAAGTATTCAAATATTTAAAAATGTAATTTATATGTATATTTAGTCACCCCTGGCTCTTTCCTGTGTCACAAGAGCCAGCGCCTAAAGTTAATAATGCCGTAGTTTTAAACATAACATCAGGCCTGTATTCCGCGAAAGCAGATGTGTGTAGTACAGGGCTTGGAACCGGTACTAAAAGTACAGGTCCTGTACTGGTACCTAACCGTTCTTGCGATTTCGGTACCTGGGTACCGGTTCTAGACGGGTACCGGTACTCCACCTAACAAGTTCCAGTACCAAATTCAGGTACCCGGCGCGTACCACAAATCTCATATTTGTACGAGGAACCTCGTACGGTTGGCAACCTTGAAGTTATTTTTCTGAAATATTTGTTTGGTACCGGTACAGTATTGATACTGATTAGAAATACCAATAGTACAAGTGCTACATCTGGTACAGGTACCAAGAGTACAGGTACTACTCTGGTACTGGTATCTCACCAAGGCCTACGGTACCGGTTCCCAAAAGTACCGGTATTTCAAGCCCTGGTGTACTAACACTCACATTTCATCAGTTATGTTTAACTACCATGTTATAGCCGTTTGCCAAAAATCCAGACACCGGCCTGTCTCTGATAAATTCATGATAGAAAATTTTATAACATTGCACGATCTGGAAATCGAACCCAGGATCTCACTCTAAGAGTCTGTATGTTTATTTCACGAGTTAAGAATAATCAATCGTGTTACCCAGTAGACTGGAAGTAGACCCCACAATGTTTAAAAAAGCCTAGGCAGATGATGAATCATTGGAAAATTCAAATCTGCAGCTGAAAATGTTGAAAACCAGGAAGCTGTTACTATGCCTAACGTAAAGAGGTACTACCTACTGTGCCTTAGTTAGCTCGTTGAGCAAGCCGCTTGCTGCCGACTTCTTGTTAGCTTTTCACTAGGTTTTAAAATATTGAGTGTTCAAACCAAAGTGTTGAGTGTTGTGTTGTTGTTGTTGTTGTGTGTGGTGTGTAGTTTTTGTTATTTTTGGACTAGGTGCCCATAAATTAATCAATCATTATATAATGTCCGTAACTATTATACATTCGTGAAAAATACCAATTACATACAAAAAACTATGAAACTGGTATGTGAAGGTAGGTAAATAAACGTGGCTAATTGCTTTAAACAATTGGAAACTTATTTTCAAAACATTTTTGTTTCGTTTTGTGTTCATCAAAGCAGGTTAATAAAGGTTTTTGATTTATTTAATTTAGGTTAGTAACTAATTACTTAGGTACCTAAATAAATAAATAAACCTTAACCGTACTTACTATTTAACAAAAGCCACACGGCTAAACCGAAAAGCAAATCTTATGTCGACATACATTTAAATTCATTTTTTAATTTATGAATTTAAACGCGTATAATGCTCTGCATGACATCGATTACCTATCCACAATTATACATACTTTCATAGGTCGCGAACTATTGGACACTTTCTTAAATTTGTGTGAAACTGATTGACACAGTAGTAAAAGTAAGTAGTATAGTACAGCACTTTATAACCGAGCATATTCTTGCATAGGTATCACAATAAACTTTTCCTCCTTTCTAGGAAGCAAATGAACAAAATCCAAAGATGGATTAAGCAGATATCTACTAACTAACTCTATTTCAATTCAAGTACCTATCTACTTTCACTGTCACCGGTATGTTTGACGTGCCAGGATTAAATGCAGGCACCAATTGCAGCAGTATTTACTATTTTGATTTTTTTTTCCTGTTTCCGTGTTACCTACTGGATTTTATTGACCACCATAATTTGGTTAAATTTTCATGTGTTTTAAGTGGTAATTTTAACAGGCATCCGTCAATGTTCTAATTTAGAACCTATTTCTAAATTACCTATAAATATTACAACATACAGATCCCCAATCATTTAAATAAAATCCAGAAAACTAAGAACATGCACTTCACGGTTCCAGGATTTGTCACAACTGACACTTGAGTGGGAAACACTATCGGCAAGCATTACAGATGAGATTACTATTAGATAAACGTCTTGTATTATCTATTTTGTTCTCAAAAAAATGGCGAAGCGCACAATAAATAAAAAAAAAAAATCCAAAGAATTACATTTTGGCTGTATTTACGCGTGAAAAGTAATCCCACGTGTCTTTCATTTTATTTTTTCAGTGATTGGAAAACTTATTAAATACACATGAAGGCATTTTGATGCGTATTTGTATACAAAAAAAAAAAAGAAACACATGTGGCACTCGGGGACTGCCGCGGTAAAGCTATTGCATAGCATTTTTTATCAACTTATGCAATTATAATTATTTATTTATTTTTTATTTATGTAGTATTTTTTTTTCTTTGATTTTAATTCAAGTACAGTCGTACCATATACATACACGTTAAACGAACGCTCGGCCGAGCTACATGGTAGGCGGAGTGGGGGTGTTAGGTTTTATTTTCGCTACGGAATTTCTTGATTCGGTCGCCGCGCTCAAAGCCCGCGATAAAAGCTATGCAATAGCTTAAAAATAAATTATTGAGCTGTATCGACATGCGCTGTTTAGACGATAGTCTGCGTGTGACTGAGTGCAACTGTGTCTATGGACTTAGTTCAGAAGGACCGCGTGCTGTATTCAAGTGCCGTATGTACCGCTTTATGTTTATCTAAGTGAGATTACAATAATATAAACTTTCGACCCAACAATGATAATTATTCACTGTAACAATGGTCAGAGTACCGACCAAATATATGGGTTACAAATCATAAGAGTGTGCAGTATAAGCTGTCGTTCGTCGCGTGTGCGTTCATGGAAACAATCTTCGGTTCAAATTCAACTGTAGGGGTTTTACAATTTCTTTGAAGGTTCTTTTGCTTTCACTACTTAGGTGCGGCCTTCTGTTCTGAACTTTTATCAATAACCTTAAAAACAAGCACCAATTAGTTAACCGAACGTGGTGATTGTACCAGCATTTCATTAATAGTCCTCCGGACCGAATTTCGGCCAATGCGACCAATCTCAGCGGAGACTAGCCTTCGGCGCGGGATATATTAATGTGCACGAGTGTGTGCGCAGACACAGGTGCACTCACTCTTCCTTCATTTTCATAGTCCAATGGGATTGCGACGGCTGACAGCCGAAATACAGGGTCCTCCTAGTTCGGCTCCATATGCTAAAACTTTTGTGTACTTTTTTGGTTTTATCAATCCGACACAACTGGAGAGAGATCAGGCGCAGGACCAACGGCTTAACTTGCTTTCCGGGGCACTGGAGTATCACACCGCCAACTTCCAAACTCCGGGCTATTAAGAAATTTCAAATGGAAAAATTCAATAAAACTGCCAAACCTGGGTATCGAACCCAGGACCCCACGCTCAGCAGTCACGCTTCCAACCACGATACCATCGGGGCAAAATTTCATTAATGGCACACCGGCTCGCAATTTACCTTAATTCATCGTCTCAATGAAGTAATAGTAAGGTATCATTTGGTTAACCATGCCAAATCGGTTGTCTACAATTTGTGCCCATTCCAATCTCAAGATATTGAAGTGTAATAAGATTGATGCATGTGTTATTAAAACCTGCGTGTAATGACTTATTCGATAACTATGAATGTTTACTAATATTACAGACATTTCCGTGCCGTCAAATTCTTAATGATGGATATCCATCGGATAGAGCAATCCGTGCCTAATGATGCGCTGAGCGGGATCAACAAGCACCGGCATGGGTTCGAAGCCGCTTGTCCACGCATTCTGCACACAATAGGGATCGATTCGTAAAACATAGTTAATCGATTTCATGCGTGGCCGATTCACTTTCTTCTAATTTCTATTGTACGATTGTAATTTTGAAATGCCTTTGCTTCCGATAGGTTTCGAAAGAGATAGAACCAAGCCTATTATCATTCTGTACAGGGATTTAAAAAATAAGACTGTAGTCACAAGTAAGGCGTTGAAACATAAATCCGTCAAAAAAGAGTGCAAAATACAGCCGCACCCACTTTTAATTTTAGACTTTAATTTTAATTATATAATCCTAATTTGATTATAATAAAATGACAATGTTCCACTTCCGCCTTAGACAAATCTTAGCCGAATACTGTCTCTCAAGATACAGGTTGCCCTAGTTTGAGAGGCAGGCGGCAGGTTTCATAATCTATAGGTAACAGATCTTCTAGAATTTTGCTGTGCCGGTAGGTTAAATTCTTGTCGAATTATGCCATGATTCCTGGACAAACTTGTCAAGATTTTTACTAAATAAAAGCAATATGCATGAACGGAACAACTGCATTTGATAAGTGATAACAAATCAAACGCTGCATCTACTTATTAGATAGATATTTGACATGGGTTGCTTGCAATTTAATGTTAATATTTTAAAACTATATGAATGACGAAATTTGGGTGTAATATAGTTGCACCTCTGCCTAACCCTTCGAGGAACACGCGTGAAGTTATGTTATGTTACTATATGATTATTTATAACACAGGCCTGCAAAATGAGGGTCATAACTTCCTCTCAGGAATTTGATAGCTGATTCTAGGGTATTTTGGTGCGTTGATTACGAATATGTACTTAGTTTTTCTCCATCACCTCCAGATTTTTCAAAAAAGGTACAGATAGAAAATAGGAAAAAAACACAAGTTGTTACATAAAAAAAAAAAAATTAAATAAGTACATTACTTTTTACTTAAAAAACTACTAATATATAATAACAACTTATTACTAGTCTAAATTACATGTAAATTTTATTTGTGGAACCTGGTCCTTTTTTTCTGGAAGCTTCGGTTGTGCGATTTCCGCTTAAATTTTTGGTTTGGATCGTCGCACTTCAATAACCAACAATAGTCCGCCATCATGCTAGTATTCCATCTTTCTTGATACCGCACTTCAAGCTTTTTCAAATCTTGGTGAAATCTTTCGCGTTGTTCTTCGCTAACGGCTCCTAGATTTTCTGGGAAGTAATCAATGTGCGAATTTAAGAAATGAAGTTTAATGCTCATATTACAACCCATTACACCAAAATGTGTAATCATTTTGGTCATTATTTCTTTGTAGTCGGAGCTTTTATTGTTCCCCAAAAAGTTTTTCACCACTTCCTTAAATGACTGCCATGCTTGTAACTCGATATCATTAATCTCTTGTCAAGTCGTTCAAATGTGCCTGTGAAAAGAGCTTACATTCGTTAGAATCTACGTGAAATTCAGGATCAGATTGGTATACATCCTGTTCATCTGTATCACGGTCAGAATCTTCAATTTGTGTAGCTGAAAACGGGGGCTGCACCATGTTTAAATCGCCAAAAATTGCAGGCGTAACTGATGACATATTTGGATAGTTTATGTCCCTTTTATTTTTAGAATTGTATCCAGTTATGTCACAACAGCAAAAGTAGCAATCTTTAAATGTGGTCTTTAGGCTCTCTCCATAGCGTAGGCGAAACGATTTTGAAGCTATTTTTCTGTCTTTTTGACCACTTGCGAAGTTCTAATAAACAAGTCGTACAAATTTTATGAGGTGTCCAAGTTTTGTCTTGGTTACTTAAATCGTATCCAAAATAACTTTTGTAAATATTTTTCACAAAGTCTGTAATGCTGTTTCGTTGTTTTATAACCATAAATTTCCCGCAAATATAACAAAAACAATTCGGATAATTTAAACAACTTCGCGATGACATTTTAAAGTTTACGTTGCAAGATGCGCACTTCAACTGTTAATTTTCTAAATCAGTGCGGGTACTTATATAAAAACCCTTTGGTTTATCTTTATTACACCCTTTTCTAAATATTCATAACTATTAGGTAATAACTATTAGGTAATACCTAATCATTATGTATTAATAAGCTTATTACTAAATTAAGTCAAAATGAACCGTTTTCGACATGGTTAATGCGAATTACTTATACTCATTATGTAGTAATTAACAAATTACTGATTTCGATTAATTTCTATGTCCCCTTACACTAATTAAATGCAATAAAAATTAAGCTGAAGTAATTTAATGACGTTTTATACATTTTTAAATGTAGGCGCTCCGACATTTTTCAGCAACATCTTAAATATTCAATATCAAAAAAACCTGACGTAATGGATTTTTTTTATTATTTTTCACGTAATCAGCACATCTGAAACTATAGAAAACGTTACTCAGATTTCAAAGAGGAAAACCATTGCAGACCTGTGTAATTGTTCATAGATGCAATTCGTTGCATTCAGTTACATCATAACTTTGATACTCGACGCGCAGATGACCACAAAATTGCGTCTGCTCGTCCGCGTACATTTTGTAACCTCACTACTTTATGTAGGCAATATATTTGTTTTCATTATGTAACTACGGGAAGAAAATAGCTATGTCTATTAAATTGTGTAAATACTTAAAAGCATCATATAAATATAGTTATTTTCCTATTCCTATATCCACTACGCTAATTTGATTATTAGAAAAACTTACAGGAAGTTGCAATTTGCTCTACATTAGGTATTCTATTGTCTTTGGAACACTGAGCAGTCATACAGTTAATTATCATTACACAACAACTAATTTGCTTGTAAATTTTGTAGATACAAATCAGTTTAGTCGTTTTGAAGCTGTTCTCTTAAATTTGCGTGCGGTATAGTACAATTAGAGGCAAATTCCACCCGCTATGGCTTTGTTGAACGATAACACAGTGTAATCGACTTAACTTTCACCAGCTCGACATTGCTTAAGAAAAAAGTTAAGTGGGTTACATACTACTTTTAACGTACATGCAGCAATTTTTATGGTTCCGTACCGCAAAAGTAAAAAACGAAACCCTAATACGATCACTTCGTTGTCCGTCCATCTGTCTGTCTGTGAGTCTATCAAGACCCTTTTTCTCAGGTATACGTGGAAGTATTAAGTTGAAATTTATATCAAATACGTAGCTCTACGGTCCCTTGGAGCTCTAAGAAGCGATGCGACTTTTTGATACTCGCAAATAAATCCAAACCTATGAGGGTTCACATGATCTGACCAAGATTATGTCTGGACTTTAAAAGAGAAGGTGACTTCTGAGTTTGTTTCGGCCTTTCTGCTCAGAGTAGTCAGATTTTTAAAATATGATTGACGTGTAAAAGTGTTTGCACAAACCTACTTACCGAAATAAAATAATTTATCATTTATCATTTGGTATTTCCCACTGACCAAGAATCATGAAATTTGGCAAGAAGCAAGGTCTCACGGCACAAGTACAGGAAAAACTGCGAATATTATGTAGTTTTTTTTTTTTTTTTTTGTGATTACTGACTAAGGTTTTTAGTTGGAGAATTGACCGTGGCGTATAACGATGTATGGGACATGGGAGAACATGTTTTTCAATTACACTGTTAAGTAAAATTAAATTATAATTTTAATTTAATTTAATTTGTTCTTGGGGCAAATTCATCACAACTACGGGACCCTTCATTGTGCGTGGTCCGACACACACTTGTCCGGTTTTTGATATTTAAAACAATTATTTTCAAACTTTAGTTAAAGAATGTTGACACCGAATGTTAGTAAATATTGCAGTTGCGTTTGGAGATTTCAAATAGAAGCATATTCTTGTGATAAATGCTAATCCCATGTGCAAATTCAATTGCTTATCATTTGGTATAATAAGACATTATCTATAGTTTTGTGGTCCCATAGTACTGTTTGATTGTTCTCGGGATAGGCTGACATTTGATCATGCTTATTAATTGACTATAAAATGTTCCGCCACCCTTGACTTTCAAAATCAACCTGAGACTGAATATACTCGTAGATTCAAACAAATTTAGTAGACAATTTGACAAAGCCACGGTCGGTGGCTACAGGGTTTTGTTGCGTTAGTAAAGGTATCAGGTAGTAGATGGTATTCATTAAGTAGGTACTAAGGACACCATCGAGGTTTATTTAATACTAAAATATAACGTAATTTAAAACGATCCCACGAGTTTCGTGCGAATTGTGAGTGGGTTATAAGACCCTGACTGACATAAAGGTAATTATAAGTTTCTTTCTCCAGTTTTTGAACATAAATTTCTGAGGTATGTATGTACCTATACATTTATTTGATCTTGAATTAATTCAATAAACCTGATTTGAAGAAATTATTTTTGTCAATATTTTACGTCCACAATCTCTGATAGTAGCTTAAGGACTAAAATAATTAAGGAATATATCTTGCGTCATCGCCATCCATCGTAATGCTCAATATAAACGCTCTTAGAATTAACAACACTAAAAACTCCAATTACGGACCCTGGTCTAGGAAAAAAATATAAGTTTACGATCACTGCGATGAATATTTAAAGTACATACGGTTAAATAACAAGTAATTGGTGTGTAATCTTACCGTTATACTGAACAGTTAAATAACTTAAGTTATGCATTGTACCTACACTTCATTGAATTTATGTACACTGTAATTTTAGTATATCAAGATAAAAACGCATTTCCGTTTTGTAACTTGTGGTGATTATGCTTTAGAACAATTGTATAATTCATACGCAATCTAATCCGTGCCATATCCCGCAGTTTTGCGCAGGACTGAGTCGATTAATTGACATTAGACTTCTGCTGCGCACCCCGGTCCCATACTAAGGAAATATGTACTTGAGGTCGGCGAAATTTAATAACATCAAGCTATCATCATACATAGACTTGTTGTATACTCGTATATTCACTAAATCTTCTGAAAACCTATGATCCCAAAGTGCATTCTCTGTGTGTCTAACAAACTATTAAATTATAAAAATAATAGATTCCTAATAATAAAATTCATTCCAGTAACTTACCATTATTTTTTAATCTATCTGTCTTAAAATTATATTTATTTCTTTCTATCCGGCCTCCTTGGTTTTGATCGTCATTATAACCATCATCACTTTGTTCAGGAACTACTAAAGTGTCACTCCACTTGGGTCCATCGTTTTTCCATCGTTGATTGACGTCGTTGTATTGACTAGTAATATCCGCGAAGAGCATCGGCGGGGCGGACCACTGCACGAACCACTGATGCGACACAGCCATGGTTTACGTAACATGCAAATGTCTATGAAAACACTATAACTGAAACCTCTCACTCTTATTATGGCTTTTTTCACTGATCCGATGAAGTGAGCAGAACGGTTCCGATAGAAATCTCTGCATCGCAAAAAATACGTGAGTACAAGTACGCCACTTGAATTTGTCTGGCGGTGTTGTGTGCTAGCGCCCTTTCCATAAGATAACGTTCAGCCCCTCTCGGGTTACCTTTCGCGATTTGGACATACACACGAGTAGCTTCTGCATTTCATCGTGGGGACCGAGGATACATCACGATTAATTACGAAACGTTCTAAAAATTTACTAGTCTTAGAATGCGGCCATTACGGAACATTTATCTACTACCATTACTTTATCTTTGGCGAATCTATTTATATGTGTTCTCTTCGTGACATGTTAAAGGGAATCTGTACTTGTAGATGTTTCATAAGTAGGTTAATATTTTATGTTTGCACGGTAAATTACTAAATCACGACTTTATTAAATTAATGACGGATATACCATAATGCTTTATTCCATAACATCAGCCCTACTAGTATTGTAGGCCGCAAATCAGTTACAGTTACTTAAGTCTTAAAATAATATCTTCAGTATATATGTTATATTGCAAACAGTCAGTCAGTCTAGGTAGGAATAAGAAAGTGCTGATGTAAGAACGAATTGCATAAATGTTATTATTTTAATAACTTGAATTAATATTGAAACAACGAATTAAAATCAAAATCATAAAACAATTATGTAGCAATAACTTACCTCATAAATGTTTTATGCTGTTGGTCCTTACTTTTATCAAAGAGTTCGAGGAAATTAGATCACAACTCCTATTGATTGAAAATACAACTTACGATAGACTTCAATAAAATACGTACAAATGGTCCAATCAGTGGTTGCCGGGTGGCCACTGTATTGTTTTTACGATCACTATTAGTTTTCACTCTACAAAACGGTTAGTTTTCTACAAAATGTACGTAAAACATATCGTCTTGTTAACAATTGTGGCTGCCGAGTTCTCTTACGGTATCTACCCATACTTTGATACTCAAGACTTCATATACAATGTTCCAAAAGTTTACAGAATATCTATCACGTTGGACAAACTGTTAGAACATTATGAGAAGAAGCCTTCCAAAGACCCTGAGTGGTACATTGCTCTGGGAATGGCTAGAGGTACCTTTCCTACTAACTTACTATCATATCTCGAATTAAGTTCACTGGAGAAGCTTTAGCACATCCTTGAGCATTATTTACTGATTGCAAGATTTTTAAATCATTATTGCTTAAATTCAAAGAGTCTCACGCACAATTGCAAAACGCATAAGATTAAAAGATGCATCTATGTAAATTAGCGTAAAATGCGAATGGCATCCTAAAATGTACCTTTCTAAACTGTGAAATATTTTTGCAGGTCAGTTAGAGTATACGATTAATGAGCTAGATAAGTCGGTGCCAGGCAAGCTCAAGGAGAACTTGAAGAACATTACCCGACGCATGGATCGCATCAGAAACAACACGGACGTCCCCAGTTTTGTGTACCGGAGTAAAGATTATGAATATGGTTTGTAATAAAAATAATAATAATAAGGGTCCCGAGTTATGTCACATCTTAAAAAATAAAAAAAAAAATGCCTAAAAAGACGGTACTCATAAAAAGATGGTTAAAGCAAAATTTTAAAAAAAATATGTTGTGCCAATATAAATGCAAAAAGTATGCAATTTGTTTAGTAGGTGACCTTAATCATTATATTCTTAAAGTTCATCATTCAATAGAAAATCGTCCACTGCTGCATATAGGCCTCTCCCAAGCATCGTAACGACGACTGGTACTGTCATCCTGTGCTTTCCGCGTCCAGTGGATTCCCGCGACCTTCACCAGTGGGGTAATTGTGTAACACACTAACTGTAGGAATGGCTTTCATTTTGACAGTTTATCAACATTTGTTGCGTTATTTACATTACGTTGTGAGCAGATACATTTTTCGAACATATGAAGCAATGGATTAGCAATATCCTTGAAAATAATTATCCAGATTGTGATTAATAGTGTGTTACGCAATTAGGGTGCTCGTCTCGATTCTTCTTGTGTGGGGCGAACCCACGTTGGTCGTTATTTGCCATAGGAATCTTTACCTACTTTGGAACGGGCAACTAGCTATACCTTTCTGATTATTAATGGACCAACTCCTACACAATTAAAAAATATAAATGTATTAATAATAATAAATACTTTGAGACCATCACAGGCTATCGATATGTTATACAACATTTCGAATCGAAGGTCGAATTTAGAACATACGCTTTGTCTCCATAACAATAATACCCAATCAGACACAATCATTAGTTTGCGGTCACGATTTTTATAACTATAGTCAAACTCTATCTGACAGTATCTAATGATGTCGAAAAATATCTAGTTTCCGATTATTTTTTGTTCCCAATTTCGATTGGCTGATATTTGTTGTATTTCTTTATACGTTTTTGCGAGTCTTCATCTCGGCAAAAATTATCATAGCAATAGATACCCAAACAGTTATTTACTTTTTATTTTAAAAGCAATCACTGCTACGTAATATGTTTTTGTTTTTTCTCAAGATTCCACGATTCATGTTTTAAATGTGATATCACTATAAGTCATGGAAAAAGCATAAGCAAAACCTCAGAAATTTGATTTTATTAGTTTTTAATTTCATGTAGATTCATTTACGTTGGCCCCCCTGTGGCTATCCTGTATCCTTGGGAGCAACCGTTGCTTAAGTAATTTACTGTTGCCTAATTCGGCATTCAAAGTGAGCGAAGCAAAAATCTAGTTTTACGCCCAGTTAGATAACCATCTAGTTATTACACATAGTTCAAAAAGTTACGTAAGTGTTTTTGAGAATTTTGAAGTACCTGCCGTACTACCGCAAGTAGCTACTTTAGGTACAAAACGAATAGTTGAAATCACTTCATGAACATTTAAAGGCGAGTGGGCTTCTCTGATTTTTTTTCCTCCAAACTCTTCCTCCGTTGTTACAGTCTTTTGGGATAATTTTTGAAGTTAACTTACGGGATGGGCATAGGTCGATTATATTAAATGTATACCCACATTTTTTCAGTTATGTTTTAGTCCCATGTAATGAAGCCAACCCAGAACAGTTGGGTAGGCCGGTATTTTATTTTTTAGATTTCTGTCCAAACTTAGAATAAATAGGTATTTCAGTTTAAAACAACAAAATCTTAATTTGGCACTGTTCAAAGAGGTAGGTATAACATCGAATATTTGTTGCATAAGCTCAACTTGCAGTTGGCCGGTACAAATAAAAAATATATCATTTAGGCATCTGTTCACGCATGCTTGCCCAACTTTGAACAATGCTAAGGCTTTTGCCCGTAGCGGGGCCGCTTGCCCGATATTACATTCGCTCCTGCCTGAGAATTAAGCAACTTATCTCGTATAAACTAGTGCATCTGAATTGAGTTATAGGTGCTCTGACAAAACCCGATTGATTGCCTTGGCATTTTACCATACCTAATAAAATTTAAGCCTTTTGTAATAGATGGTTTAATCTAGGCGACGCCCAGTGACCTAGCCTAATGTAGTGTTCGTTATGATTCTTATTAAAATTGTATGTGTTTTGAAATGGGACTGCGTAGGTGAAACTATTATGATAAAACATGGCATGCAATGCTAAATGGCGAAAACTTGATATTGGAATTTAACTTATTTAGTTTTCAAAAAATGAAAGCCTTAGATTATTCGATAAATAAACCTTTTGATGAGATTAGGGCTAGCAAAAAGAACACATACAGATTGAGCCCTGAGACAGAATTAGATATTTTAGGATTGGTAATAAGGTCTCTTCGGCACTCTTTAGAAACGGAACCCTAAACATTTTTATTGTATTATGTAAATCTATTAGTTTCAAAATTAATTTTAATAATATAAATGTTGGTTAAGAATGCAGCTGTGATTGCAACACCACTGGCTGCGTCTAGCCTTAATGTTACGCACTACACTTGATGGACTACTTTTTTTTTGCTTCCAGACGAAACTAGCGTAAAGTTTTAGCAATGCATCCATTTACTAATTTAGAATAAAATATTTTCATGATTATATTATTTAATATATTATTCATACATACCTACATGTCATACATAGGCCGATGTCATTTGAATATAGTTAGGATACATATACGTAGGTTTACACTTATGTTATTTGAGTTGCGTAATTTATATTAATGGGTTACTATGTTAGTATGTGCTATGGCAATATATTAAGTGAACAGTTTATCTTTTCTACACAGTCACTCTCGGCCGTAATAACTTTCTAGTTGAAGTGCTTGAGCACTAGGTCTGTAAGCATTTCGAACTTATATTGCGTCTGGTCTTCGAGTGTATTTGATCGATGTATCTGCTGTATGTGACTCTCTATTTGATTTTTTTTTTTTCGCTACGTATTAATATTATATGCCAACCAGTCTGGTTTGGTTTGTCTGTTCTGACAACCAGCCTTACCAAGGGGTACCGTGTTACCCAGTAACTGGGTTGTGGAGGTCAGATAGGTAGTCGCTCCATGTAAAATACTAGCATTCAGCTGCATCCGGTTAGACTTGAAGCTGACCCCAACATAGTTGGGAACAGGCTAGGCAGATGATGATTAATATTATACGCCAATATAGTAGAAACTGTTAATGGTTGTCATTTATGTAATTAAAATATCTACAACAATCGCTTTACTACATTTTCCATATGTTCCACTACTGACAAACCAATGAATGTCAAACCAACACACTAGATATAATCTGAAGTAATAGTCTGAAGTAGTGAAACAAAGCTTAACATCCGGAGAGAAAACATTAACTCAAATCGTTATAAATCAATGCGAGTGCTATTATGGTTAACGTCGATAAGATAGCGAAACTCATTGCGTTTCTCTCTCAAATAGATTTTATTGAAGTTATATCATTGAATCATTCAATTATTCCTCTGCTACCTTTCGCTTGATTTATTTATTGGTATAAACAAATGCGTTAATTCAAATCTTGATGCATGGACAGTAGGTATTGTATAAGTACCCTTGTCGGACGTTTAAAACAAGATGTATGCGACAAGTAGGTATTTTTCACACTTCTCTCACGTTGCACCTGTGTCGATGGCACTGCGTTGACTTCTAGAGAGAGGCCTATGTGTGTCGTAATTGACTACATAAGTACTGAGTTGATTAATTGACGCAATCACTAGGTGTTTGTGGCTTTTTGATTATTCCGCACTCCGCAAAAAATAGACCAAGAAGATGCATACGTAACATAAAACTGATTATACAAACACAAAGAGAAGTCATTCAATATCCATGGAAGTTAGCAATCGCAGATTTTTATTGTGAATAAACTGAGTCTTATTTGAATTCTTAACAGTTTCAAAAGCGATATTCGAAAACCTAGAGGTGCTATCAAGTTTAATGGAGCCAATCACAATCGGCACAATGGGCACACAGAAACCTTATCGCTTCGCATTCGAACAATACGTGCAAGAGGCGAGAACTAAGATGCCGACAAGAAAGGCAGCAGGTTGGTAATTATGTATTGAAGTGTAATCTAGAATAACTTCCATAGTAAAATTCTTTTATTAAGAACTGCGCGTACCTACAGTAAATTTATTACAATAAATATTTGTATATGAACTGCCCTTTTAAGCCAAACAAATTAAAATTAATGGTGAAATTGTCACAAATAGAAATTCTAATTGCGTTGCTGCGTAACATACTTTGGTATTCATTGTAATGCTAGTTTTCAATTCAGACCCTGACACGGTAGACTTCTCCGAAGGCCGACTTTTTTTAGTTCCACCAATAACCAAAGAGCGTCGCCTCTTGATATTAATCAACATTGGTGACAATGAAAATGAGGTGAAAGCTTGCTAACCCAGTTTTAATTTCATGTTTGGAATTCCAGACGCGTGCACGATGCAGCTGTTGATATCGGCGATGGAGTCGCAGACGACGCAGACAGACGGCACGTGCGAGCTAACACCTGAATGCTCAGCGCAAATACTGAAGGGCTCAGGTCTAGCGTTCCAGCAGACTAGCAGAATCAGAGCGGCCGCTTTAGCTTACCTGTTCGATTGCTTGGAAGGACTCGATCTTGCTGCACACATTTATAAACTTTGTATTCAAGTTTATAAAGAATCTAAGTCCTTGGAAGCCTGGGACCATCCACCTGGAACTAAAACATTGTTTATGCAACAAAGTGAGATAGCTGTAAATTCTTAAACTTTAATCATTTGTTTGGTACCACTACCACCTCCTGCCAAGAATTCCTAATGCATTTGATAAACATACCTAATAAAAATGTTTTCGTTTCATATTTTTAGTTTTATATTGTGCAACACAAGGCTATGGGGAGTTCATTAAGCCCCGTTGGATGAACAGGATCCTGGCGTGGCAGGAGCCGAAGGGGTGCTACTCAGATGATCGCCAGTCGTTCTTGAAACTCACTGGATTTGTGGGGCCCGCATCAGCCCCACCAGCTAAAGATAGAGAGGTTTGTGTATATAGCGTCCTTCAACTTCTGAAATCTTAGAAACTTTCATTTATTTCAGGAAGATACCAGCTTCAACTCATATCATTCGTTGTCTTCGTTAATTTTATTTATTTACTCAACACTTAGTAGAAGCACCGAGCATTACCAATCCTTTTTGGGATAAAATCTTACTATCTGTTCTGAATCGAACTGTCCGATTACAATGATTATTTTATGCACCATTAATTTTATTTGTGTGTCCAATTAAAGAAAAAGAAAGCAGACTGTAAAATCAGTAACTGACTCTGCTATGCTTCGATTTGTTTTGAATCGAAAATTTCTATATTTATCCGAAATAAATTACTTTACCTAGGCAGTTCAATCATTAGTTCCTCGGCAAGTTAAAAAACTGGTCACAAAAACTCTATAAATGACATCTGCGTTACCTGGGTATTTCGGCTATATTATTAATAGTTTGACTATATTTCCGAAACGAATGATCGTAGCTGTTTTTATTATTATTTGGCTGACAAGAAAGATGACGTAACAGTTATCTAAATTTCTTGCATTAGGTACCTAATAGAAAATACTATTGAAAATACTATTCGAGTTTAAATGTCTTCGTTACAGGAAGAGTACAGAGTGAAGAAAGCAGCTACATCCGAAGGTGGTGCGTGCAACTCGCTGACGTCAGCGATGGCTCTCGGCTCCCTGGTCATCTACATCAGAGCACTACTAGAAACGGACCAAGCTTTCCAATATGATGTGCTCACTTGAAACAGCTACCTACAACCTAGTCGTATATTTCATACATTGCTTGTATACCATACTCCATGTACGAAAACTGCGTTTATGTTGTAATTAAAAAAAAAACTAAAAGTATTAATTTATAACCTGTATTGATTGCTAAGTGACTTATTGACAATTTCATAAATATAATTTTGTCGCTTCTTTCATCCAAAGTATATCATTTATAATTTGTAAATTTTCTACTACCGTTAGATTATGTTACGTATGTTTATAAGAACTATGGCAACAGCTCCTCAAGGTAAAAAACCACCGCTGGCAGTATTTGGTAAGTGTTTAATAAATTTAATGACACATCAGGGCTTTCGCCAAAATTTACTTCTTCAAAAATGATCGAGTGAATACCTAAAATACCCACACACTACACTCGCTCTATTCTTCCTGAATGTATTGGTATCAAAAACCTTATTGATGTTGTTATGTTTAAAGATAATCAATCGGCACAAACGTGTACTAACACAATGTTGCTTGTTGAATTTAGAAACATCTGCTTACGCCATATTACTCAAAAAGGAGTGTTTGTACGTACTTCATAATAAAATTCTTTTCACGGAAAGGTTTGGAAGGCCGCTACGTGTCAGCGCTGTACAGTGCCGCTTCGCAAATGAATGAATTAGATCAGGTAGAGAAAGGTCTGCGTGATATCCAAAAAGTACTGAAAAAGCCAAAAATCGTGGACTTCATGGAAACCAGTCTGATATCTCGAGCTGATAAAGCTAAGTTAATGACGGCTATTAGCACCGAAGCAGGTATGTTAGAGTTTTAAATTAGGTTATTATATTTATTAAGTGCAAGGGGTTGCCGACAGGAAGGCCCTGGTGTAGATATTTAGGTTAATCGCTCGCTCGTTATCGTTTAGGAATGTCAAAATCTGCGACAAATTTTCTTGGTTTGGTGGCTGAAAATGGTCGTCTGAAGCTGTTACGACGAATGATAAAAATGTTCCTTGCCGCCATGGTGGCACACAGGAATGAGGCTCTCTGCGAAGTCATCACCGCGGACCCACTCGACGATGCTACCCGGAAGGCACTCGTGGAAATTCTAAAAAGGTTTGTTACAAAAGGGAAAAAAATTCAACTCAAAGAAATAGTAGCTGCAGATGCCCTCGGTGGCGTGGTTATTGGATTTGAAGACAAACACATTGATATGACCATCTTAAAAAAAATCACCATGTATCGTGGAAGAATAAAATATTATATTAAATATCAATAAATAGAGTTTACCTGGCAGTCGACAGTAAACGCTTGTTGTAAACTTAAGTTTCTAATAGTAGGACTTTAGTTAGAAGACATTATAAATAAAACAGTTCCTTTAAAATTTAAAATGGTATTTATTCATAACGTTATTATTAGTTAAAATTAAGATGATAACAGCACATAAAATATTACAAGACAGTACGAAATATTGCAAGATAGACAGGACATTAAAATGTACAAAGTGACTTTGGTGATAAGCAATTTATAATATTCATGGGATATTTCATAAAATAAAACACTATAGCGTTTTTATAAAATGTTCTAAGCTCAGACTTCAGTAATTTATTCTTTCATACCGGTCGCATCAGTCATTAAAATAAATTACTTGAACTTATTATAAAGATGACCGACTTAAAACAGTTTCATACGGCAAATACAATAACCGAATAAATAAAGAGGGCCTGTGAGTGTCTTAAAATATAATGAATAATAGTCTATACATATGGCCAGTTATGCCACATGAATCTTCTGAGCAATCGATCGGACATGGCACTAATCTCTACAGATACGAGGCACTGCCATACCTGTGCGGCCGACGAGTATGACCGTCGCCGGCCCTGTCTATAAGGTTGGCATGGTAGCCAGGCTTTCGCCCCTTTGGGGAAACTCTGCACGGAGAGTTAGCTAAAATGTTTTCAATCTTCTCAGCATGAATCCTGAAATTTATCCTATCTGACGAAAGAGATCCCGTCATTACTCTTTGGAAACTTGACGTCAACACCCATAACTCTTCTTCTCCTTTGGCGTTCATGACTACCTTCACGCCACTGGCGAACTGCAGGGTTTCCTTATCGATGGCTACCGCATGGAAGTTGCGAGACGAGAACTCGGTAGCAGAGTTCCAGCACCAGATGCTAGGCGGCTCCATTAGGCCGAAGTAAAGGACACCGTTACGATCCATGGCTTCAGCTGCTGACTGAGTTGTGCGCTCCTCCGGGAATACCTTAAAATAAAATAGATTGCTTTTAAATATTTTTACACGTGATGTAATTACATATTGTCATCATTTTGTCAAAAACTTACGTAAATAGCGTCCGGGTCGATGTTAGGATCCTCAGTGTACGAGTCGTTCCTGATGACTTTGGTGTTCACCACGTTCTCGGTGGTGGAGGCGAGTGAGTGGAAGTAGAGGAAGCGATCGCGGCCGCGCTGGTACGGTGACAGAGCCATTCCCAACACGCCATCCATAAGATCAAAGCTTTCGCCTGAAACAAAAAGTTTGAGAGTTTTAAGGGTGATTTACGTAAATTATAAGTATACTAAGGATGACGTTGTTGGCGACAAAATGATGCAAATAATGAGCCGATCAGCGCACCTTGAAGAGGGTGTTTTTTTTTCATGCCATAGAGAGGTAGTCACCGGTCACAGTATAATTTTGATCGCGTAATTATTTATGCAGCGACAATATTAGGGCCAGACAAGTTTTTTATTTCATTAAATGAAATGACTCGCAGTTATGTTTATAAAATAATATTCTGTCAGCGTCTGTCCACCATTCCGACATTGTCGTGTTAACTGTGCAGTCCGAACATACCATACGCCATACCATATCTGCATAAGGAAAATCCTCCATGGCAAGTTGCGCCAATATCGTATCTTATTATCTTGGCTGTTTACTTAAGTATGTATGAGCATACGTGCATTTCAATTGTATGGCATTTGAATGATTTGTCCGCGCACATCATCTCCGTGTGCGGCGCTGCTTCGTCACATAGAGAGTCCTCTTTTTACGAAACGCTTTGAACTGCTATATTCTGATGGCCTCGATTACGATATTTGGTCCAGAGAGCGATAAAAATGTGCAAACAAATTAATTATTTCAATCTTTATGTGAGAAATTACTTTTTGGCCAACTAAAAACTCGAATAGAGGCGTTACGTTAGTTACGTACCGTCGATTGTGAATGTTCCTCTGGAGGGGTAGGGGTAGAAGAGGCGGTGGGTGGTGCGCCAGGACCTGTCCCGCATCACGTCCACCACCAGCAGGCCGTACGCGGACACGTCGGCCACGTACACGAACGTGTCGGCGCAGTCGCCGGCACCGCGCGACCTGATGTCCACCACCTACACATACATTAAATTAACATCTAGAATTTTAAGGTAAAGGAAATGATATATTCGACTTTCCTTTCATCAAGATTTAAGTACTTAGGAAATGTAAGTATAGATTTTAGATCCCATTGTCTAGGCACACTACAGGCAATCCAACACCCGATCAAAAAAACTACGTTATAAGCACACTAATGGACAGATTAGGCAATGGGAATGGCAGATAAGGTCGATTAAGCTATGGATTTAATTATATATCGACCGACTGGATTTTCTACTTAAGCTTTAATTTAATCACTTATAACATACAAATATATGCTAAAAACCTAACCAGAAAACATTGTAAACGTTAATTCGGAAGTTGACTGTCAAGTTATAATATCAGCGCACTACAGACGAACAGAGAGACGTTGCTTATCATTTTATAATAGGTACTAACAGGTGTAATGAACAGTGACGTGTCAGTAAACAAGGAGCTGTTGACGACATGGCGGTAGATGAGCGTGTCGGTCGCCAGGTCGAACGCAAGCAGCTGAGGGGGGCACAACTGCAGGTCGCCGATCTTGCCGGCGTCCATCACCCACAGTCGTTGGCATTCGTCTATCTGAAAATGTGATGAAGAAAATTCGGTTAATAACAGTACTTACGACACTTGAACTGTACGAGTATAATGCACAGCTGCACTAGCAAAAAGACAACCATAACGGCTGGTTTCAGGTTTAAATCACACCGGGCTCTTTTTTATTAACTGGTGAAACGTCACAGACGTGATGGGTATCGGTATCTAATAGCAATAAAGCAAAACAAAAAGGATATCTATAATATGTACCTATAACTTTTAACCGGAGTTTTTGCATGTTAACTTTTACAATATATAACACACTTACTATTTACACTAGGCACTAAATTAAATGATTGACTAACTAACTATACTCGTACAAATAACTACAAAACAACAGGACACTTAGGCGTCGAAGTACTCGTCCGCATCGCTGTCATCCAAAAACCTGCCCAGAAAACTGGCACATTAAATGGCAATGCTAATTCTTTGGCCAAAGAACAATCCAGCCTTCTGGTCACGTGAATAGTCAACAAGTCGGCGAGAAATTTCCTTAAAAAGGAGACGCGGACTCGGGTCCCATAACCCGAGCTTTAGAACGCCCAAACGGCTCAAAACTGTAGTTACCCATAAGGTTACAGTATTTATGCCGCTTGAGAGTGTCAGCAGCCACAGCAGCGGCGCCAGCACAGCCCACCGTGCTAGGAACATGAGATGGCGCAACGGTATCGACACAGTTTGCGTCCCACACCAGAGGCCTACCCACCTTCCAAGGCAACAACGTCATGCCATCTGGTCTCTTCCCATCGTCACGTATCAAGCTGTTTGGTACTAATACTGCTAGTACGCCGGGAGTGACAAGGGCTCGACGAATAATATCGTTGAAGCTGGCGTGCCATGCTATGCGACTTACGCTTCTGCAGCAGGACAGGCCATGTTGCCTGAGACTGTCAACAGCTACACCGCAGTGACACCGATGCGGAGCAACACAAGGTGCGCCCAAGCGGAGACACGTAGCGAGCCGAAACGATGAGTCATCCATCATAGTGCCCATTGCAGTATTATTCGTGCTGTTACATACTTTTTGCTCACAAAGTGATTAAATACTTTTTACACGTCAATCGGTCAGCTTGTTTCTATTCTTAATTTTTTCAAGGATTAAAATCGAGGATTTTCCAAGAAAGCTCGTCAGAGAAAATTTTCCAAGCGTCATTTCAGTAGTTGGAATCCCTGATCGTTCATCATTTTATATTTTGTTATAAAAGCAGATGATCTATTTAATATGATATACTAACAAAAATTAAATTTTCTTTAGTGAAATATTATCAAAGTTTTCGTCATGAAGCAATAATTTCTAATCATCGATCGTCTGCCTATTCCCAGGATTGTTCTTCTTTTTTGGATTTGTATTCCCTTCATTAGTCCTGTATGTATTCCTTTTAATTTAATTTGCGCCTTGTTCTTTGATCTAAGAAGAGTTCCTATTTTCTTAGGGTTAAAGACCAGTTATAAGGCCAAATTTTGGCTTTACCTACCCACCTAACTGTCCGCCTGTCTTCGTCATCATCTGCCGGCTGTCGAAATTCCGACCGGTCCAGTTCCTACGGATTTGTTGCCATGTGTGGTCGATGGGTGCGGTTCGTCACTCCGTTCACCGCGCTGAATCCCAACAGACGAGGGGTTGAGTACTACGTTGTCAGGAGACATTTCCATCCCAAGCAGCAAAATTATCCTATAGTGCCGATGATATAGGCCTTCAGCACTTATAATATTCTCTTAACGGTTCTAGTAGTTGCTGCCAAGCTTATAATAGCAAGCATGGAGTTAGTTGGACCTTATAGTATATTTGATCTTATACATTAACTTATAATTACTTATAGGTAGAAATTAAGGGTGCAATATAAGCTAGGGTGACCTATAAAAGTATCGCGAAGGTGCAAATGCACTCAGGAGTAGATAAACTGATAAGCTATACTTATAACTGCTAACAAGAAGCATTATAGAACTACTATAAGTAAAGTACGCCAATAAGAATGATAAACAGAACTAAACATACTGGAAACTATTTGCATTTATTACTTGGTTTTATAAGTGTTTATAAATTCACTTTACAGTACAATTGCAAGTAAAATGGAGCGGCTTTTTAGTGGTATAAATCAATATTGTTATAATTTTAACACGATTATAAAGGTTTAATATTGTATACTTAGAATCCAAAACTATATCCGTGGTGTCCTGTACAAGAGTACATTGGTTTATAAATGGTCTTGCAAATGTTGTTATAGTCTCAGTTCGGACATTTTGATTTTGTTGTGTCGTATTCGTTGCCGACGTGCTGTTCTATTTACTTTTCTTTCAAAAATGGATCTATATAAATGCAAACGGGTAAAAAGAAGTGGTTATTACAAACGAAAAGTTCAGAAAACCTATAACCAAATAATTCAGGTGTCGGGTTCTAGCTTTGTATCTGGCGAAGAACGAATCGTAAAAATAGGAGAAGGTTCCGTACAAAATAGTTACTGTGAAAATTTTAGACACAATGTTTATATTAATAATTCTGCACAAAACGACGTATTATCGATAAAAAGCGATTTAAATTTAGACTTATGTAGAAGATTGTATTAATAAGGAACCTGTGCAAGAAGATGAAAGCGATATTGAAGACTTCCAATTTTCAACTACATAGTGATCTTAGAAAATGGGCTGTAGAATACAATATACGACATGCGGCATTAAATTCTTTATTAGAAATTTTGAATAAGATGTTTACAACCACGACATTTGTGAGACAACAAGTAGTGTTTCGTTCCAAGGCCACCTTAAGGTTTTTAAAGCTCGGAAATCCCTTTTAGTCAAAAAGCGATCGACGTCCAGAAACATTCAATTGCAACCGTGCACCTAGCTTCTGACGTTTCATAAGTGCCCATGTTGGTTTATGTGAAATAAAATATTTTGATTTTTATTTTGATTACCATTTTCAATGCTGACACCTAAACAAAAAGATTAAAATAAGACATGGGTACCTAATAGCAATATAAAATAACCGTTCGGTTATAGAAATATTTGCGGAACTCTAATTCCAAACATTATGGCCAAGCAATGGTTCTGATATTTACCATTATTAAACAAAGTACGCCTATAACGGTTTGTTAATGTATTTAGGAAAACCAACTTTGTCAAAATGGCGACTTTTCGTTGTATGTCTTACTGAAACCAACATTATTTTAAAATTCAACTTAATGAAAACGCAAATTTCAAAGGGCGTGTAAAAATTTTGATAAAAAACTTATTGTACTTCACCGAAAATATACGTGCGCCATGCACATTCAAACACATCATACATCTTGACTTATTGTTAACTATCACTCTACTCTCATTTGATATTCTAGATAATATTTATAAGAAATGGATGAATATATTTATCAATATTGTAGCGGCATCTACAAACGCCACATGCGAGCTACGCGTCATACTGACGTCACGCAAAATCCTGCATCGCGCAAGCAGAGTTTACCGCGCAACTAGCATATATACAACATCCCGACATTAACCGTTGGGCAGTTGCCCACCAGACACAACACCCGTCTGGTCGGAGGATCCTCCCTTTCCTATGGAGGTGTGAGTGAACTTTACACCCTGTTCCTCATACCTCTATACTGGTGACCCCGAATATGAACGTCAGCGCAGCCTTCGTGCAACTACTTCAGCGTGACGTCATCATCATCACTTCCGCAAGCTTTAGAGCGGCGAGTCACACAGCCAGCCAGCACCCACGGCTTCAACGGGTATCCTGACCACCAGCATGCAGCGACCGCGCATACCTGGTCATTACCCTCAGCCTCATCAGCAACCTTGGCACAGCACACTGCACTCTCGGCCGGTCCACAAGCAGAGCCTTCAAACCCTCTCCTGGTCGACGCCAGCAGTCAGCCTCAACCCGGCGCTGTACCACATCCGACGCACTGGAGCATAACGCAGCGCCACCCCGACTCACTGGGGATTCTTCGCAGACAGTTCCGACTCACCGCGAACTATGCGACACCCGGTTCCGACTCACTGGAACCTCACCTGGCCCTGGCAAGCTTCGCAAGATACACGACTCAGCCCACTATCGACCTCCGGTCTCCGGGGGGGAGTGATGTAGCGGCATCTACAAACGCCACATGCGAGCTACGCGTCATACTGACGTCACGCAAAATCCTGCATCGCGCAAGCAGAGTTTACCGCGCAACTAGCATATATACAACATCCCGACATTAACCGTTGGGCAGTTGCCCACCAGACACAACACCCGTCTGGTCGGAGGATCCTCCCTTTTCTATAGAGTATGAGTGAACTTTACACCCTGTTCCTCATACCTCTATAATATTAATCTTTACAAATGTACGCAGTAACATTCACCAATTCACAACACTTTATATGAGCTTGTAAGAGATTCACTGAGTACGTTATTGTCGTAATTGGTTCCATTAAGCGCTGATAGTTAGCTTCGCGGGAGCAAATAGTTCTACGTAGTACAACTATAAGGTTGTTATTGGTCAAAGTGGTGTTCACCAAGTCTACTATAGATATTTAATTAGGTAAAATACGCCTATAAATTGGGCCCTTTTCCGTGGTTATAATTGCTTACTATTCCGTTATAGTCCTAATGAAATGGTGGTTCCAAGACAATTACTAGACCACATTTTGCTGCTTGGGATTCCAAATCTATTTATCTATCAATTGAACTACTTTCCTAATTTTAATCACTTGGTCAATTTAAATTATCAAAATATGTGATGTAACGAAAAACTTAAATTTTTCTGTTTATTGTCATATAATTCTATAAACAGCGACACGAATCCGTTACGATTGCAATCGAACTTTTAATTCGTCAGAACGCATTTAACACAGAATATATTTAGTAGCATATTTTAAGTTTTTCTCTCTAAAAATTCAGTTCTAATTATTTATCCCTTATTATATTTTAATCTTAGTTCCAACGACAGAATTCCTATTTTTACCTTTTTGGTTTTTCTCTTATGTATTTTTTATTTTATTAACCAATAAATTGTACGTGTTTTTGCGGTTTATAAGTGTTTTCATTTTAAGCTACCTCACGTCGGGGTTCGACTCCCCGACGTACCAGCAACACGTTTACACTGCACTATGATGGATGAAGCCACAAGCCTGACTCCCATTCTCCCAAAGCCAGTATATGGGCACGTAAGACAGTATTAGGTGACGTGTTTACCAGGGTATTGCGTATAATACTGCAGAGCGGCACGTCCCACCGTCTCTGGGAAGATGGGTTGTCGGGCAAATGTATATTGGGACAAGCCGTTTTCCGAGCGTTCGACGCATCGGTCAAACACAGTACCTCAAAATCGAGCAGTGAAAAAGATATGTTCTTGGTTAATTTATCGGTACTATGGACTAACAAGAGGAAAGCCGGTAAACTTATAGGTAGGTACTTGCGGTCGCCGAGACCACTCAGACGAATGGGAAGTGTGGCTTGCTGCCACGCTCAGTCGTCCAGGGCCGGCAGTCTCGACATTAGACAGCGACAAAAATCGGTCGCTAAGTCGTATCGTTGTCAAATTCCTGTAATCGATTTTCAACTTTATTTCGAAAGCATTAGGTTGAAAATCTATTAAAGAAATTTGACATCAATTAGACTTAACGACCGATTTTTGTCTATCTATGTCGAGACTGGAAATGGAATTTGATTTATTACCAAACTAAAAATGACTGACCCAAGAGAATCACCCAGTTATCTTTATAAAGTAATTAAGAGGGGTGCCTGTAACATTGATGGAGAAAACTATAAATTTTGGGTAAATATAAATATATAAACCGGAATTTATACAGGATGTCTTGTAATTTGACGTATTCCTTCCAGAACGTGATAGTGTGACCCATTTCCAACAATTAAGCACCCCATAAAGCCTAGGGAAAAATTCATGGGAAACGAGAAATTTAAATTCATGTATTTTTGAAATTTTTCCAGAATTCGTCACTAAATATCACTTTTACATTTACTCTAAACTTTCAAATTGAATGGCCTTCATTGCTATTCCAACTCTATCAGACCTTTCGATGTAACCAAATTTTCTTAAACATCAAACAGTTTAAAGTTAAAGGAAGATGTTTATTAACTATTTTCTAAATTCATCGACGTATATCAACTTAGACACTAGTTATATCAAAATTTTACCAAGATAATAAATTACGGAGAAGACATCTTTAGTTAGTCAGCTAACGGGGTAAACAAGTTTAATAAATATTTAGTGGTGCCGATGAAACAGTCAATAATGCTGGCGAAACCCGAATTTGCAAATTGTTGAAATATTTAGAGATTGTGATCCCTTTACCTTCTCACCATCCAGCAATCCTTCCTACGTTATGTAGCCAGGTTGTCGCGACCAGGTCGCAAGTTGAGGCGCACTTGTCGCTTAGTTCGCGTGTTTTTAAACTACTGCTCACGTACAAACTCTTAATTTTTTAACATACTTCGGTTTTTTGACTCTTCACATCATATTTTTTTTGTTTAAGAGAAAGATCAAGAAAAAGCATTTCCATAACCTTTGACAAAGGATATGTGATTGTTGTTAATAGCAGAATAAAGTTCGCTGCATTGTGCCTATGACTCCTCTTTACGACATCTAGTAGTAATGGGTCCAACCCACCAATGAATTAACTGAGTCTATCGCAATTTACAGCTGGACCTTGACCTCTCCCGAGCTACTTGCATGACGTAAAATGATGTGCTGCACAAGCCCTTTAAGAAATTATGAACGTGGATGCTGTTGGTTACTTGCATCTTAACCTGTCTGATACTGCCAGTGCACGTTTTAATAGAAAGTTTTTTTGAATGCCTCAAAATTTTTAGTTTATTAAAGAATTAAGAGTTTGTACGTGCACAGTAGTTTAAAGACACGCGACTTAAGCGACAAGTGCTCAGTGAATAAGTGCGTCGACTGTGAGTACTAACAACCTAAAATCGGCGTCTCAGCTTGCAACCTGGACGCATCGACCTGTCAAACTAACGAAGATAGGATTGTTGGGTGTTCGGAAGGTAGTGGGATGACGTTAACCAGTTATTTTTTTTTATTTTTTTTTTAAGTTTAATAAAAAAAACTATTCATCCTTTGCCAGCATTATCGACTGCTTCATGGACACCTATAAATATTTTTTTGATATCTATACCTCGTTAGATAGCTGATTAAAGGAAGAAGTCTTCACCGTAATTTGTACGCTTAATGTCTAAGTAAAATTTTGATATAACTGGTGTCAAAGTTTAATTACGTAGATGATTTTTGAAAATGGTTAATAACCTTCTTCAATTAACTTTAAACTATTGGATGTTTTAGAAAATTTGGTAGCATCGAAAAGTTTGTTAAAGTATTAGGTACCCAATGAAATAGCAATGAAGGTCATTCAATTTCAGAGTTTAGAGAAGATTCAGTGACGAATTCAGGGAAATTTTCAAAATTACATAAAAATATAATTTTCTCGTATCCCATGAATTTTCACCTAGGCTTTATGGGGTGCTTAATTGTTGCAAATGGGTCACACTATCACGTCCTGGAAAGAATACGTCAAATTACAGGTCACCTGTATATTCGATATAGTAGTTCGACTTCACGTTTCTGAAAATTTAGTTAAGGCAAAAATTCGAATAAATAGATAACTTTATCGAATTCATAGTTATCGGGATTATGAGTTATCTGACGACTTGAAAAGGCAGACAAGAGCTGCCAAAAAGTCGTAAGTTGCAGTTCAATCTGTCAAACACAATTTAAAGTAGCCGTTCCCAGCGGGGTAGGAATGGCTTTCACTTTGACAGTTCAACAACATTCATTGCGTTATTTACGTGGCTGAGCAGACAATTTTTTCGAACATATGAAGCAATGGATTAGCAATAGGCTTCACAATGATTCAGATTGTTATTGATAGTGTGTTACGCAATTAGGGTACTGCGGTGCTATTCTCTAAGGATCCAGCCTTGAGAACAGCACTGCCGCAGCGGCGAAACAGCGGCGAAATAACGTGTTTCGACGCTGCGGCAGCGCAGTGCGCAATGCTGTATCCTTAGGGAATAGCACCTCAGGTCAGTGTAACGACAGAGTAATCGACACATGGAATGGTGGTCCCATAGATTTTGATCTGAACGCCCATTAAATCCGGGTATATTGACTTACGTACCTACTTACTTACTGATGATGTCATTGATTTGTTTGTTGTTTACCTAAACACAATGATTAAAGTTAAAAGGAAAACTGATCACGTCCTAAATTTTTTGCCTTGAAGATGTAATATGTGACTTAGCTGGAGAAAACCTTTGGATGATCCCAATGATCCCATAACAAGTGTAGATAAAGCATAATACATAGTATACATCCTACTATATATAATATATAATCATACTATATATTATAAATGTGAAAGTGTGGATGTTTGGATGTTTGTTACTAAATCACGCTAAAACGGCTGAACGGATTTGGATAAAATTTGGCACATGATTGGATTAGGACGTAAGATACTTTTTATCCCGATATTCCCACGGGATCGAGATTTCTGCGGTTGAAACCGCGGGGCGCAGCTAGTGTTTTATAACTGACACACCATTCATTAGCTCTGACTAATACTTGCCTATGGTATCTACCATGCAGGTCACAATACTGGCCCTTGTTCAAAAATACCATTGTACTCGTATTATGTTGCATACGACGTACTATTATGCTTAATGTGTTAACATGGTGAGTACCTCCTACGCCAGTAGCCATGGAAATCACGATGTAATTCTTGTTGTAAGAGTCATCGCGTGTTTTTAACAAACATCTCCAATATCCTGAATTACCTAAGTTCTTTCAAACCTGCGTCAGATACGGAAATGTCACGCAATAATTCCAGGTATCAATGTTGCTGAGGACATCTTATTATCTAGGTATAAAAGCAATAAAGCCTATAAACGTGGTTATTAACTTGACAATGGCCTTTGTTGGCTATATTGAAGAACAAGTATCTATGAACATACTCGTATAAGGCTTTCCCTTGGTCTTCATTTAATGTGTTAATTACAAAAACTACATCATCAATAACAGAAGTAAGTAGGTGCCTAATTAAAGTTTTTAATAGCGAGGTAAATGATTTTTTCCTGTTATGGCGAAACAACTTAAGTTCGTTGCTGGAATGGGTCTACCCTTTATAGCAGAACTTTTTATGTCATAATATTATTTTGCATAACAGCGCATAGCATAAACTTCATTTCGCAGAAAATCGTTTGGCATACACTCATTTATAATACATTAAAAACGCATAATTTTGTAAGTCAGAATCATCTTTAGGCATAAATTTCATATCCATAATAATTAAAAGTAGAAACATCATATTGCAGAAAGTTCACTGTCAGAATCGTCTTTTGGCATAAATTTCATATCCATAATAATTAAGAAGTAGAACCATCATATTGCAGAAAGTTAACTGTCAGAATGGTCTTTTGGCATACATACATTTCATATCGACAATCATTAATAGGTAGAACTATCATATCTCAGAAAGTTTACAGTTACAATCATCTTTTGGCATACTTTTCATATCCATAATAATTGAAAGACTCATCTATCACATTACGGAAAATTCATAGTTACAATAATTTTGTATGAAGCATGAGAGAAGCATGCAAACATGCAAACAAGCTTGCACCATGCATGCATCAAGCATGTAACATGCAAATATGCAAAAAGCACACACCATGCATGTATGCATCAAGCATGTAGAATGCAAACATGCAAAAAAGCACACACCATGCATGCAGCATGCAAGCAAGCATGCAGCATGCAAGCAAACATGCAGCATGCAAGCAAGCATGCAACATGCAGCAGGCATGGTTTCTGTCACGGCTCCGGCGCTGCGGGGCTCCGGCGGTCCCACGCAAGCTTCTGGTCGCAGATGGTTATAACGCTCACCACAGCGGCTTCGGCTTGCTGGCCGGCTCTGCCGGCCAGCCTCAGCCGCGGCGGGGAGCGTTAAAACCACCTGCTCCTCAGCTCGCGGGCCGCCTCGCCCCTCCGCGCCTACGCGGGCTTAAATTACACTCTAGGGGTAGGGCAGACAAGACTACGTGCAGTCGGTTTTGCAGCGATTCGGTTCTGTCACTTCACTAACTTTTGTAGTACAACATATTGACTTTTTAAGACAATATTTTAATTTTAATTTAAGGTATATGATTACATTTTATAGAAATGACAATAATTATGCCTACTAAAATTATTCCAAATGATATTCTGCCATCTTCTTAATATGCCAAGTGAAATTATTCCAAATAATCGTCGCTCTAAATAAACGTTATGTGAAACGAAATTATGCGAAATTAAGCTTTGCCAAAAGTAATTATGCCAAATAAAATTCTGCCATCTTAAAAGTATGCCTTTGTAAATTCGGACATATAAACATTCGGCCAAACAATAATTATATTAAATGATTTTTATGCCATATATATATTCGTTTAAAGAAGATTATGCTAAGTGGGTTATGCCAAATAAATTTCGGAGCATCAAAATTCTGCCAGATAGAGGGAACCCTGCTGGAATATGTAGCACTGATTTTTAAACTAAAATCAACCTTCGACTTAATTGACCTGAAACGTGTTCATCATCAATCGTACGAGGATTATGCAAGTGTGTTAGGGTTAGCATCAAGACTGACCAGGTGCGATGGTCATTATAGGTATATCTATGGAGTACTAACGACCTGAACTGAACACCCAGCCAGTAAACTATGATTATACCGTCAGACCTGAGCACTGGCCTCGTCTGTTTGGTTCTAGAAAATAGTCTCATTTATGTAAATGATGACGTAACTTATCAGGTTCGGAATAAAATTCTTACGTACAGCAACTCTGAATACGGATGTGAAGCCGAGACAGTTGGAGCCCTGGTTGTCATGCCAGGAGTAGTCAGGGTAGGCGAGGATGTTGCCCTGCTCGTCCACAGTACCCAGGGTGATCGGGCGCCCTTCATCGAACCGCGGGATGGTCACGAAGATCCGTGATGCGTGGGGACCTTCAAAAAGTAAAATTACAATTTGTGAATACACAATTGTGTAGAGCTTTATAATTTTTTTAAGTTAAGTCTGAAGTAAAAATAAAGAAGCTTTACATAAGCCTCTCCATAACAACTGATGTCATATACGGTCTTAGGAGAAATTGGCACATTCTCCACACATGCGGATTTATGTACTGACAAGCCGTGTTCCCGATGGGATTTCCCATTGGCAAAAATGACGAACTCCATACCAACTTTCTTTCCCTATTTAACTCCTTTATAGGATGTTTTTTTATAATTCTTCGTTCCTTCGTTGTAAATGGAATTCTTGGAGCCAGTGGTTTAAGCTGTGCGTTTTCGGTCAGTGAATGAATGAATGAATTTAAGATTTTTGTTTAGTAGATGTTGATTACTTTTGGTTGTTATCACCGAGACTGGCGGAGACGACGAATGGACGTAATCCCTAATATATTGTATAATTAGTGCATATGGTCCAGTGGTAATGGCCGCAAATTACGAGTTGTAGGTCGTAGGTTCGAACCCAGACAAGCGCTTTACTTTGTGTAAATTATTTCATCACCACTGCTCTCAAAACGGTGAAGGAAAACATCGTGAGGAAACAGGTATGTCCTAGAATCAGAAATTCGAAGACATGTGACATCTACCAACCCGCACTGGACCCGAGTGGTGGATTACGACCCACTCCTTCTCAGTGAGAGGTGGCCTGTGTGCCAGCAGTGGGAACATATTAAGCTGATCATGTGAGTGCATGTAACATGTACATGCTCAGATACTTGAGCAAATATATGCATCTCGCTTTATAGCTATCACTTGCACTGCGTCCAAGTGCCTTTATGTAGATGTCTCAAGGTAGGGCCTTAACAATCAAATTCAGCAGATGCACCTTCCCTCACATGCATGGTAGCCGGGTGTGTGGTGTGGAAGGTTTTTTCTTTGCTGGGAACAAGGCACAAGGGACCTAATAATTTCGTGAGCATACCGTTTCGTGAGTGGAACTACCTACAAGAGAGATAAGAACGGATCACATTTAACGAAGCAAATATGATCATCCTCAAAAACCAGTTGTTTCAAGGTTAACGGCTTATGGTCAATATCCCAAATTCGGCAAATACCGAAATAGTGAAGATCGTGTGTTTTTCGTCGTAGAGTTTATTATTTGTTACACAGAAAACACGCTCTGTTCGTTCACTTGCTTTGATCGCTCGTATGATACGTCACGGACCCCACCTTACAACTGACTTTTGTTCAAATAGTAATAACCTGTTTAGTTTGATCTTATGGACTTTATTACTGTACAACATAAAAGTCGTTATGTTCTAAAGACAATAACACGGACGTCGGACATGTTTACTATCCGTGTTTAACTTTGTTACATACTACACTTGAGTATTTAGACACAGCTTTTAGATAATTCATCTAAAGATTTAAGTTACGGTACAGGCTATCAAGCAGTCGTTTTGCTTATGATCGTCACCGATAAGGAATTAAAAAAAAAACAATTGTAAAACAAGTGCTCAATTAAAACAAAGCACATGATGACCTCTACCGTTTAAGTTATGTCAAGATTTGCGTCTCAACATAAACAACGCCACATTAACAACTTTTTTACTGTATGCAAAAAATACCTGCGAAACCTCAGTCTTTATCAGTTGATAAATTGCTCGTAAGAAAAAAGACGTGCATAAACCATCAATTATTCTAATACATTTAAATATTCGGTTTTGCGAGACATTGTTATTTTCACGAATAGTAGGTAGGTACGTTTTCGTCTTTTCAAATCTATGGTTTGGTACATTGACAAAGTCTGCGAATGGGATGCTAAACAGACCTTGGCCTCAACCTTGATACTTCGACCTCCTCAGTTAACGGGTCTGAAGAGAAGTGGCCAAGAGACCATTACCACGAACATAATAATATGGAAATTTGTCGAGTTTGTATTGATGATAGTGTAGCGGCATCTACAATCGCCACATGCGAGCTACACGTCACAATGACGTCACGCAAAATCCTGCATCGCGCAATCAGAGTTTACCGCGCTACTAGCATATATACAACATCCCGACATCAATTGTCGGGCAGTTGCCCACCAGACACAATACCCGTCTGGTCGGAGGATCCTCCCTTTTCTATGGAGGTTTGAGTGAACTTTACACCCTGTTCCTCATACCTCTATACTGGTGACCCCGAACATGAACGTCAGCGCAGCCTTCGTGCAACTACTTCAGCGTGACGTCATCATCATCACTTCCGCAAGCTTTAGAGCGGCGAGTCACACAGCCAGCCAGCACCCACGGCTTCAACGGGTATCCTGACCACCAGCATGCAGCGACCGCGCATACCTGGTCATCACCCTCAGCCTCATCAGCAACCTTGGCACAGCACACTGCACTCTCGGCCGGTCCACAAGCAGAGCCTTCAAGCCCTCTCCTGGTCGACGCCAGCAGTCAGCCTCAACCCGGCGCTGTACCACATCCGACGCACTGGAGCATAACGCAGCGCCACCCCGACTCACTGGGGAATCTTCGCAGACAGTTCCGACTCACCGCGAACTATGCGACACCCGGTTCCGACTCACTGGAACCTCACCTGGCCCTGGCAAGCATCGCAAGATACAGGACTCAGCCCACTATCGACCTCCGGTCTCCGGGGGGGAGTGATGTAGCGGCGTCTACAATCGCCACATGCGAGCTACACGTCACAATGACGTCACGCAAAATCCTGCATCGCGCAATCAGAGTTTACCGCGCTACTAGCATATATACAACATCCCGACATCAATTGTCGGGCAGTTGCCCACCAGACACAATACCCGTCTGGTCGGAGGATCCTCCCTTATCCATAGAGTATGAGTGAACTTTACACCCTGTTCCTCATACCTCTATAATAGCAATAACAAACTGTTAAGGTGGAATGGTATCGTAGTGGTAAACATGGATTCGCTCTAAACCGAATAGAAATGTACAACCTATCTTCGTTTATCATTGATTTTCCCATTATTTTAGTGACTCCCAAACGGACAGAACTGTTGACATACAATTCAGCAACATGTTAAATGGTGAAAGCTTGGAGATTCTACTAGGAAGCATTAGGCATAGGTTGCAAAATGTCGCCTATTTAATTGAAAAGGCGACATTTCGCAAGGCACTGTTTTACTTTGAACTATTGCGAAGTCAACGGTAACGGTTCATGTGAGTGGGTGTCGCTTTTGCCAATTAACAGAATACTACTGTTGTTTCCATGACACCTACAATCAATTTTAACAAGACAATACTAGATTCAATGTAATGGTTTCATTACATGTATTTTAATAGATCAGAGCAGATTGAAGCGTGTCGTTGGCACAAGATGCATGGGGTCCAATTGGTCGTCATGTAAAAATAACTTAAAGTCGTGATGTTTTCTGATTAATCTTCAATAAAAAAAGCACTAGAGAGATACAAGTAGAGTCATAAATTTTAGGTAAACTTTCATTTATTTATACTCTTACTACTATGTATTCTCACCTTGTCTATGATGCACGTCGACGTCTATGGGCACGGAATTTCCCTCGACATAGTGACGCTTTTCAATGGCTATTTGCTTAGCTTCTTCGCTGGGGAACACGAACTGCAGCTCGGGCCATTGTCTGACCACGCGCAGGTCACTCTTGGCGCCCAGCCCGGGCCAGCAGCACGCCAGGCAGTACGACAGCAGGAAGAACCTCTCTATTCCTTGCGACATCTCCAATTTGAATGTGTCCAGCAAGTGCGGATCTGATGGATGAAAGATATTTCCATGTGACATGTCCATAAGGAAGATATTTTTTACACCGGTTGAACAAGATTTACTTATAAACAACAATCTAGTGATTTTATATATAATGCGTCTCGCAAATGCTTCGTGTTTTATGTGGGCTTTGGTTATAAGCTCTGAGAAATGAATTTTAAGGCAATCTGTCATTTTGTTCGTCTTTTCAACTTACAGGTTTATTCTTGATACAAAACTTAGTAACAACCACATTTATAAAATTATGTTTGTTCCGTTTGTGGTTGGAACTATCAGACGATCACTGTATGGAAATTAATAATGTTTAAGTATATAATAAAACAATTGGTTGATCGTCAATTAGGATGTAAAATGCATATAGGTACATATGCGCTGTACCCAAAAAGATAGTTTGAGCACTTTTGTTTTCTTCGAATGAAAAATGCCCAAGTTCGCCTTTTGAAACATAATTTAAAGTTACCTATTGGTGACTAAGAAAAACGAAGACGAGGGGGCAATAAAGATGATGTGGCTTCTATAGATAGCATTTATTGTAATAATTAATACATGATTAGTAAAATACCATATTGACTCAGCAATACTCCGCAGTACTCCTGTTGTTCATATAATGGAACCATTGTGGCTTGATGCAGACAAAATATCACGAATATTTTCACGGTAGTAGTAAAACACACTTTTTGGAGCCCCATCACAACACTAATAGAGAATATTTTTCACATGTACTCGCTATCTAGAAACCTTTAGGTAAACGTTAAAATAAAATATAAACTTGGAAAGCACTGAATAATACATAGAAATCATCTGAATAATAATTTCACAAGAAACACCGGTGTTAGTTTGTTCGACTCAAATATTACTGACCAATAAAAAGGATACAAACAATTAATAAACAGTTCATATTCATTGTTAAACTATCCAATTAGTCTACTTATTATATCTATGCAGTTTACTTTGTCGTGCAGTAAACAATATTGTTGGAAATATGTAATAATTATTATGAAAGTCACGCGAACGATAAGAAGTTTACATCGCGGAACGTCTGTCGCTACTCTTTTTTCACTCAAAACTGGCTACAGATGGGTCGAGGCACTGACCATGCGGTGGGCTATACACTTATATAGACTACTTCCATACATTTAGACGATCTGCAGCTTCGCATACTTTATTATGAATAAAAATAAAATTATGAAGTCCTCACACAATCGGCTTATATGTCAATGCAGGTGTTGAGCTACTCAGGTTACCATTTGATAATAATTAATTGAAAACCACTTTGATTTTGTCACCGTCCTGATTGTCGTGAAATGCAATCATGATGATGATGATAAAGTACCTACGATTATGTTGTTTTTGCTTTAACTTAGCCATGAACTATTCTTTAAAATCAAGATTATGTTACGTACTAATGTTTAAAAAGTGCGTGTGAAATAAACGTCTACTTAATGTACAAAAAAATCACAAAGTTAAATTTTGAGAGTTCGTTGCCCTCTCAATTAGTCAAAAATCCCACTGAAACATATTTTATACAATCTCATTCATAAATATGTAAATACTGTGTTATGGTGAATGTTTGATTACTCGTTCACCTATAATTTATGATAAAATATTCATTATGATTCACGTTAAGGGTTCACTAAAGCACGTCATTATAAAGTAAACATAAAAACAGAGTCACTGACTTCTAACTGAAATAAATGAGGTAGGTACTTTTTTAAATTACAATAATATTGACTGAAGTTACGCAATTTGAGTTTTTACACTTGGTTTACTAATCGCGAGTTATGAAAATGATTGCACTAATATCTAAATCGTACCCACACTATTTTGAACTGAAAGCGATGAAACCCAAGTTACGACTGAAACACAAACTGGGCTACAATGCAAGGAAAATCACTTAGTATGGTAGAAGTACTATTAGATGCAATAATCTTCAAGGAATTGCGGAAAACTCCTAGGTCACTTGTTTAAGGACTTAGAAAATCGCTAGACACGATGCTAAATTCACACGTTTATCTCTAACAAAACCTTATAGATGGTGTTAACCCAACCTGATTATTAACTTCTCAACGATATAGTATTATTGCCCTGTTATTTATAGTCGCTATAATGTAATTAAAATCCTTGATCATCCAACGTGGATTGTTTGAAGCATCCTCGTGTCAGCGTATCATTATCTCGTTTAAATGATGAGTTTCAATGAGAATAATATTGAATTATCCTGAACGTAAACGTACGGTCACCAAAGAGATAAGTAACCAGAATCGTTGGATTGATTTTTTCGAATGAAATTTAATTTGAAAAATGAATTGTTTGTTTTCTATTAATTAAATCAATTTTCTCTCTCCATCCATCGGTTTCTTACTACACTTTAACTATATCCGACAACCCTGGTTACTTATCACCTTCGGTGACCGTACGTTATAAATGAGTAATGTAAGTGATCACTTCTTTTACTAACTCTAATAATAGGTAACAATTTTGTAAAATTTCTAGCCTCTGTCTAGTTCTGAATTAGTATCTCGGCTTTTGGGGGATCCCAAAAGCCGAGATACTAATTCAGAACAATAGTTTGATAAGCAACATGTCATGTAAGTAGTGTCTAGTAAGAATTTCTAATGGATTTGAAAGAGTATTATAGACCTACATGATAATAAAATAGTAGTTTACTCTGTATCTTTATGAACTTAGCTTACAAATTGTGTTTGTGTAATTACATACTTGTGTAGGACCTGGTTCCATTCCGAAGATATTCCTTGTACGGTCCTTCATTATTATCAACCCACTTTTCACAGAATTTTGTATTATAATTCATAATAAATAAGGAAATCTTTTTAAAACGTTTAAGACAGGCCACGAAACACTACACGCAAATTATTAACTGAATCTTGTGGTGTCGTGGTTGCAGCCCAACTCTTGAACACTGTAAACAGTTGCGACACTTAATATCCGTCGCAATTCTTTACAAATAATTGAGATACAATTACTGATCAATTTATTTAGGCCCAATATTAACCTAATCGCATGCACTCACGACTTTTCTCCTTGTCACAAGAGCTTGTAATGTATGAACAACAGTCTTAATATGTTTTATAAGTTTAAAAAAAGAATTGCGTGTTTATAACTAAGTGAATATTATTAGTTCTACTGACTGAGCGTTGTAATTGAAGGGGATAACTAATGTGAACAGAAAACCGAACAACCGCTAAATGCGGGCGTTCTAGGCGCGATTTACGTGAATGTTCACATTGTGTGCGATTGTAGAATAAAAAATAAATAAGAAAACAACAATGGCAACTTCTGACCCTGTGACAATGAAATTAATTCGACTTCGATTGACTAATTTACAACACAGTAAACCGCTTCTTTTACTTTAGGTAAACGTAACATTTTCCTGTATTGTTTTTCCGGATAAATTTTCTTTCAGAAAATGTATATGCATGCTCATATAATAAGTAATATGCTAACATATAGATTATAGATATGTACCACATCATAATCATCGTAATCTAAGACTGGTTTCGTAAGAGCCAAGGGCCAGCTTCTAGGTCTTCTATGCGTATAAAATTAAAATTTAATTAATACGTATTTTCCTCAGAAAATCAATCTTCAACACAGAATTATTATGTAAAGTTGTATATTTTATGTAAAGCTGAACTAATTTCTTGATCTATCATCTTTCATGGGCATTTAACAGTTGTCATACCGGACCGAAGCCATGGGACTGCTGCTCCATGGGGCTCACTGACAAAACACTTTCACCTCAATATCTTTTTATAGTAACCTCTGTAATTGTATCTTTTTTACCGCTTCAAATGGTTTTCTACTATTTATAGCACGCCATTAAATTGTAAGTAAAATTGTAATTAGTTATAAAGAGAGATATAATGACATCATTTTGTTTGTAGGTATTTGTGTTCAAGACGTGAAGATCGCACCTATGTTATCAAGTAGGTATTACCATAATCGGTCGTTCTACATAAATATATCTCTGGAATATTTAATAATCGTTAACAGTTCGCCTGACATCCTTATTATTTTAAGGAATGGTTCAAAGCACGCTTATTTTCGTATCTCAGACTAATTTCCAAGAGACTGTCAAATGATTTTATTGATCATCTAAATTCTATATTGTATATTCATGTCATTCATTCGATAATTCGTTTTTCTGAATTTTGGAATAAAACTAGTCAAATCGCTAAGTATATTTTTTCCACTTTTTTCTTAAACGGCGAAATGAGTTCAGTTTTGTTAAAATCATTTTAAAGAGTTGATTGAGCAAAAAAAAATACATTAAAGCAAAGGATAATGTATAAGGATAGATGGGGCAGGATCGCCACATGGGTGCCTGAAGACGGGCGACATCACCGAGGCAGGCCTAAGTAACGGTGACGTGACGATTTGGACTCGTTCCTGACCGATTGGCCCGAGAAGATAAAACACACTGAAAATTGGAAAACTATGCGGAAGACCTTTGCCCAGTACAGTTTGGACAACATAGGTTAGTAAAAAATAAAAAAGTACAGTATCTTTTAAAAAGAGTTGTATAGTATCTTTCAGTTCTGTGTAAAACGGTCGAACATACCTCATTGCCAAATATTTTTATCAGAACAGGTCCAAAACCGCAATATTTATTTTTATCGATTTCTCTAAACCTGTTCCTGTGTATTGAGACCGTTGACCCTATCACAACATTATAAAAACCTTTTCGATAAATACACCTTTTTCTACTTTCAATACGGGGAAAAAATATAGTCTTCTAAAAAAGCTGTTTTACCGGTGATTACTCTCACTGAGCCCGTGATTAACCGAAAGATGGAAAAGCTCTAAGTGTACCTACTCAAGCGTGCTTCCGCGACATTAAAACTGTCACAGGTACTTACCTGCTGCGGAAAACGAGGCACTAATGATTATTTTTTAAACCAACCACCACCTTAAGTAGTGAAAATAATGATCGCCTTATCAGTACCTAATTAAGAATTAGCATATGCACTGTTGATTGTAGAACGCGCATTTTATCAATATATTGCTAAAATAAATAAACGAGTCGATGACGACTTTGACGCAGATGCAACTATTATCAAAAGGTGTTGGTAATTTATATTTTTTATGACATACGATTATGTAAGCAATTACTTCACGTAGATAAGAAATTAAGGTAAAATTATTTTTAGTTAATTTTATGAGTACCTATACAGGGTGACGTTTTTAATAACCGACGAAATTTTTTTACGCAGGGGTTTTCTGAATCATGTACTGAATCCATGGTGCCAGGTTGTGCGTCGATGTCCCTGCCACCCTGGGTATATTCAGGACCCATGTCATATTTCAGGAATAAAGTTCTCATGGTAAAAAAAAGACTGTTGATTAAACAAGTACAAACCAAGCGCCTGATGGGATTTCCCATCGACACAATGTCGAACTTCGATACAAACTTTCATCTCCTAATTAACATATTTAGGGGATGAATTTTAAAAATGCTCATTTTCGTAAAAAAAATAAAATGCAAAATTTCATGCTTCTAGACCCAGCGGCTTAGTTTGTCAGTGAACGAATGATTGAATTTAAGATTTTTATTAAATAGATTAATAAAAGACATTGAAATTGTATAATACGCAATATTAGAGGTCAGACGTGTGTGGAAAAGGGAGAGGGAGGCCTTTACCCAGGCGTGGGTCATTATTTACATACTAAATATATATCAATGTAGAGGCAGGTGGTGAAAGCAGTACCTACCGTCCGATTTGGAAAAAAACATCCTGCAGTCAAGTATGTACGGGCAAAACTAATTGCGCTGCCAGATCATTTTTGTCAAGTTTTTGGAATAATGCTTGACAAGAAATTATAATTCAAGTTACATATTGCTCATTGTGTTACTACGTAAATATATAAATTTGGGTGAAGGCGTTTTCACTTAACAAGATTAACTAAATTATTCCACGCCCACTTATGGTACACAAGGTACCTATTGTTATGATGACACAAACAAAGGAACTGTAAGCACGACTGCTGAGCGTAAGTTATATCTATATTATAATTTTCTTGAATTTTCCTTGCGCGTTATCTGGGATTGTACCCGGCTGAAGGAAATTTGAAAATAAAATAAACATAATCGAAATGTGGATGTAGGTACTACATACACCTCTGTTATGTTAGTAGAGATTGTCTAATTTAAAACTGCACGCCCCTCCACTAAAATTTCTATACAAACATTTGAAATGTGTATGCAAAAAGCAGTGGAGGGGCGTGACATTTTAAACTGGACGGTCCCTAACTGTAACTGTATACTTACTACTTGAGTACGAATAAATGGCAGGACGAAAAGGTCATTAGCCTGTTTGTCAGACAATTAGTATAGCATTAGCATAGTTAGGTACGTACATTACAGACATATTTGCACCAAATAAATGGTGATTCTGTAATTACCTACAAATTTAACCAGTTCGTTTCGCTTGTGTCTTCAGTATGCGCACTGGTCTACACTTTTCGCAATATTGTGTTTATTTTATTTGTTTGTACTATTAGTAGCTGATATGGATAACCTATTTAGATTTTCCAGCGATACCCAAATAATAAGTAGATAATAATAATGATACTCTCTCATTATTATCTTACTTTAAACTTTGGCACCACTCGGCATAATTAATTCCATAATCCTTATACTCGTATTGTGCGAGTTAAACCAAGAAAAATAAGTTGACCCGATGGAGTGCCAACAACCTGAATATTGTGTTAGGTACTTGTGACGAATTGGGAGAGGCCATCTCAGCAGAGGCCTCAGCATTTCCCAACATTGAACAATGATTGGATTCAGATGATGTATTTAGGGCAGGCGCAGTGATCGTTCATTATTTTATGGTATATTTTACTACTTTGGGCAAACTAATAATACGTTTACAATAATAGGAGTGTAATTTCTCGTCGAATAAAAACCAAAATTATATCAAAATAGCTAATAGTGACATCATAGCAATAATTACAGCAGACATCTGCACTCGGACACGTGACGGTGTGGTATGTTGCTCACTGATATATATACCTACTGTGCTTATTGTGTTTTTTCTCATGACTGGTATTATAACGTACAACGTATGGATTATTAAATAATCATAAAGTATGGCTTTGATGTTTTGTGCTTTTAAATTCAACTAATTTGTGTAACCAATGAGCGAAACTGCTAGAATAACCTGATACCTACTTGTAAATAACATCAGAATAATATTTAAAAAAAATTAGGATGGTTATCAAACTTTCAATTACAAAGTAGGTAAATCAAAGTATCAAATAACATAATATAAAATCACTGATACAAAGTCCTGCATTTTATTTTATTAAAGTGGTAGTGATAAATGTGGAGAAAAGACAGTACATAAGTACATTGAACTTTCTACAGTAGATGTGATAAGCATCAGAGCGAATTTTATAATGTTTCGTTTTCCATTGAATATCACCAGTTCGTATCTTTTGTATACCAAATTCGGTTCTTCCTGCTTCAAACGTGACAATAGATCAACTTTTAAAGTTCACATGAACACCTTGGGCAAACGTGAATACGAATGTAATCTTAGAGCTCCTCGTACGTGACAGACTAAAGTGCCTATTTTAGAAGTCTACACGTTCCTAGAAATATATAAGATTGGCAGCGCTCAGCGGGTCACGTGGAGGATCTTAAAAGGAGGTATCTTAGGCGCTCAGCGCGCTATGGAGTGGGCAAAAAAATCAGAAATGAAGTTATTCGGAAAAGAACCGCAGTTACCGACATAGCTTGCAGAGTAAGCAAGCTGAAGTGACAGTGGGCTGGCCATGTTTGTCGAAGGATCGATCGATGGCCGCTGAAGCAGACGAGTCCTGTGTGGGACGCCCCCCAGCTAGATGCACTGACGACCTTAAAAAGGTGCGTAGGGCAGACTGGATGCGGAAGGGGGAGGACAGAGTGTTATGGCGCAGCCTAGTAGACGCCTAATGTCCAGCAGTGGACTGTGATAGGCTGAGGGGAGGTATCTATTGTTATTTGGGAATGAAAGCTTTCACCGATGGAGAGCTTTCATTGGCATTCCTGAGTGACATAACATACTAATGACTAACAACCTTATCTCTTCATAATATGACCCGCTATAGAAGTAAGTTCGTCGTTGATAAGAAGCAACGTGGCATAGTCATCCCACGTTGTTTTACACCCTAAGTACGGTCACCAAAGTAATAAGTAACCAGAATCGTCGATATAGTTGAAGTTTAGTAAGAAACCGATGAAAGTTTTCGAATAAAATTTAATATAACTAATAGAAAACAAACAGGTCATTTATCAAATTAAATTTCATTCGAAAACATACATCGGTTTTTTACTAAACTTCAACTATATCCGACGACCCTGGTTACTTATCTCTTTTGGTGACTGTACATTGCTATATCCATCTCCCAGCACCCAGACGCCAGAACTCTTGAATTATTTTCCTATAGTGAATAAGGTGTTTAACATTTCTTGATTGTGTTAAATCTACTCACAATTATCGCAAAGCAGACAGCACATATATGGTACCGAGTCTTTACCCTACTGTAACAACCAATGACTGGTATAAATACACGAAATTTAAATAAAAGTGTGCATACGCAAGGTCCTAGACGTAATTACTTATTAGTGACTAAATCCAGAAGCAAAATGAAACTATCGATTTATAATAATTTGCCAATTTACCACAGCTTTCTTTCAGTTTGGTTATTGATGGAAAGGCATAGATGGCTTGGATGCAATTCTAATGTGCTAAATAAACAAAGTACTTACTAGAATATGTAACCACATAAGTACCTACCTACATTATTTAAACTTAGATAAATTACGCTTTATTGATCAATAACTGGTAACAATTAACAGATGCATATAATATCATGTTACGTTGTTGTTTTTCAATACTTTTATAAATGATTAGATTGTGAAACAATCTATTATTATAACGTTTGTCGTGACAAACATGTTAGTGACAGTATAGAAAAATATACTTAAGATTTAAAAAAGAAACCGGTCAAGTGCGTGTCGGACCACGCACAATGAAGGATTCCGTAGTTGGGATGAATTTATCCCAAGAACAAACTTAACATTGTAGTTGAAAAACATGTTCTTCCTTACGTTCCAACTGCAAATGTAAGTTGGCCGACTATTACTCGTTAACTTGTAAAGCCTACTTAGCTGTGACAGTGTTCCGTTTAACTTCGTCATATTTACCACTACCGTGATTTTTTTCACATATAATATCCTAATACAACCATTTAGCTCTCTAACAAAAACAAACTGATTCTAACAAAAATTAGCACTTTAAAGCTTGATATTTCACAAACGGATCCTTTAATCGAAAAACGGTTTTCACAAATCCCCAATATTTTTGCAAGACCTATCTAACGACATCCCACACCATGGGATAGACGAGAAAAAAAGACATCTCCACTTTACGTGTAGAGGAGGTACAAATTTTGTTTTACCACTTTGTCGGCGTGACTAATATGCAAAATTACAGCTTTCTAGTACAAGAGTCTCTGAGCTAAGCAGCGGACAGACGGACGGACGGATATGGAGAAACTATAAGGGTTCCTTGTTGACTACAGAACCCTAAAAATGGGTGCAACTGGAAACTAGGGGCGGGGGGTGCAATGGGTGGGTTGGTGGGTATAAGGAACATTTCGATATGTGTAGAACAGGCTGAATGAAAATGATGTTTTGGTGGTACGCTGTACACACCTTTACTGGATTGCTTAAATTACCTATGGATAATAATGATAGTATATAAAATGGATACATCATCCCTATAAATAATACTAACGGATTAGTATTCTACGTGCCCAATTTGACTGACCTTCAAACAGACCGGTTGATTGTTTGACATAAAAAACAGCTCGCCTATAACTCCGAAATACACACATCAAAAAAAGTTTGCGATCAGTTTGAAAAACCGAAATCTTTTTTGTTACTTCAGACTATATTATAATTTCTTCTTCTTTTTAGATTCTTAAAAAATAAAAACAAAAAAACATATTCAATTGTTTTACCATATAAAAATAAATGCAATCCAAGCTCACGCTCATTCAGAAATCTGACTTAGTCAATTTTAACGGATTATATTTTTTCAAGGAAAGTTGTTATTGATAAAATTCCAAGAGGATTATCACAAGTTTTACGAGCAAGAATTGTAACTTTGAGGGAAGAAGGATATTCCACGAGAGAAATAGCACGTAGAGTTGTTGTATCCCAATCCTGTGTCGTGGCCACGTTGCAGAGGTACCGTGGCATGGATAATTTAGCTGACCGACCCCGCAGTGGTCGCCCAACTGTTCTGACAGATTGCTGAGAGAACAGATTGCTGGCAGCCCGTGACCCAACAGTCAACGCCATTAATATAAAAGTAGAAGTGCGGACCGCCTCTGGACTTAAAGTTAGCACTCAGAGCATTCGGAATTGCTTACACCAGGCTGGACTACGAGCACGGAAGTCTTGGCGAGCACCCCTGAATTCACGACAACGTCAACGACGTAGATTGCAGTAGGCTAGGCTCCGACAAAATGAAGAAGATGAGGAGGAAAACATTTGGCGAAACTGTCTCTTCGTTGACGAATCGCGAATCAGTATTCATCCAGATAACCTGTGTCCGTGTCTGGAGAAGACCTGGAGACTCTGAAAGGCAAAGAACTGCCACTGGAACCGTTAAACAAGGCGGGAAATTGGTGTCCTTTTGGGGTGGAATGATGATTGGAGCTAGAACGCCTTTGATCCCGTATCGAGAATCCATGACGGCAGATAGGTACAAAATAGTCGCTATTGATGGAATTGTCGGACCATTCCATTAAACCATGGTCACTAATTCGTACTAGTCGATGATAATGCGCCCGCACATCGAGCTCAACGAGTCAATGCTGCTTTCCGAGAATACGACGTTACAAGGTTAGACTGGCCTGCCGGCTCGCCTGACTTAAACCCCATAGAGCACGCGTGGAATGCTCTTAAGCGAGCTGTTTGGAATCATCAGCCACCGCCCCAGACAGTGCTAGAGATCAGGGAAGCCGCTATTCAAGAATATGACAGGTTACCGCATGAAACGCTGGATACTTTGATCCTCAGCATGCCCAGGAGGATCTCCGCATGTGTGCGAGCCAGGGGAGGAATTATATTGTATTAAATAAAAACCTTCTATTAATAAATTGTTGTATAAGTTTGGTTAACGATCTTTTTCTTTCCATCAAATTTCTATTACAATTAAGTAACTACATTAGGATTGAATTACTCAATGTTAGTTATTAAAAAATAAATAAAAGTTTTATTTTTTAATTCGGACTGGCTAGCATTACTTTAAGGAAATACCTAATATCAGTTGTACCAAGCCGAGGATCGAACCCAAGCCCTTCTCAGCAGTCGTTCTTGCAACTACTAACTCACCGATACAATGCAATTGATTTACCGTTCATTTGAAAAGTTTATTTGTTCTTGTTATAAGTAAGAAACGCGAAACTCTTTCAAGCCCATTTAATAAATTTGTTCTTATTTGCATAGTGCCTGACAAGTAGGTAAACTGTTTTATCTTTTAGCTGTGAAGGGTACCTACAGTTATTATCGATAGCTAACCATTTCTGCATTGCATTTTTTCTAATATTACCTACTCATTATGAATTGATGATATTGTGATCATAAGATTATATGAGTAATATGCAAATATGTAGGCTGTAGCTGACCTAACCCCACTAAGTAATTTAATTTTTTTCTATCTACTCCATTACATTTTATCTAAATATTTTCAGGGACCCTCTTATCAGTTTTATTTTTATCTCAACAGTAAGTTCTGGTTAAGAGAAGGAATTTATTTTTACGTTTTTAGATAAAAAGTGCCGTAAGATAAATTGAAACTTTAATTTTCAAAAATACCTACAAGATGTTTGAAAATGTATTCATGAAATAGCAAATTTAAAATTGATTGAATTGTCCTGAATGTATCAATTAGTCGCATTATATAACCGAAAACACACGGCAATCAATCAAGATATAAGTATTCCTGAATTCCTGGAAATTTAACATAACGTCTTGAAAATGTATATGAAATAGTTAAATAGAAATAAGAAAATATATATTTATTATTTCATAATAAATAATAAACATCTTCCATCATTATTAATCAGCTATGGTTATTTTCTAAATGACCTAAGTATAGCAAAAACGACAATCAACGCAAATGCAAAAGTTTTGAGTATAAACTTTACATACCTTTATTATATGCGGACGATCTTGCTTCTTTAGTCTTGTTTATGTAAATACTTGTGGTAAGTACATACTTATACAAAAAATATTTGAAAATATGCGGGTGTCTCCCGCGAGAGACGAACGAGAACTGTTGCGAAAGCCGTCAAAATGCTATAAATAAAACCCGTAAATCCTATTTGACCGGAAAGGTTCGCCGCGCATCTTCAGAGATCTCCTCTGCGCATTACGGTGTACTACGATCGAAGAGTCTCTTCACAGCAGTTACTATGACTACTCATGCGACACTTCACAGAAGATTCACTCTGTTACTTATGCTATAAGCTGAGATTAATGTAACAAAAAAAAAAAACTTTAATTTTAATATTTAAACTCTTACAAAACTCACTGTATCTCACTCCTAATACTCTTTCGGTCAAACTAAGTAAAAATAATAGTTAGGTTATCAGTATTTCGACATTAAAAAGAAAGATATACTAATGTGATATTTAGTGTGGCCGCAACCACGTTTTACATAATGAAAATAGAATTGACATAACTATTATTTTTAACATTAAACAGATAAAAAAAGAGTAACTATTTAATCCAAATCTGCTACAGAAATAAATTACTTATTAGTGTTAACGATTGATAGAATGAAGGCTCCAAAACGGTCAGCGTGTATTGATAGAGTGTATTCAATCTAGATGATCAACAAAAGCCGGATGAAATTCTACGCTAAATTATATATTTTTGAACAATAGATTGTGTCAGATAGGTACTTACTTCTTGTCACGTGTACAAATAACAAATACCTACACAACAACTGAACGCATGACTGGATTTTTTCAATAGTTACTGTTACTGTCTGCTTGTACAACGTACCTACCTAAGGGAAATTCCATTGGAATCATTATAAATAAATACTCATTATACTCCAATAAATACTCACGATCTGCACACTTTCTTACTTACGGTTTTTAGGGCCAAAATTAGTTTTTTTTTTTCATTACAAAGCGTTATGCGTTATGTTATGGGTTTATGGTATTAAGAAAAGAATCGGCCATCGAGATTTGTTAATCTATAATTCTATACTTTTTCTAATAATATTATAAAGTGGTACAATTTGTAAGTTGTAGTGGGTAATCTCTGTACCTACTAGTTAGATTTGAAAATAATATTTTTTCTTTTGATAACCCAATTCTTGAGGAAGGTTATAGGCTATTTAACAATTCGCTACGACCCTTAGGAGTCGAGCAGAAAGAAAAAAAGCCAGAAAGAACGCTAAGCGAAAACGAAGTAATAGCACGGAAGGGCGATGTGGTGCGACGGGGTGTGACGGGGCTGCAATAAATTTCAGGCGGACGAAGTCGTGGGCAGAAACTAGTCAACAATAAAATAACTACCTATGTGCACAAAAAAGCATCACTATGAACCTATTTTATTCAAACTACAGAAAAAAGTTAAACACCATAAGTTGATGGTATGAATAGCACCTATTAATCATTTAGCTACGCCAATGAAATAAATAAACTTAAAGATCCGTTATAACTCGAAGGAGAAGATGAATATTATGTTAATGTTGGTAAATAATTGGCAAAACATATTTTAAATTCACGGTCTATTTGTTATGAATATTTCTAGGTACCAATAATAAACAATAGTCAATTAAGTACTCGCGTTCTATTTAATTGTTAGGTACTGGCAGAATACGCTTGTTTGTTTAAATATTTATTACTTACTTAAGTAATTGTAATAGGCCTGGCAAATGTCTCAGAAACACAATACGTGGTCGAAAATTGTGTCACTTGCCACTTGCCTATAAAAAGGCCGGTAGCGGTACTAAAACCTTCTAAAATAAGTAATTTAAGCAAAAATTAGAACAATGCAATAACCCTAGTCCATTATTTATCAATCCTCAAAAACTTTCTCCGCGTTAACTTTGCTTATGACGACGATGGATTCGGGTTTCCCCAGGAAAACCTCATACTTACGCACGAATGCATGACCCTATTAATTCAAAGTCATCGGAGGTGTGGTCATAACTTTTGTAATTGTGCCATCACTTCCAAGTGAGTCAAATTCGTTTGGGATTATACAGTGTGGCGATTAGGTTATTAATGAATTGAAACCACGTATTGTAAACATACACAATTAAAATAATTAATAACAATTAAGATTCTAGCTGTGGGACCTTTGTTTTCGTTTTAGTATATTTAACAACATTAAACTTAATTTGTGATTATTAGGTAACAATACCATAAAGTTTATGTTGAATTGTTGATACCATATCGCCCCGTGCGTGTCTAGTGCCTTATTATCAAGGGTGGTGTATTTCGTGCCAATTTGTACACTATTTATTTCGTTTGAAAAATATAGTTTTCTATTTTTAGTAAAACAAATATTTTATTAGACTGATAACAAATTGTAATAACCGCTGTACTATTTAATGTGATAACCTAATCGCCACTGTATTTTTAGTAATAGCTATACAGCGCGAAGGTACCCCTTTGGTTCGTGGTAATTATTTAAATAAAACAAACTGACATGTTTATTACAGTACGGTAGTAGGTCACGGTCGATATCTATGGAATGAGAGAAAAATCTTCATAATATAGTTATTATCAAATGCAAAAAATAAATACCTGTAAAACAAAACTTATAATTTATACTATTTGTGCCTACTTTATCCGCCACGTGGAATCACTGTGTCAGCGTTCTACGTGATATTAGGTAAAAGTGCGTGGCTTTTAGCTATTCGGCACACAAACCCAGAAGCTTAAAAACGAAAGATACTCGTAACTAAACTGTTATGCCCCGAATTAATCAATATCGCAAATACACGAAACGTTATAGGATTACAGCCAACCAGAAAACCTGTTTTTAATCAATTTCCATGTTATACATATGTACGTTCGTACGGGAAAACCAAACTTTTTGTAGAACATTTTTAATTGTTTTGCTTTGTTGATTTTGGGATGATCTACAGTTTCGTCTTAAGGCCCGCTTGTAGTACGGTGTCTTGTAGTGAGTCTCGGCGGGCACTGGCCGGCCGGTGCGAGTGCTTGAACTGCTAGATTATTGTATAAAATTTAAAAATAATAACGTAATTATAAAATTTGTTCTAAACATGCACTAAAAAAAAATAAGCCTTATCTTTTGATATAACTTTTAGGTACATGGTTTCATGATGGAATCTCTTCACATACACGTTTTAAATAGCGATTTAGTGTCATCTTTATGTTTTTTTTTATCGTGGCAGTTATTATAATTCACGTTTCTGTATTCACACAACGCTTGACCGCATGTTCAATTTTCCTAAAATATTTTGTTTTACGCAACATTTACATTTGGCTAGATTTACAGAGGTCTAAGACAGTTAAAAAGTACTGCAACCTCGCCTTAAGAGAAACTAGCATTGATCATCTTGACGTCAGGACCACGACACACCGTTTTGTGTGCAGAACAAACGTAGGTTAATACCACTTGTGCATGTATTGGTATTGTACTATGCTAATACGAGTATATTCTTCTCTAAGCCATGTGAACGTCACGACTCACGATCTCTATTAATTTTGCTAGTAATTATTGCCTTCGAGCAATGAGGCGTTTATGATTTACACCACAACAAAACAGATAAGAATATTATTATACATAACTCATCGTTCATTATCATTTCGTATGAATCATCGATGGGCCTGAAAATTCCCCCAACACGCAGATAATACTCAATACTACATTTAGGTACTAGATATTCTAAAGATTAAATTGTGCCGGTAATGATACCTAAATGAATAACAATGACATTGAAATATTATAACAATGATCTGAATTAATAAACAAAAAATAAGTAAACGAATTAGTAACATATTTAATTAATCTAAATATTGATAAAAAAGTACGATATTTTAACAATACGTTGCATTTTATTTTTCTTTTTGTAAATCAAAATCGTAATTTTTTGAGTAGATAACACTGAATCATTTGCTATGTAGCAGCATTATGATTATTATGACCAAATGAGATGGAAGCTAACAACAAATGTAAGTAGGTACTAGGTACTCTAGTGACGATTGGAACGTAGCAGAGGGAAAACACGTTATAAATTAATTATTATGTTTATTCTAAGCGTTCGTGTTTACATCAACGTGCCTGTCTTTCACTCGTTTTTTCTAAACAAAAAAACTAATTGAAATCGTTTAAAAGCTCATTTCAAACTCGCTTGACTGTTCGAATATAACTAGATTTATTTGAATACCAGCCTGTACAACATAAGGTTGACTTTTGCAGACAACCTTTACAGTACACATATTTTTGCTTATATTTGAAAATCTTTGTCTATAGAATTGGTTGATGTCTATCATAATATTTGTTGCTCTTCCTATTTTTGTCTTCGTCGGTCTATTAGTTTGAAATGATTTTTATAAATAGCTCTATCAGATTGCCTTCAATTATCATATCGAGTTTTAGAAAAACTTTGAACTTTGCTGTGCGAAGCGGTATCTCTGTCAGTCACATGTGTGGCAATCTGTTTCTAAGGCTTTTTGTGTCATGTTTACGCCCGAGTACTGTATTTACATAGGTTTTCGATAGAAAATGTACCTATACAGCGTGTATTTGGATCGAGTAGATATTGAAGTTTTGTATAGGACAGCAGATTTTTTTTTTCGCGATTAGGATGTTGGTCACATGGACTACGGTTGTTGCCATGGGCTGTTCAGTTTGATGATCTGTAGCACACCCTTAAATATGATCACACATTTCTGATACACACTATAGAACTACAGTTTTAGCAGAATACTACTAGGTGGTCTACTACTAAGTTAACTTTTGTTATTTAGTAAAGTAAGGTCTAGTTTAAGAGTCAGTCCTTTTCATCAGCTCCTGCAGCGCAGATTCTCTTAATTCTTGAACTTTACTACCTATCACTGGCGAACTAAGGGGGGGGGGGGGCTGGGATGTTTCGCCCGGGCTCCTGGTCCTGGGGGGCCTCCAAATTTTGAGAAGTAGGTACTTTTTAATCAAATCTTACTAATATTATAAATGTAAAAGTTTGTGAGGATTGATGAATGGATATTTGTTACTCTTTCACGCAAAAACTACTAAACGGATTTGGAACACAGATAGCTTATAACCTAAATTAACACGTAGGATACTTTTTATCCTGGTAGTACGTTCCCGTGGGATAATTTCCGACATCCACGCAGGCGACGCCGCGGGCAAAAGGTAGTCCTAAATAAGGTCAAAATATGTTCAGTAAGAAGCACTTTGTAGTTAGAGTTCTCGTACGTATGCAAAATATAAATGTAGAATGCTTAAATTATCGAGCTCGCGTCACTCACTCTTGTTAATATTCTCTTAATTCTCAAAATTTTCTAAATAACTCGAGTAAGTAATTCCTATTTCAATATGAATGGTCGAAAGAAAATCTAACCTATACCTACGAGGCGGGATGGTTAAATTTTTTGAGCTCGCATCGCTCACTCTTGTCAATTTTATTTTACTAGAATAAACTTTTTTAAGAAATATTTCTACATACATCGACCAAGGAACTCCTCTTTCTGTATGAATAGTCAAAAGAAAGCCTAACCTAAAGGTACAAGGCAGTGTGCTAAAATTTTCGTCGCTTTCCTCACTCTTGCATTCAACATTCTCAAACTTTTTGCATGAGTAACTCGACTAACGACAAAGTAACTCCTATTTTCATAAGAATGTTTAAAAGAAACCTAACCGAGAATTCCGAGACAGGATGTGAAAAATTTCGAGCTCGCCGCGCTCGCTCTTGCATTGCAATCTTGTTTTCGTGAATAGCATAATGAAAAGATAAAAATTAATTACCCTGAAAAAAACAATCTTGCTGGGTGCGAGGCCTATGGTACAGTATAATTACGCAAATTATATATGTTTTTTTTGTAAAATATAACTAGAAATACCAACATAAACTGCCAAGACCGACGGGGCCTCATTTTGTTTAGCCGCCCCGGGCCCTCGACAGGCTTAGGCCCAATTTCACTGCCAATCACTAAAAACTCCTAAAACGCTAAAGGAGTTTAAAACAGAATTTTGTTTTCGTCAAATGTTTGAAGATGACAAAAACAGAATGATGATTAAAACTCGTTTAGCGCTAAACGTGTTTAGTGATTGGCGGTGCAAGTGGGGCTTAGTCCGCCATTGCTACCTATGTAGACAAAGTAACTCTTATTTCTGTAAGTAGGGTCAAAAGAAAATCTATTCGTCTGGCCCATGTGCACCTACCAAAAATAAATCCTGGATCCGCCCTTGCAGCTAAGTAACTAAACACCATAGAGATATTATCTGTGTTAATGGCAGTATAAATGGCAGTCAACAAACCGTAATCTTACCGCGGCTGATTGTTGAATCTCGATGATCACTCGATGTCCAGCTTACCCAAAGTGTACATAAGTACTAACGAGTCCTGGTTATTTCCTGGAGAGACAAATTCTACCAGCTTAACAGCATTGGTACCTACTTTATGCATTAGGTACACTATTATTTTTCTTTACCGTGCACATAAAATTATTATAATTAATTATTAATACCATTAATGTACAGTAAATATGGTTCTATACATAAAACGAGGGTAATAAAAAAAGGTAGGGTAGTTGTAAAATATGAAGTATAGTAAAACGAGGTTTTATTGATTGTATTTTTTTATTATTAAAATATAAAAATAGCAGACACGTTGACGTATCGATATACTTATTATGTAACTATAAATAAGCACAATCATGCGAATGTATGAATTTACAAAAGCGTACAAGCGAGCACTTAAAAAGTGTTATAGTGTGTAGGTATTGCACTGGGTACATTATTTACAATTTTTGTTACACCTTACGTTTTGAAAGGTTGTTTAACCATGCCTGCGGTCGGTTTATGACTTATAATAATAGTCATATTTTATGTTTGTGGCGAAACATTCACTGATAAAGATATAAATGATGTCAGACAAAACATTACAATGGTACAAGTCTATGGCTTTAACAAAAAAACAGATGCTTTAGAAATTAGATCAATAGACGTAGACAGAGGTTTGATGTCTTATTATAGTGAATACTGAATTTAACGTCCCAGAATAAAGTTTTGTTTTATACTGTCAGCGTCTACTTCCTACTTAACCTACTTCCAGGCACTGTAAACTATTTACATAAAATATACCGTTATGGTAACTCACAATATTAGTTAGATTATAGATAGTAAGATAATGCCATGATATACATATATACTTTACAAATACTTGAACTGATGACATGAAACTACTTCACTCATTTCAATACTGCAGCTAAGGAGACACCCTGTATACGTTTTGTCGGTTCCTTTAAAATATTGGTACTTTTTCAACTGACATTATTTGAAGATATTCGACTGCATTCGATAACAAAACTTTATTTACAAACGCGTGCAGTAGATAATTCTTTAAACACTGGTCATGAATTTTATATGAAGTAGTTTCACCAAACCTGCCCTATTAGTAATGTTATTAACTGCGAAAATTTATAATTAAATACCTTTTCGCAGTTTCTCGACTAATTATGAAAACTAGTGTATTAATTACGTTTTAAATCGAAATTTCAGGAAAATAAATTGTACGTCACTGAACTCGGCTAGTGATAACTGAAATATTAACGAATACGATATTTTAACGTTAAATTTGTTTATGGACACGTTTATGTCATACATCTAGACTAGACTTTACGATCTCGTAATATAGAGATTTAAATTAATAAAATACCCATATGAAATATAATGTGTTGTAGTTAAAAGAGAATTCTTCTTAAAATATTTTGTATAATTTACTAAAGTGTTAATATAATGGTAAAACAATAAAATTCTAAGATAACTTCGACGTGGAGTTGAAAATGTATAATAACTACATAATGAACGGGAAAACGGTAAGACTAAATAAAAAATAAGGTTCGCGTCACTAATGTTCCACGAACTTTGAAACTTTTCCTTGGCCTAAATCGATAACGTGATATTCATTAAATATTTTATCAGTTACTGCAGTAGGTAATGTCAATATAACAATACTATGTAAGACAAGGTTTTTCCTGTAGTTACAGGAAAACTAATCATAAAATAAGGTTACGATTAGGTATGTTCTTTATCTTTAAAATTTTAATGGCAAGATTTTGGTATATTTTTTTCACATTTTTTTAAAGCAGAAAGCGCTGAAATGCTAACTATACGCTGAATGAAAATAGTGAGAAAAGCTTTTGGGACTTATAGTTAAGTTGGTTGGAAAATTGGAGCAAGTAGAGTAGGTAAGTAAAATAATATCATAGAGATTATAAGGGCAGTGGCCATTTTGTTGAAGTTTATTGTAATGTGTATTTTCGGTAAACATGACGCAGAGAAAACACACAAACACAAAAAAGGACAAGTGGTTAATTTATATACATTCAACATATTTAGTATACCTACGTAAGTATACATTATATTTAGGCTGATTTGAAACGTGATCGCTCACAATGAGCCTCATTAGAAGGCGCAAAGTCACCCAAAGGGCAATGGAGAGGGCTAAATTGCCAAATCATTTAGTTAAACCTATTGTGAAATGTTTTTATTTACAAATTCATACAAAATATCTTGGAATACCATAAAATATGGCACAAGAGAAAGCCTTGTTGATTAAAATATAAGTATTTAATTGAATTCAAACATACGAGTAATTTTTTTATTTAATTGAATCCGTAACCCTGAAAAGTCCTACTTGTTTATGTAATTTATTTAAGTTAGGCACTAAATGAAGTGTTTTATCGAAATTAGGTAAGCTTGGCGGTACAATAATTTAAAAGCTGACACCTAGTTCGAAATTTGTTAGTGAGCGAAATAATTATGATTACACGTATAAAATTTCTAGGAAAAAAAGTAAGACATTGTGATAGAAAAACATTGCCTTGCTTATCTCAGTTTGTTTACTGAAGTAATAAAAGTAAAAACTTATAAGATATTTTCTAATAAAATTCATTTTGATTTTAAGCATTCCAAAATTATCTTAACACGCATGTTTCCATTCACAACCCCTTTATTGATTTCATCTGCGGAATATTAATGTAAATAAATTATAAACTAGCCTCTTCTTCTTACTGGTGTATTAAACGGACCGAGAGCAAGTATTTGTATTAAACGGACCGAGAGCGAGTATTTGAGATCGCGATCGACGTAATTATTATGCCAATCAAAATATCTAAGGTCTACCCATAGCACGAATCAAAAGCGAAATAATAATAGTCACCGTTATGAAAATTATAAATAAAACAGACATTGTATACAGGGTGGCAGGGAGCAGGGACATGCCCAAGCTGTTACCATGGATTCAGTACATGATTCTGGATTCCCCTGCATTGACATTTTTCGTCAGTTTTTATTTTTATTCTGCTACACAAAAGTGCAATACCTACGCGGTCAAAATGTATAGAAAAGCATTTTTTTTTTTAAGAAGTTGTAGACTAATAAATGTAGCAAAATGGCTAGCGAGCAACACGTTACTATAACGTGACGTAGGCAAGTTCGTGCTACGGGTAGCGCATTGTACCTGTATCCAGGTGTAAGTAATGTAGGTTAACGTTACTACGACGTTTAAGTAATAATCATTTCTATTGTACAAACTTTAACTTATTAGAGCAGTATTAACGATAACTATCAACGATACGAACATCAATCAGAACGGACAACACAAAATTCATATTCGTTTAGAACACGGTTTGTTTTTACTCGGTCAAACGTTTAATTTTTTTTTCCATCAGGTTTAAGGGCATACAATGTCTTTGTTACTTTATAATCGTGTTGTGAATCCGTAAACAACTATCGGTTAAAAAACTTGCACTTTTTATTTTACAACGATACTTAGTTTTGTTAGCAACTGAGAACTCAATTTGTCCGCATTCAAATTAATGAAACAGCTCTTTTAATAATGCCTATCCGCGTTCATTGTGGTCTAATTCTTTGCTAAGTGTGTGTTGCATAAAATGTAATTATAATGAGATGGTTACTAAAAAACATTTTGGAATATAAAGGAGGTTATTGTGGCGTTGATTTTTTCTTTGCGAGCCTCTGTTGCTCGTCTCAATTAAAATAAGTTTAATTTAGTTTATTACAGACAACTACATTGTTTTGCGATGGCAGTTACAATAATTTCAGACGCAGTGTGGGGCCAGAGCTTGAGCATAGAATGATTTAAAAAATCTAAAATTTTTTTTTTTTTATAAGGCATGGAAGTTGCTCTTTTCAAACAACAAGTTCATAATAATAACCTAAGCTCAACATGACTTTAGACATCAGAAATTCATTCAAGTTTTCAATCTACCACTCAAATGAGAGCAGTTAATTAAACACGAGCCTTGGCTCTTTTTTACACTCTGACAACTGAAACAAAAAATATTTGTACCACCGCTAAACAAAAGAGCTATTTTATTATATTATTGTTAACTGGCGTATTTTCACATGGAGGCTGTATTAAGTTTGGCAGTGACCGTCAGCAGTCGTTGGCTAGTATAATGCTTGCACGATGCTTGCACAGAACTTGCACGGTACTTGTTCGGTGCTTGCACGATGCTTGCACGATACTTTTACGGTGATTGCACGATGCTTGCACGGTACTTGTACGGTGCTTGCACAATGCTTGCACGATACTTGTAAGGTGCTTGCACGATGCTTGCACAATGCTTGTGTTAGTGCAGGGCACGTAGCGTGGCGTTGAACTGTGGCGCGCGGGCGGCACGCCTGAGAACGTGCGGCTGCAGCGACACGAACCCGCTGTCCACCACGCGCAAAATGCGGATGTTCGTCTGTAAAATTAAATCAAACATACTGTAAGTATTTGAAATGTTGAAACAAATCAGAAACAAAAACGAAAATATTATGATAATAAAGGAACAACCTAAAAAAGAAACTAAAGAAGATCCGGACGTTTAGGGGCAAGCCTAACATGTCAATCTTTGGGCAAAACATTTATTGAAATGAGACAATTAGCAAGTTCTTTTTAAGGACAAAGCTTTTACCTTTAACCTAAGCGTAACATTACAAAAACAATTATAGACATATTAGTATTAACATATGATAATGTGTCCCAGATGTGTATATGCAACTAAGTGTTACATCTTAGTGTATCACAAAGAGGGCATAGTTGAGATATTGGTCATCTTAATACTGTGGTACAGACCTCGTGCTTAGAGGCGGAGCGGCGGAAGAACTTGTGGAAGCGCGTGGAGAGCGCCCACACGGCGCCGTTGTCGCGCTCCGCCCAGCGCACCTCCGCGCAGAACTGCAGCTTCTCCGCGTCCTGCGCCAGCACCCTGCGAAATGGACGAACCGAATTTACATCATCATACGTTTTTCAACAATATGTAGACTTTTCATGTGTGAGTCAGCATCAAATCTGGGTTACGCTTCATTCCGATTTGTCAAAATCCTAGCATGCTGCATTTAAGTCCATATAGTTACCTACTGTCTATTCCAAAAGTATCACATGCAACTGTAAACAAACCCTGTTCAGGTTAAATTCTTACGCAATCACACAATCAATCCAATCTGTATTTAGAAGGTTTCAACTTCATATCTTACCACTTTTCCGAACAATTATTGTTTGAGTAACATTATTAAATTGTAATAAAAAAAATATCAACACAAGTTGAGTTAGAATTTCGAATATTCAAATAATTAAATCAAAGCACTCATTTCGTCAGTAGCACTATAAATTGGCATCCATAGGTACTTTTTCGGATTCATTTGTTTGTATTTTCATCAGAAACTTTTGGAACAGACTATAAGTAAACGCTATTTGGCAGGATTTTGACAATGAGCGCAGTGCTTACAGCAGCAGGCATTAGATGAACTGATTAGGTACGTGATTAAAAGTAGGTTTAAAACGTCACAGACAACCCAACACAGCTTCCATAGTGTGAAGAATAAAGACGTAATCTAACTTTAAGTGCAATGCCAAGGTCAATAGTCGATGAACTGTCTAATATTTTATTGCTACATGAGTTAATATGAGGTTATTGCTAGTCATGAAGATTACGTGATGAGTAATTTGCCCATCAAATGACTTCAGAATTGCGATACTACCATTTAATTACCCATTTCCCGCTACATCCACTATTTCAACGACCTTTCATCGCAGCCATTATTGCAACGCGTGCATCTGCAACCGCAATCAATCGGAATTTCCCATGTTGTTCAGCAAAAACTGACCCGTAATGATAAGGAAAACTTTAAACATAACCCTCCTTCAAAGGTTCTCAATGACTTATTGAATGAACTAATACTACTTATCGGGAATCTTGTTTTTAATCATGTCTATGAAGATGGAAGTATGAGGAAATTGTAAAAAATTATCAGGCGGGAACACCATGTCGGAAAATTCATAGTTATCTTTTGACTTTGGTCACAGACATAACCAACAGCCACAGTAGAAACCGTACCCACTTTTGACTTCTGAATTGGACCATGAGACGCAGTGCTTTTTAACTAATTTCATCTCAACCATTCATCAGTGCCAGGCAGAGCCAACTTTCAGCAGTTGATGAAATAATTTGCTTACACTCGGTGACCACGGCGTAGCTAGTTGCTACGGCATTGCATACGTTTCAATAAAAGCCTTCAAAGATACGTCCAATAAAAATCTGGATTTAATTTACACAAGGATAGTTTTTCAAAATGGGCTGGAACTGTCGTAGCTATTTGCTACGCCGTAGCCATTAACTTCGTAGCAAAGATAGGACATTTGAATCCAAATACCTTTGGTATTTTGAATGACTAGTTTCCCCATAAACTGCCCCATCATTAACCCCTTCGTCAGGCAAGGGTCAGACGCTTAGGCTGAAAGCTTATGTTGACTTGATAATGTACTAAGGAGACGGTGACGTAGCACAAAAAAAACAGTTTTTTTTTGTTCGCGATGGACATATTTTTTTATATTTCGGAGGGCAAAAAGGCGGCCATGGATTATTTGTCTTCTGCATGAGCCCTAAAGCTTGATCAGGTGCACTATTTGCGCGTCATTCGCCCAAATATCAGTTTTGGTTGTTATTACTTCCGATGTTAACTACAATACTTACCTGATTTGATCTGTTTTGTTTTTTATTATTCGAGTATTTTTTTTTTGTATGCATGTGTTTCTTTGACAAAAAAACTTAATTTTCTTTCTCTCTTTCTTACTTGTGCGAGTTAGTGATGGGGTTCCAGGCGGCGATGGCGGTCTCGGTCATGGGGCTGAAGATGATGGTGTCGTCGCGCGGGTCCACGGCCACGCCGAGCCCTTGCGATGACTTGCGTCCCACCAGATTCACGGGCAGGTCCGTGCCCTCGGCCGGCGGACCCGACGCAAGCACGGCTGTTGACACGCTGAACACCCTGCAATCATAATGACGTTTATAAGAGACTGCTTCAAATTAGGAGTGAAGCTTTTTATTTACACCTATGTTCTAGTAACTTTAACGGTTGCATTAACTCAGCTGTTAAAGTGCCGTCCATGGCACGTTCCTGACAGTAGATTGTTTATGTGGCCCCAGAACCGTCAATTAGAACACCGTTCATGCTTTTTTCCTGGGTTGGTGTTAGAACTACGAGGCTAGTAATTTGAGGTAGGTACTTGTCAGTAGCCTGTGGCTGGTAGTACGGTAACCCCTGCGCAGGAGAGCGCGCGAGCCCCACAATGCTATCCGTGAGCGTGACCTTCTCTCCGCCGATGTCGTACTCGCCCAGAATCATTTACACACACGGTACAGTACTTGGCCAGTGACTGGTAGTACAAGCCTTGCGCAAGAGAATACGCGAGCGCCACGACACCATCCATGAGCGTGCACCTCTCTCCGCCGATGTCTTACTCACCCAGAGTCATTTACATACACGGTAAAGTGCTAGGTACTGTACCTGTCGGTAGCCAGGGGCTGGTAGTACAGCAGGCCCTGCGCGGGAGAGTGCGCGAGCCCCACAATGCCGTCCATCAGCGTGAACCTCTCGCCGCCGATGTCGTACTCGCCCAGGTCGGGGTCGGGGTACATGGAAGCGTGCGTCACTCGCCACGCATTGTCGCGCCTTCCATCGTATACGATGATACCTGAAAATACGAGAATAAAACAATTAGTCGCAATCTATCAATCGATTGAATCGATTAACCGATTCAATGCTCACTACAATGTTAACAGGTCTTTAAATTATTAGTTCAAATTATTCGTTGAAATAATTATTTTAATTAATAATTCGGTTTTAAATGTTCAATTTAGTGGTGATTTACCATATTAGGTAAAGACAAGTTAATCATGTTACTTGGTCCATCCTTAAACTTTTATTTCGTCACTTACATTGTTCTTATAGTGGAAGCAACAATGAAGACAAAGTAGGTACCCAAGTGTGTAAATCTATCGTCTTCCCAAGCAGGCGTTAAATACCTACATATCAATTGTGAGAAAATGTTGCCTATGAGTAAGGTAACAGGCACTAATAAGTACCTACACGATAACCTGTAATTCTCTTGTAACTTAGGTCTTGTTTTCATGTCTTCAAACCAGAATTTACTGGCATTAATTTTAGTAGCAAATGGCCAATACATCCGGTTTTAATCATTTGTTTATTTAATCATCTTCCACTTCCACTTCTACTAAGTCTTTGAAGTACTTCATACTTTTCACAATTATTATATTTTTTGCAGTTTCACTTTCTTTCGTTATAAAGAACAGGCACTCCGCACTGTCCCGTGAAATTAAATCCATTTCGCTGGTAAAATGTACAACATAACAAGCATTAAATTTATTTAAAAATGAAAACCACTGAACTGATCAGTATTCTATACAAAGGTATATTGTTGCGTACTCAGTTACATTATTTTCATAACTGCCACTTCGTACAAAACGTTCGTCCAATATCAATTCATAAAAAAATTCCTATAGGTATCTCTAATATCAATAGTAAGATAATACTAATGGTTTATTTTATAAACACTTAGGTAAGTGCTAAATACGTTTGTAATATTATGATTATTATACTGATCATTAACCGATACTTACTTGTTCGGATTTTGGGGTTATTGTTCATATTGCGGGACCATAATCGAGTAGTATTTAACGGTATCTATTTATTTGAAACCGATTCAAATGCGTACTTGGTCCACGAACCTGATAAAAAATCGCGGTTTAAACCCGACTATTTCAGTGTATTTAGCTGCCTATGCTAATTGGCAGAAAAGCCTAAAGTCCCGTAATATCTAAGAGCACCGTAAATGCTCTTCATCATTGGTCTCATCTTCATCTTCTTCATTGGTCTCTCTCTGGTGTTCATGATCATTTGTAGCTTTGCTTAGCCCGTTGGATAATCATCATTATCATCATAATTACTTCAACCGAAAGACTTAGACACTTAGGGATTAAGGCATTCAGCTGGTTCCCGCGACCTTCACCAGGTCACCGGTCCACCTTGTGGGAGGCCTACCAACACTGCGCCTTTGTTGGATAGACAGGTTGGATAATAATCGTAACCAAAAGGTCTCAAGCGGCACTGCTTGTAAATTGTACGTTTCACACAAAACTGTTATTGTTACGCAATGATACAGTTTCTTGAAATAACAGTCCGTCAATTTAATTAGTATTTGTTGCGACTTTGCGAGTACGTTAGCAATTGCATCACTTTTTCGGAGAAAACAGGGTTTTTGTAGACACAGCACGCTTGGGTGGTCACTAAACACCGAAACACATGCATTTTACTTGCAATTATTCAATGTACCACGAACTACAGACTGCCGCTAATTATACGATGATTAATATGCACTATGAGTACTCAATAGGCTATTTAAAAGTGGCCATATTTTTTTTAAGTGATATCATCCGCTTAGATATATCAGCCCATGCGCCGTAACGATTATGATATGCCAATAAAATACGAATTGAAGGGTGAGCGCAAAATACACATTTAATTAAATGTTGAGAAATTGGCTTGTAAGACTTAATATAACACGATGTTACTGCTGGTGCTTATTTTTTAAATATAGTGGTTAACTTGAGCACAGGAAAGAAGCAGACAATCTACAAGATTGTAAAATTATGTACAAACCCATAATTCAAGTGTTTTTGATTGTTACGAACAGCGTGAATGAAACTAGTACAACAATAATCATATTGAGTAGATTATATACCTAACACCTATTATACAATGGAACCAAAAAACTACAATGGCACATTCATAGACTTAACGTGACCAAGTTGTACTTTTATAATTACGTACTCAAACGCGTGTGAAAATTTTAAAGGAATTTATAAAGAGCATTTTTTTTACCAATAAACGAACGTTTAACAGTCACATAATTTTCGAAATCATGAATTCTTATATTTAAAACTGACATTAGCCTTTTACCTAACGGCATTAGTGTAGCTAGTTATGTCAAAAGTAAGAAACTATTATTAGGTCGATGTACCTATATCATGTGAACATAGAGATAATAAAATATTAAATGTCTCGCTGACGGTGGTGCTTGTGTTGGATCATTAAGCTCCCTTCAAAATGGTTGCGCTGAATGGTGCCGATCCATGCACCATGTTCGTGAACGGGCGCCGTCAGTTAGGATTGGTCAAGTTTTTTTTTTCTTTGGAATTCATCAAATAACTTCTGCCGCTCTGGCCGTGCGGGACGGCGTGTCAGACTTTTACTGACTAAAACCCACCCGTGTTCCTTCAGTTGCCTGTGCGCCAGGGCCACGGTAACTCTTTCGTACAATCCGCGACCCCGGCAGGCCTTATCGGACCCCGTCAGTGGTGCTGACATCTCTTTGAGGCGCGCGTGGAACACAACACGCCGTCGACCCGGACCTGCTTCTTACCGGACGGCGAGTTACCCATTGCTCGCCGTCCGCAAGCTCGCGCCTACGGTGGCCGGGAATAGGCTATTGATTCCCCACACCTTGGGCGTCTCCTCTTGCGGTGACTAGGGGTGTGAGGGCGCAGCGATTGCCTCACCCTCACGCGCTCCGCCTCCTCCTTCGCGAGCATTACTGCTACGCAGAAGAAGGTGACGGCTTCCCATGCCCTCTCGCTCCGTATCATGGCCTGGACCAGAGCCGGACGCAAGAGATAGCCACCGCCAATAGCCCCCGCGAGGATACGGCGGTGCTCCGCCCAAGCTGGGCATACCTCAACCGTATGCTCCACCGTGTCTTCCAGGCGATCCACACATTGGTAACACCCGGGCGTTTCCTCCCGGCTTATCCGAAACATGAACCTCCCGAAACAGCCATGTCCGGTGAGAACCTGCGTCAGGCGGAAGGTGAGGACGCCGTAGCGCCTCTCAATCCACTCCTCAAAGAGGGGACTTAACGCCACAATTGTGGCGTGCCCAGTCATCTCTTAGCTGCCACGGCTTATTTTAATTATTTTATTTTTGGATTGTTTTTATTTTTGTTTCTATTTGTTGTACTCTGGACGCTTTTAACGTGTGTCTACGTCTTTTTTACATCGTTCTCATCGTTCAACATTAATGATGTAACTAATATTTTGTAACAATATAATATAAAAGAGTGTCCATGGAGTTTCTTGCCCGTTCTTATCCATAGGTACCTACTGCGGTTTGGAATGGGCAACAAGCTTCATATTTCTGACTGACCGACTTCTTGACAAGTCAAAATTATCCGTAAATGGTTTAATTGAAATAAATGCTTTGAGTTTGACTTTAAGTGTGTCTTCTTCAGACAGGCGCGACACGCGACGCGATTCGCACGCGACACAATGGCACCGCTCGTCGCGGGATAGGCGGTGCCTATATGTCGCGTCGCGTGTCACGCCTGTTTGAAGGAGCCTTTACATGTTCGATGTTGGGGTATGATCCAACAGGTACAGAGAATGACACAACTAATTGATCAATGTTTAACGTGGTGACACTGTGGTTGCAAGATCATTAACATATTATAAGCTGCTCTACTTCATTTCACTTGCTCTTACATCATCTCAATCTCATAACAACAAAGAGTGATTCTATACTCTTCGACTTATACGAAGACATGAAAGTGGTTATATAGAGCAAAAATGCGCTCGCATAGGCCATGCCGATGATCAACCTTGACTACTGTCGGCCAAACTTCTACCTTTTTTACTGAAGTTTACTGAAGGAGTGAATTAGTGGCCGCACTGGCGCATAAATCGAATCATCTCTCAATCAGCTTATAATATTCCCACTGCGCAGCTGAGAGTTAAGCCTTCTTTAAGCGAGCGAACAAGCCTAGTCCGTGGCACCGCAGTCCCCACGGCCAATCGGCGGGTAGGTGGACGATACCGTCTCTAATATTTCACTTAGTTCCTATAACTGCGTTCGCAATTTAGTTTCCAAACTTGTAAACAAATATGTGTTTTTGGAAAAACAACTTTAATTTAACTTTTGTTCAACATAAAATTCAGTTTGCGCTACAACTTCAAACATTTTTATAAATTTTTCAATAGTACTAGTAATTATGAAATCAACTTAATTTACACTTTTATAAAGTTGATATTCATTTAAGGTGAAAATACATCAATTGGAAACAAGGACTTGAATAGACTTTACCAACCTGGTGCAACCGTGTCACTGATGTACGCGAACAGATGGTCGCAGGATGACGACAGGCGGGAGTTGGAGGAGCGGGTGTCGTCCAAAACCAAGTTGGTGAGTAGAGAGCTCGGCCGCAGTAACTCGCGCGGGAAGTACACGCTTCTTACCTGGAAATTTACGATCAAGGTTATAGGGCATAACAAAGATATCAACGGAAGGTAGGGAAAGTATGACACATTCTTATTCTATTGTATGAGGTTAAAGTAAAGTCACTAGACTTCGTTCTACATTGTTTTAAAATAATTCAGAACCCGTTAATTTTATAAGGAAAATGGAACAACCAGGATTTAAATTTGTCCATCCAAACAAAAACCGAAGCTTTCTTTATGTAGTAGGTACATACGTATTTGATTTGGGTGTGTGTGTACAACTGCTAATAAAATTCAAGTCAGTATCACTACATTAGCATTCACTAAGCACTCAAGTAAGGTATCTCTTTCTTTGTAACCGTACTAATTTCCGGAACTACTACACCAATTTTAATGTATTAGTAGTATCTGTTTCAAGGATTTTTTTTTCTGAAAAGCTTCTTTTCTTCAGATAGATACCTACTACATTTACATAGAAATAAACTTCCCTATATAATTAAAATGAGACCAGTGGTGGCCCAGTAGTAACGGCCGTGACTTACGAGTGTAGGTCGTAGGTTCGAACCCAGACAGGCGCTTTACTATGTGGAAATTATTTCATCACCACTGCTCTCAAAACGGTGAAAGAAAACATCGTGGGGAAACCAGCATGTCCTAGAACCAAAAATTCGAAGATATGTGACATCCACCAACCCGCACTGGGCCCGCGTGGTGGATTACGGCCCACTCCCTCTCACTGAGAGGAGGCCTGTGTCCCAGCAGTGGGAACATTATAGGCCGATTATGATATAATTAAAATACGTTTACATTCGATGTATGTATAATGCAATCTGTACCTATATTATATGTTAATGTTAATCTCGTTACATTTATTTTGTTTTAATTTAAAGGTCAACACGTCCTATTTAACCGTAGTAGGTACGTTCAAGTGGGATTCATTTAATAGACCCTTTAAACAGTTCCGACAAAATAGTCATGACAAGTGTTACTATTAACTAAGTAGCCTTTATTTATAACTCTAAACTATTGTCTGTATTACAATATACCGACCTTATGAACGTATGTAATTGATCGTTAAAAGGCTAAAGAGAAATGCAATACTTCCCGTCATAATCCAATTAGCCTACAGACAAATTTCGTGAAGAATAAATACCGCAAATTTAATCACCAGTGTGGCCGCTGGCGAGGTTAAATGGCATTCACTAGTTTAGAATTATACAGTGCATGGTTACTGGTCACCCACAAATTGTGCGTACTTAAGTCGGAATGGACAATTGCAGCACGGACAATCGAACAAGCCACACCCTTTCAAATAATAACGCGACCTCGCCTGCTACTACCGACGCTATAACCAGCACATATTTTATTTACATCTAGCACTATATAAATGACGAATGATATCATAAAACATAGGTGTAGTTAACAGACATGAACTATTAATCAACCAATTCAATCAATCAAAATTACGAATGCAATTTCTGGTCAGGGATTTTATAAACAATAGGCCAATACGAGGGATATAGGTACCTTATCAAAAACTATCATCGAGACAGACTGCACATTTCATTAATATTTTTCTTGCAAGAAGCATCAGATTTAATATTCTGATTATTTACTTAATTTTCATTCAAACAGCCTTGAATAACTTCCTTACATTTTTTGTTTTGGGAAATCATCAAATAACTTCTCCCGCTCTGGGCGGAGCGGGAGGGCATGTCAGACTTTTACTGACTAAAACCCACCCGTGTTCGTTCAGTTACCTAAACGCCAGGGCCACGGTAACTCTTTCGAACAATCCACGACCCCGGCAGGCATCGGCCCTATCGGACCCCGACAATTAGTGCTAACATCTGTTTAAGGCACGCGTGGAACACAACGCGCCGTCGACCCGGGCCTGGTCCTTACCGGACGGCGAGCTACCCATGGCTCGCCGTCCGCAAACCCGGGCATACGGTGGCCGGCAATCGACAACCGATTTCCGACGCCCAGGGTGTCTCCTCCTCCTGCGGCGACTAGGGGCGTGAGGACGCAACGATTGCCTCACCCTCACGCGCTCCGCCTTTCCACTTCGCGAGCATAACTGCATCGCAGAAGGAGGTGACGGCTTCCCATTCCCTCCCGCTCCGTACCATGGCCTGGACCGGGGCCGGACGCGAAAGATCGCAGCCGCCGATCGCCTCCGCGAGGACACGGCGGTGCACCGCCTAAGCCGGGCAGACCTCCACAATATGCTCTATCGTGTCCCAGGCGGAAGGTGAGAATGCCGTGGCGCCTCTCAATCCACTCCTTAAAGAGGGAAGTTACCGCCACAATTATAGCGTGCCTAGCAGTGGGTTGCGACAGTTGCACTCTCCATGCCGCCATGAGATCCCGCCGGAGCTCTGTACGCTGTGCGGTGATTTTTCACAGCACAGCGGCATTCTCCGTACCTATGAGTGAATTAATGAGCGCATCGAAATTATAATTGAGTGCTTAGGTTTTCAACTGGCTAGATGCAGTTAATACTTACCTTGAAATTTTTCTTGAACTAATAAATTGCCACTTTCAAATGAATTAAACAATATGGCCTACGTACCCCGTATTTTAGTCGTGATAGAGCAATTTAAATTTAATGTCATAAAAGTCATTGATTGAATCAAAGTTTAGGTACCTACTAATACGCTGCTCTACATTATAATATTCAGCAAGAATAGATGACAAAAATAACCGACTTTGCAAAAAAAAACACTACAAATTGGAAAATAACTTTAATTCGAAATTTAAGTTACTTTTCATATAATAGTGTTTTGTTTTGGAAGTCGGTTGTTTTTGTTGTAATAAAGTTTTTAGTTTTCACTTTTTTGTTGTGATACCTACCCCACACAAATTGGTATATCGTCACTTGCTAAGTAAATAAAAGTGACAGGACACTAAGTGGAAAAAATACGTATTATTGAAGCTAACTCAAAAACCACTCATCAGAACTTGAGCAAATTTATATGGAACCACTCTTCATCAAATATATACCCTTTCGAACAAAATAAGAATTTTTCAAATCAGTTTTTAAATGATGGAGTTCTGAGGCAACAACATTAAAAAAAATTACAATCGAATTGAGAACCTCCTTTTTTGAAGTCTCTTAAAACTGGGTACGTCGGTCATTGGTGCTTAAAGACTTGCAAAAGTCAAATCTATGGTATTTTTTCATTGAGAAATATCCCAGAATTCAACATTCTTTAGTTAGGTAATAGCTACAAGCTAAACAAACAACTACCACATTGAATAATTTATGCTGTACTCAGTTTTTAACCGACTTCAAAAATAGAGGAGGTTCTATGTTCGATTGTATGTATTTTTTTTAAGGTTTAACGTTCTTTGTTTTAAAACATATCACAGCAAAATTGATCATCTGCTTTTAAAGACTCATCATTTAGTAGGTAAAAGAGAAACCGAAGTTATGGCTATAAGGTACAACCTGAGGGTACAACGACGGACATTAGATAAGTATGCAGTAAATTTGTACCGTTTCTAACAGAACTTCGGTGGGATTCCGGTTCCTGTTTAATAAACTCTAAGCTGCCTACTGAACACAGATAGATATCCAGTTACTAAAGAATTTATTGCTTAGTTATCACAGCACGACGAATATTAACTAAATCTCCTTTCACTGCAAATGTTTCATGTTTTAATATTGATATTAAAGTAGGTATCTAAGTTTTATCTTTTTCGTGACTTGCTAAGCTTAGGCACAATTAAACAGTCTACATACAAACAATGAAATCCATGAAGGTTACTTAATAAGCAGCTCAACCTCATTACACGCTGCGTGACTCTTTTATTAAATATTTATCAAGACATTAATCTATCTAGTTTTTTTTTCATAAAGCTCTACTTACAGTAAGGCACTTATGAAGCTTACATCCTATGTTCGTAATTTCGGTTTTTAATAATTGCCATTATTCTGCAACAACCAAGTTTGTATAGAAACCAAGAAAGTTTATATACTCGTATTAATGTTTAATTATAGGTCATTTAACATTAATACTTACTGCTTTTCAATTAAGGAACTAAAACTGATGTTCATGATGATAATACACTGAAACAAGTGACCTCGCCTTAAACTATGAAATATGTATTACAACGTATAAAGTAATTAAAGTAGATTACAACAATTAAGTACGTATGATTAAAAACAAAGCTGTTGAAATAGAGCAATTAATTGTTGATATTGATAATATGAATGAAGTCTCCATTACGTAAAACAAAAATGTTATTGTTCAAAATATCCAGCGACCGCTATCGTGCTTATATCGCGATTTGATATTGAAAAGTCGATGATAGAGTCGCCTCACGGCAGACGAATGTCGACATAATCGTAGCAACACTAGCAACACGTATTTGTCACATTTACGCTTTACTCGTTTAGATAAAAATCACAAAAAACCGCAAGTACAATGTAGCCGTTGTCATTCAAACAACTTTCACATAAGTAGCAAGTCTTTGGGCTCGCAAATCTTATCTTATTTTCAGTTAGTTACTAAATAAAACCAATTCCTCTCGAATTGGTTTCAAATCATCATTGTGTGTACTTGCATTTTATGAATAGTACCTTCCTTGTATAAACATTTCGTAAAACTTTAAAAAAAATCGTTTATTTAATAAGTAATTAATAAATAAATAAATAATTTAATGAATAAGTAATAAGCGCAAAATTAGAAAAATGTACATGTCAATTTTCCTGAGTTTGCGCATGTGTTTGATATCACTTCAAGTTAACCACAGGTACCTCTAATACTAAATCTTACCTAATCTGTTAGTGTACTAATACTAACTTAATATTATAAATGCGAAAGTGAGTTTGTTTGTTTGTTTGTTTGTTACGCTTTCATGCTCAAACTGCTGAACCGATTTTGATTGAAATTTGGCACACAGATATACAAAAAAGACAAAGGACAAAATCTACTTTTCATCCTGGAACGCAGACGAAGTCGCGGGAATTTGCTAGTTTGGATAATAAATTATATTCACTACCCTTCTTTGGATTGAAATAAATGCAAGCTAAGTTTAACATGCGTCGATATTTAACCATTATTAACAAATGTTGATAATTATTAAAAAAACAACTTGTAAGAAATAACTGCTATCACAATACGCTCATTCACTAAAACCATTCATCCGTTAAAATTATAGCAGTTAGCAAAAACTTCGCACTGATTGTGAAGACATTACTGGCGCATTCGATCATAATTAATTAACTACTTATGTGCCTACGTGTGGGGAAGTAAGCGAATACTGAATTAATTATAAATCGTTTTAAACGAAGGATTATAATCAGAAGGTGGAATGTAATCTTTCTGGAGGGTATTCAAATGTAAGCGTCGCAATTAATTTGCATAATTTTGTACTTTATGGATTTTTCAGAAGAGAAAGCGGATAAATTCTTCTTTGAAAGAGAAAAAAATAATGATCTAATAATTCCTAAGGCCTACACTCGACAAACTTGGCGGAGAACCACTTTTCGCCTTTATACCTCTTGATACCTAACTATAGCATACAGGCATGGCTATTAAATCATACCCTAGAATAAGGACTTACAAGACATAGACAAAACTTGACTTAAATTACCTATACTACAAATAGATAGAATTTAGGTACTTACCTACATTGAATTATGTAATATTTAAACTACAGGTACATACTTACTTAACTTTAATTGCAACTATTATGTATGCGTAGGTACGACATTCATTATGTCAAAATGTACAACCGACAAATAACGTAACAAATAACACCAATTTTGTTGCAATTATAAGTCGTTTACATTCTCAAATTGATGTGAAAGAACTGTTTGACTTGTCATTAGAACACCTGTAACTTATAGCAGCTAAGCTAGCTCCTTCGTACTGTGGTGATATGTGCCTGCGCACACACTTGTGCACTGAAATATCTTCCGCGCCGACGGCTAATCTCCGTTGAGATTGGCCGCCATGGCCGAAATACGGTCTGGAGGACTATATAAGTATATGTATACTCTGGTAACTAATCAAGATACGCTCTGGCACAACTTTGTTTAGTTCCTCTTACACAATGCATGCTTCATTAAGGACTTTAAAATGATTGACCTACTGAAGTACTGAATAATTAGCATTCATATACATACAGAAGTATTATAGAAGTATTATCTGCAATCGTAGGCGTTAAAGATATATCCGGATTTTTCGATCAGAGGATCTGCATCAAGTGTCATTTGTACGTAATTCTAGGTGGAAGACTTTGAATTTATGTTAATGTTGTGACTGGCTTTTGATAATGTTTATCGATGGACAGTATCTGTTTAAGGTACTTCCTGCATATAATTCTGATCCTTAGACTACTGATCTAAACAAGTTCCGGCAGGCACCGAACTTATGACAATATTCGTAGCTACGAAAAGCAATTTCCTTGATTCAAAAGTTTAATAATCAAAGATCAATTCAACATTTTCAACTAGGTATTTTCCGCAAACTCTCATCTCTTATTATTGCTGGCTGAACAGGCCAGCCCCGTACATTATGTGCTTGTCAGCAATTCGACATCCCGTATTCCGTACACTAAAGCGAACGTCAATAAATTCGTATCATGCTTTATGCGGACACTTCAGTGTTTTAGCATTAATAATGTGATTTTTATTTTTATTTATTTACGTGACATAACTTATCGTCGGCCTAATTCGTTAACCTGCTAAGTCCATTTTGACATAGTTTACAAGACAAAGAAAAATCTGAATAATATCTCTATTAACTTAGCAATCAAAATTCTGAAAATCCCGTTGGTTTCTATAATTTTTCTTGATATTTTAACAATATGTGTAGCAGCATAACTTATACACATTTTATAAAAATTTTAAAAACAATTATTTAGCAGTTTGTCGATGTGAAGTTTCAATTTGCTTGAGGACTTAGCAGTTTTTTATTTAAATTGAGTATGGTGTACAGATTAATGAATTGTGCAGTAAAACGACTTCAATCAGTACCTAATCAAAATATTTAACGTTGTCAGTACAAAACTGAGGTCCCAACAGGATTTAGCAGGTTTGCGTTGTGGAGATAAACTGATGGTCAGAAAGCAGTTTTTCGGGCATAGCATTTGTCGCCTTTTTTGGCTAATATCGCAGTTATTCCTTAAACGATACGGTAGATATTAGATTGAACTTTTTAACTGGTATAAAAAGTAAATTTTGCCAAAAAATGGACTTAGCAGGTTAACGAATTAGGCTGACGTTATGACATTTAAAGACAAAACTGACTGTGAATGTGAGTAGCGTGCAGGCAAGATTGACTTGACTTTATAACTGTCTCGCGGTTTAGAGTTTTTTTTGCGAACTACCCATTTGTCCTTAAGTCCATATGTCCTTTCTGTGGTAGGTATTGTTTGTAATCGTTGAGTTCCTTAAGTTCTGAGTTGAGCTGCACGTTTACTGACAAATGCATGCACTGACTGGACAGGTCCACTCAATCTGTGTGGTTTTTTCTCAAAAGAACATTTCAGACACCAATCTAAATGGTCTTCAAATGATCTGACCAAGATTATATCTGGATTTCAAAAGAGACTGCGACCTCTGGGTTTGTTTCGGCCTTTCTTCTCAGAGTAGTCAAATAGGAAACGCCGACCTCATCTAGTTTTTAAAATATGATTGGCGTGTAAATGTGTTTGTACAAACCTACTTACCTACAGAAATAAAATCATTTATGATTTGAGTTTCCTTCTGTAATACGGACCTTAGAATCAATAAATGCATTACTGCCTTCCAGGAACACGGAACTATACATACTTGTCATGACGTGTCTGAAACCGCAAGAACCTCACCTATAAAGTGCAATTAATTAAGAACTTAGTTACATTCAATATGCGACAATCCTTACGTAACCGATTCGATACAAGACCGCACAAGTCGCGTTCTAATAGGTAGTTTTTGTACATAGATGTGTACCTATTTATTGCAAAAGCTTCGGCTTGAAAGTCTACAAGAAACGTGAAATGAGTTTAAATGTTGATTGTTCCCAATGTTGACGAAAACTTGTAGAAAGTAAGAAGACGTGTGTTGGATTGAGATGGATTAAGATGAATGTTTATGCAAATAGAGGTGACTTTGGCGACACATGTCCCGTGACCATCTTCTACTCGTAGGAGGATTCGTGCGTTGAATTTTCACATCTATAAATATAATAAAAAAGTAACTAAGAATTTTTGTCCGTTTGTCTATAAGTATGTTCCGATTTGGCGCAAAAACGGCTGTACGGATTTGGATAAAATTTGGCACACAGATAGTTTATAACCTGGATTAAGACAAAGGGAAATTTTAATCCCGGTAGTACTTTCCCGTGGGATATTTTCCGACATCCACGCAGGCGAAGCTGCAGGCAAAAGCTAATGGATAATAAAAGAACTAAGCGAAGAGCTTGACATATGAAAACTCCCTATTTAACGATTATCTCTAGACTCACCAGACGATCGGTAGCCATGTCGAATATAAGGATCTTGGGTGGGCAGACTCTCCTGAAGTCGTCGATGCTGGTGACCACTCCGGCGTCCAAGACCCACAGCCTGTTGCAGCGGTCAGCACGCACGCGGTATACGGAGATCAAGCCCGTGCAGTTGATGTCGCCTCGGCCAGCAGTGTGCCATGACCAGTCGGGATACGCCTGGAAACAAAGATTATTTTTAAATAAAGGTAAATCAATCGAATACAAACCAAACCTTCTGTAAAAAAAACAAAACTTTTAACGTTAGGATAAAAAAATTAAGTACCAATCCGAACGGCCCGAAAGTCGTTGATAAACATTTTAAACGCTAATTATAGCGTGTAAGTAGTAGCAAAAACTCTGAATATAACGTATAAAGTAGGTAGGTTATTCGTACAGAGTTACTATTTATAAAAGTTGTTTGTAAGCAACGATTTGGTATTCGTTTACCGAGTCGGTCGACCGTTGATTTGATTCCCATAAACGTATTTACTAAATGGGAAACATCACATATTGACATAGCGTGTTTTCGATGGCGGCATACAAATAAGCAAACGAACAAAGGATGTATAATGTTGTTGACATCGCAACGTGCATTTACATTCATCTAAATAACTTGTGACAGAAATGGTTAAATAAGCTACTTTAAAAATATATGTTTGCATGACAACAGGTAGATAGGTACTTATTCAAATTTTGATTTGTTTTGAGAACATGAGTGTTAGTATATTACGTAGTTGTCAATAGCGTGCTTTTTAAAACTCATTCATTATTCAACACTCATAACAGAAACACAAAATTTTCCGCAGCAAACATTAAAATTATGCTGATTCAATCCTATGCATATAATAAGTCGATTCTAGATTACGTAACTGTTCTTAGTGTCGCATTGGAAAGCTACTTTTGTGCTTAACTTCAATAGCACCACATCTTTTATGTAAGCCTATAAGTAATTCTATACAAACTCTCTCCTGGATCTAAATTCTAGGCAACAAACACACTATAAATAGGTACGTATTATATATATTTCGTAACTTCTTTTGAATTGAACTGTAATGTAGACGAAGTAATGTATACTATGAAGACGTTTTGTTTTTAGAATCTAAGGGCGAATTCAACCAATTTTTTTATACCTAGTAGTTGTAAGTCTAATCCTGGGAAATAAATATTTGAAAGTTTTCCCATACAAACACTGTCAGACGTCAATATTATTCCACGGATAAATGACTGGTAAAGTCAACCCTAAGGAGACGGAATAATTGATTAAAATATCAATCAATTGGATTATATATGAACTTAGATAGTTGTACTGATGATTTTGATGATTATAATTCTGTAAATATATACTTGTTACGGTCGCTAATCATATTTTTTTCTCAGCAAACTGCATAGTTGCACAATCTTCATTAATTAATAGCAACCTGGATAGTCCCTAAGTAGCTACTTATAATAGTTAGGTACAATAAATGTGGTTCATGTAATAAGCTAATAACACAATAAGATATGTTTGTGCGAACGTAAGTGTCGCACATCTAAGTGTCACAGTCACAGGCCGCAGCTCACCAAGGCCAGCAACGCAAACTGTGCGCCTGCCCTTCACGCTTTCTCGTGTCTCACGCGTAAGCGCGTAAGTATTTGTAATAACTAAAGCATATAGCCTGTGTTATCTAATTCCAACACGGAAGATTTATTAAAATTATTCGGTTCGAGCACACGTTTGCCTTATACGCTTCGGTAGTTCACAAATGGATACGGCTTGCCTTCTAAGTACAGCCTGTTTAGTCAGCTAAAACTGGAAATGTATAGCTTGATATGTCATCGTGTGCACAGGAAAAAAAAAATTAGCTCAGTTTTTCTACCCGGAAAACAAAGTAAACATTTTCACATTTTACTTATCATTTGAACTCGAAACACGTCCACATCAATGTTTTTCATCATGTTTACTAACTCGAGGACACCATAATTATTATCCATAATGTAGTTTCTATTTGATTTTGATTGATGTATTGCCATTGTGGAGTGGCGAACAACAATATTCTCATATATTGTGGAAGCTTGAAATGCGCTAAGTACTTATCTAATAGGACCCAAGTTTGCACAACTAAACATAATAGCATACCTCATCTACGTAAGCACTTTATACAGGGTGTAAAAAGACCCATCACATAGCCGTCAACTACGTATTCAAATCAAACTAAGCTACATTGTACAAAAATAATTGCTGGAAAACGACTTTTTTTTAGTGTGAAAATTTGCTGTTTGCGGTAGTGCGCAATGTAACACACGCAAAACATTGTACTTATGGGTGCATGCAACGGTACAGGGGCTGTGGGGATACCTATTTAAAGTTGTGTTATGTATGACTATGAGTTATGAATTGATGACATTAAAAACTTGTTTTCGTAATATACGTCAGTAAAGTTGGAATTTTGACCTTCTATATCTCCGAAGCCGGGAGGTTCCCTGGTATGGTCAAGTACAAAAAAAAATAATTGGCGGGGAGAACAAGTGACTCTCAGCTTCGTTAAGTGTCTTTTAACACCCTTTTTATACCTAAGTATGCTTTGTTAATATGAAGCTTTTACTGTCAGCTATTTTCTGTATTGCCTTTTCAAAATGAAAAGAACTGTTAAGCAACTTGTTGGAACTCTATTGCTTATAATAAAGGCAAAGCTAGACAAATAAATGGAGTAGGTAGTTAAACTAGTACAACCAACGCAAGTACTATTATTACAGCTATTAGTATATTTAACAATCCACATTTATATGTCGAACAAGCAAAGCTAAACAAACATAATTATTACGTTTTACCATACCCACCAACAAGTTGGTAATGTTGTTTATGTATATATATGCAACATTATCTACTCCAAATATAAACGATATAATTACAATATAAAGCCGACAAGAAAAGAAATAGTTAATCCAATATATTATTTAGATATCCAAGTTTTACGCAATTTATCTGACGCTTTAATGTCACACAGACAGACAAAATAGAAATAGGTAGATACCTATTGACCAACGTGTACAGATAAACTATTGGTAAATATAGATTTGTCTGATAGACTTGAACACCTTCAAACAATTAGATTAAAAGCTCACTCTAGAAGTCTCAAAGTCAAACTAGATTTCAAAACCTGAAACGTAGGTAGGTACTTATTTGGATACATTTCGTAAATGTTTCTAAATACAACTCCCAATTTCTTGTCACTGTTAAGGCTCCGTGCACGAAAAAAGCCCATTTTTGTTAATTTCTTATCTAATTGTTAGAAAGCTGGAAATAATTGAAACATTAAGTCTGTATGACTATAAAAATAGAGCTTTCGTGGCGCTAAACCATTCGTGTCAGTGAGAGCATCAGTTAATAGTTTCATCACGTTCGCGCTCTCGAAAATATAGTTTATTTCGCCAATGATTTACCTAATGAAGATATTGTATTATCATAAGATAAAATTTAGATTTTATTTCAAAAATAGCTGAAGACTAACTTATTTTTAAATTTCTTGAAATGGTTTGCTAAGTAATAGGAAAAAAAACATTACTGATAGGGTTTTTAAAAAAAAAGGATTTTTCAACATTAATTTTCTGGTATATCTTGTATGAAAATTGAAAAAAGTGGTCCAGCCACGTGCAAGTAGACCATATAATAAAGTTGATGATATTTTTTAATGTTCAAAATCAAGAGTAGTTTCTTGTAAAAAGATGATCAAACATCAGTCTCGCGTAATTTTTCGGAAAACTTGCTGCGAATATTAGTGATTTTCCATGATTACTTAACTTATTTGAAAAATCCCTTTCAGCCACATGCAAAACAAAGAAGTTGACTTTTCAAATCATAAATAAATTTGTCTACTAATCTTGTTTTCTAACCAGAAACTGTATGTGACATTTTAAGGTCACACAGACACCAAAATAGAAATAGGTACCTATTGACCAACATGTACCTACAGATAATTATTGGTAAGTATAGATTTGTCTGATAGACTTGAACACCTTCAAACAATTAGATTAAAAGCTCACTCTAGAAGTCTGGCATTATGCAACAAAGTCAAATCAGATTTCAAAACGTTCTGAAATATAGATAGGTACTTATTTAGATGCATTTCGTAAATGTTTCTAAATATAACTCCCAATTTCTTGTCACTGTTAAATAAGAAACAGAAATAAGACTGAAAGTCGAAAATATTGGCTCGAATTTTACACAAAACGAATCTTGAATTGTCTACTAATTACTAATCTTGTTTTCTAACCAGAAACTCCTAAACTTACTTGTAAATAGATTGAGGTACATAAGTAAGTAGGTCAGCCAGTACCTACGTCCTATTGAATGCATTTACACTAACTCAGCTTTCGAAGGCGAACACAAGCTCTGCAAAGTAATTGCGCAACTTTAGGTTGAAATCCAAATACTGAGACTTGTTTCTGCAGAATTTATTTTCAAGCACATGATCGTATTAGGTTTTTATGTCGTTGAACAACTAAGATACCGGACAAAGTCACTCATAGCCAATAATTTATATTTCGCATTGAGTTATAGGTGCCTGATATTCTGTATAAAAAATAATGCCAAGTTCTCAGGCACGCATGACGACTTGACTTATCATCTACACGTAAATACTGGATAAGCCTAATTTGTACCATGCATTATTATTAACAGGAGTAGTTAGCACTTATTACAGTCGAAATATAGTTATTACATACTTGCACACATAAATACTGTTACGTTTCTTACGTTGAAATTAGATAATGACTAGGGTTGAAAATTTAAAAGCAATATTAATTAATAGCGAATAAAAGTTTAAGTAAATGATATTAGTGTTTGACTGATTAGGTGCCGATGTTTAATTAAATAGGCAATGATTTCTGACAGAAAGTCAAAAGTCAGCTATATTATTTTCATTATTCAAAGAACACGCTTATCGATCCTCCTGTCTTCAAAAACGGAGTAACGAACTCACGAGGTTTGGTTAAGCATTCTGTAGGACATTTTTAAATGAGCTAGTCTTTTTCTTCAAGCATTGTGGTCAACCAGAACAAACGCGATTTGTGTATCAATCATCTCTTGCACAATATACGAACAAAAGCATGTTAGTGCATAAACATAACAACACTAATAAAATAACTTTAAGACACGTAAATAACTAGCTGATTGCACATAAAGCACGACTTGTTTTATAAATGTTAAGGTGCTTAGCACAAAGTGGGTAAACACAGATTATGTCTTAGAAAATTGATGTTGAAATAACTTAGCAACAATAATCTAGTAATTTAGTATTCAGAAAATCTAAATAACATGATAAAATTCATGTTAAGAGCGATGTTCTATTAATACAGAAACACACAGATAAATTACTCCTATCGTCTAAAAAATAACTGAGTAACAAATAACTTGTGACAGGCATATGTTCGTAAGTTATGTTAATCTGTTATGTATTTACACAGTTCGACATGATCTTGATAGGACTTAGATAAACCCAATGACATAGTCGATTTTCAACAGAAGGCTCTACTCGTACAGATACGAGAGCATGCATCATGCCGTAATGATGATTGATGACACCGGCCCCATTTCACAAGAAAATGTTACGTACAGTCCGTTGATAAATGTTTTAATTTTAAGCCTCTCGGTAATTGTAAAATCTATGTTCACTGACCTCTCGGTTCTTGAGTGGACTGATCGGTTACGGGCGTGATATGTCACGAATACCATTGTAGCCGTCGAGGCCGAGGTAAGTTAATTATATTTTGCTACATTACTTTGACCATAAAACTCACTAAACTGTTTATAAAAAAAACTGAATCAATATCAAATGAATGAATACGTCACAATCACTGAGGCACGCGTGCGTAATAAAATAATAATTGTAAGGTGCAATAAAAATAAAGTTGTTTTTCCAATTACCTGAAGAACAGGACTGACGCCTGGCGGTAAACTCCGTGGTATCCAGGCCAATGTAGCGGGTACTCCTGCCCTCAACCGTGGAATGCCCAGGTACAGTCGATCCCAGCCTATCTCTAGCCCAGTAGGGACAGTATTTTCCGGTTGGAACTTTTCTAATAGGACAGGGTCAGGGGGAAAGTCAAACTGCATCAAGCTCCATTGGTTGACTACTTCAAGCGTAGCACTTGCTGCGGCTATGTAAGCCAACAACACTACGATGTGCGTCCTCATTGCGTCGCGGTCTGAAAAAACAAAAATCGTAAAGTTAATAAGAATACCAAAATGTTAAAAATAGTGTTTTTTTTTTGTAATTGAACCTAAACCGCATTCGATCTAAGTCTGAAGCAATTAGTTACCGATTTGAGTAGACACAATTGTTTTCGAATAATTATTATGTATCGATTTCCGTGCTAAAACTATTAAAGTAATCGACGGTTTAGGACTTCCTACAAAATTTGATTTTGGTCACGTCAATACAAAATACCACAAAACAATTACATTGTTACTACAACGTTACGTAGCTTCGCGTAGCTGTAGAAACATTGACATTGGATAGAATGCTACCTTTTTTACTGAGTGACCGGTGACCTGTTGCCCGAGATTTTTCTTTATTTCTTAACCTGCGTGCGTATTAAGTAAACCAACACACTAGTTATGCATAGTGATTTTCTTAAACTATGCGTTTAAGTGCTCTAACAATGTTGATATGTATGCACTAATGAGTAATTTTTTTGTGGTAATATTTTTATCCGTGTATACGTGTATACAAAAATACGACTTGGCATTCAGACGTGCATGTCAAAAACAAATGCCCGATAATGACCTAGCGTGGTATGTGACCGACTTTTACTTTTAGTTCAAGGACACTTCCGCAGCAGAGATGATGATGACTTTGCTTAGGTATTCATTTTACTTTTTTAATATTCCAAAAATATAAAATATTTCTATAGTTATGTACGTAACAAAAAAAATACTCACTGATTGATGAAAAAGAATAATAAAATCAAAGATATTCTTAATGGCATTACAAAATATTTTTGGCTACAGTGGCCAGTTGTTTCCAGGCAAGATAATCTTTGCCATACTTATTTTTTTTTTAAACTGGCGGATAAGGCACAGCGTAAACCACAGGGTCTAGAAGTATGAAATTTTGCACAAGAGTTCCTTATTTAACGAAAGTGAGCAAAATTTTTGAATTGTTTGTTAATATTATATTATTTATTCCCTAAGGGGGTAACATTTTGTATAGAAGTTCGTCATTTTAGCCGATGGGAAATAACATCGGGCTCACGGCTGTCTACTTAATAAAAACCGACAGACAACGCACAGACCAAACCGCTGAGTCTAGAAACATGAAATTTTGCTCAAGAGTTCCATAAACTGATGGTGAGCACTAAGAAAGAATTTAAAAAAAAACATCTCCTAAAGGCATTCTTAGAGAAGTAAAAAAGGGGATGAAAGTTTTTATGTAAATTTGTTATTTTGGCCGATGGGTAATCCCATCGGGCGCACGGCTTGTAAATTGATAAATTGTTAACATTTGGCTCGTTAACTTCGTTAACGATATGAACGGTATAAAGTACAAAATCGTGCGAAGTGATCGGAAATGGTTTCAGCATTTTCCTACATTCACATAACCTCTATATTTTCCCAAACTAATCAATTTTTTGCTTTTTAAGTCACGCATAGTTCTGAATTGTAAAATAAGGTCACATAAAATAATAAATAAGGTATGCAATACGGTAGACCTAGATAATTAAATAGAAAGCGATTATAATTTTAAGTTTCTAGTCACTAAAACTAGTACATCAACTATCACTTCTTCAAGAACTAGAACTCATTATTTATTGTTAAGGAGATTACACAACATTATAAATACTTGTCAAACAGCCTTAGTGAAAAATTAATCTGTGTTCTAGCAAAATAAACAAAACAAAATTATTGGGGTTTATTCATAAGCGTTGCTTAAAGTTAAGTAATGATTAGCGACTGTTTAACCATAAATTTTTGACGTTTAAACGTCACTTAACTTTAAGTAACGTTTATAAATAAACCCCTGTATGGTGTAGTAATATTTACGAATATAATGCTATGTAGTGTTCTCTAATTAACGCAGACTGACATGGGCGTCATTCATAGGCGTTAAATAATGGCGTCGAGTCAAATAAATGTACTTTGGGGCGAGACCGTGATATAATGAGACAGTGGACCGGTTCTGAGCCTTTACTAATCCCAGTATAAACAGACTTACTTAAGCGCCTTTTGAACAAACTTGTCAGAAACTGAGAGTTAGTCTCAGTTTCTGACAAGTTAATCTATTTAATCTGTCGTTAATTCTCTTGCCAAGTAATAAACTGATAAAATTTGTTGATTGCTTACTGGCCAACCTATTGCAACAGCTTAGGTATATGAGATTGGACAACAGATTTTCAAATCAGAGTTTTAGACATATAATCATGTTTTAAAAACTGGAGGTAAACCTTCCAAAATAACGTCACTTTGAAGATGGGTTAAAGGAATTAAATCCCACAAACTATTGTGCTATACCTGACACTTCAAATTGATTTATTACACACAAAGCACTGCCTTCATCCCTCGCTGTTGCGTAGTCTATTGTTCTCGTATTGTGTAGTTATCAAGTTAAGAATAAAGCATTAAATCAAATTAAGTGCAATTTTCATGTCAGCAAGCCACTCAAAATGTCAACTGGTGAGTGGATTTGAGGAAATAATATAGTGTAGTGTTGACATCTTCTTAAACAATAAGCTAGTGTATGTTCTTTAGCAGTTAGGTTATTTTGTGTAGTTTACTATTTAACGTAGTTGTTTTGTTATGTACCTACTTTATCGATTGATTGCAAGCGTTTCTTGTTGAATTTTATGAATGTAGGCTGCATAGGATGGTCGCATTTGTCAACTGTTATGGCTCATCAAAATATATTAATTACTAGCTGTTGCTGAAAAGTAGCCTATCTTCTTACCCAGGGCATGGTCTATCTGTGTGCTAAATTTCAACCAAATCCGTTCAGTAGTTTTTGCGTGAAAGAGTAACAAACATCCATCCATCCATCCATCCTCGCAAACTTTCACATTTATAATATTAGTAGGATCGGGATAAAAAGTATCCTATGTCCTAATCCAGGTCATAGTCTACCCATGTGCCAAATTTTATCCAAAACTCGTTCAGCCGTTTTAGCGTGATTGAGTAACAAACATCCAAACACCCACACTTTCACATTTATAATATTATAGTAGGATAAGTTAACTAGGAAGGATTAGTAGGATTCAAAGTCCTTGGAGAGCTCCTTGCTGAAATGCTGACACGCGTGACAGACCAATCACTGATCATAGGATGTGTTGTGGGATAACAAGGTCAATGAATAATTTGTTTAACGACCCAATGTGCGTATGTCATTACAATGTTAGTGGTACAAAGTGAATGCTGCCCATCCTCCTGCCACATACATAGATAATGGATTCCACTAGTCTTACGACATTCACAGGAAGCTCTGGGCTAGGCCAATCTGTAGTCATTTGAATGTTGAATAGTAAATAATTGTGCGTAGTGTTATTTAGATCGCAGTCATACTCGTGCCGGATTTATTCCAATGTGACACCAAGGTTGGCATGCGTTCACCGCTTAGGGAAGTGTTACAAAAAAGTATATAATGACCAATCAAATAAAAAGCAGATTGCCTTTCCTATGTAATTAGGTAGAGGAAGGACATGTCTAGCATATTAGAATGTTACATAGCAGCACTAGATACATGTGATTATAATTTAGTAATCAAAATATCTAACATACTTATAATAAGTGAGTGTATTGTTTCACCTTGTTATGTAACTCGTGAAATAATTTGAATTTGTAGTCTTACTAAAACAATTATGTTAAATATTTCCTTTTAGTTTTTTTACGGTTTAGTTTAGAGCTTTAGAGCTGTTATGTATCAGCCTTGTTGAAAAATTTCGTTCAAAAGAGGCAGCAGCTGCTGTTGACATATACATTGACCTCGATTTTCGTATGGTCAATGAACATTACTCAGGAGTCTATGACTGAATTAATTGATTCTGCAGAAAAAAAACCTATACTTTTAGAACGCAATTAATTAGGTAGTTCTAGAATAAGTTAAAACATACAAGACTATGGACCGACATACATAGCCGTGTTCGTTTAGAACTTTTGACAGCTCTGTCATTCAATGCAGTTGTATTAACGCATTGATTAATGTTTGTGAATAACACAAAAAACTGCAGCAGCTGTAACTGCTAGCTATTCTACGTATTCCAGGTTCACTTCTCAGTATGACTCAACACATATTTACTGTTTCAAACAAAATTACAAATTTTCACATGGAATTGATCGAGCAGTAGATTACACAGACTCTACAAACACGAAATAACAAAACAATGGCTCAAACACAGTCCTTACTACCTGCTGCCCGCGGCTGCGCACGCGTGGTTGTTGGAAATTATCCCTCGGAACGTGCTACCAGGACAAAAGTAACCTCTGTTATTCCTTATAACATCAGCTACCTGCCAGTGCAAGCTTGTCAAAATCGGTCAAGCAGTTTTGGAGATTAGACGGAACAAACAGACTAAAAAATTATAAATTTCTTGTTTTTTATATGTTTCGTATACTTTCATATGCATTTAGTAAAAAGCTGTTATTTGACATTACAAACAGACACTTCAATTTTATTCATTCGTACAGATGAGTCAAGCCAGTCGAACCTGATAGGTGTTGCACACCATTTACTTATTTTTGAATTAGCTGATTGAGAGCTGCACTTTTACCCTAAAATAAAATATGATTATGTAATTATTGCAATATGAAATTAGACTATAGAAAAGACACTACAGCTAGATCGACACCCGATAGCCTTGTATCTATTTAGATACCTCAGTAATTGGCGTTATGTAAGTATACCTATGAATAATTGAGGACTTGGTGCTTTCAAGCGTACTAGAGCAAATGCAGTCTTTGAAAAATGATTTGTCATTGTAAATCGCTACGTTATTCTTTGGTTTTTGCTGAGGGTCACCTTTAGAGTCTTGACTTCTCCAGTCTTCATGTGGGTACCTATAGATAAGGTTCGAGCGCGATCCCTAAAGCCGTTGCTGTTGACAATTCGTCGCTCGCATGATTAAAAGCCCTATCTCATTTTTTAGCTGATTTGTGTTAGGACGACTACATTTTTCTATTCGTGATTCCTTACATTTTTAATAAAAAAAATTGAGTTAATGTGAGATACGTTGCCTTTCAAAATGGTTATATTTTGAGATCCAAATAACATAGAGAAACGACGGTTAGTGAAAAAATGTAAAGAATCACGAATAGAAAAATGTAGTTCTCCTAACTCAAATCAGCTAAAAAATGAGATAGGACTTTTAGTCATGCGAGCGACGAATTTTCTGACAATATTTAATCCAGGTTTCCTCGTGACCATATATTGTTTTATGTTACCATTAATGTTACTATATTATTAAACATCAGTTATAATGTATAAAGATTTGTAATTATATTACAATAGAATTTTATTTTATTTTATTACGGTTAGTAGCGGTGTCATTCTGGATCAAGTCTTACAGGTTGGCTAGATATAATCAAATACATAAATGGGCATTACAAAATATAAGAATTTATAATGTTAGACAAGTCTTATGACGTTATATAACACTAGCTTCTGCCAGCATGTTTTTTTTAACTTAAAATGTATCCTATGACACTCGACAATACTGTAGGTTCCCACTAGTGAAAGAATTTTCGGAATCGGATCAGTATTTCCGAAGATTACCTCTTACATACAAACTCACAAATTTTACCTATTTGTACTTAATAGTATAGATAAAGTTTCTGCGAGCCTGATCGAGAAACTCGCGCTTCCCTTTCTGATCAGTAAGTAGATCGGTTGTAAATTCTCATGTCAACCAGTCATAACAGCTATTTTATGATCAGTTGACCGAAATAAAACCAGTAAATGAATCCGATTTAACAATAGATTAAATTGATTGAATAAGTATGAAGGATAAATTCTGTGGCTCGTGCTTCGGCAACATAATTAAGTATAATTTTAAAAACTATTTCCGAGGGGAAACCAAAACTGAATTCCTGAATAAGGATGTAAACAAAAGATTTGACGGCCTATTAATTTTATTCTGAATGTTTTAGCCGGATATATTTATAAGATTAGACTCGAAATTGTTATAATTAAGAATGCTAAGTAATGTATCAACTTCTGAAACTGTTCGATTTAATCTAAGTTATGGCCATTGTTATTTAACGAGCATGCAGTTTATTCGAAGCAGCATTTACAAAGTGGTTGGTGCTAAGTGTTATTGGGTATTTCCATCAGGTTTTTTCCAGTAGCAACCCGAAGTCTGAATTGCTGCCCGGTTGAAGTTCCGTAACCCTTTCGGAAAAACTAGCGTACCTAAAATATTATCATGTTTCGTATTTAGGTACAAAGACAAGACTTCCGAGTCCGCTTGGCTTATGAAACAGACAACTAGACAAGCATTAAGTAAGTTGGCATAACTTCACATTTTATTTTTGACAACGCGTTGCTCTGATGATTATACTCGTATTACTGCGGTTTACAGTACAGGTGGATAAGAACGTGATCGAGGCCGTATGTAAGTGAAACCGGACTGGATGTGAAAATGCCTTCACCCATGCCGCGACATTTTACGTAGACGCCGCGTGCGCATTTTTGGCAACCATGTTCTTGTTGGTACTTGTAGTTATATGTACAAACGAAAATGTTAGTTAGACTAGACCAGATAATGAATTTATACATAACTTAGGTAACCATTTTTACACACGTAGGTAATTAAAAAAAAAAATGCGTTTATTTGTGGTGAAATCCTGTTTTACAAAAATAATATTACTTCTGCCAAACTGCCAAACAGTTTGTTGGCAGATGTAAAAGTTTGTATTCGTGACATTGACAACCACTTAGCTATTCAAACCTAGACCACGAATTAATTTGATGCATTGTGTGCTATGCAATTTATTTTAAAATTCAGTTATGCATTTATTTATGACTATACGAATAATTAACGATAATTACTATTTTTAGTTTGTAGATTGTGTGTTTTAAATATTCGAGCGGAAGTAACACAAATCATTTGCTCATTTAATAAAATAAAATGAGTGAAACTCAGACGTTAATTGCTGGCTGCTGCTGTTAGTTATAGTTATCAGCGCACGAACATTAGCATTGTTTCAATTCTACCGACCACCACTTACGACTATTTACGACGGCTGTGTCATGCGTGTTTCGACAGTGATTGGCATGACTGACTGTACAACTCCGGTGTTCTCATCGGAAGTGGATGCTCAAGAAATCGTTATGTAAGACTGGTAATAAGTAATTCAACCCAAATTATGAAGCCTATCAAACTATGAAGGTAAGCGAAATCTAGGTTTTCCTTTACAAAGCGTAGAGTAATCTCTAGAAAAGATAAAAATCTTTTATAACTTTATTTCTGAACGGTGAAAAATGTGAAAATCTACATAAGGCTCGATGCGATGGCTTGCTTGATGCGGGCATTGTGTAGGTTGCAAAAACAAAGTCGCCATTCACGGTGAATGGTTACACAAGTAACACGGAGGTAGATATTGACATGTGTTCAAATCCCAAGGTTGTCGACATTGATATTGAAAAGCTTTGACGTACCTATACCTACATTTAGAACAGCTCAACTAATTTTCTCTTGGGTATACAATTAGGGTCCACATAGTAGGTATGAATTTTTTCCACCGAATTGAATTTTATCCTAGTTCCGTAATTAACTACATAGTACGGTTTGCTCTGATAATTTTTATTTTTTAATTAAATTTACTTACTTGTTGGAAAAAACTTAAAATAACTACCTAAGTACCTACCTATTCGAAAATGTAAGCTAGGTGGTACCTACTGTCAACTTTAAATAAAAACAGAACTAGTGTTGTTGCACACACAGTTTTAAAAGTTTAGGCCTTGTATAGACAAAGCGTAAAGTTTTAAAATGTGTGTTCTGTGTTATAAATAGATACATAGGTACCTACGTATTTGTAACACAGAAACTAATTATATTTCAATCCTACACGAACTACTGCCTGTCTACAAAAAAATACGAATTAACACATTGTACCTACAATCGGAAACCAGGCATGGGAAAATGCAAACACAATTCAATTAGTTTCCACGATTGCTACGGATCACAATTTATTTCTAGTTCCGTTTAGAGTAAGTATGCACTTTAGATATTTTGTGGGCCATATTTTATAAGCTGTTATGAATAGGTATCGTCGATCGATATAATAAGCCACAGCAGTTAAGACGGAAAGTGAACAAAAAGCGTACGCGCAAACCGGTAACAGCGTATGTATCAGCTGATGACGCGTTTCGACACATTGAAACCACAACAAACCACTTTCACTAGGGCTGTGACTACTACAAGTGCATCGCTCAGAGAGTATGAATAACGAAACAATGATATTAATAGTAGATCCTGCACCAAGGGGATACAGCAGTGTCTTATGTCGCGGGCGCCATATTGAATCCCGAACGTAACGAAGGATTCTAGTGTTAACCCCTGAGCGGAGCGAGGGATTCAAGCTCGCCCAAGACGAAGGCACGTTTATTCCGAGGAGGATACTTACTCTACTTTTCACACCATCTGAGACAATAAAAAGCAATAGTAGGTACTAGAATCGAAGTACTTAATAAAATTACAATTACAGCTAGTTAAAACAATTAAAAGTCAAAAGTAATGTTTTATACATTAGACCAGTTGTGGAAAGACAAAGTTATGTTTTTATTCGGTATATTTGAGGTAAAGTTTATTTGCGTATTGCTGTTGAGTGTGTGGACCTAGCTTCTGACGTTTCATAAGTGCCCATGTAGGTTTATGGGAAATAAAATATTTTGAATTTGATTTTTGATTTTGAGTAAAGTTTCAGAAACTTGGGTCTGCTGAGGATCATTTTTGATCGTGAAAGCTGGTGTAGATGGTGCTTGAGGCAGCGGGCTAGATGAATAATGTTTTTACGAGTATGTGGATGATTTCGGTGACAAAGGTGTCCAAGGATCAGTTATCCACGGTGTTTTTAGGTTTGATGTTGTCACCAATGCGGCAGCATTTTATCCTTATTCTGTATAGAATATTCAATGTAGCCCTCCGCTACTACATCAGATTTCCATCTACCGTGTCTTTTAATCAGGGTCATGTCTTCTCCTAAATCCGCCAGTATTAGCAGATCGTAGCCGATATTCTCCTGAAACAATGGTCCGTGTAGAGCTCGGCATTTATAAATTTCCGGTATTTCGCAATTTCTTTCGGCATGGTGCTGATCTTATATTTGCCAATGACTTGCCTGGTGCGCTTGCCATTATTATAAGCTACGAAAAATCTGTCAGTGTTTACATTAAAGGGGCGTAAATCTTGTTACTTTTCGACAATTCTTACATATTCTCCACCAATGAGGTTATATAATACTAGAGGAGCAACGTCCTACTAACAATTTCAAAAAAACGTAACCACTTACGAGTTTAAAGTCGTAGCTTTGAAACGGATACATAAATATATCAATCTGTCAAAATAATCTATGTTTGTCTCATTTCTTCCTACCCTCAAACTAATTACGTTGGAATGAGACAAGACATTGCTATCGGAAAAATGGCCAGGGTTGCCAATGATCAACATAATTTCCCCAGAATTAATTATGGTAGTTATTGAATCAATTATTATGGAAGGAAGTATTATGGAACTACCAATAGATTAAAGTTTTATAGAAATTGACAAGGATTAGGCACCTACATAAAATAATAAAAGAAACAAATACGTCAACGTAAATATTATATTTAAAAACAATAAAGATCGTGTCTAATTACTTTTGTTTGAAATGGAATGATATTATAAATTAGAATTACAGGAATATACATTCGTCATTCACTAAACTCCCAACAATCTGGCAAAATCAAAATCGTTTTTACTGGTAGCACTGACGGCAAAAGCAATGTGTGATAAATTTATTTCGTCTCGTAATGTTTTTTTGGATAATCTGAAGAAAATTTAGCAAATTTACTTGTGAAATGTAACACCACTTGCTTTATTGATTTTTTCAGACCGTGACATACAAATTTTAACAGCTTATTTTACCATTTTGATATTTTTTATTGCTAAGCAATTGCTCACTTGACGTCAAGCTGACAACTGAAGTCAGATATGCCTGTGGACATATACGAAGTGGTAACACGTCGGCGCCGTACACTGCTGATCTAGTCCTATAAAACATCATTGTTCTCCACCGACTACGAATTACCGTTCTTTCTTCGAATTTGTATCTGGCAAAGGAGACTTTTCATTTTTGTATGGAACTTTGGCCAGGACGTGTACATTCCAGAAAATCTGTGAAATGTATCTATAAACATATAACAGTCATTGATTTATAGAATTAATTTGTATTGTAGACGTACAAAAATAACATTGAATATGTTTGATATTTGTTGTGAGAAAAATGTAGACCTAATGACAACAATGACATTATTGTCATCTTTCATTAACCTCATGATTAAACTAAAACGGGGATATTTTATGATTGACAACAACATTCCCGACAGTGTATGTCAAAATAAAACGTTCGGAAATCGGAAGTACACTGGCCAAGTAGATGTTATTAATCGAACTAGGATAATATCACGTTTCCATTAATAATATAACACATTAGAAATAGGTGTAATAGATGAATTAATAATACAGTGATACCTTTTTATAATTATATTTAATATTTTTGTATTTACGGTTTCACATTAATTTCAGACCCGTTCTGATTTCAGAGCGCATATTGTCAGGACGCCGCCATAGTGTGATCATAACGACAATAATGGCAATAACTGAAAAACTTTAATGTGTGTTTACAACAAAGACAACATTCAAAAATTCACGGATTATTATTTTTCTAAATTCAGTGTATTTATCCCCGTTTTTTTTAAATATAATGTACAAGTGCGAGCCAAAAATTAAACATCTCCTTTACCTGCAACAAATCAAAATGTTTTCCGATATCTTCGATTTTACTACGATTTCCGCGAAAAGCGCCATTCAATCCAAAAATCAAGGCCATAAATCCGGTAACAAAAATAGACAGGTAGGTTAGTAAGTAAGAAGGTAAGTTACGTACTGTATATTATTCTTATGTATTAAAAGGTATATACACTTTCTTGGATTTGATTGACACATATAATTGTAATAATAGACACATAAACTTAACGAAGTTTTGCAATAATATTTAACTTGGATAGATAGCAGAAATCTTGATATTTTAGCTTGTTGAAATATTACGCAACGCTTCAGTAGATAGCACACAAGATATCGATGCATGAGCGGGTCGCAAGTAAGTATAAGTAAGTATGTAGCTATTTTAGTTACTGAAAATTCAATTATTATGTAGGTACTAACTTTTGTGACAAGAAAGCTTTGGTTTGACTTCATTTAGAAATGTTTCCACATTATGAGCTGTGAAAACTTTACATTTCTTAGCCAGATGTCCGTTCGATTTCCTTTTAAAAATTACAGTAATATAATGTAAGTATGTATTAATTTTAATAATGCTTGTTGCTTTTGTGTTTAATGCTTATTGTTGACCTGAGAATCGAATAGATGCACCATAGGCTACTTGACTTCTTCGTACATGATAAATGCTGGAAGTAGACTAAAAGCACTGATTCAGATACAGACGTGACGCGTTTTATAGTTTTCCATTTGTAAAAATCGTCGTAGGCTTTCATGTACGATTCCTTGGACTTTTCTGGGAGTAGATTGTTGGCAATGCCAGTGGTTTCTGATTTAAAGTACTCTGGAGTCAAATCACTATCGTCTTTCGATATTTTGTGAGAATTTCTAGTTTAATTTGTTGTTTAACAGCAAATCGATTTGCAGTATTCGCGCCTTTTTTTAAGTTGTGTTCTATTTTTTTTTTTGTATTTTCTCTCGGTGGCCATTTCGATTGCCGAACATTTTTTTTTTGTGCTTGGCTCCATGGTAAATGCATGGGATTAGTATGTACTATGAACAATGTTTGTATGCGATTTTTACTTGAGGTTCCAATGCCAATGTTCCAAATTCAAATCACAAATTAATGACCAGAACGTCATAATGAAATTCAGTACAATATGAATGCCCGGCTGGATCCCAGGGCTAAACTGACTTTACTGATCGAACAAGGTTAGGTTTTCATGACACATAATTTGACATTTGTCGAGCAAGTGGTGTGAAAAGTTATTTATGCGCTTGCTGTATTACCTAACTGGGTGTGGCGTATACGAATTCTGATATTAGACATGTGCATATGGTCCGAATACCTAAGCTCTTTGTCATGTAGATACTTAGGTAACTGTGTGCAAGTCTGGTTTCTTATAAACGCTTTCCTGCAGATAAAGCTATTATTATAATGAAAAATGCAAAGTTAAATGTGAAATTCTCAAACATAAAAATGAGTGAATTTTTAGCCGCATCATTTTCCAAATTGTTGTCTGTTATTGTTACGAGTACCTTCTGTTTCATAAGAAGTAACTTTATAAGGACAACAAATAAAAACAAAACTCAAAAAATCTCGAATACCTTTCTTATTTGCGGGTGCTAACCCTATAGACGCAACGATTAACTGACCACTGATTGCTATGCGTGAAGTTCAGTATCGTAAAGATCCGCATCACGAAATATGGTTATTATGTTTTCCATACGTTTATTACCGATACCAGGATCTTTTACACGTTACAAACTTACATCAATGCTGAAATAACATTGTATACCTACTAACGTAACTAGAAATCCAAATGAACCAATGGGTCACCAAAAATTTTAATATGAACATGATACATGCTGCATAGTGTCATAAGAATAAGCGCACGTTTCATTAACTCGTCAGAATCAAGGAAACAGGTTCTAAATAAAGTAAGGATTTCAATTAAAAACACGACTTATAAAGTAATTGCGCAAATAATTAATCGCACGTATTACATAGAGTTTTAATGAGACACATGCATGCATTCAATTTCTGTTCTTTTAAAAGGTCGAAAAGCTACTTAAGCTGCCTGAGCTGCCTCCAATCTCCTGGTTCCCATGTTTGCTATTCGAATAACTAAATACATTGAGAAATTGGTTCTTACAAGACATGAATAGCCCTAATTATTCGGAAACCTCTAAATCGGATTAAACGATCTATTGTTAATGTCGAGATATGCGATCGAACGCCGCGCGATTTTGCAAAATGGTCCAAGGATACGTTGTTCACTTACAACATAATTGTACGAACTATAAATAGATATTAAACCAACGAATAAACTTGTATTTTAATTTAAATACCATGCCCTTTTTTTGTATTCGAGTAAGTTGATATATTTAATACAATACCTATACAATATGCTATGTAAAATATGTGCACTACAATTTCCTGTTCTGCTATGAAAACAAGTGCCTTAAATGGAAAGTTATGAGTAAGTATTTAACAATCCTTGAAATATTATTATGACACATAATGCCCCCCTGAAATAATTACCTATTGTAACTACTAGCTTCTACCAGCGAGTTCATCCGTTTCTTTTTTACATAAAATATTTCCTATGACAATCGACAATAGTGTGACTTTCAATATTAAATAAAATTGAAATAGAGCGCGACTGAAGTTGTCTCTTAAGGTCACAATAACAAGCCATCATCATCTTATCTGTAATCTTGGCGGGAATAACACGAAGGAAACTAAAACAAAAATAAAAAATAATTGAAAATAATGGAAATCGTTGTCAAGAAATATGGAAAATAAGTACCTAGCTAAGTATTCTTTGTTCTTTGTATCAAGTTTGTACCTGGAAAAGTGGAAACCTAAATTATCAAGCCCAAACCAAAGATTGATTTTAGCGAGTGAATTAAGTGAATTGTGTAGTGAAAGTGTTGTGCTAAATAATACCTCCCGCCGCTTGAAAGAATTATTAAAAAATAAGACTTGTTATCGAGCAATATATAAATATAGTAAAAACACTTTCGAAGAAATTTAGTGAAGGAAATTAAATAAACTAAAGACTTGGCTACAAGGTCTTAGCAACCAGGCCATAAAAATACTTACAAAAAAAAAATGTGATTTGAATTTGGAACATTGGAACCTCAAGTACAAATCGCATACAAACATTTTCCATAGTACATACTAATCCCATTGAGACCTGCACTAAAAAAAAAATTGTTCTGAAATCGAACTAGCCACCGAAAGTAGAATACAAATTGAAAAAAAATTAACATAAATTAAAAAGCGCAAATACTGCAAATCGCTTTGCTGTTAAACAACAGATTAAGGTACAAATTCTCACAAAAAATGATGAATGATGAACGCGTGACGATAGTGATTTGACTCCGGAGTACATTAAATCCGAAGCCATTGGTATTGCCAACAATCTACTCCCAGAAAAGGCCAAGGAATCGCACATGAAAGCCTACGACGATTTTTACAAATGGAAAACTATAAAACGCGTCAAGTCTGTATCTGAATCAGTGCTTTTAGTCTACATCCAGCATTTATCATGTACTAAGACGTCAAGTCACCTATGGTGCATCTATTCGATGCTCAGGTCAACAATGAGCATTAAACATAATGTTCAAATGAATACATACACCAAATTACAGGCATTTTTAAAAAGGAAATCGGAATGACATCGTGCTAAGAAATCAAAAGTTTTCACAGCTCAAAATGTGGAAACGTTTCTAAATGAAGCTCCTGACCACAGCTCCTTTGCCACAAAAGTAAGTACCTAACTAATGATTGGATTTTTAGTAACTTAAATGGCTACATACTTATACTTACTAGCGACCCGCTCATGCATCGATCGCTTGTGTGCGATCTACTGAAGCGTTGTGGAATGTTTCGACAAGCCAAACATATAAACATTAACAGATTTTTCGTAGCTTATAATAATGGGAAGTGCACCAGGAAAGTCATTGGCAAAAATTAGATCAGTACCATGCCCAGACAAATTGCGAAATACCTGAATTTGACAAATGCCGAGCTCTACATGGACCATTGTTTTAGGAGAATATCGGCTACTATCCGCTAATACTGGCGAATTCAGGAGAAGACATGACCCTGATTAAAAGACACGGTAGATAGAAATCTGATGTAGTAGCGGAGGGCTACATTGAAAATTCTATACAGAATAAGGATTAAATGCTGCCGCATTGGTGATAACATCAAACTAAAAATACCGTGGATAACGAAGAAATGATCCTTGGACACGTTTGTCACCGCAATCATCCGCATAACATCTAACCCGCTGCCTCAAGCACCAACTAAACCAGCTTTCACGATCCAAAATTATCCTCAGCAGACCCAAGTTTCTGAAACTTTACTCAATTGCAAAACGCAAATACTCTACCTCCACTTCAATAAATGTACCGAATACAAACATAACTTTGTCTTTCCACAATTAGTCTAATGTATCAAACATTACCTTTTACCTTAATTGCTTTAAATAGGTCTACTAACTGTAATTATAATTTTAATAAATACTTCGATTCTAGTACCTACTATTGCTTTTTATTGTCTCGTAGATGGTGTAAAAAGTAAAGTATCCTCCTCGGGGATAAACGTGCCTTCGTCTTGGGCGAGCTTGACGCCCTCGCTGCACTCAGGATTCTTGTCTTAACTCCCTCGCTTTGCTCAGGAGTTAACTCAAAACTGCCTCGCTCCACTCGGGAGTTAACTCTAGAATCCTTCGTTACGCTCGGGATTCAATACGGCGGCGCCCGCAACATAAGACACTGCTTTATCTATATCACAAAAGAAAACAATTCAATCGTAGAGAAGTTCCAAAAACGATCGAACCCCTGAAGTTCGGAGAGGCTGAATAGACATTGGGTATAATTTACGGATGTGTAAACAATGGCATGTTGCAATTTAACAAACTATGATTTCTTTAGATTAGGGTTCAGCGAGTCAATTGTTCATGCATGTCTTGTTAAGTCTAATCTATTACTTATTATTGACACAAGGCTAGGCAAATACAAAATAGTTCATACTATTAGGTAATATTGCATTTGCAGGCCCTGGTAGGCCTGCAATATGAACGTTTTCACAACTAAGCAAGAAAAAAACGTCTGATTGTTTAAAAGATTGGGAAAAACATCTAAAAACGAGAACACCAACTGCACTAGAAATGCTGGAATCACAAATCAAAGAAATGGATTTGCAATAATAGCAGCAAAACCGACGATTCTATGATTATTATCTTGCAGATTTCACTTCCCACACAGAACAGAATAATTTGTGTATGGCATACAAATATCAGATATTTTGACAGCGTCCTAATAAAAGTTGGACGCAATACGATACAGCATCGTATATCCCACATAGATCAGAATATTTTTACAGTATTAACCACTCAGTTTCCTAGTACCATTGGTACTCACGTATATTAGACTTAGAGCACACTTTTTCGATTGCTATGTCGTAAAAGCTCGATACACATCATGACACAAAACCTATTCACACCGATTGTAATATTTACCCACTTACCTCAGAACAATAGCAGGCATGTATGGGAACATGCATAATATTGTAAATATTTTGACATAGAGGCACGATTATGTCCCTAAACATAGTTAACGATTGTTTTACCTACTCGATGATAATATGCCTTATTGTCATTCCTGGAATGAAGGTACTTAAAGTTAGCATCAATGTTTACGATACTTGGATCCACGCCATTGTTTCTAACGATGACATGTGGAACCAAAATTGGCTCAACTCGCAAAATTTACATGTTCGACTGTTATTCGTATCATGTACTGATTTCATCAGACCAAAACCGATTTTTAAGGATCATTTTGTATACAGTAGGCAAGCACCTTTTACTAGATTAGCACATACTTAGATTACTCGTACATACATTTTTATACCGGGGAAACTACGTTACCGCAATTATTCAAAATAATAGCAGAGTAAGGTAAGAAAAACAACTTGCTATCCTGTTGCTAAGTAGAATCAAAATTCACAATACTAAAATATTAAATGATTGAAGTTAAATAACAGTAGGTAATTAATCAGTCATTCATAAAACATATAATATCTAAATTTACGTAAATCACCACAAAAAGATTCGGTCCCAACGAAAGTCTTTTAAAATCTGTTACGTTTACATTTCACATGAATTGATATAAAATGATTAGCTATGTACACTCTGTGGAGCTTTTATGTTATTGGTAGTGTGTGTTAGTGTGTTATCTCAATTTTACAGTAAGCTGCGGTAAGAAGCACATTTTTAGGTAATTGACAATAGCGCATCGCGGCAACAAATAGTGTTCAAAACAGCGTTGCGTTTGATATTAGTTGAATCGAATGACAACCAAAATTAAAGTTATTTTGTAGTTCCAATAAAACAAAAAAAAAAAATGCACGGCACAGTGGAATAATTTTTAGGTATTTCTTTAGTTGATTGAATTCACATTATTATACATAAAATATGATAGTTAACGGTCAAAGTTTTAAGAATACCTATGCGACGATAAAACTTGTTTTGGCTCTGTTTTATGATATTGTTTTATCATGATACTATTTTATTTTTATTAAGAAATAATTTTTCACTTCAGTAGCTCAAACATGTAGGTTTTGCTGCCTGAAATCAGTGAGCAAAATGCGATTTTGCTCACTGAGTGAGACCAAGTAACTTTTTAATTATTTTTTTTCAGAAAGCCGCGAATATCTTATTCTTTTTTGAGTTAATCATACAATTCGAAACATTCACACTCTATCTCTTTCCCGCCATTAGAAAGAGAGAGAGACAAAGACCAGCCCTTTCGAAGTTCCGATTTTGAATTCGACCTCAAAGACAAACACGTTCGGAATTTCGTACTAACTATAGAAATTTTTCAAAAAGATAATTATGTCTTTTAATGTAATTTATTGATTTTTTTACTTATTGTTGTATTTAAACGAAAATAAGTATTTACTGCAAATAAAACTGATATTTAACATGTACATATTTATTTCTAGTTTCAATAATGTTACGTAATATATTTTGAATAATAAAATATCATGGGTGCTATTTCCGAACACGCCTTAATTTAAATAAAAGAGCGGGTTACTTTTAATTTGCAGAATTGCAGTAATTTTACTTTTAACTTTTACAATGTTCCATTTTATTGAATTGGTACCTCTACGTACAATCTTAATTATTTTGATTCATAATAAATAGTTATTTCAATCTATTCCTGTTTATTAGTTTATCTCCTAAAGCGTTCTCGCTACTGAAGTGAAAAGTTATGTGTGTTACACGAGAGCAAAGTTTTTTGCATCTCGTGCCTTTGAATCCCTCGCCACACTCAGGATTCAACTTTAGAATCACTCGCTACGCTCGTGATTCAATCGTTGAATCCTTCGCTTGCTCAGGATTCAAAATCAGCACTCGCAGCAAAAAACGACTTTGCTCTCTTGTTGCACAAATAACTATTGAATACGTTCTTTCTTTAAACATTTGACAATAGACAAAAAAAAATCTGGCTTGTAAGTAGTACCAATACGCCTAACTGTGCGACAAAAAACTGAGCGTTTTACAATGTCCTACCTTTGGGTAGCGCCTTCACTTCCAGTTTTTTTTTTAAATATTGAATGTAAAATTAACGAGTTTCGTTGGTGACTGTACCTAATGTGCGTAAATAAATAATAAAATTGTTCAAGGCACAAGATAGCTGGACAGCTACAACAACTTCCTCCGCTTGTTAGACGTCCACTCATTGTCTCACTGTTTGTAAACACATAACGGCCAATTTATCACACAATGCACTATTGTTTACCTCAGATTATTAGGTAGTGCCTAAACCTAATTACGACATTTACCAATTTTATGTAAGTAAGCTATTTCTGCAGGCATCCGCTAAATATGCCAAGATTTTTCAGCTACAGATTTCGATGATCGCATGCGTGAATTTTCACTGTGATTTGTGCTTATTTACACGTATGGGCAGTTACTAGCATATCATTGGGATGTGGGTTTATAATTATAAAGACTCAACAAACATCTCAGCTAAACTAATAAAAATGTAGAGTCGGTACTTACTGATAATTTAATACGAAACTTTAAGAAAAGAGTTTCGTAAATTAAGTCAGTTAATAATAATATTAGTATTTTAAGACGGTAGGTATGCTTTCTTTAATCTCTTTATAAATACTTGCTAACTAGGTACCTTAGTTTTATAAAATCGATAATTTTATCACAGTAAAACAAATCGGAATTACTAAGTATAGGTTATATAAACAACACCTCCAAGCTCAGCTTTACACAAAATCATTAGTTAATGATATTAGATAATTCAATTATTACCTATTTAACGCTTATTAAAAATTAAAATACCGCGTGTTTTAATAGCTTTTCACAGGTTCGCTGACATCAATAATTAATTAAGTATTTGAACAGTATTTAAACCCCAATTGTTTTTGTGTAAAAAACGTTAACAATAGCTAAATCCAATTGCCGTTTTTGCTGAAATACACACGCAACTTACTGTAATAATTTTATTATTTTATAATCAAATCACTACACGAATGTTCTATGATAGTATGAAATAGCACTGCAATGTGTACCTGTACACTGTATAGTTGAGCGGGCCGTGCGCCGGTAGCGGGGACGCGTGCGATCGGTCGCAGCACGTGTTCAATCACAAATTCGCGAGCTACACAGGGAGGCGAAGCGTGTCACGGTGTGCTGCCTACGACCTATACTGGAAGAGAACCTTCGCACTCGCACCGATTTTACTCGCCCCTCTACACAACATAACACCTTAAAAGTAAAAGTGGTCGATCCCGAAGGCGTGGCAGCCGGCCAGCCAGCAGCCGTGACTCGGCATTGCCCACTATTATCAAGGTGCGTGATTGCCAATCGTGATAGCTGCTATCATGCTTGTTAATCATGCATTTTAATCAGGAAATGTCAAGATCATATATTTGGCAGCCTAGGTTTCTCGTAACAAAATCTAGACTTACACAACTAAACCATTTGTAGCCGGCCTTGCTTACCTTTAATTATCTAGGCTACATGTCTATTGTCTATGCTGTAATAATAATAGGCCAGTCTGGCCGCATTGCATGAAATCTATGTCTATACTAAATGTAACATAAAGACAAGCTGTAAGGTATACATACGCCATAGAAATATAAAAAACAGTCACGAAGATAGCACGACCCATGAAAGAAAACCTCAACTTCCAAACAGAAATATTTGATAACGTTCGATTTTCCTATTATATCGTTTTAGATCCGAGTTTTATGTAGAGATGTTAAATGGTAATATTAAGCCATAATCAACGTTCTGACAGTATATAATTAGGTACTAATAGTATCGTATTTAACTTAATCAAGTATATCCTTTCTAATGAATAAATTCGTTATCAGCCTCCACGCTAAACTGAACACTAAAATTAGGCAGCAATAAGGCAATTAAAAAGGTATAAATAATTATGGAAGATAATGAAACAAGTGATTATTATGGCGCTGGCGCAGCGTTCGTAGGTACCTAGGTACCTACTTACTAGGTAAATGCCGCAACTATGTGGTAGTTCTACGAACATAGCTGGTTCCCAGGCAGCGCACAATTGCCGCTTTTTGTCCTCGATCGATATAATGCCACGGTATTGGAAACTGTGAGAGCAACAGGAAACATGAGCCCAGCCCTATGTGTCGGAAGAGTTAGCTCATGTTCCTGCAAAAACAATTAGAGCGAAACGGAATTCGGGTCCTATCGATTTACATTTTATCTTAGTTTCGTAACTCTATCTATAAGTGTGTTGAAAAAACATGCCGTCAGTATCATGTGTTGGCAATAAGTGCTATGAATTAAATAAGTCAAACAAAATAATGACGAATATGAAATGATTTGTACGTATTAGGTATAATGACTAATTATAAAACAATGAAAAAAAAAATACGTTTCTCCGAAATTAAACTTTCTACGTTAGCAATTTAATTCAATGTGCGAAGCACTCCGCCGAATAATTTATTTGGCTCACATTGTGACAAGAATATTTGGAACTGCGCTACATTTTTGATCAAAATGGTGCTCAATGTTCTTAAAGTTTTTGTATTGATTTTGTGGAAAATAGTCATGTTGGATGGTCACTTGAAAAATTTAGCTTGGAACGGAGGGCCGTTGCACCTGAAATGTGAATTCGGAACTGATTTGTGGATGAGTAGTGGATACGTGAAGGAGAACGTCATCGCTGTGAAGACATTACCATATCAAGATGATATTTACGTCATCACGCCAAGGTACGAAGGGTACTTAACCTCCTTACTATAAGGTCAGCCAGAAATCAGGCAGTTAGGGAGCAGTTGACTTCTGCGCAATACCAAAATATATTGACAGAATTCTAATATCTATGTACACACGGTTACATATCAAGCTATAGATTTCCAGTATAAGCTGATCTCGCACTGTATAGGATTTCCGTACAATGAGAGGTCAGCTTATACTGGAAAATTATAACTTGATATGTAGCCGTGTGTACCAGTGTAAAATGGCAAAAAATGCACTTGTATAAAATATGCCTACCATCTTTCTGATTGACTTTTCGGAATAAAAAAACTGTTATACAAAATAAAAAAAACGCCTTCAAAAAAAAACACTACATAAACTAAAAAAACTTACTTCAAAATAACTTTAATTTCGGAAACCGGTGGCAAAAAAACAGAAATACAAAACTAAAGACATCGGCTTCCGAAATTTATTTTTCATTCCCTAGTTTTTTTTTTTTTGGAAGTCGGGTGTTTTTTTTTTGTAATAAAGTTTTTATTTTTCACTTTTTAACTGTGGTACAAATTCGTATACTTCACTTGCTAAGTAAATAACAGTGAAAGGAAGTTATTATTACATCATCAACATACACTAAGTGAAAAAAATACGTATTATTGAAGCTAACTCAAAATCCACCCATCAGAACTTTAGCAAATAAATTTGGGACCACCCTATAAGTATACCCTTTCAAACAAAATAATTTTACAAATTGGTTTATTAATGACGGAGTTCCGAATTGAGAACCTCCTCATTTTTTGAAGTCGGCAAAAAGTTACTGTAAAATGGTCCTACCATCTTTCTGATTAACTTTTAGAAATCTTACCACTATCTTATCTTATACATCTTATCTCACCATTCTTCTTGGGAACTACATGTAGCGGGCTTGACCACGGGCTCTTGCTTGGTCGGCACAGACCCTGTTGCATCATAGTTTTGAATTCTTTCTTTAATCTTATTACTTTTAAATAAAATTTAATTAACTTTGAAAAAGTCACTTTTAGACAGAAGACCTCAAACATATTTCTTAGTAAAATAAGCACTACGTTAGACTAAAACAATATGATTGTGTAGGTGGCCTAGTATTTACATAAACCGGTAATTTGGCTAATAGTCACATGAAATAGGTAATGTTTCAAAAAAGTATGTCCTTAAAACATTTCATTTATTAGATAAACAAGGTGCCATATATACTCGTAATATATTATTATATATATTTATTTATATTGCATGTCTTTTTATTCTGATCTAATTCAATGTCATCATATTTTTTTATTTTTTTATTTAATATTAGTTCTCCTTACATACAGAATGAAGCAAGGTGTTCTGGCGACACTTTGGTTGATCATTCGCGAGGAAAATGGTGTCCAACTTCAGCCCTACCCAGAGCTACGAGACCACAAACTTAGTGACTGCAACGCCATACAAAATGCTGTAGACTTCTATCTGGATCATCTTGTAAGTATTATTATTAGTAGGAAAAGACTGCTAAAATGGAGGCCCCATTCTTTATGAGCTGAATTAGAAGGTAAATTTTCAGCAGTTCATACTCAGGTATCTATGTCAGTGTCTGAAGTGAAAGACGGTTGGAATGCTAATCATGTTTATTACGCAACTTAACCTGTTATATACAAAAATATTTACGAAATAATTAGCGACTACCTACATGCATTTATAAAATAAACCAAATCACATGTCGGTAAGTCGAAAAAATTTACATTTCTAGCTTGCGCTTGCGCCGCGCCTGAGTCGACAGTACTCCACTAGCCACCGGTTTTTTTTATTTTTATGGCAACTCAAAGTTTTGACCACTGAGGTCTTGGCTACTTAACCTAACAGTCCTGTGGGTGCCTTAATGATTTTACTCAAAAGAGCCTCCAGCCAGGAGCGGAATTTTTAATACTAAAACTTATAATTAAATGACCGCACGCTAAGGGCACCCCCTGTGGGGTACGGACCTCGGTTTTTGGGTTTTCATAATTGCAAGGACGTGTGTACCGTCGAGCTTATTTCCCGAACTTATGATGGTAATAACAGATCTTATCATTTCGAAACGATGAATCATTGCGGTTGGACCGGGATCTAGAGGGTTTTCGTGATCTGGAACGATGTCTTCGAAATGGTCGTCTTTGTCAATACGGTGATTGATGCGCTTTTAGTTCGGCGATCTCACGAGTCAGCAAATCTATCTTCAAATCGAGAATCTTATCAGCCATTTGCGTGAAATCGTCAATGTCTGACTTCTTGGTGATGTTGTCGCTGGCTGCGAGGACAACGCGAACTGACTATGGCAGGTGGTTCGTCCACATGATACGCACCACCGAGTCGGATATGTTGTCACCGGCGACGTTCTTGATGCGCCACAGTTATTGTGATGGCTTCATATCCCCTAGTTCCATTCCAGACAACAACCGCTGAACTTGTCTTTGTCTAATTCTTCGTACACCTTCAGGCTTAGCACAAGCACCGTTTTATGGACGGAAGCGTAGACAAAAATTACCTCCCTAAGAGTATATATGTATGTAGACAGTGAGACAGCAGCAAAGTAGAAAGAGTCAACTGCACTTTTTACGAAATTCACGCTTTTACATAATTCGACTCAGAATTCTTTGTTTTGACATAGGATATTTTTCTGTTTGATTCTCAATTTTTACTCATATTAAGTCACGTATATAAAGAAAACTACAAAAAAATTCTCAGTGTCGAAGTACCGTATTTTGGAACAAAAAAATATTACAGTAATATTGGCCGTAACCATTTCCTTGGTAAAGGTTTTTTTTTTTGGTGGGAAATCATTAAATGACCTCTCTCGCTCTGGGCGGAGCGGAAGGGCGTGTCAGAATCTTACTGACTAAAACCCACCCGTACGCCAGGGCCACGGTAACTCTTTCGAACAATCCGCGACCCCGGCAGGCATTGGTCCTATCAGACCCCGTCAATGGTGCTGACATCTCTTTGAGGCGCGCGTGGAACACGACGCGCCGTCGACCCAGGCCTGGTCCTTACCGGACGGCGAGCTGCCCATTGCTCGCCGTCCACAAACCCGCGCCTACGGTGGCCGGGAGTCGGCAATCGACTCCCGACGCCCAGGTTATCTCCTCCTCCTGCGGCGGCTAGGGGCACGTGGGCGCAGAGATTGCCTCTCCCTTTCGCGCTCCGCCTCCTCCTTCGCGAGCATTACTGCTTCGCAGAAGGAGGTGAGGAGGTGACATGTGTCCTCCGGTCGATCCACACAATGGTAATACCCGGGCGTTTCCTCCTTATCCGAAACAGGAACCTCCCGAATTCTTTTTTGACCCTAGCTTTGTTACATGGTTTCTGATTCGCCTGTGATTTGAGTTTCGTCGTGTATGTGGTATTCTACATTAACAAGTTGCACTAGGATTGCACTTATTTTATTAGAGGTGCTGCAATCAAGTAGTCTTATTTTATTATTATAACGAAACCCAAGTATTTTCGGAATTCGAGTGTTGTTTTTTTATCGCAGATATTACATAGGCACGTCAATCACATGTCATTGTCAAAATGACATTTCGCATATTACTGATCCACCATAATTATGTTGTGTTGCTCTCATTGACCAAGTTAATTTAAGTGTACATTGAAACGAAGTAAAATAATAGAAAATTAACATTAAAAACGGTAACTATATTGTAATGCGATATTTACATATAGTGTATATAGTGCGCTCCATAAATTTCTGGAACATCTCCTTTAGTTTATTCCTGTTTTTCTTTTACTTTGCTTATATCTAGAAAATGGTGTGTCCTATCGCAAAAATAATGAAAATTTCGACCCCCTTAATGAAACACATAAATCACTAAAACTCAACATGTAGGTAATAATTTTTCATATTTTCCATTCAAAAAGTGAAAAATTCCATATAAAACACGTCGAGGCTGTGTTTTGTGATCAAAACGCTCTTCTATAAAATCATGATTTTGTAGATATCCGTACCTATATACTTTGTGGCCGTCGAATAGAAAGTTTTCTACTGTCTTTAGCATGGCGATTACAAAATCAAATTGTCTTCACTGGGTACCTTTAACAACTGTCACTTATCAGTGTGATTTTGACAGTTTAGGATAGAAAACTTTCTTCTGAAATAGTCTATATAAAAAAGTACCTAGCCAAAAGATCGGTATAAACGAAAGACAAAATGACAGATTGTAGAAGGATTTTTACGGTGCGATGTCAAAAATAGAGAAACGAAATGTAACGTTGTAAAGAAATAGCTGTGTCGACTATTCGTAGAAATAGAAAGCGTCATGCTAAGCTTGCTGTAGTAATCGATTCTTCAATGTTTCGTATTTATCAGTTTCTGTCAGTCGGAGAATAATGTCGGCTATCTCGTCGATATCTTGACGTTCCAGCTGGCTAATGACAAGCTCGTACATTGCCTTGTCCCCCTTCTTGTGTAAGAAAATGATGCCTTCGAACTCTGCACGAACCATAACCGCAGTCTGTCGCGCCCGATCGGCGGGTGGAATGCAAAGAGTAGCACACACGCCGGACACTTCTTGCTCGTCTTTCTTCAAATCCGCGTTGGACGTAACCATTGTAGCTTGTTGATCACGTCGGGGTCACACTGTTGAGGTAGGAGTTCCTAGCACTATCTGGAGTGAAAGACGGTTGAGATGCGAATCATGTTTATAGCCAAACATAACCTATTATAAACAAAAATATTTACGAAATAATTAGCGGCTACCAACATGCAAATACACATACATAAACTCACGCCTCCTTCCCATGGGGGTAGGCAGAAACTACAGAACGCCACCTGCTATCATCCTTACATACTCCTTTTGCATCGTTTACGTTCATACATCTGGTCATACACGCACGCCGGTTGCGAGTAGGTACTACGCACCTTACCTTTTTTTCGTTTCCTATTTTTAAAATAAACCAAATCACATGTCGGTAAGTCAAAAAGATTTGCATTTTTCGCTCACATATAAAAGCTTGTGCCGCGCCTGAGTCGACAGTAGAGTCACACCCGATGTACTGGACGACTCGTCCACAGCGACCTTACCTGCCGCATTACGCAGGACGTATTAGATAACGAACCGCGGTCTGATCATCAGCCCGTGCTCGTTCGTCTATCGGACCACACCCCCGAGTTGCCCATCCAGCGCCACGTCGTCACGTGGACTGAAACATTTTCGAAGAAAGGATGGAGACCACCACACCCACTCGGCCTGTCACCAACGTCACCGTCGTGAACGAGTTTGCTGAGGGACTCACCGCTTGCATGCAGAGTGCCTTGGAGGAGGCGGCATGCAACTCATCCGTGACACAGGGTCGCTATAACACGCTTCCCGCACACATCGCAAATATGATCGCTGACAAAAGGCGTCTACGCAAAACGTGGCAACAGACCAGATGTACCACACTTAAAAACCAGCTCACCCGGCTCACGGACAAGATGAAGGCCGAAGTACAGGCACACCGAGGGCTGGGAGAACCTCATCGAATCTGCGGACAGCGACTGAACGTCGGCACACGGAATCTGCCGACGTCTGAAGAACCCCCCAGCCCCAGTGCACCCGCTACTGAACAGGAGTATATACTCCGTATCGGCGCCTTCCTCTCCTGCTGGAAGCTGGGGAAGGTGGGAAAGGTGGGGAAGGTGCACAGCACGATGCTCTAGCGGTCGAGGGCACTGCACCTTCTCTCGGCGGCCGTAAACAGGAGGGAATACGCCGCAGCAGTATTCTTTGACATGGAAAAGACATTCGAGCGGGTCTGGCACGGCCTAATATACAAACTCACCCTCACCACAGCACCCCGTCACTTGATACAGATGGTCTCCTTCTTCCTACAGGATAGGCTTTTCAGGGTCTCGGTGAAGAACGAGCTCTCCAGCGCACGCCCCATAACCGCGGGGGAGCCGCAGGGGAGCTGTCTCGCCTGCGTTGTACTCTATGTACACCGACGACATACCAGCCACGCACACCGCAAAACAACATTCCCGATTGGCTCAGTAAATGGAGACTGTCGGTGAATACAGGTAAGACGCAGGCGATCGTCGTCACGGCACGCGGCCGTATGAACCCACCGAGGCTTGAGTTGACCAAGACCACCAAATACCTGGGAATCACACCCAACAATCGGCTCTCCATGGGCCTGCACGTCTGTGACACTGTCGCGTGGGTAAAAGTAACCCGCCACCTACTTCGCCCGGTGCTTTCGTCAAGCCTCTCCGTGCGAGTCAAGCTGGGGATCTACAAGACCTATGTGCCACCGCAACTTACCTACGCCACCCCGGCCTGGCTCGCCCTCACGGCCGAGAAACACAAAAAGAAGCTCCGGACGCAGCAGAACTACGTGCTACGTCAAATAATGAAGGCTCCTCGGAACGTGAGGAACTCTGTGATCCACAGGGACATGCGTGTCGAGAGTATCGATTATTTCAGCACTAACCAGGCGAAGCAGATGTTCGCGCATGCTGACGTCTCTGAACAACATCACATCAGGGACATTACATGCGAAATCCCCCGACTACAAGCTCTTCCCGCGCGACCTCGTCGCAGACGTCGCGCCACCGGTATTGGCACCTGAGGAAGTCGCCTTCACTCTATACGCGACCTACTCAAACATAAGAACTCCACACTCACCACATGACACCTGCCGCTCGCAATGCGTCCTATTTTAAGTTAATATTAACGCCACGTGCACGGCTCACACACACACTACTCCACACTCGCAGAAAAACACAGAAAACACACAAGCGACGTACACACACCTCAAGTCGCTCGATATTCATTACAACGCTCCGCGCTTTGCAACGCTACCGGCTAGATTTGGTTACGTTGTTGGGAGCGCGGACAGCCGCCACTGTAGATAAGCGCCAACCAAAACCGACACCCTTATTGCTTGATCGGTTCTTGTTGGGCCGTTGGGAACTAGGGATCTCACCTGGCAGGGGCCTGGTGGCACGGGCGTCATGGAGCACTTCGGGCGCTCCTACAGTCACATCCCATCTCATCTCATCATCACATCTCTGACGGGAGGTATACCCCTCAGTGACTAGGTGTGCAATAAAGCACTCCCATCCACTCCTGTGGGACGGGGAGGGAAACCCAACACGGTTCCTCAAGTTTGGGGACCTAGAGACCGCATCCTCGGGCAAGGGGCCGAAAAGCCCCAACACGATAGTCGATGGTAGACAGTATTATGTATTATGTATGAATGTATTGCAACTACATGCATAATATAAACATTGCTGTGCCCTACATTATTATTTAAATTACTTAGGTTTTTTGTTATACAGCTACATATTGCATAATTTAGCTGTTTGTTGTTCCTATTTAATAAAATTAAAATAAAATAAACTGCAGCAAAGTATAAATCAAACATTAAATGTTCGTATCAATAGATCTAGTTAATGAAGATGGATGTGAGGCCTCGTCTTTGTTTTGCTCGGGAAACCGGCTACGGAATAGGACGGAATCCCGCTATTACTATGCATTATTTAATTAAAATCGTCGGTCTACTCGCGACATTATAGCCAATTGAAGTAATAATTTGAATCTACATCCGATTGGCATTTAAGCAATCCGATTGTTATAATATATTTATGCGATCACATTTCCGGTCACACAATAGCCTAAGCAGGTACTTATTTTAAGTACCTACTTACCTGCAATCTCATCTACACGTTTAAATCACCATAACTAGACATTTTCGAAGAAAGGGATAGAGTATACTATGATCCTTGACATGTAAAAGTAAACTTTAACACCGAACGCTTTGTATTATTGTGTTCCATAATTAATTCAACTATTGTTATGCAAACGATATAAAGGCCAACAATGAGAACGGCTAGAGCTGGCTCGGGCTCAACCTCATGAGCACTAATCGCTCCCAAACATATTTTGCAAGTAGGTAGTTGCTTCATTGAACAGTAATTAATCACTCTACGAGTATTAAGTTTTTGTACTAGTAATTTTTGCGTAAGGCCATTTATCAGGTACAAACATGATACAGATTACGCTTCTGGCTATTTTGCATATTTAATCGGAGGCAGCCAATATTAGTTTGACAGTTCCAGCCTAATTTATTTATTTTATTTTATTTATATATTATTTCCAACACAACTACCATTACAGGTTGCCCCAAATCGGTAGCGTGGTCTTAAACATTTTTTTTTCCTTTACAGTTTATCACATGTAAAGTAATTTTTGTGAACTCATTCAGAGAACAGGTAAATAAATCCATCCTTTCCGCGATTTCGTTAAGTGTATGCAAGGTGCGCGTCAAATGTGCTTTACCCAGCAGGTTGGTCCGGCCGCGAGGCACCGCCAGTAACCGCGGTCCCCGTCACCGCGACACGTAATTATCCGGCACGTTCAAACACACATCCGGTTAGAGGTCTTTCCACGCTATAACTTAAAAATATATGTACCTAACAAGTGCCAAATCCCTTCTTGTTTTCAGCTTGTTGTACCCAACCATACCTAACACAAATCGGGTTGGGTAGGAAAGAATAGACTCCACAAAGTTTCATGTACAGGTACCATGTGAATTTATTCTGTATTCGCTCCAGCATTAGGAAATATTTGGTTTTATGTGGAGCCCATACAGCCGCATTGAACTCTAATTCAGTTCTTACAAGTGCGTTATACATGGCGGCTATAGCTTTTTCGGCTATAGCTTTTTCGGCTATAGCCTTCATTATGTATGTTTGAAAAGTCACTCTCCCATTGCAGGGACACAGTAACACGTTGCGAGGTTGCACGCGCGTACTAGTAGCACAGGCCACGTTACGTACTACATGCCTCGTAACACAGGCTGCGTAGCACAGGCCGCGTAGCACAGGCCGCGTAGCGAACGCAGCGTAGCACAGGCCGAGTAGCAGAGACCGCGTAGCATAGGACGCGTGTCACGGACATTTTTGATTCGCCAATTGTACTACATGTAACTATGCAGATTTATACATTGCGATCCTAACAGTATCTACTACAAATACTGCTTGAATCGTAATTAGTACAATTAACCTTCTATAATTTTATATAACTTACGTTTAGCCCAGCTTTAAGGAATGAAGTCAAGGGAAAGAGCAGCTAACTTTACTTGTGCGCCTCTAATAACACTAAATTGCGAATTTGTTGTTCCATATTTCCCAAGCGTGATGAATTGGTGATTACCTACAGTTGGAGCTAATAGATATTTAATACTTAGGTACTTGGTTAAAAAACATCCAGGTACATTTTAAAATGCTTTGTTCCACAGGGAAAGCTGTGGGTATTGGACACCGGCGTAATCGATACGCTATCAAATCCAAGATGCACATGCCCACCGAAAGTAGTTGTCATCAACTTACTGTTAAGAAAACTGATCAAGCGCATCGATATCTCCTCTCTCTTGGAAGCCAACTCCTTGCTACAGAACATCATCGTTGAATATGGCTTAGGAGGCAAGACGTTCATGTAAGTAGCTCTCTTCTCCCTATTACTTACCCGGTATAAAATTATTTAATTGGAGCGATTCTATAATTAATTGCCTAAATATATGGTATATGGTACTGCACTATAAGATGTCTGGCTGACACGTCAGGGGGTCGCACCCTGACGTGATGTAGCAAAAAATCAAACATTTTATTAACCACAAGAATACGTAAAATTAATTTACTTTACTAATGTACACACATAAAGAGGGGGCGGGGGATATGTTCAGACAAACAAGTAAAAAGAAGTAAATATATGTTGTAAAAACAGCGAGGTCGAGCCGGTGACTTGATGGGTTAGTTTTGACAAAAAATGTGAATTCATATGCCGTGATAAGTCTCTGGTTATATTGCAATCTCACCTAAGATTCGACGCGCAATTGACGCAGGTATCCCAAAATATGGAAGTTGGATTCGTATTTTTGGTAGGTACCTACATTAAGTATTTAGACAAATAACTTATGCGGAATTAATTAGTAGGTAAAAGAGAAATTTTAAACTAAGGTATTTTGAATTGAAGGTAGATGTTAAACGAATAGTAAGTTGTTATACAAGGGTCGAAAGGAATCAATTCCCATACGAGGTATTTAGACGCCCGAGCGCAACGAGGGCGGCTATAGTCCGAATAGGAATTGATGACTCTCACCCGTGTTAAACACTCTACTTTTCATTTCCAATATAAGGAAAGTAAAAATACTATAGTATTTCTAAAATATTTATTAATAATAATAACATGAGACTCATTTTTAATCAAATATTAGTCTATCAACAGATATTTTGAATTTCAGTACAGCTTACAGAGTTAGTATCCCGCCAAATAATATAGTCTATTTTAAATTTTGAATATGGAACACACCGCGTCACCGCCGCGAGCCGTCCCGCTTAAGGTGGATCCTCAGTTGTAGCCCGCCAAATTCAAATATTCTTTGGTTTTTTACAAATTGCAGCTCTGTTTTACGTCGTATCAAGTCGTATGTTAATCAAAATGCGATTCGCGACTGTAGGAATGATATATTTATAGAACAATATTCATCAATTTCATATCAGCTTTGGAAATTTGTTTCACCTAAGAATGTTTTAGAAAATTTCATATGAAAATTACCGTTACCGCGCGGGCTACCTTAGCGCATCCCCCTTATTAGGATTTTTTGCGCCTTTTTTTGAGCCTTGCGCGCAACGCTGCTATAGCGACGAAGCAAGTTGTTTCGCCGCTGCGGCAGCGCTGCGCGCAATGCAATCGCGCAATACACGCAATCCTTAGAGTATAGCACCGCTGGTCATTTCTTAGCTGCCACGGGTTATTTTAATTTGAATTGTTTATTTTTTTTAGTTTTTATCGTTTTTATTACGGACGCTTTTAACGTGCACGTCTTTTTACATCGTTCTCACATGTATAATTTCAACATAAATGATGTAAGTATTTTTTTTTGTAACTTTATTATGATTTAAATCTAAATATGATTTTTTTCTTGCCCGTTCTTCTCCATAGGTACCTACTACGCTTTGAAATTGGCAACTAGCTTCATTTTTCTGACTGACCGACCCCTTGACAATTCAAGTGTCTATAATTGGTTTTTCGTAATCCTAAATGCTTTGAGTTTGAGTTTTACACTTATACATAGGTATACTCGTAATTATTATTGAGAAAAAAAATACAAGAACGTATTGTTACGTTAATGAAAATCAAATATTATAATTTATAATGCAATAAAACTTATAACTTATAATATGTACTTATTTAATAAAAACATAAAATATATTGTTGGTAATATATTTCATTGTTGGTATTATTTTTATTTTATAAAACAATTTCCACCAAGGGCATCGATCTGGACTGCCTGGAATCTAAAATTTCGGGGAGAATGCAAACAGGTTAAAATTTCTCCAATTTTGGTAGCATTTCTTCGGTCCAGAATAGGTTATCTCTACGTATTTTTACAATTTTTATTGGAAATTCAGAGCCAGTTCACACGCCAAAAACAAAAAAAAATGTTTGCTATGTGTAACTGGGCCCTGAATTTGATAAAACCGCGCATGTCAATGCACTTGGTGTGCCTGGACACTCGGGCCTCGTCCGCATTTAGGGACGCCCTGAGCCTTTCGGCCAGAGCATCAGTGGTCGGGCCGCTGGCCGCACCAGGCACCTCCAGCATCCGGGCCCCAGTCGCAGTAACCCTCACCAGGATGCCATTGGCGACGCCTACCTCCTGCAGGTTCACCGCCGTTCTCGCCTTGGCGAGCACGTCGCGGTAGGACACGCCCTTCTTCTCCGCTTCCGGTTGTAGTGTGATCACTACAGCTGCGGACTTCGGGGCGCGGAGCCTAGCCGCGACGCTTCGCTCCTTGCGCCCCTGCCGCCTCTCTTTAAGTTAAGCCGCCCTTGCTGCCTAACCCCCTTCCTCTCCCCAGCCACTCACCATTCGGCGTCGGCCGGAGGAGCATTAGGAGAGCGGGGGGCGGCCGTCTTTCGACCGCACTGCCGTTTCAGGCTTGGCCGCAGCGGCGGCAAACGATACCTTCCGGCTCGCCGCTAGCGGGGGGTCCAGGACAATTGCCTCCAGAGTGGAAAACCGACTCTGGAAGGCAGCCAGCTCCCCAGGGTCAGACCGCGTTCCTCTGCAGGTACCGGCACCGGCCGGCCTTGCCCGTGCTGCCCCCCTCCTGTGGCACTTCCCGGGGGCCGGCTATCCGGAGGCCTGCTAGGTCCGCTCGGAGCTCCTTGTTCTCCTTTCGGGAAGCTCTATGGCGACTGTCAAGCGGGCGACCTCCGCCCGCATCTCGGACATCCCGTCCAATGGAGGCCCGAATTGAATGGCCTCCAATGCCTCCATGATGGAAACCGCGGCAGCGGGTATGGCCTTGTCTTTAGAGGACTGAATCCTCTTCAAGGCCACACCCTTTAGCGCAGCTACCACGGCCGCCTCCAGCCTGGCCAGTCGCTCCGACTTGGAGCCGCCAGCAGCCAACGTGGAGCCGCCAGCGGCGTCCGGCTCACCGCCAGACGACTCCGAGAGGGCCGCCCTGCTGCTGGTCGCTCCGGGGTGGTGACCTTTGGTGGCGAGCCTCTCGGCTGTTTGGGCCGGCTCGACTGGGCTGGCTCGGCTCGGCTGGACTGGCTCGGCTCGCCTCGCTGGCCTCCTGAGAGGACCCTCTGCCCATACCCCGCTCTTGCACCCCACCCCGCCCACTGATCTTTCTGCGGTTGGAGCTCTTCCCGCCATCAGAGGACGACCCCTGGCCATCCCCCTGATTTGGCGCGCTTTCGGAGGACCTTTGGGTTCTTTCTCCCAGCAGCCCCCACCACTACGTGCTCCGGGGTCTTGAATGAGCCCCTCGCGCCCAATGTGGCGTCGGACTCCGACCCCGCATCACTCCCCTCCTCTCCACTACGGTTCTGTTCTTTTTCATTAGATCTTTCCATATTGTTCCCACGAGTGTGGGGGATGTAAAATGTCCATCCTAGGTACACCCCCTGTCCCTAGGTAAGTTTTCATTTGTAACCCAACCAGAGGGTCCACTGGTACTCTGGCTGGGAATGCGCTCGCGACTGTTGCGCCACCGACAACTACAAAGTTGTAGATGACGCTACTCCTCAGTTATTCATACCCTCGCCGCACACCAAAACTTGATATTGAAGGATTTTTTTATAGAGCTTATCTTCCTCGCGGCCCGGGCGGTTAAACCAAGACCTCCGTCAAAAACAGAGACATGACCTTGACAATCTTCGGGGCTACTAACGGTGGCAGAAGGAGAAGACTTCTTCCTGCCTGCCCGGCGGCAGAGTTAGTGCACAGACAGGATATTAGCGTACGGGCAACTAGACCCCTTAAGCACACAGTACCTAATGGGAAGTCATTGCCGCACCCCAGGGTGCACCGTCCCGGAGACTGGCCTTTCCCCCAGACGCATCCAAGGGAAACTCCAGCCCACGGACATACGGGGACGTTTCCTGTCCTAGCACCCTTGTTGATGACGCCTGGGTTAACTGTCAAAACTACGTCATCCACAATAAGGCGCACCGGCACGCGAGCGAAATAAATCCGTACTCCATTTATATAAGAGTACTCTGTACCAGAAGCCCTCGGCACGGAGCACGCGCGAAGTACATCTACTAACAACAACAACAACAACAACTAAAAGGCATTATTTTAGAATACAGTCAATCTGGGTAACATAAACCTTCAATATAACACTAGCCCAAAATTCTATAAAAGACTCTTTTTTTTTTTACTTATGTTTAGTTTATTTGCAACAAACTTTGTAAACAATATGTAGCAGGTAACTTCGTAAATGTTAAGAGCCCGCGAAACAACTGAAAGCTTTCAATTTGACAGCGTCAGTGTTTCTTTTCGTCAGTGTTATCGCAACTAGTTTCGAGTGCAAATACGTTAGTAAATGACGCAAATATCATAAAAATGCTAAATGGCACTCATATCCAAAGGAAAAAGCTGTTTGTTCAAGTTCAATAGGTACAGTCAATCTGGGTAGATTGACTGTACCTATTGAACGTAATAAAAAATGTGAAGGAAATATTTTTTTTTATTAACTCTGTAGGAATGGTATAGTCTTACACTATAGTATGCTTAACATAATTTTGTTAATTTTGTCATTACCCTATGCTTAAACAATATTTTTATTGCATACATTTTAGATCAGTATTGCTTTTGAATATCCTTTTTTTTTTGCTTCGATTCAATTTTTATCTCGATTCTAATCAATCTACGACCTTAAGGAATGGACTATATGACTAGTAAATATATATTTTTTTCAATGCACTTCCTCGAAAACTGGTTCTTATCCCACTACGATTAGGTTCAACATGCAATGTATTTCACATGCGTGCGTTTTTTTCATTTACCAACACGTGTGCGGAAATAAAAATTGCCACAGATACAGATACCTATACTTAGTCCAAATTGGTTCAATGCCTGTAGTCGGCGGTGATTGTTTTTTTTAAATCCCGGTAAAGAGATATGCGTCTTTACGGCGTTATATTTTTTTTTTCTATATTTGTATTATGTTTATAAATAGATCATCAAAAACCATGATTATTACAAAACAAATAATACGTTTATGAACAAATTAACATTTATTTGTGTTCTAAACTCAAAAATATTTGAATTTTCAATTTTTCATTTTAGGCTGTTTAGAGGCTTTATACTTTTGCCTCTCCTTTAACCTGCAAAGGTAAAGAGCGGGAAGAAAAGCAAATTCAGTCTTATTTATATAATGACAAAAATATTTTTCGTCCTTTTATTTTATTTCTTCAAAAGTGTATTAAAAAACGTCGTTTGATACACGTGGACATTTGTTATTGCAGTTCTCGGCTCCATAACACCCTCGCCTACCGCTCGTGTGTGTATCTCGCCTCGAATGCAATAACAAAATTTCTCCACTTGTATCAAAGTACTATTTCAGATATTTCCGTGCTGCTAGTTTGATACAAATGACAGGGAAAAGCCTAATGTTTTACGTTTGCTCGCTATTGGGAGTCGGAAAATTACTATTCCTCGAAATATTAACATTGTTATCAAAATTCTAATCACTCTACGAACTAAATCAAATTCGGATTTATGATTCTACATTGAAATATTAAATCTCGTATATGTAAATAATAAATATTGAGGACTTGAAAAAGTAGGTATGTATTTTTGGGAGTGCGCTCTTAAAGTGGGTTTACGAAATCGAAGCTGAAGTTTTTAATCATTCAATATTTCCTATTGCCTCCGCGTGCTCTCAATACGGCTTCTACACGATTTGGCATGCTGAGCACCAGATTCATCAGCATATACCTACTAAGTAATATTTTCTCATTCTTCAATAAGTGCGTTTTTCAGGGCATGAAGTATGGCTGGAGGTGGGTTTGGCTTCTAACACGTCGGCCAAACTCGTCCCAGGTATGTTCGTTAGGGTTTAGGTCAGGGCTTCTCGCTGGCCACTCCATTTGATGGATTGGAGCAGCAGTAGAATATTTCACACCCATTGTTCTGGCCGTTTGTCTCTGGGATCTGCCCAATTGCACCCTATGGTGCAATTGGCCATCCCTATGGATGGCCCTGGTACATTCCTCGGGTGTGAGAAGCATAATGATACCTTTATTTACAAATCAACGTATGCGGCAAGCACTTTTAGTTAAAAAATCGATACGCAAAGGGAGCAATTAAATCAAAGTGAAAATAAAAGTAGGTATTCAAATGTAATCTAAAATTATGAAACTGGTCAGTGTAGTTTCGCATTCTAGCTGAACACCTAATTATGTACTTACATAGGTATAAACCACCGACTGACATGTCTGATCTCTATCCATTTCATTTGCTTATGTAAGTAGGTAGGAAGTAAGTATAGATAATAAATAAAAGTTTGGAGTTCTATCCGCGTTATTTCAAAACCTATCTATCTAAGCGACAACTTACACGACATTTTGCAATACATACATCTTGCATATTATTGCGACAATCAAATAAGGCTCAATATAATAATTAATCTTGCAACGTGTAGAGGTGTTTTAATTACATCCTACTGTTTTAAAAAAATGCAGCAGGTATGTACGTACCTACTCTAATTAGGTAAAGGCGAATCTATCAGATTACATCTTCAATTTCGTAACTGTAAAAATCTTAGGTAAAAAAAATTCTCTATGCTTCAAATTAAGTAGAATCAGTCCGACTGTGATATACCTACTTATGACAAATCATCCATACATGTTCAGTGCCCTAGTCAATCAAAAATATTTCTCTGGCAACGGACTATCAAAATATTTATAGACAGCTAGCTATTTGTGCAACGAAAACACGTTCCTTGTAGAGAATCTGTGACGTTTTGACACACCTAATTTAATTGCATGGACCGACATGAGCAAAGATTTTTACAAGGAATTACGTAGTAAGAAGCACATAAAACGTTGAATTGTTAGTGGTAGGTAATTCAGCGTTACCTACATTGGCAACTGAAATTGCATCCATTTTATGACAACCGTTCTCTTAGATATGCATCCGACGCGTCGCGTGGAGCAATCCTTGTGCATGAAATCTCGTCGGGGGCCGGGTGGTCGGTGGTGGCGTGTGGCCCTGCCACTGGACTGCAGATCGCGCTAGTGAAGCGGATGGCACACACCGTCCTGATCCTGGTCAGGCTTCACTACCCCGGTATCATTGAGTTAGATACAACTGCTTTACGAAGGAGGGATTCCCTTGCACCGCTCACAGGTGGGTAGATAGGTACTATTTTCTACATTGACGCAAAAATATTCAATACTCTACTTTTCAGTCGGTACCTATTTCATGTAGTTAGTTAGATTCGAGTTATTTTAATTTTGAAGACCTACACTATCTACGACTACGACTACCTCTTTTCTGATTTACCTAGTCTTAACGACCTTCATTGCGACTGTACAATAAATTATTCAGTCACTTTTTATAAGGCAAACTAACGCGCTTTAAATAATGGAAATGTAGACAGACAATAAATGCATACCTAATTTACAATAGTTTTTATGTCATCAGTAACTTCAGTAAGAAAATAAAAAAGAAAGTAGCAAAACATCTGACAGTCACAGCAACACATAGGTAATATTGATTCATAAAAAAATACCTGACCATGGGTGCCTACCATTCTTTTTAGGAGTAATAATTTAAAACTTTTTTTTAACAGTTTTCGGGGAGCACAGCAAGCCTGTGGTGTTGCTTGGAGCAGACGGCTTTCACGTGTATCTCCGTCACACGGAGTGTTCAGACGTTTTGGTATGGAACACACGCGACGCGTACAACTCGTCCCGACTCGACAACATACACTCTGCGGGCCCGCGATTGACCACCACCGCTGTAGCTGCTAATCCTTTGAAACATGTACTGCTGGTCCTCGATTCTAACTATCTAGACACTCTTCAAGAGAATTCGCCTACATACCATAAGATTACTTTCGTGAACAAAAAATGGTATTAAATAATTAATTCGTTACTTACCTATACAATCAGAACCTAAGTACCTACCTACTTTTTTTTCAATTAATGGCGATTGGTCCTTTATATCAGGAGCTCCTGAACGATGACTTCAAATGGTGTACATCCATACCTTCCAAACCCAACTAATAACTTTACAGAAAAATACAAATTAAAAATTAGCAATGTTTTGAGCTGTACTCAGAATTAAAATAATGAATTAATGATTCTACTTATCCTCGTAACAATCATTTGCCGCCTTTTACACCGACTTACCTATTAATAGGTAGGTTACTTACTTATTTTGGGCCGATATTATTTCACACACAATGTCGGTTCCCATAATTACTCGATTCCACGTCTAGACGGTTACGTATAATAATACCTAAGTTTATTCTAACTATTTTCAAGATAACTACCTACGGTTGATTCACATTATGTTCATAACGCATATTGGTCGACTCAACTACTGTTTAAATAAATAAATAAATATAAATAAAATATCTTTATTTCAGACCTAAGCAGTCCATACGTAGTTAGTGGTTAGTAACAAACTGTGCTTACATGCTATGTTATTGTTGTTAGTACTTAATTATATTTAACATAAACCTATACCTAATTCTACCCAGTGCCTTTGGATGGGGCAGTCCACTCTGCTAACAATCATTTTCAGGATGCCGTTCCGAGTGCTACGCTAACGTTGCAGTAGGGAAACCGCTTTCTTACGCATGATGGCGTGAAAGCCATCCGTACGTGCTTCAGCAAACACTTAAACTTTAACTTTTAACTTACTTAATGTTGATTAAACTAAAATCAATCGCATTAACGAACGAGTAATCTAATGATTTTTTAAGATATTTCAACTATGTATGAAATACCTAATGGACGACTCGCCCACAGTTTATTAATACTGCGCGCTGAATTGATTTCTAAAGTGGTAGGTGTAGGTAGTTACCAACCAAGTTAGTAATCAACCGCCTATGTACAATCCAAACTTATGGAGTACTTGTCACGACAAAACAATACCACGCACTCAGAATAGTGCTGAGGCATTCCACCATCATATAAACGAGATATGCGCAAAGCAGCACGTTGGGTTTTATCGTCTCGTGAGTGAGCTAATGTCAGAGACTACAACAAATCTTACAGCAATTGAAAGAATCAGAAACGGAGAAAGCAAATCATCCAATCGACATAGGTATACAAAATCACCAGTAAATCAAACACAAGACCACAGATAAATCAAGAGTAGGTAAATCGACCGTTAGTTTAATCCAACCTTAGTTCAATTAATTGTAGTTGAATAAACCGTAGCTGAATTCTCCTTTATAGATTTCGTTCAATAGTTATTACAAAAATCAGTGAAACGATCTTTAGATATTTTAAACGGTAGGCCTTTTGACCGTAGTTATCTTGAAAATAGTTAGAATAAACTTAGGTATTATAATATGTAACCGTCTAGACATGCACCTACATGGGCATTGGGCAATAAGTACTTATGTTAGTAGTATTTTTGTCGATGGTCAGTAATTCTTGTAGGAACACCTGTTGAAGTGTGAAACCTGTTGCTGTGATTTAAAACTAAGATGATTGCACACTAAATTTTTAATCGAACATAGTGGTTTGATTGCCAAATGATGCAAGTAAAGACTAATTTCATTTTTTTTAATTATATAATGCACGCTTTCCTATTAATTCTTAGAATTAAGTCGAAGATAAGGTCGAATATGCAAAGTTTATTATTCACCACCTAGATAGTGTATGTACCTACCTTTATCCTAATAAAAGCTTTATTATGTGATCAGTTTTAATAATATAGGTGACCCAAATGTGTTCTACGCCAAGTTCTTTTTGCAATTTAATGACAGTTTTCCACTAAAGACTAAAAGTATTTACACGGTGTTTTTATTTAGTGATTGGGCGACTCCGGTATTCGTAAAAGCAGGGAAAAGGTATTTGAACTTTATGATCTAAAGCAACATATTATGTAGTACAAGCTTTCATCAGTATGTTCTAAAGTATTCATAAATTTGCAAGTGTGCAAAATAGCTAAAGCTCTTTATATTAGCAATAAAATAAAATCAGCCTATGATAAAATAAAAACTACCTGACAAATAATAAATAATGAAGCACATAGGAAAAAAAACAACGTAATACTGAATTTAATTTAGAGACTGCTCATGACCCCATCAACTCGGATGTAGAAATAGCTGAGGAATTTGAAAACTTTTTTGCTAATATTCTCCTTAAAACTATTGAAGCTTTAAATTCTTCACCCGCGCTTCCCGCTGCCTTACTTGGAAAGAATGTAAAGGCATGCCCTTTGGAGTTTGGATTTCAGCATACAAACCCCCATGCTGTTATAAAAGTTTGTAAAGATCTTCAAATTAAATCAACAGAAGATCTCTGGGGAATGTCTGTAAAAGTCTGTAGATTTCTCATCGAAACCATTTAGCTTTCATATTTAACACAAGTTTTCCCCCAAGGAGTCTTTCCCTATCTTATGAAACACAGTAAAGTAGTTCCATTGTTCAAATCCGGTGATAGTAAAGAAACCAGTAATTATAGATCTGTGTCAATTCTGCCAGTTCTCAGTAAGGTGTTTGAAAATTTGATGCTCAATCAAATGTTACCTCACTTTAATTTTAAAAAATCCATCTTTCGTGAACAACAGTACGGTTTCACCAAAGGGCATTGTACCACTTACGTCGGTGTTACCTTATAAAGAAAGTTTTTAACGCCTGGAAAGAAGCACAAGATGCCATTGGAATCTTTTGCGACCTCTCCAAGGCGTTCGATTGCATAAACCATGAGACTCCTCTGCTGAAACAGCACTATGGGATTAGGAATACAGCTCTTGATTTACTAAGATCATACCTGAAAGATAGAAAGGTTAAAGTTCAAGTAAACGGCGTGAACTCATTAGGGTCTGAAATGACAATTGGCGTTCCTCAAGGTTCGATATTGGGTCCATTCCTCTTTTTAGTTTACAATACTGATTTACCCCAATTACTTCAGAATCAACCGAAGATGGTGTTATTTGCAGCTGACACATCACTGATCTTTGACGGTCACAAAATCTTGACGACGGGAATAACTTTATCTTTCAGGTCCAAGATTGGTTTATGGTAAATATTTTGGTGCTAAATGAAAAAAAAAACAAATGCATTACATGTAAATTACCAAATGTTAAGGTGGTTTTACACCGGCGAGGCGAGGCGTGGATGGGATGGGCTAGAATTGAAATTTGCATGACAAAATTTCTATCCACGCCCTGCCCATCTTTGGGGTAAAAGGTCTAGATGTGCGAGGATGTGCAAGGCGGGAATTAAAATATTTATTAGTACAATATTGAACTTTATTGCTTTAAGCATAGAGTATTTATTTACTTTGTAAAACGGATATACAAATCTCGCACCGGCTATCGAGGACCCGCAAGGTCTCTCTCCGTCAAGCGCAGACTCGCGCTAGCATACGCCGGCTCAATCCGACCATCGCGAGACATTGCTGCATACTATACTCTCCAGCCCCCAGTGAGACTTACATGTTGTCGTTATGATATTTAATATGGTGTCTAATGCAAACACTGCGATTTCGTTTTCTTGACATAACTAGAAGATTATTTCTTCTTCTAATATCTTCTGCCGATTCTTCTTCCTCCATTACCATATTTAATACGTAATAACGAAACATGGCACAAGACAAACCGCCGAATGTTGATCGCACAATACGAACGGAGTAGTACTGACTCTTTCTCCACAACACGTAGTAGACGCGCGAGACACGCCTGGCCGGGCGGTGCGTGATAGCGCGAGGTAGCGATGGCGCCGCGCGTGACATCACGAGCCGGCGCGAGGCAGCGCTGGCCATCACGAAACAGCGCGGTATAGCGTTAGACATCTTTGGTGTAAAAGGGTAAGCGTGATTTCAATTCTCGCCCATCCTATTCACGTCTCGCCTCGCCGCGCCGGTCTAAAACCACCTTTAGAAGTTGCGAATGTGACATCATATGGAATGGAGTAAAACATGAATTTATTAATCAAATGGTTTTCTTAGGAATGAAACTAGACGAAAAATTACAATGCGTTACATGCGGACCGCATAGAACATCTCTTGCGGGGCGGCTAAGCTCGGCCGCTTATGCTGTTAGAAAGATAAGACAGTATGGCATTTTACTATGGGGTCGAACTGCTGACATTGAATCCATTTTTATTTTGCAAAAGGGACCTGTCGTCGGGGCCATTTACAATCTACGTCACCGCGGATCTCTTAGGGAACTATTTAAAAAGATTAATAATATGACGGTACCTTGCCAATTAATTTATGAAATATTATGTAGCATATGTAATAAAAAATGTTATATGTAATGTATGTAAAAAAAAACTATGTAAGAAAAAATATAAGTACATCTTTTTAATAAAATAAGACGTGATAAGTATACATAATTTTAATACTGGAAATAAAGATAAAATAGATCAACCATTTTTCGTTTTATCTAAAGTACACACGGCTACATATCAAGCTATATATTTCCAGAATAAGCTAACCTCTAAAATAATAAAATACTTTGTAATATATTGCAATTAAATGGACGAAAATTTAAAATTCATATTTAAAGTACACTATAAAAAAGCATATTACAAATTAGAAGACTATATCTTGACAAGAATGCATGGAAACATGCTGGTCCTGCTCATAGGACAATCTAGAGTCTAGACAAAATCAAACTGCTTGCTAATTTAATTATATAATTTTTATGACATTGATTTTACATTATTTGTAACTACTTTAACTCACACCCTAAATTATTCAATGTTACATTTTTTGTAAAATTATTTACTTTTCAATAATTGTAAATATTTGCGCACCATGTTTCTATCACATAATTAATGTAGGTACCTGTCATTGCTATATATTTTATTATTTTTACCTATTGTGGTATAGTAATTTTATTCTAGGTGCATCTCTTCACATTTATTATTATATCATTAACGTATACTAAATATTGTAAAACATTTTAAAAGAGTAGCGGGCGAGTTTCTTGCCCATTCTTCTCCAAACGAAAATACATTTTGGAAGGCGGAACTAGAATCAATTTTATTTTATTGTAAATTTTGACGTTCAAAAGTGGCTTTTAAGTGCCTATTTGAAATAAATGATTTGACTTTGACTTACCTATCTGAAATCAATTTAGCTGTACAGGATATTACATGTACAGACTAACAATTTATCATGTTAGTTCAAGGTAACCTTTCGATACACGGTATCGATCTGCTATTTGACGTTATGTTGTGTCAGTGATCAAACAAGGTGTTGATTTAAATCCTTGTTAAGTGTTGACAAGGTGGTCTACTTCTATAAAACAAAATATTATGGAAAGGTCCATGTAGATATGAAAATTTTAAAAAAAAAATGTAGCTTGTATCAAAAATATGTGGTCATATTTAAGGGTGTGGTACAGACCATCAAACTGAACAACTTTCTCCTTAGTATCAACATCGTAATCGTTAAAAAAAAACTATCCCATACAAAGCTTCGTTACCCACGCGACCCAAATTTAGGGGACGGCTGATTATTTTCTTACCTAACTTTCTAATACATGCTGTATACCTAACAATATATGAGTTGAGAAAGTAAAATACATTAGGATGGTCAAACATGACCCATAAACTATTAATTGTCTTCTTGAAGCTTATTCTAAATCTTAACACAGTTTGTAGGGATAAATAAAACTATTCAACTGTGGACATAACGCTTATATTTTAACATAACATGGTGAAATTAAAATAAACATCTTTAAATTAAAACAACGAATATAATACAAATATTCGGAGGTTGACCCATGCGACATAATATTCAATATCTTTTTAACATACATTGTATAATAATTTAAAAAATGGTTGATTGAGGGATTAGAAAACACAGATTTTTTTTTCTTCTAAAAGCTCTGGTTTCAAGGTTTAATAAAAAAAATTACATTAAATCATTTGTGTCAATATTTATTTACCAATTACAATTATGTAATATTTATTATTTTATTTTCTAGTTACCGTGAACACATAAATCATTTTACACATATTTCACGGGTCGATACCTCCGAAGACTTTTATAAATTAATTAATCTGCGATCAGAGTTGAGAGCCAGACATTTATAATTAATAACATAATCAACTTTCCAATACAACAAAATTAGCATAATCTTTTAAGTTAAGCACTTCGGCATGTATCTAGAAACATTTCAGCATTTAACCAATATATATCACATTAAAGATTGACCTTCGTTTTGTTGACCTATTTCAAAACCACTGAAAAATCATACTATAAAACATTATAAAAATCAGTTTCAAGTAATAATCAGTTATAAAAAATATCGTATCAAATGAAACAGGACTTCATTTTAGCCAGGTTTAATCTTTATTATTATAATCAATGCTAGAAATGTCACTGAACTGTCTCATAATAAGTTTTGTATCCTGATAAAGTAATTGGATCACAGGTACATTGTTTAGGCCACGTTACAGTACAGGCTAACACAGATACACACTAGGCGGAAGATAGCTGCTCATTTGACCAAGCCCTTTCGTAATGCGATATCTGTCTCATTAATTGTGGTAATATAACAAAAAAATGTCTTTTAATACAAATCATTTTCAGTAAAATAAATTATAATCAAAAATCATCACGGTAAAATGCATAAAGAAATTCTAAAATATGTGCATTTACGAAAATAATAATATTTTTATATTTACAAAAAGTAATTTTAATCGAAATTCAATATCAGTTTAGGTAAATAATAGCAAATCACATCTAAAACATACATAAATCCCACGTTATATGTACAATATTTGTGAATAGAAAATATTTAATAAATCACAATGACCCCACATACTCCTTGCAAGTGGCATTATTAAAAATCATGCTAGACAAATATCCAACATAATTCGCGTCGCATACGTTATCATCCGTTATCCAAGTTTTACTTATACATGTAATATTTCACTTACACATATATGTATATTGTAATAGACTAATAGCTGTACAAATATTAAACTTTAGACACAGTGTACACAGCAAAATGTATTTTATTTATGTTCAATTTTAAAATCACAACATCTCTAGGGCCAAGGCACAAATGTGATTACTTATAACGCCCTCTAGCTACTTTCATATAATTCAAGTTATAAGTTTTTATCTACAGATTGTACGTTACATAATATAGGTACATGATGAATATTATTATATATCAATAAATAAATGAAACAAAAATCTAAATGTAAGAGGGCATGATTGGTCCTATTTGTTCAACAAATATTTTGTAGACTATGAATTTAGAATTGACAATCTCTGATCTAAATATTAAACAAAATCTGTAAGGCTTCATTACCTCATAAAAGATGACTGAATGGCTTGATAAAGATAATATCCCGATGTAGAGTGCAGTATACAGAACAGTGCCGCTACGTTACTAGCATTACTACCATACTTATGAAGCAAGTAGTGCGTCTATGTTATTTACAGAATAATTGCCAAATGTAATACAAAATAAGATCAATGGCAGTGAAACTAACATAAGTACCAACATACTTATTATTTTTGGAAAGTACATATAAATAATCACTTTCGCCTCCAATTATAATTTTATTAATATCGATAATGATAAAATATATTTATTATAAGGTCCATCAGAATTACTGCGATGTTCGCCCACTTCGGGATATAACCTTAACATAGACAATCATCAGATAAGTTTAGTGTAAGTCGTTCGTGTATTGGCTTATATTGAAAATGAACCATAAACTTTAAATGAGCATGAATGAACTCAAGGATGCAAGGAAAAAAGAAACAACTACAGACACTATGTTAAAAGCCTCTGCTATAATATTGCCCTATTAAAAAATTGCGCAAATGTTATTTATGCACAAATTAACTGTCAGCTACACGAAATCCTCAGATCTTTGTTTGAATAGAAAATAAATAAAGAACAGGTGTGTAAAGTATGGTATTCTTCAGACCTCATCTGTTGCTCTCATGTGGATATTCGAGTTTTCCAAACAGCAGACTTCTCTCCTGTAAATATGATGTAGTTATATAGAGACATGGAATATGTACATAATCATTTAATGCATTCAGGACCCTGATGTCTTTAATTATATAAAAGTGTTATATCACATGTGTCATAATCATTAGAAACAAATAAATCATTATTAAACACATCTACAACAAGGCAATGTGAATCTATGAATTACTAACCTGTCCTATGAGATTCCCCTGTGACATGATTGGTATGCCTAGGAACAATGAACTTTGACTCCTGGAACATTGACAACATTAAATCTTCGGTGGTGGGATGATATTCGACTTCGTTTATACTAGCTACTAATGGAGAACTCTCATAGTTCCTGTTTGTGTCCCTGGTCGTGATCGTCGTGCCGGTGGAGCGTGTGGGGTAGTCAACGGAGCGCGGCCTGCGCGTGTCAACGGGAGTCATTTTAGGATTCACGTGGACGTCTTTGTGGATGTACGGCTCGAGAGACACGCTCGTTTCGTTTTCGTGTTCGCTTGTGTCGTCAGTAGCACTATTCCCATTCACTTCCACTATCAGTGGTCGCTGAAGCGTCGGCGACTGCACCACGGAAGTCGTGTTGTGTATAACGGTCACACACACTGTGTGCTTTACTGGAGACGTCACTTCACTAATGCTATCATCGGGAAGACTGGCAACACTTCGGGACAGTGAGGGGCTGTGCGTGAGAGCTGTGATATCTGATTCTGAATCCGGCTCGTTGGCAGGCGGCTCAATTTTAACTTCTTCAATGACGCTTTCTTCTTTAACCTCAGTTAGTTCGTTTACAGTTTCGGTCGTTCGTTTCACGTATTTAGGCATACGCAACGCCCAATGGCCGTTGTGGTCGTCAGAGGAACATGAATGTGTAACAATTGGTTTTTTGCGCTTATAAAAAAGCATATAAGCGGTATTATTAACTAATTCACTGTATGCATTTTCATCATCAACTGGTGTAACTTTAGAATCATCGAATTTGTACCAATGTCCGTCATATGGATTTTTACAAGCTGCCGTGTAATGCCCAGTCTCCAGATCGTCACCGTGGTGATAACAGATGGCGTAGAGGTCGTACATGTTCTCGTGCGGGGTGGTCGCGGGCGTCTTCGACTGTCGTCGTCGCGGCGAGCGCGAGTGACCGGGCGACTCTGCCATTTGTACGTTCCTTCTAACAAGATGCGGCGTCATATCAAAATCGTTCAAAGGAAACTCTACCATTGCTGTTAGCTTTGTGCTCGTACGACCTTTTGCTTGTCTGAAAATACGTAGTTTTTTAGAAATTATCCACTAACAAAAATACATAACTAAGGTAAATAAAATTATACTCACTGTCGAAACCGCTTTAAATGTATTACTAAAATATCCGGAAGAGACCAAAGACCGAGGGTCTTCACTACAGGCATATATCGCTGACACTGCGGACATCTAGAGAAAAACAAAAGCATGTTGATTATTACTAACCATGTGTAAAAAGGTAGTATCACTACGAAATAATATTGAGCCTTTATGTCGAAGATTCAATAATAGAAGCGTAGACGATTTTACCGCTGCGGCGTAGTATACAGGTTCAAATTTAATTAGGTAGCCAAACTCTGTAGATGTGATGGGGATTGCTATCTAAACACAATACGCTAAAAACAACAAGATTTAATGTGCTTTTTTTTGGGTCAACATCCACTGGTAGTGTTGTTACTTGAAGTATGAGTTATAAAAATCAGTTTTTTTTTTTTGTTTTATCGTGTTTATAAGTCGGTACCTACCACATCTGTAGAGTTTTTCTAACTATTTGAATTCGAGCGTGTGTAACGTTCGTTACCTCCACGCGTCCTCCTGCGCCAGGCGCTCGGCGCGCGTGTAGTGCGCCAGGCACGCGTGCAGCGTCAGCGGCGCCGCCCAGCCCGCCGCCGACACGTGCACCTCGCACGCCTCGCTCGGGGAGCGGATTATACTGGGAAAATTATATTTTATTAATATTTAAAAAATTATATTTATTTGTTTATTTAAGTACAGGAGGACCATCAACTATAACCTAAGGATAACAGTTCTATAAATAACATAGAGCCAATTACAAGTTCTAAATGGTAAAAACAGAAAAAATTGTGGAAATCTTAATCACTAACAAGCACAATAAAAAATATACAGGGTGGATTTTTGAGATGTGGCAGTAAGGGCAGGTACGTTGTAGCTACAGGAAAATGGTCTTAGGAGACTGTCCTTAACTTTTTGAGATATTTTGATCTGCATTCAGTTTTTTATTTTTTATTGTACAGTCAGCAAGAAAATGGAAAATTTTCACAAAACCTTTTTTTGATGCCAATCGATCCTGTTTCTTATAAGGATAATTTCTATTGGACCAACTGAGGTTTGAGTACTAGAAACGTCATAAATCGTAAAAATCTTTTCCCATACATTTTCGAGAAAATGAGACTTTAACTTACTTTTTTATGCTGGATAGACTGGCCACTACAAAAGTCAGAAATGGCAAAAGAAATGGTTTTAAAGCTTCTTCCCTCCTACTGTTTTGCTGTGCCTGACAGGTCCATAATGATTTCATTTTAAGTTACCACCTAAGTACACATTGTGAAATGCAATAATTGAGTATTGAGTAGTCACGAACTGAGCGTATACCCATCGCCCAGCATGAGCGTTGACGCCACCCAAACACTGCGTAAATACATAGCGTCAGTACTCGTCCTGCCTTTTCCACCTAGGTAAAGGTCGGCTTCCAATCTAGCCCTACGCAGCTACACAACCTGTGTACGCGACACAGACAGTGCCGTCATATTTCGGCCAAAATACGGCCGAATAATGCATAAAGTATTGTAATCACGACATTATTGCACAGTTTGCTTGCGCATCGTTCTACTCAATCTGCGGGAAGGTCAAGGCTACGTTATCACGGCGTGTATAACGCGACATATGATGTGGCGCTTCTAAATGGTTTTCGCGCGATAAATTGACTTCCCGTTGAATGCAATGTCAACTTATGACTAATGTGAAAAATAAAATAAATAAAATCTCTAGTATAGAAATAAAAAAATAGTTCGCTTAAGAGCAAAGCTCGTTGTATCATACGCTCCGGGAAGATGTAGGCCGTCCTTTTACTATGCCCGTAACATCAGTTCCCATCAGTTTATTATTTTCATTAGTTAAAAATTACAAAAAAATCATAACAGTATCACGACATTAGACAAGATTTACCTGTCCCTATGCGCGGCGTCCCAGAGAAGTTCGAGTCGTAGATGAGGATGCTTATCGTGTGAACACAACGCCTGCTCCACGTCCAGAGAAAACAACGGATGAGGGAGCTGTGGATGAAATTGTTGCTGTAGTTGCCGAAAAAGGCGTAGATAGATTAATGCAAATAACGGCTAATATTGTGGCTTATATAGTTTCGACTCCCGCTTTTAAACATCCCAAGGGAATGACAGATTTTGATGACGTGATAACAAAAGTGACTGTTTGCTGCATACTTTAAATAAATTGTCTATTCGTTCAAAGACCACTTGTCCATACAACTTTGCCCAGGGTCGTTTACACTGTTCATGCCTGTGACATTGTTCTGCCCACCTCCACAACAATATAATACTTACCTCTGGCTGCAAATACGCGGGGTCCCGAGGCCGGTGTGCCTCAGCGATCCTCGCGCGGAAGATATCTGCGCCCTGCGCATTCTCCAGCACACGCTCGGCCACCACTTGGCACATCTCCTTCAACATCAGCTTCTGCAAGTCCTCGTATGAGATTTCACGAGGTACTTGCATAGCGTAAGGTGATCCTATGAGAATGTTGAAAAGGATGTCTTTAAAAATTCAACTTATAATAAGTAATGGTTTTACGTATATTTTTTATAAATCATTTTTTAAACCACATCACTGAAATTTTATCTCTCTAATTGGTCCAAAACGGAAATAATGATTAGTTACAAAACGGCCGCTATTTTATAATAAACTTCGGACGGAACAATAAATGTAATACTACTGAATAATACTGACCGAATCTCTCTCCTTCCAGTAAATTGACCCACAAAATAAGGAGGTAGGGGGTAGTGGGCGTCTGAAGTAACGGTGGTGCTTCCATACAATACAGAGCGCCGAAGTCTATGCCGGCCGCCTCCCAACCCGCTCGGGCATTGCACCAACCTGATGATATAGAAGAAGTCTTTAAGAAGTCTCTGCACCATAAAGAAGATTATAGCACAATATTAGCGCTGATTTTGCTCTCGATCTAATATATTTTTTCTCTAATATATCATATGGATCACTATACTGTTATCAAGAATGTTAACCGAATACTTTCAATCTTATCAACAACGTGTAAATAATCGCAGATAATATAATAATTTATAAATAATTTACCCATTTCATTGATTTCCGCCATAATGATGTGATCCCTATCGATTCCCGTGTCGTTGTGTAGCGTAGTTCGCAGCTCTTCCATGGTCGCGTTCGGCGTCAGTTCTATACCGATACGCACTTGCCGAGGCTGCTGGTTCACGTACACAACCTGAAATACATGTTTTTTTTCTCAAAGTCTGTCTCTTTGCTAGCGAATTCGTCCGCGTAGATTTCCCTTTAAAGGATAGTTTAAAAAAAAATACATTACGTTTATATTATATATCCAGATAAGTATTTGAGCTATGTTTCAAGTTTCTAAACCAAAGGAATGAGATTTTTCATACAAACTGTATTCTCAATTTTCACCCGTTAGGGGTTGAATTTTTAAAAATCCTTTCTTAGTGGAAGGCGTGGATGCCTACGTCACAAAAGGAACCTATTGTCTAAATTAAGAATTTCTAACCTAAATGGTTTGGGCTGGGAGATGATGTGTCAGTTGGGACACTTGCATGTTACATGTATATAGATAGGTACATCATTATTAATAATTGAAAACCATTTAGTTATTTTTTTCATGTCATCATCATCATCTCATATAATCATGTGAGATAATTTATGGAATCAGGCGTTAAAGCATAAGCATATTCAGCTTAGCATCATAGTCTGATTATGCTTCTGCTGGGACACAGGCCTCATCTGTGAGATCCCTCTCACAGAGGAGGCCTGTGACCCAGCGTTACTTTGTGGAATCAGGCGTTACTTTGTGGAAGTCCATGACAGTAGGTTATGTAAAAATATTTAGTAAATGTTTAGTTATAGGTTTGGGCTGCATGTTGCATCATGATACCGCATCTTCTGAATGTGCATATTTTTACGGGTGGGTCAGCGGTGCTGCATACTGCCTACAAGCTTGCATATAGTTATTGCGTAATTAAAACTATATTTTCTCATAATATTTTAATCTCAACGTGTCTAAAAGTCCCCAAAACAGATGACTCAAAAATGTATATGATACGATTTTAACAAATGGGCGACTACAACCTATTCATTATTTTATATCAGACTAGCTTCTACACCCGACTTCTTCCGCGTGAAGTTTCTTGTTCCCCTGACCCACCCTGTCACATCGTATCACTTGCCCGCGCTATCACTTAACGTTCGTTCTGACTTTTTTTCTTTTTACTCGGCTCTTAAGGGTCATAGCGTGATATTAAATAGCCTATAGCCTTTCTCAAGCATTGGCATATCAAATGCAAAAAAAAAACCGACCGGTAGTTCCAGAGGTTACCCCCTACATACAAACTTACAAACAAATGTTACCTTTTTATAATAATAGTATAAATAACATGTGACGTAGTCGTAAGCTACTTTACTGAGGCGATATGCGACTGACCCCAATCACGCGTCGTCGACATACTTTAACCGCGACTGCAACTACTGCTGTTGCATACAGAAGTATTTACATTATGCTACTCAATACTTACATTGATAGGTAGCGGTGAGGGCTGGGTAGTGGCCAGGCGTGAAGGTAGCTGCACACTCACACAGTGGAACGGGTCAAACGTACATGATGTGCACTCACATTTTGCACAAGTCAATGCTGACCTGAAATATAAATTTGACGTAGTTAAACGAAAAGGATTCAACCCACAAATGGCCAAAAATGAATTGTGTTTACCAAAACACGTGTACACGAACTGAAACTTTAATATTACGAAGACAATCCATGTAAAATTTATTGCAACATGATGTTGGGTTAAAATTTTACTTGAATTGTTTTTGAAATATTAACCCAATTGCAAGATGATTTGTAGCACAATAATGTCAGTGATTCAACATTAAGGAATTGCACCTGGAGGATGGTTGAAACAAGCGTGTGATTTAATTGGTTGTATCTTATACCAAGCAGTAGATAGAACATGAGTATAGCATAGTGATAAGAACATTTCTGCACCTGTATTGAGCTTGAAATACAGCCTGTACAAATGAACTATTTCTCCTGGCATGATTGGCTAATGTTTCAGCAGCAACTACTTCATCAGGCTTACCACATGTATTCTGAAATAAGATACATAAATAGCTCAACAGTGAAAATAAGTTATTTAAATATTTTAAGTGTCAAGTTGCTATGAAGTGCTCACCTTAATTGTTTTATATTTTTTCTTAGTAGCTGTATTCAAATCTTCATGCACTTTATCTAGTAGCCAAAATAAAAATTCTTGTGCATCATGTTGACTATTCCCTCTATATTGTGTACCATGCCTTTCAACTGCACCCTACAAATAGAATACACAGTTAAATTTATACTGTCATGTTTTTATATATTTTTTATAATCAATTTGGAGGAAACAGAATGAATGATAAGTCAGTTTACATAAAACCCCTTCATACCATATATGAATAACTAAGGCCCACTTGCACCGCCAACCACTAAACATGTTTAGTACTAAACGAGTTGTAAACATCATTGTCTCTGTCATCTTCGAACTTTGACAGAAACAGAATTATGTTTTAAACTCGTTTAATGCTAAACAAGTTTAGTGATTGGCGGTGCAAGTGGGTCTTAGTAATATTAGTGCTAAACGAGTTTTAAACATCATTCTGTCTCAGTCATCTTCAAACATTGACAGAAACAGAATTATGTTTTAAACTTGTTTAACGCTAAACATGTTTAGTGATTAGCAGTGCAAGTAATGTTTCTAGCCAAAACTAAATCAAGATAGTCATTAAGGCAGAAAAGGTTGAGATTGAATTATATTATAGTTCAGAGTTGAACAATGCTATATTGGAACTTTATAGACATCAAGTATTTTATTAAAATGCTTTGTTTGAAGTATTATAATTCAAATATCACAAAAATAGCTTCCTATGAGTAGAGTTTTTTATAAAAAATTACCTTGAAAGCAGTACTCATGTCAGGAGTATAATGACAAGCCCAGAGAGCTTTTAGAATTGCTGCTAATTGCTCAGTCACTTCACCGCGTGTACCATACTTTTTAGAATTTATTTTATTCCTCTTTTGCAGATCCACCTGAAACAGAATAATTATAAGTCAAAGTAAGATTATAACTTTGTTATTATTTATGACACATGATGATAAAATTAATTTATTTAACTGTTACAAAATGAATAGAAAAATAATTTTAATTTTCAATACAATGATCTGAAAAAATGGAACACTGACTTTGTAATGGTCCAAAACAAAATATTCAGAAATAACATCAGTATGTGAGAGACACTGTAGAACAGCATTCATATAGCAAGTGTTGCCATGGTTTTTTATTCCTGTGGCCGCAGGGGTGGAGCCGGGTGGCCATGGAGGATCCCCACTGCATGGAACACGCTCACCATTCATTAGTGCTGGTGCAGACTTTACCTACAAGAAAAAGTAATTTTAGTTTTCAGTAACTCCTCTAAGAATCGTACCACTATGAACACAGTAACAGTTAGTATAAAGTATGCATAATTTCAGTCATTATTTTTCAGTATGCTTATTGAGCATATTTAGCAGTGTAATAATGCTATTAGGTATTAAATGTAAATAATCATTTAACCACAAAAAAAAACCTTGCTGTTGCTGTCTGATTCAGCAGAAAACAATGACAGTAATAAAGGAGATGATTTAAGTTCCATGCAAACGTTTTATACCTAAAATGTAAGATTTATAATAATTGTTATTTTCTAGACCATTCCCTTTGCTATATCTGGTAGTTAACATATTATTTTTTGTTCAGAGAAATTCGTAGGTGTGCAACCATATTTTTTGTAAAACTGATAAGTTATCGAATTCAGTAATTGCTAATTTATGATACATAAGCTGTTAAAGTACACATTTGGTTATTAAAAATAATGGTATGTGCCTTCGGTTTCGCCCACATAGCTGCCATTTTGAACTTTTTAGTTTAAGGACCAATTGTTTTCAAAATCGGTATCGTTTCCAAATATAAATCCAGACTATGCTGCTGTGCTTGTACCCTGTTTTAATAGATATTGAGAATGATTGTGTTTTTCTTTTTTGTTTTATTATACTTTGGTAACTTAAGGGTTAGTGATATTATTCTTATGTAGGTATATACCGTTAACATAAATATCTTGTGACATATATTTTGATCCAAAAATGAGTTTTTGATTTGAACACATACAAAACTTCTTCTGGCAAACCAAACATATTAGCCACCTGATAGAGCGATGGTGATAATATATTATATTACTACTCTTCTTACTCTGTAATCTGAAATACAAATCATTAGCACCGGAGCTGGGTACATTTTGAACTGTCTCCTTTACTGCACAGGGGAATGCAATTGTGAAAATATTTTTTTTACATTAAAGAGAGCAATCATGTAATACTTACGCCTGATACGTGAACAGTGCTCATGTGTTGCGCTATCTTGTTTAGGAATCTTTTCCATGATGGCCTTCTAAACAACTTCCTTTCTATACCATTCTCGTCTTTAGGAGTCTCTACGAGTGTGGAGCTAGCACTCGCTGGTTTACTTTCGTTCTCGTTACTCTTATTCTTGCTGGATCCAGGCTTTGTAGTTCCGAAGGGATTGCGAGGCAGTGTAAATGTACGTTTTAATCGGGATCCTTCCACCTGCTTCTGTGTCATACTGCTATCGGACACTTCATTAATCAACTCACTTTCCGAACAAGATTTTAAAACTGAAGATAAATTATTGGTAGACATATTAAAGAAACAATAGTTGCAATTTTACATTTATAACTTATTTTTAACAAAAAAAATCTAATAGAAAACATTGATATGTCACTGACGTAAACGCCATTTTGATTATTTCTTGCCAAGTGCTCCTGATTTGTCTATTATTTGATAGTGCTTTCAAATACTAAAATGACTAAAATCGCACCGTACATTGCGCATTATTTTGGTAATATAACATAAGCTAAATATTTCTCTATTGGTCTAGTGGTTGCAAGCGCGACTGCTGCTGTTGGGCTTAGCATTTTTGGGTTTTTCCACCAGAATTTTTCCAACAACCCGTAGTCTAGGATGTCTCCGGCCAGTGGTAATAAGCTAGCCCGAAAATTACATACGCTAAATCCCTCCCTACATTTACAAAATAAAAATATATTTTCCTTCTTTAAGCTACACACGCATCGACTTTATTCGCCAACGATCCACTGGCCTGTGCCACCGCCGATTAAAACCATTTTCGGTTCAGACTATAGCGATCAATCTACGATGTACTATTATATTGATAAATTGAAATAAATACTTTGTGATGTAATGTTTGTTAATAAAAGCGACAAATGCTGTTAGCATAGAAATATAAAAAACAGAAGAAATGGCAAGGAGGCGTGTCTGTGTCTACACGTCATGTTCAAACTGCTCATGTCACAGGCAAATGGCTGTCTCCGCGAACTAGTGCACTTTCGACCGTGATCATGACCAAATATAAGAATGCCGTGTTGTTCAGTGGTTTCTTGTAACAACCGAAGCCAAAACAATTTTTTTGTCAATCATGGAATCACTCACCTTATTTAAATATTTGTCTTTAAAATCATGAAAAACAACAAATTGCAAAATATTTCTTGCAGTTACTACGTTATTTTTGTTTTCAAATATCGCAGCAACTGTACTAATTTTGAAGCAAATATATTACTCCTTATCCACTACCTAAGTATGTCGCTAAGTGACTGGACAAGCAATGTAAAAATCACTAAACGATAGTTCATTCATGCGGATGCATCGCGTGGTACGGCCGCTGCATCTTGCGGCGAGTTACTGATGTGCTTGTGCAGATCCCCTAACAATTCAATTCAATTCAGTTTTCAATTCAATTTTATTCAGGAACAATTCACATTGTGTTTGAAATCATAAATAAATAAGATTACGTTCATTAAAATTATAAAACTAACACATTCATAATACAATAAATTATAGAAAATAACAATTCAATAACGTTACAAATTAAACATTCAATACAATTAAAATTTCAATACCATTACATATTAATATTACCCAGTCTCACATCAACTAAGATAAAAATTTAAAACCTGGATATGTCATCGTCTATCGAATACAGACATTTCTCCAATAGGAACGCTTTGAGTCTTGAGTTAAATGAGCTCTTGTAAATTATAGTTTTTAAGTCAAATCGCAACCTGTTAAAAATCCGCACTGCTTAATATTGAGGACTATGTTGGACAATCTTAAGTTGGGGTATTATTTTGCCTTTAAAATCTTTCCTGCGCGTACTTTCCCTCAACAGTCTCTCCTCATCTGTTTCATAATTATGCAGGTATTTTTTTTAATTCACCAAAAATACTAAAACGTAGAGGCTGGGCACAGTAAGAATTTTTAAATTTGTAAAGTGTGCCTGACAGCTCTCTTTATTTTGTGAAACCCATTCCTACTGTTAGTGTGTTACGTAATTACCCAGCCGTTTGGAAGGGTTAAAACGGTTTCACAATACCTACTGTTTCAATAAGCTATGAAAGCCTAAACCAACGTAACTGGTTTTTTTTATATTGTTTAATTTTTTTGATTTACTTCTTAACTTTTTTTTAGCTACATTTTGTTTATTTATAATATGATATTTTCTCGTTTTGTATTTATTTTATTTTCAGGACCACAAATTTTTTTTAGTGCAATATTTTTTTTTTAGTGTAAATGGAAGAATCGATAATTTTCCGAGTGAGTCAATCACTAGCGTATATGTAAAATAAATGGCTTTTGCATAGCGCAACGATAGTTAGCGATGTTTTTGTGTGAGTAAGTTGTACGGTGTATGGTAAATGCACGCTGTGTTCGGCATGATAAGGTTTAAAATTGATTGTGTAGTACGTTATGATTTATGAATTGCGAGTGTGTGCGCGACTTCATATTTTTTGATTTACTGAATTGCATGTGCAGTACTGGCGCGTGGTAGGGATAAACTGGAGACACCGGATTCCGATACATTTTCAACTACCGGGCATATCTCCTTCTTTCTTATATCTATTGTTGTTAGCGCTGTTTGCATTAATCAAATAAGCCGGTGATAAAACAATGAGAATTTTGTCTGGGGTCTCCTATTTTAAATTAGGTCAAGCGAATAAAGTTAGTTATCGAGTCAAATGCTCTAACATACTATTTGTTATATGTGAAGCATCTAATGCGGCGGGTCAGACCAGCTGTTGTGTGGCGATGCGTCGCCACACCAACAGCGTCGCCAAGCGCTCTTAACTTTGCGACTTTCTCACAGAGTTAAAAGCGCGTGATGCGCCTTTCATGCACATTTTTTATACAAAATAGTTTAAATGTTTCACATCTGCCAGGCGTCCCGCGACGGCTCAATTTTCGGAACAAAGTTCCTTAACGCGGCTTGTGGTAGGAGTTGACTGGTAGAAATCGTCACGTAAGGAAAAATCGTTATGCCCCTCCATAGTATGAAGATTTACATACATAAGAGTAAAGTATGTAACATAAATTAAAAAAGACATAGATAAACGTCGGCGCTCGTTAGCGACCTCATTATAATCAATAGAATGTTATATTGTATCCACTATTTTCTTTACATGCCAGTTAAATATTTTACTTATGGCCGATTTTTCAATCGACAAATTACTTCTGAGGCGTAAATGTAGTTTGGCCAATTAGCCGCTAGCGATGTCAAAAACTGTGTATGGACGTGACTTTTGAAATCGCAAGCGAGTCGCTGCGTGTGTACCAAGCATTAAGAGCCAAATATAGAGAATATAACAAAAGTTTTTGTCTCCAATTACCGGTACTTTTTTTAATAAAGTACCGATAATTGGTCGCATCGTCGCAGTCCAATCCAGTTTTATACATGATACATTTATTTTTCTTTATTGCAATTAGTGCTGGTAATGTCAATCGTTTATGTTGACACTTGACAGTTGACACTGAAAGTTCTCCAATTTCTCACACACACACAATTTAGTCTGTGCACACAATTCACTCAAGTCACAGTGGATGGGAGGTTCGACTCCTGTAGAATGGTTTTGTTTCGCTCTCAGTTCATAAGTGACCTTCATAAAGATTCTCATTTAATTAAATCGTGTTTAATTGTGCCCTAACAGCGGCCGGCTTGAGTGTGTGAAATAAAATCTGTAAAGATATGATGGATTCGTAATGCGCAGGTAAGATTTTTAATATTTTCTCTCTCAGTGATTGCTGCGACAAAAATAATAAAATCGCTACTATAAATAGTACAGTAAAGACACCAACGATCGATTGAATTAATTTATTAAGAATTAAAATGAAATGATGGTGTTCGTAAATGATTACAGAAAGACTCGCTTGTCATGTCGAAGGTCCGAATATTTAGCTCTAATAATCGAAATTTATTTTGATGTCGAAAATTAATAAATATTTCAAAGAAAACCGATTCCATACATCCAGAATTTAAGTTCTATTAAATATCTTTATTATTACATTTTATTACTACCTTCAATATGGTTTACTATAATAGGATGATGCTGTTAAACGGTATATTTGTTCCACTTGGAATACCAACTAAGTAAGGAAAAAACTAAAAGGAAAGGAATATACAAATCAGCAAGGATACGTTTTTAGTTTACTTACTAAAGATCTAGTAAAATCAGCTCTTTGAATGTTGCCTGTGTATGGTTTACTTACCTAATTGAATACATATCTATGCAAAAATTTCAATCAAGACTTATGTAAACAGATAAAATAACAAGTCCTGAAAATAGAAACCACACAAGCATTTTTAATTTTACCACTTAGCGGGACACTAAACACTTGAAAGACATGCTATCAATCAATCTTTTAACACCTCATTTAGTGTCTGGTAAAATATTAAAGGACATATCCAAAATAAAATATTATAGATCTACGTTTTGGAATGGGCAACTAGCTTCAACTTTCTGACTAACTGACCGACTCTTTGACAATTCAAAAGTGCCTGTAAATGGTTTAATTGAAATAAATGCTTTGAGTTTGAGTTTGAGTTTATCAAATTGTTATTGAGTTAAACTTTTATAAAATATTTATTTACAAATAAATACTTAGGTACTTTATATGTAAAAAAAGAGGTTGAAATAAAGCCATGTTTAAGTTTTATTAAAGTGTATAAATACTTGTTATATCTAGAGTAACTTACATATCTGCATTTAGTGGTGTTCAATTATGGTTTGAGCCATTGGACACAAAAAAGCAAATACAAACATTTTTCGATGCCATATTTTATTTTGTGAATAGTTTTAGTTAAGTTAGGATATAATTTTGTTATTTTTATTAATTTATTAGTATAAGTTGTTATTTACGTCCAAATTATTTTAATTTTGAGACCATATTAATAAATAATTTTCTAAGAGTTGAAAAATACAAAAACAATGATTTGTACAACTCATATTTTTAAGTGTACTTAATGTTAGTGGAAGGAAATTAAAGAATTGTTATGTGTTTTTTTAGATGACCATCCACCTGGCACAATGTCGGCCTTTGATAAATTAAAACTTCTTATTTGGAAGAATTTTCTTTTACAAAGAAGGCACAAATGGCAAACTATTTTCGAGATTGCATCACCTGTGATATTTTCTATGTTTTTAATATTAACAAGATGCCTAGTGGATCCGAAATCAAAACCTGAAATAAATTATCCACCTTTTCTCCCAACCTATTTTAATATTAGTGGACGAAATCTGTAAGTAAATTTTGCTTGAATGTGTTGTTTTATCAATAAATAATTAAAACACAAATAACTAATGATTTGTACATTTTTATTCAGAGGCAATCTAACAACAGCAAAAACAGGAACTTTGGCATTCTCTCCTGAAAACCCACTCACTAGAAGTGTAACTAAAGATGCCATAGCAATGGTAGCTGATGACAATTTCAGCATACTTTTTGCCCTCCTGTTTGACTCGAATATTCTACCTCAACCTAAAGGCTATAAGAATGCAGAAGAAATGGAGCTAGCTCTCACCCAACCTAATGCTATGAACCAAATTCTTGTTGGCATTCAGTTTGATGACAGTATGGCAAGTAAGTGATATTGTCATTCACAATAAGCTGTGAGTTTGTCTAATGTCATTTTGCTATTTTATTAAAGTATGAAGTAGACAGAATTTGTAGGTATAAATGTTTTACAGATGCCACAGAATGGCCGAACGACGTAAAGCTAACTCTAAGATTCCCGGCTGTGATGAGAACACCAATGGTAGAGCACCCACTGAGAGCCAGTTGGAGAACAAATTTATTGTATCCGCTGTTCCCGCAGCCCGGGCCCCGAGCTCCAGGCGACATGTACGGCGGAAAAACACCAGGTTCTGTTTTTGAAAATTCTTTCATTCAAATTTCATTATCACCGCAACACAGTAACTTAGTAATCGATCGCAACTTCTTATACCTATTTGTTAAGGTACAAAGCTTCATACATTGTTATGAATTATGATCGTCAAGTGAATAATCAGTTTACGATCATAATTTAGCTCGCACTGTTTCTACCTTTTAATTATGGTCCGTAGAATTAATTAGTTAGGTAAGTGAGGTAAAATTCACCACTCGAAAGCAGACTCAGTCTTGCAGCCAGGATGGAACTCTTTCAAAAACAAAAAAAAAAGTAACTTGAGAAAATCATAATAAAATTATTCACTTATGACTTAATTAAATCCGAGTAGGTATACCCATGTATCGGTTCCGTAAATCGGTTGGAACACTTTCGTCTTAGGACTTCCTTCACTTATTTACGTAGGTATCATCAATTACGCTCGTACATGGATACCTACCTACCTGGTGGCCTACTAATACATAACTAACGTCGTGACCTTTAACCACTGAGCTATGAGGAGGTTTAAGTTAGTAACATTTTTGTACGAATGATATAGGTACTCAGATTCAAGGCTAAATAAATCTACAACGATAAAAAATAAATAAACTTGTCAGTAACATTGTCTTATGTAAAGTCGCGGGATTAATAAATTAGTTACAAAAACTATGACTAAAATAGCATCGTTATAAAACTAACGCAAAATAACCAGGAACTTACATACTGCGAGAGCTAAAAATATTTATTAATAATTTTTTATTAATCTATTAATATTTATGAAATAAACATCGTTAACATCAAACTAAATAGGGTTTTGATTTTTTAGGGTATTCACCAGAAATGTTCTTAGCCGTCCAGCATGCTATATCTCAGGAAATCATAAAGCAGAAAACCGGGAAATCGATTGGCACCAAGGTGTACTTACAACGTCTACCTCAGCTTGCATACAGGGAAGACCAACTTCTAGTCGCGCTGGAAAGATTTATATCAATGATTATCATGCTCTGCTTTGCGTATTCCTTCGTGAATACAGTCAGGGTTGTAACATTTGAGAAAGAGTTACAATTAAAGGTAAAAAATATGTATATTTTATTAGGCATAAGTATAAAAAATTCCTAACTTTTAAAGAAAAACTTCTAGTTTATTACTCCATGATAAAATCTAATGTTAAAAGCATTCTCCAGTTTACTCAGATTATATGTATGTTTGCTTCGAGGTGTATGTAAATAGAAATATTGCCAAACGATCTCTATGTGTGTGTTGACAGGAAACAATGACAATAATGGGCCTCCCATCGTGGTTACACTGGCTGGCTTGGTTCATCAAACAGTTCTCGTTCCTTTTGATATCCGTTGCGCTTATTGTGATACTATTTAAGGTAAGTTTATTGAGTCAATTTATGGATCACGCTCAACCGTTATTCTTGTATTATAGGTTCGGTACAAACAATAACACACAGATCGTCGAAGTTGTTATTGCTTCCCAATAGGTAGGGGGAAACGTAAGCAAATCAATAATATCCGGCAACCAAAATTTCGAACCCCAGTACTGTGTGTAACTCAGAATTTTCGGATTAAATTAAACCACGAGATCAAACATTCTGCCAATTATAATGAAATACTAGGAATTATCCAAGTCAGATATGTTGAAAACGCAAAATAGCAGCTAAGTAGGTAGGTACGCGCTTTATTATCAATTCCGAATGCGTTATGTTTTCTCGGAAAGTGTAAGATCCATTTATTGAAAATGTGATGTATAAATTCCTACTCAAATTCCATTCCTGCTAAACTCTGTTGTATTCAAAAGATTTTATTTGAACATTAGACAATTGAGCGGATATCGCAGAAAACTTTTGCAGGCAAATTGAACATGGCACTGCTGGTTTAAACATAATTTTGGACTAGCGAGGGGAACTGCACTCTCTGGCCGTCTGTTATATTTAAAGGATATATAAGTTTGGTTTTACAATGGATTGAGTAGATACTGTTTTACCATTTCCGTTTTGCGTGGTCGAAGTTTCTAATAATGCTTATCTTACGACTAGTTTGAGGTGTGGGATCAGACTTTCATATAACAAACGAACATTAAGACATAAGAGCATTGTTTTCTTGATATTCTTGACATTTTAGTATGGCTAGACCAACGAAAGAATGCTCTAGGTACACACAAAAGGTTTACACAAAAATAATTTGGTTGAGTGGGGTTACAATGAGCTTTCGCTCGTTTGGTCTAAACCGACCTTTAGAATCAACATACATTTACCTATGAATTACATTTTTAGATACCGTTCAACCGGACAGCTGCTGGTGACGGATATTCAGTACTTACATTCACACCATGGAGTGTTCTTTTCTTCTTTATTATCCTGTTCGTCATAGCCTCATTAGCATTCTCTTTTATGATCAGCGTCTTCTTTTCTCGAGGTAAGGCAAGCTTAAATAAGTTACAGATAAGTGTTTTTAATGCAATTTCGATACGGTCTCTCTTTTGAATGATAACCATATTAATCAACAGCTGCACAACGGCATTGACTAGCTCCGAAACTCAATATTGGACCAAAAATTAATAGAGCTCGTATCACTATCAGCAATATTGTATGGCCCATTTTATGAAATTGTAATGATAATGATGCTTTACAGCTAACACCGCCGCGTCCTTTATGGGCCTGGCGTGGTTCGCGGCATACTCCATATACATGCTAACTCAAGTACTATACGAAGATATAAGTCTGACAACGAAATTACTACTAAGTCTGATATCTAACACCGCTATGGGATATGCATTTCAAATGATCATCATGTGCGAAGGAACTTCAAAAGGTATGAACAGGCTGCTGGCATTAAGTATTTTGTTAATAAATAATGTAATTATTATCTTTAAACTCCTCTCGTTAATTCTCGGGTTTTTATTGCTTTTCGCATTAATTTTAAATCTAACTTGACTAGATAAAACAACTAGGCACTTAGGTATTCAATTCAACTTAAGTACGTACGTACCTAAATATTTTAGTAGTCACATTATCATCTAAACGACCGGATAGTGAATGAAAAAAGGTTGCAAACCACCCCAACCAGTTTTCCGTAAAACTGACCGGCATTTAGGTCAAGTAGGTATTTCTTCTTGGATCGAAACTGGATGACCTTGGAGGTGATTTAAAATAGACACAAAAAAAGACATACTAAAGTTTATTCTAAACTTTAACCCCCTCATTAATGAACACGGATTTAAGTTACAACCACTATACCTTCATATTTACCATACATTTTTCAAGATTTAAGTTTGGGATAACTTTACTCTGCGTTTATTAATAAAGGGGTAAGGAATTGTAAGTTCCTTTTAGGAGCTAAAATATCTTACAATAACTGCCTTCAAACTAATTACTAGAAGTGGATTAAGTACTTCTGGCCTATCCTCTGATTGCACAGCAAACCCTACAATTCTACTCAACACATCAGTGTTTTGAACTACCTACTATACTCCCTATTACATAATTTTATAAAACGTATAGATATTACTGTTACGGTACAATCTTAAATCGCTAGACAAAGAACTAAATTATTCATGTGAACTTCGAGCGACGCTTACAACTACACCTAAAAACCTTAAAGAATACAATAGATGACTAATGTCATATCATACCTACCTATGCATAAAATATTAGGTAAGTCTTGTATGTTTGAAGTGTTTTAATTTTTATAAGGCGTCATACGTATATCTACTGGAAAAATTGCATCAAATTTTTATCCCGTAAATGCGAATTCCAGTATGGCGCCCTTGCTTTGCGACATTTAATTTTTCATGATTTATTTAAATTACAACTGCGAGAGCCCTGAACTTGTATATAATTATTTTGCATAGGTCTACAATGGAACGAGTTCTTCACTCCCATCTCGTATCAGGATCAGCTACAGCCGGGCCACATCGTTCTTATGCTGATACTCGACACGATACTATACATGCTGATCGCGATGTACGTGGAGAAGATACGCCCGGGGCTCTACGGAGTCCCGTTGCCCTGGTACTTCCCGTTTACTAAGAGCTTCTGGAGACCTAATAAGCATAAAGTTGCAGGTTAGTTTATGCATTTGTCATGTAAGTAAAATCTACTTTTTTCTCTTTTTAAGGCAATTTTACCAACATCCTTTAACTAACTGTATAATATAATACCATACTTTGAGCATTTGTCAAACAGGCAAAACAACTACATTCAAATGTTAAATAATTACATGCTTTTCGTAGTTAGTCACCATAGTGACAAGTTTATATTATTGATACCAACATTTTTGTTGATAAGCTAAAGTCGACTAGGGATACTGTGTATCTGCCCATTAGTTTTAGACGTCAAATAGCTAGGCTATTAGCTTTTAATATTAACATAGACATAATTAGTATGTCGAAGTCGTCTATCATAACAATAAGCACCACAATTAGTAATAGTACTTAAACTAGTTTCTAAGTAAGTAACTTTAAACTAGTTTGTAAGACAACCGGAGGTACCACTAACAGTATACTTATACTTAATAACAAAAATATATTTTATAGCACTAAAATAGTTAACTATAGAAAAGGGGCTAAGCGGAAATCCTTGAAATTATTTCATCAAAATATTCAAGGATTTTCTTCCAAACAATTGGAAATTGAATTGTTTTTTGACAAAACAATGTTTGACATTATTGACACCATCGGTTAACAGATTCTGAAATGTAAAATAACTATGAGAATTATAGTGTGGCCAGTTGTTTTAACCGAAAATCAATGTTGCGTGGTATTTCACTAATTATAATTAGATCGTAATTACATAGTTGAACTATCGTTTAAACATAGCATTGAATTGTCTTGTGTTGTGCTACATAAGCATGTTATAGTGTGCGTTTACAGACCCCCAAATTATCAAAACTACTCTATATTTGAGTCAGTAATGAACGATGTTTTGGCAAAACTTGCCAAAACAAAAACTATCTCCCTTCTGACCACAGCGGTCAAACTGTAACTTTTGAGTCCGACATACCAGGACAAAAAGTGCAGATACAATCCAGACCAATTACGTCTGTTCATTTAAATAAATTTAATAACACTTTAATTTGTAAGTTAAGTAATGACCTTACAAAGAACAATGTTAATATTTTGTACAAAGAATTATTTTCGGTAGTCTAAACCGAGTTCAATAATTATTTTAAGAGGAACACTAAGGCCCGTATTACAGAACGTCACTCAATACTCAAGCATTACTTAAAACTAGATTCGAGCCATTTGATTGGTTGAAACTAGTTTTAAGTAATGCTTGAGTATTGAGTGACCTTCTGTAATACGGGCCTAAAAGTATCTGACCTAAGTTTTTAGTTAGTTACTGGGCAACTGAAAGTCTTAGGAAAAGTAGGGAAAGACTTTTCGAGCTGTATGGCCTTAAGCCTTATATTAATACGGAAACTTTTAATAAGCATGCTGCTACTTTTATTAACACTTGAATGACAGCTAAATCCTTATACATTAGCAGAGCACATGTGTAGATTCAATGCGCCTGTTGTTGATGACGTTATTTTTATTTAAGTTTTTTATTCTCCATTCCTCTTTCAATCATAGAACTTGCAATAAGTTAGTTATTTTCTATTTAACTACCAAAATATTCACTAGAAACAACTAATATGGCAAAAGAACGTTTGCCGGGTCAGCTAGTAAAATATAAACTTTACAGAATAAGGTTAATTGTTCTCATTTTTTAGGGTTCCGTACCCAAAGGGTAAACCTGGACCTTATTACTAAGACTCCGCTGTCCGTCCGTCTGTCTGTCACCAGGATATATCTCATGAACCGTGATAGTTAGACAGTTGAAATTTTCACAGATGATGTATTTCTGTTGCCGCTATAACAAAAAACACAATAATATAAATATTTAAGGGGCCCCCATACAGCAGACGTGTTTTTTTTTTTGCCGTTTTTATAGATAATGGTACGGAACCCTTCGTGCGCGAGTCAGACTCGCACTTGGCCGGGTTGTTTTGTTGGTAAACGTGTTAGATCTTTGTCTATTAGTGAGATCAGACATAGAAAGCAGTTAAGTTGTATATAGGTACGCACGACTACATGTCAAGCTAAACATTTCCAGTACAAGCTGATTTCTCATTGTACGAAAAGCCTATACAATGCGAGGTCCGCCAAAACTGGAAATGTACATATGTAGCCGTATGTACCTACTCTTCTCTGTCTGTACCATAATGATCAAGGTTTTACAGCATACACGAGTCGGTTCTTATCGTTTCCAAGTGCACATTTGAAATCAAGTTGCCGATATGAATAATTTGTCAAAACTGCAAAAAGCGAATCGTTCATGTATTCATATAATAAATCAAACAAATTGTGAACTTAAACCTCGGACGACTATGAGTTTCTGTGAATAAGCAAGCACTGTTTATTCCATTATCTATTGCACATTACTATGAAACGTTATATTTTCAGAGATAAGTAGGAAGGATGCGCGTGATCTGGAGTATAATGACGCACTGTTGAAGGTTGTACATGACCACGAAGAGGAACCAAAGAGCGTGCCCGCCGGCGTCAACATACAGGTAAGTCACGCATGACGTGCCATCAAACCATGTTACGTAAGTTATGAACAGTAACTTCCTCAAATGGCATAAGCTATTACATACTTACATAAACTCACGTCTTCCCATGGGCGTGGGCAGAAACTACAGAACGCCACCTGCTACGATTCTTACATACTCCTTTTGCCTCGTTTACGTTAATACATCTGGGGGCTTAGACAAAATCCCTTTTCTGTAAGCGTTAACGCCAACGGAAATTCAAATTGTATGGAGTTGACATTTGCTTACCACGTGACATTACGTATCTTTTCCGCAGGTAATGTCATTGCCATACATTTTGACGTTAGCGTCTGGCGTTAACGCTATCAGAAAAGGTTTTGTCTAGGCCTACTGGTCATACACGCACGCCGGTTGCAAGTACTACGCACCTGACCTTTCTGAAGAACATCACCAATAAGGTCACTATACTAGCTATTACCTTTATTTAAAACAACTAAACACATGATTAAAACAAACAGTACTGCGGGGTAATTACGTAACACACTAACAGTAGGAATGGGTTTCATTTTGACAGTTCAACAACATTCATTGTGTTATTTACGTTGTTGAGCTGACTAGTTTTTCGAACATATGAAGCAATGGATTAGCAATAGGCTTCAAAATGATTCAGATTGTGATAGATAGTGTGTTACTTAATTAGGGTGCTGTGCTACATAGTCCCTACACAGGTATCTACTCTTGCTATTCGATAATGAAGAGACAGAACGCAATTAGGTCTTAAAATGAATTGATATATGGAAATTACAAGGTACGGTGTTAAAATAAGGCTGCGTTTGACTAACATTTACATGACAAGTTAAAGGTTCAAATGAAAACCTCAAACAACGCAAGCCGTTTCATTGAAACCGTTACGTGCCATATCATTGTGTGTTTCTACTGCAAACACTCGTAAAAGAGCTCGCCGACCAGAAATGCTAACTGAAGTTACAATTTTTTTTCTACTATAAATAAATACTTATGAGGTACGCGACTTTTTATTCCAAAATTCGTACCGTAATTAAAATGATCAGTCGATCACAATTTTCACTTACCTCCAACAAATTTTATACGCCTTCTATGCGTCAGCCCTCAGAATAGTAAACCCATAATATTCGCGATAAGTTCGTGCAGTATAAACATCAATAAGGCGTTCGTGAACATCAACCAAGGGACGCCTTAAAAGCGATTGGCCTGTTTATTTAGTACCTTAGAAAAACTAAACGACCATGTCCGTTCACCTCGTCAAAAAACCTTACATGTTTTGCTTAGTTTAGCCCACATACGTGGATATAAATCATGCAGCTACTTTAAACTATATAACGTTACTTATAACATTATAAGGTGGGTCACGAAACTTAACATTCGAATAACCAACTAAATAATATACAGGGTGACAGGGACATCGACGTGCAAACTGTAACCATGAATTCAGCACTTGATTCTAGACTCCCTAGCGTAGAAATATTTCGCCGGTAATCAAAAAAAAAATTGCCTGTTCCATACATTTTGACCGTGTATCAAAATGTATGGAACAGCCAATTTTTTTTTTATAACCTGGTAAAAATTTGAACGCGTGCGGGTTCAGAATCATGTACTAAATCCATGGTAAAGGTAACAGGTTGCGCGTCGATGTCCGTGCCACCTGTATAGGTAACTAAAATATGTGTAAGTTTTTTAAATAGATAAGTTTATTTTCACTCCACACTTCTCTGCTATAGTAAGTTTATCTGACAAGATAAAATGTCTGGTATTTTTCTTACAGAATCTTACAAAAATATACAAGGGTCGTAAAAAAGTCGTCGACAATTTGAACCTGAGGTTGTATGAGAACGAGATCACCGTGTTACTGGGTCACAATGGTGCCGGAAAAACAACCACTATCTCCATGCTTACAGGTTATTATTTATCTGTTGTGATTATTATAAACACGTGCATATCACTAGCACTAGCCGTTGGCGCCAACCAAACTTTGCGCACAATGAGAATTTGAGCAGGATACACATACCAAAACTGACCGGGAGATGTACATACAGTGCACACTGCGCGTGCACACAGTAAACACACACTTTTTTTTTTCTCCCGCTCTGGGCGGAGCGGAAGGGCGTGTCAGACTCTTACTGACTAAAACTCACCTGTGTTCCTTGAGTTGCCTGTGCGCCAGGGCCACGGTAACTCTTTCGAACAATCCGCAGCCCCGGCAACAGTAAACACACACCGTGGGAGTATTATTGGTTTAGGTGTTTTGTTTGGACCTTATATCTAATAAATATAAACTGTAAGGAAAATAACACAAAAAATTATTTAGCATTATTGTACTAATTATTATTTATCAATTAGTTAGTAAATACAGTATTGTTATTTAGAGCAACCAAAGGATTTTCCTTAAATAACGGGATTGAACTTTAAAGTATATGCTTTGGTTGCTCTGCATAGTTTCGAAAGAATATATAGGTGCATATAGTTCAAATAGTTCATAAAATATCATAATTTCAAAAACATCATCAGTTATATAGCAAAATAGGTACCTAATTGCTTAATTAAAATGTAACGAATTAAAACTATCGGCCCACTAAAGTTTTAAACTCACTTCTGAGATTGGCAGAATAGTCGACATCGGCACAAATTGCCATATAGAAAAGTGTAATTGAATATGTTGATAATTGGAGCAGCTCAATTTACGTCGTCGTCTGCGTTGAAATGAGGTGCGCAGTGGTGGCCCAGTTGTAACGACCGTAGCTTACGAGTGTAGGTCCTAGGTTTGAACCCAGACAGGCGCTTTACTTTGTGTAAATTATGTCATCACCACTGCTCTCAAAACGGTGAAGGAAAACATCGTGAGGAAACCGGCATGTCCTAGAACCAAAATTCGAAGACATGTAACATCAACCAACCTGCGGAGTAATTACGTAACACACTAACAGTAGGAATGGGTTTCATTTTGACAGTTCAACAACATACATTGCGCTATTTACGTTGTTGAGCGGATAATTATTCCGAACTTAAGAAGCAATGGATTAGCAAAGGGCTTCAAAATGATTCAGATTGTGATAGATAGTGTGTTACGTTATTAGGGTGCCGGACTGGGCCCGCCTGGTGGATTACTTACGGCCCACTCCCACTCATCGAGAGGAGGCGTGTGTCACAGCAGTGGAAACACTATTAATAGGCTGATGATTATGCTGCGTAGAAGTTGCTTTATACTTGACATTATTTGACAATGGTAGTAAAAGTTTAACACAAGAATTTTTTATGATTAGTAGACTTGTTTAAAAATGTAGCTTTACATTTTTGGTACCTTGTTTATAATTTTATACGAAAAACAACTTTTTTAACAATCAACATTTAAAAGAGCAAAAAATTCACTCTTTAGAGTCAAAATGTTCGTCATTTGCTGGCGTGTCTAGAAGAGTGACAGCATCGTAGCTAAAAATTGTATGTGCCTATTATTAGTATATATATATAGGTACTAACAGGTAGTATGGAAAAGAATTTCCCGTAATTGTTAGCCATTATGATACCAACATAGTATACAGGTTCAAATTAAATTAGCTAGCGAAACTACGCAAACGTGATGGGTATCGATATCTAAACATGATAAAAAACTTTTTTACAAAAAACAACCGACTTAAAAAAAAAAACACTAAATAAAAAACTTGATTTTTCACTTTTTAGTTGTGGTACCTACCCCAAACAAATTCTTATACCACTACTTGATATGTAAATAACAGTGACAGGAAATTATTATAACATCATCAATATAAACTAAGTGGAAAAATACGCAGTATTAAGGATAACTCAAAAACTACTAGTCAGAACTTGATCAAATTTAAATGGGACCACATGTGAAGTACCGGCTTTCAAATAAAAAAAGAATCATCCAAATCGGTTCACAAAAAAAAAAAAAATTACATATGAATTTAGAACCTCCTCCTTTTTGTGAAGTCGGTTAAAAACAAAAAAATATATATAATTTAATGTTTCATTTTCAGTGGCGTCATGGACCGAAGTTTGTGTTGTCATTTGAAATATCAGTTTTTTTATGGGTAAAGTTCACAGACGTGATGAGTATCTATATTTAAACACGATAATATAAAAGAAACAGTTTTCCTCAACTCATGCTTCAAGTAACAACACTAACAGCGGTCTTTGACCCCCAAAAAATTCAATCAAATCTTTTTAATTTTAATTATATCGTGTTAAGATATCGATACCAATCACGTCTGCAGAGTTTCGCTAGATAATTTAATTTGACCCTGTATAATTGTACATAGGTATAAGTACCTTACTATCATGGTCGTATTCATAGCAAACGTATGAGAAGGCTTAGAAAAGAATGTCACTTGGTAACGAGCACTGACAGAACACTATAATTTTGTGCGATTCGGGTCATAGTAATTTGATGATGCTCGACTGTAGTCTCCGTGTGAATACATGACATAATTACAGAGAAAACCATAGAGAAAATGTTCAGATGGAAGTTAACAACATTCCTCTAATTGAACGACTGTGGTAACACTAGTAAGTCAGCACTGGCGTGTTAAACAACTGCCCAATTACAGCCACTTAAACTGTAATTTAGCTGTTCCGATTACCCACATCAATCATAGAAATTAATGCTTCTCCGTGTTTGCCGGTACAAACTAATAACGTGCGTACGTACAGGCGCCGGACACGTAACTTGGCAAGACTCGTTAGATGTTGTTTTCCCTTCTTTAACTTTCTTCTAAACAGACAAGGTTAAAAATAAATTATGGCAATAACCTTATAATAATGACATGCAAAAAAAGTGAAGAAAAAAAAAATGATGCACTAAGTGTACACACGACGACATATCAAGCTATACATTTCCAGTTTTAGCTGAAGCTGACCTCGCATTGCATAGACTTTTCGTACAATGAAAAGTCAGCTTATACTGCAAATGTATAGCTTGGTATGTCGTCGTGCGTACATGCGCGAACTTACTCCCACTACGCCAAAATCTTGCCAGCAACTGTACCGGCTGTACTGCTGCCGGCTGACTGTACTGTACTGGGCTTCGTATGCTAAGCGGATTTTGACAATGTTATTTACAATAACTAATGTAGCTTTTATTTATAGGTATTTTATTTCTGTTAAATGAATTTTCTTCCTTTATATCTGTTCAGGCATTGTCCCGCCGACTTCTGGGAAAGCATTTATAAATGGTTACAACATAGTGGACGAAACTAATCTAGCTCGCAAGTCATTGGGCATCTGTCCACAACACAACGTGCTTTTCCCAGACCTCACGGTCGCCGAACATATCATATTTTATTCAAGACTAAAAGGTGTACCGAATAGTAAATTGAAGGAAGAAGTAAATCATTTTGTCAAACTGTTGGAATTGGAGGAAAAGGTTTGTTTATTCTGTATAAGTTTTTTTTTCCTTAATCGTAATAGGCATTGGTAATAGGAATGACGTCGGTGTAAAGTTTTTGCCTACATGACTTCGCGGAAAAATGAGGCAGTTGTGAATGAGATAAATATTTTATGATTTTAATATAGATATTAATCTATGTTAAAGTATACCTATATCCCGACGATTTAATTATTGAACATTACAATTGACGTTATCACAAGGCCAAGGGCGAATCCTAAAACTGGAATCGATTTCCTGAAGCAGCTTGGTCCTTGGTATGTAATAATGATAAGTTTTCGTAACGTTGTCAGCGTGACGTGACATCAAACAAACTGTCGGGGGGTCAGAAGCGGCGGCTGTCGGTGGGCGCGGCGATGTGCGGCAACTCGCGCGTGGTGCTGCTGGACGAGCCAACGTCCGGCCTCGACCCCGCCGCCCGCCGCGCGCTCTGGGACCTGCTGCAGAAGGAAAAGAAAGGTTTGTTCTTTATCAACACTACACTCTACTCGTTAGCGAAACTCCGCAGCCGTGATGGTTATCGATATGTAAACAAAGAAACAACAAAAATAAAATGATTTGATGACCATTTTTGAGGTCAACGACCGCTGGTATATATAGTAGTTACCTATTTGAAGTTTGAATTAAGAAAATCAGTTTTTTTTTGTTTTTTTGTCGTTTTACGATTAGGATTACGTTTGCGGAGTTTCGCTACCTAATTTAATTTGACCCCGTATAATTGGTGCCAAATAAGGTGGCAATAGCGGTCATTTGCCTTTAAACTGTACCTAAACTACCTACGAAGATTTTTACATTGCACATACTTAAGTCATTTCAAAACATTTTTTACCTACCTTTTATGTGTAATACAGAGGACGGGTAGGTACAAGTGCTTGGACTTTGGACGAGTCACTATCTACAGTAACAGCAGGATAGATCGATTTGTTTTGAATGCTCCGAAGGTTTCACTAAACCTGATTCAACAAAGAATACTGTTGCTATGTGCAGGAGTCACTAAGCTTAGCCGCGAATGTTAAGCTTGAATGACCTCAAAAACGATTATCTATGGTACCTAAACATCCTTCATCAGATCGGTCATTCACGTCTGTCTGTGGCACTACAATCTATGTATTAAAATGTAAATTTGAGGCAATTATTTATTTCGTCGTCTTGGCTGAGTCATTAGAGTGAAACAACATATTACAATAATTGTAGACCAAGCAGAAAATATCCGAACTACAATGTGAACTTTTAAAACGCGTTTTTGTATAGAAGTGACACCAATGTGTATTATATTATAAATTATAATTTATAATAGTGGATAACAATATGTAATTATACTATTAAGGTAATTAATTAGAGAACTTCCGATTTTATAAACATCGTAATTCGAATCATGCTCAAATCGTTCTCAAAATTCAGTATAAAAGTTTTTTGAAAAAAGTCTAGTTTTCCCATATTATTATGCTCGTATTCTAGAAGAATAGTTACTTTTAGACACGAACTTTGCATTATCGAGATTCAAAACTGACCATCCTTTTGGAATACAGGACTTTATGGAGTGATACAATCGATCACCAAATATTGAAATAGGCCCATATTTGTAAATGAACTGAATACCAAATGCTGAGTAACAAAATATAGAATTTCATTTCAATATCATTATTCCTTTTAGTGAGAATACTACTTACTTGTTACTTTTATATAAAAAATTACACTGAAGTAATTTTTTGAAGACAAGGTATGACGCCATACCTATAACGTCTTTTAAAATGTCATTAGTTCATTACATTACACTCATTATTTATAGGCTATAAGTAATGAGTGTAATGAACTAATGACAAAAATAAGACTGCTATAAGTTATAGCAGTCTTATTTTTATCTCGATTTGCCCCTTTTCATAGCAATAATAATTTAGTACCTGCAATATCTCAATTTATGTTATACGTAAAATCCTTAAGTTATGTGAAAACATTATTCACGAAAGTTATTATTTTGTTCAGGTCGAACAATGATACTCACGACGCATTTCATGGATGAAGCAGATATTCTGGGTGACCGTATAGCTATCATGTCCGGGGGTCGCCTGCAGTGTGTCGGAACGCCTTACTTCCTTAAAAAACATTACGGGATCGGCTACAAAATTACCATAGTGAAGGGGGAAAACTGTGTTGCCGATGACGTCACCAAATTTTTCAGGAATTACGTACCTGATATCAAAGAAAACACTAACATAGGTAAGAAAATAAGTATGACTTAAGAAACCTGTCTTTGTAAAAAAGATGTATTTAAATTCTGCCTAGGTAAAGCAAGTTACCTAGTAAATTACTTAATTCATATCCGTAATTTTATAAGTACCAGCTATTTTGTTTCAACAATTAGAGTTCATTGCCCGTATTATGTATCACTTCTTTCCAAGGTCGCTATTTGTGATTTAATTTATGATTTGCTTCTATACAGCAGTATTTATTTTCAGGTTCGGAATTAACATACATCTTGCCGAATGACAATGTTAGTAAATTCCCTGAAATGCTTAAAGAGTTTGAGACAAAACGGCAATCACTGTGTGTTTCTAGCTATGGACTTTCTGTTACTAGTTTGGAAGAAGTTTTTATGAAGTACGTATTTACATTATTTAACATCGGCTTGTTCAATGACTACTTTAGCAATAAGAAGTAATTAAAGTGGACTTTTAATAGGGCAGGCGCAGAAGATGTAGAAGTCTCGTCGGTGAAAAGGAGCAACAGCTCCAGACCGTACAATGACTGTGCCATAGCACCTCTAGCTAATCCTCACAACTCCGGTTAGTATAAGAACATAGTCTCCTAGTCTTTTCTCAATATCGTCTGATTTTTACAAAATTTACCTTTTTTTCAGCGGACAATGAACCGATACAAAAAGTGCGCGGATTTAAACTTCTCAGGAACCACATAAAAGCGATGTTTTTGAAACTGGCATACAACTCGATAAGGAATAAATTGACTGCCTTAATACAGTTCGTGACGCCAATAATTAACATAACAATATCTGTTGTTATAGCGAGATCTTGGAAGTTTTTATCCAAACTGCCACCATTGACCTTAAGTCTAGAGAGCGGCTTTGCGACCACACAGACTTTGATGTCTCAAGCAAACGTGACGGACGGAAGTGTTGAAGCTAAGGCTATGATGGCGTATAAGAATTACTTTAAAACCTCGACTTACCCAGGAATGTCGCTCACTGACTTAGGGACGTCACATTTAGGGAAATTTTATCTCAAACTGGTAAGTGTAAACTTTATTCATATTAAATAAGTACTCTTAACTGACTCCTCACTTAAACCAAGCACTCAATATCTCGGATATTGAGTTCCTGAATAACTGATCCTGTAGAAAATAACGTAAAAATTTGTTACGTTTTTACATTTCTGTAAAAATAATGTCTCTAATCGTCTATAATATGAAACTCTTGTGGTAGAGCGAAGCTGACCTCGCCAGGGTGAGAAACGAAGTTCCTATCGGGGCAACGTTTGGCGCTCATAACATCACTGCTTGGTTCAGCAACTACGGGTACCACGACTCAGCGATATCTCTCGCACATGTCAACAACGCAATCATGGCCGCTCTATCGCCTGGAAGCACCTTGAAGGTCGTCAACCATCCGCTACCCTACGCTATAGAACATTTAGTAAGTGAGATTTGTGGAATTGGCATATGTATGTACCTACTAAGCTTTTTTTACTACAAAGTGAAAATATTGGTCTTGCTACCTTTTTAATATCAAACCACGAAGTATTCCAGTGTATATTCTCTCTTAGTGACACAGACAGACCATCTTACCCAAATTTATTGTGCACTCAATATACCAGTCGTTCAATTGAATGTATTTGGGTCAGACTTTAATAAGACGCTGACATTCTATTGTCAAAATATAGGTTTAATTGTATATTGAGTAGTGTTAGTGCTGTATTCATCTTTCATGAGCAAACAATCGTATAGTTTTCTTTGCATTGTAATAATCTGTTATAAATTTAAGTTTATATGTAATTGGTTTCAGGTCAAGGTTATGGCTTCCGGCAGCAGTATGGGATTTCAGTTTGCATTCAACATCGGATTTTGTATGGCTTTCGTAACTGCCTTCCTCGTACTTTTTGTTATTAAGGTAGCGTCGATATTGATTATTAATTACCAAACGCACAAGTAATTTAATTATACGATAACCGTATTTCTTGAAAGGTCATAGACTTGATGAATGAAGTGTACTTTGTACTTGTCATCACACCCCCTCAAGCTGAAGGTATTTTCCTAGACTTATTAAAATCGACCATGGGTACGTGAAAAAAAAGTCTTAGACTGCCCATAATCGTGTTATCCTGACCTAAATTAAATTGTAGTGTGTTGTAAAACATCACACATATACATTCTTGATATAGCAAAAATATTCACCGAAGCCCTAAGGGTATTCCAGGGACAAGATTGCACATTCTAATTTCAAGAATAGTAAGAATACTCATCGGAAAGTCTGTTTACGGTTTAAGACGAAGAAATTGCATACTTTTCGAAACTGATTCTACATTTATTCTATTCTCTCCGTTACCAGGAGCGCATAAGCGGCGCGAAGCTACTTCAGCGCGTGTCGGGCGTGCGGCCCGCGGTCATGTGGGTAACGGCGTTCATATGGGACTGGCTGTGGCTGTTCCTGGTCTACCTCTGTATTGTGTTCACTCTCGCGTGCTTTCAAGAAAACACATTAGCTACGCCTGCTGAATTAGGTCAGTTGAATGAAATATATTCGATTCCTAACTCTGAGGGAAGTATCTAAATCAATTACTTTTAATTCAAAGTCCTACTTTAAATGACTATAACCTATTATCTAGTGGTTGAGCTCCTTAAGTACTGAGTTGAGCTTCACGATTACTGACAAATGCGTGCACTGGACAGGTCCACTCAAATCTGTATGGTTCTTTCTTCAAAAGACCATTTCAGACACAAATCTACATAGTCTTCACACGATCTGACCAAGATTATTTCTGGACTTTAAAATAGACTGTGACCTCTGAGTTTGTTTCGGCCTTTCTTCTCAGATTAGTCCGATAGGAAACGCCGACCTCATCTAGTTTTTAAAATATGATTGACGTGTAAAAGTGTTTATACAAACCTACTTACAGAAATAAAATCATTTATCATTTATTGCAGGCAGAGTACTTCTAGTCTTAGTAGTGTTCTCGGTAGCGACAATACCAGTACATTACCTCGCATCATTCTATTTCGAAGCCGCCGCAACGGGCTTCTCGAAAATGTGTTTCATGAATATATTTACGGGTGAGTACTTAAAATATTTGAGAGATACGCAATGGTAAAACATGAACAGCTTATTTGAATTTAGTTTACACAATGACATCATGAAATCTTGAAATTTATCATTCTTGTATTTTGGGAATGGCACAGAATTCACAAGCTGTATTAATTTTAAAGCGAATAATATATTCACTGTTTTTATTTCATCAGGTTGCATGCCATTTTTAATCACCGAATTATTGAGATTACCAGAAGTAGGCAGTCCGTTTTACGCTCATCTGTTCGACTGGGTTTTTTCTCCGTTGCCCATTTACTGCATCAGTAGAAGTTTCAGGTAATAAATTTGTTATTTTAGTGTTAATAAGTAATTCTGATCATCCACATACTGGGATAAATACTTGAAATAATTAAAAAAGAAACACGCTTTATTCACGCTGTATTAAGAGCTAAAATTGTAGCTGCTCTCTTACCAGCACAAGTAGTAAAAGACTAAGAAAGTTTTACTTATGCACGCAGAGCTATTGTTTAATTGCCGGGCACTTGGTTGCTTAAGCTCTCATTAAACACCAATTCCTGACTTGTATACATCAATGGATAGATGGTTATCATCTAGAAAAATAACAAATGAATTCCTGAAGATATGATCTTTAAAAAGCAAGTTCTTTGTGTCCCATTCTAACAAGAAGCCATTAGTTATATATAAGCAGTAGAACCGTTTCACTCATTTACTTGTTCCGTAGGGACATGAGCGTGTCGTCGTTCCAAATACTGGCGTGTGACGGTCTGTGCAACCAGCTCAACATCGACAACTGCACGCGGCACACTATCTGCCAGCAGCTCAACCTCTCCGTCTGTTGTAGTAAGTGAGTCTTGTGGGTGCGTGTTATGTACTGTAGTGCTTCAGTATGCTAGCTTGCTATAGTTTAACGTTGTCTTTTCATGTTTCCTATCCGTATTAACGTACAAACGCCGCAGGGCTGAAATGCGGTTTTCGGACCCATCGCCGATGACTGAATAAGATAATTTTATCGCGATAACACGAATGTTCATCCGATAACGTAGCCGTAGCATGCGGCAAAAGTGATTCCAGGATTGGCTACGTGTATTGCATTGTCAATAGCGACCAGAAATTTCTGTAAAATCAGAACGTAGAACGTGATGCGAAACAGTGTTCTAACTTTTGCAGAATTGTACTCGATAATATTGTTATTTAGTGTCTATTCGCAGTGCATTTTGCTTCCAATTTATGAATTCTATATAAGAGCATTACATACCTACATAGAGCCTGCCATCTACCCTACGCTACCTTGTCTTTAACTTAATAGTATCTCTAATAATTCTTATTAGTTTATCAGCAAATAAAATTGATTTGTGTAAAGCTAGACAGAAAAATTATAAAATAAATTATTTACCGTTTGGCTTGAACGATGCTTTGTATGTCGTAACTTCGTACCTAACAAGGTTCAAAAATACTGTATTTTATTCTTACTCAGTCGACGACAACCCTTACATGCAGTGGAATGAGCCCGGCATCGGAAGATATCTGTTCATGATGAGCATGGTTGGGATAATATCGTTCACCCTGCTGCTGATCAAGGAATATGAGCTTTTGAACAAGGTATGCTAAGTCAGGTTACGATTACTATCTTCTTATCATAATAAAAAGTATACAACGTGGATTTTTGATCATTCCGCATTCAACAAACTATCAAAATTTTGTTTTCAAAGCAAATAAAATAATGACTTGTATTCGTTCGAAATTCGAAGTTTAATTTTCATTTGGTTATTTTCGGCCAGTTTTCGTTGTAGCTGTCTATCCAACATAAAAAAATAATATGGATGAGAAGTTTTTGCAATTTCTGACTTTTCTAGTACTCAAACCTCAGTTGTCCCATAGAGATTTTTTATCCTTATAAAAAACAGGATCGATTTGCATTACAAAAAGTTTTTATGAAAATTGTCCTTTTTCTTGCTGACTGTAAAAACAAATTAAATGCGGTGAATGTAGGTGAAAATTTCTCAAAAAGTTAAGATTTGTCTTTTAAGACCGTTTTCCTGCAGCTACAGCGGATAAGGTACCTGCCCTTATTGCCCCATCTCAAAAATCCAACCTGTATTCTCAACTTTATTGACAAAATGTCGGCCTTACAAACCGGTTCCAGGTTATCATCGAACATGCTATCTTAACGGCAAGTCTAAGTTTTCAAGTTGTCGGGTAGATGTGAACTTTCCGCGATAGTCAAACCAAGCTCTCGACTAATTAACGGTTCCTTATCTTTCATTAAGGTGTTCTACTCTTCGAAGAACCAGCCAACGCGGCCCTTAGTGGAAGAAGACAGTGATGTGGCCAAGGAACGTTGCGAAGTGCAAGCGCTGACTAGACCGCAAGTGTCGCAGCAAAGCCTCGTGTGCAGGGACCTTACCAAGTTCTTCGGCCAATTCCTTGCTGTCAACAGGCTTACGTTTGGTTAGTACAACAAGACAGGGTGGAGAAAAAAATACCTATTATTATCTTTATATATATAAAAATTACGTGTCACGTTGTTTGTCCGCGATGGATTCCTAAACTACGGAACCGATTTTAAATTTGATTTGCACACCGTGTGCAATTTGATCCAACTTGAAACATAGGATAGCTTACATCTCAATTTATAGTCGCAATATTATTTTATTGCAAATTATTTGTCTGTTATTTGACAGTCACAATTATCTGTTAGCTCCAAACGATTCTAACAGATGGCGATATCTGTTGACTGGATTGAATAAGTATTCAATAGATGGCGCTATGTTAAAAATACAAACGTTTCATATAAGCTACAATTTAATAGCATAACCACCACGTGTTGCTGAGGCTAAGGTATAACCTAAATTTATTTTGTAATAAACGAAATACAGTGAAATTCAATTGTTCTTACTTTTTAAATTTTTGGTGTTAGCATAGCTGGCCACGTGTTACTTAGACTGAAGTATAAATTCAATTTAATTAAGCTACACTATGTCCGGGTGACATAGGCTATATTATATTATGCTTTGCTACCCGGGCGAAGCCGGGGCGGGTCGCTAGTTAAAATATAAATATTTAAGAAAAAAATCATAACTGGTGAAATGTGGGTGAACTGTAGACCTTCCCCTCTGCCCAACCCTTCGGGGAAACAAGGTGTGATGTTATTTATTTCTGAGCACGCAGCTTAATTTGCTTTTTTCAGAGAATCACGGTAACCAATTAAGTGGTTCTCGAGTTGTAATCGCACTAACAGACAGACAAGGACGTTGCGTTTTATAATGGGTAAGAAAAAAAAAACTGCATTCAAGGATTTCAAAAAGACGCGTCTAAATGGAAACGTTACCCCTTCCCCTCAACTCTCATAGGTTCATAATAATCGTCACATCAATCTGTTTCGTTGTTTATCAGCGGTGCACAAAGGCGAATGCTTCGGCCTGCTGGGTATAAACGGCGCGGGCAAGACAACCACGTTCCGTATGTTGACGGGCGATGTGCACATCTCGGCTGGCGACGCGTTCGTGCACGGACTCTCCATCAAGACGCACCTGCAAGACGTCTACAGGCACATCGGTCAGTCAAACTATTATTAAATCTTATGTTGTTATTTTCTGCATCCATCACAACAGTTAACATGACATTAACTGTTCAGCGACTTGATCGTCGTATTGTTAAAGCGATTGACAAAAGCTTAATTTAGTTTCCACTGAAACTTAAATATTTAATTAACTGTGGAATGGTTACAGTCATTCTGAAATCAGCTTAATTCACACGGTAGTAGAGTTGACATTTGTTATAGAGACATCATTATCTGCCTAACCTTTTCCCAACTATCTTGAGGTCGGCTTCCCGTCCAACCGAAAGCAGCTGTATACCAGTATTTATAACCGACTTCAAAAAAAGGAGGAGGTTCTCTATACGACTGTTTTTTTTTATGTGTGTTAGCTCAGAACTTTTTTCTGGGTGAACGGATTTCGATGATTCTTTTTTCATTTGAAAGCTGGAGCTTCAGAAGATCCCATTTTAATTTAATCAAGTTCTGACCAGTGGTTTTTGAGTTATCCTTAATACTGCGTATTTTTTCCACTTAGTTTATATTGATGATGTTTTAATCATTTCCTGTCACGGTTATTTACATATCAAGTAGTGCCAGCGGAAGTCGGTGGCCAAAAACAAAAATACACAACCAAAGACACCTGACTTCCGAAAATAAAGTTATATTTCGCGTTCTTTTTTTTTTGGAAGGCGTTTGTTTTTTTTACATGGAGCAACTGCCTATCTGACCTCGACAACCAAGTTCTATAACTGGGTTGTCGAGGTCAGATAGGCAGTTGCTAATAACCCGATGGTTAATACGATACCCCTTAGTAAGACTGGTTGTCAGACTTTTGGGCTTCTGACTTCCCGTATCGACTGTAAAAGATCTATAAGTGACAGCTGGTGCTTTCCAAGGCACGGAGGGGTCTCAATATGTTATGGATGGTCACCAGTCCATGAACCGACCCCCTTCCCGCAAGCGTAGCTGAACTTTCGATCGACCTGTGAAGCTGCTATTAACCTAATCTGTAGTGAATGTACATTATGTATACAAATTGCAAATTAAAAAATGTTAAATAGGGCGATAATATTCTTAAAATTGTGATAATATGGACCGTAATACTGTCAGAAAACAAAAGATTTTATTATTATTGTTATCACTGAGCCACGAGCCCCTTCACTTAGCCACAAGCCCCTTATCGAGACAATAACATGTATATTGTAATATGTAGAGTGTATATTGTCTTGTCGCAGGTTACTGCCCGCAGTTTGACGCGTTGTTCGAGAACCTGACGGGTCGCGAGACGCTGCGGATCTTCTGTCTGCTGCGCGGCATCCCGGCCAAAGTCGGCAACGCACGCGCTTTATACCTCGCTACGACTCTCGGCTTTTTGGGTCACTACGATAAGAAGGTCAGTCATGTTCGTTAACATTGTAGAAAAAATAAATACTATTTTAGAATTGAGGCGATTCCTTATTCGTAGCTCGCAAAATTGAAGATTTACGTTTTTTTGCAAATTGCGGCGCTGTGTTACATTGTACGTCGATCAAAATTCATTGCGCGGCAATTGTGATAAAATTATAATTACTCAATTATAATCATTTAAAATATATATAGCTCATCCCCGGATCCCCCTTAAAATTAAATATTTTGAAAAAACGTAGATCAACTTTAAAGTGTTAATCTATAACAATTTTTTCTTTCAGGTATATGAATGCAGCGGTGGAACTAAAAGGAAAATCAGCACAGCTGTTTCCCTACTCGGAGATTCGTCGCTAGTGTTTCTTGATGAACCGACTACAGGTAAAATTTACCAAATACCTTACAGGAATTATTATTATTAATTACAGGGTGGCAGTGGGACATCGACGTGCACACTGTAACCATGAATTCAGCACATGATTCTTGGCCCGCTAGCGTAGAAATTTTTGATTGGTTTAAAAAAAAATCTGTTGTTTCATAGAAAAGTGCAATACCTACGCGGTCAAAATGTTTGGAAATGCAATTATTTTTAAATAACTTACGAAAATCTTTAACAATAAAAAGGGGATTCAGAATAATGTATGTCCTCCTGTCACCCTGTATAATATTTTGAAACCAATATCTACTTTTACTGCAATAAATTAAAGGAAATGTATTTTAATGTTTACAAAAAATGGTGCTTTTGGCACGGTTGGACTCATGTGTAGGCGTTCTTATTATCGTTCTTGCACATGAAGAGATTTTTTATGTGATATTTTGAACCTAGAAAAAAATTAAGCCACTGTTTTTTTTTTTTACATATTTTAAGAAGTTGCGAAGTTGTGTTTTAGAGTCAATGCTAGACAGAGACAGCACTGCTGATGTCATAGTAACTTCGCGCCATTCAGTACAATAATCGTTAAGCGTGACAAGGATAGACGGTAAAAATAATGATTTATTAATAAAATTATAAACGAGATGGAAAATGGAGAAATCAAAGCGTGTAATTACTCCATTTTCCAAAGATTTTTTTTTTTCACAAATCGTCTTTTTTTGCAACATCTTTAAAATATGTATTATGTTATGTAACTTTTTGATAGTAGTCAAATACCTTATTGACCACTGCCCGTCACTGCGTTATAACGCTTTTAATTTTCCCAGGCATGGACCCAGCTTCGAAGCGCTTGGTATGGTCGAGTATCAGCGAGGCGGTGACAGCGGGCCGCAGCGTGGTGCTGACGTCACACAGCATGGAGGAGTGCGAGGCGCTGTGTTCGCGCCTCACCGTCATGGTCAACGGACGCCTGTACTGCATCGGGCCACTACAGCATTTGAAGAACAAGTTCTCGCAAGGTGAGGCTATGCTCGTATGACCCCTGTTTTAAAGGTGCGCAAATATCGATAGTGTGGCTGTGGTGCATGGATGTTTTAGATTATTGCCGATCGACGTCTAACGCCGGGTCCACGGCTGACGATAACCGGTAAAATAATCGTCGATTATCTACCGATTGGCGTTAGATTATGTTCTTAGGGGATCTATATAGTGTTGTAAAAACTCGAGTCCTAAGTCTTGTAAGACTTAGGAATCAAATTCAAATATAAGTCTTAGTCTGTAGACTAAGACTTGAGTCCTATTGAAGACTCGAGTCTTGTCTAAAAAAACTCGAGACTCGAGTCTTGTCTAAAAAAACTAGAGACTCAAGTCTTGTCTAAAAGAACTCGAGACTCGAGTCTTGTCTAAAAGAACTCGAGACTCGAGTCTTGTCTAAAAGAACTGTAAACTCGAATCTTTTCAAAAGAACTTGGAACTGAGTCATGAGTGTTGCAAAGGACTCAGTCCTCGAGTCGTAATTTTAAAGATTCGACTCAATTATGCAAGACTCAGTGTGCTAAAACGGCTCGGAGTCTAAGGCCCGTGTTACAGAACCTCACTCACGACTCAAGAATTACTTATAACTAGTTTAGAGCCATTTGATTAGTTGAAACTAGTAATAGTTACATTACTAGTTTCAACTAATCAAATGGCTCTAAAAATTGTATTAAAATGATAAAAGAATTGAACCCTAATTATCCGGGACTGAGTGGTCATGGTTTGGACTTGAATATTCAAACACATTTTGAAAACATTAAAACTACATTACGCTAGACTCATACACGAGGAGAATTTGAGTGCGACTCGCTGCATAAAAAGGACTCGAGCGCACAAAGAGACTCGAGCTCTCGTGTAACGTTCAAGAGCTCGTAGAGAATTTATTTCTCTAGTCTTGGAGTCCTGTTGTAATGAGTCGGGTCTTGTAATTCATCATCCGAGTCCGTTTATATAGGACTCGAAGACTCGAGTTCTTTGCAACACTATCATCTGAGTCTTTATCTGGGGTTATAGGTGAACGAAGTCGAAAATAAATAAAATTATAAGTAGCCATTGTTTACTAACAAATGATTTTAACTAGCAGTGGTGGCTCAGTGGTAACGGCCGCGACTTACGCCTGTGTAGGTCGTAGGTTCGAACCCACACAGGCGTTTTGAAGACTAAAAGACTCAGATCTATACCGACTGATCGACAACTCTCGACCGCAATCTAGTTGCCCTTTGAGATTTTAGCTAAATGGCGCTACCATATCGTAACCGGTAATCAAAAGCACAATGTCAATCAGAAAATTATATCTATATTGTTAAACTTTCAGGTTACACCTTAATAGTCAAATGCAAATCCGGCCCAGACAGAGATAACGACGTGGTCAAGATACATAATTACATTGCTGAAAATTTCAATGAATCCAGACTTATGTGAGTAGTTTTTACACCTAAGAAATTTTGTGTAAACGCCCTGAATGTAGACTCGACCCACAGTACAAAGAACTGAATTACGTTTAGCCGAATTTTGGCACTTCTGCTAACTCTGCTGGAGAATGTAGGCGTAATGTGAATTTTATAATATTGATGTTAATTCTTCTTTGCAGTGAATCTTATCTGGGTATCAGTACATACTACATCAATGACGTCGGGTTACCGTGGTGGCGCATCTTCGACGTAATGCAGGAAGCCCGTAATCAGTTCCCCATCGAAGATTACTCCGTCACACAAACCACGCTTGAACAGGTATTCCTACAATTTACGAGATTGCAAGGCAACGCTGAGGCCGAAACATCGTTGAAATCGAATGAAGCTTAACTTAAGCATTACTGTAAACTACGGAATATCAGATATAAATCGAATTTCTAAACGCCTAGTCGAAGATAAACACTTTTTAATCGTTTCTTTACAGCATAGGTAACCATGCTGTTTGGTAACATTGTCTAAATAATAAATATATTACTAAATATAGATCACTATTGATAAATACTGCCGGCTATACTTATGCGTACATTTCTACTTAACAAGTTGTTAACGTTTTGGTCTATTATCGATTAAATAAATCGATCTAAACGGTACAAAATCCAAAGATAAGTTAAGATAATTTGGATATATGAAACTCAATTTAGTACTTAACAATAAGTAGTTGTATGCATAGTAAAAAACGACACAACCATTTTGAATGTTTAATATTTTATAATTATGTAAAAATTAACTTATAAATAAATATTTAGGTATAGTTAGTGTATTACAACTGTATCGTTAAATGTTGTTGTTGATCTGTTTGACTGTGTATTCGATACATACAAATATAATGTACGTAATGCAACTGTTCTTCTAGGATCAATTTTCAGAAGCCTTCAATATAACTATTCAAATCTTTCCAAAAGCGTCACAAATGTTTTTAATAATCCTTTGAAGTTAAAGCACACTGTTGTTGATATTATAAATCAATCGGAAAACATTGTACTTATCGTCTCATTCGAGAAGCTCATTAAAGAGCGCTTTATAGTTTGTCTCACCTCGCATTTAGTAACATTATAATTTTCGTGTATTTTTTTATGAAATCTCAGTATTTTTCATTGACATCAGGGGTTCAAAGAACAATAGAATTTTCAGTTAAATAAATGAAATATTATGTCGGGGAAAAGTTATTTCTAATTTTATATACAAATTCAAGACTAAGAGCTGGTGTGGCACCCAAATATCGAGCATTTTAGTATACCCAGACTTTTTCAAATTTGTCAAAACTGTTTTGTGGTCAACCCCTAACTCTTCAGCTATGGCGTAACTACTAATATGCCGAAGTTGCTCCACTTTTTCAAAATTCGTATCGAATTTATCCGTAACGTAACAGGGCGACTAGAGCGAGCTGCATCGTTGACATCTAAATTCCCGGACCCAAAACGCTTGAACCAACTTTTTTACTTTTTTGTAATAAAGCTTCAAAATGTATTGCTTTCTTCGTTAGATTCACTCATTTTGGCGGACAGAAAAACAATTTAAAAATCGCGGGTAATCGTTTATAGTCTATTTTTTTTTTGTGACGTCTGTTTAATGGTATCAAAACCAGCCAGATAGAAACAGTACAGCCAAAGAGGTTTGACTACAACTTTATACCTATAAAATACGAAAAATCTTTTTCCCCGACCTATTAATTCACGCCATTCCATATTTTCTTATAATAGTGCCGATAGATCTAAACTGATCTGAACATTCACAAACATAATCTCAAGATGTATGACATCATTACTGTTTAGCTTTGTTACTGTGGTTATTTTAAGTTTATTTCGAATACGTTCTAAGAACATACCTGACTTAGGCTTCGTTTACAAACAAAAACACCATGTTTAAGATGTGCTACACACTTGTCACACTTGTTTGGAAGGGCATTACTCGGCAGAGCCGGGTGGTAAAACCGAATATACGTAGTAATTGCCTAGGGTCAGTTTTGTTGTTCAACAAATACTGCCTAAGAAAAGTTAAATTTACCGAAATATTTGAATTCTATTTCCAACATAGCTCATGACTTTGAGTAGTCAAAACAACCGATAAAATAAAACAAGCAGTGTTTAATATAACGTGCCTATTCAGTAATTATTTTAGTGAGATAATATGGTGCTTGTTCTTTTAGGAAAATAAATAGGTCGTGTAATTGAGTGTAACTTTTGGTCAACTGTACAGCTCTTTGCTCTATAATAAACTATAAACGAATTTAAGAACAGTACGTGGTTGTTTTATAAATTTGAATTTCTCAGTACCAGTTCTGAGTTCAGATTTGTGCCCAGTTTTTGTGCAATAGACTCGTCTATCTGGCGAAATGTGGGTGTGCTGTACACCTTTGCCTGATCCTTCGGGGAATTCAGGCGTGATTTTATTTTATAGATCGTTCAAATTATGGAGCAGTAACTTTTTTTTAAAACTTTTTTTACACGACCTTTAATTATGTTATGATATTTATGAGTGTATGTTTTATTAATTTATTCTTATACTTAATAGCAAAGGTATTTTGAGCTTAAAAATATACAAATGTAGATGAATTTCAAACCTAATAAAAGTAACCTCTTGCCGTTATCCTAATTTACCTTTTAAGTAAGTGGTTATTAATATTTTATATTTGTCGCAATCTCGTAGAATAAACAGTCGGCCTGACAAAAGGGGTAAGACATAGCATCGCATACAAAATATTAATCGGACGAACAATACGCACTCGCGCACGCAGATTTGGATGTATAGCCCGATGAACGTTGCGATAGTCGCGTCGTCTTGTGGTTTGTGATATCCGTGTCCTTGCTTTGTTACGGCACTTTGTGTTTGCTTTTCTTATGCTGTAGTGATCGTTGTTATACATTTTAAAACTGTTGCTGTCTGACGGTTCCCAGTATGGTAACTTAATGTTTACATCGGTCGATGATAACGTATCTATACGTAATCTTGTAAGATACCTATGCTCCCCTATTTAACAAACTTTTTTTGAATAGTTAGCTACAATTATTGCAATTCTGGTATTACTGTTGTTGGCTATGTGGAGAGCGACGCAATTGTTAATTTTTATTAAGAAATACATTGTACAATGTGTGAATTTGTGTGATATGATTTGTGATCTATTGTAATTTGATTGTGTTATTGCCACTAGAAAAATATATATTTAAGAATATGCCCATGCTAATGATATAGCTAACGCCATTTTACAATCGGGCCTAGTTTAATTTTTATTTAATTTAATTAGTACAAGTTCCTTTGAACATAAGTATTATAAAAAAACCTTTTTACAAATAGTCTGCTGCACTCATACACAGCTTTCAATGACTACTTGATAATTACGCTTCAACAGTATACATAACTACTTATAATTTATGCAACATTCTGGCTTTAAAGTATTTCTGTACCTGTCGATGTTTTGTATATTATATTCTTAAGGACGGTGTTTGTATGTGTAGTGTTTATAGACAATTTTTAATAAAACTAAGCATATTTTATCACAATTTGTTTAATTTTAATTATTACTAAGTAATTAAAGCTTATCCCAATTTATTAGTGTTCGATGCAGCATTATACACCTCTTTTGCCGTCATATCAGTAGTCACCCCCCTTTCAAGCCACACCAGTCCAGCCGGCCAGGCGCACTCCGCATTTTAGGTATCAAGCTATAAGTGCGCGGCAGGCTTGACTTGTCGGTCTAGACCAGTGGGCTGCCGCGCGCCCTCATCCATACTAATATTATAAATTCGAAAGTAACTATCTGTATGTTACCTCTATCACGCCTAAACCACTGAACGGATTTCGATAAAATTTGGCAAGGAGATAGATGGCATCCAGGCGAAGGACATAGGCTTTTTGTCCCTGTAGCACGTTCCCGAGGGATAATTTCCGACATCCACGCAGGCGAAGCTACGGGCAGAAGCTAGTATTATACATATATATTAGTCCATGCGCGCGCCGGCCGGTTCACAAGTTAGTTCGATGCTCAATCACACGCCGCGTTTCGTCGTCTGTCCGTCGCTTAGTTAAGACAATAACTAAAATGAAGTCAAAAGCACATTGCATCGCATTCGGCTGCTTAAATAATAACAAGGCTCCGATCCTCACGTTTTTCACACTTCCAAAGAACATTGAAAGGTTGCATTGAAAATGCACGTCTACTTATAAGTAATTAGGTAGGTATACCTACCTACCAAATGTTTACTTTTGTTATTTTTATTTATTTCACCCGTATTTATGTAGTTAGATATTAATAATTATTATTTTAGTATAGTTAAGGTACTTACAAGTTATGTTTACAAGGTCCGGTTTAGCTTTGATAAGTATAGGTAGGAAAGTACCTACTCAAATTTTATATATATATTTTTTCGTGAGTTCCTACCATGGACTAACTATAACTAAATATCATGTAGTACGATTTTGATTATGTAGACAACAGAGTACTCGTACGTACTTATTAATTTGGCCAATTATGAAGGTACGTAAGGTAAGGTAGGTAAGTACCTAGCCTAGGTTTATTTAAAACGTCATTTGTTCACAAAACTAGAGTAATAGGCACATAATAAAAGAAAAAGCAAAGCAATAAGGATCACCTTTGTACGTATTTTTCTGTTCCTTTCTTCTTGTCTGTTTATATAAGTGTGTACATAAATGGTTAAATAAATAAATAATTGGTAATTAAATATTCAGATTAATTATCCTTTAAAAGAAGACAACCCTAACGTAGTCAGAAGAGATAAAAGATACGCGATAGAAAGAGAGGCAACTTCTAGGTGGGTATGTATAACTGTATACAATTAGCACTATGAGACCTGAATTGGACTTTATTATGTCGTAGCAAGAGTCGCTTTTTATTTAAATGATTTTGCGGAGTGTATCTTCTGTACTTGTACTATTATGTATCCTGTAGCCTTACTATCTATCACACAATCCATCCATAGTTTCTTTGGCCTTCCCCTAGCTACTGTGAAGCTCTGATGCTTTACTGTAACAGGATTGTGTTAGCATAGTACCTAAAGATCTTTAACCTTTTGAACGCCAGAGCATAAAAGCATCGGCGTACCCTCCACGCCAATCCACAAATTCAGTGAAATAACCTTAAAAAAAGAATAGGGATTCCTAAAGTTTATGGATAAACCATTATTTTTTTAATTTTATTGTCTGTAATAATTTCGAATTAGCACTACTTGTAACATTACAATTTTATTTAACCTTCCACTACTTCTCATTACAGTAATCATTACACGGCATTTACAGAGACTTTATCAGTGTAAAAGCAGACATTAGGAGACAAAAAAATTAAATCAAATTACAATAAGGTACAGCACTAAGTATTCTCGATGCTTAATTGCGTTGCTTTGTTTTGCTGTGCCCTGCAGTGTGCGATAAAGAGCTGATGATAAATTAGCTTTGCACATTTATAGTATTTATATAATTAATATTTTTACTTGATAAAACCTAACCAGTTTAGATAGCGCCCCAATTTTATTTACAACAGGGTCTTTGGTTACTTAGCTACGCCACTGAATGTATGTAATTATTGAGTTCACAATTTAGTTCACGATACCGTAGCGCAGCTACGGCGTAGCTCGGACTGTGCTACGGGCTACGCGAAGGACGGGGGCGCGCATTGATATCCATGCAGTGGCCGGATATTTATTCCAATTTTTTATTTAATTAATTAATTAATTTCGTAGGTGATGAAGTTGATATCATTAAATTCTTTCCTTCTGTGAAATGCAAATCTAGACTCTATGCATGTTTAATGATTGTCCTATATAATCATGTTTGTAATTTTGCCCCATCTTTTCCCCTTCATCAATATCTTCTCTTTAAAATAATTTTATCTCTAGACAAATAATAATAATTAACAAATTAAATTAAATTCGTGGCGAGAGCCTGGTGATCCGTCACACGGTATCCTAGTATAGACCCCAGTCTCTCACAAAGGATTATATTTTATGCATTATTTGTATAAAAATGTAATTAAGTAACGTATAGATTCGTTCTTCTGTAATGTTTAATCAAGCTAGCTATTCTCGAACAACAAAATTCTTTTTACAATGATTTTTACTTACCTAGTATTTAAACGGTGGGACTAAAATATTGCCATTTTTTACTGAAATGTTGGTATCGATAAACACATTCCCTATCACCCGACGCAAACGCATCACTACCGTCGATAACCTCGTCACTAACTACATTTCATTATCACTTTGTATCTGATAAGCCAAGTACGTAGGACCACTTTATTTTAGGGATTATTATTAATTTAAATTAAAAAATAATGTCCGTACATGAATGTTATTAAGGCCCTAATTAGGTGAATAAGGCCACTTTATTACCTACACGTGACTTGAACTATTTTGTTATCTCTCACCAACTAACGATTACAAAGCTGTTCGAAATGATTATTATAGGCAGGATTTTTTGATGAATAACGATGGGTGTATATTTTGTAGATATTTTTAATGGAATTCTTAACTGTTTGATCACACATGTATGTAGATACTCGTACTATAAATAAATAGCCCTAAAATTAATTAAATATGTAAGTAGTAGTGTGTACACATGATACAATTAAATGCTAAATAAAGCTTTTTGGTATGAAAGTAAAAAATATATTTTTGGTTTAATCACATAATTATAGGTAACAAAATATTACCAAACATTATCGTCACTAATTTTCATTATTTACATCTACTTAAAGAATAAAAACTGGCGCAGGCGAAGCGATTGAGCATGTGTTACAAATAAATAAATTTATCATAAACCTTAATATTAGGTAAATAAATACATGGACGCCATTTCTTTTTTTTCCGCTCCCAGGTAGGTTCTGCTAATAACAATGTTTTTAATTTACATAATTAGGTAGGTTACCCACCTATTATTTTATCTGCTACATTGATTTCCGAAGACATTATTTACAATATTTAATCATTAAAAAAATGCTAAAAAGTCATTTACTGTCCGACAGCCTTCATTAATCTCTAAGCCTTAAACTTAGAAAAAAAAATGAATTTAAGTCATGGAATGTCGCTAATATTAAAATTAAATAAGTAGGTACCTACACATAATCTGTATGTACATTACACGCATTATCAGATATTACATAATACAGATTGCAAGTAAATATGACTTGTGCAAAATATTGCCGCCTATCATTATTATTAAATATAGGTATTTAAATGATTGCTTAGCAAATTGACCAGCAACTCAAATTGTTCGTAAATTCTAATCACAATTATTATTCTAATGAATTTATCTGACTATACATAGCTGTTCTGAAGATGCGACGGCTCAACAGATACCAATTATGGGCACGAGCCTGTGTCTCACGGTAGACACCGTTAGGCTCAGTAAAAATATCTGTATCTAAACATGGCGTTATTTGGGGATCAAGTCGCATGTTTTCCTTTTAGTGAAAAAAATTCCGAATTTCTTCTTTAGCTTCACAATTTTTCTACAATACATAGAAATTCGTCGGAAAATATAGTTACCAATCTTTCGAATGTCAATTTCTAATGACATCAAAACCAGTCAAGTACAAGAAAGTCTTTCCCTGACCTATTAAACCGACATTAGGAATTTTCTATCTAAACTTCTAAATAACTGTCCGTTATAGTGTGGCGCCTTCTGGTCGCTGATACTTGGTGAACTGTAGGAATATTTGTTCGAGCGTGGTCTGCGAGATGCTGTAGTCTTCGATCTCCAGGTCCCGCTTGGCGCGCTCCATGATGCCGAACATGCGTGACCACGCCATGCTGCGGTCCGGAAGGTAATACGTCAGGAGACCCTCATACTCCTCCCTGGAAAATAAATAAGCGATATTTAGGTGCCTTCTTTCTACCTGAACCATATATTTGATGTGCAGAAGACTAACTACGCTTAGGAGGTAGTTTCAGAACCACACTGTGTGCATTGCGCGGATTGCTATAATGCACTTGCTTGACCGTCAATGTGAACACGTGTTTATTCCTATTTTAAACTTAAATAGGCTGTCTAATAAGATTGCTAGACACTATTGCTACCAACCATGCAGGCACAAATGCATACTAAGGGCTACTATCGAGAAATTCTTAATGGTAAAGCCCATAACACTTTGCCCGACTTGAGGATCCTACCCAGGACCCTCTGCTCAACAGACGCGCTGATTATAACTAGAGGAACTCTTTTTTTAAACTCACCAGATAAAGAAAAGAGGTAATTAGGTACCTATTTTTGGCACATAATTTCTCATTATACCGTACCGTTTGATAATGTTTGTTCCTGAACCTTAAAAACTATGAAGAGTTTTTAAGAACCAGGAATATTTAGTCTAGATAGTCTAACTAGTAGACAATAGATAAAGATTATTTTATAAGACTTACATTATCCGCGGAGTCTCGAAATGATTATTAACGTATTCTTTGACAGAATCAGTCACGCTGCATGAGCTTTTTATTGAAGCTGTTTCACTATCTTTTTCTTCCAGTTTCATTTTTATAATTAATGTAAATCCTGAAATAGAATTTTATGCACATTAATTATGGTACTTATAGAAATAAACCTAGTCTTAAGATACCTACTACACGTTAGCATTGCGATTAGGTATTATCATGTCACGTGATCCGGGAATCGACGATTGATGATTGAAAATCGAGAACAGCTTATGATAGGAAAAAAATAAGTACTATCGTACCTAATCCTTTTTTTTAAATAATGTTATGTACTATAGTAGTAAGGAGGTAAACTATAAATAATTAATAGATAGAAATAAGTGGCAATCTTGAAGGTAGAGAAAAGAGAACGTGGCCAAGTTCAACACGTTAGGTCCGACCATCAGTATCTCCTTTTCCGTTTCAGTTCACGACGCTATTTAAGTCACAATGGTTGAAAATCATATGAAAAAAGATCTTCAGCATCTCAGCATTGCGGAATACGACTTTAGGAGGATGGAGGAGGAGGATACCTTCAGAAAACTTAATCTTGAGGTGTTGTGGAGTGCCGAGGCATTGAAAGCGTCCGTTGACCATGATGGTGAGTCGCGAACATAACGCTTCGCACTCCTCCATGCTGTGTGACGTCAGTACCACTCCGCGTCCTGCACGTTGCACGCCACGCGTCGCACGCCACACCTGCATAAATGAAAACGTTACATAAGACAGGGTACGCAAATTATGCGATTGGACGTGGAGTTGCGGACACCAGCCCGCCTTACTACTACACAAGACAGGTTTAAGACTAGGTATATAGAGGGGTATGAGGAACAGGATGTAAAGTTCACTCATACTCTATGGAAAAGGGAGGATCCTCCGACCAGACGGGTGTTGTGTCTGGTGGGCAACTGCCCGACGATTGTTGGTAGTCGCGACGCCCCCGCAAGGGGGCGTGGCGAGCGGTGCCAGGGCGTTTTGCCCTCTGGCCGCGGGAGCAATTTAGTGGCCCGTAAATACGGGCCCTTCTTTATGTGCGCATCATAGGCATGCGGCGGATTGAGAGCGCGTAGCGCCGCGCTCCCACATGAGTGGTTGCTATTTGTTTTCCGCAGGCGCGCCGCGACGCTAATAACATAGCGTCGCTTTCTTCACGACACCTCGGCGGTCAGTCCCCGCCAGGTGAGACCCCTAGTTGCCTAGGGGAGGCCCGACGAAGACGACCAGCGAGGGAGGTGCCGACTCGACGCTCCTACGGAGCCCGACGATTGATGTCGGGACGTTGTATATATGCTAGTTGCGTGGTAAACTCTGCTTGCGCGATGCAGGATTTTGCCTGACTTCAGTATGACGTGTAGCTCGCATGTGGCGATGTAAATACCGCTACAGGTACATTCCACATTACATAATTCTTGTCGCGATAGCTGTTGCAAGGTGTTGCCAGTTGCAGCCTAGTGCCCAAGCGAATATAAGACCCGGCGATCACCGAGTAAGATACCCGCCTTGTCTTCCAGCAGTAACTATAATCTTCAACTTTATTTCTTTATTGTTCTCTCACGATCACAAACACAGTACAAAGTTAACGTGACACTTAATAGAGACTGGTGTCTGTTGTAGGTAAAACCTGTATTATAGATCACCGCATGCTTACCATCCATCGGACAACTCACTTATGACCTATGACTGTTTTAAATGAACAACGACAAAACGACAATAACAAAGATAATGTGACTATGTTGCTTCTGACTGACGAGGATTTATGAGATAAGTAGTGCAATCTATCCAGGGTGTCAGAAAATTAAGCATAACATTTAATTAGGTATTTTATTCCTTCTCTCGCTTTATTGTTCCAGAGCGATATTATGCTCAACTAGTGCACTTCAACCTACATGGTACATTAATATCTGCACTGTAGGCTGAAGTTATAACAGTAGATTCTTACATGTCGTTTGGCGGCGGGATCGACACCAGTTGTAGGCTCATCCACGAACACAAGTCGCGTTCGTCCCATGAATGCTATCGCCGTGTTCAGCTTGCGTTTCGTGCCGCCTGAGTACTGGTGTACCTGCGAACGACCGAAGAACACATAAATAATGACAACTATAAAGTGACACGACCATGGACCAGCCAACCAATATCTTCTTCACTTTGCTTACTCATATGTATGGCCCATAAAAATACCTTTTTGTCAAGATGTTTCATGAAGCCGAGCGCGAGTGCGAGCGTATTTGCGGTAGGCGCAGCGGTGCGCATACGCAGCCCTCTCATCAGCGCGAACATGTGCAGCGTCTCGCGACCCGTCAGCTCACCGAACAACGCATCAAACTGCGGACAGTAGCCTGCAAAATACCACGGTATAAGTAGTTACACAGTGTTTGATGTATTCCGGAAGCGTCCGCGACATCCAAAACTTTCATTCGTTTCATTGAGAAACTTATTATAAAGAACAAGCAATCAATTACAGACACCGGGACTCGAGCTACTGACCAATATTCTCGTGTACTCTGTCGAGGTTCCTCTGCACGGAGTGTCCGCTGACATAGGCCTCGCCGCTTGAGATGGATTCGTCGCCCATCAGCATCTTGAAGGTGGTAGTTTTGCCGGCGCCATTCACACCCAATAGACCGAAGCATTCACCGTCGCTTACACCTTGAAAAGGAGGTTTTAAAGGTTAGCTACATTTTATGCTCAATTGGTATTTCAATAAGTTACGTGCCAAACCGGAGTCGTTGGCACCCCATCTATTATCGTTGCTGCTCAGATAATCATCATGGCATCCACAAAACTATTCAGATAGATATCGCTTAGTTAGAAGTCCACCTACTCATTTCGTTTCCTAAAACCACAGAACAAAAGCTGAAACACTCACTCAATGATATTTGGTCTACGGCGAGATGTGTCCCGTAGTACTTAGCTAGGTTGTTGGCCAGCAGTGCGTGTTCGGCGCGACGCGGGGGCAGCACGCGACCGGCGCGCTCAGCTTCGCGCAGCACGTCCTCATCTAACGTGCTCTCGTCCAATGGAGGCGGAGTCTTTTTCCATGTAAATAACTAAGGTAAAAAGAACATACGTTAGTCGCCTAACCTAAGGTGTCAATTTAGGTGCAAGAGCAACAGGACCAGTCAGTTTTAGGACATCATGGTTTCATGTTAAACAATGGAGTAATAAGTAGATGTAACAACAAGTAGCGTATCTTTAGGTGAACATGTCATACATACAATTCTGGATTCAAAAATAGTTTAATCAATTATATTGAATATAATTATTTATTTACTATTAAAATTATAATATAATAACCTAACCTGACTTACTAAAACTAGTAACGAACTAAAATGTAGCGTCGAAAAATTCCTCCGCATCGCTGTCGACTGGTAATGTACCCAAAAAACTGGCAGCATTGCCACGTTGTATGGCAATGCTTAGCCTCTGGCCGAGGTAAAGTCCAGCCCTTGGGTCACATGAAGTATCAAACAGGCGTTTGAAGATTTCGCTGAACATTACCGATAAGGTTGTTATACTTTAAAAATAGTTGTAGAAAATATAAATACCTATTAAAAAGCTTAAGATCCATAGAGGGTGTCTGTATATATATACCTACGTTATAATATCACAATAATTACCTTCTGTAGTACTCTGTACTCGATGGTCATGAGAATGACCCAGAATGATACGCAGGAGAAGCACATACTGAGCAAATACCGCATGATACCGGGGTCCTCCCAATCGAAGTATGCGTTTTCACGGACTGCAAACAAAACCATGAAAATTTTGTTGAGTTTACAAAAAATTGGTGCCGAAGGCTTTTGTCACGGCTTGAGAAACATACTAAATCTAGAATAGAATTGCAATGCCCTGATATTTATGTAATCCGAACAAAAAATGAATGAACGAACAATAAACGGAACTTGCGTAGTATACAGGAACGTTTTATAAAAAATGTGGCTGTTATTTTAACACATTGTGGTCTCTTACGACTTCCACGCGGGCAGGAACTAGAATTTAATAAAAAGAGTCTCTTTATTACTTAGGTACAATAATCAGATTGTTCTGCAACCCTTCTAGAATCATAGAAGATCATAAAAGTTTGAACTAATATAATCAATGATTTCTCCGTCATCATCAGCAAACAACAATTCATTGATCATTGTAATATTATAAACAAGGCATACCAATTACAAAATTACGCAACACAATATAAAATATAAAAATAAATTATCAGCTGTACCTCATAACCTGAATTTATTTTGACTTTACTAACCAGGTTTTAGAGACTTAATTCTTCCACATCGGTGGGTAAAATATCTAAAGTGTAATCCTAGGTTTACGTCTCTTGGTGACGCAAGATGAATTATTTGATTAACCCTGAATTAGCTGTTAATTCAGAGTTATTTAGGATAACCCAAGAACGCGCAAGTGGGCCTACATAAACTAACTTACAAAACTACATTCGGGAAATGATGGCACTTACCGCAGCAGTTATCAGGTAGCTGTCTACACATATTCTCCATGGTGCACTCAAGATTGGGATACACTGCTTGCAAGTACTCGCAGCCTTGAAGGCAAGTGTACTCGCGTAAGCCGATCTGGTTCAAAAACCTGAACAACAAATACATTCCAAAATGCATAAGTAAGTAAGTATAGCTTTTAATAAACATCTTTTTTGGAGGGCGGTAGCGACGGCAGCTGAGTGATCTTGATTGTTTTAACAGTAATAATATGGAACGTCTCGTACAAAGCCACACGCGGCCTAAATACTCCAAGTCTGAGAAAAAAATAAAGGTCTAACGTACTTGGAAGATTTATGTGACAAAATGTTAGTGACTAAAAGTTTGGTACATGGCTACTCTGCAGTGTGTTCTGATACCTAATGTAAAGATGGTTATGGAATAATACCTTATTGCAGTGACGAGGCTGTATAGCGGGAAGAACTGCAGTATGTTGTCAAGAATTTTGGCGGCTTCCTGCGTATCCAGCATAGGATTAGATAGCGCCTCCACCACCTGCGCGCCCATCATACCTGCAATACACAACCGACGTGATAGAATGGATACAACTCAAACTCAAAGCATTTATTTCAATTAAACCATTTACAGGCACTTTTGATTTGTCAAGGAGTCGGTCAGTTAGTCAGAAAGTTGAAGCTAGGTGCCCATTCCAAAACGTACATGTCTATGGAGAAGAACGGGCAGGAAACTCGGACACTCTTTTAAATCAACTTACTACAAAATCCAGGGTCCGTTATTTTTGTTGCTTCTATGTGTGAGATCAATCAATCTGCCTAGCCTTTTCCCAACTGTGTTGGGGTTGGCTTCCAGTCTAACCGGATGCAGTTGATTTACATGTTGCGACTGCCTGTCCGACCTCCACAACCTAGTCACTGGGTAACACAATACCCCTTGATAAGACTGGTTGTCTGACTTTTGGGCTTCTGATTACCCGTAACAACTGTCAAAGATCTACGAATGACAGCCGGGATCAACGGCTTAACGTGCTTTCCGAGTCATGTGTGGTCACCCATCCACGAATCGACCGCAGCAAGCGTAGCTTAACCTACGATCAATCCGTGCGGCTGTTATTATTTAACCACGATTTTCACTGTGGCTATGTCGCAAAACAATACAAAATTATTCAAAATATTGGATTCCCATCCAGCTCAACCATTTTGAACGTATCTATATTCTTTACTTCTAACATTCGGTAACGCGAATCTTATGCATTCAGTTTCTTTTTCATACCAAATCATTCCATATCATTTTTTCATTTAATACCAAATTATTTACAGTAAAACAAATGGACCTTGAGCATAGCGTTATTTACGTCGTCAAGCTTATGTTTATTTTAAAAAGCAGTGTTGTGGCATAAGCAAATAACACCTTGTGGTCGGTGTTTCAGTAAATGAAGTAAATCATTTATATACATATACAAAAAAAAGGAACGGACCCAATATTGAGCCCAGCGCTATCCCAATTTTGACTTTTAATCCCAATGTATTGGAACCGATTATTTTGAACTTGCTGCAGCCTATCATTCATATGTGATTTTAAGTCTAAGCTAAGTGCAGGTTTACCCAGTTCGTAACGCTAGAGTTTCAAGAGAAGTGTCTCGTGAAAAGATCAATATTTCATCTTGTACTTCTTTCCATGCGTTAAAGATGTGTTTTAATAATGTGACACCGGCGTTAGTAGTACAATGTTCTTTGGTGAAACCATACTATTGATCGTGTATACTATGATGTTATTCATACGATTAAAATGATTGGGCATTTGATTTAGCATAACTTTTTCAAACACTTTGCTAAAAAGCTATTAATATAATTGCTAAGCAATAAAATTCATTCAGCTGTCCTCACATAATGCCTTTAGGAATACAGACAGATCAAAGTCATAATACAGGTTGGCGATTTAGTCATCTGCATCCGTCAAGGGAGTGATTCTACCCTTCATTTGAAACAACTTTCGCTACGAAACTGTTATATGCTTCGTAAAAAAAACACAACTTCCTATACAACAGTTGACAGACTATGACGATTCAAGTATGTTTTTCTTTTTGTTTTAAATTCGTGCATGCCTTTCATAGCAAAAGCTGTTTATAATGACGTGTAGAATCATCCCCTTGATGGAGGCAGGCGACTAAATCGCCACCCTGTATATCATTCGATAGGTTTTCTGTGAAGCTGAATGAAACTACCCACATTGAGGACCTTATTCTCTCACGTTTAGCAGTTCTGTTACTTACCGAAAAGTATGTTTAGGAAGTAGAATCCAACGAAGCCAATAGCAGGTCCCTTGAACACTAGCGACATGAAGTATGTGAACGGCAACATCGCAGCACCGTATAGCATAACGACCAAGTACATTCGTCCTGAAGCAAAAGACGCCAACTTTGTATTAAGTATCTACCACATTATTACAGGAGGATATGAGACCACTGTCGTATATTACAATAATTAAAGTCAACAAAGGTAATTGAAACGAAAGTCGACATAAAGTTGGGTCAGTAGTGCGACGTGGATTAAAGTTCTAAATAACTACCTAGTTCTTGCACAGTGGACAAGCCGATGACGTTGAAGGCGACGCACGAGACAACGATGGAAATACAAGTGATCAGGAACCACGCCCAGTCAAAGACCGCGGCGCTGCCCCACAGTACGGCGGGCTGCACGCCTGCTGCGTTCTGTAATAATTTCGCTCCAGACATGCGCTCCTATAACAAAGAGTAAAAACCATTAGTACCTGGAATCCATTATTTGTGGGTAGGTGAAATTTAGCAATAATAATAATAATACAAACACACGAAACTCATAACTTTTCCCGTGGCGTAGACAGAAACTACAGAACGCCTCCTGCTACGACTTTTACCTACTACTTTTACTTCGACCACTTTGTACAGTCACGAGTCAGACAGTTTTGGTGTTCCTGCGATGTGACATATTTGTACTGCTACATGTATATGCCTTCCACAAATGATCACATATAGTTGCCGTCATCTTGACGACAGATATTAATGGATGAATCATGAAGTCAGATATTATTGCCGAGCTGTCAATAGTAATATATATATGCTCGTGACTGTACATCTAATGATCGTACACACATTAATAATATTATTATAACTCACCTTAATATAGAACATAATAAACACGGCGCTAACGATGCTGACACTACTGCCGATACCGGTAGACAGTTGCATGGACAGCATGGCTATCATCATCTGCATGTCGCTCTGAAATGAATTAAATTACTCTTTGTAATTGTATTACTTTAAAAACAGAGTGGGAAAGTCTAACACTTTCCCACTTTCTGTAATAAAGATATCAATGAAAAACAAATGCTACTTATATCATCCGAATGCAGCTGAATACCATTATTTTACATGGAGCGACTGTCTTTCTGACCTCCACAACCCAGTTACTGGGTAACACGATACATCTTGGTAAGAGTGCTTTTAGACTCTTGGTGTTCTGACTACCCGTAACGACTGTCAAAGATTTACAAAAACCAGCCGAGATCAACGGCTTAACGTAAGTACCGTAATCATTTTGAATTTCCTACAACCAAATTAATGTTTTCGCAGACACTATAGGTGAAACTTACCTGATCTGTATAAGTGGCCTCTAATGGATGATTATACACATTGAGTACGGCAGTAGAGTTTCTGGTTCTGAGAATAGCTGAGTGGATAGCGGCAAGGGATGTAGCAACGTCGTGATAACCAAAGTTACTGAACCAGGCTGTTGCAGAGTTGTCGTCAAACGTAGAACCAATCAACATCTGGTGACGTAGTGCTCCCAATGCTGAGTTTTCGTCTGTCTAAGTAAGCAAAAGAGTATTAAGAATATTCATAGTTACCTGTAATTAGCTTATGTGTAAAAAATCCAAACCTAATGATGGGGATGACGATTTTTTGTGTTTTTTTGCACATATCTAATAATGATGAATACAAAGTGGCGCGGACCTTATCACATTAAGTTATACCACGTATGGTATACTTAGACAGTATATTCAATTTGAATGAAATCCATTCATTAAAAAACACTGCTGTTCCTTACATTTTGTTACACGTAGCTCGACAAAATGTATGGGAAAAATGTTTTTTTTTGTGAATAGATTTCATTCAGTTTTTGCATATCGTCTAAGTATACCATGTAGCATACGTGGTATAATTTAATGTGTTAAGGTCCGTGCCACTTTGTATAAATGTTGATGGATGGAGTAGGAGAAGAAGACGGCGTTCACGTTTTGAAAACACGCTCGTTATACCAAAATCAAGGCTAAAATTACACAGCACAAGTGCTCATGTAGCATCAATTAAAATATATAATAAAATACCTAACGACCTAAAAATGGAACAAAATGATAAAATATTTATTAATCGACTCAGAAAACTACTGGTCGATAAATGCTATTGCTAATATATGCTATATTATACTCTAAACGATTTTTTGAATGATGACATCAAAATGGAATGACTTTCACCACTATTGTATTCATATCTATACATTAATTCAATTATTTTTATTTTGACTTTTGTTTATTTGACTTGTAGTACGTTTTATTATTTGACTTATTTTAAATTTATTTTTCATTATTTTAATTTGTGACATCATTATAATCATTAATTTTAAATCATGCTACTACTTACTCGTATAATGTGCTGTATTATTGTTGTGCCCGACATGTGAACTTATAAATAATATTAAGATCTTGTACACACATGTGATATGCAATAAAGATTTCAATTTGAATTTTGAATTTGAAGACCAAAGAAAAGATAAATGGATTGTGTAAGAGAAGATATGAAAGCAAAACGATATACGGCTGGCAGGATAGCATGGAAGACCAAAATGTGTTGCGCCAACCCTAATAAATAATGATCAAGGGAAGACAAATGATGATCTTAGAAACGGTAATACTTATAAGTGTTAACCGCCTAACTCGGTCGGGTTGTTGTAGTTTCCATAATTTATTCCATACTCTATTTTAACAGAAGAGTGATAAAAATAAGGCTAACTAAGATCTATTGGTATGCAACCCTCAGTGCGCGAGTCCGACTCGCATTTGGCTGGTTTTTAGGGTTCCGTAGCCAAAGGGTGCCAACGGAACCCTATTACTAAGCCTCCGCTGTCCGTCCGTCCGTCTGTTTGTCAGCAGGCTGTATCTCAGGAACCGTAATAGGTAGACAGTTAAAATTTTCACAGAGTGTGTATTTCTATTGCGGCTATAACAAAAAATAATAAAAATAAAATAAAGTAAAAAATTAAAGGGGGTCTCCATACAAGAAACGTATTTTTTTTTCGGCGTTTTTGCCTTGTGTTACAGAAACGTTCGTGTGCGAGTCAGACTCGCACTTTAATACCTGCAAACCGAGACGCCATTTAGAATAAAGTTAATCACATTCTTTATGACGCCAGGAAAATGTGATAAGTAAGTAGCTTTTAGATAATTACCTACCTAACAACAAACATTTAATGATCATAATTTATGTTTTAAAACTTGGATATATATTTTTTTGTTCTTTATCTTTATATCATCATCGTCGACACTTTTTTTTATGTAGATCGTTATTGCAATTGACTTACTCTATTTAGATAATATTTTTCGACAGATATACTGCCAATGTCAGTAAGATCCATTTTGCTAACATCAGAAGTGGTAAACATCAGCTCGTATGCGTTCGCCGCAAGAGCGCCCAGCGATGCTGTGAGAGTGCCGTTGAAGCTTAACAGGGTTTCCGTACTCGCATATCTGAAAGAATAAAGTTGCTAAATTTAACGCAAATGCTTTTGACAGACAATACAGTCTGTTGCTAGGAGTGCTCCAAAATAACACTGTTGATAGATATATTAATAATTCGACTGGCTCACACTGGAAATGTCAGTCACTCAATATGCGCTTTGCTAAATCGTATTTCAGATGATCATTGTTACCAATATCACCTCAATTCACCGAGTTAATGCAAACCGCATCTAACGTCCTCGTCAGAGGACTGAGGAAGCTAATAAAAGTACATAGGTAGGTACTCTGGATCAATGTAGGGGCTAGTTAGGGGCTTTGATCGGAACGAAGCTGTCTCTACAAATAGAATAGAATAGAATAGAATGCTCTTTATTATTTTCTCTTTATTTTTATGGTGTACCTAATAAAGAGTATTCTATTCTATTCTATTCTATTATGTACACCATAAAAATTACAGATATAAATGTAGACATTTTACACAGGGTGACACAATGGGCAGCACAAATATCGCGTAAATAAAGAATAAAAAGTATTTGACTTACCCTTCTGTTAGCATAAGGAGTCTCGCGCGTATGGTTGGCGTTAAAGACATAAGGTAATTGAGTACTCCGAGCGTTGCGTTTATGAGTAGGATAGGCGCGACGAACTGCAGCATCATAAGCCATGGCGAGCGGATCAGCACCAGCCATAGTTTCATCCATACCGCCAGCACCTGCTGGCAGAACAAGCGGAAGCCCGTCACGCTGCTCTCATCTCTGTCCACTAGAAAATAAGAACACAGTGTTGGATCAGTGGGTTAGTTGATAAAATACTAGGTGAAACTAGCCTTTTTATAGTAGGTAGGTAGGTAGGTACAGTACAATCAAGGTAGGTGGGTTTTTGGGGTCGCAGGCGCACAGAGTGGGGAGCCTGTCCGCCCACCGAGTGACCCCAGGGAAGACGGTAGCACAGTGGTCACGTGCTGCCGTGCATAGTGAGGCTCAAGGGAGGCCGCTTTACAGTCTCCCCAGGGATGTACCTTACAGGCGTTGCACAGGGGGATTCCAGAATTGGTCTTTTAAGAGGAACCGGGACTCCCTCTATGTGCTGATGGTGGTCGCCGGGGTGGTTTTAGTGAGGTAAAAATCCCACACTCCTCTCACTCACTTCTCCTTTTGAGGAAATACCCCCGAAAACAAAAAAAAAAAAAACACGTGTGGCACTCGGGGACTGCCGCGGTAAAGCTATTGCATAGCATTTTTTATCAACTTATGCAATTATAATTATTTATTTATTTTTTATTCCAGCAGTATTTTTTTTCTTTGATATTAATTCAAGTACAGTCGTACCATATACATACACGTTAAGCGAACGCTCGGCCGAGCTACATGGTAGGCGGAGTGTTAGGTTTTATTTTCGTTACGGAATTTCTTGATTCGGTCGCCGCGCTCAATGCCCGCGATAAAAGCTATGCAATAGCTTAAAAAAAGGTACAGTACAAGCCGTGTGCCCGAAGGGGTTTCTCATCGCCAAAAATGAAAGGAGTTAAATTAGGGATATATATTTAACCTCTTTTGGGGACGAATTTACAAAAATCCTTCCTTAGTGCTCAGTTACGTTATAGGTATAAGGAACGCTTGTGAAAAATGTCATGCTTCTGGATCCAGCGGTTTAGGCTGTGTGTTGTCTGTCAGTGAATTTAACATTTTTATGAAGTATGAAGATATAGATAAACGATCTCCAAGGTAAAGAAAATTAAACGAATTGCTTACTCTTGGCTAATTGATCAGTCGATAGACTATTAAGTTCTGTAGGTGGTGTAAAAGTCCTTTCAAAATACCTTATCCAACGCTATAGTCAGGTTTTACTGACCACGAGAGCGGTGCCGAGTGCACAGCTAGTGTAAGATTATAAAACCTCCTCTGATCAAGAACTAATTCAAGTCATGTTTTGAAAAACAAAAAGGTTGTACTTAATCTTATTTTGTAAATTTTCGATGAAACATTTTTACATAATATTCAGGAAAAGTTTATTATAACATTTTATATATTTTAAATAACTCACATTCTTCTAAAGATGAATCAAGCTCGTTTTTCAACGTATCGTCTATAGTTGAATCCGTCGTAGTTGTCACAGCATCATCAGATTCTGAAGTAACCGGTGCCAGGTCCGACCCGACACTGTAATACAAAACGTTATCTATATAATGAATTATATAAAAATGAATTTCTGTTTGAGTCTCGCTAAAACTCGGAAACGGCTTAACCGACTTAATATATATTATTTTGTTTTATTCACTTCTTCACTGGGATGGTTAAAAAGAAAAAAAAATTGGAAAACCCAAAGGAAATTTGATAGTACAATGTGTGACGGGTCAGCTAGGTGGTAGGTAGGGTAAGTAGATAGGGTAGGGTAGGTAAGGTAGGTAGGTACGGTACCTACCTACCCTTATTTACCCTTATATATAGGTAGGTACGGTACCTACCTACCCTTATATACCCTTATATATAGGTAGGGTAGGTAGTTAGGTAGATAGGTAGGGTAAGTAGGAAGGTAGGTAGGGTAAGTAGGAAGGTAGGTAGGGTAGGTACGTAGGGTAAGTAGGGTAGGTAGGTAGGAAGGTAGGTAGATAGGTAGGGTAGGTAGGAAGGTAGGTAGGGTAGGTACATCGGGTAAGTAGGGTAGGTAGGTAGGAAGGTAGGGTATTAGGGTAGGTAGGTAGATAGGTAGGCTACGTAGGAAGGTAGGTAGGGTAGGTACGTAGGGTAAGTAGGGTAGGTAGGTAGGCTACGTAGGAAGGTAGGTAGGGTAGGTACGTAGGGTAAGTAGGGTAGGTAGGTAGGAAGGTAGGGTAGGTAGATAGGGTAGGTATTAGAAATTACTAGTTTTACCCGGCCGGGCTTCGTACAGGTAGCACTAAGTCTACCTGTACGAAGCCCGGCCGGGTAAAACTAGTAATTTATATTTTATCGTTACCTAAAATAGATATAACAACACACTAAGTATTTATTACTTATGATTTACTTACGACATAAATACATCCTCTAATGTGGTAGCAACTAATCCATAGTTTTTGAATTTAATTTTATCGATATTCTTCTCCAAATCATTTAACATTTCTTCAAAGGTATGTGAATAGTCATTGACTAAATTATATGTGATTTCCGTGCCTACAAAACAAAAGTTTAAAAATAAAACAACTTCTTGCGAATAAAGCGGATCTCACACATACCACGCGCCACCCTCCGGTGCGCACATACAAATTCAATAAAAACGCGTTTCAGCGCGGGGCATTTCGCTCCGTTTCTTGGGCCCCGTCACGTCGCGCGTTGTAGTGTGAGATCCCTCTTAGGTAGCAGCAACTTACCGCGATCTTCCTTTACAATAGTGCCCGGAATGTAGTTATTTATAAGTATAGAGCACTCATGGAAATCAAAGTCATCGTCCTTAACGATCACAAGAGTGTATCCAACGCCGTAATGACGTTTGAGGAAGTACGGAGAACCCACGCACTGCAGACGACCGTGAGCCATTATAGCCACTCTGTCGCCCAGAATATCTGCCTCGTCCATGAAATGAGTCGTCAAAATCATCGAGCGACCTAAATGAAGTAAACGTGTTATGATTAATTTGAAAACATTATGAAGAAACAGACCTTCTGAATTTAAAGAGGCTTTAGGATTTACGTCCATATTCACACACAAATTTTGGAGGAAATAATAAATAAATAATTACTTAAGTACCTTTTTTCTCTTTCTGCAAGAGCTCCCACAGTGCTCGGCGAGAAGAAGGATCCATGCCAGACGTAGGTTCGTCGAGCAATACCACACGCGCTGCTCCGCTAAGAGCAATACCTACACACAAACGTCTCTTTTGACCTCCGGAAAGACCCTTTGAAGGATAGTTACGCTGTAAAACAAACAAAAACATATACGTACAAATGCAAACAAACAATTAAAAAATCGTAAGCTACACGGAAGTCAATGAGCCAACCTTTTCTTGTAGCTCTAATTTTTCAATGAGCTCATCTATTTCGTTATGAAGCTCTTTGCCTTTAAATCCCTTCAGCCTGGCGAAAAATTCCAAATGTTCCTTGACCGTGAGTTCGTTAAATAGCACATTGTGCTGTGGACATAGCCCGATATGGGAACGGGCCGCGGAGCCCTGCGTGGTCATATCAAACCCGGCAACGCTCACAGAACCGTGGGTTACCTTTAAGTTACCTGAAACATGAAGAATAACCATCATGCTGATAAATTAATGTCATAGCAAAAATGTTGTAGATTGTTCGGATAAAAACCCTCGACAATCGTACCCAAATGAATGTGCCAACTTGTATAAAATAGTTTCCGCATACCTCTGAAATTACATTTGTGGTAGCCGTTAATCAGAAGAATGTTTGAAGAACCTTCAACTCTTGTTTAGATAAATTATCACACTGCCTGGTATCATTATAGCCCACTTCACAAAAATACAAGAAGATATGTCGTTGCGCAACGGTTTAGTTGCTAACCAGAAGTGCATGTTTCAATTGAGCTGAACCCACTCTGCATTGTCATTGTAACGGCAAAACAGTGGGAACACTGTATTTAGACTGCATAGTTAAAAAAATCTTAATAATAGGTAGGCCAGAAAAGTCTATGTCAATTCTCAAGTAATAAATTAGGTTTAAAATTTAAAAAAGTAAAATTGTAAAGTGCTGACGTTAGAAAATAATTACTCATAATGTAACGAATTTTATCGATTCAAAATAAATAATATGTACAAACCCGTCATCATAGATATTGTAGTAGATTTCCCTGCACCATTATGCCCAAGTAAGACTGTGATTTGATCGTCATATATATTCAAAGATAAATTATTAACTGCTGTGTTATTCCCAAAGATTTTGGTTAAATTCTGTAAATAAATACGTCCAGTTATTTAGTGTTCAAGGTGGAAAGTTGAATCGGGCGCTGGAGAGGAAGTAGGTAGGTACCCTAAATATCGATGTCACCAATTTTTAGTATAAGGAAACATGAGACTTCTTTCAAAAGTTTAAAAAGTTTTCATTGCATTAAAAAATATTAAATCGCCTGCCTGAATCGGGAAAAAATGTTTTTTTTTTTTTATTCATCTGAATTTTGTGGCACCAATCAAAGGGGTCATAAGGATAATTTCTCTTTAATAAACATTGCATCTTACATTGAAGGAAGAACATATTTTGCGTACTTTCCCGCCAGGGCCCACTTCAACTTACCACCATAAGAATGAAAAAAGTTAGTAATTTCACAGATAATATAATAGTTATTAGCGGTAATTTGGTAAAGTTAGTAATGATGTACTTTTACATTGATTTTGTTGAAATACTTACATGCAGTTTCACACCAATCGCGCGGTCTGTGGGGTCCTTTTCTTTTATAATATCATCAAATTCACTATTTTCATTTTCCAAAACGAATCCAGAACCTGAAAAAAAATTCATTACAGAAATCATTTAAATCAACATATATTATTACAAAATCCTGGGTACATTATTCTTGTTGCTTCTTTATGTGAGAACAATGTAAAAAAAAATAACAGAAACAATTCAAAATACACGATAAGCATTAAAAAAATAAGCCCTGGCCGTTAAGAGATGACCAGTCTCAACTGACGGCGCCCGTTCACGAACATGACGCATGGATCAGCACCATTCTGCGCAACGATTTTGAAGGGAACCGAATGATCCACCAAATGACACGCGAAACCATAAGCGAGACAATTGAGTGAGATTGCACTTTCAACTGCCATGCTCTTTCATGTCAAACAAGTTTGTATGTTTGGATGTTTGTTACTCAATCACGCAGAAACGACTGAACGGATTTGGATAAAATTTGGCACACAGATAGTTTATAACTTGGATTAACACATTAGATAATTCCCGCTTGATAATTCCCGCCCTCCACGCGGGCGAAGTCGCGGGAACAAGTTACTAACATAATAAAGAGCTTCATACAAATGGCGCAGACTGACAAACGGCCTTAAGTCAGTCAATCGCTCTATGTAAACAATGATTGCTGTCCTTCGCAAGACATGGCCATCTCACTAATACTTAATTCAGCTTACTAATTTTGTAATCATGTCCGGGTGCCCTAACAGAAAGCGATCGTCGTCGTGCGAATACCTACGCGTTGTTTTAGGACACCGGGTGTGTTCTTTTCCAGATACTTTTAATTTTACCTTTTTTTAAATAAAACTGTTTTGTTTAATTACCTGATTTATAATTAGGGCACCAAAAGCGCAACTGAAAGGGGAAGTACCAGGGTTTAGGAGTGCCATAGGGTCCTGGTAATACTTGTTCAAGGTAGAGGGTGACCAGCATATACAGGACGCAGTCCACTACCACCATGATGACCACGTGTCCGAACACGAAGCGAGTCGTCTCCGTCTCGGGTGACGACATGAAGTCGCCCCACTGCAAACCTAATTGAAAGAATACGTTCAGTGAAGCAATTTACCACTTAGACAGTCGCTATGTTAGAATTTATTCTCCTACGCTCATGTGTTACATCGAGTCCAATTAGGTACTCCACACGTCGCTATCACGAGGTGCGTGTAATTTTAGTAAGTAATCACCGAAAGAAATTAGAGACGTAAAGAGACGAAATTAGTCTATACTAGTAATGCAATATGCAAATTACAATTTTATTCGTTCATTGGACAATTAAATTAGTTATGGACGATCATTATATTGTTTTTCTCTGTGTTATTTTTTTGTGGACCACAATACAAATTAACAAAGCTAAGGAATTAATCCCTGCAAAAAAACTATAATAAATTACCTCCAGTGCTTTCCTTAGCAAGCATTAGTTGGAAACCATAAGACATCGCTGAGTTAAGACTGAAGCATGTGATAACCTGCACCGCAGTAGACATGCTGACATCCATAGCCAGCAGGAAGGCAGGGATGTAAGTCAAGAACCAAGCCACCGCCGTGAACAACGCAGCTGTACTACCTTTACGAAACACAAAACAAAATTAACATAACAGGAGCAGGGATCGTAAAACAAATAACAAATAGGAAAGAAGCGTACCTTTTGAAAACATACTGCTTATCATGAAAGCGAAAAATATCGTGGAAGTTAAGTACAGTACCATAAAAAATAGCAAAACTGTCCAAGGTGTATTAGTAAATACAGCGTATTCACTGAAGCCAGCTTCGTTAGTAAACCAATTTACCTAAAAATAATATAAAATTTATGTAAGTTGAATACATTGTATGCACAGAGTACCAAATTGTTAATGTAACTATTATAGTTGTCCTGTAATCTTACCTTTAAAAGTACAACAGTTAAAATTGCGGTCACTAATAGAAAAATAAACTGCTTGCAAAACCATGCGGTCCAGTGCAACCAAGTAGGGAGACCCATAATTTTCATTGTTTCCTGAAATTAGATCATTTAACAAATAGTAGGTAACAATCTGTCGTAGAACTCTAATGTAGCCAATGAAAAATAAGAAACAATAGGTAGGCCAGTAGTACCTTTAATTGTAATTCCTTTTCTACCGCAACTGCTCTCGCAATGTTGACAGCAGTGTAACTGAAGCTCAACATGATGAACATGGGGAACATGAACTGCAGCAGATCTACTGCCAAGTCCTCGACGAAGGGCGGGTGAGGGAACCTCTGTATGTTCACCTTGAACGACGTTAAATCCAATCCAGTTGCTCTAGATATCAACTCGGTTGAAATAACTTGTTGTAGTGCTACGAACATTTCGTTAACATAACCTATAGAAAAAAACTTAATGAATGAATGCATTGAAAAAACCATACCAAGTGTTAAGGTAGTTACTAAATATTTCGTTATGAAGAAATTATTGTGGTAAACTTGCCAATAGCCGGTGCTTGGTTATAAGTTACCTGGGTCATTGCCACCTTCCCAAGAGCGAGGAAATCTAGGCCCGGACATCTCAAACATAGGGAATATCGAATCAGTTCTCCAAGTACGCCCTCCGAGTTGGTAAAATGAATTAAGGCGTGGTCTCTCAGGGAATCGTAGCGAATATGATAAGTTAGATGACAACTCCTGCGCTCCTGAAAAAAAGTGTAGCCATTGTTTTTGATACCTATAGATATGCAGCTATGAAGAGAAACAAAAAACGGGAGGAAGCTGATTAAATACTAACCATAAAGATTATCGTCAAACTCGACGGCTGCGATAACCTTACGAGTAGTTTCTTCGTCAATGTATATCCCTCTTATAAGAGTACTGTTCTTATAAGGAACGATCCTTATACGAGACTTTACATAGTCAATAATGGCTGTCGAATTTAAATCAATCAAATCTGGTGGTATGTCTACAATTGGAAAATTTTCTGGTAAATTTTCGATAAAAATAGGAAGCAGATCTTTCATGTTTTGTACTATTAAATTAGTGACAGCAGTTCTCATAACGTCATCCAACACTACACTGTCTGGTGAATACGCAATTGCCAATTCACTAGCGTTCATGCCTCCTCTGAAAAAATAAGCCCAACATTATTAATGATAATAATAATGATGCGTAATGATGACATGGTATTATTATTGTTATCACAAGAATTAGATTTAGTGACTTATCACGGCTGTACGGAAGCAGAGCTAATCAGGTATAATAAGTGGACCCTGCTAGGTTAAAGATTATGTTTAAATTATTGAGTTTTATATTCAAGGAGGAGTTTCAAAAATAACTACTTAAGTAATAGACCGCATTAAAACTAAAATCATGAGAAAAATATAAATATTTTTCTCACTTCGCTATGTCGTAGTACTTACTCATAGGGTCGTCTTATATCAAAATGCCTTTGGGTTATTTAAGTTACCTAAATAATGTATGATGCGCGAACCTCTATGGGTAAATTATATTATTATTTATTTATTTAACCATTTATGTACACACATATAAACAGGCAGGATGAAAGGAACAGAAAAATACGTACAAAGGTGATGCTTGTATATTATTGTGTAGGTAATAATAAATACAGACGTAAAAAAAATTATCTACAGATAAGAATATTTTTAAATATTGCTGGTTTGCTTTCAGATCCAATGCAATGTTTTGTTTGTCAAATAAAAACATACTTTGTCAAGATTAAGTTTAAAAACAAAAATGCATACTTATAAGTAGCAGCTAAGTGCCCGATCACACGTACCACAACCACACCACAGCGACAACACGTTGGACGGGCGCTAATCCGTATGAAAATGAATAGTTTATTCACACGGACCACATTTGGCCGTAAAAAACGACCGTGTGGGCGATACCGACCACCTCAAGGCCACGTCATAGCCACAACTCAGCCACCAGCTAGACCTCGCACTAGCTGCCGGCCACAAACAAACACAACGTTGCGTCGACCTTTTGATTTGATCTTGTAGTTACCACAACGCAACTACAAGAAGCTGCAGCGACACTATTCACACGTAACCACTACTTGCCTGCATTTTGTCGCTGTGATTTGGTGTGGTTGTGGCACGTGTGATCGGGCCTAATACTCTATGGGGTTTGATTAAAAATACCTATAACGGTTTAACACTGTTTGTACAAAATTATAAAAGCCTGGCATTAAAACCGTACACTGTTTAAGGTTGGTCCGTCAGCCAGCACGCTGGGAATTATGTTCTATTCCATAATACCTTAAAAAAGCCTCTACGTATTCGGGCTACCATAAGAAATATTTAAAAAAAAATTTGGTTGCTTACGCTTACAATCTAAACATGAGTATACATCGTGCGGTCCATAATCGTGCATTATGTTTATTAAATATTAAACTGTTAAGGACATCACGCTTGACGTATTTTTTGCCATGTAACGATGAAAATTAATAAACGTAAAAATCGATTAATATCAATCCGACCAAAATATTTAATTAAGTAGGTACTATCTATATGTACCTAATAGCATGTGAAGAAAAGAAGCAGATGGATGGATTGTGTGAAACATGATATAGCTAGGATAGAACTGAAAACTGAGATTTTCGAAACTCCCAGGGGATTGAAAATATAGGACGAAGTCCCTGGCAAAGGGCTGGTAGATAATACAGTCAAGGACAAAAATATGTATGCATATATAAAAATTGTATGTACAATAGCTGAAACTTCGTCTAGTAAAATAGACAGAACATATGCCAATGAGATGATATACACGAAATAATGTAAAAGTCAAACATTATGATAACTCACAGTACTTCACTAGAATAGTTGAGTGTGTGTGCAGGTAACGGTGGGTAGGTGATTGTGTCCCGTTGAGAAGGTGAAATCTGCCATCGAAGAATGAGCACCAGGGTCATGGTGAGGACTGGCAATAACAGTTCTGCGATAGTCTGTAACCGATGCCTCCATTGCTGTAGGAAGTTCTTCCACATCAGCAGTCGGAACTTAGTGGCAGCGCTAGCGTGCCTCACTTCTAGCTTCATCTTCATGCTGACGGTCTGCGCCCTGCGCGTTATTTGATAGTTATACTTTAATATATACGCATTGTATAAAGTAGGAACATTTTTATTTGATTCGTTCTTTCATTGTTATCACACAATTCGATAAGCTTAATTTTATCCGTGATTATGAATAAATTAAAGATATAAATAAGAACAGATAATAAATAGCTAAGTACATAGAAACTATAGCTTTCATTGTTATTTATATATCTAACAGTTGTTATTTAGATTCACGTGTTTTAAAGTATTTATAACATAGTGCGGAATATGATAAAGGCTACGTCGTGAATATCATCTATACATTATAATAAAATAGTAACGAAGTCAAAACCGTACAAAGCCTATTTAAAAAAAAAGTAAGTGCTTCGAGGTGTGAGAGCGAGTCCGATGCCGAAAATATAGTTTTTAGAATTTTTGTCTGTTTGTATGTTCCGGATGGGCGCAAAAACAGCTAAACGGATTTGGATGAAATTTGGCACACAGATTGCTAAAGATGCCGAAATCTAGTTGGCAATAAAACAATAAATACAACTCGATACAGGTCAGTTACCCAAGTTATTGTTCGATTTAACGGTAGTTGCACCAACTAAAGAGATCAAAGGGGAGGGAAGACTGGCTAGCTACGCAAATATAAGGACATAAACATAAATACACTGGTTGTCAATGAAATCGAGCCACTTGCTCTTTGAGGTTCACCCATCATTTTCTATTACCTACTTCAATATTATGTTTGATAGCAAACATGATAAGTACGATTAGAATCAGGCGCGGATGCAGGGGGGGGGGGCAACAGGTACAGAAGCCCCCCCCCGCCCCCACCTGGACTTCAACCAAACTGAATCTAAAACTCTAAATTAGACATAAACATATTTTTATAGCCTGTACTTTTAATTTGTATCTATACAGTATACTAAGATATAGATAAGTCGTAGTTATCCTCGAAAAGGTGGGCATATTGTTGAGTTTAGGGAAAATAGGTGCCGAAGGTTTTTTTAAAGGCTTCACGGCTTAAGAAATCCCTCCCCCCTTCCTCAGGTAGAATCATTTTCCCCTCTTGAGCGAAAACCTAGATCCACGCCTGGTTAGAATGGCCAGTTACTCATGATTAAAATAAACCTGAACAATATCCTTTGTTTTACAGCTACAGGCTAAAATGACGGTATTAATAAATTATATTTTTTTAACTTTCGCGAATGTTGAATTCTAATTCAATTAGATAAACCAAACATCAAGTTCTTGGAAAAAACCGTTATGGATTCCCTTTTTATAGCATACTCTAAATTTCATAAATAAAATATAAATGTGAGTCTTTATGCTGCTATATTGACTCTAAATGTTATCTTTTGTTAGGAGTTTCTTAACTTTTGGATTCTTACCTTTTAAATTCAAACAATGTCCAGTAACTATGGTTAATGGACATTGTTCAACATATAGCTTAGCTTACCTTAGCTTACATCGATAACAATAGGAAAGGTAACAAAATCACATGTCTAATGATAGGTACAATTTTCTTCTTGTAGAACCAGTATATTTTGAAATAAAAATTAAGTGCTCGAACGACGCATGTGGCTCGATTTCAGTGACCACGCAGTGTACATGCCTAACCTACTTCTTCACAAAAGCAAACTAAAACGTCACACAAAAATGATCGAAATGCCTAGGCACACTGTGCACTTGTGCAGCACTATGAGAATGACTAAAGATTGCACTCACAATGCACCAAGTAAAAATAATACCTATAGTAAAAGCACTTCATGGAGGTACAGTAAGTGCAAACTGGTCAGTCAGTCGCTAAAGTGAAGTGTCAGATATAAAACACTTACCTATATCTAACATATTAAGGAAAACGTGATATTTATTTACGGACTTAAGTTACTTCCCATACATCCTAATTCATAGGTACTGCAACACACGTATTGATGACCACAGGCTTAATCATAAGCATAGGTAAGTATACCTAACCGGTACATTGATTTTTCATCTCAAAATCTTCATGGAGTTATCTCTCTATTATTACTATTTATTGTTTACATTAACGAGTAATTTTCTATCTTCCTTATCACTCATTTCAGGATGCGTTGATTAAAATGATAAACGTCATCAAAGAATGTCAGTGTATAAAAAATGTTATTGAAGAAATTTATGGTATTTTATAGTAAAAAGTTTCAAACTGAAGCCAAAAGTGAAATAGCTCTGCACTCAGCATCAATAAGTAAATTTTTCAATGCTGTAGATCATTAAAAGAGGCACAGCTCTTGCGACTGTTAAAAGAAATCAATCATCCTAAAAAACAAGTAACTGCTCTACTATCTTTATGTATTTTTCTTTATTAAGTGTTTTGTGTGTACTTAAAATAAATAAATAAGTAATTCCATATTGAATAAGCAGCTTGCTGATTCCACACTCTCCTAACCTTTTTGTCATAGTTAGATACATAATATAGAGCATAAATCAAGGAAGAATTGAACCTCATCTAAAAAACTCTACTAAAAACAAGCTATAAAAAGGGAACTCACCGGCTAAAAGGAATCTTCACACGAAACGATTATAATCCATAACATAAGGTTAAAACATATCTGTGTTAATATTATTTTTAGTCCTAACCCATAAGGTTATTAACAAACTACTGGCCTGAAAGCCCTGAACTTTCGTGAGTCCGCTACTAAGTAGTTGTGAGGAGTGTGGAGAAGCACGTATCGAACTAAAACGACTCTAGCATGCGTCAGATTGTTCGTGCATGCGTACAGAAGTAACGTCTGACTCTAATTAAAATTCGACATGAACATTATTCACTACCACACAAGGAAAGTGCTGCTTCGATTCATAGCCCAAATGATTAATGTCCAGTGGTCACATTGTTGTAATTTTATTACAATCGTTTATTACAGTAGGTACCTAATCAATAGATCTATAATTCGGCAATATGTTGTTTGTTGGTGTAAATCTATATGACATGTGTTAAGTATACGTAATCAGTAAAGGTAGACGTATGAAGATAGTGGTCAGCAAGGAGGCTAGGGTACCTACTTAATTTTCGATACCCGAGTCAATCAAAGGACGGTCATCGAGTTTTTCTGATAGGAAATCCTTAGTATAATCAACGAATTGGAATTGTGCCCGATAATAACAATACATTAAAAAGTAGACATTGTTATTGACTGACTTAAAAGTCGTGATTATGCACAAAGCTTTGTCATGGACCGCGAACACACCCCAAGCAACGTAGCTGTGTCCTAGTTAGAAAAGGTATGGGTGCCGCACGCTGTAGGTAAAGGCGACTGCGACACCTCTGGTATGGCCTTTATTCATAGTCGGCAGGGACCACTTGTTTTGTAGATACATAATTTGAAAGCTTATCGCCATCATCATCATCTTACCCATATTTCAATTAATTTTGCGGTCAGCACAGCTTGAAAAAACCCTAAGCGGGGAAATCCAACTCGTACTTTTGTGACAAAATATATTGGGAAGATATTTGCCTATTCATTAAAGGAAATTAGTCACAGCTATTTTAATTTAGGATTATTGTTATCTACTAGATAATGTAGCATAATTATAATTAACCATGATACGGATGTGATAGGACTCTTTTCAACAGCCTTGTATAGACCTTAGATTTGCCAATTGCCTTAAGCCTTAATATGATACCAATGTTTTAAATAAGGTTTCACGTAGCCTTTTTTCTACATAGTAGATATTCGTGTTTCCCAGTAAAAATACTCTTAGAACGCTGAGTTACACCCGGATAATAAACAATAGGTATGGGATATGTGTCTTATGTGTCGCCAGCTGAGTCCAAGAGTTCGCTTTCCTGTTCAAGACGTCACTGAAACTGAGAACACTTGGGGACAGAACTAAATGAAGCGCAGAATCACCGCTACCGTACAACTTAGTAACACATGACAGTCTTTGGGTACGACCGTAAACAAAGATATGAAAGAAAACTTTGTTACTTTTACCAAGCAGTTCTAAGTGTGTACCTATTTAGTTTTCGTTAATAATTAAAACTAGTGGGTGATAATCGTTACGCCAGATAGGATTCTGTCATAGAGGCTTTTTATTAAGTAATATTACCAAATGTAAGGAGATACGGAGATACTAATTTCCGCACAATCGTTTTTGTGTTCTAATAATCAAATATAACTGCACTTTTGAAAACATTCAACACGTCTCGTACTCTTAATAGGGAACACACTCTTACCTATTTGCGTTTGTCAATCAAAACAACTATTATAAATAAATAAGTCGTCACTTTATAATATTACAATTGTTACTACATGTTCACTCGTCAAAATTGTACTGGCTTGGAAGTATAATATACATACCTTATATCTACAAAACAGATAAGGAATCTACTAAAGATAATGGCCTCCTAATCAATACGCGTACCATGCGTACCGACGTATTGCTATTATTGTAGCTACATAATTGTGCCAAAATTGTTCACTTTATTTTAATACTCGTACCACAAACGATAGGTGATTAGGAGTTACTTATCATTTCTGGTTTAGGTAGTTTTTAGGGTTCCATAGTCAACAAGGAACCCTTATAATTTCGCCATGTCCTTCCGTCCGTCTTTCTGTCTGTCTGCGGCTTAGCTCAGAGACTCTTAGTACTAGAGCTACCGACCTCATCTACTTTTTAAAATATATGATTGGCGTGTAAAAGTGTTTGTACAAACCTACTTAGTGAAATAAAATCATACAAATCATAGAGCTGTAATTTGGCATGAGTATAAGTATGTATTAATCACACTGACAAAGTGGTAAAATAAAATCTTGAAAAGCAAATGTTTTTAGGGTTCCTGCCCTACACGTAAAGTGGGGATGCTTTTTCTCTGGGATATTGGTATAGCCGAGAGAAAAAAACATCATGTTGTGAAGTGTTTGGATAGGCCGTTCAAAAAGATTGTGGGTGTGTGACGTTTTCACACACCCGCAATATTTTAAAAGGAAAACTATCACAACTAAGTAGGCTTTACAAGTAACGGTCCATCAAGTAAGATTATAAAAGATTTTGCATTATCATTTCACACACTCTTGACTGCTTGTTACAGGATTAACATTTAAGTATACCAGACTCCAGACCTTAATTTCAACTAAAATATTAACTTCGTAAAGTGGACAGTAACATGAAGTCATGAACAATTTAATGTGAATGACGTCATTCCATTCCATATATTGCGCAGTTGAGTGCTGATCTTACATTACGGTTACGGTAGGAATTACGTACCGAGAAAACAGTATTTTTTCTACAACAGTTCTCGTTCAACATGGCTATAAGACTTAATTATCTAGTTTGTCCAGAAAGTAGCACAGAACCCAATACTTACTATGAACAGAACTAATCTCTGATTTTTTCGAGTGAACCGATAGACTCTCAGGCGGAAACCTGCAGGGTAATTACGTAACACACTAACAGTAGGAATGGGTTTCTGCAATTAGGATGTTTGAGCAGAAACCCATTGATTCCCAGGATAGTAGCAAGAGGCTTCAAAATGCTTCAGGTTGTGATAGATAGTGTGTTACGCAATTAGGGCGCTGGACAAAACATCACGAAAACCGTAAAACTTGACGGTCATGTCTAAAACTACGGTTATAAAGAAATACTTATATAACTTTTAAATAGCATAGGGATGCTGTCCAATTAGCCAAACATTTGGTCCAAGAGAGAAAACCGATTTAATAGCCATCTAACTCTTCGATCTTCGACAGCGAAACGCAAACATTTAAAAGTGCCTAAGTACCTATGTATGAATAGAATAATAGACAGGTGACCTGTTGGGGTACTGCGACTTGACTCTGCCATGAATATATCATGTCTAACGAGGTTCATTAAAAACTCAACACGTTCCGCGCATCAGAGTTGCGCGTCTTTATGTTACCTAAAGATTAACATAAAGACGCGCTGCACTTTTGTGGGCATAGATGATTGTATACTTCGATATTTAAATATAATAATTGAGAGTATTTTTTCAAGAGTGTGGTTTTTGGGACGCAGTTCCTTATCGCACGTTAAACTCTGCACACTTCGTTCTTAGTGTAAAATTTTTACCGTCACGAACACGACACTTTTTTTTTCTTTTAGTTACTCTCAAACGTTTTTAATTTATTTCATTGTGTTTGTTACATAATATACAGCGGAAGGAACTGCAATCCAACCGAGTGTGCCACGGCACTTAGCATTTTTTTTTTAAATTTTTATAGGTAAATTGTCTTTGGTGCACAGTCCACAAAACCATCAAAATTTCACACAAGAATACACGAGATGTAAGTGTTCTTAAGCAATTTACGTAGATAAATAAAATACATTGGCGTTTTGTTTGAAATTTTACGATAAGGTTTAAACAAGTAGATTAGGTAGGAAATGTGAACCAACATAGGTACCTAACAAAATAATGGTGTCGAATTAGGTATGCCGTTTGAATGAAATTCGATTATTGATGCACCTTTTATTTTAAGAAAAGTGTCGTCTGATCTGATCGTTTCTGATGACGGTTTCAGGTGTAATCTTACCTTAACAATCAGATTCCGCCGAAATCTCGACTTGGGAGAAAAATGGAAATAAGGTCCTTTGAAAAAATATTCCTCAATTATAACATCGAAGTAAGCTACATCGATATCGTTTAGTTTTAGTTTCGGTCAATACTGAAACGATCGATATAAAGAGCATTACTAAAGAGAATCCTTAAGTTGCTGCTTTAAAAAAAATTGTTTTGTGCATTAGGAAAAGCAAGTTACTACACAGTACCTACACAGGTCTCCGGAAAGCAACACATAGTGTATTCTTGCATATATATGTATGACCATTTTAATTCCGCTGGTTTCTGAATTTGTAAAGAAGAATAAAATATTGAAAACACAAAAGTGTTTTCAATATTTTATTCTTCTTTAACACACACATACATGTTAACACATACATGTAGGAAAACCTACATGTATGTGTTCGTGGTATTATAAACACCACTCTAAACTAGGTAATGTGATCGAACCATTCATAGTTTGATGAATCGTAGGGATAGGTAATTCCATCTCACAAAATAGGTAATATGTATAATGCACTTTTGATAAAACTGCACGAGTACTTGACATTATGTATAGATAGATAAAAGTGCTTACTTAGGTCATAACGGTAGCTAAAGGTACTTAAGAATCATTTCAATAGGTGCCTAGGTTTTACCTAATTGTCATTAGATTATCACACTTATTATTTTGATTACATTATCCAGCATCCTATACCTACGCACTTACGCACGAAATAAATAAAAACTTTGCACTTACGGTCAGGGGCACCATCACCACGATATATATGAAACTGAGACTGAACAGAATATTATTTACACACTTACTTAATAAATTTTTAGTGGCCCCCTCGTTACAGAAGCACTAAAACACTAGCCAATAGGTATTGTAAAAATTGCACGGTCCAATACTTATGAAATCGTAAAATATTAACGGCGCGGGAATTCCACTCGGTACAAAGCTAATACAATGATAAGTCGCTGTTTAAGAGTACACTAATAGTACGCGCTATTATTCATGAACACTGCTGTTACGCGGCCACGTTCAACAGCAGTGTTCGATCTAACACGCTCTTACACAGTTCTGAGTTCTGCCGACTTCTGCCTCCCAGTTAACATGTAGGTAGGTACTAGGAAGGAAATATTAACAACTAAGTGTAGTTTTACTTTTGATCATTTAAAGGTTCCTACAAACAGATGCGACACGCGACGCGAATCGCACGCGACACAAAGGCACCGCGTGTCGCGCGACGAGCGGTGACTTTGTGTCGCGCGCAATTCGCGTCGCGTGTCGCGCCTGTTTGTAGAAGCCTAAATTTAAATTATACCCACTCATGAACTTACTGTGTCACCCATAACTAATAGGTAGGGACAGAAACAGCATTATGATAGGTAGGTACCTACATACCTATTTATCTACCCCAAATCCTTGATTTTTGAAAATTTCAAATGTATTTTGCTTCATATACCTACATACTACTCGAATTCAGAGATTGTCTATTAATTACAACATATGTATTTTATCTTTGACATTGATACAAACATAAGCAATGCTATCGCAGATATAACCCCAGAGTTAACATAATTCAACGTTAATTAAATTAAATTAATGGCAAACATTTAATGAAGCATTTTTTTTTATTTCTTCATAAATGACGAAGTTATGATAGTTTTACCTGCGCCAGTTTGATAGTCGCCGCCGCCGCTGTCTCTGCTCTCCCCCAAATTGAACAAAAATAACTGTCTTCAATAAAAAATTGCATTACTCCTTGTGTTAATCAAATAAAATACATCATGTACATGTAACACAGGGTTTTCCTAGCATGGGGGTTATTGATCATTTATTTTGTACCAGGCTATTTACACGCTTAAATTAAGTGACTACCTGTACCTGCGTACTTTCTTATGTCAAATAAATATATTATTATTATTATATGTAATTGTATAATTATTATTATATTATTATTATAATTATTTATATTCTTATTAAATACATTTTTAAATATTTTTATAAAAACATAAAAAAAACATTTAAAAATATAAAAAATAGTGGTCCGCCGTTATCGGGAGCAGGGTCCAAGCTACCGGTGGTTAGGACTCCAGAGATAGGAACCTCCTCACAATGCGAGCCGTATCGAGGAGTACTGCCTTCTGGATCAGGCTTTTGATCCAACCGTCTAACGAGAGTCTCGAGAGATGCTGGTCGAGGCTTTCGGCTATCAGGCCATTGGCTGATACGACAATCGGCACAACGATAGCCGAGTTAACATTCCGCATGTTAACAACCTCGTGTGCTAAGTCGAGATATTTAATTTGTTTCTCTTTCTCAGCTTTCACGAGGTTCTCGTCATGCGGAATGGTAATATCGACAATCACTGTGCGACGCGCTAAACGATCTATCACCACTATATCAGGCTTATTGGCGACAATAGTCCTGTCAGCAATGATAGATCGATCCCAGTACAACGTGATATGGTCATTTTCGAGAACTGGGTCGGGCACATACTTGTAATACGGTACCTCAGAATCCACTAGTTTATATTTCAAAGCAAGTTGCTGGTGAATAATCCTGGCTACTTGGTTATGCCTGTGCAAATACTCGCAGTTAGCTAGACGAGAACAACCAGAGATAATATGTCTGATGGACTCACCCGGACGATGGCATGCCCGACACACGTCAACCGTCCCGTCCTTCATAATATGTCTCCGGTAGTTATTCGTCAAGATAACTTCGTCCATAATAATAATTATTATTATTATATATATTATTATTATTATTTTTCATAATTGTATTATTTCTACATTTATATCTGTATTTTTATGGTGTACATAATAAAGAGTATTCTATTCTATTCTAAAATACAATTTTCATGAAAAATAATTATTCTTCGTTACGAAAAATCATTTCAAATAATACTTGATATTTTTTTTTCAGTATTTGATGTTAATGTTGCTTATTACCAAGGTGAGATGTCAAATTTTACACATCATATGCCACTACTGTAAGGCTCGCTCGTTTTTTTATTTCCGAATATTTTGTTGTATTTTATTTAAAGCCAGGAAGGGAGGTGCCCCTTGCACCCCTCTCCCCGGTGCTCATGCGTGGGGAGAGAAGAATAGTTACACGTTTCAGTTCGTTTCGTTCTAGTTCTTTGCAACGACTTGAGTGAGTTCGATTGATCTAGGTGCTGGTAATTACTTGACCAGTTAATTGCTCGTAACCGCTTGTATCTTTCATATTATCTACACGAGACACTAACCTTTACGTTGGTTGTCTGTAAAAGATCGCTTTTAGCGATAAGACCGCCCATTGTTTCACCCTGTGTAAAATGTCTACATTTATATCTGTTATTTTTTATGGTGTACATAATAAAGAGTATTCTATTCTATTCTATTCTATTCCCGGCTGATCCAGGTTGACTTTTCGAATTCATACGGGAGTGATTTAGGATTCAATCCCAGTGTCATCTTGATATGTAGGCACAATGCATGTTCAGTCAAAAATTATTCACGAGTTTTTAGTAACATAACATCACCATGCATTAGCTGCCTAATACTTCGTTGAGAAATTATTGTGACCACTAAGGGGACTTCATATAGAGACAATGCCAAACCTCCCAAATGTCATCAATTATTGTAAGTACTACATTATGTTATTAATTTCAATAATGTAACACATTCATGTAGCACACAGCAGTAAGTTAACAACACGGTAGTTTGACTTTTATTGTTATCATAGTAATATTTTTTTCTGTTTTATAATAGGTTACGATATAGTATATTTTACGACTAGTTTACTGTTTTTTATTACAAATGAAATGAAATTGTATATTCTGTAAATAGGAAATCGGAATCACTTTAAAACGACATTTATTAGAGAGAGAAAAAATTTATGGAATCGACATTTCCTATCTGGCAACCCCTGAGAAGAAATAGCGAAACCAACTCAAGGGTCAAAGTCTCTTTTAAAGTCCAGATATTGAATATCGAATACATCGTGTAACAAAATGCAGGGTAGCACCTGGACTGGCTTTTTCATAAAAGTACCAGAAACAGTTTGAGTAAACCTGCCCCAACAGATGGCACGCATGCATCAGCCATCGTGAGCTCACCCATATCTTAGGGAGCTTGACGACGGGGTGCTAGGAAAGGAAACCTCCCCGTGTGTCCGTGGGCTGGAGTTTCACTTGGATTTCACCCTGGGGTGCGGGCAATAAGTCCCCATTAGGTACTGTGTGCTTAAGGGGTCTTGTTGCCCGTACACTAATATCCTGTCGGAGGAACACTCCACCGTGTCTCTCTCTGTTAAGCAGAGACACACAGCGGCGGAGTAAGAGCGGGCTCGGTGAGCACTAACTCTGCCGCCGGGCAGGCAGGAAGGAGTCTGCTCCTTCTGCCACCGTTAGTCAAGTAGCCCCAAACATTGTCAACGTCATATCTCTGACTTTTGACGGGGGCCAAGGGTCTTGGCTTAACCTCCCGGGCCGCGAGGAAGATAACCTCTATAAAAAATCCTCTAATATCAAGTTTTGGTGCGCGGTGAGGGTATGAATGGCTGAGGAGTAGTGTCACCTACAACTTTCTAGTTGTAGGTGGCGCCTCAGTCGCGAGCGCACCCCCAGTCAGAGTACCAGTGGACCCTCTGGTTGGGTAACAAATGCACACTTGCCTAGGGACAGGGGCTGAACCTAGGATCTACTGTTTACATCCCCCACACTCATGGGATTAACTATGGAAAATTCTAACAAACAAAAACAAAAAAGTAGTGGAGAGGAGGGGAGTGATGCGAGGTCGGAGTCCGACGCCGCATCGGGCGCGAAGGACTCATTCAAGAGCCCGGAGCGTGAAGTGATGGTGGCTGCTGAAAAGAACCGAAGGCTCTTCCAGAAGCGCCCTAAACCAGGGGATGGCCAGAGGTCGTCCTCTGATGGCGGAAGGAGCGACGCCCGCAGAACAATTACTCAGCGGGGTGGAGTTCACGAGCGGAGTAAGGGCAGAGGGCGCACCACCGAGGAGGACAGCGAGCCGAGCCGAGTCAGCCCAGCCGAGCCGGCCCAGCCAGCCAAGAGGCTCGCCACGCAGGGGCACGACCCTGGAGGGGCTAGTTGCAGGGCGGAACTGTCCGAATCGTCAGGCGGTGAGCCGGACGCCGCTGGCGGCTCCCAGTCGGAGCGACTGGCCAGGCTAGAAGCGGCCGTGGTAGCTGCGCTAAAGGGTGTGGCCTTGAAGAGGATTCAGTCCTCAAGACAAGGCCATACCAGCTGCCGCGGCTTCCATTATGGAGGTAGTGGAGGCCATTCAATTCGGGCCTCAATCGGACGGAATGTCCGAGATGCGGGCGGAGGTCACCTGCTTGCCGAAAGGAGAACGAGGAGCTCCGAGCGGACCTGGCCGGCCTCCGAGCACCCGACCCCCGGGAAGTGCCACAGGAGGAGGCGCAGCATGGGTGAGGCCGGCCGTGCCGATGCCTGCTGAGGACCGGGTACTGGCCCTGGTGCGGCAGGAGCTGGCTGCCTTCCAGAGTCGGTTTTCCGCTCTGGAAGCCATTGTCCTGCGCCCCCCGCTAGTGGTGAGCCAGCAGGTCTCATTAGCCGCCGCTGCGGCCAAGCCAGGACCAGCGGGGCGATCGAAAGGCGGGCCCGTGCCGGAACCCGCGGGGCCGCCCGCGGCGAAGTCGGTGCCTCCCAAGCCCAAGAAGGGCGGGGGGCCTACGCAGGTGGCAAAGGCCCCAGCCCTAGCGGTGAAAGAGCCGCCCCACCCCGCCTCCTAATGCTCCTCCGGCTCAAGCCGAATGGCAAGTAGCCGGAGAGAAGAGGAAGGCGGGTAAGGCATCAAGGGCGGCCAAAATAAAGGAGAAGCGGCAGCGGCGCAAGGAAAGAAGCGTTGCGGCTAGGCTCCGCGCCCCGAAGTCCGCAGCTGTAGTGGTTACACTACAGCCGGATGCGGAGAAGAAGGGCGTGTCCTACCGCGACTTGCTCACCCAGGCGACGGCGGCGGTAAACCTCGAGGAGCTTGGCGTCACCAATGGCATCCGGGTAAGGGTCACTGCGACTGGGGCCCAGATGCTGGAGGTTCCTGGTGCGGCCAGTGGCCCGACCACTGACGCTCTGGCCGAAAGGCTTAGGGCGTCCCTTAATGCGGACGAGGCCCGAGTGTCCAGGCCCAGCAAGTGCATTGACATGCGCATCTTGGGCCTGGACGACTGCGTGACGGAGGCTGAGGTGGTGGCCGCCATCGTTAGGACTGGGGGGTGCTCTGCCGAGCAGGTGAGGGCGGGCACCATTCGTCGTGACCACACGGGGGATGCGAGCCGTTACGGTGAGCTGCTCCATGTCGGCGGCCAGGAAAGTTGCCGGGGAGGGCCGAAGGCTGAGTGGGCTGAGTTTCCGCGCACCTTTAGTCCCAATTGCCGGATCCTCTCAACGACTGTCGCAACTCCGCGTGTCATTAACTCGGCCGCCGCCTGGTGCGACCGATCCCTGTGGGACACCGCACGACATCTCTCGCAAAATAAAAGATCAGCACCATGCCAAAAGAAATTGCGAAATACCTGAAATTGACAAATGCCGAGCTTTACATGGGCCATTGTTTCAGGAGAAAGTTGTTTTGAAAGATAAGTAAGTTAAGTTTTTCGATTTGATACAAGAGGGCCTAGACAAATGGCATTCGCTTCGGAGCGATTCTATTTCTACAATCGCTATCGCTTTCGCTAATATTTCCATCATACGAATCGAAAATAAGCGATATTGCTTGTCAAAAAGTGCCACATGGCTACGCATCTCTATGGAAGTAATCGTTCGACGCTGTCGATTCGTTTCATAGAATCAAATTAAGTTAATATTGTCTAGCTAATTTCTATTTGTTGACCTACGATCACGTCATATTTCGATAGCTTATGTCAACCAAATACATTATTGGCTTTTCTACTAGCGTCATCGCTAATCGAATATTACTTTGTCTAGGCCCTCAGTTCACAATTTGTCGGTTTGTCATGGACAGATTATAAACTATCGAAAAATAATGCATTAAATTGTAAATGGTTTGTTGCAGTTTACAATTTTTGATTATTTATAATCTCGCGAGATAGATCATAACCTAACGATGTTCATAATTTATGCGTTGACATATATATCTGTAATCGCCAACCCGTCTTGAGCAGGCGTGTTGATCAATGCTCGAGCCTTCTCTGTGTTGTCCTGCAATGGGACCATAATGGGTTGGTATTATTATATTATAAGCGTTTACATGATTAAATGCTTCACGACGGCTCGATGGTACCTATATAATTAATCTACACTAATCACAAACCAATCGAGAAACAATTATTAATCTTGAATAATTAAGACAAAAACCAATATTGCTGTGTTACTATACAACTTGGTTTCGTGGTTCATTGATAAACAACAAATATCAATTTACCCCCCTTCGGGTCAAGTACGGTAGCTACTTGAGTAGTACCTAGGTACTACCTACTTGAGAGATGACAAACGATTTCATCACATTTAACGTAATATTGAAATTTGAAATTATTTAAAGTGAATTTGTGACCCAAGCACTTATCCTGGCTAGAAGACTTTATCCTGAAAGACTAGTTCAGATTGCCTGAGTAATGTTTATCTAGTCTTATTTACGAAAATGCATTACTGTCAGATTTGCGATGAAGGTATAGACAGACCTGCAGACGTCATCTGCCATACATAGACAATTTTTTTTTAAATAAAATTACGCTGGGTTGTTTAATATAAAGTTTTAAGATTACGAGTATGACCATGCGAGGTCGCTAGTTACTTGTGAATTCAGGAACAAACTCTGTAAGGACAAAGGCTATTTTTTATCCTGGATCGCAGACGAAAATCGGGCAACAGCAAATAGGTAATAAGTAACAAATCTTTTTTTTAATTTTTTAACCATTTATGTACACACATATATAAACAGACAAGAAGAAAGGAACAGAAAAATACGTACAAAGGTGATGCTTATTTCTAAAGAAATCTCTTCCAGCATACCTGCGATAGGAGAGTATATTAAAGAGATGTAGACAACGTGTGTAAGAGTACAAGGGAAAACAAAATACATAAAATCTTAAATAATTTTCCAATTTAAATATAAACATACAATATGAGAATATACCTACATACATACATACTACTAAAATAAATATCACTAAAATATATAACAATATAGTGTAATTCAAATAATAAATACATATGCAATTATGACAAAGTGGAAAGATTTCTCTTTCATTCTATTTTTAAATACTCCAACAGTTTGGCAGTTCCTAATGTCAGGTGGAAGTGAATTCCACAACCGTACCGCGTGCACAGTGAAAGAGTAGGAGTAGAAGTCGGTTGAGTGGGGAGGGGATTTGAGGAGATTTCTAAGATGCGACCTGCAAGGCGCATCAAAAGGACGGGCGTACGAGAAGCGTTCCCGCAGATAGGATGGCGTTTTAGGATTGTGAAGTATGTTGAATAGCAGACACAATATCCGAGAGTTCCTGCGAAGTCGAATAGGGAGCCACTTGAGTATCTTGCGAAAGTTAGAAACGTGATCATACTTTTTAAGGTTAAAAACAAAACGAATACAGATATTTTGCAAACGCTCAAGTTTATTTAAAAGCTCCTCGGTGGCATCCAAATAACAGGCATCAGCGTAGTCTATGATGGGCTGTATGAGAGTTTGAGCAAGGGAGATTTTGGTGTTCAAGGGCAAGAAGCTCTGGAGGCATTTCAACGAATGGAACGTGTAGTGCACTTTGCGACTGACTTGAGCAACTTGGGTAGTCCACGATAAGTAAGAGTCCATGGTCACCCCCAGATTTTTTACCGTTTTTGCGTATTCAATCTGAACTCCATTCAGACAGAGTGGAGACAGCGACGCAACATCGAGCCTATTCCGCATATACCTGCCGCCGATAATTATAGCCTGGGATTTCTTAGGGTTGATCTGCAGTCCGAAAGACCGCGACCACTCACTTATCAAATCCAGGTCTCTGTTCATAGCAGACACAGCGGCGTCCGCATCTTGCGCCAAGAAGTGATTGTAAAGCTGCAGATCGTCGGCATAGAGATGGAAGTGGGAAGAGATGACTCTGGTGACAGAGTTAATAAAAATAGAAAAGAGAAGAGGAGAGAGAACGCCACCCTGAGGCACACCCGCGGTAAGAGAGCACCAGTCAGAAGAAGATTCTTCGAGACGAACCCGCTGCAAACGGCCTTTTAGATAGGAGTTAAACCAACCAATAGTAGAAGAAGAGAAATTGAAAGATTTAAGGATCCCTAGAAGGATATCGAAATCAACAGAATTAAAGGCACTGCTAAAGTCCAGAAGTACAAGTAAGGAGAGAGAGATAGGAGTTGAACCAACCAATAGTAGAAGAAGAGAAATTGAAAGATTTAAGGATCCCTAGAAGGATATCGAAATCGACAGAATTAAAGGCACTGCTAAAGTCCAGAAGTACAAGTAAGGAGAGAGATCTTATGTAGTGGAACTATTTTAAAACTTAATAAGATCCTTTAACAATTTAGTATGTATTTATTTTATATTAACATCATCTTACAAATCTGAGAATCGTCTAAAACAACTTATTACTTTAAAATTGCAATATTAAATCGTAAGAAATACTATTAGTATCCTATTAATTATTACTTAATCATTTATTGTAATGCTAAGCTTCTAAACATTTATTTTGATTATGTAAAACCATCAATCATCGCCTATGTTCGGAATTCTACTTTTCCCCTAGAATCGACAATGGACAAGTAGTATTTTAAGTCACAATATAAACCATTTACATTAAATAGATCTGTCTATGAAGTATCAATTAAAGAAATGCAAATAACATATATTTAAAATTACAACCTTTCTATTCACAAAATAATAATTTACGTACTAAAACATTGTTTAAATAGAATGTCACGTCAATACTAATTATTAGCAATTATTAGCATTAGTAATTATTAGCTGACAGCTGAAAACAGGTAGTGGCACAGGTGCTGGGATCTTCTCGGAGGACTTCAATATATACATAGCCACACCATTGGGGGTCCATAACACAGTGTTCCAGGCCGAGTGCATGGGTATTTCTCTAGCCGCTTCGGCCATCATGACCAGGGAAGTTAAGGACCACTCAATCCGCATACTCTCAGACAGCATAGCTGTTCTGCAAGCGCTAAACAGTCACACAGTTGATTCTGGGCTAATATAAGAGTGCCACCAGCGCCTCAACCAGGTGGGCAGCCTCAATAAAATAACCATTCAATGGATCAAGGGACACAGCGGTTCGCTAGGTAATGACGCAGCTGACGAACTTGCCAGAAGGGGGTCGAGCGTGGCACCAGTGGGACCTGAACCCATCGTGCCACTCCGATTTGGGTACTTACGCACTCTGGTAAGGAAACGCACCAGGGACCAACATCACAAACTGTGGGTGGACCAAGGTGAGTGCAGGCAGGCTAAGGAAGCCCTTCCTACAATTGATGGCCGCCTTGCGAAACAGGTTCTCCTACTAACTAAACAACAGTTGCGTACAGTTACAGCAGCTTTAACTGGCCACGGGTCATTTAATAAACACCTCTTCGTCATAGGAGTCACAGACAGTCCGCTGTGCAGGGCCTGCATGGAGGACGACGAAACAGCAGCTCATGTGCTTCTAAACTGCCCGGTGGTCGCCACGTACAGGGCAAAGTACTTCGGTAACCCAGGCACCCTACGTGAGATTGTCAGCAACACCAAGGCGTTGCTGGCCTACTTCGAGGAGCTGGGGTGGATCGGATGATCGATTTTCTCACCCGTACGCAAAATACGCGCATTGACGTGGAGTTGCGGACACCAGCCCGTATTACCTATTACCTATTAGCTGACAGCTGACGTTCTTATTGTCATCTATTGTTGTACAAATCAATAAGTGATCAATAATTAATCATTTATTCTCCTATAAATATGAATAATCTCACACAGGTGTATACATACGACTGCTACGCGTCTACTACACGTCTGCTACACATGTTGCTACGCATCTGCTACGAGTTTGCTACGAGTATGTAATGAATCTGCTACGCGTCTGCTACGCCACTGCTACGCGAGTTATTACGCGTCTGCTACATCTCTGCTACACATCTCCTACGAGTTTGTAACGAATCTTTTATGGTAGCCCATACATGTTACGATACACTTGCGCAAGAATGCATGATGTATGTATTGACCACAAACGGCTCAAGTTTGCTTGTAACATTATCATTTCTGTAAGTGACCGTCCAGATGTGTGGTTGCGCGGTAATGGCAGATCTGCTCCAAATCCTGTAGACTCTGCTACCATTTTCTTCTTTTCTTTTTTTAATTATTCGTACGTATTTTTTAACGGACTTCAAAAAAAGGAGGAGGTTCTCAATTCGCCGATCCGATTTGGATGATTCTTTTTTTATTTGAAAGCTTGTGCTTCTCATGTGACCCCATATAAATTTGATCAAGGTCTGACTAGTAGTTTTTGAGTTATCCTTAATACTGCGTATTTTTTCCACTTAGTTTATATTAATGATGTTTTAATAATTTCCTGTCACTGTTATTTACATATCAAGTAGTGGTATACGAGATTGTATGGGGTAGGTACCACAACTAAAAATTAAAAATAAAATCTTTTTTACAAAAAAAACACAATAAACGTGAAAAATTACTTTAATTTCGGACGTCGGTGACAAAAAACGGAGATACAAAACCAAAGAGACCGACTTCCAAAATTAAAGTAATTTTTCACTTTTTTAGTGTTTCTTTTTGGAATTGGGTTGTTTTTTTTGACTATCATATCACGGTTGGCGCTAGGTTTAACTTTTTAAAATTGTTCTATTAATTGATTATAAGCAGCTGTTTTTTTTAATCTGTATTGTGATAGTCTTTATTTTTTAATAGCTATTGCCCGCGGCATCACCCGCGTGGATGTCGAAAATTATCCCACGTGAACGTACTACCGGGATTAAAAGTAACCTATGTGTTAATCCATACTGTACACTATCTGTTTGCTAAATTTCATCCAAATCCGGCCTGATCCCCCCTTAGGTGAAGCAACTGACTCTCACATTCATGATTAATAATAATAATTATAACTTTTGTATTTCAAGACATCTATTACAGATCATCTATAATTGTATTAGTAAGTACTTAAGAAATATGTTAATAAACCACAAAAAATAAAAACTAAATCAAAATGGACACGTGGAGTGCGATCGAGTGTCTTAAAAATGGACCGTCTAACTGGTCCGCTATTAGTTTCAGAATGCTGTTGGAACTGCCTCTGATACGGTGTAATATGGAGGCCGCTCTCTTTCTCATAATGGCATGAAAGCCATCAATCCGAGCCTCCATAAACATACCAGACGCACTACAGTATCTCAGCAGCCCCAACAACACCCTGAAAGCGTTATTATATTGTACTCGAAGGGCATTGAATGCCCGCTGAGTACTGCGGACCCACAGGGCGCACGAATAAAACGATTGGCAGTATGCCCTGAACATAGTGCACTTCACCTCATCCGGGCACCGTTTAAACCTGCGAGCCAGCATGTTCCCACGGACAGTCATCGCTTCCGTAAACTGCTAATTGAAGGACTCAGCAACACCATGTCATCACCATTAGCTGTTAATAGTGGTGCCATCAATAGTACATCCGAGTGCAGTGATACTGAGAACCACAATCAACTCATTGATGTACAGGTTGAAGAGTCGAGGAGATGTCAAACTACCCTGTCTTACACCACACTCCAACCCGTACTCATTGGGCGCAACGTTCGCCCACCTTACAACATTGACTTGATTGTTATACCAGTAATCAAGAACGTTAATGATTTCCTCAGGGAGTGAGGTGGACCTCAACTTCTCCCAAAGATGTTCATAAGACACCAAATCGAAGGCTTTCGATAAATCAAGGAAGCATCCATAAACTAGTTTTCCTGTCCGTGTAGTACCGGACAGTATGCTTAAGACATATGATTGCAGTTTCTGTGGACAGTCCTGCTTGAAAGCCGAAAAAAAAACCGCTAGTTTTTTATTGAAAGTTAAACAACCACTAGAAATTTTTATTCGGTAAGTATAAAATTGGTCACAAAAATCGAGCAATACCTCTCCTACTGTAAGGGATGTGCGCTTGTATAGTGAAAACACTGGATTTAGGAAAGGGTGAAGGGTGGGAAGACGCAAATGATAAATACGTCCGTGCGCGGTCATAGGTTAAGATCACAAAAAAATGTTTTGCTAATCGCAGCGGAGCGGCCGCCGCTAAGACCGCGCGCCCCTCCAGCTCGCATGCGTCGCCCGCGCTTTTACGGGCTCTGGATTGATTGAAAACAAATCAAAATACATAATTAAAAATATCAATGGGATTACTCGTCGCCTACACCTACTGTAGGTATAGAAAGTTCGGGTGACTTCAATGCTCATTCCAGAGCATGGGGTAATACCCGGGATAGGCCGAAGGGACACATAGTGCAGGACTGGGCGGCTTCGCTTGACCTTCGACTATTAAATCGAGGGTCCGTTGCCACATGCGTTCGATGGCAGGGGGAGTCAATCGTGGATCTCTCATGGGCGACTCCTTCTGTAGCCCGCATGGTGTCGGAATGGAGAGTAGCGGAGGAGATGGTCACTCTTTCTGACCATCGCCACATCGTATTTGATGTGGCACCCCGTCCTTCCGGCGGCCCGAACCGTCCAGGCTCAGGTCCACCGGCGCGTCGTTGGGCCCTCAAACAGCTCAATCGAGATTTGCTCGTCGCAGCTGCCAACGTCGCGGCGTGGCCAGATGATGGTGGATCCCAGGGGATCTCGCTCGATCCAGAAGAGGAGGCGACCTGGTTCCAGGCCACAATGATGTCAATTTGCGACGCTGCTATGCCCCGGGTCAGGTGCGTCCAGCTTCCTGGTGCGGTATACTGGTGGTCGGAAGACATCGCGCAATTGCGCACTGTCTGCCTTAGAACCCGACGCCAGTTTCAGCGCACCCGACGCAGAAGGCAGCAGAGAGCTACGGAGGAGGAGATAGCCAGAGTTTATAGAGCTTACCGAGTAGCGACAATGGCGCTTCAACACGCCATTGCGGATGCCAGGTCTCGGTCATGGAGTGAGCTTTTCGAAGGGCTGGACAGGGATCCGTGGGGGAAACCATACAGGATGGTCATGGGCAAATTACGCCCATGGGTCCCCCCCATCACGGAGACCATGGGTCCGGATCTACTGGAGAGAGTCATTACCACACTCTTTCCGGTAGCCAGGGACAGTCCCTCGCCGCCCCCGTCATTGTCAGACTGGTCCGACGAGTTAGGGGTGACGGAAGGGGAGCTCGACCGAGCCGTGAAGCGCTTGGGGGCTCGCAACACCGCGCCAGGTCCGGATGGTATCCCTGGTCGGGCGTGGGTTCTAACTCTGGCTGCTCTGGGTGACCGCCTGAGACGGTTATTTAATTGCTGTCTCCGTGCTGGCGTGTTCCCCTCCGGTTGGAAGGAAGCTGGATTGGTTTTATTGAAGAAGGAAGGCAGGGCCGCAGAGTCTCCCTCTGCATACCGTCCCATATGCCTGCTTGACGAGTCTTCCAAGCTCTTTGAAAGAGTGGTTGCTGAAAGGCTGGTCGAGCACCTGTCGCGAGTTGGTCCCGACCTTGCTGACAGCCAGTACGGCTTCCGGCAGCGGCGTTCTACCATAGATGCGATTCTTCGCGTCCGCGCGCTGTCGGACCAGGTGGTTTCCCAGGGTGGAGTGGCGTTGGCGATAAGTTTGGATATCGTCAACGCCTTCAACTCTTTACCCTGGGGTGCAATTCGGGAGGCACTGGTACATCATGAAGTGCCTCCCTACCTGCAAAGCATTGTCGGAGCATACCTACGCGACCGGCACATTCGCTATGTGGGCCGGGACGGTAGCGTTCAGCGGAGGCAGATTACGTGTGGGGTTCCGCAGGGTTCGGTTCTAGGTCCTCTCTTGTGGAACCTAGCATACGACGTGGTCTTGCGTGTCGATCTCCCCGTCGCGTCGGCGTTAATATCGTTTGCTACGCAGACGATACTCTGGTGTTGGCCGGCGGGGACACCTTTGAGGAGACCATCCAGCTTTCTGTGCTCGGGGTGGCAAAAGTCGTGGCATCAATCCGTGAGCTGGGTCTGGAGATAGCGCCCCAGAAAACTGAGGCGTTATGGTTCCATAAGCTGCCAAGGAGCAGAGCGCTACCCAGCCCGTTGGTCCATGTCGGAGATGCGCAAGTTCAGGTGGGCCGATACATAAAGTACCTTGGCCTTATCCTGGACGGTCGGTGGGGCTTCGAAGAGCACTTCGAGCGCCTGGTTCCCCGGATCGAGAAAGCAGTGGGTGCTTTGCATAGACTGCTGCCCAATCTCGGGGGACCTCGGGAGGAAGTTCGCCGTCTCTACGCGGGTGTCGTGCGATCGATGGTCCTTTACGGGGCGCCTGTTTGGTCAGGTAGACTGTCAGGCGTCCGACGCTGCAGGACTAAATTCAATAGACTGCAGCGGAAAATGGCCATTCGTATCGCACGAGGATATCGAACGATATCCTTTGAGGCGGCAACTCTCCTGGCACGCTTTCCGCCGCTGGACATCCTGGCGGATATGGACGCGAAGGTTTACGACCAGATTCGCGATATCCGCCAAAGCGGGAATAGTGTGCCAGGAAGCGCATTTGTAAGGCTGAGGCGGCGGGAGCGGCGACACGCGCTCGAGCGGTGGCGCGAGCGGCTACAGCAGCCGCAATATTCGCGCAAGCGCGTTGTCGAAGCCGTTCTGCCGCACTTCGAAGCCTGGCTGAAAAGAGGGGAGCGCATCTCCTTCAGGCTCACCCAGGTGCTCACCGGACATGGTTGCTTCGGTGAGTACCTGAACAGAATTGGGCGAGAGGCCACGGCAAATTGCCACCACTGCGGAGGTAGCCTAGATTCCGCACAACACACGCTCGAGGAGTGCCCTGCGTGGGCCTCCGAGCGGCGGGTCCTGGTTGCCAGGATTGGGCGAGACCTGTCTCTGCCGGCAGTAGTGAGGGCTATGCTGGCAGAGACAGAGAATTGGAAGGAAGTAGCCTCCTTCTGTGAGACCGTGATGGTCAAGAAGGAGGCCGCCGAGCGGGATCGGGAGAGGGCTGATCCTGCTCGGAGAAGAAAGCGTCGGGGAGGCAACCGCCTTGGCGCCTAATACGCCGAAATCCGCTTACAAATCAAGGTAGGTGGACCTTTGGGGTCACAGGCGCACAGAGTGGGGACTCTGTCCGCCCACTGAGTGACCCCAGGGAAGACGGCGACACAGTGGTCACGTGCTGCCGTGCATAGCGAGGCTCAGGGGAGGCCCCTTTACAGTCTCCCCAGGGATGTGCTTTTCAGGCGTTGCACAGGGGGGTTCCGGAATTGGTCCCACACTCCCCGACCTCCATCCCCAGAGGACGGGTGCCTTTTGAAGGTATCCCCCCGAAAACAAAAAAAAAAAAAAAAAGGTATAGAAAGTTCATAAGATAATTACATCGATCACTTATTATGCTAATAGGGGAGACCAGGGATAAAAGCAACAATTTGCAACTTTCTCATAATATCTCACAAAGCTTTTTGAATATCAAAATTCTAATCAGTACACACGGTAGATTAGTCTTTCAGCTATCTTTTAACACCAGCTTAAATGCAACAGATATTACAGATTTTGAGAAAAACGACGAAATGAAAAAGTTACATTTGTTACAATCATCTCTGCCCCAAGGGTTGGTTGTAACAGTGCAAGGGGATGGTTGTAACATTTTAAATAAAAACAAAGTTACTTTCATAATCAACATATTTATTTATAATCAGTCTTTTTTTAACATATTTATTTATAAGTAACCTTTTAGGTTTTACATTAGTGTCTTAGTTATAAAAAAAAACATTTCTAAGAAACCTAACAATCTTCTAAAATAATTAACATTATTTTTAAAAACCATTACCAGCACATTCGTTGGATCTTCACGAGCTGGGAATCTCTTTATTCTATTTAATTTCTAAGTGAAACGCTAACTTTCGTACTTCTTTGGTGGTTAATTTGAGAACAATGAAATAAATACTCGGCCAGTATTATTTCTTCCTCGTCGGTAAAACTCTTATTTTCGATACGTAGCCTACATTTGAAAGACTTGGTGAACTTTCTTCAAGCATTTTTTTCTTCTTTTGCACATATCCATATAAAGTTACATGGCATAGCTGATATGAATTCGCAGCGACTCGAAAAGGTACTTTTCTGAGAAGTGCTTCTTCTGCAGCCAAATCCATTATTTCTGCAGTAACTAAACCTCTACTGGTCGTTCTTTTATATATATTAGGCATTCTGCAATAATAAAAGAATTCTGTATTACTTTAAAATATAAAAACACAATAAAATATGCTTAGAGATATCAAGATCATAATCGGGATGAAAGTAACAAGTTGTTACTTTAGTACTATTCTATCAGTGTTGTGCCATTAGGTAGTACCTACATGCAAAAACGCAGGCGGTTCATTAATTTACTAAAAACGAAATACTTCGCAAGCAATGGGAAATTACTACTGACGGCTGCGGGTGTCGACCTCAAGACGAGCTGCTCTCTCTGCTCTGCCCTGGCGCACAGGCAACTGAAGGAACACGGGTGGGTTTTAGTCAGTAAGAGTCTGACACGCCCTTCCGCTCCGCCCAGAGCGGGAGAGGTCATTTGATGATCACCCACAAAAAAATAAAGAGATTTATACTACTAAATAGTTAAGCGTAATGGTTTAAAGCAATAAGTCGATCCTGGTAGATTGGTAGATCCTCTAAGCGTTGCACGCCTAGTTGATCCTGACGAACAGCATCATCAAAGTGTAGCACGTTTCGACGGAATCGCTGGCAGCTCAACGTTCATGTGTCGCGTGCCAGAACGGCCCAGCTGGTCTCGAACCCACAAGGATTCTATGCGACTTGTGGTAGCGACGCAAGAGCTCGCAAGCCTGGTGAATAGTCCGGTACCCGGAAAAAGACGTGGATGCAGCCATTTTTAACTGGTTCTACATCTACGACAAATAAAATAGGGTATTACAACATACATAAAAACTTTTTTACAAAAAAACACCAAAAAACGTGAAAAATAACTTATATAAATGTTATTTTATTACTTACTAGCTTCTGCCCGCGACTTCGTCCGCGTGGAATAGTGGGCTAACGCTAAATTTAACCCGCGACTTCGTTTACGTAGAGGTTGGAAATATTTTAAAATAATACGTACGTTAAGGAGCTGTTTTAGGTACCTACATCACGCTTTTATCAGTACACGGAGAAATAATTTCTTAAAATATTTACTGGGGCTCTGCAGTAACGCGGGACCATAATATGCGCAAACCCAAGAAAATTTACCGGGTTACCCAATACAAATTCTAGAACAATTTTTTTTTAAGGTTTTAGAAATTTTACTGGGTTACCGATTCAATTTTTACTGGGGTACTGAACGTTATTTTTGGTGTCTCGCAGAGATAACTGGGGCCACCGCCCTTCCCCGTCATGACCACCCGCCCGCCTTGCACCATTATTTTGCTGCGATGTTATTTTAATACTGCGATATCTCTTAAGATATTCATTGAAATCAAATGATGTAAAGGGCAATTTTGTTTTAAATTAAATACTTGTGATGAATAACATATTTATATAATGTTTATAAAAACACCTTCGCAAATAATGCATTATTTTAGAACAAATTTGGTTAGAATAAAAAAGTTCATAGTGAGCCAACCTTAAAAGATAGACATAAGCTGTCGCAGACTTTTTTTTAGAACTTTTAAAGGGGAACAATTCTGTAATACATGATTTTTGTGAAACTTTAACCGTTTACGCAGCGCACGCAGCGGAAGCTCTTAAAAGGAAAAAAATAACCTACGATTTTGAAACATTGCTCATTGGTGCTCCGTCCCTATTGGTCTAAGCGTGATGATATATAGCCTATAGCCTTCCTCGATAAATGAGCTATCTAACACTGAAAGAATTTTTCAAATCGGACCAGCAGTTCCTGAGATTAGCGCGTTCAAGCAAACAAACAAACAAACTCTTCAGCTTTATTATTAGTATAGATATAAATTTCGGAAGTCGGTGGGCAAAAACGAAAATACACAACCAAAGTTCATATTTTTCACTTTTTAGTTGTGGTACCTACCCCACATACATTCGTATACCACTACTTGATATATAAATAACCGTGATAGGAAAAAATTATGACATCATCAATATAAACTAAGTGGGAAAAAAATACGCATTATTAGGGATAACTCAAAAACTACTGGTCAGTACTTGATCAAATTTAAATGGAAGCACATGTGAAGCACCAGCTTTCAAATAAAAAAAGAATCATCCAAATCGGTTCACCCAGAACAAATTTCTGAGCTACCACACATAAAAACAAAAAAATATAGTTGAATTGAGACCTCCTCCTTTTTTTGAAGTCGATTAAAAGGGCTAAGACTTCCGCTGAGAGAGCAAATCGGGAAAAATACATACCAAAGTCGATGAATATCGTACACCAAACAGAAGATAATAAGAGAAATATTATCAATAAATTTGAACTGCACCCTAATTACGTAACACACTATCTATCACAATCTGAATCATTTTGAAGCCTATTGCTAATCCATTGCTTCATATGTTCGAAAAAAATATCTGCTCAACAACATAAATAACGCAATGAATGTTATTGAACTGTCAAAATGAAACCCATTCCTACTGTTAGTGTGTTACGTAAGTACCCCGCCGGTCAGAATTTTGGATCAAAAATTTATGGAGATCGACTAGATTCAATATAACTATACATTTCAGCAACTGGCTTTTTTTTCAATGGGTGAGGGGCAAATAATTGCTTACGTAAAAATATGAAAATATTAAGAATAGAAAATTATAACCAGTTAAGGGGAAGTCCCCTAGTGGCGGACACCAGTTTAATTTTTCAGACAATAAAAAGAAACTGCTTTGAGAAATGTATTCTTATTTATTAATTAACTCCGCCAAAGAAGTTAGTTTCAAATTAAAATAAATTATTAAAAATGCAACCTCTGCATAAACATTCATTAAATCTTAAATCAATCATGGGAATGAAAAAATTGAATAATTTCAAGTGGCACCTAGTACCGGACGGCTTTAACTTCAAGCCCCCAGCGCGGAACATCTTCAAAACGTCGTGCATTGATCGCATATGTAGGCTTTTGAACATTCAGGGATGTCTGCACAACCTTCATGTACCCACCCACGGCATCTGGAGCATTGTATCCAGTCTTCGTCATGGACCTCTAAGCATACTGCGCAATTACTTCTTTTGTTACATGTTTGAGTTTTTGGTCCCAGTTTCCTTTCTTTTTCTTCTCTACCATTTCAATTTCTCTCCGTTCTTCTATTCTCTAAAACAAAGTACAACATCTACCATAAAAAGTATAAATACTAACTAGAAAAAACAAAATATTTTAAATTTTGTGTGTGGTACCAGGGAACAGAGAATCCCCAAAATTACGTGTTTTATGCCAAAAATTTGGAAATTAACAAAAACTTTTACAAATATAAAATACATATGGATCACTAAGTACAATAACAATTACTCTGAACACAAACACAAAAACATAGCAGTAATACTCACTTAGTGATGCAGTGTATTGCCGCCAAAAACAGCAAACAACCGCTTCCACCGTGGCCTCGCGTGTCACTGGCACACCGCGTCCCGCGGCGGGGTATCGATACGCTACCTCGCGCCCCTTTCACCAGTTTTTGAATCGAACGCGTTGCGACTTGCCGAAAGTACGAGTGTCGAAAGCTAGGTGCCGTCCGGCATTACGGGACTTCCCCCTCTACAAATTATAATGATGATCGAGAATGATGTGATCAGTGTTCTCGAACCTACCGATTTATCGGTATTTATACCGATATGGGCTCTGTGCTACCGAAATACCGAAATATAACGAATTTTCTACGATTTCTGGATATACATGGAAATTCTCCCGATTTCTCTACCGATTTTACACTTTTCAGTTGGCAACCCTTTTCATTTATGTTTAATTTAATGTTACGGACGGGGAAGCCCTCAATAGTAAGTATGGGCCTAGTGCAGAATGTTCCATATATTTTGGGGAATACCCTTGTTCCTACAACTTGTTGTCTTACAACTCGATGTTATAAGGGGCTTCCCGCTAGGGAATTTACCTGTAACCAGTCTAGTCTATATAAACAGGAATTCGGTTTTATTTTTTTCATTAATTTTCTTAACTTTGAAGAGATAGTAGAGTACTTATCCTAAAGAGTGCGTGAGAAGACCATTCAGTTAAAATGTCGTCTGACGAGGAGCCAAGCACAAGTGCGAGTGTAAGAAGAAAAAAATATCTACAATATTATAGAAAAGAATGGGAAAAAGAATTTCCAGGCTGGCTGCAAGATAGTCGTAAAGGCGAAAGCTATGCCTATTGTAAGAGTTGTGATAAAGATATCAACATCACATCAGGAAAAGACGCTTTAAAGAAACATAGTTCTTCACAAACACACTCAGTATCATCAAAGAATATAAAATCTCAACCGAAGATATCATCATTTACTGTGACCAAAACTGAAAAAACTGATACACTGGTTAAGCAAGGTAATTTCTTTTTAATTATTTGTTAGGTACTATTTAGATTGTTATATTATTTTGTTTTCTAGTTATCGATAAATAGAAGCAGTGGATATAATTAGACCCTAATCGCTACTAGATATACCTACATAATTTTTAATTCTAAATTTTAATTTCAGGTGAAATAAGATTAGCCTCGTTTGTTGCTGAACACAATCTACCATTCACTATTATGGAGCACCTACCGAAGCTGATGCAAGCCGTTTGTCCTGATTCAAAAATTGGCAAAGAAATCAAATGTTCTTCGACGAAAACTCACGACATAATTGATCATATTATAGGTAAAGAAAGTTTCGATAATTTATGTGAAGATCTGCGGCAAACTAAGTTTTCGCTTATTATTGACGAGTCCACTGATCTTAGTACAACCAAACACTTGTGCTTAGTCGTGAGATATGCGAAAATGAATCGTATTAAAGATTGTTTTTTTAGCTCTTATTCCATTAGAAGAAGCTAATGCAGCAACCTTATTTGAACACATAGTAAACTTTTTTAGCAGCAATGATATTCCATATCAAAATAATCTAATAGGGTTTGCATCTGATGGGGCAAACGTAATGATGGGACGTAATAATTCTGTTGTAACATTGCTGCAAAATGAAATTCCCAACATTTTTATACTTAAATGCACCTGCCATTCGTTTCATCTTTGCGCGACATATGCTTGTACCAAATTGCCACGCTTTATAGAGGATCTAGTAAGGGACATTTACAACTACTTTTCTTCTAGTCCAAAAAGAGTAGCAGAGTTTAAAAACTTTCAAATGTTTTGCGACTTAAAAGTACATAGAATACTTCACCCCTCTCAAACACGCTGGTTATCAGTACATGCAGCAGTGAAGAGAATATTGGAACAACTCTCTGCTCTAAAACTATTTTTTATAGACCAAATCTCTAATAATGATCATCTTTTAGCTGCAGAACATATATTACAAAAAAGCTCCAAGATCCCACTACGGTATTATTTTTGGAATTTTTAGATTTTGTATTACCATTATTTACCGATTTAAATAAAGAAATGCAAGCAGAACACCCGAAAATTCATACTTTATATGAAAAAATAACTGGATCATTAAAAACTATATTTGATTGTTTTTTAAAAAGAGAATATTTAACTAGCACACCAATCGAAAATGTTGATTTTAAAAATCCTAGAAATTTTATGGATATTGACGCCGTATACTATGGTGCTGCTGCGTCTAATACACTACTAAGTAGTTCAGAAAATCTAAACGCAGATCAAGTAAATTTGTTTAAATGCAGATGCCTAGATTTTTATATCGAAGCTTGTAAGCAAATAACCACGCGGTTTCCATTGAAAAATAATCCAATAAAGGGTTTAGACATAATTGACCCAAAAAATGTTAAAATTGGCAATACCTCTTCGATAGTTCCTATGAGTAGGCTTTTTCCCAATATTGTTCAGAGCAATGATTTCCAGGAAATTGATACAGAGTGGCGCATTTTAAGAAATTGTGAACAAATCAAAACACTTCCTGATGATGTAGAACTATTTTGGGATGAAGTAAGTTTACTAAAGCGTGGCGATGAAACTCAAATGTTTCCTTTGTTATCTAATTTCATCTTTAATATTTTATCACTTCCCCATTCATCCGCTAACGTTGAACGCATATTTTCACATATTAATCTTTTGAAAACAAAACAGCGAAATAGGCTGTCTACTGAATCAATCACTGGTCTATTACACGCAAAACGACTCTTTAGTACAGCTAACTGTTATGACTTTGAAATCAACTCGAAGATGACCGCGGCTATGGCCAAAGAATATTGGTATAAAAAATGATTATATAAATTAGTCTGTAAGTGATTGTATATAAATTAGTCTGTAAGTTTTTGTTTTCAAGTGGTTTTCAATAAATAAACGAATTTGATTGAATACTGTTTGTTTTTTGTCAAATACCGATTTTGGGTACAAATATACCGATTTTAGCTGGCAACTCTACCGATCTTGCTCTATGACGTTCGACACCACTGGATGTGATATTCAACCTGATTACCTGACAGTTTGGAGAACCAATATATCTACTTAACGCATAACACGTAAATTGAGTACCGCTAAAAAAAATACAGCTTTGTCAATGAGGGCTACTGCGCTTGAGTTCGCCGCTAGAGGCGCTAGTGTAGAGTAAGGTCTCTAGATGTCAAAATATGTACTAAACGTTCACTGTTTGCGGGATTGTTTATCACGGATTTTATCGAATGATTCATAATAGCTGTAATGATTGTGCCATTCTTGATTAATTATGGCTTAAGACTTTAAGTAAAAAGTTAGGATCTAATTTGGTAGCACTTGAAGGATGAAAAGATTTTTCTGCTTCATGCTTGCCAATTTTAGGAATATTATAATCTAAATATTCATTTGAAGTTTTAAAACGTAATAAAATAAACATAATATGAATATAAGGGTACTTAAACATATCCATAACATCAAATAAAAGTACTGCAACAGGACCTTACTCGACAGTGGCGCCAACTGGTGAACACAAAATCGATAGCCCCCATTGGTAAGATATGAGCTTCGTAATTTGTAAATAGAGTCGTCATTTAGCGTACCATAACATAGCGTAGCATAACTTCTCAACTATTTCGAGGAAAATTCTGAAAAAAATTATAGTAGGTAGGTAGTTGAACAATTGATGTAGTCTAATTTTGCGATATGAGTTATTTTTTGTTACAGCTGTTTTGAGTTTAACTTTGCTGTTCTTTTTTTTTAATACTATTAAATTGGTACATACTATTAAATTGGTACCTACAATTATGCATGCGTAAATATTCATCCCGACCACGAAAAACCTTAATTGGGAGTGGCCGCCCATACGCACTTGTCCGAATACCAATGTGATATCATCCCAGTGAAAACGATTTCGCCGCTTATGTCGATTACAATCGAGTACCTACTATGAGGTGATGAGTAGATAACTGTGTCTGATATAAGTAGGTACACTCAAGTATGAATGCAATCAGAGTCCACTGCATTGGAATAAAAGCAAGTGTCTTGTCACTCTGGCCCACCTCTCAGTAGCATCACACGTCCACGGCTAGTGCTACCTACTTACGTACGCAGCACGCAGCAGTTACGCGCGGCGCAGGAGTACTTACTCCTGCGCCGTTTAGGTACCTATTGTCATTCGATACAAACCGTTTTTAGACAACAAGGTCCATAATGGGTGCAAGACCCATTAGCAAACTGTATTAAAATGCGGTCTTATAGGGTAACCCGCGAAATTCAAATTTTCTTAATTTTTTTGCAATTTGCAGGTTGCATGTTGATCAAAATATGATTTGCGACTGTAACCTATATGTATTTACAGCATTATGACCATTAAAATAATCAATACAAGCTACCTTAGCGCATCCCCATTAAGGAAACAACGGAGCTATAAAAAGCATGTTGAGACGTGTCGGCGTGCATGAAGGAGTCGGACCGTCATTACTAAAGCCTGTATTCTCCGAAGGAATAGGCATAGCGGAGGTTAAGTTATGACTAGGGAAATACGAAATAAAACAGATGATAATGATGTAATCTACAATGTAATACTTATGTCCAAAATCAACTTTTACTACATAATAGGCACACATTATTTACTATAGGTACATTAAAAACCAATTATAGCTACTTTGAAACATCTGGTTACATATATTTATTGCCATCTATAGTGCGCATATGCTCTGTTTGCTTCACACAATCGATGCAAGTCCTGTTTTCTTTTTACAACTTTACCAGTATTGTTGGCAGCGTCAAGGAGTTCCCACGCAAATTGTTTTGGAAAATGGACTGTTCTTTCCTTTTCGTTTGTAGCTTCTAACAGCCATTTAATTGCCAGGAACAAGGACCTCTTCTCAGTAATGGGGCCTGGAACCTGCAAAGGCATATACCCATGGCTTGTGAATTTGTCAATTGTTTCATATTATTAAGTAGGAAGACCACACTTGTTAGTGAGTGAACCAGTGCACAGTGCTGAGTAAAAGGAGAAATTATGAGACAACCACAAAAGAAGTGCAGCGCAGTCCTGTAATCACCATTTCATAAAATGATTTAATTTTCATAATTATGACATGTCGCTTTGCCCAGCAGTGGGTAAATATAAATTAACAGAAAAAATATTACATTAGTAAATGTCTTTCCATAAAGACAATGTTTACCTGATATGTAATACCTCCTCTCTTGATAGGTTGAAGTTGAAGAAGTGGCTTGGAGTTCTCAATAGCTTTATGCAGAATTTTCTTTGGATCTAGCTCTATCGTAGCCTTCGCCTCAGGTGTTGATGCCAGGTGGTAGCGTTCAATCTGTGACCTCTTAATATTTTCAAATGACTTCTCAACAAGACTACGAGCCAACTGTTTTTTTCCCATTTCCATGACATGGTTGATAAGTTTGCTGTAATAGAGAGATGATATCTATTAGTAAGTATTGAATTTATAACATAGTTTTATGTAAATAAAATATTATTATTTTGTTTATTTTTCTTAACACATATTGAATAAATTTTTAAATATTTAAAAAAAACATTTAAAAATATAAAAACTATTGGTCCGCCTGTATCAGGAGCAGGGTCCTAGCTACCGGTGGTTAGGACTCCAGAGACAAGAACCTTCTCACGATGCGAGCCGTATCGAGGAGTACTGTCTTCAGGATGAGGCCCTTGATCCAACCGCCTAACGAGAGCCTTGAGAGAAGCTGATCGAGGCTTTCGGCCATCAGGCCATTGGCCGATACAACAATCGGCACAATGATAGCCGAGCTCACATTCCACATGTCAACAACCTCGTATGCTAAGTCGAGATATTTAATTTGTTTCTTTTTCTCAGCTTTCACGAGGTTCTCGTCATGCGGAATGGTAATATCGATAATCATTGTGCGACGCGCTAATCGATCTATCATCACTATATCAGGCTTATTGGCGACAATACGAGGGCGGCACTGAAAATTTCGGGAATCAAGGAAGTGACACAACATTACTATTTAAAGATGTATTTATTGCTTTTCGAAGTATTCTCCGCGAAATTTGACACATTTTTCCATACGATGGAACCAATCATTGAAGCAACCATTCCATTCGGAAGTTGGGGTCTCCAAAATAGCCGTTTTGTAGGCGTCCACAGCTTCTTCAGGTGATGAAAATCTCTGTCCACACAATTTATTCTTTATTTTAGGGAAAGTATAGAAATCATTAGGGCTTAGGTCGGGGCTGTACGGCGGATGGTCTAACAATTCTATGTTTTCTTGCTCTAAAAACTCTTCTGTTCTGTGCGCGGTGTGAGAACTCGCATTGTCGTGATGGAGGATGATGCGGCGGTTGCAGTTCTCTTTACGGAGTTCAGAAACGACCTGTGGCAAACAAATGCTAGCATACCATTCTGCATTAACCGTTCTTTGTCCCTCAAGAGGAATAGTCGTAACATGGCCGGTTTTGGAGACAAAAGTGGCCACAATTTTTTTGCAACACTCCATGAACGAACAATTTTTGTTGGCTTTAACTCATTTTCGAACACCCAAACTCGTGACTAGTTTTTTGTTTCGGGTTCGTACGCGTATATCTAGGATTCGTCACCTGATACGATGTTGTATACAGCATTTGAGGATCCTGCGTGGAATCTTTCGAGAGTTCTGAAGCACCAACTAACGCGAGCCGCTTTTTGCTCTTCACAGAGCGAATGCGGTATCCATCGGGAAAACAACTTTTTTACACCTAATTGTTCATGCAAGATTATTTGTATTTGACTCATGCCAATGTCTAAAGTTGCCTGAATTTCGCGGTATGTCACATGTCGATCTTCCTCAATCAGCTTACGCACAGCATCAACGTTTTCTTGGGTGACTGCAGTTTTTGGACGACCTTGACGGGGATCATCACTGAGCTTGACACGTCCACGTTGAAATTCAGCAAACCAGCGATAAATTGTGGTTTTGGATGGGGCTTCATCACCAAATGCAGAAATCATCCGGTCAACACACTGTTTTTGTGTTAAACCACTTCGAAAGTCATAATAAATCATCGCTCTTGAATTTTCTCGAGTCAATTCCATTTTCTCAACGACTAAACAAGTTTGACAAAACCTTGTGACAAGACTGAGAATCTTTTTTTAAATAAATAAATGGTATTCGATTTTTAAAACCAAGGAGTTTTCAATTAAAAAGATTTTAATATGACAGGAACAGTGGAAATATTCCATTCCCGATACTTTTAGTGCAGCCCTCGTAGTCCTGTCAGTAATGCTAATGATAGACCAATCCTAGTACAACGTCATATAGTAATATTCGAGAACTGGGTCGGGCACGTACTTGTAGTACGGTACCTCAGAATCCACTAGTTTATATTTCAAAGCAAGTTGCTGGTGAATAATCCTGGCTACTTGGTTATGCCTGTGCAACTACTCGCCTTACACTACACTACACTTACTGTAGATAATATGTCTAATGGACTCACGAGGACGATGGCATGCCCGACACACGTCAACCTTCCCATCTTTCATAATATGTCTCCGATAGTTATTTGTCAAGATAACTTCGTCCATAATTGCACAGACGAAACCTTCGGTTTCTCCAAAGAGGTCACCGAAACGCAGCCAGGCTACGGACGCTAGCTGATTTAACCGATAGAATCCCGGTGGCCCTCTGTAGGGCCGGTATGTCGCCCATACCGTCAAGCCCCGCTGGCCCTCTAGAGGGTCGCGCGGTCGTGCGGTTAAATAATCACCATTATTGCTTCTAAATGAGGGCTAATATCGTCTTTTGAGCATTTCACTGTAAGGGCTTTTTTTTTTGGGCTGACGGACTGTCTTGTTCCACGACATACCGGCCCTACAGAGGGCCACCGGGATTCTATCGGTTAAATCAGGTCCATGTAGGGCCCAAAAAAAGCGTCTGTGAAGCTCCTTACTCTGCCATACTTCCATGCGATCATTAGTGCCAAGCACTACTGGCTTGCGCCAGTTCTCTTTAGCCAAGGAGAGCGGGGTGAGGCCCTTGTCCACTGTGACCACATCTCGATGCATCCCCACGTCGGTTTCTAAGAAATATTCCCTGAGACTGCATATCTCGCGATTGTCGAGGGTCTTAGCATTTAAAAAGCCTCGACCTCTACACTTTCACGGAATATACAGGCTCATTACCGATGACCGTGGGTGATGCATTCGATTTGCAGTTAGCAGCGTACGGACCTTCCTATCCAGGGCGTCGAGTTCGGTCTGAGTCCATTTGAGTATGCCCAAAGAGTACATCAAAACCGACATACCCAAATACTTATAGCTTTCGGATTCGGAGAAGGCCCAAGGTTTATGGAATCCGAGAGTTGGGTTCCGATGGATTCCACAATCTCCCCTCGCTGTACATGCATGACTGCACATCTGTCCACACTAAATTCCATCCTGATGGCGCTACTGAATGTTTGTTACTTTCAGTAGCTCCATTAGATGCAAATTATTGGGGGCAAAGAGTTTTAGGTCATCCATGTACAGGAGGTGAGATATAACCTGACCACCTCTCGTCAGCCGATAGCCTAGACCTGAATCTTCCAGCAGTGTGCTTAGAGGATTCAAGGCTAAGCAGAACCAAAGTGGACTCAAACTATCACACTGAAATATGCCTCGCTCGATCCTTATTGGTTCGCTATTACTCTGGACATTTCGACATTCTGGATAGTGAAGGACCGTTCTCCATTGACACACATGACCATACATGACATCAGGAAGGTTCATCATTCAGGAAGAGTGGTATCTACTTTATACAACTCCAGCACCCTCATAAGCTAATCTATCCAACATGTCGACAGATCCTGTCGGGAACAACGAACCTGTTACTATTATTATTTAGAAATAAATGCTTTGCCAAAACATATCTTAAAATGTATAAAAAGTATTATAAATACTTACTTTACCAATGGGTCATGGTAAACAGAACTGGTTTCGTATACAGCTGGCGGCCTCACAGGTAAGGCAGCTACCTTACTCAACTCTGAACTTTCTATGAGTTTTGCTTGATCTTCTTTCCTAAAGACTGGATTTTGAAAAAAGTCTGGAAAACTGGTGGGTCTTGAATATTCTCTGGATTGTAGTATCCCTGAAATTCTACAGTACAAACATGGATATGACTGAATTGGAAAGTAGGTATTTACTATATAACAGGTCTAGAATTATTTCATTACATTAAGGACTAAGTAGGTACAGGTTAAGCATTCAAAGTATGATTACCTACTGTACAGATGCTTGAATTGATATGGTACTCCTGCCGCATTATTATTATAAACCCAAGGCAAAGGCCTCCCTTTCCTCTGTCCACTATAACCGGTCTAATGCAATTGTGGGCAAACCTTTAAGAATTATCATCTCATCAGGAGGATCAGAACCATTACATACCTACCTAATTAGAACAACCAATTAATGCAGGCGTTTGTACGTTGAAATTGATAGGACTATCAGACTGACTGTATCAGTTACTTTTAAAGTGGGGGACTAGATCATCGATTAATATCTCCTGGACTGGTAATCACTTGAAGAGCACTAATGGATTTCCAAGTTATGATAAGTGATAACTAATTTACTTACCTAGGAAGCAAATAAGAAGATGGGTACCACGGCATGCATTTATTTAAAATCCGGATATTATTAGCCATGTTTCTTGTTTTATTTAGTCTAAAAATACAAATAATCCAGTCGAGTTCGAAATCATAACCCTACTTTTTTTTACGATGAAGTTTCTATTTGACTTGACAGTTGACAATGACATAACAGCACAGCAGTCAGTTGTCAATCAGGGCAGGGCCGCCAGTAGTGCCAACTAATAGTATATCGCAGGGTTCCATTCCAGTACTTATACAAAATCAAATGATTACACAAAAAAAAACTGTTGTACTAGATTTTATATTACTGTTTGATAAAGTGGCACAAAAAATCTTGCGGCCTTTATCTTTCGTATTACGGTTTGTGATGCTCGCAGAGCTATTGAGAGCAATTTTAATCCCCATTTTTCTTTTGACATGTTTCAGTTTCTCTCATATGAGGGCGTACAACAGAACACTAACGCCACTCGTATAAAAAAAAAATATCTCCTGGCTGAGAAGGAATTATGAATAACGACTTGTTGAATGAATAACCTTTTCCTATTATTGAGATATTGACACTTTCGTATTGAGAAACAAAGCAACAAAGTACGATCTAGAGGAATGTGGCCGCTTTTCTTTAGATCGAATTTTGTTGCTTCATGTCTCAATATATGAAACTTTTTAAAACCAGGCCCGGGTCGACCGCGCGTCACGTCCCACGCGCGCCTCACAGAGATGTCAGCACCATTGACGGGGTCCGATAGGGCCGATGCCTGCCGGGGTCGCGGATTGTTCAAGAGTTACCGTGGCCCTGGCGCACAGGCAACTGAAGGAACACGGGAAGGTTTTAGTCAGTAAGAGTCTGACACACCTTTACGCTCCGCCCAGAGCGAGAGAGGTAATTTGACGACTTCACAAACAAAAAAAAAAAAAAAAGGGGTCAGTCTCCTTGAACAGCGTGATTATGTCTTGCAAACTTCTCTTCGTCCCGTCACGCCGCACACTGGTCCCGAATGATAAAAAAGTGGACATTAAGAAATTTTTGACAGAAGGTCAACGGATTCGGCTGATTTTTTTTTTGTAGACAGCTGATGCAATTACAAATCACTTTTATAGATTGAGTTTTTGCCAAATAAGCCGTATTTTCAGAGAAAAAAAATATTGAAATATTTTTTGTATGAAAGAAATCCTAATTTTGTCTTTATCTTCCAAGATTCAAACGTATTCAAAATAAAACTTAGCGCAGCTTGTAGAGGGGCTAATTTCTCACTACTTTGTCATAGACACTCAACTGCGATTTTGTGCTCCTTTTGAGTTACATGCACTTTAAATATTTTTTGTATGAAAAAATCCTAATTTTGTCTTTATCTTCCAAGATTCAAACGTATTCAAAATAAAACTTAGCGCAGCTTGTAGAGGGGCTAATTTCTCACTACTTTGTCATAGACACTCAACTGCGATTTTGTGCTCCTTTTGAGTTACATGCACTTTAAATATTTTTTGTATGAAAAAATCCTAATTTTGTCTTTATCTTCCAAGATTCAAACGTATTCAAAATAAAACTTAGCGCAGCTTGTAGAGGGGTTAATTGTTAACTGCGTTAAGCAATGACTCATTACCAAAAAATGCTTATAATCTGAATATGAGTCACACAATAAATTACCTGTACCTGAACATGTCTGTACACGTTTGGAGATATCCAAGTTGTTTATTTGATATATTTAAAATAAAACTTTTTTTAATAGAAAGACATTTATAAGAGTTACTTATTAATGAAGAAAATGTTATTACATCTTAGTCTATCTTTAACAAGATTATTTCTAATCCGCCTGAATTAATTTTTTAACTCTGAAAATACGGCTTATTTAACAAAAAATACATCTTTAAAAGTTACTTGTAATTGTATCAGCTGTCTACAAAAAACTAGTAAAGCTCATCCGACAACGAAAAATTTAAAGTACCTGTAACTGAAAAGGAGCACAAAATCGCAATTGAGTGTCTATGGCAAAGTGATGAACAATTAACCCCTCTACAAGCTGCGCTAAGTTTTATTTTGAATACGTTTGAATCTTGGAAGATAAAGACAAAATTAGGATTTTTTCATACAAAAAATATTTAAAGTGCATGTAACTCAAAAGGAGCACAAAATCGCAGTTGAGTGTCTATGACAAAGTAGTGAGAAATTAGCCCCTCTACAAGCTGCGCTAAGTTTTATTTTGAATACGTTTGAATCTTGGAAGATAAAGACAAAATTAGGATTTCTTTCATACAAAAAATATTTCAATATTTTTTTTCTCTGAAAATACGGCTTATTTGGCAAAAACTCAATCTATAAAAGTGATTTGTAATTGCATCAGCTGTCTACAAAAAAAAAATCAGCCGAATCCGTTGACCTTCTGTCAAAAATTTCTTAATGTCCACTTTTTTATCATTCGGGACCAGTGTGCGCCGGCAGGACACCCTCTGGTCGCGCTTGTTCAGTGTGCTGAACAACAACAGCTTAGCAGTAGCTATGTCATCCTCACTGAAGTTCGATGCGCAGATCAGGACAGCAGACACCTCGTCCATCACATCCAGCTTCTGCTGCAGGAACGCGAGCAGCTCATTCACCACAAGTTCATTACTCATGGCGAGTAAATTACGAGCGACAGCTTGCGCCGCGCTATTTGATATAAAGAATATGCAAACGCGTCCGCATCGGAACGCGGTACAAGCGAGACAAAATCAAGCGAGCGAGGCAATGTATCAATTTAGATAATTTATCCTTAGGCCTTAGGGCAGCGCGTAACTGACGTAGTTGAGAGACCACCAATCTGAGATTCTGATTCTAAAATCTTTTTACCAGTATTTGACAGTTCGGCCAACCAAGCGTATCATTGTCGTCTAAATTGTTATTACATTTATTTAGCCTAATTTATTTCCGCTAATGAATCCCTTTAATCATAACGGTTTCTTTATTCGGTATCACTTTGTCAGTTGGTTAGCTGGCTGACCTTATAAATCACAAGTTTGGTCTGCCATAGCCATAAACAGCTGGTAGTGATTACCCGTTATGATAAGATAAAAGATACAAACTTAAGGATGAGGGATAGGCAGAAATTTTTATTTTCTGCCACATACTATGATCACAGTCCACATTATTGATCATACACCTGCTATAATCTGAATTAATATTAAAAAATTAGTACTTATTGATAAGTTAATTTTCTCTGTGTAGATTTATTAACAATAACAAATAAATACTATAACTTACACCACATAAGATTAGTATTATCATTAAAAAAAAAAAACAAAAACGGAACTACGAAATTTACCAACATAAAATAAAGCAATTCAAATAATCCAAAATAATAAAATGTAATTAGTTCAAAAAACAATTACAAAAAAAGCTAATGAAAATGGAAATTAACATACGTAATTAATTTATTTTAATAGTATATTAAAAATCAAATAGGTACTCTGAAATTTTACAATAGGTAAAACTTGAATAATATATCTTTACAAAGTTATTGTATATCACGTTTGTGCTTTTTAGATGGTTTGGGTAGGGGAGCCTCGGGTTGCTTCTGCTCAGACTCGACTATTCTACTCTGCCTCTTAATTTTGTTCTTTTCTGACACACTAATCTCACTTTCGACAGTCTTTGTTTTTGTCAAAACAGATTTTCCATTAACTGCATGAGTATGATTGTCTGCAATGTTATTCTTTAACTGGTTTGATAATTTAGCATAATTTTTAGAAGGTGCATGTGGAAGCCCATCTCCAATTTGTTTCTGACTGTACGGTTTAGTCTTGTCAAAGTCAACATAGGATACATTGATTGCATGTGCTGCCTTTTGTTCCACTTCTTCATCATCATCCCCATCAGGACCCAACTTAGCACATCTGAAATGAAAATAAATACAGGAATTCATAATTTAAAAAACCTCTTTATATGAAATAGGACTTATGAAAGATAAAACTAATTAGAATTTTCAGGTCATTGGCCTCACTTCCCTTAGGTTAATGACCTGCAAGTTTTAAACCCTTTGAATAAATAACACATGGATTTTATTGCTGTTCAGTAAACTAATACTGCTACAAATAATAATGAATAAAGGCTTGTTATTCATTCAACATTTTAATTGCATACCTACAAATAAATAACAAGTATTTTTAATTTTAACCAGGACTTGAAATATGCTTTGGGGTCTTCCCAAATAGACAAATAAACATGCTTCTAAAGATACCTCTCATCCAGCTCTCCTCTAATATATGGCAGGGCTCCATAAAGATCTAACACAACTATACTGAATGTGACCTCTTGCCCTTCTTGGATATTTGAGCCAACCCACATGTTTCCTGGTTCTTCTGTTGGTCTTGGAATAACCACATTAAATACCCTGAAATATACAAATTGCATAATATTTTAGTAAACCCACAACACTATATATTTGTTTACCTGTGATTGCACAACATTGGATATGAGTAGGGAATACAAGTAATTCACAACAATTGAAACTAGATTGATTTTATGAAAACACAAGTTTATTAGGTGCCTAAATACATTCAAGATTTATGATAGTTTTATTGGAAAATATTTTAATGAATATATATTTTGTCATTCTTACCTGTGCACGAGTATGCCTAAATGTGTGGTACTTTTTTTATTAACAATTCCTGTCAATGTAGCTCCTACAAAAGGACGAAAAATGAAATAGTCTGCCTGAACTTGAAAGTGAATATCTGCATTATCATTTCTGATGGTTCCAACATTCTGCAGGATTCTGAGGTTTTTGTAACTTAAAAGAATTCCATTGAACCTGTAAGATAGGATGAATTTATATATTGGGCCTAAGATTATACAGTTTATTAGACGACCCACTGACCGGTTTTACTTTACTATAATAATTATTATAAGACAAGACAGATCTTAGCAGTGGACTACGATAGTGCGACAGCCTGAGTTGATTGACATAAATTTACAACTGAATAAACAAAATGACTTACTCTTTATCAAATTTTCCTATTTTGTAGTCCAATAAATTTTTAATAGATTCCTTGAGGTTTCCAAGACACCAGGGTTGTAGGGCGAGGTTCTGTGTCACTTTTTTTTCAATAATACAGGAATTCTTATCATTAGCAATTTTTTTTAATTCATTGATATCAAATTTTATAATTGTTGACATTTTATTACCGCATATATAAATTTTACGTCAATTCAATATTAAAGCACCAATTATCCACAGCAAATAATTTTTACCAGAAGTTATTTTTGACATCACATCCAAAACAAAATCTATTTGTTTTTTATTTTAGCAATTCAACCATAAATTCAACCACAGAGAATATAAATCTATAGAAATCAAAAGAGAAAATGGGGATGTGACAACATATGATCGCTAATTTCATGGTGATCTAAATCTACTGAAAAATACATACATAGAATCCTGTGAAACATTGCAAGGACCTTATATAAATCTGGACTGCTTTCTATCTTTTAAATTATAAATAGAAACAAACTTTAAGCGTTAGACGTAAAGTTTCTTTTACATTACCAAAGGACGTACGGAAAGAACGGTCTTCAAAAAGAGAACACTCAATCTTTAGTTTGTATGCTCCTCTCGTAAAATGTGGCACTGTTTATTTATTTATCTCCTGAATTAGTAGTACCTATTTAAAAGTTCGGTACGGTAAGGTAATAATTCGGGAATGGAAATCGTCTACCTACTAATTTCAAAGTAAACATTACTTAACACAAAATAAATAATGATTGGTCCGACTTGAATATTTATATTGTAGGGTTTATTTTAATATTAAATTGACTAAGTCTATTTAAAATGAATACAGATTTGAATACCAAAATATCTAGGAACAGACAATCACATGTACATTGACCAAAATTAATTGTAATAAATAGTTTATTAACAGAAACGGGCATGGACACAACTGGCACACCAGGGTCCCACCAAAAACATTACATGTGAAGTAAGTTGCCAAGACTTAATAACTTCTCTTCGTTTACCGTTTATCATTTGTAGAGACAAGCCCCTTAGGGCCTGCGCACACCTTCACACTTAACACGAGCACCGTATTGTAGACGGAAGAATAAACAAAAATTACGTTCCGTGTAGACAGTACGACGTCAGTAAAGTAGAAAGAGTCCATTACACTTTTTACGAAATTCACTTTTTTACATAATTCGACTCAGAATTCTTTGTTTCGTCATAGGATTTATTTTTCTGTTTGATTCTCAATTTTTAATTATATTAAGTCATGTATATAAAGACAAATACAACATTTATTCTCAAACAAAGTGCCGAAGTACCGTATTATGCAACAAAAAAAATAACAGTAATTGGCTTACCCATTTCCTTGGTAATGGTGCCGATTCTCTTGTTACAAATGCCTCTAAACTAGACAAAAAATCACCAAAATTTTGTTTATTCCTGTTTTTGCTTTTATTTGCTTATATCTCGAAAATGGTGTGTACTACGCAAAAATATTGAAAAATTCGACCCCCCTTTATAAAGCCCTTAAACCCCTAAAACTCAACATGTAGGTAATAATTTTTCACATTTTCCATACAAAAAGTGTAAAATTCAATTTTTTCCATTCCATGCTTATACTTTGTGTCCGTTGAGTAAAAAGTTTTCTACTGTCTTTAGCATGGCGATTACAAAATCAAACTGTCTTCACTACCTTAGACAATTGTCAGTTGTCAGTGTGATTTTGACAGTTTGGGGTAGAAAACTTTCTTCTGAAATAGTCTACATATAAAAGGACCTAGACAAAGATCGATAGAAACGAAAGACAAAATGACAGATTGTAGAAGGATTTCCACGGTGCGATGTCAAAAATGGAGAAACGAAATGTCACTTTGTATAGAAATAGCTGTGTCTATTCTTCGTATAAATAGACAGCGTCATACAAAGCCTGGCGAGGCGCAACGCGGCGCGGTTGTCACAGCCAGACAAATATCAACGTTGCATGTCTAAAAATAAAGTTGATAATATTTTTTTGAGACGTTTAATAAATTTGAGACGCGCGCCTCTTTCTACTTAGACGCGCTCTCGAGTTAATAGAAGTTTATTTATTTTCAACTTTAAATGTACTGATGCAAGGTCCATATTTGTCTGGCAATGACGAATGCGCTGCGCTGCGCATCGCCAGATGTTCGCCGGCCCTAAGGCCTGCATTCCTACTGCGCTGATGTCGGCGCGTACGTCGGTCGCGCGTACGAATGTACATTGTTTTCTATATAGCACCACACTGCGAAGCTGGCGTCAGCGGCGCGTACGCTGCTACACGCCCCGTATCGCGCGCGTCGGTCTCGCTCGTCAGCGCCGCATACGTCGTCGGTCGACTGACAAGCATGGGATTGTGCGAGCGCCCTCAGTCTGTTACCGACGATCAGCTGAATACCACGCTTGGCAGACGACTCTACCGTAGAGCGGTCGGTATAACAGTACGGCATTTTATTGTTTATTTCTCGCTGATGTACGCGACTGACTGTACGTGACAGACCGTACGCGACCGACATCAGCGTAGGAGGAATTCAGGCCTATTCTACAAAACTTACGTCTTGGCCAAAATTATCCCTTAAACGTGGTTGGAGGGTGAAAGCTACAATTTTTTTTTTCTTTTTTGTTGCTTGTGTAAATCCTAGTCTGCATACCAAATTTCAGATTTCTAGGACTTCGGATGACGACTATAGAGGTTTTATTTTATATACAGACAAATTACAGATTTCATCAATTTTTTTTTTAATTCCTTGTCTGCTATTAAATTTCAACTTTCTAGAACTTCGAGAAGTCAGTCAATGACGAAATCGACGTATTCTAGGTAAATCCAAAGTATTAATTCAAACCCATAGCATTTATTTAAATTCAACCATTTATATATCACTTTTGAATTGTAAAAGAGTCGGTAAGTTAGTCAGAAAGTTGAAGCTAGTCCATTCTAAAACGTAGATCTTTATGGAGAAGAAAGGGCAAAAATCTCCAAGGACACTCTTTTAAATCAAGATATTACAAAATCCTGGGTACATTATTGTTGTTGCTTCTATACGTGAAAACAATTAAAAAAAAAAAAAACACGTGTGGCACTCGGGGACTGCCGCGGTAAAGCTATTGCATAGTATTTCTTATCAATAAGGTTTAAGACATTTATTTCTCAAAAAGAATACAATTCACTTAATATGAGAAATACAAGGTAATCTTAAAACTAAATATAAGAATTACTTATGAAGAAGGTAGGTACTCGTAAATAAATAAGTTATTTAGTAGACAAACAGTTTTACAGTGTTGTGGGTAAAAGGAAAAAAAAGTGAGTGTACTATTACATATCAATTCTTGAAGGCAAGTCGATAGCAATTACTCATTGAACTATTTATATGTACTCGTACTGTAATGTTTCGAAAATACAGAGCAGGTATTATAATTATCTTTGTACTTAGCAAATTAGTAAATTATGTAATAACAATTGATACAGATGCAAATTAAATGAGGTGTGGTGGGTTAAATTTAAAACCTAGAGAAATCTTTTAAGATGTGGTGTTTTATGGTTTTTTTATATAAAGTAAAGGACTGTATCTCTTTAATATCATTGGGTAATTTATTAAACAACTCTGCTCCTTCGTATAGTATATTTTTTCTTCCGTAATTAGTTCGTGGTGGTCTTAAGCAAATGTTGTTTTTTCGTCTAGTGCTACGTTTTTGTGTTTGCCCTTTTTTTGTAAATGTTATTTTAGAGTGTATATTTTTATTTAATAGCTTATGTACTAATATGCATGTGTTATATTTATATATCTGTGATAGTGTCATCAATTTTGTTTCTTTATAAATTTTTTCTGTCGGAGTTAGGTAGTGGTAATGGAATAAGAGTTTTATTATTTTGTTTTGACATGTTTCAATTTGCTTTAAGTGTGTTTTAGCTGCAGTGCCCCACACCTCGATAAGGTATTCTAGATGAGGTTTTACCATAGAGTTGTAAATGATATACCTAACAGATGTCGGCAAACAGCGGACGATCCCTCGAAGTGCGCCCATGACAGAAGATAGTCTAGCTCTTAGTTTATCTAGGTGTGTCTGCCAAGTCAGATGTTTATCTAGGTGGAGACCAAGATACTTCTCTGAAGAAACTTGGGTTATAGGTTCGTTATTTATATGTAGGTTTGAGATGTTTGTGACTTTTTTGTTCCTAGCACTAAAAATAATATAATTGGTTTTAGAGGTATTAACAGTGAGCAAATTGTCTTGGAACCATCTGGAGAGAGTGTCTAAGTCTTTTTGTGCTCGTTCGATGACCTCTTCGATATTGTTTCCAAATAAAAATAGGCTTGTGTCATCAGCATAAAGTATTATGTCGCCCGCCAGATTTAGGTTATGTATGTCATTCACGTATAATATGAACAGCAGGGGACCGAGAATGGACCCCTGCGGTACGCCGTAGGTTAATGTTTCGCAATTACTTTGCATATCACCAATCCGTACAATTTGTTGTCTATTAGAGAGATAAGACCGGAACAGGTCATGGGCAGTATCCCTGATGCCGATTTCATGCAGTTTTTGCAGAAGGAGACTATGGCTAATTGTATCAAATGCCTTTTTCAGGTCAATAAATATGCCAAGTGCTGCGCATTTTTCATCGATATTATTTTTTAGATTGGTCACAAGGTCAATTGTTGCAGTTAGAGTGTTGGATTTTGCACGGAAACCATACTGTTTTTTAGAGAAAAAGTTTATAATTTTGAGGTAATCATCTAAACGTTTATATAATATTTTTTCGAATACTTTAGAGATTATTGGGAGGACAGAGATAGGGCGATAATTACCTGGGTCAGGCTTTTTCCCCGACTTAAAGATAGGACTAACTTTTGCTATTTTCAAAGAATCCGGAAAGAGGCCGTTTTGTAAACAGTAGTTGATACTCATCGTGAGTTTAGTTAATATTAGATTTTTAATAATTTTTATGGTTTTGCAACTAATCCCATCTAAGCCCGCACTGGTGTTTGAATTGAGATTGTCTATGATTTTACTGACTTCTGCTTCAGTAGTTGGGGTTAAGTGTAGTAGTTCACTTGTACTAGATGTTTTTGTTTGTGTTGTTGTCAGAGTATGTATTTGTTCTGTAGGCCTTGTAATTTTATTAGCTAATACAGACCCTATAGTAGCAAAAAAGGTGTTAAGATAATTACATATTTCTTTCATGTCTGTGATTTGGCCGGTTCGCGTATCTAACTTTGAAGGAGCGGAGCATGATTTAGACTTGTTTCCAGCTAAGTTCCCGATCAGCTTCCACATCTTTAAAGGTTTTCTTTCACAGTTTTTGAAAACTTTGTAGTAGTAACAACTTTTAGTATTTTGAATTTGTTCCAATACGCTGTTTCGTAGGGTTATGAAATTGTTTCTTATTGAGTCGTCATTGGGATTTTCCTTATAAGCAGACCACAGCTGATTCCTTTTAGTTAGCATTCCAATTATGTCCTTATTGATCCAGTCTGATTTTAACGTGTTTTGAATTTTGAATTTAGGTATTCTATTTTTAATTACTGCTTCCTTTATTGTGTGTTCTAAGCTTTCGTAGTCACTCTCGGAGACATTCACAATGTTACTTTCTACTGCTTGATAAAGCGCTGTGTAATCTAAGGTATGGTACTTTACTTTATTCTTCATTGCAGGTGCATATTTGCCAACTTCGAGATAGATTTGCTTGTGATCTGACATTGGAGACTCCACAATAGTTAGATGAAATTTATGATTCTTTAGGTTGGATGAGACATGATCAAGGATCGATTTTTTAGTAGCAGTATCGCGGGTACTAAATTTTTCACCAGTGTTGTTTATGATGAGGTGTCCATTTTCTAACAGCATTTTTGTATAACTATTAATCGATCGGTTCGGATTAAGCAGATCGTAGTTGAAATCACCGAACACTAAAGCTCTTTTCCTCCTCGTCAACTGCTGTGAATATTCCTCCAAGAAATCATTATTGTTTGATTTTGGTGTTTTATATACTGCGCCTATATCTAATGAGTATTTATCTAAATGAACCCATAAGTAATGATTGTCCTCTTTACAAAGATCTTCAATGTAATTATGTTTTAAGCAATCATGAACAAAAATGGATACTCCGCCGCCTCTTGCGTTTTCTCTAATATTATAATAATGCGAGTAGTTTGGCAGGTTTAAAGTCTTGGCTTCAGATTCGGACTTGATCCAGGTTTCTGATAGTATAATCACATGCACAGGACTGGGTATGTTGTGCTGTATAATGCAATTTAACTCATCTAGTTTTCCTGGCTTCACTATGCTACGTGCGTTAGCGTAAAGAAATTTTAGGGATTTAGTGTTTTTTATTAAGTTGTTGTAAGAATAGGTAACATCATATGTGGTATTTAGGTTTGTATCATCTGGATCTTGTATCGTTAGTTTTTTGGCTGAGTTTTCGTAATTGTAGGTGTTCCTTTGATATATTTTATTGTTATACCAGTTTCGCCTCCGTCTACACGCCGTTTCAGTTCGTCTCTTAAATTTTTCCGATACTTTTGTTGGTAGGGGGTCTCATCAGAGTAGATCTTGATATTATCAGATTGTATGTTTGATTTATGGCGTAGAATGGATTTCGCTTGTTCAGATGTCGAGAATATGACCTTTATAGGTCTAGATGCATCAGGATTATATTTTCCTAGTCGTATGGTTTTTGTTGGTTCCGTGCAGTCTGAAACAGTCATTTTTATAACCTTCATTACCTCCTGGCTGTCATGAATTTGTCTCTCTTCAGAGTTTGAGGATCTTATTTCTTCTACTCCACGTATGATGACATTTTTCTTCCTTTGAGACCGGTCATAGGTCTCCGATATAATGTCTTCGTAGTTAAGCAGAGGTGTGGTAATCGCGGAAGCGGACCCAGATTTAAGTGAAGCTATTTCATTTTCAATAGTGTCCACTTTTTTTTCAATGTTAGCTCGGAAGCCTGAGATATTAGCTAACTCCGATTTCATTTTGATCTGTTCCGAGGACAAGATATCAGTTGTTAGTTTAATCTGACTTATTTCTTCCTTTATAGCCGAAACATCCTGGGATATTTTGTTAAGATTTTCCGCCTGGGTTTTAGCCATATCCTTTATAAGCGATTCCATTTTGTCTTGGAATCTTTCGAATTGTGCACCAAAGTCGTCATGTGGTTGTTTCCTCTTACTACGGTAGGTTACCTGGTTGATGGAGTCAGATAAGGCAATTTTACGCAAATCTGGTTGCGAACCACCAGCCGTTTCAGATCTCCCAATACCACTTGCTATTGCTATAGGATCTCTATTGCCTTCGTTATACGTATTAGGCGACTGCGGTGGCGATCGAGCGACACTCATCGTGTGGTATTGTTATTATAGATATGCAAATATGTTTACTTGGTATGTTCGGAGCGCGCCCGCGCAGCACCACTGCGAGAGCGAGATGAATATTCGTAGCCCGTCTCTTTTCACCGGTAGGGTCCGAGGGAAGAACACTTGCCACTCACCGCTCGCTTCGATGTTGAAGAGAAGCAATAACGACCGAAGTTTCGCAAATGCGTTATTGCTAATTGAGCACTTGGGTGTATAGTACTTAGTTTCACTTTTATTTGGAAGTTATTATATTTATTTGATTAAAATGTTGTCGACACGTCCGTACCGTACGCTTCCGTAACTCCTTTTATGCAATATATGCAATTATATTTTTTTATGTATGCAGTATTTTTTTTCTTTGATATTAATTCAAGTACAGTCGTACCATATACATACACGTTAAGCGAACGCTCGGCCGAGCTACATGGTAGGTGGAGTGGGGGGTGTTAGGTTTTATTTTCGTTACGGAATTTCTTGATTCGGTCGCCGCGCTCAAAGCCCGCGATAAAAGCTATGCAATAGCTTAAAAATTAAGAAACAATTCAAAATATAAGATTAAAATAAGCCGTGGCAGTTAAGAGATGATCGGTCTCAACGGGCGGCGCCTGGTCACTAACATGACGCGTGAATCAGCACCATCCAGCTCAACCATTTTGTAGGGAACCGAATGATTCATCACACGCGCCACCATCAATGACACAATTAAAAAAATGATGACATACTCTCACCTGCCATACCTTTTCAAGTCAACATACACAATAATGACATAATAAGCACAACATATAAAAGCTAGACAAAAGAAACTTAGCGTATTTTATAATCTGCTTACTACATCTTTTCCTGAGAATTTGAGCTCTCTAGTATTATCCAGGCCGTAGCTCTGACGGTTTAAAATTACGACGAAGCGCTGTTTTCGGCTCGTCTTGGCGAGAGCACTGCCGTGCCCCAAGATTAATTAGTTTTGAGTGTTTGTTTTAATTCATCTTAGCTGTACCTATAAAGCGTCGATAGACAATTTTATTTACTACAAAATGTAAAAAGGATGAAAATAATGACCCAAATGAGCTGGGGGACTGCAAGGCGATAGCTGGGTAACGCATCGGCATGCGAGATACGCGGGCGACCACAATCACGTGAAATTAAATAAATAGAATGTTAGCTTGGCTTGTGATGGGCTTAAAAGCAATCAAAAGAAACATGCGCAAGCGCTCGCGATGCTTCTTCCTGTTTGTGCGTTTTTAGCGGTATGTAGTTTGTGGCAGGTACCAGGCGTTTGAAGCAGCCTTTATAAAACTGACCTCAGAGCCGTACCACAGTGTATAGAAGTACAAGCCATAGAGTATAGTAATAGATTGCAATAAACTAGGCAGCTGTCAAACGTATGCCATCGTTGAACGAATCGTATGTTGTCGATTGGTACGATGCTTACATTCGACAATATATTTACATGGCATATTATGAAAACGTGACCAATTTTTCGTAATATAAACCTTCAAATGGAGAATTTGGAAGCTGTAATTTGCACCAAAGAATAGTGAAAACATAATATTAAACACTTTCGTATAAGATAAAAATGTCGAAGAATGGCGAAGTGTCATCAAATCAAGGTAATAGCAGGCAAATTTATACGTTGAAATACACGCATTTTAATGTTTTAAGTGTTAATATTCGTACAAATTAATTTATCAACATGTTATAATCTTTTAGGCCCAAGTAGACCGACAATGCCGAAGCCAGAATTGAATTTATTTGGTTTGGAGAAGCGCAAAGGTTTAAATCTGCAGATAGCCGGAGGTCCATCAGGTGATGGGGCAGCATTCATGCCGTTTCCTGCCAATCCTCCTCCAGTGCAGAGACCCCGAGTCCCGTCACGTACTATAAGAGATGTGTTGCCTGAAAACGCAAGGTAAACTGTGTTTATTGATTGTCCATTATCTAATAATGTTTTTAAATGCTAAGTTTTTTTTTTGTGTAAATGCATTTATTGTATAACACAATTATTAGTCTGTAAAAAAAAAAACTTATTTTATGGTTTAATGCTGATGTTGTAAATTTTAATTATTCAGTATACAACAATACTCTCAATATTTCAGAGACAGATGTAGAATATACCCGTCCATGCAATCATCAGGGAAATTGCAATTTTCTGCAACAGAAGTGTATGACTTCACATCTGATGACCTGCAGGATCTTGGTGAAATCGGGAGAGGTGCATTTGGAGCTGTAAACAAAATGGTCCACAGAAAGTAAGGCTATTTTATAAAATTATATAGAAAACATCATTATCATCAGTATAACTTTTTAATTTGCCCTTTTGAAATATCATGAAAGCCCTTCTACATTTTATAGTTAAAGATACCTATGAAGATACTAGTGTAACAATACCTAATCACAGCTGATTATCAATTTAATCAATGCTGACTTTCAACCATAACATAATAATAATTTTGTTTTATTACATTATTATGCATCATTGATTCTATGTTATTCATTCAAGAGAATGTCAAGACATGGATATCAAATAATATAAAACATAGAAATGTAAATATACTTTCTTTATTTTACTGTTTGTAGGAAATTATGTGTCAAATAAATCAATTAAATGAAATGGCAAGTAAATTAATTGTGCCCAAGCCAGTCTTAAAGTTACACAACACTTGTAAAATTACACTATGGAGATTCTATACACATTTTCTGGTTCATAAATATTGCAGAACAAACCGTGTCATGGCTGTGAAGCGTATCCGCTCTACTGTTGATGAGAAAGAACAAAAGCAACTGTTGATGGACCTGGAGGTTGTCATGAAGAGCAATGATTGTGTTTATATTGTGCAGTTCTATGGAGCACTCTTTAAAGAGGTAATTTCTTTGTTTGTTTACTTTATGCCAAAAACGTAACCCAAAATTAAATTACAAAGTATTGTGTTTTACTTACTTTTCTTAATCTGAAAGAATTATTTATTTATACCAAAATTACTATCATAAAGATGAACACAACCATTTTAAATACTATGGTATTGTATTGTGTTGTATTGTATTGTATAGAGCAGTTTTAAAGGTTGCTACTTTTCGTCCATTTAGATTTCCTACACACCAGCTTTATATGGCATGTAAGGTGCTAACAGTACGTCAATTATTTGTTTTGAATGTAGTTTTATTCCAACACACTGAACTTTATTTTAACACAGTACCTTCAGATAGGAGAAGAAAAGATTTGGTTTGTGCTAACTCTCAGACTAAACATGCTTTTGCTAGTCGATTTTATTTATTTTTAGGACCCTACTTGTATAACCAGTTTAACAGAGTGCTAAAGATTTATAGTTTAACTTATAATAGGTGTAATTTACTAGTACAGGAATATTTGGCAAAACTTAATTATGCAGACACGGAAAAACTACTAGAGATTTTAAAATAAAATTTCTATCTACCTACTCAAATATAAGTCTCTTCTTTTACCTAATTTATAATAGTCTCCGTTTTATCTACTTTCATATTATTTGCTAATTTATTTAAACATAAATATATCTTACATAATCTAGTTTTATAATAATATAATCAATTAGTTACTCTTTAAGTCATTGAAAATATTATGTCTACTTTCAATTAAGCTTTTAATAAATTTATTGTTGTCATCTTTTTAAATGCTTGATATAAATTGATGGCCTGAAACACAGGTTTTATAAACCTAGATCAGGCAGGTCTACATTACAGTTAGAATTAAAATTTTCCTCGATTGTAATTAATGTAAATCATAATTTTATTTTATACTTGAATAAATTTATTATATTATATTTTATATTATTTTATATCATTGATATTTATCGTTGTAATATTTGTGTTAAAAAAATTGGACTAAGAACTTCATCCAAATAAAATTGGATTAATTGTTGTTTTTGACACATTTCAGGGTGACTGCTGGATTTGTATGGAGTTAATGGATACTTCATTAGACAAATATTATAAGTTTATATGTGAACGGATGCAAACTCGAATACCTGAAACCATTTTAGCTAAAATAACTCTTGCAACAGTTAAAGCTTTAAATTATTTAAAAGAAAAATTAAAAATAATACACAGGTGAGGTTTAAGATTTCTCTGTTCAATTACCTATTTTCTTTATCTGATAACATAGTTTTAACAAAATTATATTTATTTTCAGAGATGTGAAGCCATCTAATATTTTATTGGATCGAAGAGGAAACATAAAACTATGTGATTTTGGTATATCTGGGAAACTAGTGGACTCAATAGCGCGCACGCGCGATGCTGGATGCAGACCATACATGGCAGTAAGTTCTCTACATAAATGTATTTTTATCCCATTTCTTCAGTGCTTTTTTGTAAATAGCACCTGAATATAGGGGTTCATGGATGGCTCACATCTCAAGTCCATATGCAGGATCCCCCACAGATAGTGGCCCACCTTCCATCTTGCGCTGCGTGCCCTGTCACCACCTGTGCAGTAGATTATCTTATGACTGCGTCACTGAGCCGAGTATGCATAGCTGAGTTTTGGGCCAAATATGTTTGAACTTTTTGCTATTAATATGCTAAGAAGAAGACCTAATTTGTTCTATGTTATCATTATCATGCGTGTGTAGTGTGGTTTCAAAACGCGTCTAGCCTTACATGCAGTCAGCATCACTATGTAGGGACCCCTCAAGTTTTAAAATATTATACTGCTATAACATTGAATTTGGTATGACTATCTTATAGGATACTTTCAAACAGAACGCGACTTGACGTGGATTCGAACCAACGCATCGCCCAACGTCCAACCACCGATACCAAGTTTTGACCAACTAGCCAAAGAGCCTTTTGCGATGGCGATATATGTATTCATAATCTACTATCGCCCGTACAGTTCTATCTTACAATCCATGGTGGTTGTAATTTGAGGAGCTTTTATAATTCATTTTATTAACTGAGTTAAAGTACCCTATATTTCTTTTAAAATCAAGTCCATTCTTGCAATAACTTCCGCCTATCGCTGTATAGTTTGTAGCGGCATCTACAAACGCCACATGCGAGCTACGCGTCAGACTGACGTCACGCAAAATCCTGCATCGCGCAATCAGAGTTTACCGCGCAACTAGCATATATACAATATCCCGACATCAAACGTCGGGCAGTTGCCCACCAGACACGACACCCGTCTGGTCGGAGGATCCTCCCTTTTCTATGGAGGTGTGAGTGAACTTTACACCCTGTTCCTCATACCTCTATACTGGTGACCCCGAACATGAACGTCAGCGCAGCCTTCGTGCAAGTACATCAGCGTGACGTCATCATCACTTCCTTCAAGCTTTCGAGCGGCGAGTCACACAGCCAGCCAGCACCCACGGCTTCAACGGGTATCCTGACCACCAGCATGCAGCGACCGCGCATACCTGGTCATCACCCTCAGCCTCATCAGCAACCTGGGCACAGCACACTGCACTCTCGGCCGGTCCACAAGCAGAGCCTTCAAACCCTCTCCTGGTCGACGCCAGCAGTCAGCCACAACCCGGCGCTGTACCACATCCGACGCACTGGAGCATAACGCAGCGCCACCCCGACTCACTGGGGAATCTTCGCAGACAGTTCCGACTCACCGCGAACTATGCGACACCCGGTTCCGACTCACTGGAACCTCACCTGGCCCTGGCAAGCATCGCAAGATACACGACTCAGCCCACTATCGACCTCCGGTCTCCGGGGGGGAGTGATGTAGCGGCATCTACAAACGCCACATGCGAGCTACGCGTCAGACTGACGTCACGCAAAATCCTGCATCGCGCAATCAGAGTTTACCGCGCAACTAGCATATATACAATATCCCGACATCAAACGTCGGGCAGTTGCCCACCAGACACGACACCCGTCTGGTCGGAGGATCCTCCCTTTTCTATGGAGGTGTGAGTGAACTTTACACCCTGTTCCTCATACCTCTATAAGTTTAAAATCTCTGTCGCAATATAGTCTTACTGAGTATTTGTCGTGCCTCTCATTCCACGCTCCCGTACGCTTCTAAATACGTTTCTGGGAATTGAACCTCCAATCATATCCTGAATTGGAACTTGCGTGTGTTTTACTAGTTGATGAAGCTGTGTGTACTTTAATCTTACGATATTCATGACTAGCACATCAGTTGCAACCGAACTTTAAAGCATTGTTGTCTGTAATGATGACAATTTTTAGGGTTCCGTAACTCATAAAGACTTAACTGAACCCTTAATAGGATCACTTTGTTGTTCGTCTGTCTAGACCATTTTTCCTAGGAACGGGTAGAGGTATCAAGTTGAAATTAATATGGGGAAAAATGACGGGTGAAACTTTCAAGCTTCGCTAAACACAAAAGAGATATGGTCAATTAATATGTCACCTATTTTTATGATTGTCTCACTCTTCAAAACCCATAGGGTAATTCCCTTTGACTTAACAGCGTAACATTTGGCAAGCAGCAAAGTATGAAATTGCATGCGTAGGGCATGAAATTCGAGTATTCGCCTCATTTTACTATTCGAATAGTAACGTCCAGGATATTCGATGTATTCGTTTTTTAAAATTCATGGTCTGCTATAAAATTTAAGAACGCGAGACCACTTTAATGCATGCCCGTACGCGTATCCGTAATTTGTAGCAAAGTGGTGATTTAAGACATTTTTATAAGTTTCGACACGATATGTCGTGACAATGACACTAAACACTTTATGTATTTTTTTATTACATACATACATAAACTCACGCCTTCTTCCTATGGGGGTAGACAGAAACTACAGAACGCCACGTGCTACGATCATTCATAGTCACACCACACACGCTTCGCAAGGAACGCATTTCCACTGCACTTATTCTTCTTTCATGCCTCTTTTGCCTCACCCAAAATTCACTTCCGTGCATAAGCCGAGGCACCAGCACACCATCGTGAACAGCCAGACGAGCCTTTTTTAATTACCTAAATAAAATATATCTCTATAACTGAATAACAAGGGAAATTTGGCCTTAAAACTTTTATATTCTATCTACTTTTATTTTGTTGTAATAATTGTCATAATAATATTTTCACAGTCACTGCTGAAACAAAAAGTAAAAAGTTTGTGGATTATTGATGTATCAATAGATGTACCTCTAATTTGAGGGATATTTAAGATTCTGTTGTCTTTTGTTAATACATATTATTAAAAATCAAACGCAATCTGTAAAAAAGAAAGGAATTCAAAGCGATACAAAAAAAACGAATATTTCGAATATATTCGGATAGTTAAGCAAAACTATTCGAAATACTCGAATATTAAAATTGAGCGAATATTTCATCCCATAGTCTCACAGTACAAGTAAAGAAAAAATTCCGAAAATTGGTAATTTGTAGTTATATCACATAAAAAATATTAGTTATTGCAAACTTACATTCGCAGTTGGAACATCGACTGTAATGTACATGTATTATTTTTTTTTCAACTACGAAGTTAAGTTTGTCTTTCAATCCGAAATCGCAAAATATATTACGGGAGGTACGTACTACTCGATTTTTGCGATAAATGTTATATCGAAAAAAGGAGTATCGGCAAAAATTTATGGAAGCTGGTCTAAGCACCAATAACAACCACACATAAATAAGTCATTCGATAGGAAGTTTATTATTGACCGAGCCAGCGCGAAGCGTCTCTGTTTCAGCTTGGGAAAAATGTTTTCGTATGTCTGGATGTCTGGATGGCTATTCTCCTCTACAGGTCGCATTTCTCAACCGATTCTCGGGAAATTTTGTCAGCAGGTTGAATAATTATGTTTTTTATTTTTTGGTTGAATCAGTTTTCCGAAAAATTTCAAAATGGCGGAGATATGGGGTTAAAAACGTAAAAACAGAACAGGACTCATTGAGACACTTCTAATGAGCCCACACTTGAGGGGTTTACTAGGAGCTATTCAAGGGTTCCGTTATCTGGCGTCCAGGTCTAACTATCATCTGACCAGCTTGATGGTACCATATTATTTTGTTATCATTGGAATGCATACATTTGCGAATAATCAAACTAAGACCACTAGAAGTGATTTACTATTCAAGTATTCCATTATCTACCGTCCAGATACGTCCTACGAAACATCGCCATATCTATTTTCACACAGCGATTTGAAATGTAGTTATTGCTCTATATTGAAATGCCTATCTAATGGCATATGTTTAGTTGTTATTGGTCGTGAGGATCATTTTTCCCGTTCTCCTTTCATTGTTTAATTGTTAATATTTATTCAATAATCATAAAAGTGAGAGTCGATTGCCGCAAACAAGCTGAATCTAAAGTTATGGTAAGATGTGCCATCGCAATAATAATGTTTATTTAACCCTTAAATGCATGAATTAATTAATTTTATTGGAAAAAAATGGTTTCAATTCTTTAGAAGCTGTGAAAAACGGGAAAAATAATAAAAAAAATAACTTTTAATATTTTGTAGGTTTTTAATCATAAAATCAAGTTGATGCATTTTTGGGACATTATGCAAAATAGACTTAAAAAATTGCTTTTATTAATTAACTGTGGAATAAATTGAAACAATCGTTTCCTTTCTTTGCACAAAGGAATACATTGCACTTTGTGCATTTTACAAAGCTCTGTAGCTTACAGCCAGGTCTCTTGCACCTCATGCGTTGATCGGTTTTAATTTGACTATGACCAAGATTGTCTAACCGAACGTCAGAAGGTGGGAGAACCTGGCACCCTTTCCTTCTTTTTGCATCTGCAGTATCAGTGATGCTGCTGTTGCTAGGTCGTCCTCTTGTTGGCTGGGTCGTAATACCATAGGTACATAAGACATCAGCCAGCACTGACCTGAATTCTGACAGATTTTTCAGCTTCTTTGGGTCTGCTCCTTTTCTTGTTTCTACAGTTTTGTATAGAACCCAAGAGTTTATAATAGTTAAATTTAAAAGGTGGTAAAAAATCCTCATATACCATTTCCTGGTCTAGACTTTTATTCTATATCTGCCCAAAAATTAATCCATGAGATCAACGCCTTCCATATGGGTGTTGTATTCTTTGACTATTTTTGGGCAGTCTATAATAATTTTTTTCTTTTCTGTTTTGTCATACCGTTCGATGGACTGTATTGGTTCAGCTCCTACGTAGGTCGAGAGCAGAACTACTTGTTTGTTGTCTTTCCAGCTAACTGAAGACATGTCGACCCCATCAACATGTGTAATATATTCCACATACGACCCTCTTGGCACTTGTTTTTTCATTACATCCTGCTTTGAGGGTAATTTACATTTTTTACCTAGGCGGTTCCTTTGAACAGTTCCTATACATTGTATTCCTTCTTTAGCAAAATAATACATCAAGGGCAATGTGGTATAGAAATTATCATGGTATATGATGTGATTAACATGTCTGGGAATTATTCTTGCAAGTTTTATCACTGTTTGTGACACAACTCCTATGTCAGGCTCGTAAGGCAAACGATCGTCTTTTTCTTTGCCAGCGTAAATAATAAAACGATAAGCAAAACCTGTTAGTGAACATAATACAAATAATTTAAATCCCCATTTATGAGGTTTATTAGGCAAATATTGTTTTAAAAAATGGCCCATCTTGGTGGCACACATCTGCTCATCAATGGATAAGCGCTGACTTAGTGGAATGCTGGAGAATACGGTATTGAGATGTTCAATTACAGGGCGTAGCTTGTGAAGTCGGTCATGCTGGGGATGATCTATTGGTAAGTGACTATTGTTATCGTTGAAGTGAAGTACTCTTCTTATTTTTTCAAATTTATTGACAGGCATCGCTTTTATAATTGCCTCAAACCCGTGCTTGTTAGCCCAGTAACCACGTACACTTGGATAGTGGTAGACACTCATATAAATCAAGATTCCCAGATACTTTCGCAGTTCTCCTAATGTTATGACGTCAGGTCTATCAGGTTTCTTTTGTACAGCATAATTATTTGTTTCAGTAACAATTTGTAAAAGAAATTCTTCAGTAAAAAAGTAGGAAAAAAATTGGAAAGGTGTCTGAAGGTTCATCAAACTTTCAGGGTATTCTTCAGTTCCATTAAATTTTATGGCATTTTCGTTGAATGGCAGAGGTTGGTTTTTCCATATCAACCTCTGAATGTCTAAAGAATGTACCGGTGCATCATTATTATTTGAAGGAACAGCATCGGCTATTACAATAGGAGGATCGGGTATAGTTTCTTCGTTATTATCATTAGATCTAGCCTCACCATCGTCGTCATCATTTTCTAAAACATCTAATAAATCTTGTTGGGTGGGATAATAATCAAGTTCGTCACCGTCCGACTCGAAATCGTCTTCAGAAATGGCGCCATCTTCTAGCTGGCGCAACCAAAACTCGATGTCACCATCTCTCCTATTATTTTCTGCCATTTCTAGAACAAAATAACCAACCGCATGCATACCCCACCAAAGCAAAATAAATAAAATCACAAAATGTATAATTTCAAATAACAGTAGTAATTTATACCAATAGTGCATGCTGTCCCATTTTCGCATCAAAACAAAAAAGCTTCCTGTTCATATAACAATTATGGTATATTGAAAAAAGCATAAGTTATTAAATAAATAATAGTCATTACCTTTAGAAAATATATTTTTTTTCTCCCAATTCAGCAAATAACTTCGTAATATATGTTGCCAAAGTGCACTCAACTCAATCCTATTTGAGAAACGCGCGCGAAAAGGTGAAATGTCAATCAGCCACAGATTCAACACAAAATGTCACTAGTTGAGTTATTTTATGGTTAGAGAAGGAGCAAAATAAACATTTCATACAGCCTAATGTATCAAACACAAATATTATGAATGGATATTGGTGTCTTAATTTGATGATTCAATTTTGGGACACTATGCGTTTAAGGGTTAAGCGACTGTCTCCCCACTTCCATGAAGTTGACTATTATTTTTGGGTTGAAGATGATCCTAAAAACCGCCACATAAGGTTTTGGCGCGATATGAAAATACTTTCTTATTAAAAAATACAACCTTGATGGACCCGCCCTGTACTGGAGCAGTTGACAGTCAAGATTTCTTATATGCTTAGAAAAAACAATTTTTGTTATAATTTTCAGCTGGCATGAAATTACTTGTTCAAACTAACGCCACCGTCCCGTACTAAAAGGCCGTATCTTGTCTTGAAGTAGTAAATCGGTTCACTCTCCACTCTTTCAAAAGTTTTATTTTTGTGCAATGCACGCAAGCCAAACCATGTAGAAAAGACTAAACCTATAAATTGTAATAAAACATTTGCCTGCCTTTCATACAGCCGGAGCGCATAGATCCTGGACGAGCTCGGGGCTACGACGTGCGGTCGGATGTGTGGTCGCTCGGCATCACGCTCATGGAGGTCGCCACTGGCGCCTTCCCCTACCCGCGCTGGGGCTCAGTGTTCGAGCAGTTGCAGCAGGTCGTACAGGGTGACCCGCCAAGACTCACTAATACCAACAATGCATTCTCCAATAACTTTGTAAACTTCGTCAATACTTGGTAAGCCATTTAGATTTTATGTGAACTGCTTATTATGCAGTACCGTTTGTAAACCTTACCATAACATTATCTTTTGTTTACAGCCTCATTAAAGAAGAAAATCAGCGACCTAAATATAACAGGTTATTGGAACACCCATTTATCAAAGGTATTGACCAGAATCGGGCTGAAGTTGCTGAACATGTTGGTGAAATTTTAGAAGCCATGGAGCGCAATGGCGTCAGTCCTTTCACAACAGACCAACCTGCACAAGCTTGGGTCGATTAAATATCTAAAATGATTGTGTGGGATATTTGCTTAAATAAAATTAATGACACCAATACACACTTGCAATATTTTACCATACAATTTTATAAATCCAAATTCTGCTCAAGGAATATCTCAAATTGTTTGTTAAGAAGATACTAAATTGATGCAACCCCCGACAATGGTTATGGTTTTGTCAGCAGTACCTAACAAGAACGTGTTCAAAAATATCTACATGACCAGCAATGCTGATTAGTTTTATTAACGAAATCTGTACATGTACAAGCTATGAGATCGTTATTTCACCTTAATATAGTATCTTTTTAACATGAAGCTTTGAAATTTTAGCAAAATATTAGTCACTTTCAGGTAAACTTGCCCTGCGAGTTCGTTGTTTTTTTAACTCTCGTTTGAACACTTGACACTCAACTGAACTTGATATTCAACCTTCCTGCAGGCGGGGGCCTGCAAGAAGTTTGAATATCAAGTTCAGCAGTAAAGACTGAATGTGACTAATATGATAGGCACCAAACCAGTTACTGTGTAGTATGTTAGGGCAACTAGGAAAATTGTTAATAGCCAGTGATTTGTCATAAATAAAATGTGATTGTGTTTTTAGAAGTGTAACATAACTATGATAATAATATATAAACTTTGCAAAATTTCGAATATATCTAAATAATATAAATACTGCCATGAATGCAGAATCTGTAGAAAATCTTGAGGTGCCTAACAGTAGGGCAGTTCCGATGTCCTGTTCTTAACCCAAGAATGGCTTTAGAAACGCCTGAATTACTTAAGGCACTAGCATCGGCAACATGAGAAGTCTCAAGACATAGGCCTACTGATTTAAACATTTATGGTGGTACATTTTATTTATTTCAACTAAATATTTTATAATGTATTCTCACTTAAATGCAAGGGCACATCACATAAACACAGCCAATATTTGTTGAAATGTGTGATAACTTTTTTTTGCAATGATGGATTTATTTGCAGGAGCAATTCATTTTGCAAGCAGTAAGTGTAGAGTTATATAAGCCGGACTAGAAGATTAAAAAGACAATGCGCGATGTTGGTGGTGACAATAATTTCTCAAAATAATTTTACAGTTAATCTAGATTTTAATGCAATGCTGATGGTAAGGTAGATTTAAAGCTTGCTCTAAATTCAAGATGATAATTATGTTAGTACTGAATTACTGATTTTATAAAAACAAGTACATTATTATAATTTACGTTTACTAATTGCCACTAACACTGCTGCTTCTGCATTTAGGAGTATAAAAAAAAATTGTAACAGCATTGAGTTTATATTGTGCAAAAGTATGTATACAGCTCATGATATGAAAACCGGTCAAATAATAATGTTCATATTAATTATAAAACATTGTACTCTTTAATAGTTTTGTTTTAAGTTTCAATCATAAGTGTTAACTCTTGTAATCAATTCTTTTTTGCAATTTATGACTCTTCATATTGCTATGATTTTATTAACTACTTCTTGCGAATTCTATTTTGAAATTGAAAACGTGTGTACCTCTTTTTGCACGTGATTTTACAAGAACCTATCTAATATTGTTAATCCCTGCAATGGGAAAATTAAGATAAGGTACTTGGCAAATAAGACGCCCTTCGCAGTAAACACGAAATCCTATAAACACACTCTTAACTTGTTAATGTTGCAGGCGTTAAGACTAGTATGTTGGAGGGCGAAAATATATTTACCTTTAAATATATTAATTGTTGTTAAGCACTTCCTTAGTCTTATAGCATATTTATCCATGGCTTTAGTATTTATTTTATTTTATTTATGGCATTAGTATAGAGAAATAATGTCAATGTTTATTGTCTTTATGATCTCTTCATTATTTTCAAAAACAACCAATTTTCTTTGTAGCACAGCTTTGGAATGTTTAGTTTCTCGCATTTTCTTAAATTACCAGTATGTTTAGCTCACAGGCTACTAATATTATTCTAATTCTGCAACATTTACAAAAACAAATTAAAAGGTCACGTCATTTCTTGTTGAGAGGAATGTTACATTTTGTACAATCGACAGCACATCAGTGGTAACACTAAGTTTGAGATGACCTAGCATAGTACGTAGTTACAATAGAATACGACTACGAGGTCAGCTTATACTGGTTTTGTTACTACTGACGTGCGGTCGACTGTACATTTCTTCCTTTGGTTGGCCGAGTAAAACGTTTGTGTTAGGAAATGGATCATTAAATATATATATATATACCTAGGTGATTTTATAAATTTGTATATACCAACTAAATAATTATTATGGATTTTATCATTGTATGTAATTATTAACCACAGTTGGGTACATATTGCCTACAGGTTTGATAATACTTGATTGATCATAAGTTGTCGCTTCTCTGCTTAATAATAATTTATGTCAAAATAAAGAACTTGTGGATTGCTTCATTACTGGAGTTGAGATCATAATTTTAAATACGGCAACTTTGACTGCCAAAAATCAATGGCATGTGTTATTTTATTTTAGGTTAATTTATGTTAAGCTATCAAGTCTACACTTAATTAAAAAATACTGCTGAAGTATTTATTCACTATCTTAGATACACATGGATGAGAATTGTTTGAAAAATTAAAGAAAAAAAAGTCACTTGCAATTGTTTTAACAGTGTATTTAATCTAAATTCACCTATTTATAAGATTTGGTTCTCAATACTACTGTACGTTTAAGAAGTAGATTGGTAATATTATGGATTTGTTGTTTCTTTCACTCTCCCAACCTACCATATAATTATTTTTAATTATCACCATCATTCTAACACTTCGCCCATTCTTTGAGGATTTAAAACATTACCAAACTTTACAAACAATTTGTACTTTGTTCCATCTGCCAGTAATGGTTGTAGATATATAGCATCTGTGGCTTTTGGGGCCATATCGAGTAATGGAAACCAATCTTCCACTTTCACTATTCTATCTTTTCTATTCCCCCAGAAGTCTACTGAAGATATCTTGACTTTCTTATCATCTACTCTTATGTATAAATACCCAATAATGTTCCGGAATGGTAAACTACCCAGTGATAGAACTGCTGTGCCAGTGATACCTGTAACAGATGGAAACAATGTTAAAGAAATGGAATACCTTGAAAAAAGATTTATGTTGCATCCAAATCATAACTGGTTGTAAAATTAAACCAAATAATTATGTTGGACTTTAATGTTAAAGGTAATGCCACCCTATTAAATAAAATAAAAAAGGGAGGTATCCATACTAATATTATAAATTCAAAAGTAACTCTTTCTGTGTTACATTTTCACACCTAAACTACTGAACAGATTTCGATAAAATTTAGCAAGGAGACAGATGGCATCCTGGGGAAGGGCATAAGCTACTTTTTGTCCCGGTAGCATGTTCCCTTGGGATCATTTCCGACATCCACGTGGGCGAAGCCGCGGGCAGAAGCTAGTATTAAATATAATAGAAGCTACGAATAATAAAAGTCAAGAAATGTAACTCATCCAAAAAGACAGCACCACGCAAACTGTACCGCGGTGGGCATGGCCGAAAACTGTACCGCGCAACGTTGCCAGTTCGCAGGTATAATTAAGACTATACGCTCGGGTCACGGGGTATTTACGATTGTGATTATTGTGTGTTACGTTGTTTACATACTGCAAATATATGCCGTCATGTGTTGTGAAGTGATGTAGAAGCCATATGGATATGAAGAATTCTGGAATCACTTTTCATATGTGAGTAAATGAACATTGTGAAATCCTATACTTACGACTCTGGAAAGTGTTATGCAACAAGAAAGCTTATTTTACATGTTTTGAAATTTCACTTGAATTTGGAGGTTTTTGACTTTAGTTAAAAGGTTAAAAGGAAAAATGTTAATATGCATTAGTATAAAATTAAATGGTATGTCACAGATTCCCGAAAAATTAAGTACAGCGGAAAAATGGGTAACTGTTCGTTTGGAAAGAAATGAATTTAAATGGATGCCTAGCGAATGCAATTGTAATTTTAACTGAACTTTTTTTTAAATTTAATGGTATTTTTACATTTTAATTCAAAAAGACTAGATTCTCAAACTTCTAAATAAGTATATACACGAATGCTTTAGTTAAATTGCAACTAATTAATCCAACTTGGATAGTGCAAAAATGCAATCATTTTTATTATGACTTGTCCTCTCACACTTAATGCATAACACCATCCACGCAATTCGCACTGTAGCTTGGCGCGCGAACCAATAACAGATATCTGTCCTGCTGAGAACCAATCACCGCACTTGCCGAAATACAAAGCGTTACGCGAGCGCAGCTCATTGGCTTGTTTGCATGTGTGTTCTTTCGTGCGAGTACTCGAGATAATTTTGTCAATGTAGTGATGTTGGAGCAGTATTTTTTGTTCACAATTACTCTTTCTGTCTTTTATTATTCGTAGAATAGAAGGGTAAACAAATAATATGCTTGTAAAACACCATGGAATCAATTACTTTGTGGAACACACACATGTATAAGTACTTACTTTTCAAAAGTCACTGGTGTAACACACTGCTGAAAACGTTATTTATCAAAATTGGAATAAGCAATAATCAACAATATTTTAAATTTTTCTACATATTAATTGGAGGCTTGCTGCTATTATAATCTTCCTAGCCTTTTCCCAACGATGCTGGGGTTGTATTCCAGTCTAACTGGATGCAGCTGAACACCAGTATTTTATATGGAGCAACTGTCTATCTGACCTCCACAACACTGTTACTGGGTAATATGATAGCCCTTGGTAAGACTGGTTGTCAGACATTTTGGGCCTCTGACTGCAAGCTTGCTGCTATTAACTAAATTATATGAATAACATACTTTAATAGTAAAATATATTGCATGAAGTGTTAGTAATTGTTACTAGCTGATTGATATATACATAGAACCTGTTAGTTATTTATATCATTCAGCTCAGCCTATCACACACAAAGTACAGGTGATACTGCAGAATACTCAGCAGCAATCACTGCAGGAGATGTTATAGTGCAAAACTGTGTATACAAACACAACTCCATTACTCTGAAAGCCGAATAGGAAGGCAATGTGACACATCAGTGGAGAGATCAGGATTTAAATGCCCTTTGAGTTTGGTGGGCCAGGGACGTACAGCACCAACTTCCTAACTCCAGGCTTCTACCTCATACTAAGAAATTCTTTTCGGAAAAACCTAACAACTCATTCTCAATCTGGGAAATCAACTAATGATTAGACAGGTAGCTCACCTATGTATGCTGCTGTAAAAAAAGCACCTTGTGGTAGGACATTGAACATTTCCATTAGAGCACAACCAGGCACTGCTAATGATGTTGCTGTCAAGTGGTATACTTTAAGTCTATTAAATGCTGCAATATATTTAACAAAAGGAAATGAAAATACAGTTTCATAAATACTGGAACATGGTTCAGATTTCGATTGTATTAGATTTTCTTTTGCAGTTGAGCAACATCTTCCATTGCTGATAATATACTTTTTGCTAGCTAATATCAACTTCAACATTTCTTTAAATAATAACTGCTTCAAATAATGGTTTGCTACCTAAACCATATGTAAGCGAAAGAAATCGTGTTTCTATAATCTGACTTCTGTTCTGTCATTAATTTGGTTTGACGTTGACCGGTATTGTAATTTGTAGGACTGCGTACAGTCCGTTCAGTTATTTTACCTCTGATTTTACATCACTCTCCAAGTCACAGTGATCTTTATTTTCATTGACATAAAGTTGCTGTTGGGTTCCTGCCACTGACAAGTCAGTTAAAATCATTGTGATCTTTATTATTGTTAAGATAAGGTTGTTGTTAGGTTGCTGCTGACAGAAGTAAAATAATTGTGAACGGTCTGTAGTTTGAGGTTTGACTGGGTTTGACTCTATGTAGTCTGTGGTTTGACTAACCGTAACACAACACATTTTGACATTTTTTTAATTTTTTTATAAGTGTTTTATGGCCTGGTTGCTAAGACCTTTTAGGCAACTCTTTAGTTTATTTAATTTCCTTCACTTTTTTTTTTTTTATAAGTATTTTTATGGCCTGGTTGCTAAGACCTTTTAGCCAAGTCTTTAGTTTATTTAATTTCCTTCACAAAATTTCTTCGAAAGTGTTTTTAATATATTTATATATTGCTCGATAACAAGTCTTAGTTTTTAATAATTCTGTCAAGCGACGGGAGGTATTATTTAGCACAACACTTTCACTACACAAATCACTTAATTCACTCGCTTTGGTTTGGGCTTGATAATTTAGGTTTCCACTTTTCCAGGTACAAACTTGATACAAAGAACAAAGAATATTTAGCTAGGTACTTATTTTCATATTTCTTGACAACGATTTCCATGATAGTCACTTATTTTTTATATTTTACTTTGGTTTTCGTTTCCTTCTTGTTATTCCCGCCATTTTTCTCCCATTTTGACATTTGGTGGCAGCTGTTCACAGATTATAATATCTAAATTACGGCAGCGGACTCCGGTATAAAGTCTCTGCAACTCCATCATCCAAGAGGGTACAACGTCCAAAGCGTGGAGGAGAGTTGCGGTGGTTCTGTTCTTCAAAAAGGTGACACAACCTTGCTGAAGAATTATAGATCCATCACTTCTGAGCCACGTATACAAGCTATTCTCGAGAGTCGACATAAACCGTCTCACCAGGAGACTTGATGGGTTCCAGCCACCATAACAAGCCGGTTTTCGAAAAGGCTTCAGTACCATAGACCTCATCCATACTGTTCGGGTAATTGTACAGAAGACCAAAGAGTATAACCAGCCACTGGGTTTTTTGGTCATTTGTGGAGTACGAGCTGGCTTCTTTGCAACCTGCAACAATCTCGAATCGACTGACGCTATAGGGGTAGGGGGGGGGTGATATAGGGGGATATGACATCACCGAAACTGTTCTGCACACTGAACTGCTTTTATAACATGTTGCCAAAGTCAGTTACAGAACTTAGCAGTGGGGTGCTAGGACAGGTGGGGTGCTAGGACAGGAAACCTCCCCGTGTGTCCGTGGGCTGGAGTTTCCCTTGGATGCGTCTGGGGGAAAGGCCAGTCTTCGGGACGGTGCACCCTGGGGTGCGGGCAATAACTCTCCATTAGGTACTCTGTGCCTAAGGGGTCTTGTTGCCCGTACGCTAATATCCTGTCGGAGGAACGCTCCAACGTGTGTATCTCTGTTAAGCAGAGACGCACAGCGGCGGAGTAAGAGCGGGCTCAGTGTGCACTAACCCTGCCGCCGGGCAGGCAGTAAGGAGTCTGCTCCTTCTGCCACCGTTAGTCTCGTAGCCCCGAAGATCGTCAACGTCATGTCTCTGACTTTTGACGGGGGTCGAGGGTCTTGGCTTAACCGCCCGGGCCGCGAGGAAGATAACCTCTATAAAAAATTCCTCTAATATCAAGTTCTGGTGCGCGGCGAGGGTATGAATGGCTGAGGAGTAGTGTCATCTACAACTTTCCAGTTGTAGGTGGCGCATCAGTCGTTAGCGCACCCCCAGCCAGAGTACCAGTGGACCCTCTGGTTGGGAAACAAATGAACACTTGCCTAGGGACAGGGGGTGAACCTGGGAATGACATTTTATATCCCCCATACTCGTGGGATTAAGTATGGAAAAATCTGACAAACAAAAAAAAACAACAACAACGGAGAAGAGTAGTGGAGAGGAGAGGAGCGATGCGGGGTCGGAGTCCGATGCCGCGTCGGGCGCGAGGGGCTCTTTCAAGAGCCCGGAGCGCGTGATTACGGGGGATGCTGGAAAGAACCGTAGGCTCTTCCAGAAGCGCCCCAAACCAGAGGATGGCCAGGGGTCGTCCTCTGATGGCGGGAGGAGAGCAGCCCGCAGAAAAATTACTCGGCGGGGTGGGGTACATGAGCCGAAAGACAGAGGGCTCACCACCGAGGAGGACAGTGAGGCAAGCCGAGCCAGCCCAGTCGAGCCGGCCCAGGCAGCCGAGACGCTCGCCACGGAGGGCGCCGACCCTGGAGGGACCGGTCGCAGGGCGACATTCTTGGAGTTGTCCGGCAGTGGGCTGGACGCTGCTGGCGGCTCCAAGACGGAGCGGGTGGCCAAGTTTGAGGAGGTCGTGGTAGCTGCGATCAGGGGTGTGGCCTTGAAGAGGATACAGTCCTCTAAAGACAAGGTCATACCCACTGCCACGGCCTCCATTATGGCGGCGGCGGAGGCCCTTCACTGTCGGCTTCCATCGGACGGAATGTCGGAAATGCGGGCGGAGGTCGCCCGATTGACAGCCGCCATGGAGCTTCTCCGTAAGGAGAACGAGGAGCTCCGAGCGGACTTGGCCGGCCTCCGGGCAGCCGGCCCCCGGGAGGTGCCGCAGGCGCAGGCGCAGCATGGGCAGGGCCGGCCGGTGCCGGTGCCTGCAGAGGACCGGGTTCTGACCCTGGTGCGGCGGGAGCTGGCTGCCTTCCAGAGCCGATTTTCCGCTCTGGAGGCCGTTGTCCTGCGCCCCCCGCTAGCGGCGAGCCGGCAGGCATCGTTTGCCGCCGCTGCGGCCAAGCCAGTAACGGTAGGGCGGGCGAAAGGCGGGCCAGCACCAGATCTCGCAAGGCCGCCCCTGGCTAAGTCGGCACCGCCCAAGCCCAAGAAGGGTGTAGTGGCTTCGCAGGCGGCGAAGGCTCCAGCCCCGGCGGCGAGACGGCCGCCCCCCCCGCCTCCTAATGTTCCTCCGGCCGACGCCGAATGGCAAGTGGCCGGAGAGAAGAGGAAGGCGGGTAAGACATCTAGGGCGGCCAAAAGGAAGGAGAGGCGGCAGCGGCGCAAGGAGCGAAGCGTCGCGGCTAGGCTCCGCGCCCCGAAGTCCGCAGCTGTAGTGATTACACTACAGCCGGAAGCGGAGAAGAAGGGCGTGTCCTACCGCGACGTGCTCACCAAGGCGAGGGCGGCGGTGAACCTGCAGGAGCTAGGCGTCACCAATGGCATCCGGGTGAGGGTCACTGCGACCGGGGCCCGGATGCTGGAGGTGCCCGGTGCGGCGAGCGGCCCAACCGCTGACGCTCTGGCCGAAAGGCTCAGAGCGTCCCTAAATGCGGACGAGGCCCGAGTGTCCAGGCCCACCAAGTGCATCGACATGCGCATTCTGGGCCTGGATGACTGTGTGACGGAGGCTGAGGTGGTGGCCGCCGTCGTCAGGACTGGGGGGTGCTCTGCCGAGCAGGTGAGAGCGGGCCTCATTCGTCCTGACCACACGGGGATGCGAGCCGTGACGGTGAGCTGCCCTGTGTCGGCGGCCAGGAAAGTTGCCGGGGAGGGCCGAAGGCTCCTGGTGGGCTGGGTTTCTGCGCAGGTGAAACTGCTGGAACCCAGACCTCTGAGGTGCTTCCGCTGCCAGGTGGGCAACCACGTGGGAGTGCAATGCACCTCGGAGGTAGACCGCAGCAATAACTGCTTCCGCTGCGGTCAGCCCGGTCACAAGGCCGGCTCGTGCAATGCCACGCCGCACTGCTTTTTATGTGCGGCAGCTGGCAAGCCGGCCGATCACCGGGCTGGGAGTAAGGCCTGCGCTCCACCCACCAAAGCCAGGGGCAGGGGCAAGCCCTCCGCCACCGCCGTCACCGCCGCACCCGCCGCCACTGCCGCCGCCGCTGCCACCCCCGCCATCGTAGTCGCCGAAACCACCGCGGCAGGGCCCTCACAGAAGGCTCGGGAGGGGGCTGACATGGAGTGCAATTAATGGCCCCATTACGCCTCCTCCAGGCGAACATCAACCACTGCGCCGCTGCTCAGGATCTGTTGCTCCAGAGCATGGCGCAGTGGTCGATTAACATGGCCGTGGTCGCTGAGCCGTACTTTGTCCCGCCCAGGGATGACTGGGTGGAGGACCTGAGCGGCTCAGTGACCCTCATTTCGTCGGCCGCCGCCGGTACCCCGTCGCTTGAGGCAGTTAAGAAGGGATGGGGTTGCGTGGCAGCACGGTTCGGGGAGATTGTTGTGGTAGGGGTATACTTCTCCCCGAGCCGAACTCTCGCCGAGTTCCACAACTCCCTTGCGGAGTTGAGAGACGTCGTCGTCGGGTACCATACCCTGCCCGTGCTCGTACTCGGGGACTTCAATGCCAAGAACACGGCTTGGGGTTCCCGGTACACGGACACACGGGGCAGGATGGTGGAGGACTGGGCTCTGGAGACAGGCCTGGTCGTCCTAAACCGGGGTTTTGTCCCCACGTGTGTGCGGATGCGGGGCGAGTCAGTGGTGGACATCTCGTTCGCCAGCCCCGCTCTGTCACCGCGTGTCATTGACTGGCGCGTCATGGAGGGGGTGGAGACGTACTCCGACCACCGGTACATCCGGTTTGACGTCTCCGCCCAGACCTCGAGCGCGCTGGTCCGACAGGCCCCGAGTGGTCCGCGGTGGGCGCTGAAGAAGCTGGACCGGGAGCTCCTCCTGGAAGCCTCGATCGTGCAGGCCTGGGTGTCACCACCGGACAGGCCTGCAGACATCAACGTCGAGGCGGAGTGGTTCCGGGACGCCATGTCCGAGATTTGTGACGTGGCAATGCCCCGGGTCCAGCCCGGACGTGCCTGGCGCCAGGTGTACTGGTGGTCGCCGGAATTAACGTCTCTGCGCGAGGCGTGCGTTGCCGCGCGACGCCTGTACACCAGGCACCGCAGGCTCCGTATCCGCCCTTCGGATACGGAAGCCATTCAGGCGGAGCTGTACGAGGGTTACAGAGCGGCGAAGACCGCCCTCCGAGCGGAGATCCTGCGGGCCAGGGGACTGGCCCGTGAGGAGTCGCTGGGGACTCTGAACAGGGACCCGTGGGGACGCCCATATAAGGTGGTGCGGGAGAAACTCCGCCCATGGGCTCCCCCGCTGACGCAGAGTCTCCGGCCCCAGCTCGTGGAGGGCGTGGTGAGCGCTTTGTTCCCTTCGCGGGGGGAGCATACTCCCCCGCCCATGGCTCCGCCTCCTGCGGTGCCAACTGCGGACCACATGACCGACGATGACGACGTTGCTCCTGAGGTGACCGAGGTAGAGTTGAGAGCGGCGGTACGTAGGCTGAGTGCCAAAAATACCGCCCCAGGACCCGACGGCTTACCGGGAAAAGCTTGGGTCCTGGCCTCGGAGGCTCTCGGGCCTCGACTAAGAGGGCTCCTAAGCGCATGCTTGGAGGAGGGCCAGTTCCCACTTCGTTGGAAGACGGGGAAACTGGTCCTCATTAAGAAACCGGGGCGCCCGGCGGACTCTCCGTCCGCTTACCGGCCCATCGTGCTGCTCGACGAGGTGGGCAAGCTCTTTGAAAGAGTCATTGCAGACCGCCTCGTCGGGCAGCTGGTGCGGGTGGGGCCGGATTTGGCGGAGAGCCAGTTTGGTTTCCGCAGGGGGCGCTCCACGATGGATTCCATCATGCGCGTGCGAGCCCTCACGACGGGGGATGCTGTGGCCCGGGGGTGGGGTCGTCTTGGCGGTGTCTCTAGACATCGCCAACGCCTTCAATACCCTGCCCTGGAGTTGCATCAGGGAGGCATTCCGGTATCACCGGATGCCGACCTATCTCTGTCGTGTAGTCGAGGCCTATTTGACGGATGGGGCGGTAATCTACCCCGGTCACCAGGGAGAATGGAACCGGCGAGAGATGTCGTGCGGTGTCCCACAGGGATCGGTCCTGGGGCCGCATCTGTGGGACATCGGGTACGACTGGGTGCTGCGCGCCGACCTCCCTAGCGGCGTCAGCGTGGTGTGCTACGCTGACGACACGCTAGTCCTGGCGCAGGGGAGGTCGCACCAGGCGGCGGCCGAATTGATGACACGCGGGGTTGCGACAGTCGTCGAGAGGATCCGGCAATTGGGACTCGAGGTGGCCTTGCACAAGTCCGAGGCCATGTGTTTTCATGGTCCTCGGAACGCGCCACTGTCGGGTTCCGAAATAACGGTAGGAGGGGTTCACATCGGCGTCGAGTCGACGATGAAGTACCTGGGACTCGTCCTCGACAGCCGGTGGAACTTCGTGGAGCATTTCCGACGTTTGGCTCCCAGACTGCAGCGGGCCGGGGCTGCTTTGAAGCGGCTCTTGCCCAATCTGGGGGGGCCAAACGCCTCCTGCCGGAGGCTCTACGCGGGGGTCGTGCGGTCCATGGCCCTTTACGGGGCACCGGTGTGGGCGCGTTCCTTGAGGCTCCGGCCAGCCCGCCGGTTGAAAGCGTCCCAAAGGGTCATGGCCATCCGGATGGTACGGGGATACCGCACGGTCTCCTGCGAGGCGGCGAGCCTCCTTGCCGGATTGCCGCCGTGGGATCTGGAGGCAAAGGTCCTCGCGCACGTTTGGGAGTGGCGCGAGGAGGCGAAACGCCGGGGCGTAACTCCGCTGCCGCGAGAAATCACGGCACAGCGGACAGAGCTCCGGCGGGATCTCATGGCGGCATGGAGAGTGCGACTGTCGCAACCCAGCGCAGGGCACGCCACAATTGCGGCGGTAAGACCCCTCTTTGAGGAGTGGCTTGAGAGGCGCCACGGCGTCCTCACCTTCCGCCTGACGCAGGTCCTCACCGGACATGGCTGTTTCGGGAGGTTCCTGTTTCGGATAAGGCGGGAGGAAACGCCCGGGTGTTATCATTGCGTGGATCGACCGGAGGACACGGTGGAGCATACGGTGGAGGTCTGCCCGGCTTGGGCGGAGCACCGCCGTGTCCTCGTGGCGGCGATCGGCGGCGGCGACCTCTCGCGTCCGGCCCTGGTTCAGGCCATGGTACGGAGCGAGAGGGAATGGGAAGCCGTCACCTCCTTCTGCGAAGCAGTAATGCTCGCGAAGGAGGAGGCGGAGCGCGAGAGGGAGAGGCAATCTCTACGCCCTCGCGCCCCTAGCCGCCGCAGGAGGAGGAGACACCCTGGGCGTCGGGAGTCGATTGCCGACTCCCGGCCACCGTAGGCGCGGGCTTGCGGACGGCGAGCAATGGGCAGCTCGCCGTCCGGTAAGGACCAGGCCCGGGTCGACGGCGCGTCGTGTTCCACGCGCGCCTCAAAGAGATGTCAGCAAAATTGACGGGGTCCGATAGGACCGATGCCTGCCGGGGCTGCGGATTGTTCGAAAGAGTTACCGTGGCCCTGGCGCACAGGCAACTGAAGGAACACGGGTGGGTTTTAGTCAGTAAGAGTCTGACACGCCCTTCCGCTCCGCCCAGAGCGGGAGAGGTCATTTGATGATTTCCCACCCAAAAAAAAAAAAAAAAAAAAGAACTTAGCAGTGGAAAGTTCAAAACCCACTTCAAACGTATCCTTATCAAAAATGCATATTATAATATTAAAGACTACGTTGAAAACAAGGAAGTTTGGCAATAATTCCTTCTGCACACATGTGCAAAGTACCAGGGAAGCCATATGGCTTCCCTGGTACTTCATTAACGGCACCACTATGTAAGGGTCTCCCAAATTACGCAGTTATAAGTTTTTTTTTTCTTTTGCTTTCTTTTTTGACATAATCTTCTCATTATTTGACAGTATATACCTCCAATTCTTATTTCAACTCTTTACTTAAGGCTTTTGTAAACAGGATTTTAATTCAGATTTGTTACAGTTGTAAAGGCAATCATGTCATTTGTTTTAAGCTTGCGACTTACAAGGTGCATACAAGGGCACAGACTGTTATGCTAGACTAGGTACACACGTAGCAACTTTAGTCGCCGGTGATTTCAAAATCTCACTTCCAGTCACAGATTTTGACAGCAGATTTGTTGCAAACTATCGGATTTCAAAATAGTTTGTGTGACGACGATCACTGACTTATTTTATGTCAGTGGTGACGATGGGCTTCTTTTCTGTTGTATCAAGTCAAAATCAATTAGTCAGTCTGTGGTCAAATGTCAAAATTGTTAAAGTAGGACGTCGAAGCATGGATATGTTTTCGTTTTTCGTTTAATAATATAATTATAACAAAAATAACCCGTATTTTGCAAGCTACCAGGCTGGTATTTAAAGATAAAAGCTAAAAAATTATCTTAAGGTATATTCACAGGTATAGACCTGTAGTATTAAACTTAAGTATTTGCGGACTACAATCGATAGGTTAAGTACTGCAGTGTCGGAATAATAAACGATAAAATGACCAGTTTATTGAAAGAAATGTGAGTATCCGTAATCAGTTATTAGGAATATATGACTGTAATTTGTTTTAAAAGTAGTCGGGATAGTTGAGTAGTTCCCGATTAGATTTTACGAGTCACGTTTGTGTTTATGATACATAGGTGAATAATAGAATTACTAAACATTCATTCTTTTTTTTAAATCACATGTGGGTGACGTGCATACAGCTTTCAAGTGCTATAACTCCTATTAGCTGTACAGGCAGGGCCATAAAAAATGTTGATAAAAATTTATATCCTATAACCAAATTTTTGTTTTAAATACAATTTTAATAATCATAATAAATTGTTTTCACAATACATTCAACATATTATTTCAAACAGATTGACATTATTTAAAAACTCATTAACAGAATAAAATTGTATTGTTAGTAGACATACAAGTTTTTGAATTAGGTGTCCTGTACTTTTCAGTAATAATAATAATCTTTATTACACAAGAAAGTGGTTACAAAATAGTGTGAAGTCCCTGACTCCTGTGCTAGGTGATATACCTGTGTTACAAGAGCCAGTGAGAGTGTAGCTTGTTACATACATTTATTATGCAAGTGTTCATTCATAAATGTATTGTGAAACTGATTTTATAACCTACTTATGCTGTTGTACACAACAATATTTTAAATATCTACAAAAAGATTGTAAAATACATTCAAAATTGTTTTGTCTTTTTTCCTTTATTATTTCCTTTATTTATAATCCAATAAAATAAAGTCATTGAAATTTTTTCAAATTATTTCCTCTGTTCTACTTTAGCATATTTAAAAAATATTTTCTTTTATTTATGTATTATTTTAATACTCCTTTGCATTAATTGCAGATATGAGAAAACTGCTGAATATACTGCATTTTACACTGGCGGGGATGTCCAATGGACAACAGATGGAGTACATCTCTTGTGCCACTGTGAAGATATAATTAAAGTGGTTGATGTGAACACATTCTCTACAACTTACACTATTGGGCAGACTGAAGAAGATGCAGAACCAGATCAAATTTATACTTTTCAAATGTCACATAATAATAAAATGGTGGTTACTGCACACAAAAGTGGATTGATGAAATTGTGGGACCAAGAAACTGGGATACAACAGAAGATTTGGAGATCTGGCCATAAAGGACCTGTTGCCAAGTTAGCATTTGAATACACAGATGAAAATATAGCCTCAGGAGGTTCTGATGGCAACATCAGGTTATGGAATTTAGCACACAACACATGTACAAGTAGTCTGAGAGGTGCAATGGGTGTCTTCTCTGTTTTGAAGTATCATCCAGATTTCAACAAACAGTTGATATTTGGAGCAGCTGATGACACAAAAATAAGATCATGGAACTCTAAAACTGGCAAAGAACATTTAATCTATTCAGGACATTTCAGTAAAATCACTTCATTGCAATTTACTCCTGATGGTGAATACATGGTCAGTTCTGGTAGGGACCGTGTGTTAATCTTGTGGAGCTTAAATGAGAGTAAGGCCCTCCGAGTAGTTCCTGTATATGAAAGCATAGAATCCACAATTTTATTACCAGCAACATTTAGAATACCAAATTTTAAGAAGAAATTAGAAACAGAAGGAATATATGTTGCTTGTGCTGGTGAGAAAGGTGTTGTCAAAGTGTGGAATGTATTGATGAGCAGGCTTATGTATGAGCAGGATAACAGTCTTGTGTCACCAGCATCTGAGGAGGGTGGCTTAGCTGTAACACATTTGATTTTTAATGAATTAAGGAATGTTTTATCAGTTGTCACAGCGGACCACAACATTATCATACATGATCTTGAAACTTTTGATTGTAAAAAGCAGTTAATTGGTTTTACAGATGAAGTTCTAGATATTATATTTGTGGGAAAAGAAGAAAAGCACTTGGTGGTAGCTACAAATAGCCCAGATTTAAAATACTATGAAATTGAAAGTATGAATTGCCAGATCATCAAGGGACATACTGATATAGTTTTAGCCTTAGCTTGCTTCCCAACAAGACCAGAAATGTTTGTATCTTCAGGTAAAGATAACTCTGTTAGAATTTGGCTACAAAACACTGATCATACAATATCCTGTGTTGGGGTTGGAGCTAGACACACAGCATCTGTTGGGTCAGTGTTTACTTCTCAGACATCAAATGATTTCTTTGCTTCCGTAAGTCAAGACAGCTGCTTAAAAGTTTGGAGTGTTCCTAAGGAGCTCACAACAACTGATCAAAAGGTCAAATCTACTTACACTGAATTAGCCCACCAGATGGATATAAACTGTGTATCTGTTTCACCTAATGACAAAATGATTGCTACTGGCTCTCAGGATAAAACTGCCAAACTATGGTCAGAGGAGTTAACATTATTAGGCATACTAAAAGGACACAGAAGAGGTGTGTGGTGTGTGAGATTTTCACCTGTGGATCAAGTTGTATTGACATCTTCAGCAGACAGTACAATAAAGTTATGGTCTATAGCTGACTTGAGCTGCTTAAAGACCTTTGAAGGCCATGAAAGCTCAGTTCTGAAAATTGAATTTGTGAGTAGAGGTCAACAAATACTATCAAGTGGAGCAGATGGACTTCTCAAACTATGGAATATAAAAACATCTGAGAGCAAAATGTCTTTAGATAATCATGAGGGCAAAGTGTGGTCTTTAACTGTCAATAAGAACGAATCCGTCGTAATTACTGGTGGTTCTGATTCGAAGTTAGTAAAACTGAAGGATGTTACAACAGAAAGAAGGGAACAGTTAGCAAAAGATAGAGAAGAAATGATATTACAAGAACAAGAATTGATGAATTTGTTGCACGATAAGCAACTGATTAAAGCTTTGAAATTAGCTTTGCGCATGCAAAGACCAATGCACGTTTTAAAAATAGTTAATGAGGTTCTGGCTGGTGGCAATGAAAAACTTTACGAAACACTCAAAGAAATCAACCACACTCAAAAAGAGACTTTGTTAAAGTTTGCTGCAGAGTGGAATACAAACAACAAGAACTGTCATGCAGCACAACTCGTATTTAACATATTAGCGCCGGAAATTATTGCTGGAAACTTAAAAGTACCTGCTTTAGCAAGTTTCATTGAAGGTGCTTTGCCCTATACAGAAAGACATTTTGAAAGACTAACTAATCTTTTACAGGATCTTAACTTTATAACATACACTGTAAATTGCATGCAACCTCATGCTGTTAACAATGTTTAAATTGCTAATAAAGGTTCCATGCTCCAAATTCTAACATTTGTTTAAAATGTGTTTAATTTGCCTTAAGTGTACTGGCATGTATACCTACCGTTGACCGTATTTATCTGGTTTAGACTATAACCTATGACGCATGTAAATATTTCTCCTCAAACAAAACTTGCGAAATGTTAATTTGCTAGTTCTATATGTAAAAGCTCCGATATTAGAGCGCGTCAGCGCCCGCGCAGCCTTTTTCCGCGGATAGCAAGTTCAACCTGCGTGCACGCAGTAGTAGTGAATCGATCACGCGAAGCGGACCGCTCGCGGATTCGCGCTTGTTTTTTCCGCGAGTCACAAATGTTTAGTTGTTAAATCATGGATATAAAAATCTCTATTATTTATACCTTACTTTTAATATTCTGCAATCATGTACAAGGACAGAAATCGCAAGTGTAAGTTTTTACTTCATATTTTTATCTTATTCGATTTTTTTACTTAGAAATGAAAACGCATTACTTAAATATATTATAATAAACTAACTTACCTAGTCACCGGGGTATGCAGGTACGTCATGAAGTGGTTCAGTTCAGGGATTTAATTAGTATTTGACTTGTTAAGGAGAAATGTTATAATCTTTGTATATCTCATAACGGTCATAAGGCTTTGCGTAACATTATTAAACGGCAATAACCAATCTAATAAATTATATTTCGTAACGAAGGCGAAGTCTAAGTTAGGCTACATTTTTCTGGTGTAAATACTTGTGGTAACACTAACAATCTAATCCACATTGAAATAGTTCGATCACGGATCGCCTCAATTTTCGATAACTTCAGGACTTCCTGTAAATGACGGACGCGCATATTTTAAGTGCCCACAACACTTCGGCATACTTAGCAATAGCTTATGACGATTTTGATGTTGAGACAAGTGCTAAGATAATGAATTAATATGGGCTAACGAAGGCTGACGACAGCGAACCGGCAGCTACGATAAAAAAAATAACCAATCATACAGACTCGCGTAGAGATCTACTAATTTTAAATATATGAACAATGGGCCGTAGAACTACATATAAGTATATCTGCAGTAATCTACTCGTGTTGATAATAATACAATGGCTAAATAATAATTTTGTTATAATGATAAGTAGTACCTAGGTACCTTTTTATTGATTTGTAATGGTGCACCAAAATTAAGATTGACCATGCAATCCGGGGTTTTTTTAAACCCTGTCATTTTGTTACTCAGGTACCTAATAAACCACCTCAGTACAGGCTCCTACTTATATTTGCTCCTACTAAAGTAAAGTATTGCAATTTAACGAGTTGGATAGGCAAAATAAGGTTCTATTTAGGATTCTCGAGACGTAAAGACGTCGAAATGTCGTCAACCAGCCTTGGCCACGGCCCTCAAATACTTTCGACCTCGATTGAACGGTTGAGCACTTACTAGTCAGAATAAGAAAAACTTTATAGGCAGTAGCTTAAACAAGAGATACTTAATTTGCCTACATTAGACGTACCTACGAGATGAATAAAACTAAACAAAATCATCATAATAAGGTCAGCTTATTGCCGAGGGGTAGACAGGGTAATCAGCGACACCCGACCGCCAATAAGCCCGAGTAATTTTAAAGATTTAGAAGTGGTCTGCCTATATACCTTAAATATAGAAATCATTATATAGGGTAATATCTATTGGTGCCTATGTTAACTCCATTCTACCGACAGACAGTATGGAAATGTGCCCCGCATTTTATTACGAGAAGATACTTCTATCCTAGCCAGTCAATAGCTAAGGTAAGGTACAGGCTCGGTGAGCATAGAATTTCGATTAACATGTCAGTTTTTTTAATCATTTATAATGAAAACAGATGTTGAATTCAGATAATATAAACTCTTAATTAGGTAATACCTTACATACAATGCTGAAAAGTAGCGTATCGAATAATTTTGGGTTTATTTAGAATTTTTCACACCACCTGCTCGATAATGTCAAATTTTACGTCAGTTACCTAAAACCTTACCTAAAGTAGGTCCCTAAAGCTAGGGTTTCCTAGGAAAGTCGTTCCGTCATAATATTATAACGGCTGCTAGAAAATCTGTCATTTTCACCAGTATTTGACATTAAGGTGTCAAAAAACGCTTTGTATTTGGACAGTCGTTATTGTGTGACTGCTGTCCGCTTTCATAGGAAACCAAAGATTAATTCATTATACCACGGGTCTAGCCGGGCAATAATATTGTACTGAATTTCTTATAATTCGCTGGCCAATAATGCGATTTGAATTTGAAATCTAACTATTTGTAGGTATAAACTCGTATAAAAACTTTTACCATAGAGACCTTCACATAAAAAAAAAACTCATTCGAAAAATGAATTGTTTTTATTAAGTAGGTATCTCGCAGGTGTGAAAAGTAGAATATTCTCCTAGGGAATAAAGGTCTTCGTCTTGGGTGAGCTTGAATCCCTCGTTGCACTCAGGATTCTAGTCTCTTTCGCTTCGCTCAGATGCTAACTCTGAACCCCTCGCTGTGCTCTGGAGTTAGCCCTAGAATCTTAATCATTCGTTATGCTTGGGATTCACTATTGCACCCGTGACATAAGACACTGCTTTATTTTCATGGTGAATAATCTAGGTACTATTAGATAGAGTGTAAAAAATAATAAAAACAGGTAGATAACCTACCTAAGTGCGACCAGCAGGCTTAGCATGACCCTTTCTATTTCTTGGAAGAATAGGCAGCTATTTCTGTATAGAGTGACATTTCGTTTCTCCGTTTCTCCATTTTTGACATCGCACCGTAAAAAATCCTTCTACGATCGGTAATTTTGTCTGTCGTTTCTATTGATCGTTGTCTAGATCCTTTTTTATGTAGACTATTTCAGAAGAAAGTATTTTATTCTAAACTTTCAAAATCACACTGACAATTAACAGTTGTCTAAGGTAGTGAAGACAATTTGATTTTGTAATCGCCATGCTAATAAAGACAGTAGAAAACTTTTTACTCGTCGGCCACAAAGTATAAAAATGGAATGGAAAAATGGAATGTTTCACTTTTTGTATGGAAAATGTGAAAAATTATTATCTATATGTTGAGTTTTAGGGGTTTAAGTGTTACATACAGGGGGTCGAATTTTTTATTATTTTTGCGATAGGACACACCATTTTCAAGATATAAGCAACATAAAAGAAAAACTAATAAACCACTGAATTTCGTAAAAAGTGCAGTTGACTCTTTCTACTTTGCTGCCGGCCGTCGTACTGTCTTCACGGAACGTAATTTTTGTCTATTCTTCCGTCGACAAAACGGTGCTCGTGCTAAGCCTGCTGACCATGCTTGGCATTTCATTTGATTTTCTACCTTTCATTAAATTCAAATTGTATGTATTTTGTTTATTGTAGCCATCATACCTAAGTAAATAGGCATCGTTCGGAACTATATTATCACATTTTCCTTATTCTTATAACTGCACTTGAGATTTTGCGTTGGTATTTACCTATCTACGTACTGTAGGTCTATGCAGACTACTTATGCATTTGGTAGACTATTGTAGTCTCTGTAGGCAACCGATAAAAGCACCACTTAGAAACTGTTCCTAAATTAGCTGTTTGTCATAACACTCATAACTCATAATTAGTGTACGACCATATGACGATTTATTTTGTGTGATATTCATCGGACAGCATACATTATTCAAAACGACAGTAGGCAGTTGAAACTGGAGGTAGGTACCTATACCTATAACTTTAAACGTAATGTTTCATTTGAATTTGGATAGGTATAAACTATTTAGCTTAAATATTCATAGCCTACTTGTACAAATGCTGTTCCTACTTACTAAGGTACTCATGTGGTGCAAGGTCGTTGAGCATGAGGGGAGGGGCTCATAGGTACCTAACTAAGCATTGAATAGTAGAGCATAATGATGGTCTTACCTACGCCTGGTACATACATAGGTAGGTACATATCCGCGAATTGATTATTTAGCGCAAGCCGGTATTATCATTCCATACGCATCAGGACTTCTCCTTCTCTCCTCGAAAAACCGGCGATCATTCAGTGATACAGATACCTACCTATACGAGTACAAGGTGTAAGTAACATAACTGAAAACCTGAGAAAGGGTCATTGCAGCCTACCTACCTACTCATCAACAAAAAATAAGCTGCTCCATTGCTACATTTCGTTTCCATACGTTCGCAATAGTTCTCATATCTCGACAAAATGTAGGCAACAGCGGTGTTTTCAATGTCGGCTCCATAGTAAAAGTTATAGCTCATACACATTGGCACGACGCGACAGCACGACAGGCACCGCGTGTGGCGCTGTCGCGTCGCGCCTGTTTGCGGGAGCCTTTATTCATAATGATTATAGTACGAGTAGGAGTACTTAGGTACTTATTGGAAGCTCGAAAGCTATAGGCAATTACCTTTTTATTGTCTGGAGTTACTTACCTAACTGTATTACTTATCTACTGCCTCTGATATAGTGGTCGCAAGCATAACTGCTGAGCTTAGTGTAGGTGTGTTGGGTTCGATCCCCTGGTCGGGCAGTGGAAGGCATACGAAAATTCTCAATAGTTCCCCGTGTCTGGATTCGTGCCCGGTTAGTGTCTATATGATTGCCCCCATTACATAAGTCTAAATAAATTGGGCGAAATGTAGGTACCTACATTTCGCCCAATTTATTTAGCCAATTAATTTTTATTGTTTTGAAAAATTTTCGATTTCGAAAAATTTGCTAAAATGATTTTTTTACGTTTTCAACCCCCATATCTCCACCATTTTGAAAAATTTTGAAAAACTGAATCGACAAAAAAAATCCATATACCTAATTATCGAACCTGCTCACAAAAATTCTAGAGAATCTGTTGAGAAATGCGACCTGTCATCACCCTGACCAGCCATCCGCCGAACATCCGGACATACGAAAGCATTTTTGCCCAAGCTGAAACGGAGACGCTTTGCGCTCGCTCGGTCATTAAACTTCTGCCTACCCCTTAAGAGATGGTAGGCGTCTTATATTTATATTTTTTATTGATATTTCTACTTGACTTACGGTCACGTTGTGTTTATCTAAGTACAACACTTATGTTGTCCTATTCTTCAATTCAAGCTATGTAAAAAAGCTTGTAGGGACATTGAGGGTGGTCAGCAGCAACTCAGTGGATGGCGTAGCGAAGGCGGGAGTTTTTGGGTTTCATATTTAATTCCAAAGTTTATGCAGTTTTCTTCAACATGTTTATTTAGTTCAGGCCAATGTGACTATGAATGGTTCAAAAATATCTAAGTATGTAACTTATCCGAGGTTGTGCAAAATATTTCGAGCTCGCTTTGCTCGTCCTTCTTTCGAGTCATTTAAAATAAATAAAAAATAAAGCAGTTATTTAGCGCAAATAACGTTTCAGTAACCACTAACTGCCCAGCTAAGCGCAAAAGCGGTAACTCAATGAAAGCAAGTTTCGAGATAATTGAAGTTATGTAAAAATAGTTTTTTTTAACTTTTTATATTGACTTCTTTGTTTTTTAAATAGAATTTGTATATTATATTGGGTCTATTTGCTATCACAATAGTTAAAATATCAAAAATGTATGTGAATATACCTTATTCATGAGATACTGCTACACCGCTTAGTAATTATAGAATTAAAATTTGAGTTACTGCTTTTTCGTTAGCTCTTCTCCTACATGTCAGTATACAAAAAAAAATGAATTTTGTGTCGAATAAAATATGTATTGTTTTAAAGAAAAAAATCAATCAAAGTATATTTATAAAGTATTTTATTATTCAAATTTATAATGGCATAAAAATATTAAAAAAAAAAAAAAAACGATTCTATGAAATCTAGTCAAAAGTAGGGAGTTCTCTCCAAAAGGACGTTCTATTTTGAGGTATAACATTTTGAAAAAGTTTCAAAATATTTTCTTTTTTGCTTTGAGAAATGCCTTCCGGTGTAGTTTTCTTCTTCGGTGGTGGCAAAACTTGAGTTTTCAAAAAAATTATTTCCGTTTGTGCTCGCAGTGATAGGGTCTTTATTGAATGCGTCCAAACAACGCGTATTAAAATATACGGCTGGTTGCCTACGTAATATTGATATACCTCTAATACCCTTAGTGATTTAAGGTAAAACTGAGATAGGGAAATCTTTCTTAAGGTTTTGTTCATATGTTTTGAACAAGATAGCGTTAAAAGGCTTCGTTCATTAGATGCGTATTTTTTTAAGCTATCCGATGGCATAAAAATCAACTTTACGATATTTTTTGAGATACGGCTTTTGCGCTTAGTAGGGCAGACTAGGCGATGCGCAAGGGCAGATGCAGGATTTATTTCTGGGAGGGGCATTTGGTCCAGACAGATAAAAGTGTCCCCCATATCTAGGAAGTATTCCAATATCCTGTTTTTGCGATTCATTCTTTTTTAATGACATAAGAATAACTAAGAAAAATAATACAAATGTCGACATAGGTAGTGGTTTAAAAATTATGAGAACCTAGGGGGTAATTACGTAACACACTAACAGTAGGAATGGGTTTCATTTTGACAGTTCAACAAAATTCATTGCGTTATTTACGTTGTTGAGCAGACACATTTTTGGAACATATGAAGCAGTGGATTAGCAGTAGGCTTCAAAATGATTCAGATGGTGATAGATAGTGTGTTGCGTAATTAGGGTGCTGCTGGGTACTTACGTAACACACTGACAGTAGGAATGGGTTTCATTTTGACAGATCAACAACATTCATTGCGTTATTTACGTTGTTGAGCAGACAAATTCTTCGAACATATGAAGCAATGGATTAGCAATATCCTTCAAAATTATTCAGATTGTTATTGATAGTGTGTTACACAATTAGGGTGCTGGGCTGCAAGAGCGAGCCAAGCGAGCTCAATAATTTTTGCACCACACCTTGGATTAGTTTGGGTAGTTTTCCTTTTGACAATTCGAATATTAGCTAAATATTTTTCATCAGTTGAGACAAGCTGCATAAAGTTTTTGGACGCACGGTGGGGAGGGGGGGTTTAAACCGGCGGCGTGGGCATAAGTTGGAGAAAGATCGCTCTTAATCTCCTAGTTTTTTAATTTACCTACTTATACCGTCCGGAGTGAGGGGGGGGGGGGGGGGCACGTGTCCCTGCGCCCTTGGCGATGCGTAATGTTACGGCATCGATTCTCCGATGGTAATACTTAGGCTACTAGATGGATTGCTTAGGAACTTGCTTGCTTTACAAAACCACAGCTAGGAGGGGCAAACATGTAGATTTCGAAGCTTACGAGTTGCCTACCGAGAAACGAGTGGTGAAACAGTAGTGATTGATGTTAGTGAAAACAGGCATGAGTTTACCAAGGTACCTACTCTACACACTTTACACATTTTTAAAGATATAGGTACCTACCTAGGCCAGTAGGCCAAATGAAGGCCCACTCACAGGTACCTACGTGCAAAAGCAAGCATATTATATCATTGGTTCACATAAATGTTTAGATAGCTACACTACCTCTTTCCTAGGGGATGGCCTTCGTATAAAGTGGTTTTGCGACATTGTCCGCAGATATCTGCACCACTCGAGCGCAGGAAAAGTGCCTGTTTTCTGTCGTGCCTACTGTCTGTGTTTGTTTGTTCCTATTGTATTAATAATGATCCGTGGTCACGAAGGCTACCCTACTCATTAACAGATTCATAATGAATAGGCAATTATTACTAGTCCAACAAAATATTACTAACCAGTCGACGATCTTTAAGTTTTCCTTAATTGCACTGTATTCAGATTTTAAACACTCATACCAACTCATTGAAATGTAGGTATATCAACTGTTTGTAAGGTGAAATTCTTTTTGTTAGATTTTTATCCTCGGATTAATATCCCAGCGTGTTAATCAGATTATCTGAACGTCATGAGGTGCACTAAGCTCTTAATTACGTAGGTATATCATCTCTACTAACGTTGCCGACATCCCCTAATGACCGCGATGTTTTATTAACCGATGGTTAATTATGAACAAAGAAAAGTGTCTCGTATTGCTGTTGTTTAATAACAAACGAAAAAGAGTTTACTCGTAGATCACAAAAAATAGCTTTATAAATAGATAGACAGACAGAATATGAACTCGTTTATTGTACTTACAACATAACAAGTTACAAATAAGATTTTTTGGGAGCAGTTATTTAGATAGGTAAGAAGGCAATGTAGGAATCTATTGTGGAGACTTTGCCATTGTTACCATATCGTGACGAAATGCGACAGGCTGAAAGGTATAAAAAGGATTACAATCTCTCTAAAATTATTTCAATGCAACATCGGTAAACATGGCCTAAACCATTCTATTTTTCGTTTAAATTCCTGATTTTCTTTGTATCAGGATGGTAGGTCCAATCCAGTATTATTATATTAGGTCTTTACCTATGAAATTGCCGTTCTGCAGTACTGGCCATTTCAAATCAAAATAATTTTTGTTTGGCTATGAATTCTAATTTCAAATTAATTTTATTTTAAAAACATGGATTTTTTTTTCTAAAAGTAGTCATTTCTTTATTGATTAGTGTTACATTTTCATCGCATTTCAATCTTTTTCGTCATCATGGATACGTTAAAAATTCGAGTAATTATGGAATATGAGTACCGTCGTGGCAGCAACGCGGCACAAGCGGCACGCAACATCAACGACGTTTACGGAGCTAACTCTACAAACCAACGCACCACCTGTTATTGGTTTGCTCGCTTCCGTTCTGGAAATTTCGACCTGAAAAATGAACCTCGCGGTCGTCCGAAGACTTTGGTCGACAATGACGAATTAAAGGCGATTGTGGAAGCTGATGATACACAATCTACGGCTGAATTAGCAGCAGCTTTCGACGTTAGCGTCAAAACAATATTGGTCCATTTGCGTCAAATTGGCAAGGTAAAAAAGCTTGACAAATGGGTGCCCCACGAACTCAATGATCGCCAGCGCGAAGTACGCGTCGAGACGTGCCTTGCACTGCTCAACAGACACACAAATGAAGGAAATTTGAACCGCATTGTTACCTGCGATGAAAAATGGATTCTGTTTGATAACCGTAAGCGCTCAGCAAGTTGGTTGGATCCTGGTTCAGCACCTAAACAATGCCCTAAACGAAAACTTACCCCTAGAAAAGTGATGGTCACTGTTTGGTGGTCTAGCGCCGGTGTGATTCATCACAGCTTCTTACCAAACGGGGTGAGCATTACTGCAGATGTGTACTGTGAAGAACTGAACACAATGATGGAGAAGCTGGCGCATCTCCAACCAGCATTGGTCAATCGCTCGTCTCCGCTGCTCCTGCACGACAACGCGCGACCTCATACTGCACAGCAGACGGTCTCCAAGTTGCAAGAACTGGGGTTGGAAGCTCTCCGTCATCCGCCCTACTCACCAGACCTTGCGCCTACAGACTACTACTTTTTCCAGAATTTGGATAACTTCTTGGCGGGAAAAAAATTTAATACCCGAGAGGCAGTACAAAATGCCTTTGAAGAATTTGTTGCCTCCCGTCCAGCTGATTTCTTTAAGAAGGGCATCAATAAACTGCCACTGCGATGGCAAAGATGCATTGATTGCATGGGTGATTACTTCGATTAATACAAATAAAAAATTCATGAAAAAAATTCGTTTAAATTTTTTCATACAAAACGGCAATTTCATAGGTAAAGACCTATTATTACGATTACGACTTCCAAAACTTAGCTAAATGCGACAATGGGGTCAACCAGGCCCCTTTGCACCTAAGGTGGGATACTACACCCATCCCTACCCATGTTTTCAGGGCCGTATTTAAGCGTGTGGAGGCCCTGGGGCAACCAAAAAGTGTAGGCCCCGAAAATTTTGTGGAACAGACGATAAAAAAAGTAAAACACAGTTTTCAATAATTTTTAAACAGGGTGGATTTTTTAGCTAGGGCAGTAAGGACAAGGTACCCTAACGGTTGTACGGTTGTACCTACACACCGTGTGTAAAACAGCGAAAAAAAATATCAAAGGAAAAGTTGTTTACTAGTGTTTACTAGTCGGAATTTAAAAATATACTTTTTTTTCGAAGTCTCTATTGTGGGGGCCCCTCTTTTGTGGAGGCCCCGGGGCGGTCGCCCCGGATGCCCTCCCCTAAATTCGGCCCTGCATGTTCTTATGTCCCTGCAAATCTCGTCGTCACAATATTATTTCCAAATATTACTTTCAACTTTCACACAAATGTAATTATTTTGAAGATGATGTTTAATAAGCACCTGCATTTCTTGGGTAAACATGTGACGACAGAGATAACGTTTCGAAGTATCTGACAGACAGATGACATCAAGATCGTAGGTATCACAGCATAATCAGCTATAATCATTGTAAGCAGTCAATAAAATTATAATTAAGTATTGTATACAACTTGACGAAATAACTCGCTTAGTACCTACTGAGGCCATGAGGTCAATCCATCTTCTTCTGAAAATAAATGACAGGCATAGAATGCATTGGTAAATAGTCATTTTTAATGTGGAAATCCTCCGCCCTGGGTTAGGTGAAGGGATCTGTCAGTCTCGTAGCCCACGTTCGCACGGACGAAAAATATTGCGGCGGTCTAACAGATTGCATCCCAGCGAGCGCGTCGATAAAACACTGTTGGGTTTTCATCTCTCCTCGCTAAGTAGCGTTGAAAATCCAGGGTGTGATAAAATCCCGCTGCGTATTTTTTCGTCGGTGCGATCGTGAGCTTACTGAATAAATTCTTTGATCATCACGTTTGCCTGTCAGACGCAAAGGGAACCGCAGTGTGGTAGTTTTAATTACAACCAGGTGAACAGTGCAGCCCTTGGGGCAACATAACAGACCTTACACCCCGTCTGTGTCACCGAAAGGGTAAGCAGGTACCTACATTTCACTATAAGTCCCATGTCATATGTATGTTATCTCGTATAAGGGGAGGGGCAACTGGGAACAAATTCAGTCCATTGGCATGCGAGGACCAGTATAAAATAGGTACGTTTTTCATGATACGGTCGTTTTCGACTTTAAAGGCTCCCACAGACAGGCGCGACGCGACAGCGCTACACAAAGGCGCCGCTCGTCGCGTGACACGCGGTGCCTTTGTGTCGGGCGTCGCGTCGCGCCAGTGTGCACGAGCCTTAAATTACTTGTAGGTACTAAATCGAATTTTGTCGTGTGAAATCCAAGAGAGTCATCAAGACAAAGTAACAATACCCAGAACTATTTACTTTAACTCAAAGAAGATATTTAGATCATTATTATTTGCTTGATAAAAAGTTACAATAAGTTACAAGAACGGCTCTATGACACGGTCCGATAATTGACCGTGACCGCGCGTTAGACATTGTCTATAAATTCCGTGTTTAGATAAAATATAACAGGTTACAGACCTACACTTTTGTTATAAGTAGGTAGGTACTTCCTAAACAAATAATACATCTACAGTGATCTCCATTATTCACCTAAATATTTACAATATTGCGGATAGTCTTCGATATTTCTCTGTAGAGCCCCTAATGTTTTTGCTTGCCTTGCCATTCGTTTTGTCCAAAACTGGCCCATTATTTCTTTCTTCTTCGCGGATTTACTTAAAGAACAGGATATTGTTATATACGGTCATATTGGTGCCTACAGATGTGAAAAAAATTTGAAGATCGAAAAAGAAACACTTCCATCGTCAAAAATCGGGCAAATCTGTAGGCAACTTAATAGATATGTAATAGACATATTAAACAAAATAGGTATGTCGACCGCACGTCTCGGTGGAATCACTTTGACCTTGAGTTTGAATAGAATAAGAGGCCAGCTTATACTGGTTTTGCTACCACTGATGTGCGGCCTACTGTACTACAAAACCCACACGGATTGCATTAAACTTCAACAACGGGTCTAAAAACCTTAGAGCACACGACGCGACGGCCAGTTACAACTATAAAAGTAAGACAGGACCTCATTTCGGATTAGTTGAAAAAAAACAGCTTTGAACAGGTGTAGTTACCCCCTTCAATGGAGGTAAAACCAATTTATCAAAAACTATATTTCGGAGACCCATAAGTTATGACAGCTCCCTGAAACCTTTTAGTATTCTATGAGCCAAGTACCAGGCACTGTGTAGGTACTTTATAGAGTCTAGCTGTTGCCTTCAGCTAAGTCTGCGTGACTTTGTATTTCATCATTTTTTTTTATAGAAAATCCAAGATGAAAAGTAGCCGATGTCATTCTTCTGGTCCCATGCTACCTATCTATCAAATTTAATAACAATCAGTTCAGTGGTTTGGGTATGAAAAGGTAACAGACAGACTGAGCTACTTTCGCATCTATAATACCTACTTACTAGCTGTTGTCCTCGACTTCGTCTGCGATCCAGGATGAAAAGAAGCCTATGCCCTTCTCCAGATCATGGTCTACCCATGTGCCAAATTTCATCAAAATCCGTTCAGCCGTTTTAGCGTGAAAGTGTAACAAACAAACAAACTTACTTTCGCATTTAAAATATTAGTTAGGATTAGTACTATAGTTATGTTACATCATATTGTGCCAATTCAACATCTCTCTTTTTGCCTATGTATCCATTCTAATTCTATCTATACATAAGTATTATAAATTAATAGTTGGTACTTTCTGATGCAAGGGTGTAAAGATTGTCATCGCATTTGAGGCGGGATGGCAATGACAAATGCTCACACGTATCAAACGACGATTTTCAACGCACTTGCAAAGGAAACATAATTATTTCATATACTTAAATTATATTTTGTAACAAATATTTTGTAACATAATAAATTATTTTTTTCGTGTCTGACTCTTGCCGCCGAACTGCAGAAATAGCCAAATTAGAACACTAATTAATGTTAATGTCCAACACATCTGCTCGAAAAGTGGCTCTTATGTATTACTGCACCGCTTTTAGATGCATGATGCAGTATATTAACACGCGTACTTATTACTTTGCATTCTCGCACTGTGTGACCGAGATTTTCTTTTGTTCTTCGCGACGTATTTTGATACGGTTTCCACCACCATTTAGAGAATTTATTTCGGAAGGTTTATGTAATACATTCATATTAAACTTACCTACATAATAATAAAGAAAACTCGACGTTTTGTTGTAAAAACCGTGCGAAGCAAGGGGGGGTCGGTCGCTAGTATTTATTTAAATACTTATATAAAAACTTTTTCGGACAGTAATTGTAATCAGATTCTAATTCGATCTTTAGGTTTCTACGGCAAGAGATTCGTTTCAAAACGCTGTTCGTTAGTTACCGAAAAAAACCGGAAAAGGAATATCTACATAATTATCCTATCTGAATCAGCACAATGTTATACTTTTAACTTTAAAATAATTAAAAGTAGCTACCTAATATTCGAAGACATGTGTCATCCACCGTTTGGTGGATTACTTACGGCCCACTCCTTCGTACAGAGAGGGGGCCTCGTGTGCCAGCAGTTATAAGTAAGTAGGCTGATTAGGTATGTAATAAAAGAGAATAAAGAGTAATATTAAGTACCTACCTGAGTATGTAAGGATCGATTACCAGGTCGGCCAAAGTGTTATTGGATTTTTATCAGGAAATTCTCAGTAGCAGTCCGAGGTCTGGATTTTTGTCCGCTTGATGGCAATAGAATCGCCTCCTATTACATAGGTCTTAAATATAACTAACGAAATCTGGATGTACTATACCTACACCTCTGCCTAACCTTTCGGGGGCTATGTGTGTGTATTAGGTACCTACGTGCAATTTTAACACAAGTCTTTCAACCAAATATATGAATTTCATACTTCCTGTTTGTATGAATCATTTTATCATATTGTCATGTTAATGAAAACAAAATAATTGCGGTTAGTACATAAACCTATTTATTTTTATGTTAGCTATTAGCCAGTTATATTATTCCTTATTTGATCCCTTTCGCCATAAATGGTCTCATTCTTTACAAAACCTAATTATATTAGAACTATTGACATAAGAAAAAAATGTCTAAGTATATAACTTAACCAGTTACAAGCCATTCTCTTTTTTTGCTGCAAACAATTTTGACTGAACACTTTCACGTGTTTAAGTCAATAATAGTTTTTCTGGGTGATAAAACCAATTACAAACCAACTAATTGTCATGATAGAGCGAGGAAGCGGTGAGTTGACCTTTTCATAAGTTTTTTATCGCTCAAGGCGCCGCCGATTTAATGGATCGCTATAGTGACACGGTGTTTTCTATCAAATGCTGTCACATTGTAAGTAGGTACCTTAACATAAAAATCTTAAAAAGTAACTATTTCATCAAGTAAAAAAACGTCGCGTCATTATAGGTTAATTAAAACAATCTAGAATTTGAGGATTGAGAACACATTTTACAATAGAATAACCACAACGCTAAAGTCTGCTAAGTCATGATCAGTTGAATCGTTTGATTATGTTCAAACAACTTACCTATAATTAAGTAGGTACCTACTCAGGTTGACTCATTCATTATAATAGTTGAATATTGTCTTTCTTAATTAATGTCTTTGGGTAGTCGGATAGACTCCGGGATTGCCTATGCGTTGGAAACTTGGAAGTGTCACCAAATCTTCTTGTGCAAATTCTGTCGATTAATTTACTTAATTTTATCGATAGGTTTACTATTTATAAGACATTTTGGAAAAGTTAATCCTTGTTAAATTAGACACTTAGCCAACTTTCAATAACATTTCGGTAATGTGTAACTAGATAGGTAGGTACTGGAAGGAACTTTAGTCCATTAAATTTATTAGTGGGATACGTAGAGGTACAATGTCAAACAACGTATTATGCAAAATATGTGTGTGTCCATATATATATCAGATTATTACGGTGATTATATGCCATTATGTTGCCTAACCTTACTTGCACAACCCTTGTATGCATAAGGACCATAATGACACTGACCTTTTATTATGATCATAGCTGTAGTTTTAATTATAGGTGTTAATACCAGTGGATATGATATTGTGCCTTAAATATAATGATTTTACCTCTAGTAGAATTACTGTAACTATTCAGTGTGAAGCGGAGTAAAACTAGTAGGTAATTTCCAAATAAATCAAGGTAGTAATAGATAGGTATCACTCAATTTTATTAGTAAGAATAGTCATTTTTGACTTGCGTCCTTTTGTTACTCAGTTTACGATTTATATGCTTGTACAGTACCTACCTATCTACGTACTCCGTCCAGTCTCACTGTTCATATTTAGTTTTGTTGCATTATTTTCTTAAATAAATAGACAAAAAAACTCGTCAGGGCATTTCGAAATTGTGAGAATGTTTAGAGCACGTCCTAAGACATTACCTATACCTACTTATAAAAAATAGTGATCTCTTCTGGTAGACCATATGTTAGTGTAGGTAGGTATTGTCCAAGGAAGGAATCTGGTTGTATTCTAGATTTGGCGAGGAACCAGGAAAAAACAATCAAATTAGCCCAATGCACTCAACAGAAGTTTTGTCGATTGTCCCGTTCGATAAACACTGCTTTTGATTTCACTTCAGCCACTTGACTCTGCAAATTCCTAGGTACCTTCGTCAACTGAGCAGTTCCTTTGGATAATTTGAGAATTTTATCGGCAACTCAAATGAGATTAGGTATACTTAGTCAAAAAGCAAGCTTCAAAATGTACCTACTCGCGTATCCAATGATTAACTTATCGAAGTCATTCTAAGTGGTCGACTCAAATTAGAGGGTCAAATTAGATTAGCTAGCGAAACTCCGCAGACGTGATGGGTATCGATAAATACACACCATCAAATAAAAATAAAAAAGAGTTGATGTTTTTTTTTGGGGTTAACGACCGCTGCCAGTTTGTTAAGTACATGAAGTATGAGTTGAACAAAATATGTTTAATCGTGTTTAGAATTAAAAAAATTGACTTTTTAAACTGATATTTCAAGTTAGTGTATACACAAACTGAGGTCGATGACCCCACAAAAGAAAACATCAAATTCATTTATTTTTTATTTTATCATGTTTAGATATCGATGCCCATCACGTCTGCGGAGTTTCGCTAGCTAATTTAATTTGACCCTGTATAATGAAAACCTAAAACGCTTTGCGCAAATTGTTTTATGGACGTGATCGGATTCTTCGGCAGTCCTGCTACGCGAGCAGCTTAGGTTACGTGTAGCATGACGACCGTAGAAAAGGGAGAAACGAAAGACAAAATAACGGAGTGTAGTGTGGATTGTAAAAAGATTTCTATGGCATACTTTCGAAAATGAAGAAAATAATTGTCACTGTAGCACTGTTGTCTTCGTAGTCCTATCTGATCATACGTCTTTGTAAATTACAACTATAGAAAAGGGTAAGCTTAAATGGGATTTCCTGAAAACTTCGGTCTTTAGGTACAAGTTGCCGAAATCAGCTTATACACGGTGGTAGGGACATCGACGAACAACCTGTTACCATGGATTCAGTACATGATTCTGAACCCCCTTGCGATGAAATTTTTTGTCGGATATAAAAAAAAGATTTGCTGTTCCATACATTTTGACCGCGTAGTTATTGCATTTTCTATGAAGCAGAAGATTTCTTTTTTGATAACCGACGAAAAATTTCTACGTTAGGGGTCTAGAATCATGTGCTGAATTAACGGTTTCAGCTTGCGCGTCGATGTCCCTGCCACCCTGTATAGGAATACGACTTGATAGAAGATTTTCATCTTTTGACGGAGCTTCAAAAACGATTCCTTATTCAAATGACGAAATTTACTACAAAGTATCCATACGAGTTACAAAAAATATAATTCAAAAAACAAATTGTTAGTAGGTAACAAGCAAAAACGTGCCTAGACACTTTTGATTTGTGTACAAAAGGCGGCTTTCATTTAATTTCAGATTTCAAGTACCTAAACAGGTGAATTTGACTGAATTGCGTCGAACCGTGAGAACAGCGAGGTAATTACGTAACACACTAACAGTAGGAATGGCTTTCATTTTGACAGTTCACCAACATTCATTGCGTTATTTACGTTGCTGAGCAGACAAATTTTTCGGACTTATGAAGCAATGGATTAGCAATAGGCTTCAAAATGATTCAGATTGTTATAGATAGTGTGTTGAAATTAGGGTGCAGCACCCTAATTACGTAACACTTTATCTATCACAATCTGAATCATTTTGAAGCCTATTGCTAATTCATGGCTTCATATGTTTGAAAAATTTGCTCAACAACGGAAAAAACGCAATGAATGTTCTTGAACTGTCAAAATGAAACCCATTCCTACTGTTAGTGTGTAACGTAATTACCCCGCAGTTGCCTGTAAAGTAAGACTGTGAGAGACAGGTTTGTAACTTTTTTAGTAAGGAGTTGTTCATAAAGTTTCTCAGATTTTGCCTCCGGAATTGTGATCTTCATAATGCCTACAATAAAAGTCCTCGTGCCGAAAGTTCAATCACGGAGGCATAGGTACCTAATGTTGGCACGTGATCAAATCAAATCATTTATTTCTTTGCAAACATGGGTATAGTAAGTACATAGGTGTTTTTTATAATGAAGTCCTCCATATTTTACCGTCACGTGGGCATGCAAAGGTTTACATTTCAACATAAAAAAAAAAACTACAATATGTGGCAGATAACCGGAATTACAAAAAAAAATACAATAAAGATGTCAGTGTGGTCACAGGATTAACAAAAATAAAATAAGACTATACTATAATGTCAAACGGAAACTAAAAGTAATTGAACCTCCTGGTTCAATTACTTTTTGTTTCCGTTCACAATAATTATGTCAATCAGAATAACAATCTGTCAATCAGTTAGTGAATCATCTTGATGTAAGCCGGCTACACAGCTCTCGATTGTGTACCACATAATTCGTATGTAGCTAAGTTAAATGGAAAATCTATGGCTTTCTTTTCTTATCTCTCGTTGCCTCGTTGTTTCTCGTTGTTCGTCACTTCGTTGTTTTGCTCTATTGGAATTGTTCGCCAGCTACGCGAATCCCAAATTCCCAACGGAACTTGATCTAAGTATCATTTCTAAGATCCACTTATTTCACTATCAGTTGAGTATCTCCGGGTCAGCATTAGTTAGGGGGGGTTATTCATTCAATAGCATTTTGTAACATAAACTTATGAATATGATAGAGTAATATTTAGCATCTATTCACATTTTTTGTGCGTTACGTGATTACTGATTACTATATAAATTTCAAAAGACGCCAATATTTTACCTTTAGTAGACATGGCCTGTTATAGGGCATGACCTGTTTTGTAGACATGGCCTGCGTGTGGCCTAAAAAATGCTGGTTAGGTATACTTACCAATGTTTTCCTCCTTTGAGTAAACATTGGGTTTTGAACGATGATCTTTTCAACATTCGAAGCTAGGTCGTAACGCTATTAACTTGTTTTCAATCATGCAATAGTTGCAGATTATTTAGATACCTACCTATATTCGAAAGGAAGTTACCTACTTACTCATTGAATGGGAAGCAACGTAATTGACGCGCTCTTGGTCACCAGTCACATGACTTAGATTCAAGGTGGACCGTCCATGCATCGCCAATTAAACACTTGCCGAAAACCACATTTTTCTATTGCCTGATTACCATATTTGATGTGAAATTCTGTCGAATGTTTAAATAATAAATAATATTATGCAACAAGTTTTAAATGCGTTTTTGGGAAAAATGTAAGTAAGTAATAAAATTACAACAACATAACATTTTATACTTAAATTACTACCGAGGTAAATGCTATGATCACTTTAAGATGGTGATGCTACATGCATATGTCACAAATAATTACATCATTACTATTAAAAAGACAACTTTGACGTGTACTTTATTTTCGTGATTTTAGTTCACGACTCTTAACGTGGCTACTGAATAATAATGACAAGAGGAAACTGCAGTATCATTTATAATTATTAACATCTGTTACTGGCAATGAGCGTGGCGAAGTGTCTTCTATTCTGATGCAGATGGCTGCGCGTGCGCCGGCATTGGCGCCTCGCTAGTCCGACCTTACGCCGCGCCGCGCACCCTCACTACAGCATTGTTATAGACTACATGAAATGTAAATAAATGAATGTGCAAAACTATTTCCGAATCGAATTTCCTCTATTGTATCCGTAACCTTATGTTTGAGGTAAATGTGCACAAATGATAAATGATAAATGATAAATGATTTTATTTCTGTAAGTAGGTTTGAACAAACACTTTTACCCGTCAATCATATTTTAAAAACTAAATGAGGTCGGCGTTTCCTATCTGACTACTCTGAGAAGAAAGGCCGAAACAAACTCAGAGGTCACAGTCTCTTTTAAAGTCCAGACATAATCTTGGTCAGATCATGTGAAGACCATGTAGATTTGCGTCTGAAATGGTCTTTTGAGGAAAAACCACACAGATTGAGTGGACCTGTCCAGTCAGTGCACGCATTTGTCAGTAATCGTGTAGCTCAACTCAGAACTTAAGGAGCTCAACGATTCGACGAACAATACCAAAGAAAAGGCATTTGGGTAGGCCACAAAAATTACTCAAACTGCCAGACCATGATTAAAATTAACTGAGGAGAGAAAAAAAAGCAACAATGATCTTCATAGTCTTCACATTCACAATATTAAAAATGATAATCAATGTAGCCTGAATGCTACTCACATTCACAGACCATCACACAGATCATCTTATTGACAAACAATTCAGCAATGTCGGTTTAGGTTGAAGTTTAATTGTTGCGCTACGGTTTTAGTATTTCTAGAGCTTAATGATAAACAATTAATATACAAAAAAAACTCCAGCTAAATAATAGAAAAGAAACATTTATTTTACATTAAATATTATTCCTCTGAATAGTTGGGTTTCCTAAACTTGTTTTTTTTTTAACTAAGAATTTTGGACAATGGTGCCGATTCTGTTGTCACAAAATCCTCTAAACTAAACAAAAAATCACCAAAATTTGGTTTATTCCTGTCAAACGACCATTTCCCCATTCAGTTTGACAGCACTAAGATGGCACTGAGCTAGTAATTTTGTAAAAAATGGCAAATTTGTTATTCTGAATTTGTCGTTTTTCACCAAAAATTTTGGTTGGCTAACTAAATCTGACTATTTTTAATCGCAATTAAAAAGGTGTGGAATAAAATTCACCACAACACCTCGACTTCAGGTGCAAAAACAGAACTGTATCTTTTTTTCTTTTTGTTGCTTATGTCTCGAAAATGGTGAGTCCTATCGCAAAAATAATGAAAATTTCGACCCCATTTAAAAGACCCGTAATGCCTCAAAAAACTCAACATGTAGGTAATAATTTTTCTTACACAAAAAGTGAAAAATTCCATATAAAACACGTCGAGGCTGCCCCCCATGCGCGCCTCGGCTCTAAAAAAATTCACGGGGTAGAGCAAACAAGTACCACGTACAGTCGCGATTATCAAATTAAATTTTAGTAGCGTCAAAATTATTTTTAAATTTAGAGATATTTTTTTGCAGAATAGCTTTAAGATTCTCATAGCCATAGTAAGGAATTTTAGTAATAGTTTAGTTAGTTTAGTTCGGTATACAAGAGAATCGGCACCATTTTATCTTTTTCGGTTTGGTCTAAGAAAGGTTGACAATACACGACTTCATGATGAAGTAATTACTTACTTCATATTATTCTAACATCATGAAGTGTGATTTCAATGTTTTAGGATTAAATATTCCAGTGATCTTCCTTACCTACATTTGTATTTTTTTCCAAATCAACCACTATGCCCTAAGCTTTCTGAGAACGATCCACCTTAGATAACTAATACAAATTACAGAACACCAAAAAAATAAGTGTTAAAAAATTCTTCTCTGTGCTTTAGCACTCTTGACGAAAATAAATGGAAGCCTCAATTGTTCAATCGTTCAGTAAGTACCTATTTTACTACATACCTATTACCTATCTAACAAATTATACATTCCCTATATAGTCTGTTAACAGCATAGTCAGCAACGAAAGTCAAATGTCTCCATCGTTCATCATCATTATTTTTTCTCTTCATTATTCATCTTTTTCGTGTTCTGTGAATCTGTCTCTGTACAACCGGATGAACATTTTTGACGTTAAATTGTTTTGAAGAGTCAATTCAGTTTTTAGTGATAGCTATGCTAGTCTGTATACTTAATTATGTGCTAGATGTCACGTAGCAAAGAACGGAACATGCCTTTTAATTATTTCTTGCTGTAGTTTCCTTTCAAGTAGCTAGTTTGATGTAATGTAACCTGTGGAATTCCTTATTTTTCCTCTAGGGAAATCCGTTTGGATACTTTCTGGGAAATATGGACGTTTATATCGAACTCCTATCGCTACGGTTCCTCTTACTACCATGAGGCGAGACTAACTCATGTACACTGACTTATGTCTGCACCATAAAACTATTAGAATGACACGCTTTATCTTTATCACTCTATTGAAGTGTTAGTAGATTTGCTCAATTGGGCCTCGGCTACCTTGCTTTGGCTTGAGAGTTATTTAGATTGTTTCACAACAAGACCTTATTGTATATGAATTGTTGTTAGTAGGAACGATTTACCTATTAAGTATTCTTTTGGAAGCTAATGGTTGATGAACTGTAGAGCCGCAACCGTGCAGCACTCCTCAAATGTCTCGGTGTTAAATTTTGCGTAAGAACCAGTCTGCCATCTAACGAATCATTCCACTAATAGCTATTAGCTTAAAATGAAAAAAAAAATCAACAAAGATGATGCCAAACTTGCTTTTTTTTGATTAAAGAACTAAATTAGATTTTTTTTTCACATTTCTTCTTTTCAGTAGCCTCTTTAAAATTAAATTGCTTAGGAGGTATATAATAATATACCTATATTTACCTAAACAATTATTACACAAATAAATATTATTATTAATTTTTTAGTTTTCTGTAGTCATGTTTTAGTTTTTTTTATATTTAGGGCCACATAGATTTTCTTTCATTATTAAATATATGTTTTTCGAGATTGAAGCTCGACTTAATTTTACACCCTAAGTTCAAGACTAAAGCGATAAAGCTTACACGTAAGCTCATTATTGAAAACAGTTGAGGAAAAGTTCTGAAAGTGCTGATTCTCGAAAGGGAAATGGCTCGATAGGTCCTACCTACCTGCAGCCTACCTGCTGCCTACATAGATAGCTTGAATATTAGATACCTACTGTTTGTTCACAAATCTATCAACACATACCTAAATATGGAAAAGCAGTAAGCAATAAGTAAGTATAATGCAGTAAGTCCCTAGAAAATAATAATTACATAGGAACTTATTTCATGACATATTAATTGTTCAGCAACCTGTGACATACGTCTAGTCCGTATTGTAATGAACTGCTAATTATGTTAATAGGAGAGTTAATATCTAATGGACTTTTTCGTGACTAATGTTCCGTGACTCTTGGCTAATTTATTGTGAATCATTTGCGAACTATATTATCGACAATTACTAGTGTACAAACAGGAAATAATGAACACGTAGGCACTAAATTATTTTTTGTGTGATTTTCAATGATTTGTGTTAGATTCGAAACTGTTACTTACAAGCGAAGTAACGACTTCATCACAATAGGTGTTCGTGAGACGTGAAGAGTAGATTATCTACTTACTGAATATCTATAATGTAATAATTTGGAGCTGTGATTTTGGTGTTAATGATTTGGTACTTATAAATAAGTATAAGCTACCTATTTTTCCAAATATTTATTAAGTAGTTGATAAATAGATAGTAGTGATTTATCTCTTTAGACGAAACCCAAATTGAGTAGCTAAGTAATCAATTTGGGTTTCGTAAATCTTACGTTTAACTTAAGATTATGCAGGTACTCACCCGATGGTACCTATTTTTGACTGTAGGTAGTCACACTAAACCCGGTTTTCAAACGTTTTTAAACTATATTCGATTTTGTATTATTTAGTCATTTCTTACTTAAGTAGGTATATCCTTGATCGAAGGGTTTATCCGATGACGACTTTAACTCAACTATTTTAGGAAGTTGAAGTAGGTGTCTACTACGGGTACCTTCCTACAGCACGGTTCAAACAGCTGACGCAGATAAGCACTTGTTACGTAGGAACATCTCTGCTGGGCACTAGACAGCTAATTTATATGCCTACACACAATTTTATGGACTTTCCGAGGTCGCCAAACGCGATTACAGCGTCAAATTGTTTTTCAAACAAGTGAATAGAGACCGTTATTATTAATTAACAAATCGGGGGCCCGATGCATGGTATGTCCCATAGTAGTAGGTAGTAAGTACCTATAATATAGCCCATCGGCAAAATAGACGAACTTCCATACAAACTCATCCCCTATTTTACCCCTTTAGGGGATGAAATTTAAAAATCCTTCCTTAGTGCTCCTTCGGTATTTATGGAACTCTTGTGCAAAACTGCATGCTTCTAAATCCAGCGTCTTGGGCTATGCTTGTTGTTAGTTAATGAATTTAAGGTTTTTTCAACACTGTGCAACAGGAGCCACTTTTCGATCAAGCGGTCGAAAAGTGGCTCTTATTGCACCGCTTTTAGTTTCACAATGCAGCACTTTTTACTTTGCATTGCCGTACTAGTGTGGGAAATTACGCCACAGATAATAACTAGACAGATGTGCGTTTTTTTTTAATCTCAAAATGGAACCTTCATGAATTATATTTCATCAAATTAAGCAAGGAAGAAAGAAAGAAAATAATGGTAACATTAGTTAGTGTTCTATAGTGTTTTTTTTTGTTTATAATTTCAGGCTGTTTGGAGGCTTCGAGTCAGGCACGAAAAAAAAACAGCGAGCCATTTGACATCTATCACAAATATTTGTGACAAAATATTATGAAAATTATATTAATTTTGCCTTTAAAGTGTGTAGAAAATCATATACTTACACCATAGATAATACACTATAATACAGACTTACACGTGAGCATTTCTCACTGCACTCTCGGCTCCATTTAGCCCTCGCCTGCGGCTCGGGCTGCAATCCCGTCCCGAGGGTAGGTACTGACAAACTTTGCGAACTTGCATCAAAATGTACTATTTATTAGATTTTAGGAAAAGGTCGCAGGAAAAATGTTGATTGATTTATATTTCTGGGTGATAATGTCTACCAAACATTTTTCCGGAATTTAAATTGGGTATAGTCATTATAATTGTGGTTTTATTTAAATGATAACCAATCTGTATTTATAACAATAAATATAGGTACCTATTATAATAAGACCCGCGTCAACAGAACGTCTCGTTTTCCTAATTTTAATAGCGACATTAATTTACGGCGCATTTTTACAAGAGTTTTCAATATAAACGAAACCTGAAAGCGGAAATCCACTGGATATACAAAAAATAGACCAAAAATAAAACAACAATGAAAAGAAAATACGGAAAATAGGAAAATAAAGATATGTTGACAAGGCCAGCCGCATGTCGAGAACGCCCACCATTTCCGGAATATTCGCTCAGCTCCACCTCGCCCCCGCCGGTACCCAGCCCCCCTGTGAGCGGTGTGACGGTACCGGCCGCGGTAGTTCCGTCGAGCTCAAGCGACGAGTATTTCTTCCCGCCCACGACGCCACCACCTGCTCGTTGACGGGGAGAACGCCGGCCGCCGGACGCCTTAGGATCTCGAGGCCCGACGGCCTCTGATAGGATCCCAGCTCCCGGCGGAAGTGTTCAGCGCATGAGATGGACATGATCCATTAATGAGAACGTCATTCGCTCGTACTATAAGGGCTACAGACTGGGGAAACAATCTGACCGCGTATCGTGTTCGGATGCTCTCTTTTTCAGGCACTTGACCCAGATGTCAACGTTTCGGCACAACGACTGTCGGATCAGGTGCGGGTGTTTCAGCGTAATCATATGTTAGATGACACTGTACTCGATCGCCTGCGAAATTAAATACAGAGTCGACAAGTCATCGCCCCCCCGTTGCAGACTGTTGTAGTACCACCACAGTTCAATACAAGTCAAGCTGACGAGGGGAGTGATTACAGGGCTGCATACGTAAGCACCTAGAGCAATGAGGAGTTAAGGAGTACTTTAGAGGGTGCGATTCAGGAATATTGATTCATTTCGCCCGAACGTAGGCCACGCTTACCACGTTTACCCATGCATAACAAAAATAGAGCGCTGGTGGCGGGCCTGGATTCGCAGATATGTAACTATTGAACTTATATATAACATATCCAATACTCGTTGGATTCTGTACCGATGAGCACTCTGGCCCCACCAATACGACGCTCAATTCTGCATTGCCGAGCTGATACGGCTGGTTTCAGTCGTGTAGCTCTAGAGTCATTAGCAAAGATGTGAGCTACACAACATGCCGCTACAGCCGCGCAGTACAGCGCGCGGCATACACTTTCTGCTTCAGGAACTCTGTGCGCTCTCTATGCGCTCTGTGACACGGGTCATATGGTAGTGGCGGCTGATATCAGTCCCAGAGAACGCCCGCCTCACAAAGCGCTAGGACGACTGTTGCCCTCCCTGAAGCAGATTAGATATATACAGATATTACCATCTGACCCCAAAATGTAGCTCGTGCAGTTCGTCCGTTGCCTAAGTGGAAGTCTCCAGGGCCGGACAGGCTGCTCAACTTCTGGATCAAATGGCTTCAAAGGTCGCACGCTTGCTTGGCGGTTCAGTACCAGACTGCTTTAAAGTCTAGTTCGCTGCCCCAGTTCCTAATGATAGGAGCCACCACCCACCACCAAAAAACCACCACCAGCTCCATAAATCAGGTAGCACCGCGGAACCCAAAAATTATAGTCCGATCAAGTGTTTACCGACGGTCTATAAAGTTCTTAAATCTGTTTTGAAATCCAGATCCATTTTGCTAAAATTAACAAACTTATAGACTAGACCAACTTCATTATGTCTGTCTCTCAAAATGTATGTAAGATTACGGGTCCGTGGTACTAAGGAGCTACTCTTCATTGATATGGCCATTAGCCACAGGTTCGTCGTTCCCGAAAGGATCTTACGACATGTTGGATAGATTATAAGAAGGTCTATGACTCGGTGCCACATACATGGCTCATGAGGGTGCTGGAGTTGTATAAAGTAGACGCAACTCTGCGCACCTTCCTGATGTCGTGTATGGGGCAATAGAGGACGGTCCTTTGCTATCCAGGATGTCGAAATATCCTGAGGAATAGCGAGCTGATAAGGATCGAGCGAGGCATATTTTGGGGCGATAATTTGAGTCCGCTTTGGTTCTGCTTAGCCTTGAATCCTCTAAGCATACTGTTGGGCGATTCAACTTTAGGTTATCGGCTGAGGAGAGGAGGTCAGGTTATATCTCATCTCCGCTACATGGATGACCTAAAACTCTTTGCTCCCAAAAATTTGCAACTGATGGAGCTACTGAAAGTAATTGGAACTTTCAGTAGCGCCATCAGGATGGAATTTGGTGTAGACATTTGCGGTCATGCATGTAAAGCGAGGGGAGATTGTGGAAATACGTGGGCACCCAACTCTCGGATCCCATTAACCTTAGAGCCGTCCCTGCAACCAAAACCTATAAGTATTTGGGTATGTCAGAAGCGTTGGGCATCAATGTACTGACATGAAGCAATCGTTGAAAGAGCGCTTCTTTAGCCGCCTGAAGAAAGTATTTAATAGTCTTTTATCAGGCGGAATCAAGGAGCGCGCCTTCAACGGTTGGGTAATGCCGGTTTTGATGTATTCTTTCGGCATACTCAAATGAACTCAGACCGAACGCGACGCCCTGAATAGGAGAGTCCGTACGCTGCTGACTGCATATCGAATGCGTCAACCCACGGTCATCGGTACTGAGACTGTACATCCCGTGAAAGTGTGGAGGTCGAGGCTTTTTAAACGCTAAGACCTTCCACAACCGCGAAATATGCATTCTCAGGGAATATTTCCTCGGCGGCGGCGACCTCTCGCGTCCGGCCCTAGTTCAGGCCATGGCACGGAGCGAGAGGGAATGGGAAGCCGTCACCTCCTTCTGCGAAGCAGTAATGCTCGCGAAGGAGGAGGCGGAGCGCGAGAGGGAGAGGCAATCACTGCGCCCTCGCGCCCCTAGTCGCCGCAGGAGGAGACACCCTGGGCGTCGGGAGTCGATTGCCGACTCCCGGCCACCGTAGGCGCGGGCTTGCGGACGGCGAGCAATGGGCAGATCGCCGTCCGGTAAGGACTAGGCCCGGGTTGACGGCGCGTCGTGTTCCACGCGCGCCTCAAAGAGATGTCAGCACAATTGACGGGGTCCGATAGGACCGATGCCTGCCGGGGCTGCGGATTGTTCGAAAGAGTTACCGTGGCCCTGGCGAACAGGCAACTGAAGGAACACGGGTGGGTTTTAGTCAGTAAGAGTCTGACACGCCCTTCCGCTCTGCCCAGAGCGGGAGAGGTCATTTGATGATATCACACCCAAAAAAAAAAAAAGTGAATATTTCCTAGAAGCCGACGTGGGTTGCATCGAGATTTGGTCGCAGTAGATAAGGACTTCACACCGCTCTCCTTAACTAAAGAGAACTGTAGTACTTGACACTAATGATCGCAGGGAGGTATGGCAGAGTAAGGAGCTTCACAGACGCTTTTTACGGGCTCTGCATGGACCCGATGTAGATCTACTAGCGTCCGTAGCCTGGCTGCGTTTCGGTGACCTTTTCGGGGAAACCGATGATTTGGTCTGTGCAATTATAGACGAAGTTATGATGACCAACAATTACCTACCAAAGATTTATTGTGAAAGAAGGCACGGTTGACATCTGTCGGGCATGCCACTGTCCGAGGGAATCAATCAGACACATTATCTCCGGGTGTCCTCGTCTAGCTAACGAAGAGTACTTGCATAGAAACAAACTTGATGCCAGGATTATCCTTCAGCAACTTGCTCTGAAATACAGCCTTGTGGAATCGGAAGTGCCTTACTACCGGTATTTGCCCGGCCCAGTTCTCGAAAATGGACATATCACATTGTACTGGGATCGATCCATCATCAGGACTTTTGTTGCCATTAAGCCTGATATAGTGGTGGTGGATCGAGTAGAGCGGCGCGCAATGAATGTTGACATAACGGTCCCGCGTGACGGGAACCTCATGAAAGCCGAGAAAGATAAACTTATCAAGAATCTTGACTTCGCTCGCGAGGTTGTGGCGCTCGCGAGGAGGCATGTGGGATGTGGACTCAGCAATCATTGTGCCGATATTCGTAACAGCCAATGGCTTAATAGCCAACAGCCTCGACGAACACCTGAGGAGGCTCTTGTTTAGGCAGCTTTCTAGAGCCCTGACCGCCGATGTCTTCGACCCTGTTCCCGACACCTGTGGGCTACTATTTATTTTTAACCGACTTCACAAAAAGGAGGAGGTTCTCAATTCGACAGTTTTTTTTTTTGTTTGTTAGCTCAGAACTTTTTCTGGGTGAACCGATTTGGATGATTCTTTTTTTTATCTGAAAGCTGGTGCTTCACATGTGGTCCCATTTAAATTTAATCAAGTTCTGACCAGAAGTTTTTGAGTTATGCTTAATACTGCGTATTTTTTTTTCACTTAGTTTATATTGATGATGTTTTAATAATTTTCTGTCACGGTTATTTACATATCAAGTAGTGGTATACGAATGTGTGTGGGGTAGGTATCACAACTAAAAAGTGAAAAATAAAAAAATTCTTTTACGTTTTTTTGGGTTTTTTTGGAAGTCGGATGTTATTTTTGTAAAAAAGATTTTTTAATTGTTTAAAAAAAACATATATATATATATAATTTATATGTATATAGTGAAATAAAGGAAATAATAATATATATTTTTACCTACATTATGTTAATACTATCGTAGTTATATGTATATGTAATATATGTAGTTAACAATGTGCACTAAGGAATTTGAATTAATGTTGTGCGTGATAATCCTATCCTTACGTGTTATTCTAGGTTCCTACATACTAATTAGTGCCTCGTTTGACCTCTTATCTAATATCTAAGCGAGGGCTAAACACTTGCTCTCCTGACCCTTTGGGATGTGTCTTTATTTAAATGAACTCAATGTTACTACCTACATAAACAGTTCTGTGACTGAAAACGTGTTACCTAAAAGTTAATTCAGCCGAATTTTGAAAGAAACATAATTTAGCAAGAATATGTATATTTTGAAAATGATGTCCGGAGCGTGTCTAAAATGGGGTTGAAATATGTTGCTATTTGCGAACTAAGTCCGGCAGCAATAGCTATTGCCCACTAGGTACATAATAATGATACTCAGGCTTGAAAACTTTCTGAGAAACTTGAAGATCTAGTAAATTGATTCATAATCCCATCTTAAAAACAACTGCATGGGCTCTTTAGTCACATTTGTTTGAGCGGGAAAAAGTAAATTAATGTAAATAGGTACACATTATTAAGAGACTAAGCCAAAACTAACACTCGTTTATAACAGGCTTTTCTTAGAAAACAGTAACATTAGATGCACACTTGTATATTTTATTTACCTTGACTAATACGCTCTGCGTTTGATAGTACACAGTAGTCTCTGATAAAATCTCGATTATATTTGTATATCGCTGTGTTATTATTCATGATCATTCTGTTTGTTTAATGTCTCACAATGTATTAGACCGGTACTTATAACGTACAAATACGAATGCATTTCCTTGGAAATGATGCTACTTACACGAAGCTCCAACCAAATGTAACAAATTATTTAATTATTGATGACATATACCCAATATTGACAACATTAGGGCATAACGTAAGTTTCATGGAAGTATTATACCGTTTAGTGACGTGTAGAATGAGAAGTAATATCTGGGCATTGTTTCAGTTTGTTGACGCCATGATGGACGCTTCAATAATATTGTAAGCTATGGTAAACATTTTTCTTTAAACTATCTCAGTTTCTGAATTAAAGACTACAGATAAACAATTGTAGGTCCATAATTGCAGTAATTTCTGTAGATGACTAAACATTTAAATAAATTCTAGTAGCGGGACATAAAACGTAACTAGCAGCAGTAACTGATATGTCGCAGCCATTTAAAATACATAATTCAGGTAATTCTTAAAACTTTATGGTTAGTAGGTGAATGATGTCACCCAACATATAGTATTTATCAACAAGTACAGTAAAACAATTGCAGCGTTTCTGCTCTCTGATTCATAATATAAGATGACATTCACTTAATTTGCTAAGTACCTACCCAAGTAGAACTACTTAAAGCTTGTTAGCCATTTACTTTAAAAGTCTCTGTAGGTAGGTACTACTTGTTATCTTTTATCAGAACAAAATTTATATTGGTTGCGTAAATTCTTAGATAGTGTGTGCTCAGATTAACATATAAGTGCCGCTGAACAAATTTAATTAAGCCTTTGGTAGTTAGGTACATTAGCCAAATTAAGTAAATAAACAAGAAGAGTTAAGAGGAAAAGGGTCAGACCTACTTTGTATTGTAAATTATTCCGTACCTACCTGCCTTACCTACCCACTAAGGCGTTGTGATTTCGACCTGCAAGATTTCAGTTTTTACGCTTTCACGCCAGGATTAAGAATAAGAATCTGAATTCAGATGTAAAATGTACTTTTGCTCTGATTTCTTTGTTTTTTACTCATTTTTGCGTGAGTGTAGAGAGCGGATGGTACACCTACCTCATTTGGTAATGAAGTAATTTCAGTCTAAGCAAAAGAATGTAAAACATATTTAATGTACACGTAGCTTGCGGCTTAGCCGTAATCTAAGAGTAAATCTTGTTGATATCTCTCAGAATTGGTTCATAATGTTATCAGGCACCACAAATATTAGCATTGTTGTCGTTACTTGCTCCCACTCCGACCTTGCCGCACCATGAGTCCATATATTAAACTGATACTACAACGTCTTTCAGTAAACAATTAGGTATTGTTATTGAAAAGAGAGTTTGTTCAACGCGCAATCACTGTCACAGCGTGTAGACGTGATCGAGCATAGATAAAATTAATAATGAACTACATAACGCCGGTAAGGTTACGTTAGTACTTTGTTTTAACTGAAATAAAGGCACACGTTCAGATATCTAGGTGAACGTTTTACAATTATTCAACGTGTTGTTGTTTGTGGAAACGTTGCATCATATCGGTTTAAAAAGTTATAAGAAATGTTTTAATTAGATTTAATGATAGATTGCCCGATGACGACTCCAGGAAGCTCTTCCGGAAGGACGGGTTTGCGTCTTGCCAGAAAACTGCCGCAAGTCCTGCTAGCAGTACGCAGTTTGTATGATATTGTGTCTGGTCCTTCCAGCAGTACGGTGACCTTGATTTTGAACTTGTGCTCGTCAGAGGTTTTAAACATTTGATCAGTGCGTATTAAAGTAAAACTCACTTGTTTATTTTCATAATTTTAATAATAGTATCTAATAATTTTATTCGTATTTATTAAATTACGAATTATTAGGATAGGAGCACATTTATCGACAAAAAAATATAGAAAAGGAACTATTTATGGAACTATAAATCTATCACTTTGGTTTACTACCTAATTAGGCACTTAAAATTGTGCCTGTATAGTTAACAATTATTTAAAAAAAGGCGTGAGTGACGCGATACTCACAAAAAAATGCAAATCAGGGAAGTAAAAAATAACTTAATTACGCTGGAATACCGAAATGTTGACGACTCCGTGCCTTTTCGGTACCCGAGTGTCGAAATAAGACCCGCGAGCGCAGACGCGCTGCCCCCGTGTATACGCATACGCCATCGCTTGCTGATTGAAGGTCACTTGTCCCACCGTTTCTTGTACACTGCGAAAGAGACCAAAATATATTCTATCTTTTCGTGCAAATTTGAACTTTGTGCTGTATATCATTACGGTAGTATAACCGAAAATAGTTGCGTCCTTCCGGAAACACTCAAAGTCCGGCTGGCAGGACTCCGGGAGATCTGTCACTAATATTTTTATCAGTAGGTACCTACGTAGGTAGGTTCAATCATCTTACAAAACATAAATTTTCTTGCTAAAAGAGTGGCGTTCAGATATGTCAAAACTGTTGACTTTATTTAAGGAAACAAGGGGTAGCAAGACTTTTTCCGCTCATCAAGAGCAGATTTTGGCAATCTTTATAAAATGACTTGTTCAATAATCCCAATAAATGCAAACACACTACTTGAACCGAACTTTTTGCTAGAAATCGATACAACTTTTGGATGCTATATACCTACATGCATACAATGCATGATTGGATCAGGAATAAAATAAATAATACAATGCTCGGTAGACATTGCAGAAAGAGAGAAACGTCAGATATCGGTTCTAAATGATGTCGTTCTTTTGTTAACATACAAACTGTACGGTAGACGGACTATGAATTTCGCTGAGATCGGTAGCTGAATATTTTAACAATGACAATCTATCATGGCCTTCATTACGATTTAATGCTTCCTTATTGTTCACTTAAACAGGATAATTATGTTGTCCATTTCTTTAACTGTTACATTTATTATGGTGGGATTTTTGGCTACAGTATTTTAAATTTTCTAATATAAGTACAAAGCGCTAGAGCTACATAATATTACAATAACAAAGTAAAGTAGCATACTGGAAGGCTCAATATATATTTGGCCACAATATTCGACCATGTGATAGACGTGTCTATCATTTGTAAGAAATTCCTTACTTTTATTGTAGTTGTGATCTACTTTGGCGTACGACGGCCTCGTTTGAGACTATTCATTAAACACCTGTTAATCCTAACTCGTGACCGTACAGATTATCACAGCACTTTCAATATTTCTGCGTTTAAGTGGGAATTGCAAATTTTCTTGTTCATAAACTTTCATTTCTGTAATTTCATTCGAACTGACCACTTAGCTCATAACCTGGCTATGGTGATTGTGACGAATATCAGTTTCTATGTTTGTTTTAATTACCTGCCGTTACCCTGGTCTCACGAATCACGTGACACGTCGACAGCGTAGTAGATATTAATTATTGATGAGGTGTCGCACATTAGCACTAATAGACGCTTTTACCCGCGGCCTTTACAGCACGTATTTTCAATAGGCCAGGAATCGGGATAAGGAAAACCATTCGCTAGCTTAAAAATCAATGATACAATTTTTGCGTGTTGCCCTCGAGTAAGGCCGCTAATAGCGCGCGTGATTTAACAGTCCGCACAAGTGAACGTATGGCTACGTGATGAGAAGACGAATGATCTATTGTTGTCAAACTGTCATACTCATAAACTGATTGTTGTTTTTTTTTTCAGTTCAAATGTAGCTGATTGTCCAGGGCTCACCGACGGCGACAACTACACGCAGTCCGAGTTCCTCTCGCGCCTGGCCCACCAGTGCCGCTACGACCGGCTGCTGCTGCCTACCTACACGTCCAGAGACGTAGTGTATGTGCATGCTAGCGCCTATGTCTACTTCATACAGCCCGCTGAGGCCCACGATCTGGTGAGTAACTTCTCCTTTTGTACATTTTCAAACACCTATAAGTATATATAATTATAATGCAGCTATCAAACAGCATACAAAAAGGTACCTTTTCGCTTCTAGTCGGTCGTGCATTGGCGAACTATATATGTAGAGATTTACTCGTTTACATAACAATAATAGGTACTTAGGTACCTACTAAGTAAAAGGTGGTTGGTGCATATTCTTTACCACTGTACCTAGGTACTCAACATTAACTTTAATAATATTAAACATGATTTCAGAACTTCAAACTCCACTTCCTCCTCCAACTGCGATGGACTGATCCACGGTTAGCGTATCGATTATTTTCGCCAGAAAGGTCAAGGATTATTGGTGAGAATGATCTGAGAGAAAGAATTTGGGTGCCACATCTATACATGTCAAACGAACAGTCGTCAAGCTTGATGGGCACTGATAGCAAAGATGTGCTGATATCGATAGCACCAAACGGTGAGGTGCTCTTCAGTCGGCGTATGCAAGCTGTACTTTACTGCTGGATGAATCTACAAAAATTCCCATTTGATGATCAAACCTGCTCAATGAACTTGGAAAGCTGTAAGTAATACTTCATTCGGTCTCTAACTACAGATATTATTATGTTTATTTGTAAAACACATTTTTTTGTAAATAGCTGTTTACGTATAGGTAATTTCTTAAGGCTGTGAACTTAAATGTGAACGTCATCGCAGATGAATCACAAATCTGCGAAATGTGGATTTCATGCAGTGAATAATAACATTTTTCCTTCTAAATTAATTTTAGGGAAATACAATGCATCCATCTTACGACTAATGTGGGAAAAGGACAGCCCAGTTCGGTTATCATCGGAGCTGCATCTCACGGAGTACTCGCTTCTGGATTTTTGGACGAATGAGTCGGTTGTACGTGGGGATATTGTCAATATGCGTCTCGGCGAAGGTAGATGTAATGTCGTTTTTCTGTTTGTGACGTCACTATTATTTAATTACACTTTACTCCAGCAATAATTCATCATTTGTATATTGTTTCGCAGCTGGAAATTACAGCGCCCTCAAGTTCACGTTCAAACTAGGTCGCGAAGTGGGCTACTATCTGATGGATTATTTCATTCCTTCGATGATGATCGTCGCCATGTCATGGGTGACATTTTGGCTGCAAGCAGACGCTTCAGCTCCTAGGATAACGTTAGGTACGTCCTGAAAAAATGCATGCAAGAACAGAATACAATAATTATTCATTTTGTTCATTTTAATTATTGATATGGATTCTGAAACAGGTTTATTTTACCATCTTGTCTCATTTCAGGAACCAGCACTATGTTATCGTTTATCACACTGGCGTCCTCTCAGGCGAAGACATTACCGAAGGTGTCCTACATCAAAGCTAGTGAAATATGGTTCTTGGGCTGCATCGGTTTTATCTTCTCTGCATTAGTCGAATTCGCTTTCGTCAACACCATTTGGCGTAGAAAGTACGTGTACTTCTAATGATGAACGTAACTAGTTATTTATTAGTTGTCATGTATGTATTAATAAGAAGACGTTGTTTTTCTTTTAAAGGAAAGCGGTGAGCTTAAAGAAGGTGAACAGCAAATATATACTGAAGAGTACGTTAACGCCGCGGCTAGCTCGCAAAGAGTTACAGAAGGAGTTGCAGGAGTCGTCGCCGCAACTGAGCAAGTCACGCTCGTGCTCGTCGCTCAACCAGGAGACCAGCACCGACCCCGCGGGCCCAGGATACAACAACTACTTGACCGTACACGTACGTTATTGTTTACGTTTGAACCATTCTGCGGGGATTTCCATATGCTTTTCCTAACTTCCATCCATTCACATTATTAAAACTGTCAGGGATTACGAGTTATCTGTTTCCACATTCAACATGCCGGGCATTACCGTTACACACAACATTATTAAGGGTACTGATGTCATATTAGATACAGTAGAATCCTATTATATCGCCAACGCTATTATCCTGGAAGTATACGTCGTGTATCATCTCTAAATCCATCGTACATTGCAAATATAGAACGTGATCTACTTTCAGCTCTTATTTCCGTAGACCCAAGAATAATACATACTTGTGATATATTATAATACTACAACTTGTCTACAACATAAAATTTGCATTATCGTAATTATACTACAATGGTGTGACAAGGTAAATTAGAATTAATTGTTATCAACGGTAGTTTACAAATAATAGATAGATACATATTGGTTCAGCACGTGCATCATCATTTAATTCAACAGCTTTTACATAAGCATAGGTACATGATTATATGGAATAAAATCAGTCAACCTGAATAATAAAAATCTCAATCAGTATGCGGAAGCAGGAACATTATTTTTAAATTGTAGATATTGCACACTTGTGTGGTTAAATTGTGAAACCAAGTCATCTTTAGACTGGCATTCCTTTGGTCTACGTTGTCCTAGGTCAATATAAGACCATCACCATTAGGTATTGTAAGAACATAGGAGTAGAAACGCACGGTATTAAATGTCAGCCATGCTTGATGTTACAGAGCTTCCCATCTGCGATGAACCTGCCGACGATCACGACGCAGAGCTTCGACGAACTCATCGGGCAGGGAGGCAAGCAGCAGCGCGGCGGCAGCGAGGGCTCCGATGAGCCGCCCAAGCACAACTGGACCACCATGACGCCGCAGGAGATCGCTACGTGGATCGACAAACGTTCCCGCATACTGTTCCCGCTCATGTTTATCGTCTTCAACATTTTTTACTGGACATTCGTCTACTGTCTATAATAGCGCAAATGCCTCATGTGCAACAGTGTTTCTATACATTAGAACTTCGATCGACTATAATTATTTACATCATTATATATATAGTGAGCTAATACGAACTATGTCACAGACTTAGCATAAGCAGGTTACTGATGTTTCATCTGTAAACCCCCTTCTCAAAAGGAAACAAAACACGTTTTGCGGTTGTAAAGGCAAAACATTTGAAACTTAATTCTAGTAGATAGGTAGTTACTTAGGTAACTTGAGTGGCCATAATATTATTTAATGACCAAATTAAGAGTAGAATTTGTCTTTTGCCAATCCGCATACCTTGCCTATTGCTCGATATTCTTTTTACTCGAGGTTGTAACGAGTCTACCTATTTATATTCTTAAAACCTTTTGTTGTGATATCAAGAAAGCATTTGAAAATAACTGGCAAAGGTATATTTATTTTGCAAATCATTCTTTATTATATTTAGAACATAAGTACAATTCGCGACCCTATTTCATTTCGTTCTGATAGGAGGTTTTTTTTAACCTAGTTGAGCGAGTGTAACAACAGTATTGAGATTGTTGGCATTTTAGAAACTAAGGGACCAATTAGGTAATTAAGTACCTACTTAAGATAATTTTGATTTGCTATAAGCTTGTCACAAGATTTGTTTTCGATTCGCATTTATGTAAAAAAATATCAAATGAGATTAGTCGATTTTAGTCAACGAAATATTGTAAGAGAATAGGTAATATTTAAGATGTAATCTACCTTAGTTAAGACGTGTTCGTCAACACCGGGGTCATGATCAAATTAAATTATGCTATTGTTAGTCTTATTACGGTACGGATATAATAATATTTAACTGTCTGTATTTGAATAAAACTATTAATATGACTGTGAGTACCTACCCATTTAAATTAAATTATTTGTAACTTATTACTATTTAAAGGTAGAGTTGTTACTAGATTAGAATTGTTAGAATACATCACAATGTACATAAATGCATATAGATTACGTTTTGTTTTACTTAATTTTCTAACTACTTAATTAAGTGCCTTCGTGAGATTATTTAGCTAGAATAAGAAAACTTGTCTAATATTAGATAAGTTCTGTTTGTTATCTCAATAATATAAACTCGAATCATCATTATTGTGTTTATTGCTTGCTTGCATTATGTATAATGTTTATTTTCCCCTACGAGGTAAATGCAGATGGTTATTCACTTCGTTATTATTCATGCGTCGTGTCGTTTGTTGGTATTCTCAGGACATCACCCTCAACGAGATGTTATGCGCACGTGGATGCATTTGTCCTTTATAACTATCAGTTATACCTAATTAGATTGTAGAACTTACATCCATGCAATACCTGGCATGTTTAAGCAACACTTACCTAACTGAGTTTTTTTTATGAAGTGCCTAGATCTACACCTAGGGTCCTAGACCAAGTTAGAAGCCTGCACAAAAAAGTAAAAAAAAATGCTTCTGTGCTTCTGTAGGTATCTGACACAGTGTTAAACAATCCATGATTCTTTTTAGCACACAAAAATTTTGCCATTTTCTAAGTATTTCCTTTTATTGTTTCCACTGTTGGCAGGACAGAGCGCCTTACCTTTAAAGTTCGTGACTCATTATAGTCATTATTTATTATTTGCCAAGATTAGACTTTTCTGCAAATTGTAACTTAATAGGTATCTCTAAGCCCGGATAAAAATCAAAACAAAGTTCTATTATGCCAGACAAGTGGCGATTATATTTAATTGATATTTTATAAAAACAAATTCACAATATCTTGCTTGAGACGCAAGCCCAAACGGAGCAAACTGACACAACAATCCACAACATCACTACAGTGATCTACGCAACATCAACTTGAGTAGTTACCACGTGTAAGATCATTCACAAATGTCTAGTTTTGTAATTGTGATAACCACCTTCACATAAAGCCAAAATCAAGTGAGGGCCCAAATCCACAACCGACGACATTCTTATTATCAATAACTATTTGTAGAATAAAGAAACGAAGAACTCATTTGCCATTTGGCATCTTACCATCGACTGTTTGTCTAAGCCCAAAAAGTCAACTTTGGCTTTAGAAAAACGCCTAGTGAATAATGCCATAATATATTATATTCTGGCAAGACAGGATCTTATAGAGCGAGAGCACGCGAAGCTAGAGCCGTGTGAGCGAGGAGCTGAGTCAGGGCTCCGGCTCGTCTTCCGCGCGGTGCGCCGCCGTCACCAGGCTGTCGTCGCTCGCGTAGCGCTTCAGAGCCGACGCACTTCCTTGACTAAAACCAATAAATATTAAATTACCTAAACCACAAAGAGCGCTGACCACTGAACCCTGCCTAAGCAGTACGATTCGCAACTATATTGCAATCTCCTGCAGTCAGTGTGGGACTGTCCTGTCAGGATTAGACAACTATGGTTCCTCCTTACTGGGTCAAGTAACATTTAAATAATACATGCTTGTCGTTGTGTTGTAGCTTTCTGAGGACGTCCATACTGATAGCTTGATCGTATCCTGCAATGCACAAACTAAATCTGCTACTGTATGCGTAACTTAACAGTGCCCGTCCAAGTTCTGCCAAATACTTGACCGCTGATGGAGTTCCTGCTGCACTGCTAAAACATTCACTTATTCAGTGTGGAGCAGTAAGTAGCTCTTTCAGTTGCAGTAGTGAGGAGTATTAGTGTACTACTGCGCCTACAAATGATCAGAACTCACCTGTATCTGGTTCGGGGGCGCGGCGTGGGCGCGAGGCGCGGCAGGCGGTAGTCGTAGGCGAGCGTGCCGCCCGAGCCCGAGCTGGAGCCGCGCCCAGACCCGCTTGAACTCTCCGACCACATCAGCTCCGACATACTGTAACGACACAACAATGTGTCATGTTCCACCAATGTGACGTGGGTAGATACGTCACAAAGTTCCAACTTTTGAAGGCACTCACTTCAAAGGTGAGGTGACTTTCCCTACCAGTCAAAGATTTAAATAGATCTGCTGACCGCATCAAAAGGTGGTCTCGTTTCTATTCATTGACGTCGACCTCGATTTGAATAGTATTGCCTAGCTCATTTATACTGAAAAATCGTATCTTTTGTTCCATGCGGGATGTGTGACCTCACTCTTCTCAGTATGGACACTTTTTCGCGCCAACGAAGTACGGTGATGGGAAATCTAACGTTTTAAATCATTGCTACCAATACATTCTGACTTCAAATAAACTACAGCCTAACAAATTCCTGCATGGTTAAGTCAGCCAAAATATTCAATTTCGATTTGCGCAAAACACCGAACACAAAAGCAATAGCGGCCGTTATTCTTATTCAAACATTTACATGTTTTACTGAAAGATTCGTAGTCGTACAATGTTAAGCCTGTAAATTCATCAGGCATGCATTTCTATCGACTAGCGTACCTGGTAGAGATAGGCGGCAGGCGGTGGGGCGGCGTGTAGATGTCGTTGTTCTCGGTGTAGGTGGACGCGTGGATCTCTTGCTGATACAACTCGTACAGCTGGGCCAGCTCGGGAGGCACGCCCACGCCTACGTCTGTGGAGCAGTAAGAACACCGACGGATGGTTAAGGCTAACAATTACAGTAGATTGTTAATTAGCCCCTTTTAGCATTGACCTGCATATATAAGACAGTTGGCTGTTGAAAAAATATACCTTGAAGTGCGCGCCTCTGCCTAGTAATGATCTCGTCGGAGAGTCTTCTCTGCGCGTCTCGTCGCTGTAGTGCGAGGTCTCGTCTTCGCAGCTCGTGCGCCCGAGCCGCGCGCTCTCCTTGCAGAGCCAGTTTGTCGGCCTCTAGTTCATGCACGCGACACACTAAAGCCAGCACTTCGCGTTCCGGACCACTGCTGATGGTGGCTGGTAACTCCTACAATGAATGATTGGAGTTTTTTTATTATTTAGATTAGTTCATTCTACAATTCATACTAGAACAATTACACCCTAGTTCTTATAAGTAGCGTTAGAAAAAGGAACAAAGAAAATTAGGTTTATTTGTCACAATACTTGTCTCTTTCGTATGCATGTGTTTCTACACGTGCATACAAAAAAGATAAATTAATAAATACAACAAAAAAAAAACAGATCTGTAATCACGACCACAGAAAAGAAATAGGCGGCAGCTCCACGTTCTGACTGTGACCAGAAGCCTTCCACTCAGTATGATGTTGTGCTATGGCGATCCGACAGCACAGCGCTGACTTTCAGTGGTCACCCGAAAACGACTTACGGAAACCAAGTTAGGTTTAAAGATTTGTACATATTAAACAAATCTATACAAATAAAAATTATAAACACCACATCACTTGAGAATGATTGGACCGATTTGGTACATTTTTGTTAAAAAATGTTCTTAATAGTCTGAATAAGATTTCTAGGGAAAGAAAAAGGAACATTTTCAAATTCAGGAAAAGCTGAACGTCCTTTTATTTATTGGATTTTTGTATGAATTATTGTTTGGACAAGACAAACGTCTGTCGGGTCTGATAATAAAGTTAAATAAATAATTGTGTTACCTGTTCCAACTGAGCTCCTCTCAGCCGGACCTGCTCCAGCTGCCTCTCGACGCGTTCCCGCTCGGTGCGCGCGGACTCCTGCTCGCGCTCGACGGCCGCAAGCTCGGACCACGCCTGTTCTACAGCCACCTCGGCTTCTGCTCGCTCGCTACTGCTCGACGACAGCCCAGTGCCACCCCTGGACATACGTATACTCATGATCTCGCAAATAAATCGCATATATAGAGTACTTAGAAGCAAATACCACTAAAGCTAAGCACACATTACAGCCGCTAAGGGCCGCAGCGCAATGCATTTTCAGCCAAAAATGAGCGGTGCGACCCGCCAGTAGTGTGCAAAAAAGATGTACAAAAGTGATGAAAGAGGATTTTTACCATGCGTTGCGTTGCGGCGCGGCCGCCCCTATCTGCTTTAGCCTTTAAATATACCTTTTACTCAATCTGGCGAACCTACACCTAAAGTATAAAATAACATTTTCACAATATTGTACCTGTAACTCTGCTGCGTGCTCAATCTCGAGCCAGGAATGTTGATAGGTTTGTAGAGGCGGTTGAACCTCGCTTCCCAGTGCGAGATGGCTGCGTGTTGCCGCTCAGCGTCCAGTGCCAGGCCCAAGAGGTGGCTGTCCAGTTCCATCAGCCGTCGTCGCAACCGCATCTGTTGCTTGAATGTGGACACTATAGCTTCGCGTAGAGACTTAAGATGCGCTGCGTTCTCCGCTGCATCCTCTTTGCTGACCTCTTCCTCGACTCTTGCGAACTCTTTTGGTTTACTAGTCAACGTAAAATTATGTAGTCTGAGAAATTAATTGTTAAGCAAATTGACATTGATTGATTGATTGAGTAATTTCATACAATTTGAATATACGGATAATTTAAGTTGGTAATCAACCCAGACTTTCCCTATAAGTAGCTAATTAGGTAGGTACGAGTACATATCTTCTGAGGCTAAGATGGTAAATAAGAATCCTAAAAAGAAATGCGGGATATGATGAACAAACTAAATATCCCAAACACTGCAAGTGACTTTACTAGATATACCATTCGCTATTCTTAATACGGATTTAAATACCGAAGTACCTAAATCATTCAGCAAAAACTTACATTGTTCTGTCGTCCTTCATTTTAAGTTTCAGTCGAGCGATTTCTTCGCGCAGGTCGCTGATAACTGTCCGATACTGCGACAGAGGCATTGGAGTTTCGACCAAATCTCGTTCCACCTGAAATAATATTTCGGCGTCTTGAAACTTGGCACAAACTGAATATGAAAAGATGAATGGCTAGAAATGGTAAGAACAAGATGGATGACATGAAAAGATAAATCGGCAGCTTAAAATGTCCGTTCAGTGCCTTATCTTGTGAGCCTCAATAGTCCATATTATTTACGTGGCCGTTTCATCACGGTCCCAACTTATATTTATTCAAACATTTTTACTTTATTTTTTTTGTATTTTTTTTTTACTCTACTTTAAAATGCCTGAGACATTTTCTACCATTCAACCTTAGAGTGACTAGAAGGATGGATGGATAGGGGTGATGCAGAGAGAAAACATGATAGGTGCAACTTACGGGGCAGATAGTTCAAAACAACATAAAATACAAGAATAAAATTACTAATAAGATACTTACATAGGTAAGTATAAACAAAATTAGACACAGACTCAAACATAATACACACATGCATATAACTAATGTACTTGCCTTATTGGTGATAGAAGATGCTTTCTGTGCATAGTGTAACGTGGAGCGCGTGGTGTCCCGATATGCTCCGCCTGGCGCCACGTGGGCCACCATGGCGGTGCGGCAGCGTCCACCGAGCACCTCGCGCAGCAGCCGCGTCAGCTTCGAGTCGCGGTAGTTCACGTACCTGTCACGCATGGTTGTAGATCTTAGACGAAGTAAGAAAGACAGTTTTTGCAAATTTATTGGGAGGTGAAGATGGAAGCACCTCTTCTTGGTTAGCTTTGGATATCGACCTTTATCTATTACAAGCACTTTGCCCGCAACTTCGTCCGCGTGGATTTCGGACCTTCCTCAAAAAATTGTAACATCGCCTCCGCCCACATTGAAAGATAGTTTTCGAAAATTGATGTTTACGGTCTTTATCATTTATTTAGAGCAATAAGTATTCGGGCCAAATTTTAAGTAGGATTTTAAGTTTAGACAGGCTGTGTCCTCCTTTTTCACCACGACAGGGCTTGTTTTTAAAAAGCGTTCGGTAAGTTTCCATGTATCACTTAAACAATATTGTTATACCCATTAATCCACCCCTTAAACTTTATTATCCTTTTCCTCCTCGTTAGGAGTTGATTTTTGAAAAACTCTGAAACACATACTTTTTATTTTTTATTTTATGTATTAGTACCGAGTTTTGACTCGAAGATTATTTATACCAATGTTTGAGTTAGTTAAGCCAAGCAGTAAAATCGTTCCCTTAAAAATAAATTACCACTTTTGGCCCCGTCAGGGTTCGATTTTCGCTACGCTGCCGACACGCTGGTCCTGGCGCAGGGGAGGTCGCACCAATGGGCGCGGCGGGCGCACTCGCAACGCTTCTTCCCAATCTGGGGGGCCCGAGCACCGCCTGTAGGAGATTGTACCTCGGGGTCGTGCGATCCATGGCCCTGTACGGGGCCCCGGTGTGGGCCTCAGACCTGACGGCCGGAAGCATCGCAATGCTGCGAAAACCGCAGAGGGCAATGGCCGTCAGGGCTATCAGGGGGTATCGCACGATCTCCTACGAGGCGGCTTGTGCGCTGGCCGGATCTCCGCCTTGGGACTTAGACGCGAGGGCCCTTGCGTCACTGTACCGGTGGCGCGAGGAGGTGCGGTCGCGGGGCGGTGGACCGATGCAGCGAGAGATCGAACTGCGTCGGTCGCAGCTCCGCGAGGTCCTGGTGACGGAGTGGCGGTACAGGCTTTCACGCCCTACCGCCGGCCTCGTCACTATCGAGGCGGTCCGGCCGGTGCTCAACGAGTGGCTCGGGAGGAGGCACGGCTCCCTGTCGTTTAGGGCGACGCAGGTGCTTTCGGGGCATGGTTGCTTCGGGAAGTACCTGTGTCGCATAAACAGGGAGCCGGACGCTCGGTGTCATCACTGCGTCAACTGTCTGGAGGACACGGCGTGGCATACGCTGGCAGAGTGTACCGCATGGGAGGAGCCGCGCCGTGCCCTCGTGTCAGAAGTCGGAGCCGACTTGTCGCTTCCGGCCGTCGCTTGTTCGATGGTCGGGAGCGCCGAGTCGTGGGATGCGGTGATCTCCTTTTGTGAAATTGTCATTTCACAGAAGGAGGCTGCGGAAAGGTTGAGAGAGGTCGAGGCCACTCTCCCGATCCGCAGCAGACGTGCCGGGCGTCGGCGGAGGGCGGATAGCGCCCTCTTCCGGCCCCCATAAAAGGGTTCAGAGGGACGGCGGACCTGGGGACGTCCGCCGCCCCTCATATTACAGGACCCGAGGCGGCGGCGCGTAGTGTTCCACGCGCGCCCCTATTGGACGTCGCGGGGGGAGTTTTACATCTCACTCCCCCCGCGGACTTGAGGAGGCCCGCGGAGGCGGGCCGGCACTAGCCGGGGATTGTGGAAGGCGCACAAGTTCCCATGATCCCCGGTGCAAGTGTGGGAAGGGAACACCGGGGTGGTTTTTAGTCAGTAAGAGTCTGACAGACCCCTCCGCCCCCCCAGGACGGAGGACATCCATGAGGATTTTCCACCCCGGAACAAAAAAAAAAAACAAAAAAAAAAAAAAAAAAGGGGAGGTCGCACCAGGCGGCGGCCGAATAGATGACACGCGGGGTTGCGACAGTCGTCGAGAGGATCCGGCAATTGGGACTTGAGGTGGCCTTGCACAAGTCCGAATCCATGTGTTTTCAAGGTCCTCGGAACACGTCACTGTCGGGTTCCCAAATAACGGTAGGAGGGGTTCCCATCGGCGTCGAATCGATGATGAAGTACCTGGGACTCGTTCTCGACAGCCGGCGGAACTTCGTGGAGCATTTCCGACGTTTGGCTCCCAGACTGGAGCGGGCTGGGGCTGCCTTGTACCGGTTCCTGCCCAATCTAGGGGATCCTAACGCCTCCTCCCGGAGGCTCTACGCGGGGGTCGTGCGGTCCATGCAGGCCCTTTACGGGGCACCGTTGTGCGCGCGTTAATTAAGGCGCCGGCCACCCCACCGGTTGAACGCGTCCCAGAGGGTCATGGCCATCCGGCTAGTCCGGGGATACCGCACGGTCTCCTGCGAGGCGGCGAGCCTCCTTGCCGGATTGTCGCCATGGAATCTGAAGGCAAAAGTCCTTGCGCACGTTTGGGAGTGACGCGAGGAGGCGAAACGCCGGGGCATAACTCTGCTGCCGCGAAAAATCGTGGCACAGCGGAGAGAGCTCGCGAGAGTGCGACTGTCGCAACCCAGCGCAGGGCACGCCACAATTGCGGAAGTAAGTCCCCTCTTTTAGGAGTGGCTTGAGCGGCGCCACGGCGATCTCACCTTCCGCCTGACGCAGGTCCTCACCGGACATGGCTGTTTCGGGAGGCTCCTGTTTCGGATAAGGCGGGAGGAAACGCCCGGGTGTTATCATTGTGTGGATCGACCGGAGGACACGGTCGAGCATACGGTGGAGGTCTGCCTGGCTTGGGCGGAGCAACGCCATGTCCTCGTCGCGGCGATCGGCGGCGGCGATCTCTCGCGTCCGACCCTGGTTCAAGCCATGGTACGGAGCGAGAGAGAATATAAAGCCGTCACCTCCTTCTGCGAAGCAGTAATGCACGCGAAGGAGGAGGCGGAGCACGTGACGGAGAGGCAATCGTTGCGCCCTGATGCCCCTAGTCGCCGCAGGAGGAGAGACCCTGGGCGTCGGGAGTCGATTGCCGACTCCCAGCCGCCGTAGGCGCGGGTTTGCGGACGGCGAGCAATGGGCAGCTCACCTTCCGGTAATGACCAGGCCCGGGTCGACGGCGCGTCGTGTTCCACCGGATGCCTGCCGGGGTCGCGGATTGTTCGAAAGACTTACCGTGGCCCTGGCGCACAGGCAACTGCAGGAACACGGGTGGGTTTTTATCAGTCAGAGTCTGACACGCCTTTCCGCTCGGCCCAGAGCGGGAGAGGTCATTTCATGACTAACAAACCAAAAAAAAAAAGTTCTATTTTCGAAAAGCCCAAACACTTATTATTGTTTATTTTCAGTCAAACTGAGTTTCGAGTTTATCGGACCGCGCGTTAACATTCTTCCATACAAACTTTAACACCCTTATAACCCTCTTGCAGGGATAGTTTTAAAAACTAATAATCATAAACTCTATTACTTACTTAGGCAAGCATTCCTGCTAAGTTTCAAGTTTATTAACCCAATGAGTAAGATTTTTCATATAAACTGTATGCCCACTTTTCACCTACAACAGGGATGGTATTTGTTTTTTTTTTTTGGGTAGTTATCATAACTTGACTCAAAGATTATTTATGCCAATTTTCGAGTTAATCAAGCCACGCAGTAATATCCTCCCCTGTGAAATTTACTACCCGTTTTCAATCAGTTAGGGGTAGATTTTCGAAAAACCCTGATACACTTAAGTCTTTATTTTTGGTCTTAAGTATAATTACTGAGTTTTGAGTTCATTAGACTGTGCATTAAAATTATTTCATACAAACTTTGAGACCCTCCAATCCCCATTTCGGGGGTAGTTGAGAAAAACTAAAATAATTAAAAACTTCATAATTTACCTAGAAAATTATTTGTGCCAAGTTTCCAGTTTATTAACTCAAGAAATAAGATTTTCCATACAAACAAAATCCCCCCTTTTCACCCCCTTAAAGGACGAATTTCCAAAAACCCCTTCTTAGTGCTTCCTTACGTTTTATAAGGAAGCCGTGTGCAAAATTTCTCGTTGTCAGTCCCAATTGTTTCGGCTGTGCGTTAATATATCAGTCAGTCAGTCAGTCAGCTTCTCCTTTTATGTATATATATATATATATATATAATATAAGCTGTGCTCCCACCCGATTGGTTTTCCTTTCGGCAAAAATCCTAAAATTCCATACAAACTTTCGTCACCTCATTTAACGCCTTTAAGGTAAGAATTTTAAAAATCCCTCCCTAGTGCTCCTCTTCGTTATAAATGGAACTCCTGTGCAAAAAGTCATGTTTCCAAATCCAGCGGTTTAGGCTGTGCGTTGTCTGTCAGTAAAAAGAATGTATGACTTATAAAAATCCATAAAAATACTGTAACAGTTTTATAATTTCGCATATCATTATCAAGCTCCTGCAAACACTGATATAGCAACTCTGTAGCACTTGCAATGCAACCGTATGCTGTGGGAAAATTGAACTGTTTTTAAAACATAATACCTTGCCCTGTATCTAGTAAATGTAAACAGAGGTATCGAGATCGGTAGTTAATATAATTTTAGAGATACTTGAAAAATTATCGTAAGTAATATTTCGAACTATCAATTCGGATTACTTAAGGAGGAATGCTTAGCTAAATTGTGTTTTGCTATTTACTACGCCGCCGTTTCTCACTATAAAAATCAAAAGTGCGCGACTCTTTGCGACCACAATGTATAAAGGCGCCTTATCAATAATTATCATCCATTATCATCAGCCTCATCCATCTAGGATAAAAATGTACACAAAATAGCACTTGCTTACCTAGCTCCTCCAGAGAGAGCCATGATGCAGTTTCCAAGTGCCAGAAGTGATCGATTGATGTGCGCGCCCTCTAGGCGTCGCGAGCGCAACCCGGCGCGCTCCGAACCCGCCAGGTCGATGAGGAACAGACGACCGCGCTGTGTGCCATTCTCCATTTGCTGGCTAACCGTCACACTGTAACACAGATGGGGCTCAGAAGTACCTCAAGTATGACTAAAACCGTTCACAAATTATAATAACAACTTTTTTCTCCAGATGTTACCATCTCAAATAATTCAACCAACGGCAACGACATTAAAACAACCAAATTAATTACGAGTACAGAGCATGAAAAATGGATGTCTCATCTATGCTGTTTACAGAAATCTGCCGTTCGAAATACCTGAGAAGAGCATGTCCCCTAGTAGAATGTTGGTTAGCATGCGTGGGCTCGGCGGTGCGGGAGCGGTCGCCCCTCGCAAGCAGCTCAGCGACGTGCGCGGCGCTGTTAGCTCTTAGCTCGCTCAGGCCCGCCACCACTGGGGCCCCGCTGCCCCCCTCGTCACGCAGCTCTAGGGGCCCAGCGCTCGGGTTAAGAAGGTCCCGGATGATCTCGTTGTATATCTCGATGTATGACATTTTTACCTGTTCAAAATAATATTTAAGGTTGGCTTGTAATCTCCATTGTGAGAAATACAATTTGTTGAATTTTTCTCCAAATGTATCCACTACCATATCTACTACCTAAGAATTTTGATAGCAGCCAAGTTGTCAACAACAAAATACTTGAAAATGTGGTTAAACCCTATCCCGCTAGACTCTCTCTAGAAAACGAGTGCATGGGGCTTAATCATTTTAAGTGCAAAATGTAAGTACACTTCCTCTGCCTAAGCGTATGGTTGAAACAAAAGGCGACGTAAAACACACTCAACTTCACCAGTTTGGTGAAGATAAGCCCCGCAAAGTGGTTAGTAATCATCACTGCTACTGTATACTAGTTTAGTTAATTGAAACCCATCATGTCAATTACCGCTGCTATCAAAATTACCGGTAAATTGATAAAAACGAGGCCAGTTGAACAAGTCAGTACATTCAATGGATAAGAGTATTATTATTTTATTAATATAAGTACTTTAGGTACCTACTCATGCTTTAAAAGGGTAGGTAACTAAGTATTTGTACAGGCATTCAGTCAACATCAATACCAAATGATGACTCAAAGTTTTTTAATCTTATAATTACTGAAAACTAGTCATTATGATAATTATGCATTTAATTATTGAGTCCACGACCTGCATCAAAATCGATTAACATACTGAGAGATATTCGATTCGAAAATTTCGATCAGCTATGTAAATCGATTTTTGCTGTTGACAGTAGGTATAACTCATTCGTGTGTAATATTTGTTTCAATGAAACAGTAATGACTCGATGCTGAACTGTTTGCTTCTCGCACATGACAAACATCGATGACCATTAGGGGATCGTTAGTCTACAGTCTACATTCCGTGTACTTACGCCACCCACCCCTATTGATTGCAGGCTTCCATGTACACCAAACATCCATTTCGTTCTTTATGAATATTAAATATCTACGAAATGTCCACAACTAGGTAAGTACACAGTGTACCTAGCAAATAACATTTCCGACCACCATCGACGGTAAGATCGATGGAAAATTGATCAAATGTTCAATACATAAAATGGATAATTTCAAAATGCGAGGTACTTTTGAATGTTGCAAGTTTCCCTAATTTGGGGTAATTTCACATTAAACTTTTTATAAGAATGTAAGTTCACGGTTCCAATTTGTTGAAAAGTTACGAGAAGAAACTACACTGTTACTGTTCTTTTTTATGTAAAAAAAACGATAAAACAATGTCCTATGTACGTCGGTGGAGAGCTTATTTGAAAAGAATATAGGCATTAATCTATCGATATTATACTATAGATACTACGCGATAATTCAATATTATTAATCTTAGTTGTTGTAAACTAATATTAATAATATTGAATAATCGATAGATATTATATTCTGGTGAAATCTCACTGCTACTGCGTTCTCCTTCGGGGAATACAGGCTTGCTTGATGTTATAAATTTGTATTTCTATACAAATTATGATATGGACGAACAAAAGTTTACCGAGAAACAGGACTTGACTTTTTGTCGCCATTTCTGAGTGCTATGGGGAGGGAACTACGAATGCAACGACATCCTAAAATTCTTAAAGAAGCGGGACATTCTCTACCGAGTAGTACTAGACTACTTATATACCTACGTTCGTAGCGATATTTGACTGCTATAGAATACAATAAACAAATGCGACGCAAAAAAATTAAAAAGTAGCTGAACTGCAACAACGGCTATAATGCCTACGGGAACACGCTACGAATGCTACGGAATCCTGGTACGCAAACAAAAAATTCTACATTCGAGACTTTCTTTGTCTGCTACGTAGGGTCGTAGCGGTCTACGAATGCTACGAGACCCAGCTACGCAAACTTAATATCGACACATAAAATTCTATCTGCAAAAGCTTTTTTTTTTGGTGGGAAATCATCAAATGACCTCTCCCGCTCTGGGCGGAGCAGGAGGGCGTGTCAGACTCTTACTGACTAAAACCCACTCGTGTTCCTTCAGTTGCCTGTGCGCCAGGGCCAAGGTAACTCTTTCGAACAAACCGCGACATCTGGAAAGGCTATTTTCTGTTTCTAACGTTTTCTTCCCCCTGTAGCCCTCGCTTATTAATCGTTTGTAAAACCATTTGTTTTTTAGTGTATATTCAACCTATTCCTGCATGCTATCTAGAATATTCTATGCAGCAACTCACTATAATTTTACAACTCTAGCTGATGCCAGTTGGCAGTATTATTTATTACCTCAAAAGCTATAATGACGAACCGATGTACTCGAACTCGAAATAGGATCATGACTTTATACCCACAATTACTAAACTTCATACAATCAATAAATGACTAGAACGTGAAGCCGTAAATGCCTCTCATAATGAGGCTTTCAATGATTAAGCTTAAATATAGCACCTTCGACGAACGAACTGTTATCATGCCACGTCACGATATCTGAACTTAAACTTGTGATATTTTTAGTTATTTTGAGAAACCATACATCGCTAATAATAACAAACACGAGTTTTCGATCGATCGGTATCTAAACTAGTAATATTAGAAAGAGAAAACATTTTTTGTTTTGTATGTTTGTTTATTACGCTTTCACGATAAAATGGCTGAACGGATTTGGATGAAATTTGGCACATGAGTAGCCCATGACCTGGATTAGGATATAGCGTACTTTTTATCCCGATATTCTTACGGGCTCGAGACTTACGCGGGTGAAACCGCGAGGCGCAGCTTATATTTGATATATTTTCGCTTAGCAAAAGGAATAGTAGTTGTAATTATTATGATAAAGAATACCTGTAGTTTGTACCTGCAATGTAGGTAAATACACAAACACGTAGTTTTCTCGGAGCGAGAGGTCTTTTTTACCAAATATGTACCTACATTATTTAAGTATTTCATTTTAACTAAGTAATTCATTACCAGAGAGAGAACTTTACATAATTATTTATCCTTATAAGCCTGTGGCTTATTAATGACTCAAGAAATCAACCTCCTGCAAAACACATGACTAAACAAATAACCCGTTAAATTCATGTATACTTAGAAACCTAGTGATGATTTGTCTACCTACTATAATAACAATGCCTCCTTCCTCAAACAAAACGAATAAATTACATAGTTCCGGATATCTGAATGGCAATAATTAAAAAAAGGAATTAACATTCCAAATTAATAGCCACGAAACCGCCATCAAAGCATTAAGGACCCAGTTTCGTAACAAATGGGTTCGACCACAAGTGTACACAATGCGGCAAGAAATAAACGGTAATGCATATGCAGCGTATTGTTATCAGATGAAAAACACAAAGCAAATGTTTCACTGAAGCGCAAAACTGCCTCGATGCTTCATTCCCAGCCTTTAGAATGTTTATCGGACGATCGCCAGCTATCTACAAACTTTATCGGGCCAAATTCCTCTTCCTCCACAAAGTCAATTTCGAAGTTCTTAAGTAAAAATATAACAAACTAAGTCCCGTATTACAGAAGGACACTCAATACTCAAGCATTACTTAAAACTAGTTTCAACCAATCAAATGGCTTGAATCTAGTTTTAAGTAATGCTTGAGTGTTGAGTGACGTTCTGTAATACGGGCCTAAAACTTCGCCAGAATATCTATATTGTACTGACTTTATTAGTGATCGATGTGTACTGAACTGTATTGTAAAGCAAAGTTGCTTTTCGTGTTAGTATAGGTACCTATGTGTCGTATGTGCTTCTAAATTAAACTATTGATTTTTATGCAGTGTTCACCGCCATTTAGAGAATTTATTCCGGACGGTTAATGTGTATAATAAATTAACACTTAATTAAATAGCAATTTATTATATAGCACAGAAACCTCAATGTTTTGAACCCATGCAAAGCAATGGCGGGTTGGTAGTCTAGTAATAAAATTGTATGATAATTCATGTCCCTTGACTTTCCTTTCATTTTTGAGTCACAAATAAATTGCAAGGTCATTGATACTTGTGCAAGGTGGAGAAAAAACTAACAAAAAAAACGTAGTAAATTTTCAACGTCAATTTTTATTAAAGTTTCTGCTTTCTAAATACTGTACTAGGCATCTACAGACAGTATTTTAACCTGTAATATTTATATAAACCTAGTACCTAGAAAGGCACTAGGTTTATTTCAGATTTTTCGCATTGCAATGTTTGGGGGGAATGGTATTTTTACGGACGTCATCATAAGTCAAAAAGTACGCGACTGAAAGAAAACAAAAATATATTTATGTGATTTTTCCATTTAGTGTCCCAAAACAAAAATATTTTTAATTTTATTTCATTTGCAATATATGTAGTTCGGCAAGCATAATTTAAAACTGTTTCTTTCAAATCGATAGCTTTAGTAGTTACAGAATTAAGCAGTAGAGATATACAGGCAGACATAGTCACACCATGAGTTTTCCTATTTTACCATTTTGATAGGGAACTCTAAAAATGATTAATGGAAGAAAGGGGCCTTTTATAACAAAAAAGTGGTCGTAATTACACATTGCATTCATGGATTTCTGTAACGACGCTCGTAAGTCTGATAACAATTTGATACCAGAGCAAACCTAACATCCTGTATCTAATGACTACTCTAACTATAATGTCAATCATAAAGATCAAAGTATGATCTTCATAACTTAGCTAAGCCAAAACTCCTTAAGCATTTATAACATACAATACCAGTGCATTCGGCTCAAGAGCTCCATGAATGAAAAAGGGTGAATATCTCTTTGCGCCAGGAGGACATTCAAAATCTAATAATCACTGTTGTGTTTACTATAACTTTCTCGAAAAATCAATATTTATTAATATACTTTAGTGCTATTTATGAATCAAGATTTCCGCTAACCAGCTCACCGAACTAGGTAAAGGTCACAGAGTCTGGCTTGTCCTAGAATGTCGCCCCACAAATAGCAAACCTTATTAAAAACCGTCTTAATTGAGGCCAACCCTTAAAAAACGTTTTAATGTGAAACGCTCGAATTAAAAATGTATCGGCCAATAACATTGTTGAACTAGGTTCGCTTACGATCATTAGTTATGTTGATACACCTGTTTGTAACTCGTTACCTATGGTTATTATCACTGTCCGCTGGTCACGCTAACGTGCTCAGGTTAATAGAATGCCTCATCTCATGTTAACCCTGAATATTTTATCGCTGCTTTCTTCTATTAACTATTGACGACTTGACGAGTGACGTAGGCCAGCTAATTTCACGGCCCACGGGCTGCGAATGAAGTCGACCTGCCACGCCATCTCTACATAAGATGGAGGGCGGCCACAAATAGACGGGTAGCATTAATAAGGTATCACGGTATTCATAGTGGAATACACAATGCTGTTCGCCGATTGTTGTACGGTTGGGTATGTTATGTCGTCAACTGACGAGATTCTAGAAATGAAATTTATGGGTTTACCTTCAATGTTGATACTGAAGAGAATTAGAGACTTGCAGTTTAGTCAGTATATCATAATAAAATTCATCAGATTTTTTTAATACTAATGTTATACCTACATAATTTCCTTGCAGACTGTTCTTTTAAATATATCTAAAACTAATGTTATTTCCATTTAGGTATACCTTGATAAAAGTATACTTACAAAGCCAACAAAAATTTAATCATTGACAAATGATTCAGACTTTATTTGGCTTATAATTTTAACGATACCAACATTTTGAAAGAAGTAAACTCTTTGTAAAGTATTTTCTAGTATATGTGTGTTAATGACACATACCTATGTTAACACGTATATAGGTAGTAAGCACATAAGTGTATTGAAGAAAGCATCGTCATAGGTTTAATGGTTGCCGCGGTGTCAATCACGCGAGTCGAGGCGCCTCGCTCCGACAGTGACCTTGCGGCCGGTGGCCTACAGGGCTTCAGCCTGCTTTACACCACTAACGTATATTTGATTGTTATTGTCATTTAGCTGAAACCCCTCCATTTTATCTGCTTATCTGTAGATTAATCGATAAGATAAACTACTGCCATACGAGTATATGTTTGTCTCAAGAGACAACGTGTTGTTTTAGGGATTGCATAAGCGTAATGGCGTGACGTTCTGGAACAAATGCAATGTACTATATTCGTATTAGGAAATGAAATCAGCTACACAGAAATTTGCTCTCGAAATAGAATCGGAAAATTTCCAACTCCAACAAGGAAGGTACCTGTTACAAAATTAGTATTTTACTAACTTCATAACAATTATGTAATGCTCTTGTGAATTCAAAACTATGCAAACTCTTGTCCCACTGCTTGGTAAAAGTGTCCTAAGGCTTTTCAGACTTCCCTGTGATTTGCCTTTTCAGGCCAATTTCTCGTCGGCTTGTGAGGGATCAGGTTTTGGCCTGCGTGCTGACGACTTTTGCCTATCTGTCCAGTGGCCTGCTGAATTCAATATACCTATTATATTTAATTATGTAAAACAGGGCCATATGGCCTGCCCAATCCCATTTCAGACTACACTGGCAATTCCTGTTTTGGAGCTCATCATGCTTAAAGGAACATCAGTCGCTGAGTTTAATACCCAATACAAGCTCTATAACCCTTTGGTTAACCTTGAGTTTGGAATTCTGAGGCAATGGCAAAATACACATTTCGATGTGTTTACGTTTTAGGGATAAACGTAGGTGGTCCTGTATTGGTGACTTCGACTCTTCCAGGCGTTCTTGACTCGACACGCCAGCGACGGTCGATTTCCTTATCTTTGTTACTCCACCTATTTATTATTATATCCTAAACAATATCATCAATCTAATGGATAGCACATTTATCTACGACTTGAATCTTAACCCCGAGGTCAATCGAAGAACAGATGGAGGTTTTGTTGGAAAATTCCAAGAACATGTTTCTGTCACGATGTGAGTAATGTAAAACCAATGATGACAAGCCCGTCATTTACTAAACAATACCTACAGTTAAAGAAACAATTAATTCAATAATGTACCTAGGGACCTACTGTACAGCTTGCACCTTCCCGTGACCCTAAGCGAAACTGGAAATATTAGACAAGTAAGTACGTTACCTACCTATGTTACGTAAGTTTGCTAGTGACTAAAGTAAGCATTTCAGTCTTAAGGAAATTATAATTCATTTAACGGGCTTTCCGTGTTATTCCTATCCGTCTTTTCGCCTCGAGAAACTGCACTATGTGACTAGTCATCACATGAATAAATGCCTCATAAGCTAGCACGTAGGTCAACCCATTTATGTAATTATTTTAATACTTAAACAATTTTAATTTATGTACCTTCCTACCTTACTAATGTTTTAACCAGGTTAATTTTGTAATTAAATATTAAAATAAGTACCAACCAAAGGAATAAAAAAAAAGAAAAATATTCAAGAATGGATTTCATGGCTCCTGCAATTTCAGTTTGGTTCGTAAATATGCATGAAAAACAGTAAAGCACTTCCGGTTGGTCAAGGTCGCCGGCGCCGGCTTGCGGTCAGCTCGCTACATTTACATATACTAACCTACGAACATTACCCACACTACCCACACTACGGGTACCGACCCGATTCACTTCAACAAATCTCGCCATTAAAACGTTTCATAATAAGGTCTTCACTTATGCACGACCTCTACGAGAAGTATTGAACTTGAACGTTATCTTACTGACAGGTCGTATCCGATACCAGATAAATGAGATCGCTTATTAATAGGTGTCAACTACGGACCTATAAAGTATTTCAATATAAAATGTAGGTATTTCTCACGTATATAATACAAATAGAGAATATTTTAGAAGAATTTCTGCGAAAGAGAAGTTAATAAAATAATGACTTGCTTATTGAAGCGTCCATCCTTCATCCATCTCTCAATATTCTCATTCTAGCTCTCTAAATTTGTTGACCCCACTGTTACAGCATTTTTGTATGATAAGCGGACTATTTCTAGAAGAAAAATAAGTGTTAATTAGTACCTACTCGCTTGTATCACATGAAATTGTTATATAAATAGTTAATTAAATTAATGAAATGCCAATCATTGCGGTATATTTGGCTCTAGTTGTATCCATGGTGTCAATGTGCCAATGAGAAGAGTAGGTGCATGAGACGAACAAATACGCTTGTTATTTATTACGTATTGTTTATATAAGGTCGATGTTTACCATTAGGTAAACACGACTCTTTACATTAGGTAAAGCTAAGTGTGTAACGATGTTGAATCAAGCTAGCACAATAATAATACATGCAGTTCCATGTTCGATGTCACCTAACAATGTAACACAAGGTTGAAACATCACGCCATTTAATTCTGTTTATTTTATGTACTTAAGTTTAACAAATTTCATAACAAAACTAGCACCTTTGCCTTTAGTATACCGTCGAAAGTGACGTCAGTCGACTTTAGTTATAATAAATTCAACAATTTTATTTATTCGAGCTGATTCAGCTTCATTGTGTAGACATTGAACTGAAGCTGAATCATTCTGAATTATACAGAATAAAGTATGGCAACACCCGCGGCTCCATCATACTCATTCTAAAACATAGCCACTTTTAAAGTAACACGTGGGTCTCGTTACAAGTTTTTCACGATCACGTGAAAAACGATGGTCTGACCAGTGGGCAGACCGTGGGAAGACAGACGTTACGATGTATATTTATAGATATAGGGATTATTGGTAGACTTCCAAAAGATAGATACGAACTGACCCACCAGAATTTATTGCAAACTTAGTTTTGGGCTTGGAGATATCGTCAGGCCCCAAATGCAGATCAGTAAAACACATTACGTAATAGGTGTTTGAAGGTCTGTGATGATAATTTTAGACTTTTTATAAAAGTCATAAAAAAAACAGGTAAACGTCGGACCACCACAGGGAAGGCCTCGGTTGTCGGAATGATTTTACTGGCCGCAAAAATAAGTATGTAGGTATGTCAAAGTATTTCTTAAAAAAAACGATTAAAACGAAGTTATTTCTACGGTTGTAACCGAAAATATCCCATATTTCAAAAACTATTGAGTCACTTAGAAACATCATAATCTTTTTAATTAGAACAAAATCCTACACGCTTATGAATTTTTCGTCCCTACGGGGAGTGCCACCCCTAATAATTTTTTTCGTAAATTCTTTACACTGCACTGCACAATTGTTTAGCGGCGATAAACAACACCTTCTTTCCAATTTTTCATCGACATAGTGCTAATACTTAGTCTCCGAGTAAAATTGCTGTGTCACATTCGGACAGACCTATAGACTGACAGACAGACATGACGAAATTATAAGGGTTCCGTTATCGCCATTTAGCTACAGAACCCTAAAAAGGTTTTACTATTTACGTAGTCCTGTCTTTACACCAATAGGTATGTAAATATAAATCTCAGACCGTTTCATAACTTTTCTCTCGTCGCTTATGTAATTAATTATGTAACAAATATAGCAAACAGTAGATATGACGTAGTACCAAAGAACTAAGATAAATAACGCATGACAAATGACATTCCAAGATATTTTGTAATGTAGGTATCTAGACCAATAATATCCGAGTCACATAATTGTCTTCAACCTTCATAATATTTGCGCTACCGTCGTGTCGTGAGATTTCGTATTTAACTAACTTTTTACAAAACATAATGAATACTAATTGATAGGTTTAGAAATTAAACCCCAAATATAATATTGTTCTAATGTGATTTTTTTGTTAAACAGTATTTTTGAGTTCCTCATTTAAAGCTAATACCTAAACTATAATACCTTGTTATGTAGGTAAGTATTTAATCGTTCTACGGAACAATAGAGAAGAGTGATAGTGGAGAACCCATAATAGAAAGTAACAAAAGAATAGGTAATATAGATTTGCAAGGCGACCCTGGCGACGACGCTTCTATTTCACCTAAAACCCACAATGATGGTGCGGTACGACCTCGAAAGTAAAGGGGACTAATGAAACGTCTTTTCAACACTATTCACAACAAGTATCCACAGCCAAGCCATTTTGTGCTGTGTTTTGGTAAAATGAGCAGACAATCAATATAAAAGTAATCTTAACCATGAAATTGCACCCGATATGGATCTCGATAAGTACCAACCAACGTCATGGCGAGATAGCCACGTAATAAATCAATTTAGGTGTCCTAATTGCGTTCCTACAAGTGATAACAAAATTCGATCGTCCTTGAATGTTTCTGTTTAGGACAGCAACAGTGCCTAGTTAAGGCTCCCATAGACAGGCGCGAAGCGACCCTAGTAGAACAATTTTTACGAAAATTTCATGGATATTGTTCTACCAAAATCGCGTCGCGCCTCTCAGCATCTAGATCTACTTTTAGGATTAAGGGCTCCCATTAATCCTAAAAGTAGATCTAGATGCTTATAATTACCATTAACAACTAAGCAGTTAGGTACGTATATAATAGTTTTAGATGATGATGATGATGGGACTGGATGAGTATTTAGATACACGGAGAACTGCAGTAAAACTTAGGCATTTACCTCGTATGACTGAGGATCCTCGCTCTCAGCGATGCTGGCGAAGAGGTGGCTAAGAGCCCGGGACATGAGGCCGGTCATGGTGTATGTCTTGCCGGCACCGGTGGCTCCGTAAGCGAACACAGCCCCAGCAAACCCCTTCAGCGTGTCACCCACGAGGGGGGCACACACTGCATCGTACACGTCTTCCTATACACAGAGAAAGGCAGTAGGTAAGTAGATTCTGTCTAGTACATTAATTAAGCAATATGTTAGGAAGCCTACGTGTGCTAGGTACCTATTTAATTGTTCAAAATAATTAATTCCAAATTAAGAAAACAATGACTATAAAGACAATGAAAGAGAGAGAACAGGGTCAATCGAAACATGGTCCACCTCAGTTCTCTTGACCGCCATTGCACCTAGAATATAAAAAATCAAGACACGTAATTATGTCTAAAATACATGTAGGTACATCTTAAGGTACATGTATTTTAGACTTACGTGTTAACACTTCTCGTTATTTCTTTGGGTTTAGATGAAACGGGTGAAGTTGGCACTGGCCTAAAAGCTATTTATTATTTTCATGTAAACTCTGTAATGTGAGATAACGAGGGCGAAGTATCGCTCTCACGGTGGCTCACGAAAATAGAATGTTACGTAAAACTGAATCATATTTAGCGTGATATCTTGGTGTTAAATAAATTGTAACATTTCAAATATTACTTTTAAAAGAATAGTTTTCGTAACGTATGTTTCAGTAACATGTATGCCCTAACGAATTCACGTATAATCTTTCCACTTGATATAAAACTGCAGACAGATACTACTTAAATAATTTACAATACCTTACTGATATTAGTATTGTCTTTCTATTTATAATGTATATCTTTAGTAGTACCTTATCAATAACTTTTACATGAGAGGACGTCGACCTTTGTGTAGATATAAATTATGTTAATTAATATAAGTAAAAATATTTAACTATTGTTATCAGCAAACAAACTTGGGCTGTACTGCAGTCTCTTCAACGGTGACAGATGGACTATCGGCACATCGAGGTGCTGAAGTGTCTTTATGAAAACGCTACTAGCTCTGTCTTCAAGGTTCCGTACTGGAAAGGGGTAGGCATCAACATCAATAGCGAGTAAATCATTGCGGTCACCTTCGGTTTGCTAACGATATAGTATTCATGGTTGACGCTTTGGAAGACCTCAGTAAGCTTCCGAAGGAGTGGGTCTACAAATGAACATGGACCAAACAAAGGTAATTTCAAATACCCATATAACACCCACCCTCATGAAAATCGGAGACTCTACACTCGAAATTGTGGACAATTGTTTGCCTAGGACAAACTGTCCAGTTAGGTAGATCCAACTTCGAGAAAGACGTCAATCGTCGAACCCAACTCGGCTGGGCAGCGTTCGGGAAAGTACGCAATATCTTCTCGTCTCAAGTACCGCAGTGTCTCAAGACGAAAGTCTTTGACCAGTGCGTGATGCCAGTGATGACCTATGGCACTAAAACGTGGTCGCTTTCTATGGGCCTTATTAGAAGGCTGAAAATCACCCAAAGGGCAAGGAGAGGACTATGTCTGGAGTTTTCCTGCGCTATCAAAACAGAAATAAAAACATCCGCAGGAGAACCAAGGTGACCCACATAGATCGAAAATTGCCAAACATAATTGTCAGTGAGCACACACATTGCTCGCAGAACAGATAGCCGATATGGCCGACCGAAAGGTTCTAGAGTGGCGAGTGGCGACCGCGTACTGGAAGATGTAGCGTTGGAGGCCAAGGTTAACGATGACCTTGTGAAGCCTGCTAGATGCGAGAAGCACAGAACCGGTTGAAGTGGCGATGCTTGGGGGAGGCCTATGTCCAGCAATGGACCTCTTTCGGCTGCAATGATGGTGATGAATGATGATGAACAAGCATCTATCATACCTATTCTGATACTACTATTTTTGTGAAAATTCAATTATTACTAATAAGTACCTAAGTATTGATAATTGCTACGTATTAAGTAAATAGTAAACATACTGTAAGCATTGATGTACTACCTTTGTCAAACACGTTACCATACCTGCGGGTTACCATACCGATTGGCTTTGAGCCGCCACTGGCACAGCACATTCCAAATATATCCGACTGCCAGCAGTAGCAGTCAGATATCTATGATGGTTAAGTACTATGATAGTAAGCAGTGAACGTTACGCACTTGTGTGCTGCCTTCTCCAAACACGCGGTCATACACGTAGTGCTTGTCGTTGAGCCGGCGCTGACGCAGCACATCTCGACGGCTGTCCGCCTCCTCTGCCAGCACCAGCATCTGATAACACACGTTATCTTGTCGATAACAGCGACACGATAGGGTTCAAATGTGAAGTGAATCGGTTACTGATAAAATATTGTGTTTTGGCTGATATCTTATATTGATAACGAATGAAACGTAAAAATATTTTTGTATCTGCTTTTCCTCTAGGCTCAAATACTATGACATACCCAAATTACAGAGTTTGCTCTACGGGTGTTTTATTTTAATTATTTATTATGGTCTCTTCGTTTGATGTATTATTTTTAATAGGACAAGCCAAGGCTTCTGAGCTTGTATGAAGGTAAGTCTCAAAATATTTTGTTTAATCTTTTGGTGACATATAAGGCACCAAATAGCTAACACAAGGCCTGCCACCCCAAGTCACATGAGTACGCGATCGTCGCGCTCTTTGATATGAATATGACGTATCAAGTCGCGTTTGTGCGTCTTATTCATACAAACGACCGCGTCGATCTTGTACTAGCGCGACTGATGGTTTCGGTTAGGACACGGCCAGAGCCTAATGATGAAACCCATTAAAAAAAAATAAAAAATTAAGATACTAGGTACGGTCACCAAAAGTGATAAGTAACCAGGGTCGTCAGATATAGTTGAACTTTAATAATAAAGTAATGGATTTTTTCGAATAAAATAAAATAAAATTAATAGAAAACAAACAGTTTATTTATCAAATTAAATTTTATACGAAAACATCCATCAGTTTCTTACTAAACTTCAACTAAGTATATCCGACGACCCTGGTTACTTATTTCTTTTGGTGACTGTGCCTACTTTTGCATTTTACCAACCATCTATGAGTTAGTTATGCAAATGCGGGCAGCATTTCTATAGATTTTTTTTAATAACCTGCTGTGCTGTATGCTATAAACCGCTATAAACCGGTATAATTATTTATGACATAAACAGCATGGTATAGGTTTATTATGGTTCATAATACCGCAGGACAAAAACTTTTTACGTTTCTGTTTTAACATTTCGCGTTCCTAACCTATAAGTTCTCCCCATGAAACATGCAAGTATTTTCAACAAGAGGAGAGGTGGTTATAATAAAAATATGGCGAGTGTAATTAAGCATTAGTATAAATAAACTTGGTGTAGGTACTGCGCCATAATATTATGAAAACACTTTGGCTTAGTAATTGTGAGCACTCGCACTGGTTCAAACACGCAACATCTCTGCATACTTATATACCCTACCTATTAGGTTCTCCTCAGTGCTAAGTACTTAGACAAAACCAAATCAATAGAGTGCAGAATTTATCTAATTCCCATCAAATATTCTATACAGGGTGGCAGAGACATCGACGCGCAACTTGTTACCATGGATTCAGTGCATGATTCTGGACACCCTTACGTTGAAATTTTTCGTCGGTTATTGAAAAAAGTACCTATTTGCTGTTCCATACATTTTGACCGCGTAGGTATTGCACTTTTTATGATACAGCTGTTCTTTTTTGATAACCGACGAAAAACGTCTACGCTAGGGGTCTACAATCATGTGCTGAATTCATGGTTACAGTTTGCGCGTCCATGTCAGGGCCATCCTGTATATGACTGCGGTGGCGTAGATTTAATTTTCCTGATCGGAGATGGCGCCCAATAAATAAAAATCTAACAAATCCCTTCTACGGAGATCATCAATAACCCATCAAGTGGCCAAGAGCAACAGTAAGTACGCTAACTTGCTTAGGTATTATGTAGGTAGACAGATACACTCTAACTAGTAGGTAGTAGCTTGCTTTAAATAAGTTTACTACCACCTATGTATACTATACCTACTTTAAATTTAATTTAACAAAATTAGTTTCTATTTAGAACATTATTTACTGTCGTTTGTTTATTGACTATTGTTCTTTTAGACGTTGAGAACAGTACCTATAGGTATATTACAAGTATATGCACGTTTATCTAAAACTAGAGTGATATACATACGTCTATGAGTGTATTATGTAAAGTATACCTAACCTTATCATAGAACCTCTTTATGTAACTAGTGTGATGGACGTATGGGTACATTAGGTAATGCTGCTGTAGTAACCTTATCGCTGACCACGTGCACGATCCGGGGACCTTCATCTGCTCGCTGCGGCCGCACGCGCACCGCCACCTGTTGCAAATACAACGTGCTAATAAACTATAAATTATACAAACTATCAAGTGGGTACAAAGCCTTGCGCTAAGGCACAGGCGCCTTAACGTAAAAATAGTACCTATTCTATTCCAAAATTCTGTGAATACTTACATATTTGCAACGGTCGCGAATCATATTTTGATCAATATAATTATACTTACCTTTACTAATCTGTGCCTGTACCTACCAGCAAATTGCAAAAACATAAAAAATATTGAATTTTCGGGTTGCGCTGTTGCTTTCGCCTTAAGGCCCCTTCAAACAGGCGTGACACAAAGGCACCGCCTACGTCTCGCGCCTGTCGCGCGACGAGCGGTGCTTTTGTGCCGTGTGTCGCGCCTCTGTGAAGGAACCTTTAACATCTGTGATTTTTTTAAATGTTATTTGGTGGCTAAGAATCTGGCGGTTCACAGTGGTCACAGCCTGTACAGCTGCTAAGTCAAAGTCAAAGATTTATTTTCAGATAAATATGGTTACAAAAGTTCAAATAATGGTAGCTTAACATATTTAATCATAACATAATGACATGCAAATTTTTGGTACTTATACAATTACATATTTTTTATTTAAACTGAAGGAATTCTTTTATTGTATAGAAGGAATTCTCAATTAACCAGCTGCGTAAAACCCTTCTGAAGCGGACCATTGGAAGTTCTTTAATTTGGTTAGGAATCTTATTTTAAATCTGAATACACATGGATAGCAACTTTGCCTATATAGTTCCGATTTCATTCTAGGAGTAATTAATCTATTAGGATATCTAGTTTTAAACTTACATTTATCTCCCAGTTTTTCAAATATCTCTGGGTGAGATTTACAAAGGTAAATTTACATACTTCCTCAATATAAGTACCAGTTAATGGAAGTATTCTAAGTTTTCTAAACAGCGGTTTACAGGATGTAAGTGGGTCTACATTACAAATCGCACGTATACACCTCTTTTGTACGATGAAAGCTCTTTCGAGATGCACCGAGTTTCCCCATACCAGTACACCATAACGCAGTATTGAACCAACAAATGCATGATAAGCCTGTAATGTGGCTTGTCTACTTGTTAGGTTAGATAAACGCCATAGAACATAAGCAAACTTACTGAGTTTTCCACATAACTTATCAATATGATTAATCCAGGAACACCTCTCATCTAGACCTATCCCAAAAAAAGTCATACTATGTGATTGCTGTATTTGTCTATCTTTATAAGTGATGTTTAAATCCATTTTATTCCAGTTTTTGTTGCGAAATTGTACATATTTGGTTTTATTTATGTTAGGTTTAAGGTTATTCTTTTCCATCCAAGTTATTACTTTGCTTACGGTACTATTTATTTCCTCATTATAGTGTTCATTTAGTATTTAGCTATAGGTAGGAACCTACCAGAGGCATCACAGCTCTGTGCCTTGCATCCCAAAATTTTAAATAAGTAATATCATGGGTCTCTGTGATATACCGGCTATGTATCCTTCAGAGCGCAACATTGACGTCTTAGCGACTAGGTACCTACTGTGGCTACAATTGGAACATCTTGGAAAACTGGGATTTCAAAATAAAAAGTTAGTTTGCCTTCTAGAATTGACGTTTGCGAAGGTGTATCTATCTATAGGTACCTTATAGATTCGATCGATTGATTAAGATTACTTCATTATCTGAAGGAGAAAGAATTGGTTTTGTAAATCAACAAACACCGTTTTCCAATCAGCGTGTAACGAAGAAAATCCCACCTACGATACGATGTAGGTAGCTACCTGCCTACAGTCTGTGGATGGACTCGGGCTGTGTATGGTCTTACTATAATCTGTTTAGTTAACATAAATTGTTGTTGCTTGCGTGATCTATGTTCCAGTTTAAATGCACGCAGTCTGTGCTCTTACACACCTAGGTTTGGGTAAGGTTGCGTACTTATGGTAACCCCTAAGGGAGAACTACTGTAGTTTTAAGGGTAATTCAAATACTTAAATCAAAATCCTTTGCGTCCACCGAATCTTTATTTATTTAACTATCAACCAGTATTCATAAAAGCACTAAAATCTTTTATCATAATAAGCTTTTAGCGTTTTACAAAAAAGTTTCTTCGGTACGATTAAGGGGTATGGGTACCTAATTCGCACCACCTATTGCCTAGCTAGGTCGTACTTAGAATAAGGTGTCAGGTACGATACATAAATGTAGAGAATACTAAAATACGACGTCATAATCACCACAAACAAATCATTTCTCAGAGGATCAAGTGGAATTCTTCTCATTTTGAAGTCATCATAATAGCACATCGGATAATTGATAATTTCCCTCAAAATACCTTAGTCCTGTAAAAGTTAGGAAGAAACTAGTCTAAATGTTGTTGTAACATTTACACAACATAACATAACAAAAGTTATCGTCAATTTCTTCTGTATTCCTTTGTTATATTTTGAGGTCTCTAAAATTTTGTTCTGTTCTCATGGTATGATTTAGGAATTCTCTGTAGGTACGAATTAAGCAACTGGGCCCTCAAAGTTTTAAATCAAAACCACAGACATACTTTAATAAGAAAAATACGGTTTGGTTGCATGCATGAAATTTTAATGAAGATAGTAGAAAAATCTTCATTTTTGATTATTTTTCTTCTCCGAAAATTAAATCACGGGATTAAATAGCACATTTCTACATCATTAGATACATGTCAATTTTTATATAGGTAGGTACCTACAGGAGAGACAGCAGATATTGCTGTAGTAGGTATGACTGTGGCACTGGTACGTCTAACGCAACCTTACCCGACATGGATTTGATTAGTGTCATCTATTTTATAGGGGGTCAGATATAGTCATTCCCTTAAACCGAGATTTCCTGCCGCACTGAACCCGCGAGATGCATTAATGTACGGCCTACTGCTTCTTACAGAGAGGAGGCCTGAGTCCCAGCAGTGGGAACATAATAGGCTGCTGAGTGCTGATTATGTAATGGATATCTTATTAAAACCATCCTGCGTTGATATAGAAAGACACATGAATGATGTATAGGTATGAACCTAATGGTGTAAAGTTACAATTCCAAAGGCGACGGTAGACTTCTGATAGCAGCAGCTGTGCCGTTCAACCGCACCGACCACACAGACATTACTAGTTTCTTTATATTTCTATGAAATAAAACGCTTTTGTAGATAGCCACAATGCCGCGATTTTGTTTGAATTGAATTGCCGCTGCGAGCGGCGACTGCTGACTGCATAACAGTAATGCTAGCAGTCAGTGGCTGTCACTAAAAGAGCGACAAGAAGTTTTTTTTGTCTGACAATGAGTTTCGCGAAACTGAATAAGAGAAACGTCGCGTTCGGAACGGCACTGTCGATTACGGTTATTATCAACTGCACACCGCGCGCCGTTGCTGTCTGCCGAGTGCCGTCGCCAGTATAATATTGTAGTCTTTGGCCTTCGCCTAACCTAAACTATAAATTAAAAGCTTTAAACTAGGTAGGTACTCTAATACCTCTAATATTTAGTAACACAAACCAATCATAGGTAAATGCCAGCTTCATGGTACCAACCAAAACCGTTTGTTAATCCATAATTCCATACTATACTAATATTATAAATGTGAAAGTAACTCTGTCTGTTACCTTTTCACAAAAACTGATCTCATATATTATCTAAAGTAGGGCAGGAGGATTTGGTTTAAAACACACCGATTTCTTCGGCTACTGCAATTTGCACCACGATATATTTGTTACCGACCTATATTGTACCTACGTATTTATGCAATGTGACTGTGATAGACAGGCTAATTAAATGTAGGTACAATGTGTACTCTACACATCATATTTTACTTATAACGAAATGCACTCAAAAAAAAAATTGCAATTAATATGTAGGTATAGGTGCCTACTTAGTGCATACTCGCCGCAAAGGTAATAAGATCTACATAAGTAATTGGTCAATAACCAGACTAGCCTTCCATTCTATCTAAGAGTTGGGTACATAAATATATTATTTACTTATTTAATAAAACGTACCCGTACCGTAACCTACATACAGATATTTAATAACACATATATATGTATAGGTGGTATTTAGATACCTACCATCAGTTTCTCCTCGGAGACGGTACGGATGCTGCCGTGTGATCTGTCAGAGGCAGCCAGAGTGCTCTGAGTCATGGCATCACTTCGTTGGTTCAAACGCATCCAAGTACAATGACGTCCCTGTACTGCTGTGCTCAATTATGTATTAACACTTGCAAAGTTAGTCCAAAAATATAGAGCACATTGTAAATAATAAGCACGAATAAATAATATTTACAAAACTGACAATAATATTAATAACTTTGTTTTCTAAGGGTACCTATATTCATAGGGTGCGAAGTCAAACGTTCTCCGCCCGCGTCGCCTCACGTGGACTGAACGCTGATCAAAATACAGCCTTCGCTTTGGGCGGTCGCTGGGGCAACAACTAATCACCACAAATAAAAGTTTCATGCGCGGTCATGTATATACCTGGGCAGTTGGTAGTTATATACTTTCCTGTAAATTGGGAACTAAACTATACATCCTACAGATATTACGTTCTACGGGCCAACTATAAATGGCTGATAACTGTGCGTGACGGGTAGGTAATTTATCTGTTCCAACAGCTTACAACTGCTCGCCTCTACATTTCATTTAGGTACTTTTTTTACAAGTCAATGCAGTGGTTGCGGGCACAGCGGCCGAGCTTGAGTGGTTCGATTCCCAGTAGGTTTTGACATTCAATATTTAAAAATTCGGCTGTATTTTATAGCAACATAGAGAAACAAAATGTTCGTCATAAAGTACCAGCCAATCTCAACCGTCTCAACGTAGACTAGGCTTACTTACGGTTTAATTGAAGCTAATGGTGAAAAAACTTCAGAGGCGAGGCGAGGCGGTAAAACCGAGCTCCCTTCGCTCGCTCTAGCATCCTACATTCTGGTTAATTCGTAAGCTTTTTTGTAAAAGTTGACAAAGCTACTTCTATTTCTGTTTGACTTTTCGAAAGAAAACCTAGTTTTACCCGAGGCCGAGGCGGGATACTAATTTCGAGTTAGCTTCGCTCGCTCTTGCATCCTGGTCAGTGCCGGCTCTAGTGTCGGGCGCGGCTGGGCGGCAGCTCAGGGTGCCAGAGGTGAAGGGGTGCCAAAGGGGCTGTAACTAGGCGCTCCTTCACCTCTGGCACCTGCAGAATACTTTTGATTTAGTTCGTTTGGAGTTAGAAAACTAAAAAATTTGTTGAGATCTCTTCGCTTGCTCTTGCATCCGACATTCTCTGCGAATTCTCATACTTTTCTGTATAAGCCGACAAAGTAACTCCTATTTCTTTATGAATGGACATAAGCAAACCTAGACGGAGTGCTGAAATTTTTCGCCCCTCTCCACTCTCCAAGAGGGGACAGGGGCACCGCCGAAATTTCGCCCAGGGCGCCTGTAATGTTAAAACCGGCACTGATCCTAGTTTAGCTAACTAAGCAAACAGCGCCGGCGACCAAATCGCCCGCAACTTTAATTGCTTCTATTTTGCGCGTATCGAATCGGGCAGTGTTATTGGGTTTTTCATCTGGAATTTCTCAGTAGCAGCCCGGAGTCTGGATTTGTGTCCAGCTGATGCCAAGACTCGCCCCCTATCCCTGTTACATGGACCTTAAATATAACTAGCTAAATCATAGTAGGTACTATAGAGGTACACCTCTGCCTAACCCTTCGGGGAATACAGGCGTCTGGCGTGATATTATGTTTTGTTTAGGTGTCATAAAATTAAACTAATGCATAGAAGATATAAAGGTGGTACTCAATTCTTGGCCATTTCTGAACAGGCAAGCAATTTATAGTAGTTCCTAGGGGAACAGGCAACCGCACATCTTATATTATCAATAGTAATAGGATATTAAAGTAGGTCAAAAATACTTTAGCCACTTTTAGCGGAATAACGTGGGTTTTATTTTAAAAACTAGCCACTTTAGGGTTCCGTACCCAAAGGGTAAAACGGGACCCTATTACTAAGACTCCGCTGTCCGTCCGTCTGTCTGTCCGACTGTCACCAGGCTGTACTCGTGAACCGTGATAGTTAGATAGTTGAAATTTTCACAAATGATGTATTTCTGTTGCCGCTATAACAACAAATGCTAAAAAACAGAATAAAATAAATATTTAAGGGGGCTCCCATACAACAGACATGATTTATATGCCGTTTTTATAGATAATGGTACGCAACCCTTCGTGCGCGAGTCCGACTCGCACTTGGCAGGTTTTTTCTTTGATGTAGCCACAAACTCGATTGTCCTAGCGGCAACTCTGGCTGGAGTAGTCCAGCCAGTGTTGCCGCTAGGTGTTTTGCTGTTATTGTAGAATAACATCGAATATCTAACTGGCATACATCGCTTAACAAATCACTATTAAAAAGGAACACAAAACACTACACACAAACACCTCATAACACACAACACACACACCCATACAACATAACTAACATTACACTCACGAACACGAACACATACCTCTTACCCATTCACACAAGGAACATATTTACTTGCATTCACACCCCCACACTTTCTCCATAGGTACCCAGCCATCCATCCATGCTCAAATAAATCTAAAATTACTTACTCATTTAACTCACATTTTTGTTTTATGGTTGATTAGCTATAACAACACTCGAAACCTAAGTTTCATCATTAATTTCCCAGTCGAATCACTGTCTCCTAAGATACAGACCATCCCTAGTTTAGGAGACAGCATTGAATTTTTTTGTTAATATAGACAATTATTTTTCTCCCCTTGTGTCCATTGTTAGTCGATTAAGTCTTGGCATGTACAACCTGTGTCTATGTATAACTTTGGATAAATAAATGTATTATTATTATTATTAAATTGTTACCAATGATGTGCGGTTGGCTGTACCTCTTGGTATAAATTGCTCTGCTTTGCCGACCACACCACATAACACCACAACCTGACTGACCAACCACAACATCACCCAGCACACACGGTCACACACCACACATCACATGTAGTCATTGAACCACATTTGCCAAGAATTGCACAATTTAGTTGCTCATGTAAGCACATCTTAAACCTCACATTTCAATGCTTACACTTATTCGAGTTGGAGTTGAATTGTTTCTGCAATCATGTTTTGTTTTAATAACCTACTACTGCTACATTTGACTATTTCCTTTAGATTTCTTACAAAAATTTGTTGCTCCTTCAAAAACTGTAAAAATCTAAACTATATAAGTAAATATCATAAGTCATAACATAATCTACAGATAACATCCAATAGATCATCCATGAATGTCATGTCTGGACGTAGGTATAGTACATATTGTAGAATGAAGTCATTTAAGAACTTCAGCGAAAACAGAAGCATCTCTAATGCATTGCCACTTCTATGGGAGATGTACACTACTGTATATAGAGTAGTTTTATGAGGTAGCATGGCATTTTAAAGACTATCTCTTATAAATAAAAACATAGATTAATATAACAGAATTTATTTTTACCCATTTTAAATATTTTATACATTAAACTTAAACTGTACCTGGGGCAAACAGTTTAACACCTCTATCAAATAATTTGAAAAGATATCGCGATGGTTTAATATCAATGATATACATGTGTTCATTGTTGTATTTTAGGCCCGGATACTTAATTGTGAGATGTCCTGACACGTCTGTACTCCAACCTGAAGGTAGATTTTCAACTTCCAACACTGTGTGAGCTTTATGTGATAGTAGATTTGACATGACACATGATACATCATCCTCAATTGCTTCATTGCAGTGACAAAGAATGAACGAATTATTGTAACTCGTAACAAATGGAATCAACTCTTGACATAACATATTTACTTCTCTGAGTGTATAATTCAAATCAAATAAGTGTGAAATGCCATCCAATATAACATTGACCACATCATGCTTCTGTCTCATTGACAATACTTTTTCTTTCACTTTAGGAAACAGTTGTGGTAAGTTATTGTCAGAAAGTAAACTATTTATACAATACTCTCCTATGTTAAAATAGTCTACTAGTCCTGTATCCACATACCTCTGCAAATTATAATTCATCTTGAGACCCACATTCTGGTAGTGTTGTAAAGAATTATGGGTTGACAATAAGATAACAGCTGTCTTATTCTTGATGCAATAGTTTAAAACACAACTTGAGATAAATGAACTGTCACATCTACTGATTTCTTTTACAACAACTACTCTACTAGTTAAAGCTTTATCCAGCTGTAGCAATGTTACTATATCTGATGACATTCTGGAACAAAAATTATTAATTGCACAACAACAACTTCCAAAAGTCCAATCAAATATGAAATAAGTGATGGATAGTAAAAAGTAGTTTAACAAGTGATTACGACTTCAGTTTCTCTATAACCCTCTGTAGCGGACGATAAGCGTAACGCAGTCATTACTGGGTGTTTTAAAACACTGGCCGCGTGTTCATGAAAGGCAAGCTCCGCTCGACCTTAGCCAGTAGGTGCTCGTTAGTTTACCGTCGTTAACATTTGCCGGCTGGATTTTGATTTAAATGTACATAGTAGTTATTTATGTAATAGGTGTTCCAAGTGACAATTTTAAAGCACAGTGCAGCCTACATTAAACGTTTTATTTACTTTCACGAAGTGAGAACTGAGAAACACGAAAAGTAAGTACCTACCTTAAAAATAAGCATGTAAATATTTTAAATATTTAAGGAATTATGGAATACAGGGAAAAAAGCCAATATAATTATAGTACATCAACCAAACAGCTAACAACCTTGAAAATAATAAATGATGACCGCTTTGAAGGTTAGCAATGTTAGCTTAAATAGATAGATTTATTTAGAGGTTATTTCGTTACGTCAATACTCTTCTCTCATGTTTATAAGCCCAGGTTCGCACGTGCGAATATTTTATCGTGCACTGGATTTCCAACTCTCGGTGCTAAGCAGTGCGTTTAAAATTCAGTGCGCGATAAAAAATCGCCCGTGGGTACCGTCTAAAGGCACGTACACACTGGCGCGACGCGACAGCGCGACACAAAGGCGCCGCCTGTCGCGCGACGATCGGTGCCTTTGTGTCACGCTGTCGCGTCGCGCTTGTTTGCGGGAGCTTTTATGCTCCTGCTACACCTGCGTTAATTTTAAGGTCGAAGCCAAACTGCGCCTTCACTATATATATCGACAATAAAAATAGTCCGTTAAACGGTTGGTTACATTAATGTGAAATAATGTGGTTCAGCTGCAAAATTTTGTGCAGGTAGAAGCTGTTGCGCTACTTTGCGGCGCTTACTTAGCGCTTGCCACAGATAACTATCTACTACTAGTCGGAGGATCTTGCGGCGCATGGAATGAGACGCCGTGTTACCAACGCGGTTTGGTGTGTTATTCAACGTGCTAAAACCCTTTGATGTGACGAAAAAACCGCCACCCGAGTTATAGCTTAAGGTCTAACGACACAACTCAATTAACGTACTAAATATTGGCCATTATGTTCAATGCGGTAATTTACGCGTAACTACGCAGGTGTGACCGAAGCATTAACGTTATAGTTAAGGCTCAGTTTGGCTCAGATCGTAAAAGGAATTTAATCGCAAGTTCATCAGGAGGCTCCTGCTCTATTTAAAAAAAAATATATGTGAGATTTGAGAACACTAAGAGCGGTGCTGCACGGCATCCAAACCGAATCCAAGTTCCATTCGAATTGGGAATGTTCTAAATTCCGACGGACAGAATTCGGATAAACAGTCCAGCCGACGAGAGAATGCGTTCTTAAATCTTGACAGTCTTGACACCCGTCAATTTCATATGAATACGTGTTTTACGAATTTGTTAGTTGGTAATTACTAGAACTGTCGCACTGACAGGTGTCAAGAATGCATTCTCTCGAAGGCCGGACTGTAGTGTAGTACGCAACCCCTCATACAAATAGTATTATGGCTACTTCGGACCACAGACATAGAGAATGGACTGAGCGTTCCGTATTCAGTTGTGCGGCGAATACAGTCCGAACGGTACGAGAGAGACAAAGCGAATGTGTCAATATGCGACCAGTAGTCGTCTCTTTCCAGAATTATCATTGCCCCTAATGATGTTTTGACATTCATGGCTTTCATGATTTTCATGGCAAATTCGCAAAGGCAGTCGCTCCATGTAAAATACTGATATTCTGCTGCATCTGGTTAGACTGGAAGCCGACCTCAACATAGTTGGAAAAAGGCTAAGCAGATTTGTTTATACTTTCATGCTTGTAAAATATCAGTATAATCTTTGAAATTTAATCGATCTATTTATTTATCATCAATCAAATAAAGATATCAAATTGTAGTTTGCCCTAAAAGAGAAAAAAAACCACATTATTCTTAATTTTAATTATCTCAGTTTCTCTTAACAAGAAAAAATATTGATAAAAATAAATCTTTCAGTCTCAAACCTAAGCCAGTCAAGACTAGAAATAATAATTAAAATTGGAAAACTGCGCCTTTGTTATTACAGGCTTATAGAAAAGGAACAGGTATTGGCCGGGCCGGGCCGTACAGTCGCTTTGTATGTTTCTAGATAGTGGTCCCTTTTGTGAGGCTAACGCTCAGTCCATTCTCTGTCTATGCTTCAGACCGACATTTCTCGAATTTGGATCGGATGCAGTGTAGAACCGCTATAATGCTTCTAGTGTTATTTGTCAATAGAACAGCTTATCGTCACATGATCGTCAATGACAAGTTGTACTATTTAGTATTTACTAATTCTGTCAAATTATGGACTTGAGATATTCCGATCACCTGGACCACACGGATGCGTTGATAGAGAATAGCAAAGATGACAGTGTGCGTTACCCCAGCAAAATAATGTCGAAAATAGTCATATAAAATGTTATACTTAGATAATTAGTTGTCCAGCTTCTGTGATTGTTGCGCACATTTTTAAATTTGTTGCACTTATAGTTTTTTAGTTATTTCACAAAAAGATTTCCTTCTGGGGTAACGTTACAGCAGCCAGACATTTTCTTTTTTAATGGGAAAGCAGAAATAAATATTAGCTATATACACGGACTAGGAAAAAAAGAAGGACTCCGCACCACGCATATCGAAAGTGAAGCACTATAAGCAAAGAGTATAATAATAATATGGGAGACTATAAGTATGCCGGACCGTTTGTACAAACATGCCTCACGCACACATTTACATCATAAGGTGCCATTACGCGGGATTACGGCGTCATTGTAGGTACTGTTTACGTCAAGTAATAAAATTATGCCTGCTTGTGTTGTGAAATGGTGTAAAAATAATTCTACATCCCAGAAAAAGTGTCAAAGTGTGAAAAATCACAAGTAAGACACTTATTTACACACACACACACACACATAGATCGGTACGGTGCTTTACTTTCGATATGCGTGGCGCGTAGTCCTTATTTTTTTTCTAGTTCGTGGCTATATAATTAATTGTCTAGACGAGGTAAATGCTGCAACTTATTTCGTATTTGTTCTTTCTTCGGCTGCGAAGTTATTCGAGATCCTGCTAGAGTAACGTTTCTGGTTTTGCTGGATCACTGAAACGGTTAAGCGGATTCTTATCATCTTTTGTACATGACTTCTTAAGAATTAGTTTTAATTAGTTGTCCAATAAAAAAACAAAAATAATGTACCGTTCAAATGTTATTTAATTAAATTTAAAAAAGCTTCAGTAGGTCCTATCACTTTGAATAAGAGCTCTAAAGGCTTACTTTAAATGTTATTTGTAGCTTGTAACTGCCTTCAAATGTATGTGAAGTTTCAGTAGTATCCTGTTAGTAATTAACAAATTATGATGGAATTCATTTCTCCATGTTCACGGTCACAATGCGCGCGGAGTTATTTGGCCACCGATAAACCTGTATGTGGATATTTAACTGAATGATATATCAATAATTAGTTGCTTAGTTCAGTGTTATACCTGTAAAATTTCAGTGTAGTACATACAATAAATAATAACGAGATAATAAAATAAAAGTCAATAGGAAGTGCACGACCGTGGTAAAAGCGTAGTGCTTTGGAATGGGCAACTAACTTCATCTTTCTGACTGACGGACTCTTTGACAATTCAAAAGTGCCTGTAATTGGTTTATTTGAAATATATGCTTTGAGTTTGAGTTTGAATGGCCGAATCGGGTGCAACTCGGTTATGTTCGGTGTTCCCGTGACAGATCTCATTACAAGTCCAGTCCATGGAATTAGTATGTAGTATTTGATCGATCACAGATTTTGACCATATTCTGACAAAGTGAAACAGGGATCTTTTCCGCGCCTGAACGACATTGACAGGGCGGTGTTAGTAAATATTTTGTGTTTGTCACAAAAAATGGCGGCATTAGTTCCAATTTTGGCTACGCGCCAAAGAACCTTACCCAGCAAATAAACTTGTCAGCTTTTGTCACTGTCGACTGTCACTGTCAGTGATACTGATACAGTGAATCTTATGTCAAATGACTAGTAAGGAATATACTACTCTCTAGCGAGATATTATTAAGTGAGCATGGATGACGGACGTTGGTTGTCGTGGAACTAGAACTACATAGAACTCGCATATTAAAGTTAAAAAAGGCGTCTTGTAAATATATCTGCGAACAAGTAAGGCTAGTTTAATTTCTATAGGTACCATTGGCATATCTAAACTGTATGCATTTACTAATCGTCAACAAGCAAAACCAAAACCGACGACAAGCTCAAAAAGTAAATAAATAAAATACAATTAATAATAACATCTAGAATGAACAATGCAAACATAGTGGTTATATCAAAATTTCTCCGAAATTAACTTTCTTTGTATGTACCTTGTATATTCTGAGTTCTGCACTGAAATATTTGTAAACAATTTCAGATCACACAATGAATAAACACAATGAGATATTACCGAAAGAAGTAAAAGTATCGAAATGGTACTTTGGAGGATTGGCATCAGCTGGAGCTGCATGTATCACACACCCGTTGGATTTGCTTAAAGTTCAGATGCAAACCCAGAAGGGAAAGAACATCTCAATGGTGCAACTTGTTGGAATAGTGGTCAAAAATCAAGGTAAAATTTAAATTATTTTTGGAACAATTTATTAAATGCTTAGAGCCTTTAGTAAATTACAGCCAAAATATTTTTAGACATCATCTGCAAGCAAGATTTGAAAATGGATAAAATTTGAGTGATTTATTTTAAAACTAAGATAATATTTAGTCAGTGAGTCATCTTATTTTAATATAAACTCAACCAGCACACAGAAACATAATTAATACTCCTTTTGTTTCCACTGTAGTTTAGCACCTGTGCGTGCGGAGCTTCACAATTTTATAGCGTAATGTCTACCTAAAACACTTTCGCAAAATTTCAGACTGCGCAAACGCCTAGTTTTCGAGAAAAAATCCTAAAGGTTCAGAAAATTCAAATTAATTACATAATAAAACTAGCTGCGCCCTGCGGTTTCACCCGTGGCGGTATGAAATATGTTTTACAACCTATTCTCATACCTACCAAATATACTTTAAAAAATTCATAAAAATTGGTTGAGCCATTTTGGAGGAGTGCGAACACAAACACTGTTTTTTTTTTTATAAATGGCATCTCGTAGTTGACCTTGAGAAGTAGTGACTACTTAACCGGAATATCCTGTGGCTGTCTGAAGCGAACTCCAAGCCACCAGCCAGGGGCGAATTTCTTGCATTACTAAGCGACTGCCTGTTAAGGGCACCCCCTGTGGGGTACGGACCTGGCTTAGGGCGTCGCTCAGGGGAGGACAGCAAGGTGGGACAGGCTGGACCGAATTTTGAAAGTTATTATTATCAGGGGAATTTAAAGTTATAGGCTCAGCTACGTTTCGTTTAGTTTTAGTTTCGTTGGCACCGTATAGTTTCCACCCAGGACCACGAAACGGGTTTTACCCAGAAGGGGCCTAGAGCAGCTACTCACACAAACGCCCACGTGTAAGAAACAGTAAAACCTGCCTTGAAAAAGGCATTTTTATCTGATCAATAATACGATTGATTAATCAATAAATTAACGAACCAATCGATGATCGGGTGTAGTCAGGGCGACTACGAAATCGTTACGAGAGCGCAATGAAAAATAGACTTAGCGACGCGAGTCATAAACGGGAGGAGCGTAAGCATACAACCGTTCACGACGACTCGACGAGTGTCGAGCGTCTAATGACAAACACCGTGCCACGAGATTTTTAAATATTTTAGCAATCGTCAAACTTTGGAAATTTGTTCCACCTAAGAATTTTCTTAAGAAATATTCAGAAAAATTCTTAGGTGGATCAAATTTCCAAAGTTTGACAATTGGTATGAAATTGATAATTATTATTCAGTAAATAAGAAAAGAAAGACAAAAAGGATATATCATTCCTACAGTCGCGAACCGCATTTTGATCAACATACGACGTAAAATAGCTGTAATTTGCAAAAAAACTAAATAAAATTGAATTTGACGGGCTACAGCTAAGGATTCACCTTAAAAGTACTCACAGTCGAGTGCAATTACACAGATTACTCTTTGGTCGAGTGTCTATCATACTCCTGTTTGCCACAACGATTGATTGACACCATGGCGTCCCGAAGTCCCCGGACCTATTACACTACGCACCAAACCAACATAATATACAAAAATTAATAACACTTCTCGACTTAGTAAAACGGCAACGTTACTAGGAGAACTTAGCATGCAAGAGCGAGCGATACGAGCTTGGGACTTGGGGCGGGCGCCCCAACTCGGACAGGTTAGGTTCGAAGGGCATGGCGCGGGCGGGGTCTACAAAGACCACGCCATTCCCTTCGTGGATATTTTTTATACCATCCAGAAGTACGAGCCCCCCGAAGCGGCTCTCCGTCGACTACGCCTTATATTATATACGCTTATATATTGCTTGAAAGCAAATTTAGACCCGCCAAGTGATCTTCCCCACCCTTATTACTCCCACTATCCCAATAATCACGAAAGAAACTTGCGACACCTACGGCTTTGTGCATTCTGGGATTTTCAAAAATATACTAAAAAGGGTTTATTCTACCCAAAAAAAAAAAATTGTTAAGTACTATAAAAAAGCGCCGGGTGTTAAAGTACAGTGGTTCCGAGCTGGCTGTCATTTTTTATAGAATGAAGATAATACTAAAATGTGTTATTTTTAGGTATCATGGGTCTTTACAATGGTATCTCAGCTTCATTGCTGAGACAGCTAACATACTCAACAGCAAGATTCGGAATATATGAGGTGGCTAAACAACAACTTTCTCCTAAAGATGTAAGTATTTGCTTATAATATTAAAGTCTAAACAGCAAAGAAAAAAAAAAAGTCTAAATGACAAAGTTCTGCAAGCGCCGAATACAAAAAGTGCCTTATACTTACATTGTTAAGTTACTATAAAATAAGCAGTAGAAGCAGTGATCACTAACACACTCTCAATAAAACCCCATTTTTTTAACAAAACTTATTTTTGGAAGTAGTGCTAAATTGTATGATTCTGAAGTAAAAATTGTATCCTTTTTATATTTTTTAGGGTCGCCCCATAGCGTTTTATATGTCGGCATTTATGGCTGGACTCGGTGGATTTGCTGGAGGATTTGTAGGAAATCCTGCAGATTTAGTCAATGTGCGAATGCAAAATGATGTCAAACTGCCACCTGAGCAAAGAAGGAAGTATGTAATAATTTTGTGTTGTGTTAACCTCTGAATACTCTGTAAGGTCGTTAGTGTCTGAAAAAGGAATTCATCCATACTAATATTATGAACGCGAAAATTACTCTGTCTGTCAGTCTTCCTATCTTAACTGTTACCTATCTATGTTAGAGGGTTTGGTGTCGGCACTTAGTCCTTCAGGTGGGCCATTGTATGTGTATCATGGAGGCTGTCGATAGCTTTTCCAACCAGCCCCCTCCCACCAGAAATTCATTACATCTCCTGGTCTGTTAAGAACATCTGCGTAAGATCTGGGTGACCCGAGAGTTTCTGTTCTAATCTGGCTGACGCCAGTACATTCAAAGAGCACATAATATGCAACAGTTTTTTGTTTGTTACCTTTTTACGCCTTAACCGCTCACAGGTTCACAGCCTCACAGGACCAGACCTGGGTTAGGACATAGGATAATTTCCGACCTACACGCGAGCAAAATCCAGTGTTATAATAAAAAGTAATTGGGAACACAAAAGATGAGAAATGGAATTAAAACCAATTCTAAATTGTTTGACTGTTTATGCATGCTACACATACAAACTACCCTACTGGATATATTTAAATGTTGCACATGTTGGCATGATGTTTAACACAAATGTTAGCTTTTAAGCCATGGAAGATATAATTAATAAATTTACTAGCTGTTATTACTATTTTTATAAACAAGAAACAGAACTGATATCACTGGTTTGAACTTCAATCCAATACTTGGAATATGTTTCAATTCCGACTTTATTTCAGCTACAAAAATGCTATTCATGGCTTATGGCGAGTAGCAGCAACTGAAGGTGTAACACGACTTTGGGCGGGAGCATCTATGACTTGCAGCCGTGCAGCCCTCATGACTATAGGACAACTAGCCTTTTATGATCAGATCAAGATACTACTTCTCAACACTCCATATTTCGACGAGAATGTCGTAACGCATGTCACATCGAGTTTATTAGCGGTAAAGTTATTTGTAACCTAAACTTGTGTAAACTTCTCTACTAGTTAATTTGTTTCTCTGGAAAGTTAACATGTTTTATTTAATATTTCCAGGGAGGTGTAGCAACAACTATGACACAACCGGTGGACGTCCTCAAAACACGTGCGATGAATGCCAAGCCAGGCGAATTTAATGGCATATTCCATCTCATCACCAGTACTGGCAGGGAAGGCCCCCTTGCATTCTTTAAAGGATACATTCCAGCATTTGCTAGGCTTGCGCCTCACACTATTTTAACATTCGTATTTCTAGAACAACTGAGAATGAGATTTGGTACAATCAAATACCAGACAGGTTAATCATTTAGAAGATTTTGCTGTAGGAAACATGCACTTTTGCATAGTTTTGTAGCTAGTCTGATTTACAAGTTCAAATCGGTGTTAATTCTTGATAAAGCTCCTAAAAATCTGAGTGATAGCTCATTGGATTCGGAATGACGTCTAGAAAAATGTATTTCAACGGTTTTACAAATAAAAAAAAAAACATTTTTAGAAAAGTTAGGCATTTGTTAACTAACAACATTTTTTAAGACCTCCGTTTTCATTGGAGACTACAAAAAATGTTTAAATAATTGGTCTATAAATTTTTCGCTTCTTGGAGCCCACCTTATATATATACTCAACAAGACTACGTGATAAAAATGTTTAAAAGTTGTTTATTTTGTTTATATTTTTTTTAGAAGAGAGTTCCGGGAGCCGGAACTTTTGAATAGGAAATTTCCTCCCCTTTAAGAATCTTTTTTCAAAATGTCTTAATTATTGATGGTTTTTGAATTATTTACGAACATCGAAGTGCTTTTTTTTTCATCTTAATTTATTAATGACTTGCGATTTTTTATATGCTGTAAAACCGTTGAAATACATTTTTCTAGACGTCATTCCGAATCCAATGAGCTTTATCATAGCTCATATTTGTAGGAGCTTTATCAAGAATTAACAACGATTTGAACTTGTGAATCAGACTAAGAATGGTTTTAGACAATGTGTGCTGACTAGACTATTAGATGCATTTAGTTATACAAGTTAAGGAATTCGAGCATCTTATATAATTTTTCAACAGAAATAAAGTAGTTGCTTGCATAGATTTTATAGTCGAAGACCCATGCATGTTTGGTGTTGATACTTGGCTTGACTGGTCCATAGGACGACGTCATGTCATGAGTTGATGACTGACAATAAAACATTTTTTCTGAGACTGTATGGTAAATCCTAAGGATAACAAACCCAAAAGAAGAACAACACTACTCCTGAATAATTTATTTTATTGAAAAGGCTAATAATTAGCATAAAATAGTATTTTAGAAAAAAAAATCTGCGTTTCAGCCGATTGTGTTGCTGACAAGGATCAAATTCTGTAAACAAAACAAAGAATGAATTGTTTTCTTTTTTTTTTAGAATATTTTTTTTTTTTTTATGGACAGGATAATAATCCTCTCCATAATCTATATTAAGGCTAGTTTTGTCACCTTTAGGATTGACCTCAAATAGTCAGGAAGTAAGTTATAATTTAATCACAGTCATGTGAGAGTTTTGATAGTTACCATTTTGTTGATGCTTTTTATTGTTTTCAAAGTTTTATAAATAATTTGTTATTGAGATATTTATAAATGGAATTAGGCGCGTTATTTTAGGTTACATACTCGGAGATTATTTATTTAATTTGGTATTAAACTTAGTAGCTGCTAGGCATTGGTGCCATTTCGTCAACTTTGGCCATAATTGGCTCGACTTGGTGGAACCTAAGGAGGCTATCCTAATAAAGAATAATAATACATAAGGTTACCGAAAGATAGTCTACTCATTAAAATTGCGCAATAAAAGTTGGGAACACTATCTAAACTATATGGTGTCATGCAAAAGGTACATTTCCGAAGGCGACCGCAGACGGCAGCGGTAGTGCCGCCCCAACGCAATGATAGACCTCAGCGACAATACTAGCGTCTATGCATTACTATGAAAACGCAAAAGCAGGTCGAGCGGCGACGGCATACTAGGACTGCTGTCAGTGGCTGTCACTAACAGAGCGACAAGAGTTATTATTTTTTGTGTGACAAGTTAGTCTTGCGAATCTGAAGATGTGGAATGCCGCTGCCGTCGTAGACGTTACGTTGCGTTCGAAATCAAAACCGCAGCGGCACTGTCGCCTGCGTTTATTGCCAACCGTTTCGTCGCTGCCGTCTGCGGTGTGGCTTCGGAATATAATACTATATACTGAGCTAAAACTGTTTTCCGGTTTGATATAGTAAAGTAAAGCTTCACGCACACGTATTTAAGCAAATCACGTGATCAGAATCGCCTTAGCCGTTCAGGATTATTTTTGTAAAAATCTATACTCCAACGCATTCTTATATGCGTCGTAACAGCATCGCCTCGGCTCGAGATCAGCTAGTAAACAGCGGTTACCGAGCTTACAGCGGGCTGACCACACGAATACGGCGAGCCGTCACCTCGCTTACTTAGGTTCGTTGCCACCTTCACCCAGCCGTAAACGGGGCGGCGGCGGCGCGCGGCTCGTTGCAAGCCGATAGTCGGCCCTTCGTAAGCGACGCGACTCCTCGTAGGTGCTGAGCTGATCCGTTTACGTGCTTACGTTGGTAGTTCATAATTGAAGATGACAAGTTAAGAAATGCCTTGTATAATAGAATAAAAAACAACATGATCTGTTATAGTTTTTTAAACATAAACGTAAGCACTGGTGTCAAGCGATCTTGATCATTTAACTATTGGCGCATAGTAATGTCTGTCCCTGTAAGGGTCAAGACACGAGTTTCTTACTTTTTAGATGCGCTATTTTCAGGGCTGTGTTGTTAAGAAATTATGTTATGTTTATATTGTGCCAAAATAATATCTTTAACAAAATAAGAATTTGATGGTTTTTAAAACACTATTCCATTATAATACGACAGTGGTTACAAACTACTATAATAGAATTTATTTTTGGATGTATTTTTTAATGATTTGAGATACATACATTCCTCAAAAACATTATATTTAAACTGTATTCAAATACACAATACGCCTAATGTTGTTTACGTGTTTCATATAGAACTAGCGACCTGTTGTAAATTGTTTACGTGTCCGTTTTAGTGATGTAAACTAACAAGTCATCATGGTTTGGCATCAGACAGAAATCACCAATGACTCTATTTTACACTTTGTGTCATTCCAGAGCCGAAAGTTATAATTTAGAAAGTTAACTCTAAGAAGTTATGATAGCTATTGTTTGTCTTTAACGCCAATTGTATACTAATTGACTTGAACAGTATATGTCTAAGCTAAGCAGTGTTCAATACCATACGTAGAACAGCCCCATTGTCAGCGAGGTAAAGCATCTCTTATTATTGTAAGATAATTACTTATCAGTTATCACTGTTACTTATGTAATCTCTACATAACTATTTACTCCAAACGCATAGCCAGTCTGGTTTGTTTTGTCAAAAGACTTACAAGGCAACTGGTACGTGTTATTAGTAGGATGATAAAGATATCACACTTTTATTCATCGTACATATAATTCTTCCATTCAAGTGTCCTAAAATAGTGACCGATTCGGTTACAAATCCTATCTTTAAAAACTTTATAATTGTTATTTTTTAAACTTTGACTTACTGTTATAGCCTTATACAAGCAGTTTTTGTTTTAACCCTAAATCTCGAGGGGGGTCATGGTACTCATCATTACGGACAACTTTTACTATGGGACCTACCATGAAATCGAGAAAAAAAAGTCAGCTGTTCCACACATCTGTGTTCACATAAGAGTCAGCGCGGACAGAGCGGCAAGTTGCTCAAGCAATTCTTCGAAAAAGATCAATTGTTCAAAATTATGAGTGCAATGACCTAATAAGAGGTTTAAGGTAAACAAAATCTAAGGTTGTACCTTTATGTAAATTATTATATGAATGTTATACAAATTCTAATGCGTGTAAGTTTTTATTAGTACCCAAGGTATTAATCAATGTTTGACATTATACTATACTTACTTAGCTAATAGTTTCTCCAAAAATAATAATTTATTACTTATTTGTATAAATTCCTGTGTTCAATAGTCACAATTTGTAATCAATATATCGCTCATTGGCAACAAGGGTGACATAACAAAAAAGTCTGCAATTTTGAGTTAATTATACGCAGTAAATTGTACTCTTTTTGCTGTACAAACGACGTTACGCTAAAGCCTAAAAATGTAGGAGCTAGAAAGATGTGAGTTAATGATTCGTCACACTCTTTCCACTACTTTTGAATTTTTAAATCATCTTATCCAAAAATTGCTCTTTTTTAATTATATCAAGCTTCTCGCAAATGAGCGATATTAGATATATTTTTTCGTATGCAATTATTTGACGTATTTAATATTGTTATTAATTGTTGTATGCTATAAAGGGCCTATAAGACCTTCCATCATTAGTCGAAATAAATAAATGTGTCCAATTAGTCGTATAGGACTTATTGTGTAGATTTGGATAAATTTTAGAATTCCATTTTGGTGGTTGTGTATTAAAATTCTTGTTACTCAACAGTCTTTGTTTTGATTAGGTACATGTCCTTTCCTTAAGTAAACTGGATTTAAAGTTTCCAGCCTCCGCTGCTACAGGGGTCCAAGGCCCGACTTTCAGATTGATGATCGGATTTCGTTTTGTCACGGCTTGGGCACCTGACCTACCGCCGGCGATTTTCGAGAAGCGGGTAGAGCTAGCAATTAAAAACGAGTTTGTGAGCTACAAGTACCTACGGAGTGCGCGCCAGCGACGAGCTATGTACCTACCAAGCTTGAGTCTTTAAAGGCTCTTACACATTATGTCGACAGACTGGCCGGCAGACATGCCACCAACAAGCCTGGCGGCATTGCCGGCGGGTATTTGAGGCGCCGAGCTTGTCTGATTATGCCGGCGGCATACCCGCACGACAAAAACCCGCCAGCTGTGCCGCCGGTATAGTGTGTAGGAGCCTTTAGTTTTCTGTGTTCATTCAAGTCCTGGAGGGTGCAGGTAGTTGTGCACGACGCGCAGAAGAGAAAGCTTAAATAAAAAAACCCACATGTCTTAAATTATAATATTATTTATTATAACTTTAGTGACAAAGTCATCGATGACGAGTGCATCAAACAAACATTGGCATTAATGGTGGGTTTTTGTCATTTAAAAATCATAACTATTCATTATTACACTAACACGGCTAATACCTAACGTTTTATTTTGCCTTACAAGTGGTTATAAAGCCAAATGAGACTAGAGTTCAAATGTCCAGTGTTTCTGCTTAGTTGTATTATGATAGATCATTCATTCCGGCGCTGGTTCCCGCTTGCTCGTAGCATGAGACTCTGGCCGGCTGGCTCTATCAATATTGTTGCAGGGCCTTGCATCCAAGGCTCGCCGTCCACTTGCATAGCACAAGATCCTTCCAATTCAATCTGTAATAAGCAAAAAAAACAATGTCATGGGTAATCTACACTAAATTCAATCTGCACCTCGATACTATTATCAAGGTGCAGGTTGTGGAACTATCGATAGTTAACCTAAAGCTAGTGACTCGCTACCAGAGATCGGATATTCGGATGCATATTCACCAAAAGTTGAGATGTTGGCCAATATAGAATGTGAATGCACTTTTGTATCGAAATTTTTTACTTTAGTTAAAGTTACTTTTTATATACACACACCACCCCTCCTCTTACACCACACACATATTTAGCATACATATATTTGCATCGGGGGTTAAACATTAATTTTAAATAAATATGCATCTGAATAGATATGCAATCCAAGAATCCCGGGGATTATCTTTTAAATATTTTTTTTTGAACGAAGGTGCTTATTTTGTTATATGTCGTTTCCATGCTATACACGCGACTTGTTATGCATTCCCGGTGTTCCTGGCAAACCGACTTTTACTGACTAGGCCTTTAGGATAAACCCGCGACCCTGGCAGGCATCGGCCCTAACGGACCCCGTCAATGTGTGCTGACATCTCTTTGAGGCGCGCGTGGAACACAACGCGCCGTCGACCCGGGCCTGAACCTTATCGGACGGCAAGCTGCCCACTTCTTGCCGTCCGCAAGCCCGCGCCAACGGTGGCCGGGAATCGGCTATCGACTCCCGACGTCCAGGGCGTCTCCTCCTGCGGTGACTAGGGGCGTGAGGGCGCAATGATTGCCTCACCCTCACACGCTCCGCCTCCTCCTTCGCGAGCATTACTGCTTCGCAGAAGGAGGTGACGGCTTCCCATGCCCTCTCGCTCCGTATCATGGCCTGGACTAGGGCCGAACGCGAGAGCTCGCCGCCGCCGATCGCCTCCGCGAGGACACGTCGGGCAGACTTCCACCGTATGCTCCACCGTGTCCTCCGGACGATCCACACAGTAGTAACACCCGGCAGTTTCCTCCCGCCTTATGCGAAACAGGAACCTCCCAAAACAACCGTGTCCGGTGAGGACCTGCGTCAGGCGGAAGGTGCTGACGCCGTAGCGCCTCTCAATCCACTCCTTAAAGAGGGGACTTACCGCCGCAATTGTGACGTGCCCAATGATAAGCAATACGTATCATATTGTATTTTTTGAAAAACTACTCACAACATTGCAATGTTAACGTAATGACTTATTTGATCCTGAGCAATCGATATCAATTTAATTGCTAGGTTTGATACCGTCGTTCCTATTCATATTGTTGCATATTTTCCAGGTCAAGATACTGTCGATAAGCTACTGGATTACCTATTGAATCTTAACACTAAATAAATTATTTCTGCAATCGCGTGCTAACTCACACATTTACTGACATTATACATGATTTAGAAGCCTCATTATTGTTTTCATAATTTTCACTTTAAATTAATTAATTAGGTACCTTAAGACTAGAAGCCTGTGTAAAACGGTAAGGTTCTGCCAAGCCACACTGCAATCTCGCAATGTGAAAAGATGATGAAATTCCAACCACCTGCAATTGTATATTTTATAGTAAATCAACAATAATTTATGTTTCTCAAATAAACGTATGAGCATCAATTTCTACGATTTTTTCAACGCATGAAAACTATGATTTAATGACAAAAAAAATTAAGCCAAAACATGTGTGGTTTGTATAATTGCATGGTAATCAATTTTATAGGTACCTCAAGTTTCCCATCGTGAATGCTCTGTTCGTCCACGTCTTCTTCATTGCCCATACCTACAATATAACCATGATTACGTTTTTGCAATTTGCAGGTCATCGATAGGTTGTATGTTGATCAAAATATGATTCACGACCGTAACAAATACAGGGCCAATCTATACTCCATTGTTTTAGGTAATTAACTAAAGGTTTTTAAAAAAGGATTTTTTATAGATGAAACTTTCTTGTTTAAAAATACGTTATAACAAAATTAAATTTATTTCCGATTTTTACGATAATTTCCCCTTAGTAAGTATGTTAAACTATCATTTATTCTTAAACTACTCTTCGTAGATGTAACTACTTGAGCACAATTTCTTTTACGAATTGTAATAATAATATAATATTTAATAATTAGTGCGTTTTAAAATAAAGAGCACAAAAAGGCAGGCTCTCTAAACCTTTAAAAAAATACAACGAATTAGACAACGTTGCTAAATTGAAGAGTATAACTGTGACGTAGCATTACAACTGAAGTGACAGGTATTACGTTTAGTCGGTTTTTTTTTTGTTTCTTGCCCTGTCCGATCACTATGTATGGCAAGCCGATGCCTTAGGAGAAGCGAGCTTAATATCTAGGTGTGATCGTCGACCACCACCTTACCTTCAGTGAGCACATAAGGATGGGTCGTTCGCACACCTCCTTCGCTCTCAGTAGACTCAACTTCCTATTGACCGCCCACAGTAAATTGTCTCTCAAATGCAAATTGCGCATCTACACCGCAGTCATCCGTCCCAACATGACCTATACTTGCATGTAAATTGCGCACGCAAAGTCCCGCCATCTTCATAAGATGCAGACCCTACAGAACCGTTTCCTCGGAAAGGTTACGAGAGCCCCCTTCTATGTCCGAAATGTGAATCTTCACTTAAACCTTCGAATGCCCACCATCCAACAGTTCATGAAACGCTTGTCAAAGCGTTTCTTCCACTGTGGCATAAAACACCCCAACGCCTTGATTTAAGCAGCCGCCTGCTACACTCCCTCCCGCATTAGATTCGCCGCCCGATGCATACCTTAATCACCCCCGACGACGCCACTACCCTCCTCCAGGAGAGTAGTAATTCCACCAGTACCTTAAAGATACACAAACACAGACCGCCGTCCTTCTGTCCTCGCCGGCGAGGTACACCGCGACGCCCCAATCTACGTCCGCCTCGACCCTTGCTCGAGCCAGCTCGCGCCGCTGAGCCTGTAGGCTGTTAAATTCGTCCCCCAATAATAATAATTCCGATCCAGCCTGTCCCTTGCCGCCCTCTCCCAGCGACGCCCTAAGCCGAGGCTCGTACGCCGCGAGGAGTGCCCTTAGCGTGTTGTCGCCTAGTTTGTAAGTTTTTTAAGCCCTGGCTGGGGGCCTTAATTTAATAGGGCAACCACAGGCATGTCCGGTTAAGCAGCCGACAACGTAATTTTTTTTTTGTTCCGTTTGGAAAATTCTCATGGATGTCCTCCGCCCTGGGGGAGTGGAGGGGTCTGTCAGACTCTTACTGATTAAAAACCACCTCGGTGTTCCATCTCACACCTGCGGCGGGGGTCGCGGGAACGTACGAATCTTCCGTAACCCCCGGCTGGTGCCGGCCCGCCCCTACGGACCCCGTCCGGTTGAGGGGGAGAGTGAGGTGTTTGACTCCCCCTGCGACGTCTAAGAAGGGCGCGCGTGGAACACTACGCGCCGCCACCTCGGGTCCTGATGTGTGGGGGGCGACAGACGTCCCCGAGTCCATCGCCCTAGGACCCATTTAGGGCGGCTAGAAGAGGGCGTTGTCCGCCCTCCGCCGACGCCTGGTACGCCTGCTGCGGGCCGGGTGAGAGGATGAGATCTCTCGCTCCCTTTCCGCAGCCTCCTTCTGCGAGATGACTGTTTCGCAGAAGGATACCACCGCGTCCCAGGACTCCTCGCCGCCGACCATCGCATTCACAACGGCCGGCAGCGAGAGGTCACTGCCTAATCCTAAGATGAGGGCACGGCGCGGCTCCTCCCAAGCGGCACACTCTGCCAGCGTATGCCGCGCCGTTTCCTCCCGGCAGTCGACGCAGTGGTGACACCGGGCATCCGGCTCCCTGTTTATGCGACACAATAGGTACTTCCCGAAGCAACCGTGCCCCGAGAGCACCTGCGTCACCAGAAACGACAGGGAGCCGTGCCTCCTCCCGGGCCAGTGGTCGAGCACTGGCCGGACCGGCTCGATGGTGACGAGGCCGGCGGTAGGGCGTGAGAGCCTGTCCCGCCATTCCGCCACCAGGACCTCGCGGAGCTGCAAACGACGCTGCTCCATTTGTCGCTGCATCGGTCGCTCACCCCGCGCCCGCGCTTCCACGCGCCACCGGTATAGTGACACGAGCACCTTCGCCTCCAGGTCCCAGGACGGGGATCCGGCCAGTGCACAAGCCGCCTCGTAGGAGATCGTGCGGTACCCCCTTACGACTCTGACGGCCATTGCTCTCTGCGGCTTTCGCAATACAGCAATGCTGCCGGCCGTCAGGTCAGCCGCCCAGATCGGGTCCCCCGTAAAGGGCCATCGACCGCACGATCCCCACGTAGAGCCGCCTACAAGCGGCGCTCGGGCCCCCCAGATTAGGAAGCAGCGTTGACAGCGCCCCGGCCGCGCCCAACAACTTGGGCGCCAGCTGACGGAAGTGGGGGCCGAAATCCCACCGGCTGTGGAGCACCAACCCAAGGTACTTCATGGTGGGCTCGACAGCGATTCGAACCCCCCCCCCCCCCACAATGTGGGATCCGGACGGTGGCACCCGCCGGGGACCATGAAAAGCCAACCTCTTAGGTTAACCTGCGAAAGGCAATAAAAAAAAGATAAATGCCCGTTATCTTGAAGCTTTTGACGTTTTCATATAAAATGCCTAATTATAATATGAATAACCCAAAATAACTTCGTTAAAAGTGCGTGTGAATACTGTGAAATAGGCTTTAGATAAATATCGGTATTTATGCTTGTAGCCCTGTCCAATAAATAAAATTATTTTAAAAAAGGTAAATTTTGTAAGGTGCATTCGGCTAACTCCGAAAATCGGGATATTCCAATAATTACAAATTTCAAGAAATCGCGGCAATATTATTGGATCTAGCAACATTCACCTAACCGCCATCTTAGTAAGCTCCCGCGCTTCAGTTGGCTCAAGAGGCTATGAGCGAGCGTTGGTGTGTCACGCGACATTTTTGTGAACGAGTGATATTTCGCGCGTTTTTTGGATTATCGGATTTACCCGAAGGTCTATAATTACGAAATCAAGTAAGTTTTTTAACTGGTGGTTTTTTAATTCGATAGATTTTCGTTTTAGCGCACTGTTGAGTAGGTTTAGGACACCCTAGCTCAAGGTTTTGTATTTTTTTCGGAATTAGTCGACTATGATAATTCTGAATTATGAACCATTCAGATTTACCCGATATTGATTTTCCAAAGAAATAGTCAGTGGTTTCCAATCTTTAAGTTTCTCTTTTTAAATAGATTTTTTAATTGCTATTTTCTTTCAGTTACACCTATTCAATGTACACCAACCTATTTTAAATTGTCTACTTGTTAAATGAAAGAATTTGTTTGATGTGATAAGTAAATATGCAGGCTTTTACATAGAGACAATAGTATATAATATACATTTCAATAATATAATATAAAATACATATACAAAACACATTCATTTATTTACAGATTGAGTTGACCCAGGCTAGGATTTTAGATGTTTTTTGGGTGTATTTCTAATGTATTATAAGAGTTTTGATCGATATGACTGTTTAGTGTTATAGACGGTCAGAACACTATATTTTAATTGTTTCAGGAACATGCCTAATAAATATATAAAAAGAAAACACCCCGATACACACAAGAAGATATAACCAATGCAGTTCGAGAAGTTAATAACGATGGGTTATCAATGTACGCTGCAGCGCAAAAGTGCGGAATACCCTCAACATCACTTTATGACAAGATCAAAGAAACTTGTAATACGAATGTTGTAGGTAGACCGTTAGCTATTCCATGGGAACTAGAAAATTGATTGGCCGACGCAATTAAAACTATGGAAAAGTGGGGGTTCGGCCTTTCAAGGGAGGAGGTGCTAAAACAAATTATATTATAATAATAACAAAAAAACTTGTTATGAATAATTATTGAAAGTTTGATAAGTAAACTTTTTATTGGAATCTACAGGCTAGATTTTTTTGATTCAGACATAACGTAAAAATAAAAAATTACGATATTTCATTTTAAATAAATAAAATGCTCTCTTTTATATAAGGTGAAATATCGTAATTGTTTAGCCAAACATATGCCATTTATATCGTATAAAATAATATAGTATTTTATTACTCTTACCTACATGAATGTATCTCTTACTTTAATATATTTTATGTTGAATCTTAATGATTGATTCCTTTTACCTACTTCATTTTGATTAAACCTTATTATATTGAATTTTTACTTTTATTTCAAACATCTTTATAACTAGTACAAATGGTGTACCTACTTACTAAAAGTTTGACTACCGTAGACAACTTGTAGGGTAATTCCGAAATTCAAATATCACATGTGCAATTCTGAAGTATGTTCGGCTAATTCTGAATGACAGTTAAAAGTGGTTTTCATATAGTTTTAGCATACGGACCATATTCCTTTTTCGTTCAAAATTACCTTCAAAAAGAAATATTTCTCGATTTTGACCTCTGAGTAGCCTAAACATATTCATATGTATATGTAACTATATGAAAACCACTTTTAACTGTCATTCAGAATTAGCCGAACATACTTCAGAATTGCACTTGTACACAAATAAAAATAATCGGATTTTTAATCACTTGTATCTATATATACCAAGGATATTATTAAAAGTCTTCGAAACAGAGCTTTAGGCAGTCTATTCAAGTAAATTAAGTGACCTAAATTAGTTTCATTAGCTCCACCAATTCTGAGTGGTATATTAAAATATGAACGTCCCGCCAACTCTTCAAAAATCCTTTCGTAATTACCCGAATGCACCTTAATAAAAGGTTTAGCACCCATGACTCAAGTGTTTTTTTTTTGTCTACCTTTTTTAATTACTTAAACCAACGGAGTATAGGACCTAGGGCCTAGAGGTAACTAATTATTTATTTTTATTCCAAACTTTATAAGAAAAATTAATAATTCCATCAGACACCTTGACATCTCACTGAAAGGAGATCATTCAGGCGTCGGTAATTTTTTACCCAAAAGTAAGCCAGCCGGAATATAAAATAGTAATACAGTTTTCTTACGTAGTATTACAGTTTTCTTACGTAGTATTACAGTTTTCTTACGTAGTAATACAGTTTTCTTACGGGAAATGACATCTTGTAAGTATACAGAGTGGCAGGGATATTGACATGCAAACTGTAACCATGAATTCAGCACATGATTCTAGACACCCTTTTATTTTTTGGGTGGGAAATCATCAGCGTAGAAATTTTTCGTTTGTTATCAAAAAAGTATCTGCTGTTTCATAGAAAAGTGCATTACCTATGCAGTCAAAATGTAATGGACAGCAAATTAATTTTTTTAACAACCTACGAAAAATTTCACCGCATCGGGGTTTAGAATTATATACTGAATCCATTGTAACAAGTTGTGCGTCGATGTCCCTGCCACCCTGTATGTTTTAGATACTATTACACCCAAAGTTTAGTTCCACAATTTTATTTAGCTTTGTAAAGGCTGAATAAAACACGCTCAATCTTACTTGATAAATTGCAATTTGCATAAGAAAGCATAAAAAAATGATTTTTTCAAACTCACATAACAGCTGTTTTTCGTAACAGTAAATAATGTTCAGGACGTTATTCTAGTGCGAATCAGATTTTTCTTTTTAGTCGGAACTTTTTTTTGGGAACGATATTTAAGACGTCCTTACCCGCGTCCTAACCTGAACCGGAACGCGTGGTCGCAGCGTCAGAGGGCGCGTTCCGGTTTTCTGAACAAAAAAGTGACTTAATATGTATGCGACTATCGCGTATTCGCGCGACGATCTCTTTGGTTCGAGACGTGGCCTTAGACTTTAGAGCAAATTTTCAGTATTCGTCATAATGAACAGCGGCTACTGACTCCACAGGTCGACGCCGGCGCCCCAGGACGGGATGTTGAGCGCCACGAGCGCCTGCAGCGGCGGCAGCGCCAGCGCGTCGGCGGCGCCGCCCACGCACACGCGCAGGCGCCGCTCCAGCCCGCCGCAGCCGCCGTCGTCCAGCGCGCGCCCCGCGCCCAGGAACGCGTACGCCATCTGACCGAGCGAGCGAATCAAACGCTGTTGCGATCCATTGCGGGCATCGAGCACAACGAACAAGCTCACTCAGCTACGAAGTCGTTTAAGATTCATTTTTTTTTAATCAATTAACCATTTCAAGCTCTCACATGAGATGCTGAAAAGTAATTTTTCGAATGATTGTGTCAATTTAAATTTAGAAAAAAACTTAAGTATTATTCATCTTCCGTTGCTGACTGAACCTACCGTTATAAGTTTACTTTTGTCACACGAAGGAGTAATAAAAACGCTCACTTCGTCTATATTAACATAGCCAATAGGTTGCACAAATGAGGAACCTATGGCGTAATTTTATGCAGTTAATATATGTACATGTCCGCACTATACCTTGCATAGGTCGTTAGGATAAATTAGGAACATGGCTATCATCGAAGAAATATAGCAGGCGTAAGCGTAACCTCCAGCCAATATAACAAGTACTACAATTACAGCCCAACTTACATAATTGAGTGTACGACTAGCGTATCTGTAGAGGAACTGCGCACGCGCGTGATGGAAGTCCAGGGCCACCTGCGCGTCCACGCCGATACTCGCGTAGTTGTACGCATGCAGCACGCGCGGCTGCCGGTAACGAATCAGTCTGCTTCGCTTCGGAATAATCGTGACCTTCCACCTGTTAACGAAATTAAATGTTTATTTCTGTACGTAGATCTTTTAAAACACTTTTGATCACTTTAATCTGAGATATCTAAACCTGTCTAGTGGTTGATGACTAGCTTGTTTGACAGCGTTAATGATGTTGTGCGCGTCCAGAGTAATATGGCCGCCTGCGCCCCAGCCCAGCACACGCGACAGATCATTGCCCGTACCCATGGGTAAGATCGCAACTGCAGCCTACAACAACAGAAGATTACACAATTCATTCGTTTTTGAATCATCTCTTCGTCTTATTCTTGTTTTGAAGCTTATCATCCAAAGGAGTTCTAAAATAGAAGTAGGTTTGAAAGGTAAAGGTTCCCGGTGCTGAAGTGAATACAGTCACTTGAGACATTTCAGCTTTGGGATGGCTTTGACGATTGCTTTGGTATTTCAGATGTGTGTTTGGTGTGTGGTGACCACTTAAACCCCTTACAAGCCAGAACAATGTTAAACAACAACGCGCAACATCGTTTCTCGCAACATTTGATGTTACGCGATGTTCTTTTGATTACCATGAATACGGAACATTAGCATGTTGCCAATTACTATAACATTCTTGTAGCCAGTAACGATGTTTTCACAACAGGTTTCAACACATTAAACATGCTGCTGAAACAATGTTTCGCAACTTTATTTCCGGTGTACGTATACGGAGCTTCTCTTTACCATCAGTTGAGCCGGCGGCTTGTTTGTCATCCAATAACATAAAAAAACGATTAGGCCTGTATTCTAGATCGAACCTCACTTGTAAATAAGTACCTATAGGCACAACAGGCGTACAGTAATCATACAGCATCCTTCGCGTTTATTATAATAATTCTTTCAGGGTGCTGATTGGTCTCTCTCTCTCATAGTTCATAGATGATACTTTGGCAACTCCTACATATATACTTAAATAGAATATATCTCTTACCTTTACGTGTGGGAAAGAGAACAATGAGTTCATGACCCACGCAACGGTTCCATCTCCGCCAGCGACGAGGATACGACATCTCGGCGGCAACCACCGCACTACGCTCTCTGGGGAAGTTGAGCTAATATCCACCACCTGTAAATTCACATTTAGACTTGAATTTATGCTGGAGTTTCCAATATGTTCGAATGAAATTTAAAAATAACTAAGGTTCTTCGAAAATCAATGATGAATAGTCAGTAACAAAACTCACTTGAATAGGATTCAGGAGCCCTCTAAACAAAGAAAGTACTTCGTCACTCCTGTTGCTTCCAGACTTGGGATTTGCTGAAAGATTGTGCATGAAATAATTATTACAAATAACCTAATGTTTTTTGCTATACTCCATTCATTGCCCAGGAAGATCGAGTAGGAAATGATTTATTCATTCTAAAATTATAAAATGCTTATTATTTTTTATTGCTAAAGTACCATAATTTTCATTAGAATTGCAAATAAACATGCTTGTTATGCATAGGCGTTCACTGAGGTTAACTGCGTCTACTAGTTAACCATCAACCATGCTTTGTGAATCTTATTAAATGATACTTATTAATTCGAACAGTGTCATATCATTATACTGCCATACTGGGGAGGTCTACCTAAAGTTTATTATTTTAAAACATGCAAAGGTCATACTGTAATTATAATTTGCTCTTCTGTGAATATTGTTTGACGGTAAAGACTAAGAGCCAGTGACCTCTGCAGCATACAATGCATAGGAAACAAACTTACAAAATAGAAATGACTAGACGCAAACCAAAAATTTTAAGGGATCACCCTTCAAAATTTTGGTTTGCCTCCAGTCATTACTATTTTGTAAGTTTGTTTCCTATGCAGGCATCAGCCTGTAATATTTTAAAGGTGGTATTAGGTGTGAAATATAATTCTGCACAAATAAGTCTCCGCCTTAAAATCTCAAAGGATTTAAGTCTGATCATAAGCAAGTAGTATGCATATGTATGTAGAGTGTTTTTGTTTGAATTTATGCAAATAAAAATCCAGGATACTCCATTGACTTCCAACATCTTTTTGGAAATCTCAAGTTTTGGCATATTAACAAGCAAGCCAGAATAAGTATGTTCTAGAGGCCACTAGGTCTAACTCTAGCAGTGTAATAACTTGGAATAATATACTGTTTTCATTCAGAATGGAAACATACCTAAAATTATGAATGGTTCCCAGTCATTGTCACCTGGGTGCTTTATGTTAGAAACAACTCCTTTTTCTAACTGTACACATGCAGGAGGAATTATTATATTCCTGTACTTTTGAAAGTCACAGTGCTGTAAAATGTTATTCAAAACAGATATTTTTAGTAAAATATTGTCATCAATCATAGATAATATTGTTAGCCCTGTCATATCCTTTGCCGGAAAGGCCTCTCTTACAATAGACAAATATTTTAATAAGCTTGGTAAATCACATCAAGCTATGTTAAATAATTGACTAGGCTTAAACCAACCTAAAACATTTCCAAATTTTTGTTTTTTACTTCTAACAGCTTACATATTACAATCTACTTGGAAAGCTATTTGATAATGATTTGAACATGAAAAATTAAAAGTCTGGCTGTTTACTTGTAAGAAACTCCATTGTATGTCATCATACAAATGTCAATAATACTACTCCATTTGCATAAAAACATGCATCAATACATCCAATCATTAAATTCAATCAATTGATGCCTATTTATAATAAATTATTGTATTAATCATAAAATAAAATTACCTCATTATCACTAGCAAGTGAGTGAGCCCACAATTTTGTTCTTTGACACCATGAACAGAAGTATCTTTTAAGGCTTTCTTCATGCTGATCCACACTCTCAGTTTGGCTTGTTCCCACTAATAAACATTTAATTTGATACTACAACAATTTAATAAAATAACTTCTCTATGTCCACAAAACATAATTAATTTTCAGAACACATACCATGAACCCAATGATGGTAGAATGGTTTATCCCCTGGCCATGCAACAGGTTTGCATCTCAACTTTTTATCGATAGCTCTATGGCACCTTTTGCATGCACTCACAGCACAGCATTCACAAAAAAGTCCCACTATCGGCAACATGAGCTTACCACAATTTGTGCACTGTAAGAAATTGGAACAAACTTGTAAAATTTCAGTCAAGCTGAAAAGGCCCCCAAAGAAGTCCTGGATTTTAGTTAGTAAAAGCCAGTGTTCAGCAAGTGCAAATATGGTACAAAATAATACTAAGAAAAATACTAACACTTTCAAAGGGCAAGAGTAAATTTTAATAGTCGAGCTGGTTAATGTAAGGAGCTCAACACACCAAGCATGGTGCAGTGCATCGCAGTGCGGTTTGTGTACTTGAGTTTTGATTTTTCATGCCCCTAATTTGTAACGAAATGCTATAAAAACAAAGCCGTGCTTCACCGCGCCGCGCTTTGTGAATAGAGTTCCTAAGATTTACTTACATAAATATTATATGGTACAGATTTGTTACATTGAATGCTTCTCCAAGTATGCCCTCGGCTTCTATATCGTGTCCGCATGTAATTATTGTCAGAAAAAAGGGAATGAAAAATTCGATAAGCCAAATAAACGAGAAACACACCGCCTACTAAGACATAGTGATTGCAAATTAAAACGTCATTCAAATTAAAAAAAGCTTCCATTTCGAATTTGAGCGTAGTAAGATACTGTTCAATTAATTTAGAACGTTCTTATAAACAAAAGTATGAATTTATCATATGAGAGAAAATCGATAATTTTATTTCATTGTTTTGATGAGCACAAATGACAAATTAATCAAATTACAAAATTGTCATTGTCACTGTCAATCACAGAACATGTATATACCTAGTATCAATATATATTACAATGTTACAATATAAAAAAAAATTATGAAGGGGAGAGCGAAAGGGTATCCCGCGAAATTCAAATTTTCTTACGTTTTTGCTATTTGCAGGTCAGTATCAGGTTGTACGTCAATCTAAATATGATTTGCGGTCGTAAAAAATATGTATTTATAGAATTATAATCACAAAAATCGTCAATACATCGTTCATTGTACCCTAATCTAAGACTATTTCATGAAATCTTGACATTTGAGGTCAATTCTACCATAAGGAGTTGTATTGCTGATTGTAATGATTATAATTCTGTAAAGCCATATTTGTTACAGCCGCGAATCACATTTTAGTCAACATACAACCTGACACTGATCTGCAAATTGTAAAAAACGTAAGTAAATTTGAATTTCGCAGGCCACCTTATCGCATAAGGCTCGCTTACACTACATTTTTACTTTCAACCACTCTAATTTAGCGCCACAATCCGCCAAAAAAGTATAACTGTCACTTGAACATATATTGACGTTAGGCGAATGACATCTGGGAATTTTTACCAAAAATTTGAGTAAATAATGTAATTTTAGGATGCGTTCAAAATATTTTAGGGTAAAAAAAGCACATAATATGTATAACATAGTCGGGTGGGAAATAATTTCCCTGTATTTGCATAAGGCTTAAGATTCTCATAGCCAAAAGTAAGGGACTTTAGTGATAGTTTAGTTCGGTGTACCAGAGAATCGGCACCACTGTCTCTTGTTTTTAGGTGTGACTGCCACAACGTGGCTTTTCTTTAGTTCGGGGCCTTAGAACTGACGTCATTCCGGCCCTGGTTCAGGCCATGGTACGGAGCGAGAGGGAATGGGCAGCAGTCACCTCCTTCTGCGAAGCAGTAATGCTCGCGAAGGAGGAGGCGGAGCGCGAGAGGGAGAGGCAATCACTGCGCCCTCGCGCCCCTAGTCGCCGCAGGAGGAGACACCCTGGGCGTCGGGAGTCGATTGCCGACTCCCGGCCACCGTAGGCGCGGGCTTGCGGACGGCGAGCAATGGGCAGCTCGCCGTCCGGTAAGGACCAGGCCCGGGTCGACGGCGCGTCGTGTTCCACGCGCGCCTCAAAGAGATGTCAGAAAAATTGACGGGGTCCGATAGGACCGATGCCTGCCGGGGCTGCGGATTGTTCGAAAGAGTTACCGTGGCCCTGGCGCACAGGCAACTGAAGGAACACGGGTGGGTTTTAGTCAGTAAGAGTCTGACACGCCCTTCCGCTCCGCCCAGAGCGGGAGAGGTCATTTGATGATTTCCCACACAAAAAAAAAAAAAAAAGAACTGACGTCATAAGATGAGGGGCACATTGAATAATCACGATCTCCGATGAGCTTCCTCTCGAATTCATTCCCTGCAAACCTCCTGAGCACCTACTGAGCCTCCTCCTGATTTAGCGTTCCCTATAAATCCTTTCATCATGTGTACTTCGAATGAAGAATATGTATTTTGTAATCATTCCTGTAGCAGATTTAACCGATAAAATCCCGGTGGCCCTCTGTAGGGCCGGGGTTGCGCCACTGTCAAGCCCGCTGGCCCTCTAGAGGGTCGCGCGGTCGTGCGGTTAAATAACTATCATTATTGCTTCTAAATGAGGGCTAATATCGTATTTTGAGCATTTCACTGTAAGGGTTTTTTTTTTTTGGGCTGATGAACTGTCTTGTTCCACGACATACCGGTGGCGCCACCCCGGCCCTACAGAGGGCCACTGGGATTCTATCGGTTAACGGAGTTTTGTAGGTTTTTCTTTCTCCGTCTACTTCCCGCAAACGTTTCAAAATTATTTAATTCTTCTACGTCATTCTATAATCCCCTAAAGGATTGTTGAAATCCATATTTACTACGGCACAACTCGTTATTAGGAACAAAATTAGCTTGAAGCACACAATAACCCCTTTGGATCGATCAATTGATTCAAATAAAATCCGCCATCTTGCCTCTTAGCATCCTCTTAACAGCTGGTGATTAATTTTGACAGCTACTAATCAATTGCTTAGCGACCTTTTAGCGCTAAATAGCGTTTTTATATAAGAATTTTGTTAATCAGTTGCTTAGCAATTGATTATAATTTAAGTGACGTTTATAAATAAGACTGTTAATGATAAACAATGAAAATGCAAAAATTGATTTTTGTTTATCATGATCATGGTCTAAAAGAACAAGGCATATCTCTATGTAGTCTGTGGAACAAGGTCTGGCATTTCGGGCCGGGAGTGACGCGTCACTAAAAAATATATATAATGCATGTCGTTTCGTTTGTTTAATCAAACGAAACAATTAAATTTAAATATACCAACGTAATTGTTAATTAAAAACTCAAAGTTTCAACGGGTTGGCACAGGTGGTTATGGAGTTATCACACTACTGGTAACACAGAAACGGGCTTCCTCATTACCATTCCGCTATTTTGTCGTGTATTGCCACAGAGTATTTTATACACGAATTATGAAAACCTTTCCAGTCACCATTCTATTAAAAAATACATATAAAGCATTTAAATTGTCGTTCCGTTTTTCTAATCAAACGAAACAATTTAATTTAAACATAAACCAACGTAATTGTTAGTTAAAACCTCCTTGATTTATCGGATTCGCACAGATAATAAAGGCGTTTGGGGAGTTATTATTAGGTACACACTACTGGTAACACAGCGGTGATGACGTAGGCTTGTGTCTCCCACGTGACCACTGCGTCTCGGAATGCAATACCTAGCGAAGTATATTATGACTAATTAGTCTGTGTATATTATTATACCATGCTATAACTATACTGAAGTGTATTGCTATTCTTGTTTAATGCATAAGCCGGTTTCGCTCAGTGCCAGCATAAACCACAGAGTACGTGATATATAGGCGTAAACAGTGATTCCTAAACATTTATTTGTAGACGTCTAACAATTTTGTATGTAATTTTTCTTTTACTATAATATTAATTAAAATGGTTGGTTGTTCTATTCGGAACTGTAAGAGTAGAAGTTTAAAAGGCGGTACAATAAGGTTTTTTTCATTTCCCCTAAAGGAATCTGTAGCCAATGAATGGCTGCGCTATTGTGGACCTAAAACAACCATTAAACATGGTAAGTACGTAAAATTACTAATGTATTTAAATTATAATTAGTAGTGTTCTGTACTGCATTCTCTAATGCTAAATCGCGGTAAGGTTATTGCTATTTCTTTATAACCTTTACGGTTTCAAAAATGTACTCTGTGTACGGTTTCACTATAGAGATTACTGCACAGAGTTGACAGCTATACCTGCCATAGACTATAAGAGTGACGTGAGGCTCACAGAGTTTTAGAGACTATACTGAAAGTGGGACTTGGTTTTGCATGTAACATTTTTATAAAGGCCAATTCTTTTATTTTCAGGAAGAGTATGTTCTAACCATTTTTTATCTTCTGACTATTTCAAGACACTGCAGCAGATTCTCTTAAAGGAATCGCCAAAAAAAGTGAGAAATTTAAAGCCAGACGCAATACCTACATTACTGATTGATGATATAGATAATCAAAATACGCTTAGTATGCCGATACATGTAAAGAGCGAAATTGAAGATACTTCAGGCAACATGAAGTATTTTCCTGAATGTAATACAACACCAACTAATGAGGTTGCAGCCTCTTCAAAGATTGTTGAGAAAAGGTATGTACATTGAAAATTTTAAGGGTTCCGTACTTCAAAAGGAAAACGGAACCCTTATAGGCTGACAGACAAACAGACGGACGGACAAAGAACTGATTCATTGTCCATCCGTCTGTCTGTCTGTCAGTCTGTCATGACCCTTTTTCTCAGGAACGCGTAGAGGTATCAAGCTGAAATTAATATCAAATACATAGGTCTATGGTCCCTTGCAGCTCAAAAAAAAATCAAGCTTCTAAGTAAACGGAAAAAAGAAAATTAAAAAGAAAGCGGCCTCGGGCCGCATTTTTTCATTGCGTTTTGTCTACTCGCAAATAAATCAAAACCTATACGGTACTTCCCGTTGACCTAAAATCATGAAATTTGGCAAGAAGCAAAGTCTCCTAGCACAAGTAAAGGAAAATGTCCGAAAATTGTTAATTTGTGTCACATAAAAAAATTGGGATTCCAAAATTAAATTTGCTGTTGGAGAATAATCCTTGACGTATATCTATGTATATATGGGAGAACATGTTTTTCAACTACAATGTTGTTTGTTTTCGGGATAAATTCTTTTCAACTACGGAACCCTCCATTGTGCGTCCGATACGTACTAGTCCAGTTTTTTTATTCTATTTTATTTTAGTCATGAGAAATTCAAAGTTTCTGTTAATAATATTACTTATTTACCTTTGTAACTGTATCTAATCTCCACGAGAGCCAATTATTTTTATTCTTTGTTTCAGTGACGAAAATATCACGATCTCTCTGGCAGAATATAAGCTATTTAAAAGGACTTTCAAAGAACATGAAGTTTTAAAAAAAAATCTGGAGAAAGTTTTTACCCCCGGTCAAATTCGTTGCTTCATGAAGCTTAAAAAGCGTCGTGTCAAATGGACCGCGGAAGATATTGCTGCAGCTATTTCGTTAAGAAATATAAGTCCAAAAGGCTATCGTCACTTGAGAGCCACCGTAGGAATTCCTTTACCGGCTTTTTCCACTCTCCGCAAATGGGCGTCCAAGTTTCAGATTAAGGAAGAGCTAGTATAAGACGTTGTTAATTTGATCCGTACCGTGCGATAAGGAACTTCGTTCCAAAATCGCGGCGGGAAAAAAACGCGTGCCGCGCTAGTTATGTAACAAATAGAAAGCGGTACGCACGACGACATAATTATCAAGCTATACATTTCCCGTATAAGCTGATTTCTTATTGTATGTACGAAAAGCCTATACAATGACGGGTCAGCTAAAACTGAATAGTTTGATATGTCGGCGTATGTACATACATACATCTATTTACACGGTAGCGATTTTTTATCGCCCGGTCTTCGATTTTTAATGCTCGGTGTTGATTTGAATACGACATACGATGTTCTGTACTTGTGTTCCCACGAATCGCCATAAAAAACATAGAATCTAGTATGCAAGAGCGAGCGAAGCAAGCTCGGGAATTTGAGTACCCCACCTGTACGTAAGGTCTGAAAGGCTAAGATTAGGACCAGATTCCATAACCTAAACTGCTATAAAACGAGTTTAAGCTTTTCGTCATAACTCGAAAAAGTAAGTTCTCTTTCTGTGGTAAACGAAAACAGAAGCTATTCGAAGCAAATTTTTTAGGCTCGCTTCGCTCGCTCTCGCAATATACGTTCTCTTGATTCTTGAGCTTTTCTTCATAAGTCGTCAAAGCAACTGATTCCTAGTTCTTTTGGAGTGATCAAAAGAAAGTGTAACCTATCCGAGACTGCAAAAATTTTCAGCTCACTTCTCGCTCTTGCATTAACAGGCGGATACAGGGGGGGGAGGCATGGGGGTTCATGCCCCCCTAAGAGACAGGAATGGCATACTTGCGTCTCAACTTTTCGATTTAATTCAGCCGAAAGGTTCTCCACTCTACGCCACTTAAAAACATGGCTGCGTACGCGGACACGGGACGAGCGGCTTTGCGGACTTGCACTCCTACACATCCACAGGGATGTCCGAGTTGATGTCCATAAAATTATAAATAGCTTTGCCAAAAGCGGCACAAAGCGCGTTAACTTTATTTTGTAAAAAATAAAGCTAATAAAAACTTAATTTTTTTGTTTACTTGTGATTTTAACCCTAGCTCCGAACCTTGTCAGAATTGCCCCCCAAAATGAAATCCTGAGTCCGCCCCTGCTTGCATTCTACATTGTAATAGTTCCTTGAGCTTTCTGCATAAGTTGACAATGTAATATGTAACTCCTATTTCCGTTTAAAAAAATAAAACAAAACCTACCCGAAAGCGAGCGAGCTCGAAAATTTTAACAACCTGCCTCGTAACCGAGGCGGGTTAAAATTTTTGAGCACTTCACCTCGCTTTTTCACCTTACATAATCTACTGTTCCAATGCTTACTATTTATCAAAAAGTGTTGCGACCATTTTGCCAGCATTATTAAGTACTCCCCCCCCCCCCACGTAAAAGCTGCGTTCCTGAAGAGCATATGTAATATGGAGCTGAAGATGTATATAACATCACGCCTTTAATCCCCGAAGGAGTACCTACGTATAGTACACCCACATTTCACCAGTTATGTTTAAGTCCCATGTCATAACGGGCGTCCCTATAAATATTCCTCAGCACCTATGGGTGACCCCCCCCCCCCCAAATTTTGGGCTGCGACCGCGCCTGCCTACAGTTTACAAGTTAGGCCTACAACGTTCTCACATTCACACATATAGAAGAATCTCTAAAAAAGATAAATAAATGCCTATTTAGATGACTTGATTACCATTACAACAGTAACAAATCTGAATTAAAATCCTGTCTACAAAAGCCCTAAGCTAAAAGTTTAAATAAGAATTGGAGGTATATAATAATGTCAAATAATGAGAAGATTATGTCAAATAAGAAAGTAAAAAAGAAAACTACTTTTATAAATAAACTTCGAAATTTGGGAGCAGTTAATAGATATTTACTTAATGATGTCGTTAAGGAGGTACCAGGGAAGCCACATGTGCAGAAGGAATGATTGCCAAACTTCCTTGTCTTCAACGTAGTCTTTAATCTTATATTAAGCATTTTTGTTAAGGATTTTAACGTTTAATGTGGGTTTTGACCTTTCCATCGCTAAGTTCTGTAACTGACTTTGGTAACTTGTTATACAAGCGGATACTGTTTATAAGAAATGACTTGCTTGTTTTAGTTAATCTTAAATTTGGGTACTTATCACAATTTCATTTTTACTACGTGAATTGTATGGGAAAGGTTGGACATAGGCATTTCCGATAAAAAAGTCTAATTTTAAACAACGAATAATGCCATCGTATTTAGTTACCAAATGCCTTCAAAACTTGTGCTGACAAATTTCTTTCTACCTCTAGTATTTCGGGAGTTAATTGAGAAAATGTGAAATCTTACTATGAAAATGATTGTATCTATTTCTCTGCCGCCTGATTGCGGCCTCGTTCCACGTTGTGGGCTTTACTATTGTATTACGCATAGTGAAAGCTACATTAACTGCTAAGACAATTGGTGCGCCAAACGTAGGTACACCTTCTGACATATAGGCTGATTTAATTTTTGATGATGGATTTTTGAATCGACCTCTCTACCCCCTGAATCTGGTGCAGCGGGGTAATTACGTAACACACGAACAGTAGGAATGGATTTCAGTTTGGAATGCACATAAAAATATTAATCTGTTTAAAAAATACAGTGATATCCATAATATAAATACAAGGAACAAACACAGTTGTCCCTACAACCAGGCTGAAGAAAATAGGTGGCTCGTTTAGATGCCAATGCATACGTTTTTGTAATAAACTTCCTAGCGACATTCAAGATCTAAGCCTTAATAAATTCAAATCTTTTATAAAGCGGAAACTATGCCAGAAAGCCTATTATACTGTGAAAGACTATATTGAGGACAAAAAGGCTTGGGATTGAGCTGCTTCAATAATTTTTCACTGAATGTTAATTTTATTTTGCTTACTATTTTAGACATGAATATTTACTGTAAAAAGTATTATATTTTTTAAATTATTGTGAATGTGAGGACTATGTGGGTCATTGGTTCAGTTTTAATCATGGTCTGGCAGTTTAAGTAGTTTATGCGGCCTACCCAAATGTCCCTTCTTTGGTATTGTTCAATAAACTAAAGACTTGGCTAAAAGATCTTATCAACCGGGCCATAAAAATACTTATAAAAAAAAATGGTATTGTTCGTAGAATCGTTGAGCTCCTTAAATTCTCAGTTGAGCTGCAGCGTTACCTACTGACAAATGTGTGCACTGACTGGACAGGTCCACTTAATCTGTGTGGTTCTATAGAGGTATGAGGACCAGGGTGTAAAAAAGTTCACTCATACTCTATGGAAAAGGGAGGATCCTCCGACCAGACGGGTCTTGTGTTTGATGGGCAACTGCCCGACGATTGATGTCGGGATGTTGTATATATGCTAGTTGCGCGGTAAACTTTGCTTGCGCGATGCAGGATTTTGCGTGACGTCAGTATGACGCGTAGCTCGCATGTGGTGTTTGTAGATGCCGCTACAGTTCTTTCCTCAAAAGACCATTTCAGACACTAATTTACATGGTCCTCAAACATTATGATCGATTTTTTATATACACATTGACATTGATGAATTTTATATATATGTCGCAGCGTGGCTCCATCTTTTATTTTGATTAAGAAACTAAGAAGCTACCTACGTCAATGTAAATCAAACTGAAAAGTCAAGTGTTACACTTGGGTAAGGTCGATACTGCTGTGGTGACATTTAATTGACAGCCGTCACATGAGTGACGGTAGACTTCTGTCAGTCACCAACATTTGTCATCCTACGGAAAATGACGGTGACGGTGAGAGCGGGCATTCATATTCTGTTAGACGCAAAGGCGAACGGTCGTGTTTTCTATTGTCACCACGTGCTTAATCGAATTTACCGCGTTTCCAATTCTAATCTGTTCATCGGCTTAATCGTTAAACATTTTTGTAATTAGTGTGCAGCTAATAAATAAACAGTTCCTTCAAGTTTTCCGAGTATTCTTTTTAATCTACGGCCATGTGTGACCACACTGATAGATAGCGAGGCGCCCTATCTAACCTCGTTATATACAATGACATGAGTATTTAGTTTGTAAAGTTTTTTTTTCTTCTAATTGTTGTTAATGTGAGGACTTTGTGGGTCATTGCTTTTTGTTTTTCTTTTCTCAGTTTTAATCATGATCTAGCAGTTTGAGTAATTTATGCGGTCTACACTAATGTCCTTTCTTTGGTATTGTTCGTCAAACCGTTGAGCTCCTTAAGTTCCGAGTTGAGCTGCACGATTACTGACAAATGCGTACACTGACTGGACAGGTCCACTCAATCTGTGTGGTTCTTTCTTGAAAAGACTATTTCAGACACTAATCTACATGGTCTTCACATGATCTGACCAAGATTATGTCTGGACTTTAAAAGAGACTGTGACCTCAGAGTTTGTTTCGGCCTTTCTTCTCAGAGTAGTCAGATAGGAAACGCCGACCTCATCTAGTTTAAAAAATATGGTTGGCTTGTAAAAGTGTTTGTACAAACCTACTTGCAGAAATAAAATAATTTATCATTTAACCTTTTCACCGCCACGGACTTCAATAGAAGTTCCAGATTTTCGTGCCACAAACGGCAACGCCACGACTTCATTGGAAGCTCATAATTTTAAAGTAATGTATCTTTTATAGGTCTGACAAATGCAGTACTTAAATACCTACTTTTTAATAGTGAAACCTGCCAAGTGTATAGAGGTATGAGGAACAGGGTGTAAAGTTCACTTATACTCTACGGAAAAGGGAGGATCCTCCGACTAGACGGGTGTTGTGTCTGGTGGGCAACTGCCCAACGATTGATGTCGGGACGTTGTATATATGCTAGTTGCACGGTAAACTCTGCTTGCGCGATGCAGGATTTTGCGTGACGTCAGTATGACGCGTAGCTCGCATGTGGCGTTGTAGATGCCGCTACAAGTGCAAGTTAAACTTGCACGAAAGGCTCTTTAGCACCGAACTAATTAAGTAAGTAGGTATGTTTTACTAATGTAATCCAAAGGATAATTGTTTTCTTCTATTGAAATATAATCTATTCACGTGCATATAGTAACTGTCCATTTTTGTTATAGACATTGCCGTTAACTGCCGCAGAATGACAGAGAAGATATCGTGAGAAGTTAAAAACTACGAACCCTGAAAATTTTCAAGACCAAAAAAACAACAGTGAAAGAATAACTATTATTTCACTATTAAACTAAAACAGCCACTTACGAGTATAACGAAGAACACTTATTATTAAAATTTCATGAGAAAACAAATGTGAAACAAATTTTACGTTAAAGCAATTTATAATCATGAGGCTTTAATTAGGTAGGTACCGCCTTTTAGGTTATATTTAGTGCTTTTTAAGAAAAGTAAAAAAATGTATTATTAAGTAGGTACATATATAAACAGATAAAAAAGTGAAGTTAATTAAGTATAAGTATAACTATGCGATATAGGAGGCTTTCGCTAATTCATAGAATAGGTGCAATACCTATTTCTTTTGTATGGTAGGTACAGCTGATTTTTTTGTTGAGTTACAAAGTAGGCCCCATAGTAAAAGTTGTTCTCGCCTATCAAGTACTAAGATAAGATAATTATTTATTTCTCACCACAATATATTAGTACATTTTCAAATTAATAAGAACAATACATAATTGGTTTAATTATACTGTGGGAGACTGGTGCCTAAGCTAGGCGTAGGGCCTGTATTTCAGGACACCACGTCTTCACCCTTTTGGAAGCAGTTACATTTAAATCAAATTATGCGCTCGTACACAAATGCGGTAAGTTATATAAAACCTGAACAAAGTATTACATTATCGGTTTTTACTTATTCTAGGGTTAGTATCTGTATGTGTGTGTGTGTGTGTTTCTGAGGGTGTGTGTGTGTGTGTATGAGGCTGTGTGTAAGGAAATATGACGGGAAAGATGAAGGGCTGAATGCACAGAATGGTGAGATGTACAAATATAGTACTTATTAATTTTTATTATTAGACTTCCATACATATGCGATTAATAAAAAGTAAAAAATAAAGAATATGTATAAATAAATGTTTGTATTCAAATAAGCAGGTTATACCGGGGCAGCTAGAAGTTTTTCCGTAGCTTTATAACTTAATTCCTAACCTTCATTTTACACTTAGTTTTGGTGTGATCATAAATCAAGAGCTTCCTATTTATTTTATTGTACTTAGAGAATTCTAATTCAAAATCATTCTATACACCGGGTGCGGCGATTGAACTGTCCGTCTCTATCTAACTGTTTTAAAATTCGAACCACCGAATCGAATGCCGCCAAAACTTCAAATGTTGGTCTTTGACATGTTCTCTATGATCATTTGACTTGATTCTGTTGTGAGAGAAACACATTCGAATTTAGAAAAATGGATTTACTTAAAACGAAATTCAGTGATTGCTCTTCATTTGGAGGGAAAATCGAATATTGAAATACGTCGAGCGCTACCAAATCTTCAAATGAACGAGAAATTTGTGCATCGCACTATTCAACGTTATAGACTGGTAGCGTTAAGAAACGCTACGGTGGCGGACGACGCTGCACTGCAACAGCGCCAGCAGTTGTCGAAAAGATGCGTCATGGATTAGACAGAAATCCAGCGCGCTCAGCAAACCAGCTCGCGCAGGATCTCAAGGTGAGCGATCGCAGCGTTCGTCGCATATTGAAGGAAAAGCTTAAAGTCAAACCATTAAAAAAAAACCTTTCTCAGGAACTCACTGCTTTACAACGTAGCAAACGGTTGGATCGATCGAAAGAGCTGATTCGCTTGCTCGACTCTGGCGAGCTTCCCAATTTGGTGTTTTCAGATGAGAAAACTTTTTGCGTTGAACAGTTTTTAAACAAACAAAATGACCGTGTTTGGTTAAAGGGACGTGTCAGCGACCATTCAGACGAATTGCAAGTCACTCGGCGCCAAGGAGCCGACCAAATCATGGTCTGGGCGGCGGTGTCTGAAAAAGGCCGTTCTCCGCTCGTTTTTCTTCCAATGGGTCGCAACCAAGTCAAAATAAACCAACAAATCTATCGAGACAAAGTCTTGCGACCAGGGCTGATACCGTGGGCGCGCAATACATTCAGTTCTGAGCGTTGGACTTTTCAGCAAGACTCGGTACCATCGCACAGAGCAATTGGAACGCAAAATTGGTTAAAAGCAAACGTTCCAGTGCTGATCGACCGAGATATGTGGCCGTCGTCATCGCCCGACTTTTGTATTAGGGGTGTTTTACAGGCCAGGGCCTGTGCTAAAAATTACACTTCGGTAGAAGCGCTCAAAGTTACTCTTACGCGAGAATGGAATTGTTTGAGTGACGACGTCGTTAGAGAAGCAGCCTGCGCTTCTCTCAGGAAGTGACTTCAGCTTGTAGTAAAGGCTAAAGGCGGTTTAATTCCTTCGGAATAAGTCATAGTAAAACTTTGAACTTTCTATTTTCACATGGCAAAAGTGTATAAATAAATATTGAAAATTAACAGAAATATTTCATTTTCACATACGGACAGTTCAATCGCCGCACCCGGTAGATCTCAGGATTCTTTTTATTTTTTTAACTCATGCTATAAGATAGACTTGTTCCTTTTTTTTTTCAATTTCATTATTAAAGGTAGGCAAGTAAATTGTTTAAAAATCGTATTTCATTACTCCTATAGCACTACACTGCAGTCCATCCAACCTATTTTTTTTATCTTGTATTATTTTAAGTTATTTATTTAAACATTATGAAACCATACCATATTTACCTACCCAAAAGATGTGTAGCTTTTAGGTTAAATTTGTGTAATAGTAACACAACATCTGTTGTGTTACTTTTGTGATGTATTTGAGAATTTTGGCGTCCTTACCCATTTATACAGCACAAGAAGTTGTCTTCTTCGATAATTTTATTGGTCACATCATTTGTATAGATGATGAGACTAGGCAGATGTCGGGGTCAGCCTCCAGCCTAACTGAATGCAGCTAAATACCAGTATTTTACATAGAGCGACTGCATAGAATTTTACTGTATAAAGAAAAAAACATGTAGGCGTTTCAAACAAAGCTTGCTTTATTTAACGATAGCGCATAAAACATTTTTCAACTTGGCAGAACTCAAATCAAGTGGTGTCTTTTTATCTTTATTAGCTAATTCCAAGCTAGCTCCAGCTTTCACCAACATACAAGCTACTGCTTCCCTGTCTTCTTCACAAGCAATGTGGCTGAAAAAAAAATAGAAAACCCAAAGGCCATTCTAAATGACAATAGGCAAGGGGGGTTTGGCATAGTTTTTAGGGTTGCGTAGCCAAATGGGAAAAACTGAAACCATATAATTTCGTCGTGTAAGTCCGTCTATCTGTTCGTCCGTATGTCACACACAGTCACACAGCCATTTTACTCCGAGACTATTGGCACTATATCAACGTTTGGAAGGAAGGGGTATTCAATGAACCGCTAAACAATGGTAGAGCGAAATTACGAAAAAAAAAAACACATGTGGCACTCGGGGACTGCCGCGGTAAAGCTATTGCATAGCATAGCATTTTTTATCAACTTATGCAATTATAATTATTTATTTATTTTTTATTTATGCAGTATTTTTTTTCTTTCATATTAATTCAAGTACAGTCCAACCAGTACACCAATTAATTTTGTTGTAATTATTTTTTTATTTGAGTCATGTTTATCGCAAATAAATGTATTTTATTTCTAATTTGGCTTCAACCATATCAATTTAGCGCCAGAAAAGAAAAAATGTAGCTAGTAGTAAAAATATATTTTTTAAATACTTATTCATACCTAACTTCTGCCTGAGACTTCGTCCGTGCGGTAAAATATAATATAACTTAGGCGAGTTAAACATAAACCTATGGCACTCGGAAAAAGTGTAGCATAACTATTCTTTATGAATGTAGATTTCTACCGAATCGATCAAATCGGTACCTACTACCAGAGATTACCTGCTAAAAGCGGCCAAGTGCGAGTCGGACTCGCATACGAAGGGTTCCGTACCACCATATAATATTTAACACCTTTATTTTAAACACGTTTCTTGTATGGGGACCTTCTTTAATGTTTAACTTTATTTTATTTTTATTATTTGTTGTAATAGCGGCAATAGAAATACACACTCTGTGAATTTTTTACTGTCTACCTATTACGGTTCATGAGATACCGCCCGCTGACAGACAGACGGACAACGGAGGATTAATAATAGAGTTCCGTTACCACCCTTTGGGTACGCAACCTTTAAAACCATTCGTTTAGATTCTAAAATCTTTTAATGCAGTTTTATTAAGTTTGATAAGATTTAGAATGTTTAGATGGGTTTCTCAAATTCAATCTTGCTATATCTAGCTCACATAGCAAACAAAGTTTTTAAAAAACTCATCCTGTTTCTGATTCATAAGGGGTCGGCTAATTATTTCATAAAGTAGTCACACCAAATAGCCAAATACTAACAGAGGTGTTGAGCCAGTGGAATCACAAACGTCTACTTTAATTTGTGGTGTAGCTAGGAGAAGCTCCACAATATTAGTCCTCCCTTGAGCAGCAGCACGATGCAGAGGAGTTGCACTCAATACATCTGTATCATTAACATTTGCCTCAAAGTTTATTAATAACTTTGATACCTGCAAATAATATTTAAAAAGTATTAATAACATTAGGTATTGAGATTGGTTTTTGTAGATGTCTCATCTAAAAATACAAACAATATTTTAAATTAAAATACATAATCATCATTATTATTCATTAATTAATTTTATTATTACTATCTTGTTATCTCTAGTTTATCAATTAGGTACATCATGAAATATTGATTTTATAGACCTTTAGATTTTAATTACCTCGAAATGGCCCTTTGAGCAAGCATAATGTAAAGATGATTGTCCTCGAATTGTTTTTTTATTGACATCGGCTCCTTTGCTTAACAGCAGTTTCACTACTTCTACTCTTCCAGCTGAAGAGGATAATATTAAAGGAGTTGAATTTGTGTCATCCAGTGGATCAACTGGACTTCCTAAATCTATTAAAAAGTCCACCAAATTTTCGTTTCGACCCAGTGAAGCCCAATGAATAAGGAGACGTTGATTCTGAAAAGACATAAAAAAAACACAAACATCATGAGCATGACTTACAAATTTTACTCTAAACAAAAAAACACGTGTGGCACTCGGGGACTGCCGCGGTTAAGCTATTGCATAGCATTTTTATCAACTTATGCAATTATAATTTTTTATTTATGCAGTATTTTTTTTTTCTTTGATATTAATTCAAGTACAGTCGTACCATATACATACACGTTAAGCGAACGCTCGGCCGAGCTACAAGGTAGGCAGAGTGGGGGTGTTAGGTTTTATTTTCGTTACGGAATTTCTTGATTCGGTCGGCGCGCTCAAAGCCCGCGATAAAAGCTATGCAATAGCTTAAAAAAAACCGCTCCAAGTGCGTTTCAGACCACTCACGCACAATATTGATTCTATCGACAGGGAGCAGCAAGAATAAATTTGTAATTCTCAAAAAAACCAAGTAATAACAGCAGTTGCTTGAAATTATTCCATATCACAAAAACTACAATATTAGGGCACTCCCCATGCATGTAACCGAGGGAAGAAAAACATACAATGTGGATCAGCATGTGGGGAATCCCATCATTATAAATAATATGGTGTTTGTAAGTTACTTTGCTATTTTAGTCAGTAGTTTTTGGGATATGGGATATTTTCGGTTACCAGCACAGAAATAATAGTGTTCTTCACAGTATTTTTCGAGAAATACTATGAACCACAAAATTATTTTTGCTCGTGGTCCGACACTTCAATTTTCTACTGAGTAATCGAACAGTTAGAGCAGAGACACCTTTTTTGTATTTTAGAAGCGCATATCTCACCAACTATTGAGTAAAATAGTAACTTAGAAACTTCATAACCTTTTTAATTATGGTGACGCTGATATAAATTGTATTTTTTTTTTTCATTCTTCGTATATGTATGGGGAGTGCCACTTCTGTTTTATTTTTCGTAATTGCCCTACACCATTTTTTTGCGGTGAACAGTATTCGAGTAAATTGGCTGCCATTTGGCTGCGGTACCCTAAAAGGTAATATGCCTTCCAACATTTTATGATTGGTACATAATAACAATACAATAACCATATAGTATAAGCACAGAATAATCCTAATAATAAACATTTGATTTTCATACAAACTTTTACGGTATAAAGTTCGGCTATAATGGCTTCCTCAGTGACAATATTATTGCTAATAAAAACCGATAAAAAAAAAGTATTTATAAGTGCAAAATAAGCAGTCAGCAGAGGCCTTAAAATCTGCAGACTTATTGCCATTTTTTCACAGCAACTTGCTGTTGTTATGAGACCTAGCATAACTTAACTAATATAATAAAGAGAAAAGATTTGATTTTTTGTATGTTTATATTATGTTTGTTTCTAATGGATAAACTCAAAAAGATTTTCAGTTTATGTTTCTCATTTGACCTATAGAAAGCTACATTATCAACGAGTAACATGGGAGTATTATATTTTGCAAATAATTAGGGATCCCTACAAAAATTGCAATAATGTAACCCTAGGTATCAAAAATTTGCCTATAAAAGTCATTATTTCGGGTGCGCTGCGAAAACTATTCTTCATACATAAAATAATGTCCTACATGTGTATGGCACAACCCACAAAAAAGGCTAAAAATAATCTCAATTGTGCATTCCAAAATAAAATCCATTTATTTCATTCAGTCAGTTTTTATTTCAGGTGACTTCCAAGAAAAATCAAGTGGTGTCAGATTGCATCTATGTGGAGGTCATAGCAGCCAGTATTTTTTTCAAATGAAACCAAACTATGAAATTGTCTTGAAAGTTCTTGTAGAAATTTACTTAATTTTGTGATTTGTAGCTTTTGTGGTACTCTACCTCAGTTGGTCAGAAAGGGTATTTCAATCCTAGGAAACTAAAATACATGGATTGGTTTCATAAAAAAAAAAGTGAGAACTTAACGTTTTTCTTTCGCAAACACTCAGCCTGCTTGCATAATAATCACTAATCAGGATATTGTTGGCGATCGCCTGTACCGTATGGACTAAGAATGTGCATTGAAGCCGTTTGGAAGAAGTCCATGCGTGCTTCTGCGAACATCCCCAATGCGCTGCAACAGTAGCGGGGCAGGCCCATCAGCCAGCACCCTGAGCGGCCGAGCACACAGTGCTGTACTGTACGATATTTTACAGTAAAATGTTAAGATTACACATTTGCCGGAACGTTTTTACATAATTTTCTTTTAAAACGCGTGAATGTCATTATTATTTATAGAATAAAATGGAAAACTTACTGAATCAGGTGTATTTATTAAAGCATTATCTTCATCAACTTTCACTTTAACTTGATTAAAGTCTCCTCTGTAAGCAGTTTCATAGACTGAACCAATAGACATTTTTAATGGAAAATATTTGATTTGATAAATTTAATCAAAGTAGTTCGAATAAAAACCAAAAATGAATTCAACACGACCACACCACACAACTTTCTTTAGAACCACAGAGCCTCTGTGGAACCAGTGGAACATACGTTAGAACTATGTAGTAGAATAAGAAGAGTGGCTATTATTGTATTTTATGATATTTTATAGTAGCGACTTAACGACACCAACAGCCTCTTTGTTCGCTCGGCTAAAAGTTATAAGTAATCACAGTTAGGTGTATACTAGTCAGTAACAATAACAACAATGAAAATGCAAAAAACGGTTTTTGGTGTGATCTGAGATCTGACGTCTGTCAACAAGTGCGTGGCCAATAATGTCCACAGAACATATATATACTCTAATAGTGTCGATTTATTAACTCTTGTTTGGTACATATTTTTTTGACCTGGCTACTGTGTCAAACACAGATTGCTTTTTATTAAGTTACTAGCTGCGCCCCGCGGTTTCGCCCGCAGCGGTATGAAATATACTTTACGAACTATTAAAAAAATCGGTCAAGCCGTTTCGGACGAGTGCGACCACAAACACTGTGACACGAGATTTTTATACATATAGATTACTAGCTTTTGCCCGCGGCTTCGCTCGCGTTAATTTAGACTTTGACTATCAATTCTGGTTATAATTCAATCACGATTCGAAAGACACGTGGCGCCATCTATTATCATAAGAACGTTATTGTTGTTTTCCTCGGGAACAGTACTTTTTTTCGGGATGAAAGGTACCCTATGTCCGTTTCTGTACATCTGACAACATATATGCAAAATTTCAGGATGATCTGTTCAGTGGTTTAGGTGTGAAAAGGTAACAAACAAACAAACAAACTTACTTTCGCATTTATAATCGCACATTTATAATCTTATATATATTATATATATATATATATATATATATATATATATAAGCTTCAGAAGTGGAAATTCAATAAAAGAAAACAATTTACAACAAAAAAACACATTCTTACTTCATTATCACAATTGACTTAAATTACAATCAACAAAATTACTTACAGTCCGCTAAGACTAAAAATCCACTAAACGAAACACTGTACACTTTATCACTCTTGCACTAAACTAAACTCAAATGGCTTTCGTAACCGCACGACTAGCTAATGATTCACACGTCCGTCCAGTCCGATCGCAGAGCAGCAAATGCACGTTCTCATGTAGAATTCGCGACGCCCCCGTAAGGGGGCGTGGCGAGCGGTGCCAGGGCGCTTTGCCCTCTGGCCGCGGGAGCAAATTTAGTGGACCCGTAACTACGGGCCCTTCGTGATGTGCGCATCAGTGGCTTGCGGCATTATTGAGAGCGCGTAGCGCCGCGCTCTCATATGAATGATTGCTATTTGTTTTCCGTAGGCGCGCCGCGACGCTAATAACATAGCGTCGCTTTCTTCACGACACCTCGGCGGTCAGTCCCCGCCAGGTGAGACCCCTAGTTGCCTAGGGGAGGCCCGACGAAGACGACCAGCGACAGAGGTGCCGACTCGACGCTCCTACGGAATTAGGTTTTTGACCCCCGCCCGCCCCGCTTCCAGAGCTAGCCGGTTACGGTCCGGGCTAAGGAGTCGTCGTGTGTGTGTGAGCGGTATTGTAGTGTGTGTAACACCGCTCAGTGTCTACGCGAATCGCTGCCCGCGCGGCGCATTCGCGTGTGAGTTTAGACGCTTGTGTAGACGTGAATGTCTGTGGTACGTCCGCGTAACGTGCCTATATTAACTTAGCACACGCTACGAAAACGGATGCATGTAAGTGATGTAGAGTTCAGTTGTTTCGAGTAAGCCGCGTGTAACCTGTGTGCAGCTTACTCGGGAGTCCAGTCCGGTGAATGGGGTCAGTCGTCCGCTAACAGGTCGCGGGGTAAGGGTCTCGCGTCGGGGGGGCGCGCATGCCAGGGCGCTATCTGCTTGACATGGGGCCAAGCAGACGCGTCGGCACGCGCGTACATTCCCTTCGCGAGGCGCTGCGCAAACTCGTCCAGGCTCTCAATCCCGAGGTCCCGGGCAAGAACATCGTTCCTCACGAAACGAGGAGCGTCAACTATGGTCCGCAGCGCAAGGTTTTGTTGCGCGCGGAGCAGCTTCTGGCTCGACTCGCTCGTGAGGGCGAACCATGCCGGGGCGGCGTACGTCAAGATTGGGCGCACGTACGCTTTGTACACGCCCAACTTGACGCGCGCCGGGATGCGGGTGCACGTTCTATCCCCAGCGCCTTGCTTTTATAGGCGAAGTGGGGGTAGTTACTGACGTAAGAGAGGATTCTCCTTACACGGCCTCTCCTGACGAGGCCTCGACACAAACTCTTGGAGTGGTCCCGCTAGGACCCGCGAGAGGTCGGCAAGTTGACCTCCGCTTCGCCCACCGACCAAGGCGACGGGTCGACCGCAGTAGAAGACGCCGATTGTTCAGAGTCGTCATCAGTATCTTCATCTGCAAACAAAATCTTATTAGTAGCTATCCAAGCAATTTGTGTAAAAGCGTTCAGCCTCTCACAAAGTTCCGTTCGTCTTCAGCCAACTAATTCATTCATCGTTCTCTCAAATAGTTCATAAGTTTGAATAGACACACACATCCATCTTTCTCAAAACAAAAGCAAAACCAAGGCATTGTCCTGTATGTGTCCAGCGCGCAAGTGGTGGTTTCTTTGCTGCTGTCTTGCTGACGGCGACCGCGACCGCGACCAGCATTCAGCTTTCGCCACCTGCAACATGGTCTGACAACCCACAGACCCGCTTGACACGCAGACCGTAATCATACGTGCAAGCCGCTTAACACGCAGACCATATTCATACGTGTAAGCCAACCCATACACTGATCGCAACCATGCGTACGAGCCCACTCGATACGCAGACCGTATTCATACGCACGAGTCTACAAATTGACCGCACATGGCCAAATTTATACGGCCACCAGTGACTCAGCAACAGGTCCCTCACTCCCGGCGACACTCACGCGCCTGCTACCGGCGGTACCGCAGCACAACGCGGCAGCCGAAGCATCACTCCTGTCTGTAAGTTCAAACAAACCCAATGCTAGTTTTGGAAATCAAGCAACAGTGATTTACTTACTCTCAAAGAATGCGGCACACGTTTCTGGACACTACTCGCCGCGCCATGGCACCATGTGCTGAGCAGCAGCCTGCGTAGTTTTACCGTAGCTACCGCTGAGCAAACGCAGCGTATAGCGTCCACTAGGCAGTGCTTCTACCACCTTATACGGACCATGCATTCCGGAGTCAAGTTTTCCTGTTGACTGGGAAAATTTTATTACAAACACACAGTCACCAACGTTAAATTGGCGAGGTGGACGTCGCCGTTGGTTGATCTGTTCGTCTTGTCTAGCTTGATTGTTCCTTAGGAGTTCACGGACCCTGCTTTTGGTTACTTCACGTAGGGCCTCTCTGTTCGGTGTCGATCCTTCGACAGCTATATCGCGCACCAGAGCTCGAACCACAGGAGTTGTGGATTCAGTGCTAATCAAAAGATTCAATGGGGATACTTGCGTAGTATTCTGTCTTGTGACGTTTAACACCAACTGAAGTTTCCACAACGTTTCTGACCAGGGTACGTTCTTGTAGTTCGACTGGATACGTAGCATGTTGAGGACAGTGCGCATGTAACGCTCGGCTTGGCCGTTTGCTTGGTGCATTTCCGGCGTTATGTAATGCAGGTTACAACCGAGTTCATTTATCCAAGTCACGAACTCCCTAGACTCGAACATTCGTCCCTTGTCACTGACCATAAGCTTAGGCACTCCAAACAAAGAAATGGCCTGGGAAACGACGCGTTTTAGCTCACAAGCGTCTTGTCTACAAATCGGGTAGAGGAGGGTATATTTCGTAAAAGCGTCGACGATAAGTAAAACGAATTTGTACCCTTCAGACACAGGCAGAGGACCTAAGGCGTTAACGTGAACAGTGTGGAACGGTGTGTCGGGTTTTTCCCAGGAAGTAATAGTTTGCAAGGGAGCCCGAGGAACTCTCTTTTGCGACACATACACGAGACAGTGAGCAATATATTTGCTGACGAACTGTCTGAGTCCGGGGAACGAAAAATGTTTTAGGATTAGGTCAAGGGTCTTCTCTACGTTAATGTGTTCGTGCTCATCGTGAAATACTCTCAAGAGACTAAGTCTGTGTCCTTTGGGTATATAGCAGAGTATACGTGGGTCTTGGCCTACTGGGGTGTACTTGTAATACAAGACTCCGTTTTGGACGGAATAACGATTAGCATCGACACTGCCATCGTGAAGTTTTTGGATGAGATTTTGCGTCTCATTGTCGGCTGATTGTGCAATCTGAGCCCAATTTCTGGGTTTAGAAATTTGATTGACGCTGACAGGGTTGCGACTTAAGTAGTCTGCATGGGGTAACATCACTCCTTTTCGATACTCGATTGAGAAATCGAAGTCTTGGAGGTAGATCCACCACCTGGCTACTCCAGACAAAAGGTCTTTCGTTCGGTTGCCTTAAGGGCATTACAGTCTGTCACCACCACAAATTTCAACCCAACCAGATAGTGTCGAAAATTTTGGAGGGCTTTAACGACGGCGAGGGTCTCCAACTCGTAGGAGTGGTACTTCCCTTCGGTATCCTGAGTGGACCTACTGAAATAAGCCACCACGTGCTTTTTAAAATCTGGATGAACTTGTAGAAGTACCGCACCATATCCAGCACTGCTAGCATTTGTGTGGAGTTCGGTGGGAAAGCTAAGGTTAAAAATGGAAAGGACCGGTTCATTGGCCAATTCTTTAATAAGATCGAGGCGAATAGCCTCGCATTCGGGAGTCCAATTGAATTTGACATTTTTACGAGTTAGATGAGCTATGGCAGCAGTTCTAGTGGAGTAATCTTTCATGTACCGCCGAAAATAACCTGCCAAACCTAAGAGTTGGCGCACTTGTTTTATATTTTCAGGTGGCAGGGTATTAACTAGGGCTTCCACTTTTCGTGGACTCGGCCTAACCTGACCCTGACTAACTAACCTCCCCAAATATTCTACTTCTGTGACGAGGAATGAACATTTAGCCAAATTTATTGAAAAACCGGCAAATGTAAGCGTCCTGAGAACTTTACGCAACATTTCAATCCCTTCTGATACAGAATTACTTAGCAGAAGAACGTCATCGACGTAGACTAGAACGTTTCCCTCATTAAGATGGTAGCGTAAGGTGTCATTTATAATGCGCTGGTAAACTATTGGGGAATTAGCTAATCCGTAAGGCATTTTGACGTACTCAAAGTGTTCTTCCGGCGTCACAAAGCCAGTGAAGTGAATACATTCCTCTTTAAGAGGAATTTGGTGAAACCCTGTAGCCATATCAAGGCTACAGAAGAACTTACAAACGCCTAACCTATCAATGTGGTCGTCTATTAGTGGAAGAGGATATCGATCTTTCACTGTCATTCTATTTAGCGCCCTAAAATCGACACAGAGCCTATCTGCGCCGTCACGTTTTCTTAAGAGTATAATAGGGCTCGCATATTCAGATTTCGAACGCCTAATCACTCCCTTATCTAAAAGGTCTTATGTAATCTTCCTAACTTTGAGTTTCTCGGAGTATGAGAGCCTATACGGACGATAGACGACAGGGGTGGGTCTGGTAAGCTTTATCTCCATCTCACCTCTTTGGACTGTGGTCATAGCAGTCCCTGTTATTAGATAGTCGGAAAACTCGTTTATAACGGCCATAAGGCTATCCAACTCCGTACCCTTAATGGGTGTATTTACTTTGACCTGATTACCCAAACAAATGGCATTGACTTTTGCGCTAATGTTATCGGAACGCGTGAGGTACTGTTCATCTTTAGTACGAATGTAAGTGATGCCTTCGCGGTTCAAAACATCTGTGCCAATTATGATAGGAGCGTTCATAAAAGACGATGGAACTACTACTAAGTCAACCTCAATAGCAATGTCGCTGAATTCCACAGTGAACGTGACGTAAGATGTGGCGACCACTTCTTTCTCACTCAAACCTTTCAACACACAACGTCTCGGTCTTGGCTGACACGTAAAATGTTTCAAAATATCTGAAGAAATGAGGGACACATCAAGGGCTCCGCTATCAATGAGCACGTCTACGGGTATTCCATCTACTACCGCGGTAGTCATGTCGTTGTTTTGTGCGATCTTTGATCGATAAGAGCAAAGGTTGACAATACGCGGATTTCGTTGCTCGGTTTTAGCTTTGGTAAAGCATTTGTCCTCAGTATGTCCCGATCTCTTACAGAACGTACAAAAATTGCTCGTAGAGGGTTGTGTATTCGAAGATGTGTCTGAAGCCACGTTAGCAGGCTTGCTATTGGTCGCGTTTGCCTTAGGCCTCTTACAATGGCGACTGAGATGACCGGTTTGATTGCAATTAAAACATTTTGGCCCAGAACGGTGGTTTGATTTCATTTGACCTTGCCTTTTAGGATCGAAGACCTTGTCGTACCTCGAAGGTTTCGCGTAAATTGACAGGAACGAGACAATAGTGTCACTGGTTAAGTTTGCGGTAGCAGCAGCTGCACGCACCTGAGGATTGTCTATACCGCGTATAACGATTAGCGTTCTTAATTCATTACTTAGCCCCTGAACTATTCTCAAACGCAATAAGGTACGACGGGCGTATTCTGAGTAAGTTGAATACTTGTCTGACGTAGTATTCATAGCATCGAACAAAATATTGGCGTAGTCTAATTTACTCGGACAAAGGGGTTTGAACTCGCGTACGAAATTGGACCACGTCCTATCGTTCGTCACCCATTCCCCTAACCAGAACTTAGCGTCACCCTTAAGGCAGGTAGCTACACGCGACAGACATTCGTGGTCATTCCAACCGTTAGCCTCTCTAGCACGATCCACTTCGTCGCACCATGCCTCGATGCTATTAATTGATGGGTTAAAGTTCGACACGTAATAGTTTTGTGACCTTGCTGGTTGCATCGTTTTTATTGCTTGCATTAAGGCATGAGCGAGAGTGGATACCTCGGAGGCGGGGACACTAGACTGCGTAAACCGATGTCGTTCTGACGTATTAGGGATTATTGGCTCCTTAGCTTTTGGCAAAACCTCGCTATTCTTGTGGGTAAAACTCGTTTGAACCGGGGGCGAAGGAGTACGTGTGCGCTATCTATTGCCAACGTTGCTACGCGAACGATCCCTACTACGCGATTCGCGCCTATCCCTAGTACGCGATCGGTGCCTTTCGGGACTACGAGAATCATGCCGATCTCGATTACGCAAGCCATCTCGCGAAGTACGACGACTCCTACTCGGATCGCGGTGTGATCTACCACTATTGCGATCATATGACCCACGAGATCGACAGCCTCAGATGCCTCTTTTGATAGCTTTCCTATAGGCAAAATGTTGAAATGTTTTATCATTTCTGGAATTGCGAGTTCTACTGTGACCACTGGCGAAATGGACATTAATTTAACAAGCCAGACGCCAATTGTTTACCGCCCGTATAAATTGTCTTACCAAGAAAAATAAAAGGTACGAGACATAATTAAAGATCTTCTCGATAAGGGGATAGTGAGGGAGTAACAGTCGGAGTATTCTAGTCCTATAATTTTAGTAAAGAAAAAAGACGACACGGATAGAATGTGTGTTGACTTTCGGGCATTGAATCAAATAACAATTAAAGATCGTTATTCAATGCCATTGATCGACGACCATATTTATAGGTTGGGTAGCTTTAAATATTTTAGCTCATTAGACATGGCAACTGGATTTCACCAAATGGAATCCATGAGGCCTCAATACACAAGACCGGTTTCGTCACCCCCGAAGGCCATTACGAATTTGTTAAGATGCCATATGGTCTGACGAACTCTCCCATCATATACCGGCGGATTATTAATAAAACTAAATAGTTTTATAGAGGCGGGTAGTGTCCTAATTTACGTCGATGACGTTTTATTAATGAGCCATACGGTGGAGGAAGGCCTTGAACTCCTCAGGAAAGTGCTTCACACGCTCACGACATCAGGTTTTTCTATTAATTTGCATAAGTGCACATTTGTTACAACTAAACTAGAGTATCTAGGCCGGGTGGTGAGTCAGGGTCAGGTTATGAACAAAGTTGGCTGGTGGCGGGTGCTGTTTTTCCCAGGTGTCGTATGGAAGCTCTCGGAGTAGTTTTGATGGTACCTACCTCAACATAAATTATGAAATAAAATGTAATTAAGTTTAAGTATCAAAACTAAACTCTAAAAGTAGTAACTTTCGCATGTCACTTTCAGACGTTTGAAAAAAAAAAAGTGCGGTATCCGACTTACTTCGGTGATTTTCATAAGCTACTTTATGTTAGTACACACGTAGTGACTTTGGTCGCCAGCGACTGGCTGACGATTTCCAAATGGCACGTCCACACAGATTTTGAGACAGCAGATTTGTCACCAAGGGGGAAAATTTGAATTTCGCGGGCTACCCTGGCGCTTCCCCTGGTTCTTCGGAATAGTTTGGTCGATGGCGACTGGGTTTGGGTGGTGCCACTATAGCCAACCCTACAACGTTAGGGTAGCCCGCAAAACTAAATTTTCTTTCGTTTTTTGCAATAAAGGTCAGTGTCGGGTTGTATGTTGATTTAAATATGATTCGCGGCCGTAATAAATAAGTTTTTTTATAATTATAATCATAAAAATCATCTATACAACTATCTGTTTCTGAAACCATAGATTTACAGTTTTTGGAAATCTTCTCAGTTTTAAGTTTAGGCCTCCAAATCTACCTTTTTTTATTTAAGATGCTTGCGCCATCGATTTTATTTGCTATGTAGTCCGTACACAAACTCAGCTTCAGCAAAACCGACACTACTCACATCACTACGATAACAACAAATGTACTGTATACAATATTTTGCACATAAATTCTGATGATATGTACGATTTAATAAAAAACATAGTTGAAACGGAAAATCAAGAAGATATTTTGTAAATTGAAAATCGAGATAGTAGCTGCTAATATCTGACGTGTTATATATATACAGGATGGCAGGGACATCGACCTGAAACCATGGATTCAGTACATGGTCTGAACCCCCCTGCGTTGTAATTTTTCATCGGTTAAATTAAAAAAAATAGCTGTTTCGTACATTTTGACCGCGTAGTTATTGCGCTTTTCTATGAAACAGCAGATTTTTTGATAACCGACGAAACATTGCTACGCTAGGAGATCTAGAACCATCTACTGAATTCATGCTTTCAGTTTGCGCGTCGATGTCCCTGCCAAGCAGTGTATATATAGTATAATGATTGATAAACATGTTTTACATCCAAGTTTATATAGTTGATCTGATTTTTTTGTTAATAATTCCTTTCCCGTTCCTATTTTACTTATTACTACCATTAAAATACAAAATAAGAAAAGGTTTAGATTTTACTGATAATACAGTTTTTTTAAGCCTAGATGATTCTATGCTATAAGGTTTAGTTACGTAGTTTTAGTCTAAGATAGGGTTGGCAACACTGGGTTGTGCGTAGATAGTGGTGTGATGCCTGTCAAGCCGTCAATTGAAACGAATGACGTTTGTCAAGTAATTGTAATTGACACAACTTGATGAAATTGAAAAATACATTGTTGTTAGTTAACAATCTCTTTTATAGATAGGTAGTGCAAAGTTGGCTTGAATTGATATTTTATTGAATGGATAGTTTTGTAGGTGGGGCAATAGAAGCCGATTGTATAGAAGGCTCTATTCAGTAAAAGGTTGATAATTCGATGTTGTGTTAACTGGCAAACAATAAAGCCATAAAGTGTTTCAGGTTCTAGAAATAAAATTTTCGGTTAGTAAACGAGTTTTAAGGTAACTACCTATATTGTCAGCCTGGTAAGGGTAAGAAAAAAATGCTAATTGGTTGAAACATGCGATTTTATCTTGTGATGCTCCAAATAATGTTTTATACACTCATGTTTATTTACAGTAATTACCCTGGCAATGACGTATTATGATTACTATGATGGCAGTAGAATATTCCTGTTCTTATCGAGCAGAATTGGGCTTCCTCTAGATCTAGTAAGTAACTCCATTCAATAATTTGTTTGATAAACCTAAATCACACTCAACTAAATGACTATAAAACACCAACAAACCCGGTTAACAGATAGAGAGTTGCTTGTTGGGGCCAGAAATTGTTAAAGATAGAGGTTCCGAAGGAAAGATGCTACTTGTACAAACATGGGTTTGTTGTTGTTCCTTATATGGTGTTGTATGAGATGGTTCGCATAATACATGATCATTAGGTATGTATTTTTATGGAATAGAAAGTTTTATTAGTGAAAATTAGATTGCCTACCAGGGGGTGATTTTTTGGTGATAAAATAAGAGCTTTGAAAAACAAAATGGTGTAATGTAGAAGCAATATGAATATGAATATTGGAATTAAGCTTTGGCTAGACAAAAGCGAGCAAGCAACAAGTAGATTGTGGGACGATATTAAGGCTTCGTCCATACTGATCCCTAGTCCCAGCTCGCCCGGTCCGTATATATGGATAGCTTCAAGGCACGTGCGAGTTGAGACGAGGCATCAGTATGGATGAAGCTGAAATTCATGGGTGCCAAAAAACTTGTTTGGAGCTGTTTAAACTAACGCGAATAGTCGCGTGATTTCCTAGCGCCGACGCATCCCGCATTCCGAGCTTTAGCAGTAAATACCTGCATTTCTATCTCAAAGATTGCTAAGGACAAATCATTGGGACATAAAATACAGGGTAGTATTTTGTGCAAAAGTTTTGTGTTGGATTCTTAGTAAACTAGAGTAGAGACTGCTCAGAGTTGTTACTAAAAATAATAAATCATTTACTTTAATTGACCAGTGGCACATGATAACAAAATTGAAATGCTTTAAATTAAATTGTGCTATTATTTAATGATAAAATGATTTAACTACCCTATGCACCAAGTTATGTGACTCTGAAATCAAGCGCATTGTTCCTTGGACCACTTTGCTCCATTTTTCATAGTTAACGTCAAGTTGAGAAACATTTACACTACATAGTTTCTAGAGACATCAAATGATGCACAATTTTTGTTTACCATGAATACAGAACATGAACATGTTTCCCAAACACAAAAGGAAATATTTCTGAAAAGATGATTTGATTATTGTGTTTTTACTTTTTTTCCCAATGAATGAATAAATGTGGGTGGCATTATGGTCATTACAGTGGCGAAAGAGAAAAAACTACATTTTATGTTGTTTTTAAAAATGTACAAAACAATTACTTAATTCAGCATAATTAATAATATATTTATTGTGTGCTGCCACACACTATGTAGTTAACCTTACGACTGCTGGGTCACACACAGGAAGCGTAACGGGCTACTTTCTGTAAGTATAGATAGCAAGAATATGGGCAGTTTTAACAAAATGTTTTTTTTATGCCAATCGATCCTGTTTCTTATTAGGATCAAAAATTCTATGCGACCAACTGAGGTTTGAGTAACTACTTGAAAAGTCCGAAATCGCAAAAAACTTTTCCCATACATTTCGTAAAAATTTAGACTCCCAACTTTCTTTTTTATGATGGACAGACTGGCCGCTATAATGAAAACTAGCTGAAAATAAACAAACACATTTTAACATCGAATTTCGCACGAATACGTTATAATTTTTACATTTACGTTTAGACTTGTTTCATGTATGGGTTTTTTTGCGATAACTGACTTCTAGTAAGTACTTACACACACTTCAGTTGGTACAATTCAGTTTTTTCATCCTTATGAGAAACAGGATTTATGGGCTCTAAAACAGTTTTTTGTGAAAATAGACCATTTTCTTGTTGATTGTACATTTTTCCAAAATCTGTGAATGCAGATCAAAAGGACCCCGTACAAAGTGTTACGAAAAAGCCGTTCGGCCAATTTGGCTCAAATTTTGGAACATATATTGTTGCCTCTCACATGCTGATTGAAAGTCTACACAGGCGCAAAAAAAATATAATGGCCAATTTTAGAGATTTAGCCGTATTTATTTTGAAGTCAGGAAGATAATTTTATATATGTAAACAAAAAGCATTCATATCAATAACAACAAGTTTCATTAATTAATATTATAAGTTTCAAAAACATATTCCGACGTCTGTATACCCTGAAGGGGTAGGCAGAGATGTTTAACACACAGAAAGAACCCCTTTTCTAAAAAGTTAAGCACAGTCTCTAAGACCGTTTTGTTGTAGTTACAATGATTATGGCACCTGCGGGGTAATTACATAACACACTAACAGTAGGAATAGGTTTCATTTTGACAGTTCAACAATATTCATTGCGTTATTTACGTTGTTGAGCAGACGAATTTTTCGAACTTAAGAAGCAATGGATTAACAATAGGCTTCAAAATGATTCAGATTGTGATAGATAGTGTGTTACGTAATTAGGGTGCTGCCCTTACTGCCCCATTTAAAAAATCCATACTAATAGCTTACTGAATCTAGCTGTAGTTAGCGGTGCGCAGCCATAATTATGTGTTATAACGGGTGTAAAGAGACGAAAGTATTTTTTTGTACTTCCTTACATACCTGCAAAACCTTTGGTTATGGAGATATTTAACGCTAAAATTATTATTTTTTTGTTACCAAAGCAGGTATTAAATTTTATAACTCTACCCCATGGTCGGTATCGCTACACCTGTCGTACGAAGGGAAGTCGCATGCGTGCTTGAATAAACATTAAAAAGCCAATTCCCGGCTACCCGGGGTAGTTGTGTGTTCGTAAAGGGGATCCTCTAAAAACACAAAACTACCCTGGGTAGACTTAACGAATCGGAAGAGTTTCCTCCGGTTTACACAGGCCATCCTATACCAACCGCCTTATGTGATAAAACAGTTGTGGGAAAACAGCAGCCACCCTCACGCCACTTTGTTCAACCTAAGGACCATTTGCTCCCGGCCGTAATCTGCAGTAGCCTATAAGGAGAACAATCGACTGCGGACCCAAGTAGGCCACTGCAAACAAAATCTAGCAAAATGGGCAAAAATTTATCCCACTGGCACCCAATGTGAATGTGGTGCTCCTGACCAAACCATACCCCATCTGTTGGAGTGTCCAAAGTGTTCATCAACGGATGCCCCGATAAACGTGGCCACCTACTGGAGTCAACTCATTTTCAATTCCATAAATTCCATGGAAACGAAAAGAAGAATGTTTTATCTAAACTTTAAACTACCCCCCAGACCTACGTCTATACGTCGTATTCTAAGTATACAGAATATTTTGAGTGTCTAACATTGCGCGCTACCGTAAACAGCGGTTTTTCACACCAAACATACAGAAATTATTTTTGCTCAATGTTAATTACTTAAACTGTAACTTATGTACATAATGTGTAGATGGCGGCTAAGATGGCCTGGTGACTTGTCTTTTTACACCTGGTATTATCATGTGAATTGATATAATGTTACTTTTGAGAAAGATTTTAGCAAGACAACTGATAAAATATAATGTACTGATGTTATTTATGTTATGGTGATGAGACATTTGTTTATTTAATAGAATTTCCTTTATGCTATTTATTAAAACAATACACAATAAATTCTCTAGTCATGTCAATAATATTCGAAACATCGTTTCTTACAAACAAACAATTATTATAGAAGAGGGTGAAGGTATTTATTTTAGTATGCTTTAAATATTTTTATAAGCACGTAGGTATTATTTTAGAGGTTAAGAGGCTTTTAAATACTTACATAAAAATAAAACGTTTAATTATTTTTATATGCTTCAGTTGTAGAAGCATTTAGAATGTTTGATCTATCTATGTAGGTGGGTAACTTTTGCTATGCTCTCATGTTTACATATTTATTTAGGTATTTGCCAACATAAAACATACATGGCAATAATTTACAATCACCAACATTGATGTATGATCATCTCAGATCTCCAATAATAACAATTATAATGGCTAAACTGTACTGACAAAAGTATTGTTTTGGTTTTTAGGTGGGTAGGAGTAGGAGAATACTTTGTGTTTCAAGGTGGACTTCATCCATGTGGTTATTGTCATTACAAACAAACAACCACTTATTGTGGATAAGATAACCCCAATAGCAGCAAATATGATTCATCAAAAGTGATACTTTGCTGTTGCTGGTGCAGATTTTATACGGTTGACTTTGCCTGCGATTTAATTTCGATTTAGAAATAATAATCGTCTAAGACTTTAGAATAAGTATTATGGACAACTTTAAGAACTTAAACAATACGAATGCGTTCAGAAATAAGATTCATTATCTTGCGTTCTGATTAGCAAACGTTGTATTATCAAAGACGATTATCTATTATTTTCCCTGCTCTTAAAAATAAATTGATGATATCCAATGATTACATTAACAATGTACTTCATTTTGGTACCTAATATGTCACGTGTTTAGGTTGAGGTTGTTTATAGTGTTCCAAGGCATCAACAACATTCACATGTTGTTGATGTCGAGTTAGTGTGGCCGTATCACTAGAGTTAGCTACTGGAAGAGTAATTGTGACATCACCAGCATACATTAGGAGTGTTTTACATAATATGTGGGAAGATCGTTAATTCATTTTTTGTAGTCCAAAATGGCCATTGTTCTTTCAAAATGCTTTTGTTTTTTATAAAGGTCAAGATCATTTAGGTCAAATTAATCAAAACGCCGAATATTTGACAGCTATTTGAAACGTTGCTAACTTTGTCTGAATGCACCCTGTTAAACTAGCGATCTGATACTATTATAGGTACAGCACCCTAATTGCGCAATACACTATCATTCACAATGTGAATCATTTTGAAGCCTATTCGCCTATTTTTTGTTCGAAAAATTTGTCTGCTCAACAACGTAAATAACGCAATTAATGTTGTTGAACTGTAAAAATGAAAGCCATTGCTACTGTTGAGTGTTTTACGCAATTACCCCGCTGGATCTAACGATCTGGAATTTAACTGAGGAAACTTCACAGACGTTCAATTTCGCTCATTTTCTTTTTCACCATACTACCTTTTTTGTCAGAAACTGGTATCATGGCATACCAAGTGTCAAGTTACTGAATACGCAGTGCTTTCAATTTGGCGTGTAAGCATAGAGACGGCATCGCCTCGGCTCGGGACCCGTTAGTAAACAGCAGTCACCGAGCTGCTTACCTACCGCAGGCCGACCATTATTTTTTTTTTTTTTTTTTTTCGGGGGTGGAAAATCCTCATGGATGTCCCCCGCCCTGGGGAGGCGGAGGGGTCTGTCAGACTCTTACTGACTAAAAACCACCCCGGTGTTCCGTCTCACACCTACGCCGGGGGTCGCGGGAACGTACAAATCTTCCGCAACCCCCAGCCGGTGCCGGCCCGCCTCTGCGGGCCCCGTCCGGTCCAGCGGGGGGAGTGAGGTGTTTGACTCCCCCCGCGACGTCTAAGAGGGGCGCGCGTGGAACACTACGCGCCGCCACCTCGGGTCCTGGTGTATGGGGGGCGACGGACGTCCCCGAGTCCGTCGCCCCTGGACCCATTTAGGGGGGCTGGAAGAGGGCGTTGTCCGCCCTCCGCCGACGCCCGGTGCGCCTGCTGCGGGCCGGGTGAGAGGATGAGATCTCTCGCTCCCTTTCCGCAGCCTCCTTCTGCGAGATGACTGTTTCGCAGAAGGATACCACCGCGTCCCAGGACTCCTCGCCACCGACCATCGCATTCACAACGGCCGGCAGCGAGAGGTCACTGCCTACTCCTGAGATGAGGGCACGGCGCGGCTCCTCCCAAGCGGCACACTCTGCCAGCGTATGCCGCGCCGTGTCCTCCCGGCAGTCGACGCAGTGGTGACACCGGGCGTCCGGCTCCCTGTTTATGCGACACAGGTACTTCCCGAAGCAACCGTGCCCCGAGAGCACCTGCGTCACCCGAAACGACAGGGAGCCGTGCCTCCTCCCGAGCCAGTGGTCGAGCACCGGCCGGACCGCCTCGATGGTGACGAGGCCGGCGGTAGGGCGTGAGAGCCTGTCCCGCCATTCCGCCACCAGGACCTCGCGGAGCTGCGACCGACGCTGCTCCATTTGTCGCTGCATCGGTCGCTCGCCCTGCGCCCGCGCTTCCTCGCGCCACCGGTACAGTGACGCGAGCACCTTCGCCTCCAGGTCCCAGGGCGGGGATCCGGCCAGTGCACAAGCCGCCTCGTAAGAGATCGTGCGGTATCCCCTTATGACTCTGACGGCCATTGCTCTCTGCGGCTTTCGCAATACAGCAATGCTGCCGGCCGTCAGGTCAGCCGCCCAGATCGGGGCCCCGTAAAGGGCCATCGACCGCACGATCCCCACGTAGAGCCGCCTACAAGCGGCGCTCGGGCCCCCCAGATTGGGAAGCAGCGTTGACAGCGCCCCGGCCGCGCCCAACAACTTGGGCGCCAGCTGCCGGAAGTGGGGGCCGAAATCCCACCGGCTGTCGAGCACCAACCCAAGGTACTTCATGGTGGGCTCGACAGCGATTCGAACCCCCCCCACCACAATGTGGGATCCGGATGGTGGCGCCCGCCGGGGACCATGAAACACCATGGCCTCCGACTTGTCGAGGGCCACCTCCAGGCCGAGGCGCCGTATGCGGCTCACCGTCTGTGAGACCGCAGCCGTCGTCAGCAACGCTGCCTCCCTGTACGAACTCCCCCGGGCCGTGACCAGCGTGTCGTCCGCGTAACACGTCAGGTCGACGCCCGGTTGGAGTTCGCCCCTCAGCACCCAGTCGTACCCGATGTTCCACAGGAGTGGGCCCAGGACCGAGCCCTGTGGAACACCGCACGACATGTGGCGCTGGTTGACGCCATCGCGTCCCACGAAGGTGACACACCTCTCCGCCAAATAAGCCCCAACGATACGGCGGAGGTAGAGAGGCACCCGATGATAACGCAGTGCCTCTCGAATACAACTCCAGGGCAGGGTGTTGAAGGCGTTGGAGATGTCCAAGGACACCGCCACCACCACCCCACCCCGGGACACCGTTTCCTCCGCCAGGACTCTCACCCGCGATATAGCGTGTATGGTGGAGCGCCCATGCCTGAAACCGAACTGGCTCTCGTCCAGGTCCGGCCCTTCTCTGCACAAGTGGCTGACGAGGCGGGCTGCGAGTATCCGCTCCAGCAGCTTACCCACCTCGTCTAGCAGCACTATGGGCCGGTACGCGGACGGCGAGTCCGCAGGGCGCCCCGCCTTCCTGAGCAGGACCAGACGACCGGTTTTCCACAAAGTGGGAAACTGGCCCCGCTCGAGGCACGCTGTGTAGAGTCCTCTCAGCTGGGGCTTCAGCTCCTTCAGAGCGAGGGCTAATGCTCGGCCGTGGATCCCGTCGGGCCCCGGAGCCACGTTCTTGGCCCGGAGCCGCATCACGGCCGCCCTCATCTCTGCCTGTGTCACCTCTGGGACGCTAATGGCGTTCTCCTCTGTAGACTCTGCGGCTGTGGGCAAAGCCATCGGCGGCGGAGTATGCTCCGCTCTTGCCGGGAAGAGGGCTGCGACTACCTCCTCCAGCAGCTCTGGCTGAAGACTCTCCGTAAGTGGCTGCGCCGCGGCTCGAAGTTTCCCTCGAACCGCTCGATAAGGGCGCCCCCACGGATTCCCGTCTAGAGTCTCCAGCATCTCCTCCCTGGCTCGCGTCTTCGCCTCGCCGATGGCCAGCCACAGAGTCTCTTTAGCCGCGCGGTACACCTCATACAGCGCGGCTTCTTCGTCAGGGACCCGACGACGTCTCCTCCGGTATCGGGTGTACTGGCGTCTCACCGCCACGCACGCGACGCGTAACTGCGCGATCGCGGCGGACCACCAGTACACCTGGCGCCTTGCTGACTGTGCGTGGACTCGGGGCATGGACGCGTCGCAAATTTGCGTCATCGCCCCGCAGAACCACAGCGCCTCCTGTTCGACGTCGACGGGTCCGCTCACTGCCGACTCCCGGCCCCAGGCCTGGACAATGGCGGCCTCCTCGAGAAGCTCCCTGTCGATGCGCTTGAGCGACCAGCGCGGGCCGTCCGTTCGCGGGCCCGATGAACTGCGGCCGCCGGCGGTCTGGGCGGAGACGTCGAAACGGATGTATCGGTGATCCGACAACGTCTCCACCTCCACGGCGACACGCCAGTCACGAACACGGCTCGCGACAGCAGGGCTAGCCAACGATACGTCCACTATAGACCCGCCCCGCTGCCGAACGCACGTGTGGACCGAGCCCACGTTCAGGACGACCAGGCCGGTCGCGACCGCCCACTCCTCCAGCGCCTCACCCCTAGCATCGGTCACCGGAGATCCCCACGCCGCAGACTTGGCGTTGAGATCCCCTAGCAACAGCACGGGGCGAGGGTGGAGTCGGCCCACGACCGCACCCAACTCGACAAGGAAGCTTTCGAAGTCGGCGAGACTCTTGTTGGGCGAAAAATACGCCCCAACCACGCCAATGCCGTCCGCGAGGGCGGCCACCCAGCCGTGTCCTCGGGACGGGTTGGCGAGAGTCCCACCGATGATGGCCACCAAGCCGTCAAGGTCTCCCACCCAGTTATCCCGGGGGGGGACAAAGTACGGCTCGGCGACCACGGCCACGCGAATCGACCACTCCGCCATGCTCTGGAGCAAGAGATCCTGAGCTCTGGCACAGTGGTTGATGTTGCCCTGGAGGAAATGGTAGAGCGCCATTAGGCGCAATCCATCCCCTCCGCACCATTCCTAGGCCGGGAGTCGGCCGAAGGGCAGCCAGGCTGAGGGGGGGGGTAAAGAGCCCCCCGCAGCCTTGGCACCCCCTCTCTTCTTGCTGGCGGGCGCGCCACAGGCCTTTCCACCCGCTCTGTGCCCGGCGGGCCTTCCTGCAGCTGTACAGAGGCTGCAGTTTGGCGCCGCGGAGCACTGGGCCGCCTTGTGGCCGGGCTGGCCGCAGCGATAGCACTGCTCGCTGCGGTCCACTTCGGCGGTGCACCGTGCCCTAACATGCCCAATGTCAAGGCACCGGTAGCACCGCATAGCCCTGGGCTGCAGCAGTTTCACCCTCGCCGCAACCCATCCCACCAACAAACGCCCACCGTCAGCGACCTTGTTTGCCGCCGCCACCGGGCACCGCACCCAAATCGTGCCGAGCCCGGAAGCGTCGGCGCGAATGTCGCCCGTCCGCACATCGTCGGGCGGACATCCACCGACTCGGGTGACGGCCGCCACGACCTCAGCCGGGGTCGTCGAGTCATCCAGGCCACCGACACGCAGCTCAGCAGTCTTCATCGGCCTGGACACCCGGACGTCTTCCGGGTTGAGGACCTCCCTGAGCTTGGCGGCCAGAATGTCCGCCTTTTCGCCGCTAGAGGCACCTGACACCTCGAGCAGCCGCGCCCCCGTTAGCGCCGGCTTCATTCTGAAGCCGGACGGTGTGCCTAAGTCGGGGAACGCGACTTTGGCTTTTGCCACCGCAGGCCGACCATACGCTTACCGTGAGCCGGCCACCTGCTTACGGCAGGCCGACCGCCTGCATACTTACGGCGAGCCACCGCGCCGCGCCGCCTCGCTTACGTAGGGTCGCCGGTCGTCGCCACTTTCACCCAGCCGCACAGTGGTCTGAAATTGATGCTTCATGGACATATAAATTAAAGTTTCGATAGGTGAGAAATAAAAATGGAAATGACTTTATTTCAGGTTTCTTTATAATGTTTGGTAATAATAATTTGGCTGCTATAGACAGCGCTATCTCGGAGATTCTTTTTGTATGAAGTAAAATACAAAAGGCTGTTTTTCTCGCAACTTAATAAAATTAGAAGCTTGCCCCTTACATGGGGTGTTGTTCCACGTGAGGCGATTCTGATACGCTATAATACGCCCACATATGCGCGCCGCTGCATTCACAGCAGGCTGATAAACTTCGAGAAATTCTGTAAGGGATACATACGGATGATTGCATAAAAGCAATCGGTGTGCGCCTCAGCAAACATAGTCGATGCGCTGCAAAAACGAGGCAGCCCAAACAACACTCTAAACGCGTTGTTGTATTGCACACGCAGAGTCCCGTACACTCGTTGCACGTAGTTGACCCATAGACTACACGTGTAGAAGGACTGACAATACGCTTTAAAAAGCGCCGACAAATAAACGGCCGAAACCACACTACTTTCAAAGCCATTAATTACAACATAACACTTACAGAAGAACGTTGTGACCACTCAGGCCCGAAAGAGCTGAGAGTATACACCGACGGATCTAAGACCGACTCCGGAACCGGAGTCGGAGTTTTCTCGCACGACCTTGACATAAATATATCCAGCCCGCTAGGAAAGTTCAACACCGTCTACCAGGCGGAGTGTGTGGGCATCATAAAAGCGGTGCACGCCATAGAGGCCAGGAGAGTCACGGACACCCATATACGTATACTCTCCGACAGCGCCTCAGTCCTCCAATCCCTGGGGAGAGAGTATATTTCGTCGAGTATAACACTTGAATGTCACAATGCTCTAGAACGTGTAGCGGTATCTTATCGCAACACAGTGACACTGCAATGGATTAAAGGACACAGTGGATCACTGGGTAACGAAGCAGCTGACGAGCTGGCCAGAAGAGCATCCAGCGCATCAGTCTGTGGACCCGAACCCATCGTGCCCATCCCCTTCAACCAGTTACGAAGATGGTTACAGGAGTACACCCACACACAAGCGGAGAGCTGGTGGACCTCGACAACAGGCTGTAGGCAGTCCAAGAATGCCATGCCATCCTTGGATGGCAATTTAACCAGACGCTTATTACGTCTGGACAGGAACGACCTGCGCCTGGTGACGGGGACCATCACGGGACCCTGCTCGATAAACAAACACTTTCCCATAATAGGCATAATGGACAGTCCTCTATGCAGGGCTTGCATAGAGGCTGAGGAAACCGTAGCGCATGTGCTCTTTGAATGCACAGGCGTCACCCAGATTAGGTCACAAACCCTCGGGGCAGCCAGATCCTACACAGATGCTCTCAACAGACCAGGAGACATCATCAACTTCTAGAGGGAGGTAGGGTGGTTGGAATAACCACCGACGGCCGCCATGGCCCACGCACAATGGTCCACTTGAAGGACTTAGTGCGGAAACCAAAACCCTAAAGAAGAAGAAGAAGAACGGCCGAAACTACGGACTTCGTACTTAGGGAGTAGAACCCCTGCAGGCTTAGCATGATGCTTTCTATTTCTACGAAGAATAGACACAGCTCTTTCTATACAAAGTGATATTTCGTTTCTCCATTTTTGACATCGCACCCTAGAAATCCTTCTACAATCTGCCATTTTATCTTTCGTTTCCAACGTTCTTTGTCTAGGTCCTTTTTTATGTAGACTATATTTTCAGAAGAAAGTTTTCTATCCCAAATTGTCAAAATCAGACACAACTGACAGTTGTCTAAATTAGTGAAGACAATTTGATTTTGTAATCGCCATGCTAAAGACAGTAGAAAACTTTCTACAGATTCTTGTCTACTCTTCTGTCGACAAAACGGTCCTCGTGCTAAGCCTGCTGGTTGGGGTGCTAGGACAGGAAACCTCCCCGTGTGTCCGTGGGCTGGAGTTTCCCTTGGATGCGTCTGGGGGAAAGGCCAGTCTCCGGGACGGTGCACCCTGGGGTACGGGCAATAACTCTCCATTAGGTACTCTGTGCCTAAGGGGTCTTGTTGCCCGTACGCTAATATCCTGTCGGAGGAACGCTCCAACGTGTGTCTCTCTGTTCAGCAGAGACGCACAGCGGCGGAGTAAGAGCGGGCTCGGTGTGCACTAACCCTGCCGCCGGGCAGGCAGTAAGGAGTCTGCTCCTTCTGCCACCGTTAGTCTCGTAGCCCCGAAGATCGTCAACGTCATGTCTCTGACTTTTGACGGGGGTCGAGGGTCTTGGCTTAACCGCCCGGACCGCGAGGAAGATAACCTCTATAAAAAATTCCTCTAATATCAAGTTCTGGTGCGCGGCGAGGGTATGAATGGCTGAGGAGTAGTGTCATCTACAACTTTCCAGTTGTAGGTGGCGCATCAGTCGTTAGCGCACCCCCAGCCAGAGTACCAGTGGACCCTCTGGTTGGGAAACAAATGTACACTTACCTAGGGACAGGGGGTGAACCTGGGAATGACATTGTATATCCCCCATACTCGTGGGATTAAGTATGGAAACAATTAACAACAACAAAAAAACAACAACGGAGAAGAGTAGTGGAGAGGAGAGGAGCGATGCGGGGTCGGAGTCCGATGCCGCGTCGGGCGCGAGGGGCTCTGTCAAGAGCCCGGAGCGCGTGATTACGGGGGATGCTGGGAAGAACCGTAGGCTCTTCCAGAAGCGCCCCAAACCAGGGGATGGCCAGTGGTCGTCCTCTGATGGCGGGAGAAGCTCTGCCCGAAAAATTGGAAAGACCTGTCGGCGGGGTGGAGGTCGTGAAAAGGGTACAGGGCTTGCTACTCAGGAGGCTAGCGAGCCGAGTTGTGCCAGCCCAGTCGAGCCGGACCAGCGAGCCGGTAGGCTCACTACGGAGGGCGCGCCACGCGGGGCGGAACTGTCTGAGTCGTCAGACGGTGAGCCGGACGCCGCTGGCGGCCCCAAGGCGGAGCGACTGGCCAAGCTAGAGGCGGCCGTGGTAGCTGCGCTAAAGGGTGTGGCCTTGAAGAGGATTCAGTCCTCCAAAGACAAGGCCATACCCGCTGCCGCGGCTTCCATTATGGAGGCAGTGGAGGCCACTAAATTCGGGCCTCCAACGGACGGGATGTCCGAGATGCGGGCGGAGATCACCCGCTTGACAGCCGCCATGGAGCTTCTCCGAAAGGAGAACGCGGAGCTCCGAGCGGACCTGGCCGGCCTCCGGGCAGCCGGCCCCCGGGAAGTGCCACAGGCGGGGGCGCAGCATGGGCAGGGCCGGCCGGTGCCGGTGCCTGCGGAGGACCGGGTTCTGACCCTGGTGCGGCGGGAGCTGGCTGCCTTCCAGAGTCGGTTTTCGACTCTGGAGGCCATTGTCCTGCGCCCCCCGCTAGCGACAAGCAGCCGGCAGGTCTCGTATGCCGCCGCCACGGCTGCTGCGGCCAAGCAGGGACCGGCGGGGCGGTCTAAAGGCGGGCCCGTGCCAGAACCCGCGGGACCGCCCCCAGCGAAGTCAGCGCCGCCCAAGTCCAAGAAGGGTGGAGTGGCTTCGCAGGCGGCGAAGGCTCCAGCCCCGGCGGCGAGACGGCCGCCCCCCCCGCCTCCTAATGCTCCTCCGGCCGACGCCGAATGGCAAGTGGCCGGAGAGAAGAGGAAGGCGGGCAAGACATCTAGGGCGGCCAAAAGGAAGGAGAGGCGGCAGCGGCGCAAAGAGCGAAGCGTCGCGGCTAGGCTCCGCGCCCCGAAGTCCGCAGCTGTAGTGATTACACTACAGCCGGAAGCGGAGAAGAAGGGCGTGTCCTACCGCGACGTGCTCACCAAGGCGAGGGCGGCGGTGAACCTGCAGGAGCTAGGCGTCACCAATGGCATCCGGGTGAGGGTCACTGCGACCGGGGCCCGGATGCTGGAGGTGCCCGGTGCGGCGAGTGGCCCAACCGCTGACGCTCTGGCTGAAAGGCTCAGAGCGTCCCTAAATGCGGACGAGGCCCGAGTGTCCAGGCCCACCAAGTGCATCGACATGCGCATTCTGGGCCTGGACGACTGTGTGACGGAGGCTGAGGTGGTGGCCGCCGTCGTCAGGACTGGGGGGTGCTCTGCCGAGCAGGTGAGAGCGGGCCTCATTCGTCCTGACCACACGGGGATGCGAGCCGTGACGGTGAGCTGCCCCGTGTCGGCGGCCAGGAAAGTTGCCGGGGAGGGCCGAAGGCTCCTGGTGGGCTGGGTTTCTGCGCAGGTGAAACTGCTGGAACCCAGACCTCTGAGGTGCTTCCGCTGCCAGGTGGGCAACCACGTGGGAGTGCAATGCACCTCGGAGGTAGACCGCAGCAATAACTGCTTCCGCTGCGGTCAGCCCGGTCACAAGGCCGGCTCGTGCAATGCCACGCCGCACTGCTTTTTATGTGCGGCAGCTGGCAAGCCGGCCGATCACCGGGCTGGGAGTAAGGCCTGCGCTCCACCCGCCAAAGCCAGGGGCAGGGGCAAGCCCTCCGCCACCGCCGTCACCGCCGCACCCGCCGCCACTGCCGCCGCCGCTGCCGCCCCCACCATCGTTGTAGCCGCCGCAAGCACTGCGGCAGGGCCCTCACAGGGGGCTCGGGAGGGGGCTGATATGGAGTGCCAATAATGGCCCCATTACGCCTCCTCCAGGCGAACATCAACCACTGCGCCGCTGCTCAGGATCTGTTGCTCCAGAGCATGGCGCAGTGGTCGATCAACATCGCCGTGGTCGCTGAGCCGTACTTTGTCCCGCCCAGGGATGACTGGGTGGAGGACCTGAGCGGCTCAGTGACCCTCATTTCGTCGGCCGCCGCCGGTACCCCGTCGCTTGAGGCAGTCAAGAGAGGACGGGGTTGCGTGGCAGCACGGTTCGGGGAGATTGTTGTGGTAGGGGTATACTTCTCCCCGAACCGAACTCTCGCCGAGTTCCACAACTCCCTTGCGGAGTTGAGAATCGTCGTCGTCGGGTACCATACCCTGCCCGTGCTCGTACTCGGGGACTTCAATGCCAAGAACACGGCTTGGGGTTCCCGGTACACGGATACAAGGGGCGGGATGGTGGAGGACTGGGCTCTGGAAACAGGCCTGGTCGTCCTAAACCGGGGTTCTGTCCCCACGTGTGTGCGGATGCGGGGTGAGTCAGTGGTGGACATCTCGTTCGCCAGCCCCGCTCTGTCACCGCGTGTCCTTGACTGGCGTGTCATGGAGGGGGTGGAGACGTACTCCGACCACCGGTACATCCGGTTTGACGTCTCCGCCCAGACCTCGAGCGCGCTGGTCCGACAGGCCCCGAGTGGTCCGCGGTGGGCGCTGAAGAAGCTGGACCGGGAGCTCCTCCTGGAAGCCTCGATCGTGCAGGCCTGGGTGTCATCACCGGACAGGCCTGCTGACATCAACGACGAGGCAGAGTGGTTCCGGGAGGCCATGTCAGAAGTGTGTGACATGGCAATGCCCCGGGTCCAGCCCGGACGCGCCTGGCGCCAGGTGTACTGGTGGTCGCCGGAACTAACGTCTCTGCGCGAGGCGTGCGTTGCCGCGCGGCGCCTGTACACCAGGCACCGCAGGCTCCGTATCCGCCCTCCGGATACGGAAGCCATTCAGGCGGAGCTGTACGAGGGTTACAGAGTGGCGAAGATCGCCCTCCGAGCGGAGATCCTGCGGGCCAGGGGACTGGCCCGTGAGGAGTCGCTGGGGACTCTGAACAGGGACCCGTGGGGGCGCCCATATAAGGTGGTGCGGGAGAAACTCCGCCCATGGGCTCCCCCGCTGACTCAGAGTCTCCGGCCCCAGCTCGTGGAGGGCGTGGTGAGCGCTCTGTTCCCCTCGCGGGGGGAGCATACTCCCCCGCCCATGGCTCCGCCTCCTGCGGTGCCAACTGCGGACCACAGACCCGACGATGACGACGTTGCTCCTGAGGTGACCGAGGTAGAGTTGAGAGTGGCGGTACGTAGGCTGAGTGCCAAGAATACCGCCCCAGGACCCGACGGCTTACCTGGAAAAGCCTGGGTCCTGGCCTTGGAGGCTCTCGGGCCTCGACTAAGAGGGCTCCTAAGCGCATGCTTGGAGGAGGGCCAGTTCCCACTTCGTTGGAAGACGGGGAAACTGGTCCTCATTAAGAAACCGGGGCGCCCGGCGGACTCTCCGTCCGCTTACCGGCCTATCGTGCTGCTCGACGAGGTGGGCAAGCTCTTTGAAAGAGTCATTGCAGACCGCCTCGTCGGGCAGCTGGTGCGGGTGGGGCCGGATTTGGCGGAGAGCCAGTTTGGTTTCCGCAGGGGGCGCTCCACGGTGGACGCCATCATGCGCGTGCGAGCCCTCACGACGGGGGATGCTGTGGCCCGGGGTGGGGTCGTCTTGGCGGTGTCTCTAGACATCGCCAACGCCTTCAATACCCTGCCCTGGAGTTGCATCAGGGAGGCACTCCGGTATCACCGGATGCCGACCTACCTCTGTCGTGTAGTCGAGGCCTATTTGACGGATAGGGCGGTGATCTACCCCGGTCACCAAGGAGAATGGAACCGGCGAGAGATGTCGTGCGGTGTCCCACAGGGATCGGTTCTGGGGCCGCATCTGTGGGACATCGGTTACGACTGGGTGCTGCGCGCCGACCTCCCTAGCGGCGTCAGCGTAGTGTGCTACGCTGACGACACGCTGGTCCTGGCGCAGGGGAGGTCGCACCAGGCGGCGGCCGAACTAATGACACGCGGGGTTGCGACAGTCGTTGAGAGGATCCGGCAGTTGGGACTCGAGGTGGCCTTGCACAAGTCCGAGGCCATGTGTTTTCATGGTCCTCGGAACGCGCCACTGTCGGGTTCCCAAATAACGGTAGGAGGGGTTCTCATCGGCGTCGAGTCGACGATGAAGTACCTGGGACTCGTCCTCGACAGCCGGTGGAACTTCGTCGAGCACTTCCGACGTTTGGCTCCCAGACTGCAGCGGGCCGGGGCTGCTTTGAAGCGGCTCTTGCCCAATCTAGGGGGGCCAAACGCCTCCTGCCGGAGGCTCTACGCGGGGGTCGTGCGGTCCATGGCCCTTTACGGGGCACCGGTGTGGGCGCTTTCGCTAAGGCTCCGGCCAGCCCGCCGGTTGAAAGCGTCCCAAAGGGTCATGGCCATCCGGATGGTACGGGGATACCGCACGGTCTCCTGCGAGGCGGCGAGCCTCCTTGCCGGATTGCCGCCGTGGGATCTGGAGGCAAAGGTCCTCGCGCACGTTTGGGAGTGGCGCGAGGAGGCGAAACGCCGGGGCGTAACTCCGCTGCCGCGAGTAATCACGGCACAGCGGACAGAGCTCCGGCGGGATCTCATGGCGGCATGGAGAGTGCGACTGTCGCAACCCAGCGCAGGGCACGCCACAATTGCGGCGGTAAGACCCCTCTTTGAGGAGTGGCTTGAGAGGCGCCACGGCGTCCTCACCTTCCGCCTGACGCAGGTCCTCACCGGACATGGATGTTTCGGGAGGTTCCTGTTTCGAATAAGGCGGGAGGAAACGCCCGGGTGTTACCATTGTGTGGATCGACCGGAGGACACGGTGGAGCATACGGTGGAGGTCTGCCCGGCTTGGGCGGGGCACCGCCGTGTCCTCGTGGCGGCGATCGGCGGCGGCGACCTCTCGCGTCCGGCCCTGGTTCAGGCCATGGTACGGAGCGAGAGGGAATGGGAAGCCGTCACCTCCTTCTGCGAAGCAGTAATGCTCGCGAAGGAGGAGGCGGAGCGCGAGAGGGAGAGGCAATCTCTACGCCCTCGCGCCCCTAGCCGCCGCAGGAGGAGGAGACACCCTGGGCGTCGGGAGTCGATTGCCGACTCCCGGCCACCGTAGGCGCGGGCTTGCGGACGGCGAGCAATGGGCAGCTCGCCGTCCGGTAAGGACCAGGCCCGGGTCGACGGCGCGTCGTGTTCCACGCGCGCCTCAAAGAGATGTCAGCACCATTGACGGGGTCCGATAGGACCGATGCCTGCCGGGGTCGCGGATTGTTCGAAAGAGTTACCGTGGCCCTGGCGCACAGGCAACTGAAGGAACACGGGTGGGTTTTAGTCAGTAAGAGTCTGACACGCCCTTCCGCTCCGCCCAGAGCGGGAGACGTCATTTGATGATTTCCCACCCAAAAAAAAAAAAAAAAAAAAAGCCTGCTGGTATCAAACTTGCATGCGACGGATCGCACCTTGTCCTTATACTAAATAGCCAAGTAACTGCGACCAAATTGGAAGTAGCGGCTGGTCACAGTTCTAACCTAACCCATTTGGTCTGGGTGTCCTGCCTTAGTTACTACAACCAATTCGGCTGCCGCCAAGACTGATAAATCAGGACGGCTCACAATTTTACGGGTGATAAAACTGGACAGATTGTGAACCCTGTCGGTAAGTGCAGGTTTGTTCAAAATGTGACGCTTTGATATGGATAGATTATAAACTACCGAAACTGAATACGTAATATTGTAAGCAGTATGGTACAGTACCCAATTTATCGACATTTTACAATCTCACGAGATAGATTAATAAATGAATGGTGTTCACAGAGTTGTTTACTTACGTTGTTGAGCAGACGGATTTTTCAAACATATGAAGTAATAAATGAATTTCTTTCAAATATTTTCAGATTGTGATTGAAAGTGTGTTAAATATGCAATTAGGATGCAGATTAATGCATTTTCCACATGCTTAAATATGTTATTATTTGCATTGCAAATAGAAACGAATTAAATTATGCAATTTTATTGTCTTACTGACGTAGTTAGCAAGCAATTATAGATTTCAAAATCAGCATTATTGATTTGTTGTAGGTAGTTGTTGTTGCTTATGTACCTAATATAATTACAGTAACCGTACGTTAATAAGGCATATACAGTTTTAATGATAGATCGCCCGATGACTTGTCCTACTGGAAGCGCTTCCGGAAGGACGGGTTTGCGTCCTGCCGGAAGACTGCCGCGAATCCTGCTAGCAGTACGCAGTTTTTAATATGAAATTTTGTCTGATCCTTCTAGCAGCGAGGTGACCTTGATTTTGAGCTTGTGCTCGTCAGACGTTTTAAACATTTAGTCCGTGCGTATTAAATAAAAACTCATTTGTTTATTTTCATAACTTTAATAATAATCCGAACTATCCTAACTAATATTATAAATGCGAAAGTTAGTTCGTTTGTTTGTTACGCATTCACGCTAAAACGACTGAACGGATGTTGATGAAATTTGGTACACAGATTGACCATGACCTGCCTAAGGACCTAGGCTACTTTCACTCTGGATCGCAGAAGGAGTTGCGGGCAACAGCTAGTATCTAATAAATGTATTCGTATTTAATAAATGACGAACCATGAATTCAGCACATGATTCTAGACCGTCTAGCGCAGAAATTTATATAATAAAAATGTATCCTGTATAGTTAACAATTAATAAAAATAGGCTAGTGACGTGATATTCACAAAAAAATTAAAATTAGAGAAGTAAAAATAAAACTTGATTACGCTGAGATACCGAAATGTTGACGACTCCATGCGTTTTCGGTAAACGGGCACGATACTCATGCACCATTGCCAGCTGATCGAAGGTCAGTTGTGTTTAGCCACAGATTCTTGTAGGTACAATGCGAAAGAGACAAATATTCTATTTTTTCGTGCAAATTTGAACTTTATGCTGTCTATCATTACGGTACTGTGACCGAAAAAAGTTGTGTCCTTCCGGAAGCACCTGAAGTTTGCCTGGCAGGACTCCTGGCGATCTATCATTAAAAAGACTCACACGATCTTGAGTGACAGAAACAATGCTCTAAAAAGTCGTACATTTCCAAAAATCGATATGCCATATTTACGGCCGCGAATTGTACACATTCATACCCACACAGTTATCTTTTACGTGCTGCACATTATTCATTCTTTTTTTTTTTTCAATAGGTAAATTTTTGCATCTCACAAGTAGCTGCACTATGCCTGGCAAGACTGTTTCGAAAACCATTGAAATATGCCTCGCCGGAATTTCGACATTCTGTGTGCCTTGTTATAGGTTTAACAATGGGGTATTTCTGTTTTGGAAGGTAATTATTTATTTTCCGTTTCATTTAGAATATGCATGTTTTAATTTATTTATTTCACGCTTACGCAACGGTAGTACGTCAAAATAATATTAATGTGAAAATATTATAGGTTCCTAATCATAAAAATAAATAAAAACACACTCACATAATGCCATACGTTGTTGAACCCCTCCCTCCCCCATAACGTGTGGCGTAATTTATGGATGGCTCCAAAAGGCAAAAGCAAAGGAACCGAAGTGGCTTAATCACCGCACCGCCATTTTGATTTTTCTTCAAAGTTTTTTCTTTATTGCTGAATAATGGGCCTGCTCTTGACCTCGATTTCGCCTGATGGAAAGCGAAGGATGAGGTCTTTGATGAAACGAACATTTGCGGTGCACGATAAGCTGGCATCGGTAGAGGACACACTAAACAAACAAAGTGTCCAGGGATATGGCGCCCCAAAGATGCCGCAATCCTCAGTGTCACGTTGCCATGATATTTTTATGTAAAGATCGCTAATCAATCAGATATTTACATCCATACTTAATATTATAAATTCGAAAGTAACTCTGTTTGTATGTTACCTTTACATGCCTAAACCACTGGGGTATTCCACGAAACGCACCATTCAGGTGCGCTAACAGAATCAAATTAAAAATATTATAATTTTATTCCTCGAAACGCACCATTGATGAAACTGAGAAGAGCATGAACGATTCGTAAATAAATGATATCGATAGAGGTTTTAAAATTCAACTGTCCTAATTGTTTATTTATTAAAACTACCAGGAAAGCAGAAATGAACTGGAACTAGGTGCTTAAGCGACTTACTATTTAGCTCAATTTTTAATATTTAGCTCAATGGTAAAAATACAGTTTTTAAAATTGAATCAGTTGTTTTAAAAAGTACCAGGGTGACAGAAATTAACAAAAAATTGGCGGCTAAACGATCTCACTAAGTTGTGCACCCGATTTAACACAATAATTAATTAATTGATTAATCAATTCGTACCACGATAAGTATCAAGTAACTCGGAATAATTGCTACCCTCTGAGAGCTATCTTGGCTTGCGCTGCCTAAATCGTTAGAGTTACATGATGATAATGTATCGTGGGATTGTTTGTCTTAAACAGTTCTGAATAAAAATCCGCGGCAGCATTATATCCATCTTTTATGTGGAAGCCATTATAGTCAAAGTAGTGAGCCATAAGTACATTTAATTTGGAAACCTTTTTTACATTGCACGTTTTAGAGTATTTAGTTAATTCTTATCAAAATAAATACCTTCTTCGCTTTCGATATTTAATGTAAATAAAATTTGTCTTTTACACTAAGTAATTTAGACGAATAGCTTAAAAATTAGAAAGATAAGAATTGTTTTTGTGTAATAAGCAAATATATTGATTTTATTAAAAAGCTCCTATTTTTTTAACGAATTATTATTATTTTCCTCTATATTTTTATTGATTTTTATGTATTAGAAATTTGAACATTCACATATTTCACATCTGCCGGGCGTCCCGTGACGCCAACTTTTTTTAAAACCCATCTATGCTCATGGAGTATATAATATTTACGGACTCTTAAAAAAAAACGATATTTTCCGTTAGTTAATACCCATCTCATCACTTTGACCATTTGGTGCGTTTCGAGGCATAAAATGATAATATTTTTAATTAGATTTTGTTAGCGCACTTGAATGGTCCGTTCGAGGAATACTTTTGGTGCGCTTCATTTGGTGCGTTTCAAATTTGGTGCGGATCGAGGAATACCCCAAACCACTGAACGGATTTCGATAAAATTTGTCAACGAGACTTTTGTCCTGGTAACACGTTCCCGTGGGATAATTTCCGACATCCACGTTGGCGAAGCCGCGGGCAAAAGTCTAAAATAATATCCCCGGTAATTTTTTATTTGTCGTCAAAATTCCAACGTATACTGAGGTTTTTTTTTACGAAAGCTTGTCTTTAATGTTATAAACCTATAACACAACTTTAAATGGGTCCCACGACCCTAAACTGTTGCGTGCACCCATTTATGAGCACAATGTTTTGCGTGTGCAAACAGCAAATTTTCACACCAAAAATAAAAGGTCGTTTCCCAGCAACTATTTTAGTGCAATGTTACTTAGTTTGATGTACAGAATGCGTAGTTGACGTCTATGTGATAGGTCATTTTACACCCTTTATGTATGTATGTACCTATACCAGTTTTATCGTGCGCTGCAACTTTGTAGAAATTCAAAATGACGATGGGGCGACTATGCCAGCTTACATAGAAAAAAGTTCAAACCCCTTTTGCTAGATTGAAGACTGTATCTCCGCTTCTACTGAACGGTATTTTCGACATGACGATTCCATATTGTAATTTTTTTCTTTGAACACGGTAGAAAAAGCCTACCATATCTAACGTATTCAAGAAAAAAATTACAGTCCTACTTCTCTATAGTCACAATACAAGGACTATGGCGGAGCAAGTGTTTCGTCGGCCCCACCCCATTTAGTGGATCCTGATAAATGATGCAATCTCATTTTATGTAGGTTTCCTAGACCGGATTATCGTCCTACCAGGCTTTAAAAAAGGTCGAAAACACAATATTGTTTGCCTTTTTTAAAGCAACACATAATTATTGCTTGTTGCTGATGATTAAGTACTTATGTCTTTTTTCAGACAAGCGATCCATTTATCGGTGCTACCTATGTTAACTTACACTTTGCTAAAGAGTGTCTCACACCAAATTATGGGAAAGTAAGTAAATAAACCTAATTTAATTGCAATAATTCCTATTATTAAATAGTCAATCTCTTTAAAATATAAATATAGGTATACACTATCTCTGCGCTTTCGAAATGCTTTATTCCCAATGTTCCATTTTTAGGGTTCCATAGTAAAACAACGAACCCTTATAGTTTTTCCAAGTCCGTCTGTGTCTGTCTGCGGTTTAATTCGAGAGACCTTTGGTACTAAAAAGCTGCAATTTGGCATGGTTATGCATAGTAATCACGCCTACGAAGTTGTGAAATAAAATCTTGAAAATAGTATAAACTAGTGGCTCTGTGAGCTGTAGACCTCGCGAGTCTGTCTTTGCATAGCATAAAACTGAATCACCGCGCACATCGATCACTAATTAGTGATCGATGACCGCGCACCTTAAAACAAAATGCATGAAATGGCTGAAATATGTTTTCTTTTTTACGTTTCTAACCCCCCCATATCTCCGCCAATTTGAATAATTTCGAATAACCGTATCGACAAAAAAATCCATATAATTATCGAATCTGCTCACAAAATTTCGGGAGAAATGCGACCTGTAGAGGAGAACAGACATCTGGACATACTAAAGCATTTTTGCCCAAGCTGAAATGGAGACGCTTCGCGCTCGCTTGATTAATAATAGTACCTATTAATAGCTGTAGTAATAATAATAGTAATAGAAAATAATAGTAATAACAGTCTTATACAAGTTAAGCAGACGAGGAGAGTGATGACAGGGCTACAAACGTAAGTCCAGCTGTCAACGTTTCGGCACAACGACTGTCGGATCAGGTACGGGTCATCCAACGTAATCATATGTTGGATGACACAGTACTTGATCGCCTGCGAAATGAAATGCAGAGTAGTCATGTCGTCGCCCCTCCGTCGCCAGACTGTTGTAGTACCACAGTCTTACACAAATCAAGCAGACGAGGAGAGTGATGACAGGGCTACAAACGTAAGTACCCAGTGCAATGAGGAATTGAGGAGTGCTTTGGAAGATGCGAATCGAGAATATCGGTTCATATCGCCAAAACTTAGACCACGCTTACCTCGTATGCCCATGCATAGCAAAAATAGAGCGCTGGTGGCGGTCCTGGATGCGCAGTTGGCAAATTATTTTGATGACTGCGTGGACCTCACCAATACTCATTGGATTCTGTACTGCGCGGCTGTAGCGGCATGTCGTGTAGCTCACGTCAAATTTGCTACTGATTCTAGAGCTACACGACCGAAACCAGCCGTACCAGCTTGGCAGTGGAGAATTGAGCGCCATATTGGTGGGGCCAGAGCGCTCATCGGCAAACTAATCTGCTTCAGGGAGGGCAATACTCGCCCTAGAGTGATGCGCTTTGTGAGACGTGCGTTCGCAGGGACTGATATCAGCCCTCAGGACTATATGTCCTGTGTCACAGAGCGCATCGACTTCCTGAAGCAGAAAGTGTATGCATGGGCGAACCGTATTCGTAGGTATAAGTGGCGAGTAGAACGATACACTGAGAATTGCACCTTCCAGCGCGGTGAAAGGTGGGTTTATAGGGGTTGGGAGCGACCGGATCAAGGTTTGGCTGACACTTGTCTACCAGATGATGATGCCATGTATTCTTTCTGGCGCGATATCTGGTCGGTACCTGTCAGTCACACCGAAGGTGATTGGACTCGGGAAGTCGAGCGAGCCTGCGATCCAATACCAGAAATGGGGGCTATTACCATATGCCCTCAAGATGTAACTCGTGCAGTCCGTCCGCTGCCTAACTGTAAGTCTCCAGGGCCAGACGGACTGCAAAACTTTTGGATCGAATGGTTCATAAGGCCGCACGCTCGCTTGGCGGCTCAGTACCAGACTGCTTTGAAGTCTGGTTTGCTACCCCACTTCCTAACAACAGGAGTTACCCACCTGCTCCATAAATCAGGTAGCACTGCGGAACCCAAAAATTATAGGCTGATCACGTGTTTACCGACGGTCTATAAAGTTCTTACATCCATTTTGAGAGCTAAAATTAATAAATATATACATAGACACCAACTCCATCATGTCTCCTTCTCAAAATGGACGTAGGAACGGGTCCCGTGGTACTATGGAGCTATTCCTCATTAATATGGCCATTAGCCAACAGGTTCGTCGTTCCCGAAAGGATCTGTCGACATGTTGGATAGATTACAAGAAGGCCTATGACTCGGTGCCAAATACATGGCTTATGAGGGTGCTGGAGTTGTATAAAGTAGATGCAACTCTGCGCATCATCCTGATGTCATGTATGGGGCAATGGAGAACGGTCCTTCACTATTCAAGATGTCGAAATGCCCAGAGGAATAGCGAATCGATAAGGATCAAGCGAGGCATATTTCAGGGCTATAGTTTGAGTCCGCTTTGGTTCTGCTTAGCCTTGAATCCTCTAAGCACACTGCTGGAAGATTCAGGTCTAGGCTATCGGCTACGGAGATGTGGTCGGGTTATATCTCACCTCCTTTACATGGATGACCTAAAACTCTTCGCCCCCAACAATTTGCAACTGATGGAGGTACTGAACGTAACTGAAATTTTCAGTAGCGCCATCAGGATGGATTTTGGTATGGATAAATGTGCGGTCATGCATATAAAGCGAGGGGAGATTGTAGAATCCGTCGGAACCCAGCTCTCGGATTACATAAACCTTAGAGCCCTCCGCATCCGAAACCTATAAGTATTTGGGTATGTCGGAAGCGTTGGGCATCAACGGTACTGACATGAAGCAATCGTCAAAGGAACGCTTCTTTGGCCGCCTAAAAAAATATTTAATAGTCTTCTATCAGGCGGAAACAGTGTGCGCGCCTTTAACGGTTGGGTCATGCCGGTTTTGATGTACTCTTTCGGCATATTCGAATGGACTCAGACCGAACTCGACGCCTTAGATAGGAAGGTCAGTACGCTGCTAACTGCAAATCGAATGCATCACCCACGGTCATCGGAAATGAGGCTGTATGTCCCGCGAAAGTGTGGAGGTCGAGGCTTTTTAAATGTTAAGACTTTCCACACTCGCGAGATATGCAGTCTCAGGGAATATTTCTTAGAAGCTGACGTGGGGATGCATCGAAATGTGGTCGCAGTGGACAAGGGCCTCACCCCGCTCTCCTTGGCTAAAGAGAACTGGCGCAAGCCAGTAGTGCTTGACACTAACGATCGCATGGAAGTATGGTAAAGTAAGGGGCTTCACGGACGCTTTTTGGGGCCCTACATGGACCTGATGTAGATCAACTAGCGTCCGTAGTCTGGCTGCGTTTCGGTGACCTCTTTGGAGAAACCGAAGGTTTTGTCTATGCAATTATGGACGAAGTTATGATGACAAACAACTACCGGAGATTTATTGTGAAAGACGGCACGGTTGACATTTGTCGGGCATGCCACCGTCCGGGTGAATCAATCAGACACATTATCTCCGGATGTTCAAGTCTAACTAACGAAGAGTACTTGCATAGACACAACCTTGTAGCCAGGATTATCCATCAGCAACTTGCTCTGAAATACAGCCTTGTAGAATCGGAAGCGCCGTATTACAGGTGTGTGCCCGACCCAGTTCTCGAAAATGGAAATATCACATTGTACTGGGATCGATCCATCATCATTGACAGGACTATTGTTGCCAATAAGCCTGATATAGTGGTGGTGGATCGATTAGAGCGGTGCGCAATGATTGTTGACATAACGGTCCCGAATGACGGGCTTCGTGAAAGCCGACAAAGATACACAAATCAAGTATCTTGACACGGCTCGCATTGTTAGGAGGTTCCTCTCTTTCGAGCCCTGACCGCCGGTGGTTTGGACCCTGTCCCCAATAACGGTGGGCTACTATTTTTTATATTTTTAAATGTTTTTGTATTTTCTATATTCTAGTATTTAAAAATATAATTTTAGTACATATGTATGAAATAAAGGAATAGTAATAGTATGTTATGATCATTTGTCTATTCAGGGATTCGTTTGCAAAATATTAAGCTTTAAAGTGAAATTTTTATTAGGGTCACGAGTCCTCCTACCACCTAAATTATAGTTTAAGGATAATGTGAAAAGTTTTTACGATAGTAGTTTGTATGTAAATGTGTGTACCTACTTGGAAAAGTAAAAATTTCGTAAAAACATCATGAAAATGAGTACCCGCGGGGTAACTGCGTAACACATAAAATGACAATTGATCGCAATTTCTCTCATTTAGATAGGTGCATAATAACTTTGTAATGTTATTGTAACATGTAATGATGAATACTTCATAAATGTAATACCTACTACTATAACTTTAGATACGCTTTCCTTTGTGGGGTAGGCTGAGAGGATCGATCGTCTGGGTTATTGTTGGTTCCTATATTTAATGAAAAGATTATGATCTTTCTAAGCGAGTTTGCAAATATTATTGCTTATAATTTTTTTTGGGTATATATTCGGTTATAACCGCAGAAATAACTTTTGTTTTACATAGGTTTTTTTTAAATACTATGAAATGTAAACTTGTTTTTGCGGTCGATAAAAACAATACTGTGCATGCGTAAATATTCCTCCCAACTACGAAACCCTTCACCGTGCGTGGTTTGACACGCACTTGGCCGGTTTTTAGTACTTAGATTTTCCTGATAAGTGTAACTTATTTATTTCCAGCGTAATTTTGGCGGTTTCTATGGTATACCTATCATGTCTCCACTTACATCGACAGATTTATCATACAGCTGACTACACATTAGATATAACAGGTGAGTCATATTGTTATAAAACCTTTTTTGTTATTTTGTAAATTTTTCTGTAATTTAGCTCTCAATCTTACATTCATATTCACAGAAGATATTTCTTCTAGGTCCGTTAATGGTGATCACTCAAAGGGTAACATCGTTAGCCTACTCACTACAGGATAGTTTAGCTGTAAAAGATATTAGATCTAATGCAGAGACCGAAACCGCAACTAATTCTGAACTAGCGAAAATTGAGAAGATTCCTTCACCACTTGAATACTTCGCATTTACATTAGCCTTCCAAACATTAATGTGTGGACCAGTAGTGTTTTATTCTGACTACATAAAATTTATTGAAGGAGCCCGTATCGATGAGGTAAGATTTTTTAAACTGAATCATCTAAACAAAAAAATAAAGAAAATTAAAGTGTCTGTTTGTAATGTCAAAATAACAGCTTTTTACTTAATGCATATGAAAGTATATACGGGACTTTAATTTTTTTTAAATGTTTATCTGTCTGTCTGTCTGTTTGTTTCGGGTAATCTCCGAAACGGCTGGACCGATTTTGACAGGGCTTTCACTGGCATATAGCTGATGTTATAGGGAGTAACATAGGCTACTTTTTGTACCGGCAGCACAGTCCCGTTGGATAATTTCCGACATCAACGCGGGCGAAGCCGCGGGCAGCAGCTAGTATTTAATAAAAATAGGTTTAGTAGGATCTGTCTTACTGCGTATGCAGGGTGGATTTTGACGAGGCAGTAAAAGCAGGTATCTTATCCATAGTAGCTACAGGAACACGTCCTTAGGAGACTTAACTGCATTTACAGATTTTGAAAACATGGTAAAGATAACTAGGAAAATGTTTAATTCTCACGTTTTATTTTTATGATGCCAATCGGCTCTTATACATAAGACCGATAATATAAATCCCGAATAACTGTATCCCGAAAGAACGTAATCCCATTTCACTTTATCCTGAAAAGTTTGTCTGAAATAAAGTTAACCCGAATCGACGCTGTTTATCTACCGTAAAGATTATTCTAGAAAAATCCTCACTTAATCAGCTTTCTATCAAGACATGAAATCTCAAAAAAAAAATGGGAAATTTACTACTTACTCGTTAAATGTTTGATATTGCAGACGAAGGTAGGCATGCCATTAGTCAAACTCCTGAACAAATCGTAAAATTAAATTTGAAGGTGATTAAACTCCGGCATTCTGTGATCCATATAAATACCAACACTTATACCGATTCGCACCCCTAAACCTAGTGATAGATCACTCTTTTATTATTTTGGTAATCGTAATACCTTCCTGTATTCTAATAGCTTCGTCAGCAATTTCAAACATTTTACTCTAAATATTTTTTGGAAATTCTTGGCACGTTGGAAGGCTGGTTAAGAGGAGTGTTACAAAAATGCGCGTACATGCATGATTTCCTCGTTGAAATTGAATACGATGCGTTAGTTGGTATAAATAATAATTAGTTGGTAAAAAATAGTTCGTTTTCTCTTCTACAATAATAATAAAGCGATTTTTTTATTATTTATTTAGCAATAATCCTCCTGATGCAGGCAAAAACTCATGGAGAGCTGATTTGAGAGCTCTAATTTGCAGATTCTATTGAATATATTCCATCAAAACTAGTGGCTCTGTGAGCTCTAGACCTCGCGAGTCTGTCTTTCCATAGTTTAAAACTGAATATTATTCACCGCGCTATTTAAAACAAAAGAGCGCGTTATTGCTGAAATGTGTTTTTTTACGTTTTCCACCCCATCTGCGCCGTATCGAAAAAATTCGAAAAACTGTATGGACAAAAAAAATCTATATAATTATCGAATCCTACTCACAAAATTTCAAGAGAATCTATTGAAAAATTTGACCAGAGGAGAACAGACATCCGGACATACGAATGCATTTTTGCCCAAGCTGAAACGGAGACGCTTCGCGCTCGCTCGGTCAACAATTTTTCTCATATTACAAATATCCTATACTTTTATAATAATAGAATACATTTTTGGTATATGCTTTAAAGATAAAGAAAAAACGACTGGACCTAATTAAATTTTCTACTGAAAAGGTTTGGAAACAAGTCTGTATATCTCTGAAGTTCTACATCATTTTGACGTAGTATTTATACCAAAATAATCTCCAAAATTTGCTTAAACATGTTTTTTAAATTTGTTTCTTCTATTTTTTAATGATTCAAATAAAAGTACTATATATTTCCTATATATTAATACCCAATTACCCACCGAGCAGCAGTTCATGAAACGCCTTTCAGAGCGTTTTTTTGACTCTGCTACAAAACACCACCCCAATCTCTTGATTACGGCGGCCGCCCGCTACACTCCCTCCCGCGTAACTAGGATTCGCCGCCTGACGACGCCACAATCGGAAGGTTACAGAGTACTGGTGGCCTTACTACTCTCCTGGAGGAGTTCATGAGAGTAGTAAGGCCATCAGTACTCTTAAATTCAAAAATAGACCGTCGTCCTTCCATCCTCGCCGCCGAGGCCAACCGTGACGCCCAAATCCATGTCCGCCCCGAACCTTGCTCGAGCCAGGTTGTGCTGCTGAGCTGGTAGCTTTATATTCGTCCCAAAACAATCCGATCCAGCCTGTCCCTTGCTGCCCTCCTCCAGCGACGCCCTAAGCCGACGTTCGTACCCCACAGGGGGTACCATTAGCGTTAATGAGGCACCCCCATAGGCAAGTCCGGTTAAGCAGCCAACAACCTCTTAGGTTGATCTGCAAAACGAAAATTAAAAAATAAAAAAGATCTGCAGTCAATATCGCACGAACGCTTTTCCAGGACGGACTATGTCCTGCCGGGGTCGCGGATTGTTCGAAAGAGTTACCGTGGCCCTGGCGCACAGGCAACTGAAGGAACACGGGTGGGTTTTAGTCAGTAAGAGTCTGACACGCCCTTCCGCTCCGCCCAGAGCGGGAGAGGTCATTTGATGATTTCCCACCCAAAAAAAAAAAAAAAAAGGACGGTCTATGTAAGTGAACCATTTTTCCAAAATCTGTGAATGCAGTTAGCAATTAATTATAAAGTAAAGGACAGTCTCTTAAGAACGTTTTCTTGTAGCTAAAACGGTTAAGGCAGGCGTCTCAAAAATCCCTGTATAGGCAAATTGACACAATATTGCACGACAGTCCAATATCCGGCCGTAATCAGGCGCGGTCCCAGAGTAACGGAGGGCGTGACATTCCCCCCCCCCCCCACACACAAATAATTCAAGCTGTTGGGACCCCGTGTGATTTACTTGTTTTACTAACCCGTGCACCTATATACTATACCCATGTTTGCAAAGAAATAAATGATTTGATTTAATTTAACTTAAAATAGTAGGTACTTGAGCAACGGTAGCCCCAGTGGTTATTTACAAAAACATTAATAGTTTAGTCAACTAATGGCCCAATAGGTGGTGTAGAGTACTTGAGCACCATGATGTTTCTGAAGGAATCGCTTAGGTCTCTCTAAGCGATTCCTTCAGAAACATCATGGTGCTTAGGGAGTGAACATACTAAAAGTCGTGACGTTTATGCGATGAACCGGAATGGGGGGCACAAAGTTCCTACTTTTGGGTTTTTCGCTTAGGTATATCTCAAAAAGGGTGCGTCGCCCGTCGTCCGGATAATTGTTCTTATACCAAATGAAAGCTCATAAATTCTTTTCATATTTTATTTTGTACACCCTGAATTTCCAACTGTTTTCGAGCTACACACTCCGGAAAAAAGAAAATTTTCGAAAATAGGTTTTTACCAAATATTCCTTCATTTTTATTGCATAAAATATTATGACTAATTTTATACATTTTCTGGGTGATGAGTTTAGAGCTGAAGTCAGTTTTTTTTGTATCAGCTTTAGTTATTGAGATATAATGAAAAGGAGATTTTCAAAAAAGTTTTTTTTTTTTTATAAAACACGAAAAAAAACCACTACTTATCAAAAAAAAAAACATTTATAAGATTTTCTTGCTTGACTTGGTTCACAAGGGCTGTTTTCAATGCTCCAACAGAAGTCCGCCATCATGTGGGCATTCCAGTAATCCTGGTTGAGCTCTTCCGTAGTCCGAATATCGTGATGGAACCGTTCCCCTTGTTCTTCACTCAGATCACCAAGATTTTCAGGGATACGGTCCAAATGGATGTGGAGGAAGTGTACCTTGATGCTTATATTACAACCAAGCTGCTGGATTTGATTAGATATTTTGCTTTTTATTTTTAAAGTTACCGTTTTTATCGCAATATAATGTTCACACAATAACCAGCCAACTTTTCAAGAATTTATTTTCGTATAATAATATATGTAAAACAAAGCTCTTTAATTTAATAGTTTTAGTACGGAACCCTAAAAAATGTTATATGATCTTTCAAATCAATAATTTGTAACTCTAAATAAAGTCCAATAAACAATTCGTGGTTTTTAAATCTCGGGATTTAAACGTCATTATAATTATTCCGGGATTTTAGAAGAGTTATGCCACTCTATGTTACTTCCGTCCTCGAAGTTTAGGCAAATAAACTCTACCTATTCCGATCTCTGCATATAACTATTAAAGTTTTCATCCTATATCAACCTTCTTATTTGTGGACTATCAAAAATACCGGCTTTCAGTTACTCTGTACTCAAAGTATGGAACATATTTAGAGATGTATTTAAAACTATCACCACCATTGTTCAGAGCTTTGACAAATTGTTTTATGAGCCTTAGTTAGATATGCAAAGGTGGAAGTATTATGTGATCCCTAGGCACGAGAGGTGGGTGTTGTAAAAAAAAAGTTCATTTTTTAAAACAGCTCGGCTTTATGATAGTTAAGTGTAACTAGTACAAAAATATGGCCAATAGCTGTATCTCAAAAACTAGAGCTATTAGAGATAAATTGAGCGTAGATTTGAAATCTGCAACCTCGAGTTAGTAAACAACAGCCATAAAATTCCATGCAACAAAAAAAAGTCGATTTTTGTTCACTTGTGTTATCTATGTATATTACATACATATGTTAATTAAATTTTCATCCTCTTAGGCCGTGAGAGTCCTGGCAAGGGTTCTTTCTCCATGGCATCCTCATCCTCAGTGGTGGGCGGTTCTTACTGAAGGTGCTCTACGTCGTCTTCATCGTCGTCTTCGTCAACAGACACGCCGTTGAGACATTTCCCTTGAAAGTGAAGGTACGCCGCAAAACATTTAAGCATTGCTTTCCACATTTGCCACTACCGCAAGCCTTGATGCAGCGGTAAAATATCGCTTTCAGTAGGACCTCCGGTGCTGGTGAATCCGGTGCAGTGCAGCAGTGGCTCGGGAATGAGCTGTCCCCTTGAAGAGTGGGGTGGAATCATGTAGAAGACACCCTGGTGCCAATAACAACAGAAGATTCACCAGCACCGGAGGTCCTACTAAAACCGATATTTTGCCGCTGCATCAAGGACTGCGGTAGTGGCAAATGTGGAAAGCAATGCTTAAATGTTTTACGGCGTACCTCCACTTCCAAGGGAAATGTCTCAACGGCGTGTCTGTTGACGAGGACGACGATGAAGACGACGACGAAGATGAAATTGCACTGGCGTGCAATAAAATTTACCCACCCCGTGCTCTTCGATTTGGAACAATATAATTCAATAAGGTTTACTAACAATAACCTAATATATTGCATACTAAAACCTTCCTGAAAGTATGTAGATTACGTTAGTTAAAGAATTATCAAAACTGATTTATAAGTTTATGAAAACATAACGAACTTACAAACGTAGGGGTTCGAATAAAGAACCTCCTTTTTTTGAAGTCCGTTAAAAAATCAAGTTAAATTTTCATTAAACGAACAGAAATAAACAAAATTTTTCTTTTGTCAATTTCATTGGCAAAAAAAAGTCGCGCACTTTATCCGAGCAAAAGTGAGCGATGAGGACATCTGAAGAATTGAGTCGATCTTGTCAAGAATATTGCTTTTATCCAAATATAGTGTATGTGCAAATAGACTGTACCTTACCTACCTTCACACAATATAAATTAATAAATTATATTCATTTGGATTTTTGAGATATCGTCTCTCAAACTGAAAGCACGGGGTGGGCCGATTTTTTTGTACGCTAGTGTAGTTTAGAACTTTAGACGATATGAAGCAATATTTAGTAAAAATCTATTTTTCGTAAATTTTCACTTTTCCGGAGCACGTAGCTCGAATACGGTTGGATATTCGGAAAAAATGTACCGAATAAAAGTTGTAGAGAATTTTATAAGCTTTCATTTTGGTATTAAACATTTTTCCCTACGACGCACCGTTTTTGATATATAAGCGAAAAACCCGAAAGTGTGAACTTGGTGCCTCCCCCCGACCCCCCACTCCAGCTCACCTCCTAGACGTCAGAACTTTTAGTATGTTCACTCCCTAAGAATACAATAGAATAGAATACTCTTTATTATGCACCCTGAACAAGTTTCTGAAGGAATTGCCTAGGTCACTGCTCACGCACTCTACAACTTCTTTGTTGACTGGACTATAAGTAAAACACCCTCTTGGACAAAGGGGCTTTTTTTCTATCTATATATATTTTTGATGATCTTCTAATATTATTAAAAGATCAAGGATGCAAGAGCGAGCGAAGCAAACTCGGTAATTTAAGTACCTCGTACGTTCGTATTTTAAGTTCGAATAGCTAAGGTTAAGCCTAGATTCCAAAACCAAGTCCTATTCGAGGCGGAGCTAAAATTTTCGAGCTCGCTTCAGTCACTCTTGCATTCTAAGTTCTCTTGATACCAAAAAGTGCCGGCGATGAAATTGCCCGCATCATAAGGTGCCCCCCCCCCCCCCCCCTCATGTAAAAGCTATGGCTGTCACTGAATAGTGTAGTATTTTTATCTCACAAAGCGACGCGCGCTTTACTTGTGGTTACCAAGTGTATAAACACGCTATTTATGTGTGTGTAAACGCAGGAGCTCTCGGTACCGCCCGAGACAAGTCGGAAGTGTGTGTGTGTTATGTGCTGACGCTACTTGTCCTCACGCACACATTCACAGGGTGTTTGTACACGTCGTTACCACAAGTAAAGCGCGCGTCGCTTTGTGAGATAAAAATACTGTATAATATGAATGTGGAGCTGAAAATGTATGTAACGCCCATGGTGACTCCCTAAATCCTAGGCTGCGGCTGCGTCTGGCCCTAATGTGGCACATCGAGTTTTTGACAAAAGTTTGGCTTTGTAGAGCGTTGTCTCTGTCACTCATACCTGTATGACGGTCTTTTACTAAAGCTCGATGTGATAACACTTCGACATTAATGCAATACTTAAATAAAATAAAATATAAATAAAAATATTTCGCTGTCAGTGAGGTTAATTTTCATTTCAGTCTGAGAAGAGGAAACATGCGAAAGAGCCATCGCCGCGTCGAGCTGTGTTCTATAAAGTTGGCGGTTCTTTGGCTGCCGCTTTGCTATATTTAACTCTAGCTAAGAAATATCCTTTGACTGTTTTAGAAGGTAATAGATTTTTTTGGATTTCCGACCTTATTAAATGACACATTAGTTTTTGAATGATTGTGTGAATTAGTACTTAATACTCAGGATATCTAAATAAAAAGATTTTCTTTTTTCGAAAGAACTTTCTCATTCTAATCTGCTGCCAACTGCATCAGACTGTTTGAAATGTGAGCTTGTTTTGAACTGTTTAATTTCAATAATTATTTATATATAATTAATTATTTATAATTTCAATTACGAGCTTTACATGGCTTAATCACAATATGTTCAACAACAAAGTTGAGAACGTTATTACGGCCCGGATGCGTACAGACGTAAAGATCATGCGTGAGTGCTAGAATTCGGTTCTTCTGTACATGGGTTAGAGTATTTGACTACTAGCAAAAATATACATGAATGAATACTTATTTCAAAGATGGTACTAAAAATAGACGATTAGCAAAAATATAAATAACATCGGTGGAAAAATGGAGAAGTAACGCACTTTAGAAATTATTTTTCTATCCTTGTTACGCAAAACGATCATTGTACTGAATGAGAAGTTACTATGGCGTTCCTGTGTAGTGACGTCAGATACTAATAATACTGTCTCTGTCTAGCATCGACTTTAAACCGCATAGAACATCGCCATTCAGATTATCAGATTTAAAAAAAACGTTCTTACTATTTTTCTATGTGTCGAAAAAAAAAAAATACAGTTAAATAGTCTATTATGATGTGTCACTGACGCAACTTGATACTAATTTTTTGCTATCGCAGAATTGACAGATCCTGCTTCAGAAGTATCCCGCTCATGGTCAGCGTTGTACTTGTTATGGTACGCATACTTGTCGACTCTAGTAGTAAGGTGCAAGTACTATCACGCATGGCTATTGTCTGAGGCGATCTGCAATAACTGTGGCATGGGATTCAATGGCTACAACAAAGACGGCACGCCTAAATGGGACAAGATGTCTAACATCGATATATTTGGTTTTGAGGTAATTTAATTTTACTTTTAGAGATTCCTTTTTCCAAACTTTCATATTATCATCATCGCTCAACGTTCATCAAAGTTGAAATAAAATTATTACTCGATAAGTAAGTAAAATATTAGTATCTATTTAGCCAATTCGCGCTGTTCTAGTACCTACTAAAGATACTGAAAAAAAAAAACGAAAGAAAATTAACTGTCCCACACAGAACTTCAATACCTATTCGACCCAAATGTATGGGACGGCTGATAATTTTTCACGATTACGATGTTGGTCGAGAAAGTTAAAGAAAGAAAAGTTAGAGAAAGTTGTTCAGTTTGATGGTCTGTACAACATCCTTAAATTTGACCACACCTTCCTGATACATGCTGTATAGATCATTTAATATTCTTTCTGCAGGCTTAGTACGAGCACCGTTTTATCAACTTTAGAGTAGGCAAAAATGGCGTTCCGTGTAGACAGTACGACGGCAGCAAAGTAGAAAGAGTCAACTGCACTTTTTACGAAATTCACTCTTTTACATAATTCCACTCGAATACTTTGTTATGGCATAGGATTTTTTTTGTTTGATTCTCAATTTTTACTGATATTAAGTAACGTATATTAAGACAACAGCTACAACAAAGTGTCGAAGTACTTACCGTATTTTGTAACAAAAAATATTACAGTAATATTGGCTTTAACCATTTCCTTGGTAATGCCCTATTAACTAAATGATGTAAAATAGATGATAGCTTTGTTTGCTTTCTTTTTATTAATTATCAGTTTTGCGTTCAAAACGCTCTCCTGTAAAATCATGATTTTGTAGATAACCGTATAATAATATACTTTGTAGTCGTCGAGTAGAAAGGGTTCTTACTCTTGTGTTGATTGTCATCATATGATCAAAAGTCAGATGAGATCTGTGAAATCAATCATTCTATTCGGAAATATGTTAAACTCGTAGGTATATTTTTCGCTTTTAGTTCGCGCAAAACTTTCGCATAGCAGTCTCCAGCTGGAACAAGAACACGAACGCGTGGCTTCGGGACGTAGCTTACGAGCGTGGCGGCGCGGCGTGGCGGACTACGAGAGTATACGCTCTCTCTGCTGTCTGGCACGGCTTCCATCCAGGCTATTACTTAACTTTCTTCGCTGGTGGCCTCTTCACTATTGCAGCTAGAAAGGTAACTAATATCGCAATAAGTTATTGTTAGCCTGCATTATCCCACTGCTAGGCAAAGGCCTCATCCCATGACTTCCAACTGTTTTAATCCAGGGCTAATGCGGACCACTGGTCATTTGTTTTCTCCAGCTCGTCCCGCCATTTTCCACGGGGTCTGCCGCGACGCCTTTTAGCTGTTTCAGGGCTCCACATAGTGGTAATTTTGGCCAACAGCCCATTCATGTACAGGGCATACGACAGACGTGGCCAGCCCAGTCCCACTTCAGCTATGCGGCTTTTTGAGCAACGGCAGTAATTTATTTTATTTATTTATTTATTTATAGTTAATTAAAACGGCACAACACCAATTACATTAATTAACATAGAAACAATTACAATCTTGACATTAATTAAATTTAAAACTAACATGGAACAGTGGACTCCCTAGCATACTTTCTCTCACAGAACACCAGACATATACGCATAATTTTACTCCATTCATCCGCAAACACATCACATTCAGGGTTGGCAGTCAGAAGGGCATTTAGCATTTTTAGGGTACGACAGACTGGGGATTCGGCTCTGGCTACAGTTTTGCATGATAGTTGCGCAAACAAATTGTGTCGGCGGCTGTGACGGTGTCAAAATAAATCCCGGTGTCCGGTAATCTGTGTTTTGGAGCGCAGTGTGGTGTTCGAATATGGTTTGATAATTTGACGCGTAGAATACTGCGTTCCATTGCACTTTGGCAAACCTTGAGTTTGGAGTTTCAATATTTCAAATCAAAATGGGAAGAATGCACATGTTCATAATTTTTCTGTTGAGTGAACAAAGGAATTCATAAGGCCCATGGACCAATGTCAACGTTTATTTTAGATAATACTCCCAGATAGATTGACTTCTTATATAACATAAAAGTGTTATTTCGGTATACTTTACTACTTTATTACCATGGAGCTGACAAAAACAGGCACACATATTTTACTTCTTCGTTATTATTAGGAATCCACTATAGAAGATCAAAATGTGTTACAGATAAGGTGCGTGGCTCGTCCAATGTTTTTGGACAGTGTACCCAAGAAGCTTTTCTACGATTCTTTAACGTTCATCACCACAAGGGTTGCGATGACGTACGCTACGGTGCCATTTGTTCTTCTTCATCTCACGCCTAGTCTCGCTTTCTATGGGTTCGTATATTTTGAATAATTTATAATAACTAAGTATGTACCATCCAACCATTCAACAGCCACTTTTATCGTCAAACAAAAAAAGCAAGTATAGAAAAACCGGCCGAGAGCGAGCCCGGGCTCGCACAATTGGCAACATGTAATATTTTCAAGATACTTAAATGAAATTAAATCTAATAAAAATAAGACAACCGTATTTTTTTCCTCAGAATCATCTTTTACATTCGTTCTATTCCAAACAGACGTAACACGCTACAAGGTTATTTTGTAGCGGCTTTTCTGATCCTTATTATTGGACATTGGTATAAACAGGAGATGTAATAGGGATCAGAAAAAGGTAGGCAATCTAATTGTAACATGTTCAGTATGTTTTATACTTTCAACTGGAATATATTTGTTTAGTAAACAAGCCGGTGAAATTTAAAAAACAAAAATTATTTACAGTATTTTTTATTAATTATAGCCAAGAACATATTAAATTAGGCACCCCAATTGCAATACCTAGGTATGTTTGTATACTTAAATAACATTTTCAAATTCAAATAAATGTAATATGTAATAATATTTAAAATAGTTAATAATATTTCTGTTTTGTGTATAAAACGTTTAAAATAATTTATAATCATCAATGAACTTCTTTTTTTTTCAGCAAATTTTATTACTCCCTCCACTTCATCGCGTTGGGTGCTATGCTTATACCTGAAAAACCTAGACGATCTAAGGTCACACAAATACCAGAGCCTCCGCAAATACCTTATGAATCCAGTCAAGAAACTCTATCAGTGATTGAAACAGCAGAAACACTGAATGGTAAACGAAACATAACATAAGTCAGTTAGGCACGCCATTGAAGGGCTGACTGGCCCTTGTGTTTTTGCTCATCTTACATGTTCTTTGATCTTCATCATCACAACATCAACAGAAATAGAGGCTATCTTGCTATCCCTACAAAAACCTACAATTAACAGCAGCTGCCATTAAAAATGCAATTTTCTTAGTAACTTTATTAGACTTTGAGATAACCGCAACTTGCAACATTTACCGTAAAACGGGGTGATTACCGGGGTGGAGCTTCGATCTTTTGTATCGGTTTTCGTAATTTTGCAGAATTATTGATACCAAACTTTTTATGCATGTATTTATTGAGTATTAGGTCAAACTAGTGAAATAATATTCATTGCTAACTATCAACAGATAGTTAATTAAAACGCTCACAAAATTACGTGATTTCTATTTACCTCCAGGAGACGCCTGAGAGGTGATTGTAAAAGTGGACCTAGGACATCGTCGTGTAGTTTCCCTGAAGTGATTATTTAAAATTAAGGTAATCCCTAAGAAAATAAAACTAGTAATAAAATAAAATATTTATTTTCTTAATCCCCAGTCCTCTTATCGTGACTCGCGACGCGTGTCCATTAACCTCTCAGGCGTGTCTATTCTTACGTTTTTTGCAATTTGTAAGTGAGTGTCTGGTTGTATTCTGATCAAAATATGATTCGCGACTAAAAAAAATATGTATTACAGAATAATAGTCAAAAATAATCAATACAAGTTCTGTTGGAATTGGCCTCTAATTATAATGCTGTAAATACATATTTGCTAAGGTCGCAAATCATATTTCCTCGCAATTCCCACGTTATTTTTTAAAACTTTGATGTTCAGTTTTTGACGTTTTTTAGCGATGTTGCCACACATAAAACGTTGCTAGACTAAGAAACACAAAATCACCAAATTGTGGATTTTTTGCAGGCAACACTGAGCTTGCCACATAAAACGTTTGAAATTATACCTAATAATTATACCAAGTACCTATTGCTCCCGCGAGTACTATTCACCCCGATTTAAGGTAACTTTTAAGATTTAAACTTTTTTTTCGTATCAGTTGCATCGACTTGGGTAGTTATACAGGTTGTCTCGGAATTCGTGTCATTCCTTTAGGCTAGGGATATTCTGTGAAAATGGCAATGTCGCAGATCGCGTTTTTAACTCATAGATATGACATAATATCCGGGAAATGAATTTAACTTGCCATTTCGCGCCATTTCCGCTGTCTCTAGCCTAATCGTAATCTATTTTTGATATTGAATAAACCTGCAAAGGATTCCTATGCATTTATTTTTTACTTATTTTTAAATCAATAACGATAACTGTTAATTTTGTTTTGCTTTTTGGTTATTTTATAGCTAATGACTAAAATTGGTAAATAATTTTTTTGGACGGCCATTAACGAAACTTTTTAATATTTGGAAAATAAAACAATATTTTTTTTTAACTAATTTTGTATGGCAATAAAGCTTCAAAATCAGTCCAAGCTAGTGTTGGGATTTTATCTGGATAAATACTATCTACAGTTTTCGTAACGTAAATTTTGTCATTTTACAAACAAAACCATTAAAATAAATGAAAATCTGAAAATATAGATTTGTACCGTACTTTATTAATCACTTTAAAGATAACAAAATGCTTATAATAATAATGATTTCACTCATGAATATTTTCATCAATCACTGTCAAAGTTAAATAAAATTATACATTTGCATTAATCATTTTTATAACAAGAAAAATACTAAAATAACAATAGACCACTACAGTCATTATCGTTTTCATTAAACGCTGTCAATATAATATGAAGGAAAATATAGATTAGCGCGTTAATTTACTCACTTTGACAATAACAAAATCTTATAATGACAATTTTTTCACTACAATTATGAATATTTTCGTCAACTCCTGTCAATTGATATAAGAAGTTTGTTTACTACAATCTATGCTAATATTATAAAGAGGTAAAATTTCTTTGTCTGTTTGTAAGTTGTATGTAGGGGTAATCTCTGGAACCACCGGTCGGAAGAGAAAAAATATTTTTGCATTTGAAGGCCCAGTTCTTGAGGAATGCTATAGGCTATTTAACATCACGCTAGGGCCTTTAGGAGCTGAGCAAAAAGAAAAAGTCAGGAAGAATGCTAAGCGAAAATGAAGTAATAGCGCGGGCAGGCGATGTGATGCAACAGTGTGGGTCGGGGATCAATAAATTTCACGCGGACGAAATCGCGGGCAGAAGCTAATCATGAATATTTCTAGAAATCAATAACTAGAGTAATTAATACTTTCTGAAATCAATTACTATCACTATTATACGCTTGTTCATCATTATTAGAAATGTAATTTACAAACTGGAACTCGCTTCTCGATTCTCTCAAACCCACTGATTCTTCATCAGTATCTGTCTGTAGGTGGACATGGTCATGGAACATCCGTCATCATCACCGTCACTGTCTGAGCTCTCTTGAATTTTGTTAAAAATATTCCAACTATATTTTATAAATGTAATTTTTGCCGCATTTTTTGTCGTCAGGCGATTTCTTTTTTTGCTATGAATGTTTGTGTGTGTACTAAAATACCGTTAAGAGGGTATGTTTCTAGCGTTGTCACCAATAACAACAACAAACTTTTCTTCGCCGTATGTTCTCATGACTTTAAAAATTTTGTCACGGAGATATTCACTTGTGTGGCGATTCTGTTCAGTGTTTAATTTCTCAACAAAGAAAGGTTCTGGTTTTGAAATAATAAAATTAATAACAAATTCGTTGTTTATATTACTCCATCCATCCAACTGGAGATGCATATACTTAACGGTATCAAGTTCTGCCTTCACCTCTTTATTTCATTGTAGATTTGATTCAAATATTTTGTCGATAGGGCTTTTCTGGAAGGCAACTTAAGCTGAAGATGACCAAAAAATTCTATCCAAAGAGGATATTTGCTTAGAGACAGTGGGGCTCTTGACACAAGTATAGCTCTGGCAAGCTTTTCAGCGATGATTTATCATTTATCAACACCTGTAGATATACTTGTGGAAGGCACATTCTGGCTCCCGATACTCATATTTGAGTTATTACAATTTTTACTTGATTCTTCGTTGTTACGTAAGGTCACAAGACTGATTGTCTACTGGTGGCAAATTTTCTGATCTTGTTTGCAACGGCATTAGTTTTGAACTCAAGTATTTTCCTTCATTTCCGTTCGAATGATTTCCGGGCACTTAAAACATTTTATTAAATGTGTACACGTACATATCCTGATTCTGATTTTGGATTTTTTGTCGCAATAATTGCAATGTACAGATTTTGAATCAACGATGCGATAATGTTTCCAAACACTTTAATTTTGTAGTCTTCCTATGACATCTATAACAACGAAACATGAAGTTACAAAGTTGACAAAATAAACATGCATTTGCACTGACTGACACACAACGCACAGTTTAAACAGGTAGGTCTAGAAGCATGACATTTTGTAGAAGAGTACCGTAAATAACGCAGGCAAGCACTAAGAAAGGGAACTTGAAAATTCATCCCATAAAGGAGTTAAAAGTAACTGGGCAAGTATTTGAATAGGTTATCAATCACTATTACATATTACCATAACCATGTAATCATTTAGGTTAGCAATTAATATTTGTTATTATAGTAAACTTACCTTCAAACGTTATAATCCAACTTCAAAAATTCTAAAGTAATTACTCGTACTCGTAGATATTATGTTATAAAACGAACACGCGCGTGCGCTCTCTATGACGCAAACCTGGGCACTGCACGGGCACTATGCGGCGCGGGGTGGGAGTGCAAGGGAAGCAAAACAAAAGAAATGGGGACAAAAGGAGGTCGAGATAGGGTGCGGTAAGAAAAACGTTGCTTCCTCTTAACATCAGAACTAAATAAAGTAATAATGTCGTATTTTGGATAGCTCAAACAATACTAGTCATTAAAATTAAAAATAAATATTATATATCCATCATTTTGAGTAAATATCCGGTAAAAATGAGTGAAAACGAGTATTTATCCATTTATTATAAATACTAGAGTTATTATTCTTCGAGAATGTATCCTCTGCCCATCTCCAGTCCGAGCTGAGTTAAATCGGTCAGAGGGTGAATTTTAAGATCGGACTTCAGGGCGAAATTCAAAACCATGGGTAGTACAGGAAATTGCTTAAAAAAACTTGACATCGATTTTGGAGGAAAATAAAACTGCATTTTTAGTTTTTCAAATAGCTTTTGCCGGAACTAGGAATCAAACCCGATCCCTTTTGTAAAAATAGCATTCTGTATTTTATACTGACCGATAGAAATGCTGATAAGGATCAAATACTGCAAAGGAATTATTATGTATGAAATCTAAAGTAGTGCCAGTTTTGGTCATTTTTTGGGTTCCGTAGCTAAATGGCAAAAAGGCACCCCCTGATGTGCCATCGCAAAAATCAACCTGTATTACCTACTACAACTCAGTTCAGGCTGATATTTATGATTTCTCGTAATACATCGTAAGTTACGTTATATTGCACCAATTTTTTAAAGTTTCATTAATGGTAAAAATAAAAGAAAAGGCAACACTGCTTCATACATTTTGGTCATTGGCGTTTATTTGTTTTTTGATTATGATGATCGTTCATCTTCACCAAGTAATATTGCAAAGCTATGTTAAAGATAACTTTATTACTCAAAGTAATAATTATGCACATCATGAATACTTACAATATTATATTTGGCGATGCTAATAATAAGGCATTACATTTGTATTATCTATCTTTTTATTTCATACAGTATTACAGTGAAAGTCTCAGTTATTAAAACCGCACAGTTTATTTTAGTGTCTAGGCTCAATAGAAAACTATGGCTGCTTTTATGTTAGAACAGAAGCATAGGCATTATTTTAATATTGTTAACTATTTTTCATTGAAGAATTTCAATTTTATTGATTAAAGCTAACGGCAGGAATATTAGGGGACCTAGCCTTTTGAAATAAGTCTGGACGAGTTCGGGGCCTTCATGGAACTCAGTATTATCGCCGTATAGTACATACTACTATATTATTGTTGTCATTCTGCTGAAATTCATAATTTATACATTCTTTTGGTCCACTTTGAACTATTGCTTATACTAAAGAGTCAATGTATAATGTTTACCTGATGAAAATTAACATTGATGTTTCACCAGCACCCTAATTACGTAACACACTATCTATCACAATCTGAAAATAATTTTGAAGCCTATTGCTAATCCATTGCTTCTTATGTTGGAAAAAATTGTCTGCTCAACAACGTAAATAACGCAACGAATGTTGTTGAACTGTCAAAATGAAACCCATTCCTACTGTTAGTGTGTTACGCAGTTGATTTTACAGAACATATTATAGAATCTCAATAAACTGGAAAAAAAACCACTTCTCGCAATGACAGTCTATACTAAGTAGGTAGTAAAATACTCTGCTTTAATATGGACGCAGCTCACTATAACACTCAGTTTGGGTGGATTATCTTTGTAAATAAACGATGATCAAATAAATTGGTCTGAAATTTGTTTGCTAAAAATATGAATTTGAACGTTGAAAATCTGAATGATTATGATCTGAAATTAATTTACAGATCCTCGTGACGCTTACTAGGCGACTTAATGGTATAGATGATAATTTATCTCTTTCTGGTAGGTACCAAACAGCTTAGGAACAAGTAAGATTGTAAATGGTTTTAAACGCGTTCCTTTTTAATACAAACATTCGAAAGTGGTGCAGAACTTTTTATTAGGTAGGTATAAGCTTACAGTCAATGAGATAAAACTAATCAGCGAAGGAATTAACATCTTTGTTATCTTCGTAATGTTAAATCATAACATAGCATCACGCTTGTTTTTCCACAAAGGGTTAAGCAGAGGTACCTACCCATAGTAGGTACACCCAGTAATACAGTCCAAGTGTCAAATATTTGCTTATTGAGTATATGCACGATTAAAAAGGAGTTTGATGCCTGGCTACTCATCTCTTTTGTTGACTGAACATAATTTAATTATATTTCGAATACTTACAGACTAAATTCTTGAGTAATATTCTCTATTTTTATATTAATAGGTACTTTATTTAAAAAAATAACATATCTTTAAAGTTCTATTAAATTAGTAGATAGTATATGCATTGCTTGTACAGCAACTCGTAACGTAATAATTAAATGAAAAGCTAATTATTTCAAAACAACATTTTAAATATGTTTAACAATTTGTATTACCCTGCTTCCTAACCGAAAGCGACTGTCGCGCGAATCCTCGATTACAAAATCGTTTACCTGGGTAATGAGTAATGACGTACATACGCGACTTGATTGATCGCGCGAGTTTGTCATATGCATATAAACGAGCGCGAGACGATCGCGTACTCGCGCGGCTGTCGCTTGCGGTTAGGACGCGGCCTCAAGCTGGAGCAATACCTAATTGTTAACTTTTAAATTTACTGATTTATTTATAATTTGAATTGATAATTTACATAGCACAAAGGAATAGTTTCGTTTTAGGTAAAGGATTAGGCATGAAAAAAATATATTTTGTCAGTATGTCAGTAACTAAATTAGTTTCGGTTTTGGCCGAAACTAGGAGAAAAACTGAATATTCGTTTACAGTTTCGGCTGAAATTTGTGTTTCGGTCGGACGCTAATAATTATTTTCAATTATGAATCAACAATTTTTTTAAATTAAAATAATTAGAAGGTAACAACTTGTCTCATATTCTCATTCAATGATTTTTATATTTTTAACTACTATTAAGCGAACAAAGAATTACTAGACGATAACTCTAGTTAGAGTTGAAATTCATTATAACTGAATGTTTCCGTGTGCTTTTGCATAGGTACATATTTAGATAGAATTTAATATAGTATTATGTTAAAGAGAGGTTACATGTACGTTTTCAACAACAACAACAACACTGCATGTGCAGAATGCCTATTAGCCAACTGCAAAGAAGGGTTGTAGTTAATGTTTTTGTCCAAAGTTGCATTAAAATGTACTAAATTGAAAATCTTGGTGTTGCATCAAATGTGTGGATATGATAGGCTATGTATAATACCTCAAACATGGAATTGTATTTATTTTTGTTACAAATTAATTTTATATTCAACGTATTTTATATGGTTAATAAAAAATATATTTTACTGGACTGATTTCATTTGTAAACCTTATCATTAGCCGGGGTAACATGCGTGCGCGCCGGAACGTTAGCGTAAGTATGTACCTATAGTCCAAAGAAGAATCATACTATAGATATATTTACTTGCAATCTTTGATTTTTAACATTAAGGCAAGGTTACGGTACCTACTTTTTAACTTTCTTAAACCTCTGTAAATCTAGCCAAATGTAAGTTGCGCAAAAAATATAATTTAGGAAAATTTAACATGCAGTCACGCTGTGTGAAGACAGAAACGTGAATTATTATAACTGGCTTGATTAAAAACAATCATAAAGATAATACTAAATCGCCATTTAAAATGTGTACCTTGAAGAGATTCCACCATGAAACCCTGTAAAAGTTATATGAAAAGATAGGGCTTATTGTTTATAGGGCACATATTGAGAACACATTTTACAATTTCGTTATTTACAAAATAAATATATATATATATATACATATACAAAATCTAACAGTTCAAGCGCTCGCACGGCTAGTGCCCGCCGAGACGCATTACAAGACACCGCACTACAAGAGGATCTTAAATAGACTGCGCCCTCAATAAATAAATAAATTATGAAATAATCAATTGTTTATTTGCCAGAATCATAAAGGTATAGTCACAGCCAAAATACGTTCGTGACCTTATAGTCTTTTTTGTCTGCTCAATGCACGGTAATATCTGCTTTACCGCATTATACATTTACGGCATTATATTATTTTGCGTCGTAATGTCAGTATCGCAGAATGACATTATCTTCTTTATCCAAAATCATGTTTTTAATTAATAAATTGGCTTTATTAAAGCTGTTACAACATCAATAACATCAAATCCTGCTAGTAGCTCATCCTATTTAAATAATTACCACGGTTTTTATACGGTTGACATTGCCTGGGATTTGATTTCGATTTAGAAATAAAATCTCGAACGTACAAATTACGAATGCGTTCACAAATAATACTTGTCATTTTACTAAATGTGAATGTAATTAAAACTTATATCGTACAAATTACGTGTGACTCCGGTTATACGAAAACCGATGTTATTAATCATTTGTCTGTGTGTGATGTCTTGTTTATACCTTTTTAATTGGCGTTTTCGTCGTAGTCTGGTTTTAATTTTTTAACTTTTTTATTTATTAAATTTATTTTGGGGTTTATGTACCTATGTATAATTAATTAGGACAGTAAGACTTTTATTTTTGCATTAAATTGTATGGCTGTAGTTTACTAATCCGAGGTTGCCGATTTCAAATCTACCCTCAATTTATCTCTAACAGCTCTAGCTTTTGAGATACAGCTATGGGCCACATTTTTGTAATAGTTACACTTAACTTTCATAAAACCGAGCTGTTTTGAAAGTCTTTTTTACAACACCCACCACTAGTGCCTAGGGATCGCATAATACTTCCAGCTTTGCATATCTAACTAGGGCTCATAAAACAATTTGTCAAAGCTCTGAACAATGGTGGTGATTGTTTTAAATACATCTCTAAGTATGTTCCATACTTTGAGTACAGAGTAAATGAAAGATGGCATTTTTGATAGTCCACAAATAAGAAGGTCGATAAAGGATGAAAATGTTAATAGTTATATGACTGATATTGAAAACAATGCCTGGAATGAATTCGTTTCGTTAGCACAAAATTTTCTGGGAAACAAGAAGGATAAAAAGGCTATGCGGAGCACATTGAAGAGATGTTGTCGCACTTCCAGCAGCTTGGTTATGATATTAGCATCAAGGTACACTTCCTCCACAGCCATCTGGACCGTTTGCCTAAACATCTTGGTGATCTGAGTGAAGGACAAGGGGAACGGTTCCATCAAGATATTCGGACTATAGAGGAGCGGTACCAGGGTCACTGGAATGCCCACATGATGGCGGACTTCTGTTGGAGCATTTAAAACAGCCCTTGTGAACCAAGTCAAGCAAGAAAATCTTATAAAAGATTTTTTTTTTTATAAGTAGTGGTTGGTTTTCTAATTTTTTATAATTAAAATATTATTTTCTTGAAAATCACCTTTTCATTCTATCTCAAAAAGTAAAGCTGATACAAAATAACCGACTTCAGATCTAAAATCAGCACCCCGAAAATGTATAACATTAGTCATATTTCATGCAACAAAAATGCTGTTCCCTTGTGCTATAGATACCTAACCAATATATTTTCAGTATGTAGGTACTTAAGATCTTTCATTAGATGCCCAACACGATTTATTAATCTTGGTTCTTTTTCCGGTAATTTTATAAATTCTCTATAAGCCGCCATGTTATACTTATATTGTATGTGACGTCATATAGCCGGAACAACATGACGTTTCCAACGATACCTCGTTTGTCAAAATATGACTATAGTAGTTTATGGAGTTGAAGGGAAAGACATAGCCTGTTAAAATAATACTTAACCCTCCTTGGGCTTTGCCGTGGTCGTGTAAAAACACAATGGATGCCGTACAGTTATAAAATGATATAATTATGTAAATACCAACAAAGTACGTTTTCTAGATTAAGAAAGATTTTTCTAGTCCAAGCATATTAGGTAGGAGATTGGCCATTGTTCTTTCAATCCGTTTAGCTCTGAAGGTAAAGCCGCGAATACACTAGGGAACAAAATGTCCCCCAACATGACGCGCAACGCTCAACCTACGTGACGCTGCAACGTTGCCCTGTGTCCCACAACATCCTGCGCAACATCTTGAGATGCATTTACGTGACGCGGAACATGTTGCTTGCTCCCGCTCCGAGAGCGAGCGCATGTGTTGCGCGTCAATGCCGTGCTATTTCTCTCTTAAAATATTCATTATTTTTTCTCATTGTAGTAAGTAATTCCGCATCCACCACCTCTTTTTTCGTTTATGTTCGCTTAAACTGCTCGAAATAAGTATATACGCAGCACTAAATCGCCACAACCTCCTCGGGCGACATTTCTATGAGCACTGACTAGTGTGGCCGGCAAAATGTTCCACGACAATTGTCTCGGTACACTTCACGTAGTTTTTGAGGGCTATGTTCCACAACATGTTGCTCCATAAGTCCCTTAGTGTATTCGAGGCTTAAGGGTAACAGACAGACAGAGTTCCTTCCGTATGTAATTTTGTTTAGAGATTAGTCACGTTTGACGCTGGCACGTCAAACGCAACGTTCACGTTGAGACGTTTATATCTCGCAACTTTCTAAAATAGCTTGCGAACAGTAATGCCTGTTCTCACTATTAGATTTTGGTAGCAAAATGTAGGCAATGGTGCCGATTCTCTTGTCACAAAGTTCTCTAAACTAGACTAAAAATCACGACGACGTCTATCGACGGGTGTCTAGCGAAGTTTTCCCATTATGAATTAGACTAAAGTAACAACTTGACTAAATTTTAGTTTGACAGCACTAAGATGGCACTATTGTGAATTTGATGTCTTTCACTTAAAATTTTGGTTGTCTAACTAAATCTGACTATTTTTAATCGGAATTAAAAAGGTATGGAATAAAATTTGTTGTCATGAACTAAAATTCACCACAACACCTCGACTTCAGGTGCGAAAACATACTGTATCTTTTTTTTTTGGCTTATATCTCGAAAATTGTGTCCTATTGCAAAAAATTATTAAATTTTCGACCCCCTTTATAAAACCCGTAAACTCCTAAAACTCAACATGTTATATGTTTTTCATAGTACAAATTTTTAATTTTTTCAACCTTTGCCATCTAAAAGGGGCAGAGGGGTCTAGAGGGTAGTGTTGAAAATTGTATCATTTCCGTCTTTATACACATATATTTACATAGGAATTAGACTTTTTATACAAACCATATTCCTCCCTTTCACCACAACAAGGTTTGATTTAAAAAAAATTGCTGTGTGTTTACATTTTTTTAATTTAATATTATTTATACCAATTTTCAAGTTAACTGAATCAATTAGTAAAATCCTTCCCTAAAACTTGATTATGCTTTTGCTGGGTGCAAAGGAGTTTAGGGGTTTATTTTTCGAAAAATCCAAAAATAAGTACCAGTCTTATTTTTTTATGAAGATTAATTTAATGCTGTTTTAAATTTATCAGGCCGCATGTAAAGATTCTTCAATAAAACTTTAAACACCTTTACCCCTAAACCTGTATTGGCGATTAGTTTGGAAAAATTAAAATGATCATCTTTTTCATTAACTTAGGTACAGATTCATGTTTCTATCAAGTTTCAAGTTTGGCCCTCCTTTCACCCTCTTACGAGTGGACTTTTGCAAAATCCTTTAACACATCTTCGTTTTAAACTACAACTAGGTACTGTTCAAAATTCAAGTTTCTTTTTATCTTTAGCAATTTGCATCCATAATCATTCAGGACGCTACCTTTTTATTTAAATGATTTATGTGGTTTACAGTGTGTTATTTGTTTTTTTTAATTATTACTCATGATATAAATGTTATTCAAATACATAAATTAAGGATACATCACACCTCATTCTATATTTAAACGTTTTCACACATTATTTCTTACTCTTTTTAGTAATCATAAATGCTTGTCTTATGCAACAGAGTGCGCCAGGTACATCATTAGTTTCTTGAAGTCTTTTCTGTACCTCCTTGAGTAAATTAAGGTTTGGTGTGACACTAGACACTGAAATGAAGAAATAAAAGGGGTGGTTAAACTTGCTGGACAATACACTTGCTTGACAAGAGTATCATACCTATACAGTTGATTCATTGAGATGGTTCAGATTTAACAAACTAATAAGTTATGGCAATGTAAATAACACTCACATTGATAGCATCCTGTCTTAGTGTCTCTCAACAGGCGGACAGAATAATTTTCAGATTCCTTTTTAGCTTCAGTAAAAAATTGCACAAAGATGGTTTGTGATCCCTCACTTTTTGATTCAATTGTGTAGTACATTTTCAAAAACTTCTTGTAATATTTCTTTGCCATTAGAAAAGCTTCATGCGTTTCTTTTATTTCTTGAGACAAAAGTTTTTGGTCTGTAATAAATTGATGTAAGGAATACAACTTTTATATTTCTATTTTATGTGCATCTATCTCAGTTGCATCTCTGTACGACTGGTCGGCGCGGCGACTCTAACATGAAAGGCTAAGACTCTAACATGAAGTTGGGGAAAGGCTTGGCAGATGATGCTTTTGTATTTTTAAGTGGGTAATTATAAAATATAGAGCAATCATGGTTGATTTGCTGTCTTTTATTAATAAAATTCCATTCTCAATATCATTACCTTGGTTCATAAAACCAATTTAAACAAAGTATTCGTGAAATTGGTACAATAACTCTGGAGATATCTGAATATCCTACATCTTAATACATACTAAAAAAGATGCAGTTGAAATAGATACATACATCTAAATAATAACAGCATTTACATCCTTAAAACAAAATAAGCAAATATTTTTAATGAAAACAGCAATAATTTAAACCAGAGAATTAAGATAGCACATAGGTAAGTACCTTTTTTGTATTTCTCATAGTGAATCTTTTGTCGTGAGAGCTCTTCAAGTTTCGTGTCAATATCATGCCGCAGCTGCTTATTACATTCTATTAAAGTTTTCAGTTCATCGTCATGATTTTGAGCTACATTGTTGTTGCAATTATATTTCTTAACTCTAAAACCATTTTCTATAATATTGAGGACATGTTCATGTAAAGATTCCACTTTAGCTTGAAACTCTATGTAACTGTTTTCTTCTATTAGGTTTAAATTAATTTGAATGTCCCAAATTTCTTCAATTATACTCATTTTTTCAACTTTAATCAACCCCAATTCTGGCTTGGCTTTTTTGAATTCAAAAGTTAACCGACTGACAAGGACAACATTGACAACACGTTTGACAGTCACAAAAAAGGTGACGCGCATTTTAAGATCGGTATTCGGTGACGCTTGAGCATGGAATTAGTTAGTCCTATTTAGCATGCTTGAATGACCACTTGACTGACAACGTCCACCAAGAATAATGCTAGAAGTATACCAACCTTGTACATACAACGCTACATGGTTATTTTGGCGCGTGGCCAAAATCAGAACGAAACGAACGAAATCAGAACGAACGCCGCCATCTTGTTTTGTCAATAACACGGATAAAAAACTTAAAGGTCATCATAGATGGCAGTTCGTCTGCGGGAGGGGGTCGATGCCCCGTAACCGCCTGCATGCCCCCTGATGGGGGTGTGGCGACATCCCTGAAGGTGGCAGCAGTGTTGTCCGTCCACAAACCACGATTGTTGTCTTAGTGTTCACTGTCGTGTCGATCACAAATTAAACAGAAACTAGTGCGACTTGGAATGTAGTACTGTTAAAAGACGAACTAACGAAAAGGGAAGCGTTTACCACTCGTAAACAAGCGGCTATGGTGGAAAAGTTCATAAATTATGAGCGTTTTATAATTTATAGATTATTTTATGTTTGTTGAAGGCAGGCGTACGACCGGAAAGCCTGATCGGAATTGAAGACCAACTCGAGGATGATCTTCCTGACTGAAAAACTTGAAAGATGTTAATTCTAGCATTAATATAATAAGATAAAACAATGGGAAAGGCAACTGTCAAAATGGCGCTGTCTTAGCTAGTTCCCAACACAAGCTAATAATATAAGGCGTGAAGTGGTTTTATTTTATTTTTGCGAAAATGATGCGTTGTTGTGTTCCTAAGTACTCAGAAATTGGAGTCCACCTTTTCCCGATAGATCTTAAAATTTGTAGACTGTGGCTTAAAGCTATTCGTAAAGATTTTTTTACACTAAACAAAGTTCGAGGTTCTGTCGGAATCATTTTGAAGAAAGTGATTACGAGGAAATGTATAGGGTTTAAAATTATGACAGTTTCTGTCAAATACTTGGTTTAAAATAGTGAAATCACCGAAAATAACGAAATTTTTTTATAAAACCAAACTTATGAATGAACATAAAATGGAACGAATGAACGAAATGTCAAATTTATTGTAGGCCCTAGGGCCCTAACTATGATTACGCCATCTACAATTAGCTTTGCAACTTTAGTATAATTTAAATAATATCACACCCTAAGTGCCTGTAGAAAATTGAATGAAAACAGGCGTAGTTCTTTTAGATGCATCAACTGTATACGAATTTCTTCCATTATGTCGTCATTTAAAAAAGAAAACATATTTATTTATATTCGACATTTATCGGGTTTTCAATATGTTTTAGGAGAGCTCTCTCCCACAGCTTTCGTGTATTAACATCTTTGGCAAATACATGGGTCCCCGTATATTTGCAGTCAACAGCTGTGGAATGGGGCATATTAATTAATTATGCGTAAAAGAAGTCGCTTGTTTAAAAATATATATGAAGTGACAGGTAGCTGTCAAATTCTTGGACACATGATAGTAGCGACATCTGAAGTGAGCAAGTGGCAGTTTATATTCCCATTTCACAAATCTTTACTATTTATCAAGGCCTCTCTGTCAGTGTTATTCAGGAGGCGATATGGATATATCGCCTCCTGAATAACACTTGGCACGAGGCGCTTTATGGATATAAAGCGTTGATGTACTTTACACATACTAATTCCATGCGTTTTACACACACAGCTACTATATTCACACGAAGATATTGATAGCTGATTGTGGTGGACATAATCCGTGTGTGGACATGATGTTTTGAAATCGCCAGCGTGTCGTTGCTGACTAAAATCATTGCTGTCCACCCACACTATAGCGATCAAGCGATTGACCCATAGACCTTCGATCGATCAGGGTCCTATAACATTAAACTCAGCGGCAGTAAATGTGGCCGTGGGCCAAATAAAGGGCCAAACCCTTAATGCGAATTTGTGCCCAAACAAAACCTTTTCTATATGATTTTATAATAACAATAGGAAACAAGTAGCCGCTTTAGATGGTTAAAGTGAATAATTTCACATTGGGTTAGTTTATAATTTATTGACTTGTGAAAGATATTATGCCTGAGCTGTTTTTAAGGTCATCCAGGCCAGAAATGTAAATAATTTGAACATACCACCTAGCGCTATGTAGGCCGCTTAGGCTCTGTTTAATCGTCGAAGGATGAACTCAGTGACAGAAGCACAGAACACTATATTTCTCCCAGCGGAGTACACAGGTGTAAGTACACATTACTGGATAGGAGGCTGTAATTCTCAATGTAGGTACTTCGTAAATCCTGAATAATTTCTGTACAAAGGAATCACGAGACTTAAACAATCTGTGCTTAAACTGCCAATTTTGGCAGTATATAAAAAATTGGCTGTATATGGTGCACCAGCGCCCGCGTTGACCACAAACTAATGGCTGTGTGTTTCAAAAAACCAATTTCAGCAAACAGCCAGGTTGGGTAGCTCAACGGTTGATATTGGGACGTTATATTTCTACTAGAGGCAAGAATAACTGATTGCGCGATGCAGGACTTGTGTGACGTCAAGTCTATGATGCGTACATGCATCGCATGCCACGTGGCGTTGTAGATGCCACAATAATCGTCTTTAGGGCGCTTTATTTCTTTCAATCATTCAACCTAAACTGGAATAGTATTAGGTAATTTTTTAAATCGACTAAATATTTGTACCTTTTTGATACGTAATTCGCATCTCTAAGAACGGGTCGAAAATGTTGAAATCACTAGTTTGTGCTTTGTGGCCTTGTGGGTTGAATTGTTGAAAACTTGAAATGTCAAATTGTCAATGAAGATCGTGAATATAAATGGAAAATGTATTTGTTTTAAACGAGAAATTTCATAATATTGAAACTATTATTTAGTTGTAATAAAAGTTCATTGAATATTCTGTTATGCAAAACCCTTTGTTGACAAATTATTTATTTCGTTACTCTTTGCAGTTAGTGTAAAGGATATGATTTTCTGGTAAGCAAATCAATGGGCAGATTTTATCAGTACGTCATGTGTTTATTTTAGTTTTCTTTCAATAATTTGTTTATCTCAGGTTTTCGGCGAAAAATCTTAAGAGGTCACATCAGCGGACTGTTTTTTATCATTATGTTTTATTGCATTTATGATGAAAAACTTGTAAAGTCTGTTTCTGTGCTTACTAAAAGTTTTATGACTTTCAAGATATACGAGCAGAATTTGTCCAATGGGCCATTGTCTAAGCTGTTTCAAAAACCAAGCTAATGCAGATATTACCACTTCTCCTCACAGAAAGAAAGATGGTGAGTAACATAGTTTTTAACATTGATTTATTGTAGTGTAAATTTTTGGTACCCAAACGATTTTATAATATTTGCTTTTACTATTTCAGAGATGACAGAAATAGCAGTCACAGTTTCTGTATATCCACAGCAAGAACCACTTCTTCATGACAATCAAAATAGCATTAACAACTTTAGAAACACAAGTACTTCACAAGTTTCAAGCACACAGTCTGGAGAGCAGAGCCCAGTAGAGTTACTCAGTACTCAGAAAACCAGTTTAGTTTCTGAGAGAATGCCTAAACCATTTTATCAAAAGTTGCCGACCATACCCCGGACTATGTCATCTTTAGGTGCTAATGACTCACGCATATCTGAATCTAAAATTAATCAGCTTTTTGACCAATACAAAGACTCGTTAGAAGATGCTATATTGGCCGAAGGGATAGAAAACCTATGTAATGATCTGCAGTTAAACCCTGATGACTTTAAAGTTTTGGTTTTGGCATGGAAATTGAATGCTAGTCAAATGTGTAGGTTTACAAAATCTGAATTCATACAGGGCTTGAAGAATATGAAAACGGAATCAATTAAGGGTATACAACACAAATTAAATGAGATAACAAGTGAGTTCAAGAGAGATACTGAAAACTTTAAGGATTTGTATAGATTTACCTTTAAATTTGGCTTAGATGTGAGTACTGGCCAGAGAATACTGCCTACAGATATTGCTATCCTATTATGGCGTCTAGTCTTCACTAACAATGAGCCTCCTATTTTAGACAGATGGTTGTTGTATTTAGAAAAGAATCCACACATAAGAGGCATTCCAAAAGACACTTGGTATATGTTTTTAAATTTCTGTGAATTCATTGGGGATGATCTCAGCAGTTATGATGACACAGAGGCTTGGCCTAGTCTCTTTGATGATTTTGTGGAGTATGAAAATGATCAAATGAATCAAAATGTCAAGAGGAATGATATCAAAACACAGGATTAAAGTCCATTGCCAAATTTAGCTTCTGTAGGTACTTAATTAAGATATTGAGACTGATAATCTGATAATGAATGTTCAATGATGTTAGTCTTGTATCTCTGGTGAAGTTAAGTGTTAATAAGGTAAATGAATGTATTATTAGTACTACGTACTGAACAAAATTGCGTAGGTACATATTGTGAGATTTAAAAATGTACATAAAGTACTTTTATATTTTATAAATGTTTATCTTTAGGTTTATTTTTTAAAGTTATTTAACATTCCAGTGATGGAATTAGACAAAAATTGTGTAAATATTGTTCTTAGTTGCATCAAAGGTACCTTTTATTTCTTTAATGCTGTATATTTTTATTTTACTTTTACCTTTCTTCATTGCTTCTTTGAGTCTAAATCTTGCACAAACAAAATATTGCCTGAAAAATAATAGTATAATATTATAGTAAAGAAGTTTTATTTAATTATAGGTATAGATTAGCGGGCTAACAATACACTTGGAAGTGCAAAGGGAATTATGCATATAAGCTATACTTAACTAAATTTAAAAAACATTAGAAATATGTTTCGTTCATGCAAAGATTTTGATTAGAAATATTCAATTTCACCTAGGTAACCATTTTTTGGTAAAAATATTAGCCTGTCGGCAATGCGCTAGCGGACGTGCATATATAAATATCACCCACACACGGCCCACAACGTCCACTCATGGAGGATGGAGATGAACACGCCTTTCCGAGTATCCACCCTAGAGTGGTTGTTTTAGGGTGGCCAAACGGAGTAAGCTCCAAAATTTAGTTGAAGTTTTTACACTTCAGCTGTAATTTCACATTAAGGTAAAAAATCTAGTTTCAAATGTTTGAACTGAACACTAACGTTTTATTGACTAATCCTACTATCCTGCTAATATATTAAATGTGAAAGTGAGGATGTTTGGATGTTTGTTACTCAATCACGTTAAAACGGCTGAACGGATTTGGATAAAATTTGGCATATGGGTAGACTATGACCTGGATTAGGACATAGGATACTTTTTATCCCGATATTCCCACGGGATCGAGATTTCTGCGGGCGAAACCGCGGGGCGCAGCTAGTAATATTATAAATGTGAAAGTTTGTGAGGATGGATGGATCGGTGTTTGTTTGTTACTCTTTCACGCAAAAACTACTGAACGAATTTGGATGGAATTTGGAACACAGATATTTTATAACCTGGATTAACATGTATAATACTTTTTATCCCGGTAGTACGTTCCCGTGGGATAATTTCCGACATCCACGCGGGCAAAAGCTAGTCCCTCATATAACGTCTCCGTCAGGAACGGTCACTACTAGGAGTACTAGGCTTATATAACGTTGAATTTATGCCCAAGAATGGGTTCCCTATTGCTTCTATTTGCTTCTTATTCTCAAAAAATTGCTTCCATCGTATTCTACGATGTATACGATGATACGATCTTGGGATACATTTTGCACTAGCGCACTATTCGTCGAAAATCAAGAAAATTTGTAACTAAGAGTTCTACTCTCTTTTTATTATTTTTCGTACCGCTTCAAGGCTGATTTTCAACATTTTCCCAAGAGAATAATTTTTATAAGTTTTTCATGTTCAAAGAACAAAGGCTATGTGTGAACAAAACCTTTGTTCTTTCTTCTGTGGTTCATTTTCACCTCGAAGTCTTTATTTTTTCAAAATAAAGTCAAAAGCCCGGGCAATGACTAAATGTAGTTTGAAAAATATTGATATTTTAGAAAAAAAAAATATGCAAATAATATTACAGCCCTGTAAATCCACAGAAATTATAAACTTCAACTGACTTGGCGGCTGGAATTTAAGTATTTGACCAGATAAAGCCGGTTATCAAACAAAATAATAATAATAATCTGGTAATCGCTGATAGTTCTACTAGTTCAATAAAAATGTAGTGCACAGTTCAAACATTTGAAACTATAATTTTAAATCGTTCTGTGACATTACAAGCTCAAAACGCTGAATTGGAAAAACTTCAACTAACTTTTGGGGGGCACTGTACATTCTAATAAAATCACATATTGAACTGATGCTAGATTGATCGTCTAACGTCCCGGGGCGGTTTTCGCCATTAATTCAAGCAATGGAACGCAGCATCCTAGGAGTTGAGCTAACTGGTCGCATATGGAACTCGATATTGCGTTCCATAACTCAAAATTCTAATATAAGTCACACTCCTGCCAAGCTTAAATGGATATGTGCTGGCCACATCTGTCGCATGCCGGAGGAGCTATGGGCTTAAATAACCACACAGTGGGTCCCAAACAGCAGCAAACAAAGGAGTAGATAGAATAAGTGGAAGAAGGGAAAGGAGAGGCTTTTGCCCTGCAGTGGGACACAAACGGCTGATAATAATAATTATAGTGACCAAATTAGAACAAAATTCATTGAGTGTCACAAACGACGATACGTAGGTACTGCAAAGGAATATTTTGTGTCACGTTGAGAGGGAACGAAGGACGTTGGTTGCCCGTGGGAACGGTTACTGGGCGTTTAACGTTGAATTTATGCGCAAGAATTGCTTATGTTTGCTTTCTATTCTCAAACAATTGCTTCCATCGTATTCTAGAAAGAAAGAAAAACCGTCCGTGGGTGACCGTTCATTCTGATGTCAGGACGGCCAGTCACTGAGTCGTAGAATCCCTGGTAAATAGAATTATTGAAATTCACGGTGGCCATAAATTACTTCCCGTTTGCTTCTCTCAATGTTTTACAACAATAATACTGTAATTATCACGACAAATAAAGATATCGACAAAAGTGTTGTTTATCAATATTTTTAGTGCATTACAAAAAAATAAAGCAAAGCTCTTATTTAACATTGCAGTTTTGTTTGAGTAGGCGATAAATCTATCGTATTGTATCGGTGGCCTTTAACAACACTTTTATCGATATCTTTACTGCCGTGATAGTTACAGTATTATCGTTGTAAAACATTGAGAGAAGCAAACGGGAAGTAATAAATGGCCACCGTGAATTTCAATAATTCTATTTATCAGGGATTCTACGACTCGGTGATCTGCCATCCTGACATCAGAATGAACGGTCACCCTAAAATGTTTTTTTTCTTCTAGAATACGATGGAAGCAATTCTTGAGCATAAATTCAACGTTAAATACGCCTAGTGACCATTCATACTGACGGTGACCCGGAATGAGGTGAAGTGCACTATGACATACTGCGTGAGCATCAAGATGACGGGATCAAGTCCCCAATTTAAAATGTATCACATTAAACTTGTCCAGACAGCATTCCGTCAATACAGCCCAAAGTGTTTGTACTACATATGTACTATTTGTACCCTAAACAAGACATTTGTACCACTAAAGGTAAAGGAAGTATGTCAAGACCTTCCTGGTCCCGCCACTTTGACGTCAAAGTGTTTGTACTACATATTATGTACTATTTGTACCCTAAAGAAGACATTTGTGCCTGTAAATAGTACAAACACTTTAATGTGATACATTTTAAATTGGAGACTTGATGCCGTCATCTTGATGCTCACCATAGTGCCAATCGTTTTATTCGTGCACCTTGTGGGTTAGCTGTACCTACTCAGCGGACACTGAATGCCCTAAATTTACAATATAGTGACGCTTTTAGGATGTTGTTGGGGCTGCCGAGATACTGTAGGCGTTTGGCATTGTCATGTTTATGGAAGCACGGATTGATCGCTTTCATGCCGTCATGAAAAAGAGCAGTCTCCCTTTTGCACCCCACCACCTCTTTACAACAGCATTTCTTTGTGGTTCTGTTAGGTAAGCCTCACTAGCCGTTTTCTTGATCTTTTGCACAATTGCAGGGTGTGACCACGAACCCTATTTAGGGTGCAGTTTTCGCTTAACACGCGTACGATTTCCATAAAATTACATACAATTTATTGAACCTAGTTTTGCCATTCAATAATAATTGAACGTTGCTTCTGATTACACCAAGGCAATTATTGCAAGGCGATTATTGCAGGCAAGTTTTACCTCGTATTAAACATAGATTTGTACATCCTTGTACAATATTAGAACGCGTAAGGCGCTTTGATTCAAGAATTGCCTGTATTCGCGTTGCCAAATATTTCATTCAATGTTATTCAACGTCTCCTCAAGACTTTTTTAACTTCCTGGCATCCGATTGAGTGCAAACTTGACATACCTATGTAACTTCGTTGACATTGCAATAATTTTTACCATGGGGCTGGTCTAATCATGCAGCCAGAATTTGAGCAAAAGATTTAGATAGCCCCGTCATGTTTGTTCTCGTTGGATTTGTCTCGACAAGTAGGTAGGTACTATAGCCCATAAGTTAGTGTCCGGGAGCTGGAAGGTGGCCATAGGAATTCCTCAACTATGCACGATGGCGCTGGTTAGATTTGGACTCCAACTGTATGATGGTGGAACTGGAAGGTGGCCACAGGAACTCCTCAGCTAAATAAGATAGCCCCGTCGTGTTTGGTCTCGACAAGTAGGTATTATAGCCCAAGGTGGAGTCCAGGATCTGGTGATGAAGCCGGAAATCTTCCACTATGCAGGATAGCCTCTTTGGATTAATAATAAAACTGGTTTCTATTCACACGAAACACGTTCTTAGTCGTAATTTTCTGCTTGTAACTCCACACAAAGATTGTTAGATGCTCCGAGAACCACTCTTCTTGATACCCATTTTTTACGATGTTTTCTCAGGATGTCTAGCCTCAAAAGACCACCAACGATTATGTTTGGCTTATAGAAAATATGCGATTTTATTGTACGTGTTGCCATTTGAGTTTTGATATATTGCGATATAATGTACTCTGGTTGTTTGTCAGCACGTGTTGTTTAGACGGTGAAGGTTGTTGCTTCAACTTTATGGTATGCCACAGGCAATAAACTTGTATCGTATAAATGGCGATTTAGGATCTGACGAAGAACTTCGGAGACAGCTATGTATACAAATACACTTTCGTCACCAAGAAAAAAAAAACCGCGAAACACGGATCTATGCTTCAAACCAGAAACCTAAATATTTAATTTCATGCCTCTAACTTTCAAAATATGTTGATTTCCATATAAACTTTCGAGTCTGACCCCCGTAAAATATTCAAAAATCCTTTCTTAGGGAGCACAACGGCTACACCATAATAATTATTGGTGCAACATACTTGCCAAATTCCAAGTTGTAGGTTTAAGTTGCTGAGATTTCGTAATTAATCAGTGAGTCAGTTTCTCCATTTGTATTTATAGTCAATACTAGCTGCCCCCGCGGTTTCACCCGCAGCGCGGTATGAAATATACTTTACGACCTATTCTCATACCTACCAAATATACATTAAAAATCATAAATATTGGTCGAGCCGTTTCGGAGGAGGGCTACCACAAACACCGTGACATGAGATTTAACAGACAGCACAGAAAACTCGTATGTTTGGACATGTGATGATTACACCCGTGCGGCAGCTTCTTAAGATATTTACTTAAAAAGATGTGTGAACAGGTGTCATGGGTAAAAAAATAAGTGCAGGTAGTAGTATTAATAAAATTTTATTTTAAACAAAATAATATAGTCGCAGCCTGCCAGTGCTCGGTCGGTGTCGAGGCGCGCGCGAGGCTCACGCGGCCCCCCGCAGCAACTCAAGGCACTACGACGCGCAGCCCGCGGCCTCTCCGCGCCCTACTTCCCTCTAAAAAAGCATGTCGACGAAAACAAAGCATGAGGTGAACCGGCTCGGGGGACTACGTGTGCCTCACATCTTGTCCTGATATACACAAAATATGACATTATACAAACGCCCTTAAATGTAAATCTGATTATATTAAAAAAGCTGACAATTTATAAATTCATAATATACATTATCGTAACGATTCGGAGTTAGGGCCGACGTTTTAAGAAATAATATTCGTAAAGCGAACCCCATTACACATCTTTCCATAAGTACTCTCATTATGTTTCTACATATTAATACTTTATGTATGAGTAAAATTATGGGCGTTTCCAAATATTGATCAAGTTTGTATTGTATATCATTATTTAGGAGACGTCCGATACCATTGTTCTAAAATATATAATGTTGTCTATTTAGTTTGCAAGAAATCAGCCGCATTTATGTCCGAGACATCCCCACGGTAGTTTCCGTTCCAATAAAGCATTGCTGTATCACTCTGACGAAAATAGATATCTTTGTTTCGTAATAAATTATAATCATTATCATAATTAGATACAAATATTGCAGATTGTCATAAGTTACATTAAAACAGATACGAGCCAAACTAATGTTATACGCAAATAAAATGTTCAGATGAAACGAGAAAGGTAGGTAAACAATGTACTGCAATCGTAGCAAACTATTTTCAAATAAAACATAATTTTGTTTTAAAATAGGAAACAGCATTGTAGTAACCATTATAGCCATAATATGTGAAAATATTATTAACAATAGCGTAAATGTGTTAAAGAGTGATCACCACATCGAAACAAATCTAGCGTAGTCGAGAACGCTGTACGACTCATCAATTGAGTAGGTATTTAAAGGTACAGGACATTTCAGGACAAACAGTATGTTGACTACACTTTAGTAACACTGGATGATCATTATAACAAATTACATGAGAGCCTTTTCCATCGAAACCACATCGGTCTTTATGATAATAGTAAAATAATTGCGGCTTTTCCATAGACAAAATTATATAGCATTTCATAATGACTTACAAACGTTGTTCAAGCGTCTCAATACTAAAATTCTACGCGATGCTCGACGGGAATGGACGAGTGATAGTAGATTTTACAGTCAAAACCGAGGCAGGACGTTATATAAATTCTTAAAATTGCACAGAATACATAGTTGCAATAAAAGTATTACATTCTTAAAGTATGGCCTTGGAAGAAACAGAAGCTAGTGTAATAACTAAAAAAGTTACATGTAACTTTTATATTAGTAGCAACAAAAATGTTGTACAAAATAAGTTACGAGCTTAAACATTAAAGCAAAATTCACTTGAAAGATAAGAAATATTAAAAACACGTATGAGCATCGTGAGAAATTCAGTATAAATGTGTCGCTTTATGGCTGTGACTGTAAGTGTTCATAAATAAAGCCTAGCTGTTCTATGATATTGAAAAATGGGAAATGATTCATTTAGTGATCATGATGAAGCAATACACTCGAGCTCTCACAGGATACAGATCCCAAAATTCAGGATTACATATTTCATGCATTCTCTGTTGATATAGGTTTTGGAAAGGCCTATCCTAGCTAAATTACAAATTGTAGTGCCAAATTACTCGATCACCTTCAGGACTTTACCGATCGCAATCGTTTTATCTGAAACGAAAATAAAGAAAATTCATTATTAGGGAAAGTGTGATTAACAATGTAAAAAATTGCATTAATGTCGGCCAACTGTATCAATACTTTGATAATAATCCTAGAAACAAACGAGAGATAATTATTGAGATTTCCGTTTAATGTCTTTACTCGTGAACTGCTCTTGCTACGCAAGGGTGCAATCTATAATGTGGCGCTATGTCAAAACATCAAATTTTCTATGCTATCTAAGATAAGTATTAATAAAAATTAATATATATTAATTTATTTATTTTATTGATATTTAACTTGGAATGTATTATTGTACAAATAAGCCTTCCGGAAGTAACTCGAATTGGTGGTAAAAACCGCATCAAAATCCATTGTGTTGTTAAGAAGAACTAGGCGGTCACACAGACAGACGAAAAGCGACTTTGTTTTATACTTTTTTACTACATTCCACAAGGCGGTGGTTGGCACCAATGCAGTGTTTTGAGTAGCCCATTTTTTGGACATCGCATATTTTATTAAAAAAAGCTGATAGGAGTAATCATTTAGATGCAAGATTTCGTATCCCCCATTTAGCTAGCACATCTAATTATAGGTAATATTTTTTTGAAAATTCTCCAATTTTCATATGGATATTTGTAAAAAACAAACACCACTCTGATACGCAAAAAAGATGTTAGACGCATCGATGGCGTCTCTTATGCCGCCTAGTTTAGAGCTCAAATGAACCTCGTATCTTTGTTAGATCCAGATATTATAAGACTTTTTTGGTTTTTCTTATTTTTGTCGAAAAATCTGCCGTATTGGGAAGTTATTTATAAGTACTGAAATTATGCTATTTGCTTATTTCACATCCTAATTCCATGGAATCTAGAAGTTATCCCAAATTAACTATCTTCGCTAGGGTTGTTACATTTTGATCCAGATTTTATTGTAATTTTTTTTTCGATTTGGATTATTGCGACATAATTTATATTTAAAATTTAATGCTCATACTATTTTTTGGGGTTCCGTAGTTACAGTGACAAAAAAGAACTTTTACTGTTTTTCAAACTTAAAAAGGTTGTAGTTTCTAGATTCCATAGAATTGGAATGAGAAATTTATGTGGTGTGTAGGGGGAGTGAAGAGCATAATTTCAATTTCAATAACTTATCCCAATACGGTGGATATTTCGATAAAAATAAGAAAAACTAAATACCAAAAAACTCATATATCTGGATCTGACAAAGATACGAGGTTCATTTGTGCTCTAAAATATGTAGCATAAGTGGCTCCATCGATGCTTCTAACAACATTTTTGCGTACCATACTTAGTTTGAGATCAATAACTTTCTTTCAACATTTCGAGATGAAAATACGACTGCCAAAAAAAAAAAAAAAAAAAACTAAAATTAAAGATGATAGCTTAATGGGAATACGAAATCTTGCATTTAAATGATTATATCTATCAGAACTTTTAGGAGCAAGCCCATTTTTCGGACATCACAATGTCCGTAAAATGGGCTTCTTAAAACACTGAACCGTCATCGTTTAGCATCATAGAATCAATTTATTGGATTTATACTATCATATCCAAAATATCATAGAGATCATATCATAGACAAAAAAGAAATTGCTGGACAATATTTTGTAAATAAATGATGCATTACTCACTCTCGTCTCTTAATGTGAATCTGCCCATTTGAGCAAATTTTTTGAATGGTTCTAAACATATAATTCCCGCGCATTCTATCCTCATGATAGCCACTTGATCTTGTTTAACAAAGCGCGGCCGCGTCTTTGATTTGTCTCCAGTCTTTTTGTCCACCAAACAGATAAGTGCCTGCAAATAGAAAATTATTGTTTTATACTGTAATAGCGACCCGCCCCGGCTTCGCACGGGTGCAATGTAGATACTAATGTGGTGTCAGTGTGGAGTGATTACGTTACTAAATAAGTAATATATTGGATTGATTTATATGCACGCGCCTCTCCCGCCGGCCGCTGCCACCCGGGACGGGCGTACAGCTCGACGGCCGCTCTGCTCCCTTATTTTTAATCTCTGATATCTTATAATATATTAATTTTAATGATATGCTCTAAACAGCAATTTTGATCTACATTAAATGCAGAACGTATCTAACGTAATTAATTGGATAAGGAATAATACTGTATTGTTTAAAATAGCTTCGTAAATAACACATTTTTTTTTGTAATATGTAAAAGATAAAAATAGTTATTGTGGGTTATCCTTAGGAGATAGAAATATGCCATCGCGGACTTTTTTAAGATATACAATTCCGTAGTACATTATTTTGATCTATCTCGTAAGGTTTAGCCAGCGTATGCAATGTAAGCGCACAAAAATATGTTTTTTACGACATCACATTACAAATCCTTGAAGTTCTAGGCTTTTCTCTACTATAATATGCAGGTATTATACATATAAACCTTCCTCTTGAATCACTGTGTCTATTGATGAAAACCGCATTAAAATCCGTTGCGGAGTTTAAAATAACTAAGCATACAGACAAAAAAAGCAAATTTGTTTTATACTATGTAAAGACATAATAAAAACCAGCCGGTGAAGGGTACCACCTTACAATATTTAACACTACACATTTTTATATTTATTATTATTTGTTGTCAGAGTGGCAATAGCAGTAACACTGTGTTAATTTTAATATTTGAACCTATTAAAAAAAAATCTAAATGCAAATTTGCCAAGCTCAACAATTCTATATGGATTTTTCCGCTTTGCCCCACCAATCTGTCCCAACACTGAGACAAAGCGGAATGTTGAACATTTTGTCGTCCGCTGTCTCCCACTAATTTAAGATCGTACTTTATTCGTACGAATAGTTACTATTCGGTTTATTTTTAAGTAACACTGTTTTTATTTTCGCCATAATATTTTATTAAATCCAACATTGGCAGCACTAGTGGGTGATTGAACGTTGGGTGAAGTGAACGATTATATGGTAGTGTAATTTTCTTCACCAAAATCAACTAGCGCGACTCAGTGGATGACAGAATTTTGAATATTCCACTTTGCACCACTGGTGGGGCAGCGTGGAATAATCCTTTCAAAACTCGATGTTTAATAATGATATGGAGTAATTTACCTTCACTGTGATTTCTTCTGCTGCGCAATGTATATGCATCACTGCTGAGTATCCTGCACAAATGATTGATTTGTGTTCGAGGATCACGACTTGAGCGTCGAACACCTGTAAATTGACATATTTATCTTTGTAAGTACAGTGCTAAATTAATGAAACAATCTACCATAGTATAAAGCTAAATTCAACATTTAAAAGGATATTACAGGTCTATGGACAAGCATTTGGACGTAAAAGCTCAATACTACAAGTATAATTAGCCAGTGTATGTTGTACTGGTAGTGTCAAAAGGTGCACCAAATCTCCATAAAACTATGGTCTGAATCGTACAGAAGTTAGTGTTTTAATAGCTGCAAACTGCATAAAGTCCAGGAAACATTATGAATTTTTAGCGTGCAAGCCACCTTTTGTATTGACGCAAAACAGATTATTGTTAATTTGTGAATGTAAAAACTTTTATTTTTATGATGTAATTATACTCAATATCAAAGAAACTACTATGGCACTGCCACTATTTATTTGAATGCTAAGGTCCTGTATTTTTTGTGGTTAATACATAACCACAAAAAATACAGGACCTTAGCATTCAAATAAATAGTGGTATCTATCAATCTAACTGCTGCCTAAATTAAAGCGTACCTTTCCAGTGGTGATAGGTTCAGCCGTGTCACAAAGAACGAAGCCAGGAGACACGTCTTCTTCCTCAATTCCTTTGAGCTTGACTTTCACATTTTCACCTGGACCAATGGACGTAACTTCGATGTCGTCAGACCATAACTGGTCTACAGTAACTTGTACCTGCATTCAGAACATACATGTTGCTGTATAAATCCTTCTTGAATCTTAAAATAACAAAAATCTATTATCTATTATATTTATAATTAATTTCTCACATTGCAGTAGTTTGACTGATTTGTACTGTTTATATTTTTTTTGGAAAAATGATATTATTGTAAGAACAATAAAAAAATATAATCTAAAAAAAAACCGAAAGTGTAAAGGTTGGTAGTGGAAAAAGACGAAACAAAGTAATTTTAAGGATGTTTCTTACCCTATTAGGCATAAGGAATAGGGCAGCACCCTTACGAGTAACTCCTGCTTCCACCTTCCCCATAAGAACAGTGCCCATGTCTTTGTATTTGTCGACGACCGGCATAATGAAGGGTCCGTCCATCTTGCGGTTCAGAGAAGGAAGTTCGTCAATCAGTTGTATGAAAGACGGTCCACGATACCACGGACAGATTTCTTCAGTTACCTGATTGAAAATACATCTGATATTAGTTTATAACTGAAAATAAAACAGACCAATCGAAATCACTTATTGTTACTTTGGGAGTAGATTGATTAAGTTATAATGTACTTACTTTTTGAAGTAACCCTTGTCCTGTTTGACCAGAAACAGGAAGGAACGATAAATCCTTTGCTGGGTTGAAGCCCAACTTTTTGAGGTAAGGCATGATCTTGTCTCGACATTCATTATATCTGGAATTTGAAACATATGAAACTTTAGAAAGGTTTTATGACTATATGATTACTAGCAACTAGTGTCCGACCGAAACACGATTTTCAGCCGAAACCGAACCTTCGGCTCCTCTTCTAGTTTCGGCCGAAACCGAACCTTCGGTCTCACACTACTAACGACATATCGTTTTCTAAAATACTAGTTTCTGTCCGCGGTTTCGCCCGCGTGGATGTCGGAAATTATCCCACGGGAACGTGCTACTGGGACAAAAAGTAGCCTATATCCTTCCCCAGGATGCCATCTATGTCCTTGCCAAATTTTATCGAAAACCGTTCAGTAGTTTAGGCGTGAAAAGGTAGTATTCAGGGCGAGTTACTTTCGAATTTATAATATTACTAGCTTTTGCCCGCGGCTTCGCTCGCGTTAATTTAGACTTTGACTATCAATTCGGGTAATATAATTCAATCATGATTCGAAAGACACGTGGCGCCATCCATTATTATAAAGAACGTTATTGTTGTTGTCCTCGGGAAAAGTACTTTTTTGCGGGATGAAAGGTACCCTATGTCTGTTTCTGTACACCTGACAACGCATATGCAAAATTTCAGGATGATCGGTTCAGTGGTTTAGGTGTGAAAAGGTAACAAACAAAGAAACAAACTTACTTTCGCGTTTATAATATAAGTTAGGATATAAGTATGGATAACTTATTTAAAAGAAGTTATGGGCTGCAGGGTTAAGAGAAGTCATTGTGTTCCACAACTTTAGACCGTTAAATTAGCACTCTACACAATTACGACACTACAGAGCTCAATATTTTAACATGTTTTAAGCATCATCTCGGATATGGGTTTATTAGTTGTTACTATTGCATTATTATTATGATACATACTAAAACATTTACTCAAATTATTTTAAATTAATAAACGGGACTCCCTTTGGCATTGATTTTGCTGGTGGAAGGCGAAATTTAATGAGTTAAAGAACAAATGATTTAGAATAATCTTAAAGTACCTTTTTTCGTCCCAGTTAACTGTTGGGTCATCCATCTTGTTAACGAGTGCAACTAGATGTTTAACCCCTGCAGTTTTAGCCAACATCGCATGCTCTCGAGTTTGGCCGCCTCTGTCGAAACCAGTTTCAAATTCTCCCTTACGCGCAGATATTACCTGAGTGAACATATTAAAAAAAATTAGATCACTCAACAGGTTTGCCTACGATTCTCCGAGTCGAACGAAACTATTAGGCCAGGTTGAACATAAGAATTATGTAAAATTAATATATGTAATTAAGAAAAAGATATTTTAAACATACCAGGACGGCGAGATCAGCCTGAGCTGCGCCTCCGATCATGTTCGGCACGAAACTCTTATGGCCAGGAGCGTCAAGGATTGTAAAATGCTTCTTGTCAGTCTCAAAGTATGCTCTACCCACTTCAACAGTCTTACCCTTATCACGTTCTGAATTAAAAAACAAATACATCATATTTGGTAAATTTTTATAAATTAGGGATTATTTATGAATCGATATTATGTATTTATGTATTATAACTATTTGCATACCTTCTTGATTAGTATCGAGTGCCCACGATAAGTACCAGGACTCCCTAGATTTCTCTCGTGCCTCTCTTTCATACTTTTCCAGTGTTCGTTTGTCCACCATTCCCGTTAGTGACATAATTTGACCACCAATTGTAGACTTTCCAGCATCTGTAAATAAAATATGATACTATTTGCATGAACCTTATCATAATTATGGAGGTTTTTATGCAGTAGAACATTACTTCACTTACCTACATGTCCTATGAATACAACGTTTACATGTTCTTTTTTGCTACAAGTGTCCTCCACCCGTGGCGGCTTCTTCTTGGGGATTTTCTTTGTTGTCTCGCCATCCTCCTATACGATAATAAAATTAAATATAAATAATTTAATTCCAATAGCAAGTTATCCCAAAATATAGAGGTTGCATTAATTGAATATGAAATTTATTAAATCAAGTCGCGATGACACATACACGTATAATCTTTACCTTTATCGTCATTATATTAAAAATAAAGTGTTTACGCAGTGATCACGGTCGGTAAGAAGGCGTCAGTCGCTGATATACGTAAATTTACTTATCACCTTTACAAAAAATACAATGTAGACTTTATAGTGATGTAACAACTCTAAATCAGTTTAAAGGATGTACCATTTAAACAATATTTACCTTACTTTAAAAAAATCACAAGCTAGCAATACCAAACAAGCTAACAATACTAAATGGACAGGTATATGACTAGGTAGCAAACCAACTTAATATTGATGATTCATCCAAAATGATGAATAATACTAACAGTAACAACCTAAAATATTTCAGACAGAATGGAGGCTTTCTATAAAGCAACATTAGGGTTGTAATTTTTAAACTGTAAACATCAAAAATGCTGAAATAATTGTTAATCAATGTAACTACTGATGGACAGACTCAAGTCGGTCCTTCAAATCTCGGCGCAAAAGAGTTTTTTTAGTAGTTTGGATAACTGCTATCAATTCACCTGTTGCTCAGTTTCTTCATCCTCAGGTTCGTTGTTATCTTCAGGGGTAAGTAGGGCATCATCTGCTTCAACTTCCCAGCTATCAGCAGTGGGGGAGACATCAGTTGGTACGGGTAGTGCGGCTGTGGGGGCTGAGGGTGGAGAGGCGCCGTCGGGCGTGCCAACAGCAGACGTGCCATCGACCGGCGTGCCGGCGGCTGGCGTGCCGGCAGCCGGCGTGCCGACGGAAGGCGTGCCGGTCGCCGGTGAAGCTACGGCAGGGCTTCCAGCAGCAGGCGGCACGGGAGGCGGCTCCTCCACCCGGGGCGAGGCCGACGCAGCCCCACCATCTCCACTTTCTCCGCCACCATCACCGCAACCTTTTGTCATAGTAAACTCATAAATAGTTTATAATTGAATACTTCCATGGTAGCCATGGTAGATTATCAAAAAAATCACTACAAAGTTGTAATTGAAATCATTTTTTCAACTAAAACAATCATCATAAAAAAAAGTGTAGCTAGTGTAGTAGCTTTGGTTTTGATTGTGTTTTTGTTTATTGCCAAATTGCTAACTACTTACGAAACTAAAATTGTATTTATATTTTCACTTTGTGGGTTTTGATTTTTTAAATGTGAACCGGCTACCAAATCAAAATAACAAGTTAGTTATTCAATTTGGCTGAGAATCAGCACTTTTTGAACATCTAAATTACATAAGAGTCCCCCAAAACCACGGAATAGAAAAAACAGTGGAAGTGCCACGCAGCTATCGCGCGTGTGTCACAATTATGCGGAGCTCCGCAACACCGGCTCAGTCGCGATTAGCTACTTGCTGTGATACGACGTCTCGAACGTAACGAAAAATATTACAAACATGCCTTATTGTGCAATTTTTACATGCAAAAATGATAGCAGGACAAAAAATGTATCTTGCGGAGGTGTATCGTATCACCGGTAAGTATAAAACTATTATATATTTCAATATAATTGTTTTTATTGACAAAACCATATTTATTACTTTGTTGCGAACTAAAAACTTCCTTATGTCCATTGTTCAAAGTCTAAATCAACTTCCTCGCTGTCTTGAATATCATAGTATACATTCTAGAAACTTCGACGCTACTCGATTAGGGATGCGACACATTCAAATAGTTCGGTATCGATAAAATAATGAAAAGTGTATTTTTAAACTAACTTTACTGAACTTAAATAAATAAAATTACGAGAAATGAGTATCAAATTATGCGTAAATGATAGAAGTCCAAAGTCGAATATAGTGTAACCTTATACCTTACCATGACATATTATGTACTCGTCGTCGTTCTTCTCGATTAATTGAAATAAATGGTTTGAGTACTTATATTCTGATAAATAAACCGATCATTTATTCATTCGCGGCTGGACGTAGGCCTCAAAAATAAGTACCTAATACTAATAAAGTATGTAAATATTGCAGTTTTCCCAAAGATCCTTTTACCAAGGAGAAATGGATAGAAGCTACGGGAAGACAGAACTGGATGCCGTCAAAATCAAGTACAATTTGTTCAGAGCATTTTGATGAAAAAAAATTACAAAACTCAAAAAAAGGCTACAGATTTTTAAATGATAACGCAATTCCTATTCATAAAATTTTAATTTTTCAAGTATGTGCAATTTATTACCTATAAATATTACTTCATAAGTTATTACTTATTTGAGCCTGTCTTTATGTTTAATTACCGTTTAATATATTAATTTACAGGATCAAAATGATTCAAAAAAATGTGAGCCAGGGTCCTCCAGGAAACGGCTTCAGGAAACGCCACCATTGCCTAGCTTAATTTCAGTAACACCAACAAAAAAGGCCCGTACAGTTATCGACTCTGAGTTATCTAACAGCCCAACGTCATCCACTCCAAGAAAAAAAAAATTAGGAAAGATGTTACAATGGACTCAAAGTAAAATAAGGAAACAAAATCTAAAAATAAAACTCTTACAAACTCGGAATCGTAGATTAAAAAGGAAAATCAAGAATATGGAAGAACTTCTAATATCATTAGAAGATAAATTTGCCATGAGAAGTGAAGATATTGTTAACTTAAAAAACACAAATTTAAAGGTTAGCTACTATTATTTTTATTACCTCGATTTCCGACCTGACTCGTCAACACTGGGCAATGCGCAAAGGTATAAATACTAGATGAACAGTGTTTATCCCTTGGCGCACTGCTCAGCATAAGCTTCCATGAAAACCTTAAAGTTAAAATGACGAAATTATGTACGAGCTCAATTCTGTAAGGTCAAACATATTGTTTGTTAATAAAGTGTTTTCTTGTAGGTTAACGAATTGATTACTCGCATGACTGGAAACAAACCCGAAGTACGAAAGTATTCACCAGCACTTCGCAGTTTTGCATTAACCTTAAACTATTATTCGCCCCGAGCTTATGATTACGTACGAAGAAGTTTTAATACTTGTTTACCTCATCCACGAACTTTAAAAAAGTGGTACTCAAAAGTGGGTGGAGATCCCGGTTTTACGAGTGAATCCTTTACTGCTTTAAAACGTAAAGCAGCTTCATTGGACCATGAAATTATAGCTACATTAGTCATAGACGAAATGAACATTCGACGTCGAATTGAATGGGATGGGAGTAAGCTACATGGCTATGTAGATATGGGAACAGGTTTAGATGGGGATCATTTATCGGAGGCGAAAGAAGCTTTAGTTTTTTTAGTTACTGCTATAAACCAAAACTTTAAAGTCCCCGTGGCTTATTTTCTTGTCGATGGTATTACCGGCTTACAACGCGCCGAACTAGTTAAAAAATGCTTGGAAATGAGTCATGACGCTGGCGTTAAAATAGTAGCATTGACGTTTGATGGATGCGCAGCCAATATTTCTATGGCTGGACATTTAGGTTGTTGTTTTTTAACGAGTAATATGAAATTTGAGCATCCTGTGACCAAAGATCCTATTGTTGCTGTACTTGACCCGTGTCATATGTTAAAATTATTGAGAAACTCATTTGAAAATTACAAAACGTTTATTGACAAAGATGGCAACGAAATCTTGTGGCAGTATCTAGTAGATTTAAATAGCTTACAGAAACAGGAAACCTTTCATTTAGCAAATAAAATAAAAGATCGACATATTAACTTTAAAAATGAAAGGATGAAAGTAAAATTGGCTTCGCAACTTTTTAGCTTTAGCGTGGCAGAAGCAATCAAATTTTGCAGAGAAGATTTGGCAATAGAAAAATTTAAATATAGTGAGCCTACAGAAACCTTTTTAAAACTAGTTAACAATATTTTTGACATTTTTAATCCAAGAAATTTACATTTTTATGGTTTTAAAAAAGCATTAAATAATAATAATGCTTCTCAAATTTTTGATTATTTAAACAAAGCTGCAGTTTATATAAAGAATTTGAAACGTGAGGATGGCACACTTTTAATAAATAGTCCACGAAAAGTTGGTTATTTGGGTTTTCTGGGTTGCATAGAAGCAATAAAATATTTATTTGCCGCTTTAATACAGACAAAGATATTGATTTATCTACCCTTCTATAAGCTAAGTCAGGATCACATAGAACTATTTTTTTGTAATATAAGGGCGCATGGTGGATCGAACAACAATCCCACGACTAGGCAGTTCGTATCTGCCTATAAAAAAATGTTGGTGCACGTGGAACTGAAAGACACAGATAGAGGAAATTGTTCGGCATTGGAACAAATCTCAATTTTAAACTGTTCATCTGCGGTAGAAAGAATTAATCTAAGTTCAGTGCGACAAGACTTAAGCAGGGAAGATGATCAAAAGGAGGATGAATACTTAGATGAAATTGATCTGCATCTGTCCGATTTCAGCAAGCAAACGATAGCTCACATTGCTGGTTACATAATAAAACAATTAATTAAAAAAATTAAGTGTGATATATGCGTTAGTGCTCTAGTAACAGAAAAAAATCAGTCGCTACATAGATTTATAATAGCGAAGGATAATGGAGGATTGTTGTACCCATCAGAAGATGTCATTAAGATATGCCAGAGTTCAGAGATATTTTTAAAAGACTGTCACATATTTAAAAAAGACGTTCTCATGTCTAAAATAATGCGCCAATTTATTGGGACGTCCATATTCCAAAAAATTATTTATCATCAGTTAGGAGAATTTCCTACATCGAATCACATTACGGATTTAATGAAAGCCATCGCGGAAAAATATGTCAGTATACGCATGCATCACTTGTTAAAATTAAATATAAAACAGTCAAAACGACAATTATTAAACAAATATGTTTTATTTCAAGGACAATAAATTATTTTTAATTTAATACTTATCGTTTCATTTAACCATTTTACCTTTCATACTAATCGGACTTTGGTCCATTACATAAGATAAAAGATTTGAATTATTACATTGTACAAACATCGACATTAAATTATCGATATCTTATCCTCATCCCTAGCTGAGTAGAAAAATAGATAACAGGTGCATACGAATATGATATCTATTTCAATGGCATTAACGTGCTAAATAGAGTAAATTGATTACAGTGCCCTCTAGCGTTGAATAGCTGAACTCGTTGTTGATTGCTCGAATTTGATTGTTAGATGGGAAAATGGTCTTAATTGATTTTGACATATAAAATAAAAAAAACGTTCATGAGTTGTAATAAGACGTAATTTTGAACAACAATAAATAAACTTTTCGCCAAAGTTGCATTTATAATTTGTAGCCAATTATATCATCGTTTTCTGTGTATTGCAATGTACATTTTAATTGGCAAATGTGTGAGTTTGGCGACACTAGTTCCCGTATTAAGGAAGTTTAAGGGCACTTCCACTGTTTTTTTCTATTCCGTGCCCAAAACGCCCGCCCGTCACAAGTGGCACAACAAACTCACCAGCAGGACAGCTGCCACATTTACCAGATGTAAAATCTTTTTGTTGGCCGAGTTACCCAAGCGTTTCATTACATGAATCAGTTTTCTGATTTGCTAACTACATCTATAAGCGGTCTGAATGACGTTGATCTAACAGGACTCCCTAAGTGCTTTAAAGACTCACTCATTATAGCTTGTGTCAATAAGAAGTAGAATGAAAATAAGAACCACATGGAATAATTAATTTATAAAATAGAAAAAGAATGAGATATTTGTCTTGTGTCACCAGTTAACTTTTATTTTAATTAATGTACAGTGTATATGCTGTTGGCGTGACCTATTTAAAAAAAAATATTAAATCACATTTTAGTGAACCGTGATTTATACAGGATGTCATTTAAACATGGACACAATATATTTTGATAATTTAATAGAGTAACAATAGATTTGTAGTTGTTTTTCTGAATATTTTACTTAATCATTTTAATTTTATACAATTTTACTTCATGCAACAAATTATGTATAGTCTGAAGGGATGTCTACATCCCACATAATCATTTACTGATTTTGTTCAATAAAATACTGATATTCACAAAATTCAACAATATATAAAAGAATATTAAATAAATTGTGTACCTTAGAAATCTATGAAAAGGTTACATTTACGTATGAAACCTAAAGTAGGTTATAAATATGAAACCAGGATGCAACATATTGAACAGATGATCTGTAGTCTGGAAAATCCATATGGAAAAACAAATTTAGATGTACTTTCTACAGAATAATACTAAATGATTTGGTATTACGCTTTACGAACATATAATATTTACGACAATGGGAAACTGATCCATTTCATATAAGCAAGTCAAATAAATGTTCAATTATATGACAGAAATAATGACATACATATTATTTGAAGATATAGGAAATTATACACACCTTTAACCATTATCCTCCTTATTATTGCAGAATCTATTCTTTTATATCGATATTTAACCAAGAGAAAGTTATGAAATAACGAATAATCGGTATATAGATATAAAGTCGCGCGCCGCGTGTCGAGAAATAACCCGTTAGAACTGGATTCAGAAAAAAAATAAAGTCATCGAACGTATGTTCCGCTTTAGTAACCGTTTGATTTTCAGTTTGTGTACTGGTACAGTGAAGGTGATTGCTTTGAAATAACAATAAATTCTGACAAATTCGAACACGAAAGCTTCAATGCAGATAGTTATGACAAGACATCTGACTTACCGTTCAAGACAGGACTTCCCACAGATTTTGTTGATCCACTTTCAGATTTTTGTGGAGTAGTGGGGGATTCGGAATCGTCGGAAGCCTGTGAAGGCTTACAAAAAGAAGGCACGAACTCCGTGGCATTAACGTTCAACGTGGAAAATTTTGCAGACACATCGTCCGAATCTTTTGCACCTTGTTCACTTATGACATCAGCTTGACTTTCCCAAGAGTCCGGAGCACCGTTATTGGACATATTAAAAACAGACAATGTAAATTTCCTAAATAAGTCTTTCTTTTCAAGTTATTTTATGATTATTCGCGTTTTTTTCTCGATAGATCCGCGTGTGTCTTTATCTGAAACCGGAAGTTCATGGCAATTTGCCAAATATGTCGAGAAACAATCACTTGTTACTTTACATTAAATGAAGCTCAATAAATTAGAAACTCTGAATTTAAAATCGATTAATTGAAATATCTTTTTCTATTGTAATTTATTAAAAGTAGCATTTAATTTAAAATACTATAATTAACTAATATATTTTATGATTATTTCCGGTTAAATGCTGCCATGATAGAGAAGTCGTACGTCTTGCCATTCGAATTAAATAGCTGTGTAATTTTCTTTGAAAGGGGAAAAAAAATACAAAACAATACTATTTAGGGGGGAAGCGCATTGGTAGCCCGCAAAATTCAAATTTTCTTACGTTTTTTGCAATTTCAAGGTCAATGTCAGGTTGTATTTTGATTAAAGTATGATTCGCGACCGTAACAAATATGGCTTTACAGAATTATAATCATTAGATTCAGCAATACAACTCCCTAAGTTAGAATTAACCTCAAAGGTCATGATTTCATGAAATAGTCATTCGATACAGTAATATGAACTTAGAGAGATGTATTGCTGATTCTAATGATTATAATTCCGTAAACCCATATTTGTTACGGTCGCGAATCATATTTTAATCAAAATACAACCTGACAATGACCTGCAAATTGCAAAAAACGTAAGAAAATTTGAATTTCGCGGGCTAAGCTGAAAGTTCCGCCTTAAGGAGGATGCCCCAAAGTAGCCCGCGCAATTCAAATTTTCTTACGGTTTTTGCAATTGCAGGTCACTATCAGGTTGTATGTCGATCTAAATATGATTCGCGGCCTTAGCAAATATTTATTTATAGAATTATAGTCCCAAAAATCATCAATACATCTCTATAAGTTCATATTACGCTATTGAACGACTATTTCATGAAATCTTGACCTTTGAGGTTAATTCTAACTTAGGGAGTTGTATTGCTGATTCTAATGTTTCATGAAATAGTCATTCAATAGGGTAATATGAACTTAGAGAGATGTATTGATGATGTTTATGATTATAATTCTATAAATAAATATTTGATCCGGCCGCGAATCATATTTAGATCAACATACAACCTGATACAGACCTGCAAATTGCAAAAAACGTAAGAAAATTTGAATTACGCGGGTTACTTTGGCGCATCCCTCTTAAGCATAACCTAAATTCTGTCATCGCTTCATTGGACATTTAGTTTTTTACTATTTTGTATTTCGGATCGTATGCTAGTATGTACAACGCTACAAGGATTTCTTGGCGCGTGGCCAAAATCGGAACTAACATCGCGGTCTTATTTTGTCAATAAACTGTGTCAATTTCACAAATGCTTACCAACAACGCTCCCCTGTCAATGTCATTCTAGTGTCAAAAGGTTTAAAAAAAAACCGGCCAAGTGCGAGTCGGTCTCGCGCACGAAGGGTTCCGTACCATTATCTATAAAAACGGCAAAAAAATCGCGTTTGTTGTATGGGAGTCCCCCTTAAATATTTATTTTATTTTGTTTTTAGTAATTGTTGTTATAGCAGCAACAGAAATATATAATTTGTGAAGATTTCAACTGTCTAGCTATCGCGGTTCTTGAGATACAGCCTGGTGACAGACAGATGGACGGACAAACAGCGAAGTCTTAGTAATAGGGTCCCGTTTTTACCCTTTGGGTACGGAACCCTAACTAGCTCCGCGCGCACGAGTGTCAACGACGCGGCGACGTCTCCCCTCACGTATCTGCCCGCTCGGGTAACCGCAGTCGGGAACCTGCCCCCCGCGCGTTCCGCACCCGCTACCGATCGAGCCACGCCCCGCGCGAATTATAATTATTATTTACTTAGGCACCTATTACAGATTTATTATTAGAAAATAATGGTTCACGGTTTATGCATAAGGTCTATGTTTATGAAATTGAATCTTTTTTTTAATTTTTATATTTGAGTTGATTGAGTGAAAGGTAAATTGCGGTTTATGATTTATGACGTATTAAAAAAAACTACTTACTTAATCTGGTTCAAACCAATTTTCGGTGGAAGTATACATGGTAATGTACATCATATATTTTTTTAGTTTTATCATTCTCTTATTTTAGAAGTTACAGGGACACACACACACATTTTACCACTTTGGAAGTGTCTCTCGCGCAAACTATTCAGTTTAGAAAAAAATTATATTAGAAACCTCAATATCATTTTTAAAGACCTATCTATAGATACCCCACACGAATGGGCTTGATGAAAAAAAAAAAAATTGTTTCAGTTCTAAGTATAGGGAACCCCTAAAATGTATTGTTTTTTTTTTCTATTTTTGTGTGAAAATCTTAATGCGGTTCACAGAATATATCTACTTACCAAGTTTCAACAGCATAGTTCTTATAGTTTCGGAAAAAGTGACTGTGACATACGGACGAACAGAGAGACAGACATGACGAATCCATAAGGGTTCCGTTTTTTGCTATTTGGCTACGGAACCCTAAAAAACTTAAATTGTTTCAGAATGTTTATTTAAGAAAGGAGAATGTGTAAATTCTGCCCCCTCAAATAGCTCTTTAAATACAAATAAAAAATAACAAGTGTACAAATACAACCTTTAGAATTTTTATTTCTTGTTCGTTTGCTCTATAAATAAATATTGAGTTTTATATATTAATAAAAAATATCGCCAAATTATTAAACCTTTGTTTTCACAAAATAGTTTTACAATATTTAACACAACTAACTATTTACACTAGGTACTAAATTAAATGACTAAGAAAATAACAAAATGGTTTATTTTCTATCACAAACTACATAGAGATCCTAGGTACGTATGTTTCTATCGCAATGAGCCATTCAATTTTCAATCAAATTGTATTGTGAAGACTCGTGTGGAATAAGCTTAAAACCCGAACCAGTAGAAAAATAAATTATTTTCTTCACAGACAGAAGTCTAATTAATGGACTATATAGTTTCTAGTGATAGAAATATTAAGGATAGTAACGATACCACCGGGCCACCGGGATTCTATCGGTTAAGAGCATGTGGCAGTTTTTATCCCTAATCAACCGTTCAATTGTCAATCAAATAATATTGTGGACTGGTGTGGAATAAGCTTAAGGCTTCAACCATAAACAAGGCAAACAGCTCATGGAATTAGCCTTGCATAAATTTCGCTTGACAATAATTTAAAATGGCGCCCATTCGGATTCGGTAGTTGTCGGTGTGGAACAATTGATCGCTTTGTCCCCCTGTTTATGAAATAAAAATATTTTATTACTAAGGGACAAATAATTAAGTGTAGAAGTTTTAGTTAACTATGTTCTCGTTTTATATTTTGGTTTGAAGTTCTATTTGTGCAGTACAGTTGCAAAAGTGAACTCTAGCAAAGTGAAATCTTTCTTTGGTAAACGTGATTTCATGATTTGTCATGTTTCTAATAGTAATTGAAAAACTGAAATGTCTGTGCATTACAAATTCAAAAGTGCGTTGGATTACGACACAGTTACTTTTGATGGATTACATATATCAGTAGGGGATTTGAAATCCGCCATATCACAGCAGAAACGAATTGGAAAGACGTCAGATTTTGATCTTCAAATAACTAATGCTCAAACAAAAGAAGGTTAGTATTCGATAAACCGCTAAAGACTTGTTAAATATCTATTTTTTTAACTTTTATTTTTCATATGAACTTTTGTAACAGATAATTAATCTAAGATTAACCCCTGATCTAGCCGTGGGTCAGAGGTTCTCAGCGTGCACGCAAGCCCTAAGCAACTAAGCCCCTTGACGCAAGGTTGATTTTTTTATCGTGATGATTTCATATCGCGCACCGCCGCGTTAAAAAATCGCCTGTGCCAACGAGGGCTAAGGCCGAGATCTATAAGCGTTGCTTAGACCGCCCTTTGCATAAGCTTTAAAGGCTCTCCCCCACAGGCGTGTTATTATCGGTCGATAATATCAGATGCGATAATGCGTCCCTATTCCTTGTCATACAGCTGCATTCTTATCGTCCGTGATAAAAATTCTTCATCTGATGACAAATAGAAAAAAAAAACAAATCAGGACCATCGTTCAGACATGTAGATTGTAGCCACTACTAATTAGAATACCAGTCGGTAAAACTAAATTATTGAGGTACTACTAGTACTAATGTTATTAAAGCAGGTGTGTGTAAGATCGTATGCATTGTAGTACAAAATGTTCTAAGAACTCATCGGAATATTGCAGGATGGAGGAATCCTATTTCTATTGCGTCGTTATTAGCACAGCAGTGTGTAACTTCGTGGCCGTTTTAATACAAAGTGTACTGGAAACAGATATGGCAATAATGCATCCGATATTACCGATAATAACGCGCCTGTGGGGGAGAGCCTTTATGCTGTCACTGTCGCACAACTGTCAAACTACAAATGCATGATAGAGACAGACACATTACTAAGTAAAAGCATAAGCTAAGTCAAACTCAAACTCAAACTTAAAGCATTTATTTCAAATAAACCAATTACAGGCACTTTTGAATTGTCAAGGGGTCGGTCAGTCAGAAAGATGAAGCTAGTTGCCCATTCCAAAGCGTAGTAGGTACCTATGGAGAAGAACGGGCAAGAAACTCCATGGACACTCTTTTAAATCAAAATATGGTTACAAATTATTGGTTACATCATTCATGTTGAAATTATGCATGTGAGAACGATGCAGAACGTTAAAAGCGTCCGTAATAAAGAGACGACAACAATTCCAATATTAAATTAAAATAAGCCGTGGCAGCCAAGAGATGACCAGTCCCCACTGACGGCGCCCGTTCACGAACATGACGTATGGATCAGCACCATTTAGCTCAACCATTTTGAAGGGAACTTAATGATCCAACACACACGCCACCACCAGCGAGACATTTGAGTGAGCATGACAAACTCTCAGCCGCCAGGGCACATTCAAGTCAATGAAAGACAAACCTAGAAAATGGTAGCTTTATAGTAGGTACATAGTACTCACACATGTGCTATGCAATTATACAATACTACAAGATTGAATTTATACAATGTAAAGACAGTTTTTACAATCTTCAGTAGTTCCAAATGCTAATCAATTAGTTAATGCGCCCTTGTGGAGCAGGACCAGCGTTGAGCCAAGCATTTTTATCAGCGATGTAATCCCCCAACTTATAATATGCTTGACTGCATAGTGTGCGTTTTATACAGGATTTAAATTTCGTTTCATTCAATTGAAGTATATGGGGAGGTATTTTGTTGTAACATTTTAAACAGTACCCCATGAAAGAAGAGTCTACTTTAGCCAGCCTGAAACCTGGTTGAACTAATTGGTCCCTATTTCTAGTGATATAATTGTGTCTTTCACCTCTTTTACTAAAACTATGTAGATTTTTCCTTACGTACATGATGTTTTCATAAATATATTGACAAGGTACCGTCATGATGTTAATATCTTTAAACCGTTCCCTTAGAGAGTCGCGCCTGCGGAGGCCATATATGGCTCTGATGGCTCTTTTCTGCAGAATAAAAATAGACTCAACGTCTGCAGCCCGTCCCCATAGTAAAATACCGTACGACATAATACTATGAAAGTAACTAAAATAGACTAGCCTCGCGGTACCTACATCAGTAAATTGACGGATTTTTCTCACAGCGTATGCCGCTGAACTGAGTAATATTTAAAGATCTCAGCATTAGTGCAGTCCTACACAAGCAGCTTGAAGTATTCAGAATTGCCTGACTTGTAAGCTGCCACTGCATGCATCGTAACAATCTTCGATTGATTGATTAATATAATAAGTTTCAACCACAGCAAGAGGTTAGAGAGTACCATAGTTCTTGGAGGTCTGCAATTGCATGTACTATTTTGGAAGTGTAATTTTGCATGCACAATGGCAAATACCCAGCATACATTGTTTTGTAAATCAGTGTGGCTAAGAATACACTGACGAGAGAACTGACCTGGGTCAGCAGTCTGGACATAGATAGCGAAGCTGTTGCAAACTACCAATCTCTAAATATTAAGGTGAACCCTTGAAAATCGTGATATCATTCCCACAGTCGAGAATCGCATTTTGATCAACATACAACATAAAACAGAGCTGTAATTTGCAAAAAACTAAAGAAAATTTGAGTTTGTCCGGCTACAACTGAGGATTCACCTTAATATAATTAGTGATTGGTAGTTTGCGACAGCGTCGCTATCTATGTCGAGAATGACGGGCCTGAATAGTCTGTAAGGGTTTATTACACCTACTTTGCTATACATGTAATTTTTGAGTTATACTATGTTTTTATCTTTTCAGTTTATGTGGATGACAACACTCTAATACCAAAGAATACATCTCTTCTTGTTGCTAGAGTGCCACTCTCTCAACAACCTAAAAAACAGTGGGAAGGATCTAATAATAATCAGTCATTACACAAAGATGTCGCTCCTAACAAAGGATTGGCTGATCTGTCTCGCATGGAAGGTAGCGAACAGGATAAAATAAATGCTATGATTTCACAATCTACTTTTGACTACGATCCTAGCAAGTAAGAAGAAACAGGATTTTTTTCTGCAACATTAATTTTTACATGAAATATGTTGTTTTCCCCATGCAAAGTAAAATATTTGCTCCTCCTTTGGCTGCACACCAAAGCATATAGTAGGCCATTAATAAACATATGAAAAACTACTTTAGCTGCTGAAACACTGTCCTTTGTTTTTCAAGCATCTGCACAGTGGGCGGCCGACTGTATGCTTCACTTCTCACAAAAACTTCAATTAGCATGTTTAAGTGTTGGATGAAAGTGTAAACAATCTGTTCAGGTTAAATTATATAATCACTAACTAAAGCGAATTAGTAACACAATCATCTGTATTAGGGTTTCAACTCTGTGTCTCACCACTTTTTCCAGCAATTATTGTTTAAAATAACATAGTTAAATTGTAATAGAAATGTAATTTTGATGAAAATTGAGGTTATAACAATAGCCTCAATTTTCAAATGAACAACATCTTTAAGGTGATTTAAATCCTTGATTGTTGGGATAAACCCTAAATCCAATTTTTTCTTATGTTTGTATTCAATTAATGAAATCAAATCACTCAATTTGTAAGTGGCACCACAATTTGCTATCCACAAGTACCTTTTCTGACCCACTTGTTGACATTTTCATTGAATTGATTTGGAACAGAGTATACATTCAATTATGCTTGCTGCAGAGAAGATATAAGAGACAATACGCTTTAGGTGTCTTTTTTAAAAGCCACTATCACTTCCACAATTAACACATGAAAATTAATTCAATCAATCAATCTTGAAAACTAATTATTTTTTTTAATTCTAGTTATCAGAAAATTAGAGGGCAAAATCAGAGAGGTCTTGTTCCTACTAATTATATCTGTTACAAGTGTCAAAAACGTGGACACTGGATTAAAGATTGCCCAGCAGCTATTGCGGTATGTATTATGTAAGACAAAGACTGAAGTGGGGACTGATTTGGTTACTCCTTTGTAGTAGAGGTTTTAATGGGGCTTAGAGTAGGATTAACAGATGGCTAGCATACAGGAAGGCAGGCAAAATAACCAGACATATAGGGAGAAATCTAAACTTGAGCAGTTCCTGCGTTTAAGTAGCCTTTTAACGGCTTAGTCCTCGTTCACAAGCGCCACACGATAGGTCTCGAGTCGTCCCGAGCCTAAAACCCTTAACACCCTTAATTACACACCTTATACGCCTTTAATTTATCATATTCAATGTGAACGAAGCCTTAGTTCCTTTACTGTGCACTTTCCGGAGTGAACGCAGGTACTTGCTACACAATGAGGGTGTGGCGCGAGGGAACAACGACTAAGCCGTTAGCCTACAGGCTTTATAGCAGCATATCCAAATCTTCGACTGGAATGAAAACAATCATTCATGTAAAGTAAAACAAAATCAATGATAGTTCTCCCCCTACACATGTCTGACAGTTGGTGTTATATAATGAAATGAAGCTATTATTATGACCCATCAAATGCAATATTATTATACTGCAACTTGATACAGCACCACAGAATATATAATAGACAGCACCGTCGATGGAGACCAGACAAATGCGCCCATTCTCCTTTGTATGAAGTTATTACCTTTATTTATCTTGACAAGATTATGAAAAATCTATATTTATTTTTAGGGCGACCCAATAGAGATAAGACGGAGCACAGGCATCCCTCGAAGTTTTATGGTCCCTGTCGAAGGTCCCAAAGCTCCTGGCGCCATGATGACTCCAAGTGGAACCTTTGCTGTCCCAGCTGTGGATCGGTAAGTGCTAAATTTATTACACTATGTTCAAGTAAACAAGCATCAAAAGATGCGTTTATTTTAAAAAACTAGCTTCTGCCCGCGCCTTCGTTCGCATGGAAGTCGTAAGACACCACTATGTACTAAAATAACAGCCACATTTTTATAAAACTACAAACATACTATAAGTTTGTAGTTTTGGTCTCAAAAGCAGACAAAATATAATGAAAGTCAGGACTGGTGACGCGGGAGCAAGCGACCTACAGTTGTCCGTGTGAGAAGCAGCTCGTCCTGAGGCCGACATTAGCAATTTCCCATTGCTTGAAGTTTTTAGTGAATTAATGAATGCCTGCGTTCCTTGAATATACTACCTAATGGCACAACACTGATACACTAACTGTAGCATTCTTACAGATTATTTCTGACGAAAAACTGTCATTAAAATAATATAACAGTAGATTTCAGTAGAACACACGGGTTTCCATATGAACAGTCGCCTATCCATATAATTATAATTACTTTTATTACAACCATTGATTTCAGAAGAGGCCTAAACTTAATATTTTTCTGTGTACGTTCTACGAACTATCACATAATAGCAAACAAAATGTGAAAAATAAGCACAACATATATCAATTGTTGGGAATCAAACTTAGGTTTGCAAAGCAGTCGCCGAACCGCTAAGGTATTTGCTTTGTTGAAAGCTGACTGAAATAGCCGTTCTTATACAGGGTCAAATTAAATTTGCAAGTGAAACTCCGCAGACGTGTTGGGTATCGATATTTAAAAACAATAAAATAAAAAGATTTGATGTTTGTTTTTTAGGGGTCATCGACTGCTGGTAAAGTCAAAGTTCAAAGTCAAAGTCAAATCATTTATTTCAAATAGGCACATAAAAGGCACTTTTGAACGTCAAAATTTACAAAAAAATTGAATTGATTCTAGTTGCTCCACCGTTACTCTTTTAATATTTTACAATATTATGTAAGTTCACATTAATTATGTAATCATATGTGAAGACGATGCACCTAGAATAAAATTACTATACCAAAATAGGTAAAAGGAATTAAATATAATGCAAAGGCAGGTAAATTAATTATGTGATAGATACATGGTGCTCACATATTTACAAATATTGACAAGTATGTTTCCAAAATTTTAACAAGTAATAATTTTGTGTGTGAGTTAAAGTAGTTAAGTACATAATGTAACAATCAATGTCATAAAAATTATAAATTATACAATTAAATTAGCAACCAGTTTGATTTTGTCTAGACTCTAGATTGTCCTATGGAGCAGGACCAGCATGTTTCCAAGCATTCTCATCTAGGATATAATCCTCTAATTTGTAATATGCTTGTTTACTATGTGTACTTTTTATATGAGTTTTAAATTTTCTTTCATTTAATTGCAATATGTCACAAGGTATTTTGTTGTAACATTTAACACAGTACCCCATAAAAGATGTATGTACTTTAGATAATCTAAAAAATTGTTGATCGATTTTATCTTTATTTCTAGTATTAAAATTATGTCTATCACTTATTTTATTGGTAGTACTGTTACATGAAGTATTTGTTTTGAAATCATAATGTGTTATCGTGTTAGATATCGATATCAATGAAGCCTGTGGAGTTAACACAAAAAAAAACAGATTTATTAAACGGATATTTCAAGTGAATACACTAAATGCGGTCGGATGGCCCCACAAAACAAAAAGGCAACTTAATTTCTATTTTGTTTTATCATGTTTAGATATCGATACCCATCAAGTCTGCGGACTTACGTTGGTTAATTTAATTTGACCCTGTTTATTTCATGATTGACTAATTAGCTCCATAAAGCCATGATAATCATTTATAAGGTTATCATTTAAAATCTGTACCAATCTGCTATATTCGTACCCTATTCAATCGACATTTTTTTTTGCGACTTCTGCCTTTTCTTGTACTCAAAACTCAGTTTGTCCCATAGTTTTTTCGATCCTTATAAGAAACTGGATCGATTGGCATCAAAAAAAGGTTTTTGTGAAAATTGTACATCCATCCATCCATTCATTCTTGCTAAATGTATTTTTTTTCCAAAATCTTTGAATGTAGTTCAAAATGTTTCAAAAAGCTAAGGACCAGTCTCCTAAGACCGTTTTCTTGTAGCGACAACGGATAAGATACCTGTCCTTAGTGCCCCATCTCAAAAACTATCCTGTATATGTCATGATTGACTGCTTTGCTCCATAAAGGTATAGCGTGATAATAATCATGTAATAGGTTAAATCTGTAACTATCTACCAATATTCTAACCTTTTGGCTTGTCTATTTACAATTTGCGGTAAACTATAGAAGAAGCAATATTGCTCATTCCTCATAGCAGATGTCGTGATAATTTATAGCCTATAGACTGTCCAGAATGGGAATATGTATGCAAAATTTGAACAAAATCTATCCGGTAGTATTTGCGTGATGCAGGAACATACATTCAGACAAACAGATAAACAGACGAAAATTCTTAAAACTATATTTTTGGCATTAGAATCGTTCCCAGACTTCGTAGCAAATACCTTTAAAAAAAATATTCAATGGACAGTTTACCCTTCGCTAGAACGATTTTATTATATATAAATATTAGCGACCCGCCCCGGCTTCGCCCGGGTAGCAAAGTATAATATAATATAGCCTATGTCACCCGGAGATAGTGTAGCTTCCCAACAGTGAAAGAGTTTTTGAAATCAGTTCAGTAGTTTCGGAGCCTATTCAATACAAACAAACAATTATATCTTTTCTCTTTATAATATTATTTCAATGTATTTCGTTTATTACAAAATATATTTAGGTTATACCTTAGCCTCAGCAACACGTGGTGGTTATGCTATTAAATTGTAGCTTATATGACACGTTTGTATTTTTAACATAGCGCCATCTATTAAATACTTACTCAATCCAGTCATCAGATATCGCTATCTGTTAGAATCGTTTGGAGCTAACAGATAATTGTGACTGTCAAATAATAGACAAATAATTTGCAATAAAATAATATTGCGACTATAAATTGAGATGTAAGCTATCCTATCTTTCAAGTTGGATCAAATTGCACTCGGTGTGCAAATCAAATTTAAAATCGGTTCAGTAGTTTAGGAGTCCATCGCGGACAAACAACGTGACACGTAGTTTTTATATATATACATTTTTATATATATAAAGATACAGGTAAGTGAGTCGGTAATGGCATTATGGGGGAAGCGCCTGGTTGCCCACGGAATTCAAAAAGCAATTTGCAGGTCAGTGTGAGGTTGTATGTTGAACAAAATATAATATTATATATAATGTTTATATATATAAAAATTACGTGTCACGTTGTTTGTCCGCGATGTACTCCTAAACTACTGAACCGATTTTAAATTTGATTTGCACACCGTGTATTATTTATTTTATTATTTATGTACACACAGTAAAATAGATACAGATACGGCATATTAGTATTAAGTACAAAGGTACTGCTTATTTCTTAAGAAATTTCTTCCAGCAGACCTGCGAATAATACATATAAGTCATAAATATTGTCAAGGGTCAGGGTATAGCAGTGGTGGCCTAGTGGTAACGGCCATCATCATGCCATTGTATGTCACGCACAGCTTGTTTAAGATTATTGGTTGCATCAGCAGTGATCAGGAATCTGGGGCTGGAATCGCACTATTGTTGATTTTATTATGGTTAATTTTAAATTTTCACTGTTAATTATCATAAAAAAGAACTTTTATGTATAAATTACGTATAAATTGTTATTCATATAAAAATATTAGATTGCCACTTATAAAACATTTATTTATAATGTAAGTAATAACTTACATTATAAATAAATTTATTTTTGCTATAGATAAAAATTAAATAAACATAAAAATACATACTTATTCACATCAAGAAAAAGAGGCTTACTGTTTCCATTGAGACCTATTGCTAATTTGTCTGCCGCTTTATTAAAAGCCATACATTTTGTTCCAGCACTTTCATATGTAGAGACATTATATATATATCTGAAATAAATAAATACGGGATTAGCCCTAGCATATTTTATACAAATAACATAATTTTATGAACTTATCACATTTTGTAATCCATATCCATTACCGTAATATCTCTCTCTATATATATACATACATACATAATTCTTCTGTACGTCTTTATGTCACTGATTTTCTCCTAAACGGCTACTCCGATTTTGATGTTTATACAATTATGTAAGGACCTAGTATTAAGCTTTCACTTTTTGTTGAAGTCACGTGTCCCCTCCCTTACCAGCTGAACCGTTGTTTTTGAATACGTGACAAGTATTCACGGTAGTCATATGTTATTATAATGACGTTAAAAATAAAACTATCACAGCTAAGTAGGCTCTACAAGTTAACGAGTAATAGTCGACCAACTTATGAAATGTACTTGGATAAGTAAAAATTCCATAGATTTTATTATTTGTTGTCATAGCGTCAATAGAAAACACACTGAAAATTTCAACTGTCTACCTATTACGGACGGATGGACGGACGGACAGACAGCGAAAGCTTAGTAAAATAGGGTCTCGTTGGAACCCTTTGGGTACGAAATCCTAAAAGTAGATCGTTTTTAGGGATTTTAATATCTTAAGACAACCTCTAAGAAAATAAATGTTATGATTAGAACTACCTGTGTACTACTATAGCTTTCCTTTGCGGGGTAAACAGAGAATCGAGCGGCACTTAAGCGTGTGGGCTATTGTTGGATCCCACAAATAAAAATATTATGAAGTGAGTTTGGTATTAAGGTCAATGAGATATTTTTGGTTACAACCGCAAAAATAAGTTTGTATTTCATGGTACCTATTTTTCGAAAAATCTGTGAATAACATAGTTATTTCTGATAAAACCAATACTTTGTACGCGTAAATAATCATCCCAACTACGGAACCCTTTACTGTGCGTGGTCCGACACGCCCTTGGCCGGTTTTTTTTTCTTAATCTTGGCTTGAATTTAGAGTATGGCATGAGTTTATGTTCATGTAATTGTGTCCTTTAAGTCTTTATTATTCTTAAGTCTTTATTAGAATGTTACTTTTTTAGTGAAGCATATTTGGCTTCCGAGAGCGCTGGTGGGGCGGACACGCCGACGAACGCGCCGGCCGCGCCCGAACCGAACATACCCGACGAATTGATCTGCAGCCTATGTCGGGACCTGCTCACTGACGCTGTTATGATACCCTGTTGTGGCAATTCTTTTTGTGATGAATGTGAGTACTACCTATCGTTCAAGTTTATGTATATTTCCTTTGTAAACATTTTTTTTTTCTGATTTAACTTAAAAAATAAGTGAAACGTAATTCCGGTGTTTTCTTTTTGTTTCGAAGACGATTTTAAAGTGCTAGTTTCCCATGATGATAAAATATATTTTTTGTCTGTTTTAATATTCAGGTATACGAGGAGCACTGTTGGAATCAGAAGATCATGAATGCCCGGATTGTCGTGAAAAAGAAATAGCCCCAACAACATTAATTCCTAATAGGTAAATATTTGTAAACAAATCATACACAGTTTGGGGGGTTCCCTTTGTCGCTTTCTTAGGAACCCGAACAATAAACTATGTATTATTTTTTATGTTGTTATATAAAAGTTGTTGAGGATCACATATACACGTACACACACATACACACATATACTCCGTGCACGAAAAACATCCTCTTTTGTCAATTTCTTATCTAATTGTGAGAAAGCTTGAAATAATTGTAACATTATGTCTGTGTGACTATAAAAGTACAGTTTTCGTGGCGCTAAACCATTTTCCGACCGTTGCTCGAGCCAGCCCGCGCCGCTGAGCCTGTAGCTTTAAATTCGTTCCCTAATAATAATAATTCCGATCCAGCCTGTCCCTTGCTTCCCTCCCACAGCGACGCCCTAAGCTGAGGTCTATACCCCACAGAGGGGGTGCCCTTAGCGTGTAGTCGCCTAGTTTGTAAGTTTTTTAAGTCCTGTCTGGGGGCCTTAATTTATTAAGGCAATCACAGGTATGTCCGGTTAAGCAGCCGACAATCTCCTAGGCTGGCCTGCGAGAAGCCAATCAAAAAAAAAAGGAAAGCGCTAAACCATTCGTGTCAGTCGCAGCACCTGTTAATAGTTTCATCACTTTTGCGCGCTCAATAATATAGTTTATTTTGCCTTGGATCTACTTAATGAAGATATTGTATTATCATAAAATAAAAAAATGATTTTATTTCAAGGATAGCTGAAGATATATGTGTGATATTTAATTTCTTGAAATGGTTTGTTTAATAATATGAAAAAAATTGTTACTGACTGGGTTTTTATCTAAAAATAGGTTATTTCAACATTATTTTTCTGCTATATTTTGTACCTAAGTTGAACAAAGTGGTCCACTATAATATTTTTTAATGTTCAACATCAAAAGTAGTTTGTATTAAAAAGATGATCAAACTTCAGTCCCGCGTAATTTTTCTTTGATAACATGTTGCGAATATTAGTGATTTTCTATGAATACTTAAGAGCAGGCAGTAACCAAAATTGCCTAACTTCAATTTTGATTTTTATGAAATTGATAATACTTAGGTATAAAATAAAAATAATATAAGTAACTACTATATTGTATTTATATACTTTTTTTAGGTTCTTAAGAAATTCGGTGTCGTCTTTCCGTAATCAAACGGGCTATAGCCGGCGAATGCCTCATCGCCCTGCCGCGGCCCCAATTCAACAACACCCGCCTATAATAGGTAATTGTATTTTTTTATCTACTTTATTTTTAAAGTAATGCATTTATTATTTACTAGCAACCTAGCATGGTTTTTACGACTTGGCAAAACATCGAGATTTCTTTATTATACAGGATGGCACCCCTGCCACCCTAACAACAACCAACCAACAACCTGTTGTGGATGGTAACAGTTTGTGCGTCGATGTCCCCATCGACATGTCCCATTCATGCATGATTCTGGATCTCCCTGCGTTGAATCTTTTCGTAGGTTAGTAAAAAAAAAACAGCTGTTTCTTACAGAATTTTAGTGCAATACTTACGCGGTCAAAATGTATGGAACAGCAATTTTTTTTTCTATAACCGACGAAAAGTTTCAACGCATCGGGTATCCCTGCCACCCCGTATGTAAGTTTAATATTGATGTATTATACACATAAACCTTGCGGAATAAATTCTCTAAATGATGGTGAAAACCGCATCAAAATCCGTTGCGGAGTTTAGAAGAACAACGCGGTCTCACAGACAAACATGAAAAGCGACATATATTACTACTTAGCATTTTTAATGCTAAGACAACGTGCTTAAAGATTTTTCGTTGTTTTTAGAACCACCTCCAATTGCACAAGTCCTGCCACCGCCGAGCGGCCCGGTGCAACCTGGCTCAAGTAGTGGTGGTTAGTATTCTTTATTTGTATAACAATTTTTTATGCATTAATTTATATCGGGCAGAATAATGCAGTCTTTAATTTAAGAAAACTAATATCTTTAAAGTGTGAGACGTGATTCCTAGTGCATGTTCATGTTTATTTTAAATAATAACTTGTTTTTATCTTAATAATAGCAACCACCCGCCTCCGCTACGCACGAGTGTGATTTACGGATGTGGCGTTATGTTGGTTAAAATTAAATAACAGTTTTATAAATGGCAATTTTTTCGACTAGTTATTTGACCGCCAATTAATTTATTGCGATAATTTTTTTACCTCTGATATTTGCTACTGGGATATTCTATTCTATGCCCTATTAGGTCATTGATCATTCGCCTTTTTTTAGAAGTCTGCGCAGATGACACACAAAAAATTGTTTGTGCGGCGGCTAGCTAAATTAAAAACTATAAACATTTTAAGATAATATAAGTGATATTGGCGCCGATTCCGTTGTTGAAAACTAGATTAAAATTAGAGAATTATCATATTTTACTGACAGACAGCGCGAGAAAAGGATGGTGATAATGAATAAGAACCGTGGAATTAGAGCTGTATACAGACTAGTCGCGGAAGCCGACTGTCCGGCCATATTTGTAGTTGGTGACTAATCGGCAACTGGTCGGCAAAATGAGCCCGACTAGTGGACTCTTTACTTTATACATATTTTTATAGTTAAAAATAGGGTGATGGAATTCGTAACCTTTATTGTTAATAATTTTTATTTTAGAACCAGCCTTACAGTGTGTAATATAATCTAGGAATAGGAACTAAAAAATAAGTTCTAAACGTGGGCTTCTACAATTCTGAATAAAGAACGTACCTACGTAACCTGTTATTTACTATTTAAATTAGAATCACAATTTCCATTTTGAACCGAACTCGAACTCCACCGAAACCAATGATCGGTTATGCCAATTAGTCTAGTGTATTAGTAAATACAATTTTAGAGTACAACTGGAATGTTTACAAGCACTGAAAAGTCCGTCTTGTAAGAGAAAAACGTTGTCGCGTGTCCTCTTCTAATTTTGAATAAGTTGACCATACATTTATCTACTTTAAAATTAGGACATGATGGAAAAGTTAAAAATAATATTTATACTTAATGTTTTCTCAAGTAGCGATTTACACCTGCTGGCGCGCGTCGAGCCCCATCGGAGCGCAGTTTACAATGTGTTAAAGTAAATTGAAGCGTTTCTGAAGTAGTCAAATGTCATATTTGCATGGAATTTACACAGCTTGAAATCCTTGATATACAGTGTATCTGGTCACCGGTGTCCGACCCGCTAAGACGAAGCAATATGATCAATTTTATCGACAAATCCACGATAGTAAGACATTTTGCCCCTACAATTTTAACCCCTATTTTAACATTTAAAAAGTAAAAAAAGCAACCAAATTTTTTGATACTTTTTACGTTTCAAGTATATTTTAAGGTTTAATGGGAGTTTTTGACAAACCTTTTAGTATCAAATTATTGCCTATTTTTGTAGCTGTCGAACGAAACCACTTTTATGCCTGTAGAACGTCTACATCGGTAGATGTTGCCAAATAAATGAACCCATCCACAATCAATAAACAAAAAATAAAAATGGCCGCCATTTCAAAACAGTAGGGGCAAAATGCCTTATTATAGTGGATTTGTCGATAAAATTGATTATATTGCTTTGCCTTAACTGGTCGGACACCGGTGACCAGACACACTGTATATGTATAGCTATGATATTGGAGGGACCCGCGCGCATGCCGCGGTAGTTGGTCGGCTCCTTGCGTACGCCGAATTTCGTATCGTAATTTCGGATGCGCTATTATTTTGAGTTAAAATTCGACGAAAATTGCCCCGGTTCAATTCTCATTAACCGGTTTTTTTTCAGTGCATAATACAATTATCATGTTCTTGTGTAAAAGAACTTGTACTAATAAGATACATCTTTACATACCAAGTAGCAAAATAAAACAATAAACAAACCAACCGTTTAATAAAACAGTTTTGGATGTGACGGCAACGTGATTCACCTTGTCGGAAATTTGGAATATATGTTAAGACACTCAGTGGCGTAACTAGGTGATCAGAGGTGCAAAAGAGGAAATTGGGTTACGTGATTTTTATTTAGCCTCAAGTAGTTACTTAAACCTTTGTTGTTTTCTTCGGATAATTTTTATTACAAGCTGTGTGCCCGATGGGACGAACTTCCATACAAATTTGAATAGGGGTAAATTTTTTAAAATCCTTCCTGAGTGATCATTGCAATATAAAGAACTCTTTTGCAAAATTCATACTTCTAGACCACAGCGGTTTAGATTGTGCGTTGTTTCTTATGAATGAATGAATTTATAAGTTTTATTTAATTACATGATAATATCATATTCATAACATAGTGCTGCCGCTGCCGTTTGTGGCCCTCTTTTTCATAGCTACCGCTGGTTGCCATTTGATACCACAGGTTTGTTAGCGAATTTACCAAACGAAACCTGTATGCTAAAGCGAGCGAAGCGGACTCGAACATTTTAGCCCGCCCTGGATAGGTTCAATTATCTTTAGAGTATTCATACAGAACTAGGAGCTACTTTGTCGATTTATGCAGAAAATTTTAAGAATTAAGAGAATTTAGGTTGTAAGAGCAAGCGAAGTGAGTACAAACATTTTAGCACCCCGCCAAAGATAGGTTAAATTTTCTTTCGACTACTCATACATATACTGTTGACCGTTCATAGTATGAATAGGGGTGGGGGCATGCCTTTTTGGATTACGGTGCACTCCCTGGCTTAATATGTTATTCTAAAACCCTCTCGCCTACTGGGGCCCTAGACCTTGATCTTAGGTTGGCTTAGCCTACTTCCAGGCCCGGACATTACCAAACACCGCGGGCTCTGGTGCCCCGCACGACTTTGCACCTTAGTAGTTACCCCACTGAAGACACTCGATCATACCTATATAGTTCGGCAATATTTTTATTAGTATCGAAGATAATTAAAAAACTCGTGCCTATTGGTCGTATCGTTAGTGCGGAGATGATGGCATCCGTCTTAGTGTTGCGTTGGCTTCTGTATTAAAGAAGGTCAGGTCGGAGCGAGCGGGGTGTCCGGCGCTCCAAGCGGCGCGGCGGGCGAGGAGTCGGATGGCTCGGCCGACGACAACATCACGCTGACGCTGCCGGCGGCACACCGCGCACAGCGCGCACACCGCGCACCCCGCGCACAGCGCGCACCTGCGCCGCCACCCACCATCTCCGACCGCCACCGACACCCGCGCTACGGTACATAAAGCCGAGCTCGCATGTCTGCCAGATATCTGCATGCTTTTGTGGGGCCCTACCACCGACACATTTGTTTGACTGACTCCGCTAAATCACGCCTGCAGGTGCTACCTTTTTAACCGACTTCAAAATAAGGAAGTTATGCATTCAGCGAGATTTTTTGGTCATGTATATGTCACCATATGATTCTAAACACTGTTCGTTTATAATCTATCTCGCAAGATTGTAAACTGTCGATAAATTGTGAGCTGTACATACTGCTTATAATATAACGCATACATTTTTGATAGTTTATAATATATCCAGGTCAAACCGTCAAATTATGTGAACAAATCTGCACTTACCGACGACAGGGTTCATGATCTGTCCGATTTTATCACCCGTAAAATTGTGAACCGTCTCTGATTTGTCGGTCTTGGCGGTAGCCGAATTGGTCGCAGTAACAGAGCCAGGGCACCCCGACCAAATGGGTTAGGTTAAAACTGTGACCAACCGGGTGCGAGTCGAGCGAGCGAAGCGAGCGGTGCCGCGGCAGCGGCCGGCGAGCGCTACTTTCAAGTTGTTGGTCGCAGTTGTCATTTTGCCATGGATAGATTATAAACTATAGAAAAATTATGCGTTAGATTGTAAATGGTTGGTTGCAGTTAACAATTTTTTGGTAGTTTATAATCTCGTGAGATAGACTATAAACTAACGATGTTCATAATTATACGGTGACATATAAACCAAACCAAAAATTCGAAGACATGTGACATCTAGCAATCCGCACTGGGCCCGCGTGGTGGATTACGGCCCACTCCCTCTCACAAGAGAGGAGGCCTGTGTCCCAGCAGCGGGAACGTTATAGGCTGATTATGCTTATAAATACACCGATTTCTCCGTGATTACTGGGTCGAATTACGTGATTCTGATTCGTCTTTATGTGTTAGCTTCAATAATATGTTTTTAAGCTGCGTCATCTGTTGATGATGTTATAATATTCATATAGCAAGTAGTGGTACACGAATTTGTGTGGGGCACCTACCCCACAAAAAAGGGAAAAAGAAAAAAACTTTTTGTGTACAAAGTGTTTGTAAAAAACGAAATACAAATTCAATCCAGGTAGTTTTATTTGAAAAAGTTTTTAAATGTAGTTTTTAAACCTCGAGACCTCACCTCTACGCGCAATTTAGCGGAGTATTGGAATGACGCCTTAGTAAAAATAAATGTTAGCTAGTTCATCACCGACGATATAAACTGAACGCTAATAGGAGTCCCTGGTAACACCCATGTTGGGTCGTTTTAGTTTGTTGCTTCGTTGTATCTTATATGTTTACTAACACCGCTAGTAACATTGATATCTTGCTTATTTCATTCGGTAATTAATGTTAGTAGGTGTTGAATGAAACTGTGCTTGCGTGACTCAGCTACACACATCACATCATCATCATTTAAAAACAAGTTGTTACATTATTAGGTGCTAATGCTGTTAAGGCTGTCAATTTACAAATTATTTGTAGTATAATATTTAGTTATACGTGGGGCACTCGGAAAGCTTTACGAAATATAAAAAAAAAATCTGTGGGTAAAGTATTTTTACCAGCGGCTTCTTTCTATACAAAGTTTCATGCGTCTAAAACAATTTTCAGAACACTTTTTCTTCTTCGTCTCAGGCACGGCCTGTTCGAACGCTGCAAGCGCATCTTCCGCCGATGAAAACCTAATGAGGATGTATCATTGAGTTGGTTTTTTATTTTAGGGAATAAAAATAAGTCGCTCTTTGTTGGCAACGAGCGTCTTCTTTTTATTCCCTAAATAAATGCTGAAAGGAGGGTAACCCAAAAGTTTAACCGGTGTACTTCCCAGGAAGTCCCTCGTTTTGACCGCTGAGTGCGAAGTCTATCAATAAATTCGTCCAGTTTCAGGCGACATTTGAAATCATAAAATATCATGGCACGAAAATGTTTCCGACGCAGATCCATTTTCAATAAGACACGATATTTTAAATTACCTCGTAAAGAATTCGAAAATTTCGAAGGTTCCAGTTTTTAATTGTAAATAAAAGTATTTTCAAAATAATTTATAAATGACCAGAGATAAATACATTAAAAAAAAATCGCTAAACTTTCTTAGTGCCCTGTTAAATATTACACATCGCATTTAATTTTATGATGAAGTCGAAAGAAAAATCTTTTCCAGCGTTCTTTGGTTAGATATTGAGGAGAGTTAGCACCTAATATTGTTACACTATTTATAATATAAACTTTTACCAAAAGGTGCATGTAATTTATTTAATATTTTGTTTTGATTGTTTCAGGACCACCAGGCTTAAAGCCGCCTGGAATAAAAACTCCACCGACAATTCCTATAAATGTAAGTTTTCAATTGTCTACTCCAGAGTAACGCAAGTTATCATAATAAATGTTGAGGTTATGAATTACCTTATTCTTTTTAGATGCCGAGAATTGATGAGCAAAGAGCCAGTACGCCAACTATTGATGAAAGAAGAGATCCCATGTCTTCCCAGGTATTTTATTGATGAGTTACGAATTTTATCTTAAACTAGCTGACCCGACAGATGTTGTCTTGTCCAATTTTCAATCATTCATACAATTTTCCGGGAAACTTCGAATTTTTCTTTGCATAAAAGCCTAATTCGGACTATTACGAACATATTAAAACAAAAAATTGCTAAATCGTTGCGGTCGTTCTTATGTGATACGCTTACCGACGAACATCATTTCATTGTGAATACAAATTGATTAAAATAAAAAAATAAACACAATCATAACGAGTTTCCACATTCCTTATCAAGCTATTTATTGGTCGAAAATCTCATGTTTACTGTTGTGACGTATATCAGACAAACATTATTTGAGAACAAAATAAATGAAAAATTTTATAAACCGAAATGAACACTGGCTGTGTGTAGCAATTAATTAACAAGAGCAATGAACTATGGTTTTTATAGTGTTGTGTCCTGTATTATTGCGCTGATAGATAGCGTTGGTAAAAAAAAAAAACTGCAATTCTAATTAAAGTTTACCTGTACGTTTCTTAGCCAACTCTCCAGTCGAAGGTCTATGGAAGAAATTTCCGTTGAAATATAGCAGTAGGTACCATAACTAAAAACTGAAACATAAAAACATTATTTAAAAAAAAAAAAACTATTGTAATAAAAAACACTACAAAGTGAAAAATAACTTTAATTTCGGAAGTCGGTGTCCTATCTTTATGACATAATTTTGTGATGGCCGACTGGTTAAGGCCTTGCCTTTCATGCACGAGGTTCTGGGTTCAAATCCAGACAAGTTTCTAAGTTTATCTTGGACAGCACTGACATCGGTGAAGGAAAAACATCGTGAGTCACGATGTTTCCTCGCGATTCGTGAAGAAACCCGGACTTTATAATATAACTCGCCAATCCGCCATGAGCAAGCGTCGTTGTGATCAATGCCTTCTCTGTATGAGAAGAGGCCTCTACCCTGCAGGGGGACAGTAATAGGGCTGGTATTTTATTATACTACTATAAGGGATGGGCCGAAATTCGTTTAACATTCGGCTTATTTGAACTTCGGCATTCGGCCGAAATTCGATTCAAATGCCGAACATTCGATACAAGAAAATATTGAAATAACTCCTCTGTTTTGACTAAAATAATAAAACTAAACCAGTAAAATAAAATCCTAAGTATTTATTTTTTATTTGTTACTTATTTAACAATGAAATGTATTCTAAACCTTAAAAGAATTTAAACATTTAAACATTGAAATAATTATCGTCAAACATCGCTATTTTTATTAAATTGTCAATTGAAACCTACTGCTATTTAAAATTTACCAAGGGCAGGTTATGGTGCACAAACACCAAGGATTCTGCATTATCTGGCAGGAGTCTGTTACGTCTGTTACGTACATTTCTTGCCTCTGAGAAAAGTCTGTCAGAATATACGGAGCTTCCCAGGAGGCGATAAAAATATTCGTGCCAAAAAACTTTGCAAGGAAAATTGTGATTATTCTTAGCCCACCAGCCATTTGAACATTGGCCCTTAGGTAGCAAAACATCATTCAGATATCTATCTAGTTCTGATGCATTGGACTTCTGGTTAACCGAATTTGACTGAACTTTTTATTTTCACCGAATGTTCGGCCGAAATTCGTATTCGGTTCAAACCACGTTCGGCCCATCCCTAATTATTATTAAGTGTTTTGTGTGTACATGAATAATGTTGGGTAGCGACTCTCAGCTTAATTTTCATGTCTCCTTTACAAGTACCATCATAGAATATACCATGTTTAATTGTACGTTAGAAGCATTAACATGCATACCAATCTGTGGTCAGGCCAGGTTCCATATAAAAATGCTCATAATAGGCTAGTTGACAGTTTTTGAGAAACCAATTAGTAATGTTCCTTGTGATCTATTTCCTTGAAACTATGAAAATTTCAGCGAAATACTAACATTACAATACTATTATCACCGCTCTATTGTTCTTAGCTAAATGAAGAGTTGTGGTCTATGAACATGCTCAAAATGGTTGTAACATCGTGTCTAATTGGCTCCATAATAATCTCCTAACATTAAATGCAGATAAACCAAAATACATTTAATTTACGATGAGAAATACTAACATAAGGCTTACTAATCTAAACATTTACGTACATAATTGTAGCACGTACGATGACAATGCATGTTCTTGCCCCGGTTTAGCTAAACCTGACCATTTAAAATATCTAGGTGTCACTATTGACTCCAATCTAAATTTCGGTAAACATATCGATTTACTATGTGCAAGAGTGTAGAATTTACGGAACATAGCCGACTATAAATTAATTAAACAGCTTTATTTAGCTTTGTGTCAATCCATTCTTACCTATTGCATAAGTTCCTGAGGTGGTGCTGCAAAAACAATTTTACTCCCTGTAGAACGGTTCAAAGAGCAATTCTAAAGGTTGCTACCTTTCGCCTTTTAGATTTCCTACGCACCAGCTCTACATAGCATGTAATGTACTAACAGTACCGCAATTATTTATTCTAAGATTTGTACTATACCGGCACACTGCACTTCCTTTTGATTTAGTACTTTCCGACAAGAGAAGGAAGCACTTGGTTTGCATAGTCTCAAACTAGAAATGCTTTTGCTAATCGATTTTTATGTGTTATTAGGACTTCCTGACGACTCGGACACAATATATTCGGAGAGTGCCCGAATCCGAATTCGGACACCAATAAAAAAATCTTTGTAGAGTCAGATAAAAAACTTCCAACGATACCTTAACAGACTGTGGAAATCCGTCCTTCGCCCAGCCTTTTCTTTTGGGTGGGTTATCATCATATAACTTCTCCCGCTCTGGCCGGAGTGAGAGGGCTTGTCAGACTTTTACTGGCTAAAACCCACCCGTGTTCCTTCAGTTACCTGTGTGCCAGGGTAACCCTTTCGGACTAACCCGCGACCCTGGCAGGTATAGGCCCTAGCGGACCTGTCAGTGTGTGCTGACATATCTTTGAGGCGCGCGTAGAACACACCTCGCCGTCGACCAGGGCGAGCTACCCATTGCTCGCCGCCCGGTTATTAGGACCTTTTTTGTATAATAGGCTCGACAAGTTACTAAGCTGCTATAGTCTAAGTTATATTAAATGTAGTAAAATGTTATCAGACTACAGAAAAACTTCTAGAAATTTTTTCATGATGATAATTATATTCCCTCGTATTTACTTTTGTATATTTATATAGGCTTAGTTTTAGGTATAAATGTACCAATTTGCTTTTTCTTATATTTTCAAAAAAGAAAGAAATATATATTAATGGAACAAATTTTTAATTTTTATATTGAAATTTCATTTTATGTGTAACTTTATTTACTACTTCTGTCGGATTATTATAATATTCAGTAGTCTTAATTAACAAGGTTTTTAAGTATTAAAAAATTATATTCAAAGCCGACAAATAATTATTTGTATTAATGTTTACTTTGGCAGTCGTAGGTTAGACGATTTCCATTTTAATGTACCTACACTAAATATGACTGAATACTAATTAATAATAATAATTTAGTGGACGAATAATGAACACTGCCACGTTGTGCAAGAGGGACACACTACCAATCAGTGTTGTTCCTTTCAAGACCATTATTTTCGACTATTGATAATGCAAAATAAATGCTTTTTGTCTTACGCATCAAGTTTGTTTCTTTTTATTACAATGGGTAACAGTCGTCTACAAGGAGTGACGTGCGCGCTCTGATTCGCCTTCAATGTCACGTGACCAATGGCTTTATTACTACGCAATTATTTCTCAAAAATATTAATCAGTGTAAAATCATTGACAAAATTAAAAACCATAAGGTATTTTCTTACTGACAGCTAGCCTATTATTTGGTGTTTTATGAGTATGAATGTAAAAACTCGGTCATATGATAAAATATGACCGAGTTTTTGCTTATAAATGCACGTGTATTGTATTTGCAGGTAGTGTTCAATCGCGGACCTCTACCATTTATGCCGGGCCACCCACCGTCACGGCGTTATAAGTAAGATAATTATGTTTTGTACATAGGTAAAGAAATTCCAATTTAAAATTGTGCGTTCCTCCGCTGCTTGTTACACAAGTACACATTTTACTTGTATTATTTGTATATAAAATTAAGTGGAATGCCCCAGAATTTTATATTTCACTATCTATACTTACAAGTACTTATTAGGTATAAGATACAATATTAAAAGATTATATCGTGTATTTTACCAGTTCACCATTCGGCAGAACAATGGGATCCGGGGGCCCGCGGCCGTACAACGAGCGTTATCCTCCGGAACCTTATCAGCCTCCTCCGCCTGGAATAAAAGACTCGCCCACTAACGGGTATAGTATTAAAATAATGTATTATGTTTGCTCTCGCGGTTTTAACATCGAATTGGAGACTACAGTCGTGATTTGTTATTTCTACATTGGTTTTTCATTTTAATATAATGTATATCCTGGTATTCTACTTTGTCTCAACTCAATTCATGAACTGCTCCAACGCCGTAAAATATTTTCGTCTAGTTAAAGTTATTTTTGAAATTTACATAGCGTTTGATATTGACATTTGAATTTTGATTTACTAGTTAATTAAAGACAGTCGTCTCCCTCGATGGATAAAACCCGCTCGAAGACCACTTCGGGCTACATTGTTCGGCTAAGGACCGTTGCATATTATGTTGTCGTAGGCACGGCGAGGATCCTCTCGAGGCTTTCAACCGAATGATTCGTGAGAAAGAGATGCGGGCAAAGCGGCGAGAAGAGGAGCGCAGACGAGCGCAGTCTGGCTCGCGCAGCACGCGCTCCCGCACGCCGCGCTCGCCCCGTTCGCAGCGCTCACCGCGTTCCCCGCGCTCGCCGCGCTCGCCGCGCCCACCCCGTGCGTCTCGCTCGCCACGCCTACCACGCTCGTCTCGCTCGCCTCGCCTGCCACGTTCGCCCCGCTCGCCCCGCCTGCCACGGTCGCCTCGCTCGCCACGTTCACCGCGCTCGCCGCGCCTCCGACCCCGTAGTCGAGGTTCCAGCCGTCTCCGGTACTCTAGGTTCGTTGATAGTCCTCATTTTTGCACGTTCTACTTGAATAAATACGTTGGTTTATGTTTGTTCATCGTCTTGCTTCATATTTGTATGCATGTGCTTGCTTATTTTGTATGCATTTGTTGTTGTGCAGTCTTTGTAGTCGCCTGTCATTCTTCCCCAAGCCTTGTTGAACTTTCAAATATTCATATCAACATTTTCAAGGCAAAACGTAATAATAAAACACTGTGTCGAAATTATAAGTTGACAAATGATGAAATATGCATTATTTAGGAAGTCTGGCTGTAGATGATTTTAATTTGTCAATAATTGTTTTATTTTCGCGTTTTATAATGTGTACTGAGTATCCATATCCATTGAGTTTGAGTTTGACAAGCAACTGCGCTGCGCGTTGTCAGGAGCCGAAAAGATATCACCCGTTTTGGTAATTTCTCTTCAATACTTATATATTTAGTAGGTATATTTTTGAAGGAACACATTTAAGGGACACATCTTGATGCGTTAAGGTAGCCCGATATTCAAATGTTAATGTAATCAATAAAAACAATGTGATATCAGTGTCACGTAGTGTGGTAATAAAAAAAAATTACGCGCCCGTAATACATATGTACTATAATCATCAGAATCATAAATACAACTCTCTAACTTAGAATTGACCTCAAATTATCATGATTTCATGAAATAATCAGTATTTCATCAATCAAGCAATTTGAGAGCTGTATTGATGATTTTATTGATTACACTTAGGTAAATACATATTTTTTACGGGCTCGTCAAGTTGTTTATTTCCATACAACCTGATACTGAGCTTCAAATCGCAAAAACAAAAGAAAATTTTTGTTTAGCGGGCTTTTGCCTAAGAGTATTATTTTATTTATTCAGCACCCTAATTGCGTAACACACTATTAATCAGAATTTGAATCATTTTGAAGGACATTGCTAATCCTTTACTTCAAATGATCGAAAAATTTCCCTGGTCAACAACGTAAATAACGCAATGAATGTGTTTGAACTACCAAAATGAAAGCTATTCTAATTATTAGTGTGTTACGCAATTACCCCGCTGCTGACAAAGCCGAATCCAATTTAGTTCATATTATGAACGTCATTGATTTTGTGTGTTCCAACGGGCTTGTGACTGCCCGCTAATTAGCTGACAGAAATTATCTATCTAGTAAATGATCATGAGAAAAACAATGCCACACTTCGCCTTATGAAATAATTATTCAGGCGGTTGTTTTTTCTCATTAAATATTTTTGCCAGATTACCGATCAGTAAGTAATAAATACTATTGTATATTCGAACTCAGATGAATTATGGCTTCGTCGCCATACATAACAATTTTTCTATTTACACCACGAATTTCGAACGAAGTATGTTCAATTTCTGGCCGAAGATATTTTAGCCCAAACCACCATATAATGTGCGCTATGTCCTTATATTGCTTAGTTTTTATGTTGTGCGCAACGTTATTAGTGAATCTAAACTAAATGATCATCGCAACTTTATTAGTGAATCTAAACTAAATGCTCATGTGTTGGTGGACTTTAGATCTGCAATATTATGTGAATAATGTAGTTATAGATTAATGTGTCTCTGATCTTTCACAACATTAGAACAGAGAAACGGAATTTTGACTTGCGTAGTTCCTACGTTGTTTATCTTATGTAATCTCACCATATTGTCATTTTTATATTACAGATCTCGTTCCTTATCACGCGGGCGGCTGCGCCGGTCGCCTTGGTCACCGCGACGTCGGCGAACTCGCGAGAGGACATTGTCGCTGACTAGGTCAGTAGCTAACTCTAATTAGGTAGTATTAGGTACTATTGGATGAGTCGCGGATTATTGACACATCGACTCATCGGGCAAATCCGAAACAAAGACCTGACTAACAGTATAGGTTAACAAACGTGAATGTCTCTCATGACAAATAAAGTAAAAATTAAAACTTAGGCGACGGTTTATTGTTTTTTTATTATTGAATGGATATATTTCAGGTTCTGCGGTACCGTCGTGACTCGTTTTTATGTAATGTACCTTGAAAGTAGTTCGGTTTAATCATGGTATAATAATATACTTCGCCAGGTATAGCATTCCGAGACACAGGGTGACATAAGCCTACGTCATCACCGCTGTGTTACCAGTAGCGTGTAATAATAACTCCCCAACCGCCATTATTACCTGTGTGAATCCGATAAAACAATGAGGTTTTAACTAACAATTACGTTGGTATATGTTTAAATTCAATAGTTTCACTTGATTAGGAAAACGAAACGACAATTTAAAAGCTATAAATATATTTTTTAACAGAATGGTGACTGAAAATGTTTCCATAATTCGTGTTTTGTTGCAATAAAGTGGCAACTGGATAGTGACGTAAGCATGTGTCACTCCCGGAATGCCAGACCTTGTTTTTTTAGACCATGGGTTTAATTAGTGGATGTTGGTTGCGTATCAGATCGCCGTCCCCGCGGCGCCGGCACCGCTCCCCGCTGCGCTACCGCTCGCCGCTGCGCTCGCCGGCGCCGCGCTCCCCGCTGCGCTCGCCGCTGCGTTCGCCGCTGCGCTCGCCGGTGCGCTCGCCGCTGCGCTCTCCGCCGCGCGAGCCTATGCGTTCACCACTTCGTCCACTCATGCGCTCACCGCCGCCGCCGCGCAATGTATCTCCACATCGGTAAGTCTGTCTATCTGATCTATCCATTTCCATTAACTTACGAAACGACGAATGAGGTTAGAATCTCTTTTTATTAACCTTAAAAGATGATTAAGCTGATGTCCAGCCTATGTTGAATGACGTTTTATCAAAAGAATCGGAGTTTGTTTGTTGAATGTCATTGTAATAGAGATTTAGATCATTTAAGATTTTTGTTTTTTGTTGACAGATATGCTGGTGTTTACGACGAACTGTTGTCTCCGCCCCGACGTACTGTTGAGCCGCCCTACGGAGCCAGGTACGATTGTAACAGTCTAAATAGTGTCTTCATGCGCCCTTTAACGACACCTAAGAGAATAATGCGTTTGTTCGTTGACGTTATGAAATTGCTGAGCGGATTGAACCTGTGTTCGCGTTTCAGTGTGCAAACTTGGTCAGAACCGCATATCGCGTTGCGTATTTTAAATTGTGTTAACGTAAGCTGTTGAAATGTTATTACTTGTTTAATGTATGGCATTTTCATTAAGCAAATAAAATAGGTTTATTTACTGAGAATTTGTTGGTGAGATGTAAATAGGTTTTTCAGCATTGTGGTAAGTATTATGATGCAAAAGAGAATGACAAAAGTTGTTAACACGGACGAGTATCTTTGACGTCAATTTAACTCCGAAGCTGTGATAAAGTAATTAAGTAAAGTAATTTAAGTTCTTGTTGTTAATGTGATAAATATGAGTTTTATTGTAAAACACGATTTCAAGCATCAAATTATGCATTACTTTACTTAAGATTTTTTTAAAGGCTGGTCTTTATCAAATGATAAAGTAAGGAAAGTTGGAGTCAATGCTGCTTGAAATCGTCTGTTTATCAAGCAATGTGTATCTGACACTGACTGAAGCTATTGAATAATGTAAAAAAAAACCCTTCAAAGATGCTTTATAGTGCAGCAAGCTTATCTGGCCCTGTGGCTTTAATTGGAACTAACGAAATCACTATGCAAAGTGACAAGGTCTGTCATTCTTAGTTTATCGGCAGCGCTACCATCACCGGGTTAGATGGGCTTGCTGCACTATAGGTATATTTTTAACAGTCAACTGTTAGTCAATGCTAACAGTTTGACTTTGACAGCGCCTTTATTATGTATCAGCTACAGTCCATTCACAGTTATTTTACCTCTGACAGCAGCAACCCAATAGTAACCTTATTGTAACGATTATAAAGATCATTGTGAATTTTACAGACTTGTCAACGGCAGTAATCCTCCACCAGCAATCTTATTGCAACGGCTATAAAGATCATTGTGATTTTGACAGTGATGCAAACTCAGAGGTAGAATAACTATGACCGGACTGTAGGGCAGTTTTCGTAGTTCATGTTACTGACGTGCATGACTGTTCATCTCATATTTCTAAGCTCGGTAACGGTTCGAGGCTAGTTTTAGGATGGAGTGAGATATGAATATGGCGCCCCTTGAGAATTGAAATACACAAGGTTGCGAAAACTTTTTAATTTTTTGAAAATCATGCATGTTTGAAAAGGTTTTTTTTGGTTGGCCATAAATGGGAGTCGACAAGACTAATCTTGGGTAAGTGCATCTGATCTTCATCTACACATTATAGTGTTCACAGACGCAGCAATAAATTTTACAAAGAACCTAGGATGTAACGGATGTAATGGATGTGGATGTGTGATGTATGTAGGGTGTAGCAAGCGAAGCTACCTCGAAAATGTATGCAACTCGGATAGGTTAGGTTTTTTCTTGCATCATTATCATCATCATTATCATCATCATCATCATTATTTTAAGCCAAAAGACGTCCACTGCTGAACATAGGCCTAATAGAAGCGTCGCCATATCGGCCGGTCCTGTGCTTTTCGCATCCAGCGGATTCCTGCGGCCTTCACAAGGGCATCAGTCCACCTTGTGGGTGCCATTTCAACGAGGAACCTTTCGCCCCCATCGGCCATCCATTTTGCGAGCAATGTGCCCTGCCCACTGCCGTTTTTTGCCAAGTCTTTAGGCTATGTCGGGTTCCTTGGGTCATACAGAAATAGGTCCCAATTACACTATCATATATTTATCATATAAATATGATTTCATATCTGTCAAATTGTATGATCATGGTTAAATGCTGTTCTTCATTTTTACATATTACATTTATGATCATATAAACGTCATACTTAATCAAGATGGATAACGATTTAGCCGTGTTTTCTGTTGCTATGAGTACAATTTTATTAATTGCATTTAAAAAGAAGATAAAAACGGTTAAGAAAAAACAAACAAAAATAAAAGACGTATTTGAGTTAGATCATGGGTAGCAAGGCGATCAGAAAGAGAGGTCCATAACACCCTACTCGAAGAACTTAGATTGGAAGATAAAAAGTTGCTGATTTAAACGACGTAGCTCAGGTTTTAATAACTATTTATTATAAAACTAGCAAGTAATAGGTACAGTAATACACGGTCGCTTGATGACACGGAATAGAGAGAGACAGCTATATGTTAAAGCGCGCAAGTAACATAAATAGGCGCGAAATTCAAAATTAGAATATTACATTCAATACACTTCCTGAATTTAAGTCTCATTATGACAATAACAAGTACATAATAACTAATTAAATTAGACAGTAACTCACAAATTGACAAAGTATAAACTGAGTTATACATTATGTTGTACAAATTGAAAACTGAGTTATACATTATTCCTGAAACAGTAAGAAAGTTCATATGTTTTATAATAACATTCTAAGCTTAGACCTTAAATATTGAAATTTATCTTTAGACAATGCTTTTGTAAAGTGATATTTAATCTCAATATGTTTACATCTATTATCGAAATTAATATTTTTAATGACACTAATAGCACTTTGGTTATCTAAATTAAGACACACAGAGTCCTGTTTATATTCATTAATGTCACTTAAAAACTGTTTGAACCACTTTGTCTCTTTGGTAGCAGCACAGGCTGCCATAAATTCGGCCTCTGTTGTAGACAGAGCCACTGTTTGTTGTCTTTGGTTGGACCAAGTCACAGCAGCCCCGTTCTTGATGAATACATAGCCAGTGACTAAACGGCGTGTATCCATATCATTTGCATAGTCTGCGTCACTGTAGCCTGTGACGTCTGATGTTTGTGGAAATTGTGTATACCACAACCCATACTCTTTTGTATCTTTCAAGTATTTGAAAATCCGTTTTACTGCATTCCAATGGATCTGATTGTAACAATTAAGAAAACTGCTTACCGGACTGACATCAAGCATAATATCGGGTCGACTCACAATGGCCAGATACATTAGAGAGCCCACTGCTTCTCTGCACGGTACATCCTTCTCACTCTCTTCATTTCCTATTTGCAACTTCATTGGGGGTCAACTGGAACACTGTTGGAATTAGCATTAGTCATGTTAAATTTGGCCAACGTTTGTCTGATGGATAAATATGCATTCACTAAACTGTTCAATTTACATTCCCACAAAATTTCCAGGTTTGGTTAATATTTTAATCTTAAATATGGTTTTCAATTATTTCGTTATTTCCTGTAGAGCCCATTCATCTGAGGAAAATAACAACCCATCAACATCAACACAACAACATCAACCCGTCAACATATAAGCATAGATAGCATTTATTTTACCAACATACACACATTGGTCTGCTTTGCAGTTGACAATGCCAAACTTCTTAAGCACAGAGTCAAATTAACTATTCCAACACCGTGGAACCTGCTTTAGACCATATAATGACTTATTAAGTTTGCATACCATATTGTCTTCATGGTGCAGGCCCTCTGTTGGTTTCATGAATATGGTCTTATCAAGTTCTCCATAAACAAATGCTGTTTTGACATCCAGTTGAATAATTTTTAAATTATTTTGTGCTGCAACTGAAAGAAGGAAACGTATAGAATCATACCTGACTGTCGGAGCATAAGTTTCATGGTAATCAATACCCTTGGTCTGTGAATACCCTTTTGCACAGTCTTGATTTATACCTTAGACTCGTTGGTTCATCCTTAATTCGGAATACCCATTTACATGGTATAACTTTTGCATTCAGAGGTTTTTCAACCAATGTCCAGGTGTTATTTCTCTGATGAGCTTCTAGTTCCTCACCAATGGACTTGATCCATTTATCTTTATTAACTGAGTTCACAGCTTCCTTGTATGTTACTGGAACATCTGAGTGAATGTCTTTACCTTGACACAAGTATGTACATTCTTCAAAATCATCCAGTTTTACTTCATTTCTCTTCTTTCTAGGTCTCAATGTTATGTTGCTAACTATAGGAGAATCTAAACTGATTTCGGGTGAGTACTCACTGTCTGCAGATGTTTTATTTTCACATACAGTATCATATGAACTTGTTGAAGATTCTTCATCTATTTCAGTGGTATTATTTTCTTCACTTGCATCAATTTTAGTTACAGGATTCTTTTCTGAGAGTTGTACAGGTACATAATCTCTTTTGACAGTAGATTAAAAAATGTAGCATCTCTGCTTTTTTATCACTTTTCTGGAGTTTGGTATTATGAATCTATAGCCTTTACTGTGATCACAATAGCCAATGAATATCATTTTCTGTATCTTTGGGTCCCACTTTTTACGCTTCTCTTGTGGTAAGTGTACCATAGCTTCACAACCAAATATGCGCATGTTTTTTACATTTGGTTTCCATCCAGACCACAGTTCTTCTAGTGTCTTGAATGACAGGGACTTGGCCGGAGAACGATTAATTATGTAGGCAGCTGTGTGTACTGCATCAGCCCAATATTGTTTTGATAGTTTTGCATTAAGCAGCATACATTTCGCTTTTTCAATGAGGATTCTGTTCATTCGTTCTGCAGTCCCATTTTGTTCAGGAGTGTATGGTGTGGTAGTCTGGTGTATGATACCAGCACTTTTTAAGTAGTCAGAGTATTCCTTACTGACATACTCTAGGCCATTATCCGTTCTAAGAATCTTTATGTGGCTATTCAATTAATGTTCTACTTCATTTTTAAATTCTTTGAATTTTCCTAGTGAATCACTCTTTTTGCTAAGAAAATACACATCAATCTTCTTAGTATAATCGTCTGTGAAGGTCAGGAAATACTTGGCACCTCCTATTGTTTGTGTTTCCATAGGTCCACATATATCCGAGTGTACCACTTGAAGAGGAACCGTTGATCTACTTCCTTCACTTTTAAAAGGTTGCCGTGTTTGCTTACCTTCTTTACAGATGACACATGTCAGATTTTCTGTATTTGCTGAGAAAGTTACATGGTCAGCATTTTCAGGCATTTTCTTTAAACTGTCGAAATTAAGGTGTCCCATTCTTTGGTGCCACACGAAAATATCTTGTTCTTCAACATCAGACATGCATGCATAGCCTCCTCCTTGTTGTCTGCAACTCTTATTTTCTTTATGAAAGAGGTCGACTTATTCTGAAGTAAATCCTTGTGTTTGCTCATGTGCGAGGTTGCACCGGAGTCCACATACCAGGCATCATTTTGTGAGAATGATGCTACAAATACAGCAGCATATATTATGACGAACTACTTGGTTTTTGTGTGTCTTTAGCTTTAGATTTGCATTCCGAACTTTTATGGCCATATTTGTTGCAAGTATAGCATCTAGGTCCTTTGGGTGGCTTCTTATGGTTTTTCTGAGACTTTTTGTTTACTGCAAATGCCTTGGAGTCATTTTCAGACAGTCTTACATCTTGTAATAACTTTGCCTTAACAAAATCTGAGGTAATTTTCATTCCGGAGCTCTCTATGGCTATTATCATAGGCTGATATGTATCAGGAAGGCCAGAGAGGAGCAGTGTTCCCAGCCACTCGTCATCTAACTTAAAGCTTATGTTTCTGAGCTTATGAGCGGTATCCATTATTTTGCTTACATACTCCACTACATTTTGATATTCACTTAGCCATGTATTACACAGATCACGCAGCAGACCAACTTGGCGTGTTAGCCCAGAGTCGTCGAACGCTGACGACAATTTCTCCCATACTTCTTTGGCAGTGCGAGCCTCTTGAATGAGCATATAATTTGTTGGATGGACTGAGAGTATTATCTTCATCATAGCTTTAGTGTCCCGTTTCTTATCTACACTTTCTGTGTTGTCTTCTATGCAATCCCAGAGTTTGTCATGTTGCAAATAGGTTTGCATTTCAAAACGCCAGGTTGCACGCCAGGTCACGGAATAGAGAGAGACAGCTATTATGTTACAGCGCGCAAGCAACATAAATAGGCGTGAAATTCAAAATTAGAATATTACATTCAACAAAAGTTTAAAAAAATTATAGCTCCGGATGGATGAAGTTGTGTTTAACTATATTTTTTCAAAGGTAGCATCCATAATTTCAATGCTAGAAACTCACTTTAGATGCCCAATTAGTGCAAACGATGCATTTATTAGTAACCCTGAAATATCTAGCTGCCGCAGAATCTTTTTCCAAAATACTGTTCCTAACCAGAATTCCCTAATATATAAGGCTTTGAAAGTCTTGCAGTTTGATGCCATTTTTGAGGTTATATGGTTATTTTTTTGAGGGTGTGGGATATGACCATATTTGTACGCTTGCTGTCAAATAGGAGCCCTTAACTATGATCATAGAAAATAGGAATCACATGTAGTTATTATATCGTCATAGGTTCTTCATATAAAAATGACTCGTACATCTCTGATCATATTTCTATGATAGTCTAATATGAGCCATAGAAATAGGAGTTGCTTTGCCGACTTATATGAAAACCCCAAGATTTAAAAGAACTTAATCTGCAAGAGACATCGAAGCGAGCTCATAAATTTTAGCACCCCGCCTCGGATAGGTTAAATTTTCATTTCAAGCAGAAATAAACTGACTTGGTTGAATTACACAGAAAACTTTAGGAATAAAAAGAAATTAGACTGCAAGTGCGAGCTAGTGGGCTCGAAAATTTAAGCACCCCGCCTCGGATAGATATGCGAATAAATTATTTGATTTCATGGATTCGATTTTCTTTTGGTCCTTCATTCAGAAATAAGAGTTACTTGGTCGAATTATATAAAAAGTTTAAGAATTAAAGAGTAGCGAAGCTGCAAAAGCGAGTGAAGAGAGCTGGAAAATATTAGCACCCTGCCTTGGATAAATTTAGATGCCAGCAACGTGTTACATATTCCAATCAAAAAACCTACGTGCTCGAACTTTTTGCAACCTTGTGTATACCTAATTACCTTTTAGGGACAAGGAGCGCCTCTTTCATTCCAGCCTCTGTCAAATTTTATCAATCGATTATGCTTTAATTCACCGGGGGCGTCAAACTAGAGACAGAAGAAGGCGCCTCTATGTAAAAAAATCAAAGAAAATGGTGTTTCGCGGGGCATCATTGCGGCACAGTTTTATTATGGTCCGTCAATGCTTTGCTGACAGGTAAGTTAAGTGATAGACGAGCTGGTGCTGTTTTCACAACCAGCCAATGAATACAATCCGCAATGCTTACAAATACAGGCGTTGAAAAGGGCGCGACTACTTACACGAACAGAAATTTAAGAAATAAAGCCTTATTTTTCTTAAATTTTTGAACACAGGCGCTTATCTGCCTCTGGTTCTGCGCCCCCTCTGCTCGGCCTATGGAAAAACCGACCCTGTCTAGACTTAATTTATGTATATAAAACTTATGTAGTTGCCCCAATAAAACACTTTTATATTTTCGTCGTAAGTTGGAGCAAATTTATTTGCACGAATTGTCAATTTAATGTGTAATTTTTATTTGCGTGTCTTAACATTTTTAGTCAGGGACAAAGATCATTTCGAAATTATTAATCATTCGGATTTTGTGCACTATGAAAGAACTTAGTTATTGTTTCAAATATCACAATACTTGTCATATAAGTATTCTGTATTCTACAATAATTTGTTAGTAACAAATAGCAAGTTATTATTCATAATCTCTTCTGACACTTAGACAGTGCAGCGTGAAACTACTTTTATTGCTGACTGGAACCTTAGTTTCTGTTAATCGATGATCGCGTAATCGCGTAATACTAAGGCTCGTCGTCCACGACGCTACTCAAAAGTAAACAGAAGGCCAATTCCCGTAATTAAAGTTTTTTTTTAAATTCTAGTCGCTATCTCATCTCAGCGATAATCAATGTAAAAAATGTTTGTTAAATGATTTTGATAGATAGATTGAGATTAGAATGCAAATACTCTTAAAAAATACGGGGAAATCATCAATAAGTAACCAGAATGTCACAGCACTAGTATTTCAATGTCGGTCCGTACACGTCGCAACCAATCACAAACTAGTCAAAACACGTGTAAGCTACGTCACGATAATTATGTCCTTTTGTCCGTACCGTTCCGATCTCCGTGCCGTATCGACAAATTATAGACGCACTGGAAATAGCCCGTACCGTCGCGTCGCCGCGATCATCCCATCGCATTTTCGTTCAGTCGTGCGCCAAGTACCACCCAACCATAAGAGAAGAGATCCATACAAATTCCAAATGGCGACTTATTAAATTAAATATTTGTTTATTTATGGCAACTAGGCCCAATTGTTAGTAACATTGTTCTTAAAAAGTATTGTTAGTAAACAACCACAGAAACAAAAACAAAAAGAAAATTGTAAGGTTAGCTGTGGGGTCTTCAGACCAGCACCTCCACAGCGTGCGACAACTAAGGTGCGTCGTAGTTTTCTATTAAAATACTTAGGATGCCGTTAGAACTAGACCGCGCTCTTGACAAGATGGAATATGTTTTTTTGCGCATTATGGCGTAAAAATCATCGGTATATGCAAAAGCAACATACCGGACGCACTACAATAGCGCGGCAGTCCCACAGCATCCTGAAGCAATTATTATATGGAATACGCAGGGCGTCTGGCAACCTCTTCCTATGCCTTACCCACAGGCTGCTCGTGTAGAACGATTGGCAATACGCCTTAAACAGCATAATTTTTACCTCACTATTACAACGAGCGAACCTGTGAATCAGCATATTGGCCCTGACCGCTAGCGCCCTGCGCTCACGCTCTATATCTTCATCGTCTTTGAGGTCTCCGGTTAGACAGTGTCCCAGGTATTTAAATTTGTCAACTTAATTGAGTGGCAGCCCGTTCAGCACTACAACTGGGTCGCTGTGTACACGTCTACCGGAGCCCTCATCAAATATTACCTAATTCTTTATCAAGCAAACTGTCCAATACTTTCGCTATTACAGTGGCAAGCGATATAGGTCTGTAGTTGGATGGATCAGAGATATCACCAGTTCTGTTCTTTACAATTGGAACCAACACTGTTTTCATCATGTTTGTTGGCAAGTACGAGTGACTAATACAGAGCGTGAAAACCATAGAAAGTAACCTAGGCAAATGCACGTCTGCATGTTTCAGGTGCTCAATACTGAGACTGCCATATCCAGGTGACCTGCCTCTGCACATTTTAATAATAACCTTAGTCACCTGCTTAGCAGAAAAACAAGAAAGAGACACCCTGACAAGCCTCAGCATAGACACTCTCGTTTGATGGTCCCAGCGGTGACGATACACAAAAAGATCCTTGATCATATTGGCTACATCCTCCGCATTATCAAGGCCTCCGACACTCACAGGAAGGCCCGGCTTAAGGTTAAGCTTATTGGTTGACTTCTAAAACTGAGCAAAGTTTTTCGATGACCTTTGCGAAGCCAAAATGTCCATTTTAATTTGGTCTTGATTTTTCTGGCACCATTTAAGCCTGCCTCTAAAAACTCTTTGGCTCTCGCGCATCTCATCCCATACTCGAACGAACTCAGTTCTGCCGAGTTGTACCCAAATCTGATGCCTTATCCTAGCCTCTCTGTGAGCCTCGTGTACATGTTTGTTCCATCCAACCACGCGACCTTTCATTCGTGCCTCTTTCTGCGAACTCGTCTGAATAGCAGACTCCGATAACACAGACTCAATTTCACTGTACAACTTGTCCGGTTCTTTTCTATGCTCAGTGTTAATACACATTTTATCAGCACATGTTAAAAATTGCTCAGGAAAGTCAATGTCTCTAAGCTTACTATTACACAGATCATGGTATCTTCTGATCTGACTGTTATTACGCTCGCGCCATATTACCTTATTAGGGTCTTTTGCAGCAGTTTGCTTTGCCTTAGGCATGACAGTATTTAGATTGCACTCAACAGCCAAAGGCACTTGGTCCGAATATGATATAAATCCAGTACGTCTATAATTTGTCGATAGAACGGAGATCGGAACGGAGTAATGGTACGGACAAAAGAAAAAAATCTGGACGAGGCTAAACTAATTACTCGCGATCCGACGTGCTGGTCGAGCGCCATTGGAATCGATAAAATTTTGGAAATATTGCTGAGGTTGACATACAATTAGTCCTTGGAATAAATGGTAGTGTCATGTACAACTCAGCGCAGTATTACCAATTAATTTATAACTTTAATATTTACTAACCGGTTCTGTCAGTTTTTAGTAGCGTCGTGGACGACGGGCCTACGACATAACGTCGCCTAGATCATCAAACTCATGAAAAGATCATTAAAGGGCATAATGTGGTTTATGCGTTGGAATAAATATTGTTATTATTCATTTATTTTGTTCGTTATTATAATCATCATTGTCGAGTATCATGCAAAAATATCAGACAAATCGAAATTTTTTAATTCATTGAAAATTTTAACAACAAAATTATATTTCACCACCGGCATCGTCCTATTTTTGCATGAGAATTTTGAGTTCCACCTCCACAGAAACTTTTACAAGATGGTTAGGAGAGAGAATCTTTATTTATATTTTATTTTTTTACATTCATGAACAGTTGTGATTGTTAAACAAAGTAGAAATCCATAGAGCTTCTATGGTCTTTTCATTTGCATCAAATTTCATTTAGTGCTAATTGGAAAATATTTGTCGCTCTAGCAGTGCTCTACCACCTTATTCATAAGCTCAGAACTAAAATAGTGTTATAGGCTATTGCCCACTTATTTCAGTGGCATTAAGACGACAAGAACAGGAATCATTTAGGCTTTATTAAGTCGATTTTTTATGAATAAGGTGGTCTAACTGGAGGCTACTCGAGAGTGCCAACTGGTGCCTATCAATGCAGTAGTATCAATGTTAATCGTGTCTGAATTTTCAACTGTTGTGGTAATAGCACTATGTAATACTTTTGGAACTTACTTTCTGACTAGTATGTGTATCAGAAGTCGGAAATAAAGTTAAAATATTTTTAACTATATTTCTTATTTTCAAAACAAACACAATTACAACAATGTCTTTGATTCCAACATTCTCCTAATGTTTCCTGACGGAAAAAGAGTAACGTAAAAAGTAGTAACGTAAAAAGAGTAACGTGTGTACCTTTGTGTCTGTCTGCGGCATCGTAGCTCCCGAACGGCTGAATAATTTTTTGTGTCGGGGTGTTTTTTAAATTTTATATTTAACTTTTATATATAAACCAGTTGAGTTGCGACAACAACAGGTAACAACAAAATAATTTATCTAACGGTACAAGTCCGTAGCCAACTGCAGGCAGCAACAGCAGGCGACGTGTTGCCGCGACGCTAATGGTTTCTATGTATTTTTATGAAAACGACGTGTCGCTAGCTACGGAAGGTATTTCATAGAAATACACAGAAACCAGTAGTGTCGCCGCGACGTGTCCTGATGCTGCTGCCTGCAGTCGACTACGGACTTGTACCTTTAATGTTAGTGGTGCTACACACACATGTTCGGGTCGGTATGATTTGGCACAGCCGCCGGGCGGCAAAGTCAAAAATATGTAGATACTAGCGACCCGCCCCTGCTTCACACGGTTTTTACGACTTGATAGAACATACAGATTTATTTATTATATGTAAATTTAATATTACTGTATTATGTATGTATGTAAATGATGGTGAAACCGCAACAAAATCTGTTGCGTAGAAAAAAAAGTCGAGTTTAATTTATAACATTTATAGATACGTTCAGGAAAAAGCCTCTCAGCTTAGCTTAAATCGTGCCGAGCTGACTTGAACATAATTCAGCGAGGGTAGATGCGAAACAGAGTGCCGATCGACAGCAGCAAACTGAATTACACACACACACTGTTTGAGTAGTAACTTAAATAAAAAGTTCGATATCTCCAAAACAACCCATTTTGGACCCAAAGTTATCGGGTAAAAAATCTTGCAAAGTATGTTTTGTATCACCCATTTCAAGGAATACACCTAATTACCAATCACAACACATTTACGTTGCGCAGGAATATAAAGCGAATAAAATAGATGATTTTAAGTTGACAGTTTGACATTTACAATTAAGACAAAATATGGCAATGTAAAAATAGTATAAGACCAACAAACCAATAGACCCACAAACACACTCTAATTTACTTTCCAATTCACTTAAGACATGTGCAGAATGGTTGACATCAGCTTTGCTTGCCATACAAAAAAATAGAATAGAACACACTTTTATAAGAAGTACAGTAGGAAATGATAATAATGGTAAATTATTTAAAAAAAAATATAATTGCAATACCAGCCTATTATTGCCCCACTGCAGAGCCAAGGCCTCTACTCATACAGAGAACAAAACAGATAATAATTATAATGGCTTTAGAAAATAGAAACTAAACGACAGCAATCGATTAGAATTAAAATATCATCATTTTCCTGCACTTGCCCCAGGTTAATTGGGGTCGGCGCAACACGTTTTATTCTTCCATTCTCCCCTGTCAACCGTCACGTTATCATTTACTCCCTTTTCTGTCATATCATTCCACACACAATCCATACATTTTTTCTTTGTCCCCTTTCCTCTCCATCCATCAACATTTGTATTCATCACTCTTTTAGTCATGCTTTTCATCCATCCTCATAACATGCCCATATCAAGCCAAATGATTTCCTTTCAAGTTTTCTGTTAATGGCGCTAATTTCAAACTTCCTCTGATATGCTTATTTTTTACTTTATCCATTTTAATTATATAAGTATTACAATATAAGGGTACTCAATTCCAATCCCAGTATTTTGCCTGGCAACATCCAGTAAAATTGTTTATCGTTCATTGTTTATCAGAAATTCAGTAAGTTGAATTCCCACTAAAATACAGTTATTCGTTGAAACTGTTGCATACCTAGTTAATAGTGGGATACTATTAAAATTCATCGCGGATTAATGTGTGGCGCGAATGTTAAACCCATGTGTTAGATTTTCTCCTATCATGGTTTTATTCAGGTGCACAGCCTAATAATGTTTCTTTTGTTTTTTTTTTTCATTTGTTATATTTAGTTAAGTAATGATAGACTGAATAACTGTGATAATCTTGAATAAAAAATGTATTAATATACTATTGCTTTTTATTTCTTATTATAAGAATTATATTGTTGTTAAGTAGGTAGAACATTTTTAGTCTTACTTGTTGTGTATAGATAATTAAGCTGTGATACGTAAAGTGTTTTTAATTGTGTTTATTGTAGTTGTTAATTTATTCATGTTTAATCTAGTATTATACATATTGTAGACATGATTAAGAAGCGATAAATGAATTTATTGTTGGGCTATGCCAGAGAAATAATCAGTTAGTATATAAAATTTATTTAATTTTGTAGAGGAAAAAAAACACTGATTGTTTTTGTGATTTTGTTTTTGAAGAATTTGTTAGTGTTAAGTTTATTTGCTAAAATAATTCCTCTTGTAAGTTAAACTTATGGTTGAAATGTGTAAATTGGTATCGTGTGTACCTAATGCCATAATATATTGTAATTATATTTTTGAGTGGCTCCCAAATTAAAAACTCTGTACTATATTAGATGGTTAAGGAGCTGGGTTAATGTGTGTATTCAGAATTATATGTGGACAACGTGTAACGGTAAAGGTATTACTATTAATATCCCTACATGATTCTTAAGACGAGAACAAACTACGTGGCAACATTTATTTATTTCTAACTAGCAAATGCACGCGTTGCAATGCCTTCTTCGTTTTTAAAAATCTTAGGATCAGTCTCCGACGCGTACACTACAACTTACCAAAGTTTCATCAAGATCGGTCGAGCCATTTTCGAGTTTTTGCGAGACTAAAGCACAGCAATTGATTTTCATATACAGTATGATGCAATAAATGAAACCACAAGTAATACTAGTCCACAGAAGTATAGCAAAATTAAATATTAAATTAAAAACCGTAAATTTAACTAGTGTTTTTTTTTTTAAATCTGTAAAAGTAAACACTCTGTTTAGACAACGTGCTTTCTCCCCGAAGAAGAGCGGCAACTATGCACGCGAGCGGCATGGCGGCGTCTCTGTGTCGGCGCAGGCTTTGATTAATTTTTGCCGCCACGTTTTTGTTTCGCGATAACTGAACTGAACTCTATGTATTGTTCTATAGCTCACTCTAAATACACGCCCAGCTTGTTTTGGCTGCAGGTTGGGTTCCGATCGAAATGGTCTAAGACTCGTTGACTAAAAGAGGATGCAAGAACGTGACGCTGAGCAACTCCTTCATGAGTGTCCTTCACCATGCGCTGATTTTCCCTGATCCTTTGGACAGCTCCCAGAATTATCCGCACGCTAGTAGGGCAGACGCGAGTTGCGCCGTATCCATAGGTATAAGAAAGAAGGAGATATGCCCGGTATTTGAAAATGTATCGGAACTAGGTGTCTCCAGTTTGCCCCTACCACGCGTCACTACTACACATGCAGTTCAGTAAAAGCAATAGATACGAAGTCGCGCACACACTCGCAATTCATAAATCAGAATGTATTACACAATCAATTTTAAACCTTATCTCGTCAAGCACAGCGTGCATTTACCATGCACCGTACAACTTTGATAACGATACATAACGATAACGACAAATACGTTTGTCGTTATCGTTGTGCTGTGCAAAAGCAATTTATTTTACATATAAACTAGTGATTGACTAAATCGGAAAGTTATAGAATCTTCCATTTTTTATTGGACTAAAACAAATTTGGGGTCTTGAAAATAAATGAATTCTTATGTAATGTTAAAAGGCACGATGGGGTTGGCGTATCTGTTTAGATAAAAACCCCTAAACAAATAAAGAGGAAAAAGATATACGAGAAAATATTATATTATACATAAACAAAATGTAGCTAAAAAAGACATGAAGTAAATCAAAAAAATTAAACAATATATAAAGAACGGGTTATGTTGGTTTAGGCTGTCATGCCGTATTGAAACAGTGGGTATTGTGGAACCGTTTTAACGCTTCCCAAACGGGTTAAAACGGTTGACCAATTGATAAATAAACTATAATAGCATGCATTATATTCGTTGGGCAATCGATATTGTTGTCGATAGCCTACGTTAGTGGATCTGCACAAGCACATCACTAACTAGCCGCAAGGTGCAGCGGCCGTACCAAGCGATTCAATGAAGTATCGTTTTGTGATTTTTACATTGTTTGTCCAGTCACTTAGCGACATACTTACGTAGTGGTTAAGGAGCAATGTATTTACTGCAAAAATAGTACAGTCGTTACGATATTTGAAAACGTAGTAAAACCAAGAAATATTTTATTATTTGTTGTTTTTCATGATTTTAACGACAAATGTATTAAGATACTTGCACTTAAAAATGGATGGATGAAGTGATTCCTTGATTTACAAAGTTTTTGTTTTGACTTCGGTTTTTACAAGAAACCACTGAACAACGCGGAATTCTTATATTTTTTCACGATCACGGTCGAAAGCGCACTAGTTCGCGGAGACGGCCATTTGTCTGTGACATGAGCAGTTTGAACATTACGCGAGGACACAGACACGCCCCCTTGCCACTTCTCCTGTTTTTTATATTTCTATGGCCGTATCTCACGATAGGTACGTAGAGTTAACGCTGAATTTAGGCGGCATTCGCCATACAATAACACCATGTCTCTGCAAACTCTGCAACACTGTAAAAATTCTGCTGTCTTGGCATTTTGTTCAAAAAACACGCGTACACCCAAAAGTCAAATAGTGTGAAATTCACCGTAAAAAATGAGTACAAATAAACTTAAAAATACAATTTACACACACATAAAGTAAGAAGCTAATAAGTGTCCATTCACCATTTAATAAATGTTACTACTCCGTATCGGATTTCCTAGCTGATAAATTATAGTTGTGTTTCAATGTTTGTATGTTTGATAATGAATTGCATCAATGTTCTTGCATGCCAAAATGGTAGAACGTACAAGGGTTCAAGGGTACAAGGGTTCTTTAATATTATTATAACCACCTTATTGTAAATACCTACATTCTGAGCAAATAAATATTCTATTTTATTCTATTCTATTCTATTCTATTCACCGTATTAAAAAACAAAAAACTAATTGTATTTTTTAGTTTAACTTGCTATAATCACTTGAAGAAATAAATGCGCACACTCTATCACGGAACATTCATGGTGAACTGACATTGAAACGGAACTTCCAAAATGATGAAAACGAAATCATAAATAGGGCAAACGGCGCAATTATCGTTTATTGATACTTTTACACTTACTTACCTACTACCTCAACAAGGCATTAGAATACTAGTATTTTTCTGTTATTCGAAAGTTTTAATATTTTTAACAGTTGACAAATTATTGATTGGATAAACTATTAAAAAATAGTTTGTTTTTGTACGGTGGAACTTACGAAACTACCGTTTTGTGAGTGATTCCCTGAATAGCAAACGGGAAAGAAGGTACGATTTGACGTAAAGTATTATGCCAAAGTTGTTTTTAAACTTCCCCTAGCAATATAAGTTAAAAGTTTTTTTTTTACGACTTTTTGTTGATGTGCAAGTTATGCTGATTTTCTTTTTATTTTGATCAATCAACTTGTAAAGTGGCCAAAACACCACTAAATGAGTAAACAAGATTGTTATCAGTAATTTTTGAAAACTAGCTTTTAAAGGGGGTGAGGGGGTGTTGAAATTTCTAGAGGAAAACGTAAAATCCATGCGGACGAAGTGCCGGTTTATTATATTTTACGAATTCAAAGAATTAGGATCTATTAAAATAATTACTCATTTACACATACACTCTTCTGTATATATTTACGTATACCATTTCCGTGACATATTGTGTAGGTTGCGGTTTTATTGTTTTGGCTTCTGGATCGATACTTTAGCAAAGAAAAAGTTAATATCTGTGCAGTGATAAATGACATAATTGTTTTTTTTATTCTCATGTGTTACCGTTCTTGATGACATGCGTATTTATTTACCTAAATATTTATATTTGTATTCGGTTAAAAATAATAATACTTTATTGTTTGCAAGCTTTAAATTATGTTCAATCTAGTCGGTGTAAAGTCCGAAACACGTATTATTGACAACGCAGACGACAGACATTTTTAGTAACAAAGTCTACTGACCATGTTACCGATCAAAAGTTTAGGAGCAAAAATGTCTATTCTCATAAGAGCGCCTTATTTCATCAATTTGATTAATTGAAAACACTAACAAAATGCAATAATGTTAGCGTATTACGATTTCTGACCATTTTAAATAATGATTTGTCCAATAAGTGTTAGCAAAACGACCATAAATGTAACCATTTTATGACCTTACTAACCTTCATTTTATGATGCTTAATAATTAGAATGGGACAGTATACGCGAAACGAGCTTAATAGACAGCGCCACCTGCACAACGTAACAGAATGTTTACTAGTTTTCTAATCAAAAGGAAGAATGGTACTGTCAGCCTCAAAAATATGTATACACCGCTAATAATTCATTTGATTGTCTACAATCTTTGTTTCTTATTATTATATAAATTAGCCACAAAACATATTACGCATTGGGTACTTAATTGCAGCTAAACATTGTATAATATTATAAAACACAGATTGTGAACAATCAAATTAATTATTGTTAATGTATGCGTCTTTTTGTGGCTGATTATACGCTTTATTCGACATTCGAATACGCAGTACGGATGCAATAATGTTTAGATTTAAACAAATAATTTAGAAAATAACTGTTAAACTGCATTTAATTCTCGTGTAATGTTAGTTTACTGTTAGTGCTGCTAGCTCTTCTAGTGGTAAAACTAGGCAGCATACTCTCCCATAATTTTAGTTAAGTTATAAAATAAATATACAAAGATTGTTATTCAATTATTAATTTGTTTACACTATTGTAAATCTCGCTTAAGAGCGAGCGAATGTAACAGTTTGTTTTTGTAACATGAATAATAAAATGTCATACACATGTTGTAAATGACATGTTATTATAAAATGTCATACACATGTTGTAAATGACATGTTATTATAAAATGTCATACACATGTTGTAAATGAATGATATGTTATTATAAAATGGATAATTACTTATCATAAAATCAACAGTAGGTATAAAGTGTTTGTTTAGGTCAGTTCCGTGTCAAAAAGTTGAACTGTGTTTGCACACACTGTACCACTGTGATGAATTGATAATTGGATGTAGGTTCTCTGTGATGTAATATTAGCCATTAGCCTGATGACGAATGCCCGGTTCTTAGTCTTAAAACCTACGGCTGCCAAAATGGTTCTTAAAATTAATTCCGGAGGTGGGGAAGGTGACAATTTTCTCTTTGCCGGAAGAGATTTCTTAACAAATTAGCATAATATTAATTCGTACTTACTTTTATTTCTTCCTGCTTTATTTTCTGTGCGTACATAAATGATTAAATAATAGACATAAAAACTTCAAAGGTATAATTTTCCATTAAGACGTTTAGAATTGGGCATATGTCACGTGAAATAAATGATATTGTATAAAGTATAAACTTTTAACGATTGTATTGAAGTTTTACATGTGACTCAGTGGTTCCTTATAAGTAGCAAGTGCCAGATATGCTTTGAAAAACAAAAATTTATGTTACAAAGTTTAAGTAGTTTTTTTATTGTATAAGTTTGCCAAAGCATTTTTTTTATATGATTGTAAATAAAAGTATTCTAAAAAATATAAATAGTTCAGTACTATTAAATTGTTACTTTGCAATTTTAAAAGGCAGCTTCATCTGAAATAATTTTCTAGTGAAGAAGATGACTTCTTGTCTCTGCAAGATGCTGAACGATTTCGTCCGCAGGCCGGGGATGGCTGCTACACCAGACTGCGGGTAAACTTAATTTGAATATGAAAAGGAATGTTGTGTGTTATGTATTTATACAGGAATTATTCAACACACCGAGGCCCCTGCAAAATTGTAACAAATGTTACGTCAAATATTTTCCATTGTCTTTTTCAATATATATTAACATGGTATGTTCGAGGTTCGTGCTAGTTGTGTAACTGTTCCCTAGTGCGCAGACTTAGTTGCCGATTTCGAAAATGTAATGGATTTAGAACAGGCTATGTAGCATAGAGGTGACAGCAAAAACATTGCCCTCTCTCAAATCGTAATATTTGAATAGCACTATTTAATATAAGACGCCAATGATATTCCTCCAATGATTATTGTTACTCATTCACTTGTGCCTAGTTCTCAGCAATTATGCGCAAGACAAAAAACATAGGACACCGTATCTGAGTAGGTACATTAATTTCAATATTGATGGCAAGGCAATAAGTTTCAAATAATCACAGATATCCCTTAAAACATTGTCTGCCTTAATTGAACTTTCTGTAGTACTTTTGTTATTGCAGAGATTTCACCCATTTACTAAAAAGAGTATGAAAAATGTATTTCGCTCCTAGGTAATCCCACTTGGATTGTTATCTACTCTTGCACTGAAGTTTATTTATTTGTTTAAATTGAGACAACGTATTTGGGACAACGCCAAACTTAGTTTACCTTTAAAAAGTTTTTTTTTAAACAATTTTCGTTAAATATATTTTAAATAAGCATTAGACCAGATAAGAATAAACCGGTGTGATTTAAGTTGCTTGAATCGACTCTGCGCCGAGGCTGGGTCAAACTATGAAACCTAAAGCTGTGCTCAGACTTTGACAAAACTGTCTTTATTCATTACGTTATGAAAACAATGCCGTGCGGATAGCGTTGTCGGTGAAAAGAAAAGGACAGATCTTTTAAATTTTCATTGTGGTTTTGTTAGGTCCAATTAAAGCCATCGGGCTAGATAAGCTTGCTGCACTATAGACTGCAACAAAACAGTGTTTAGTCAGTCCATCGTAGACAAAGCTGTTTTTAAACTGTTTTGTCTAGGTCTACAAACAGGCAAAGCAACGCAATTTTGGTTTGGTCGCGCTTTGAGACACGCAAAACACGGGTTACTCAAATTCGACCCCATCCTAATAGTACAGTGTATGACTATAAAAGGTTCTTTAAAATTACATTTGGATAGATAGGTAATCGCATGAACCGCACCCACCGTACTGCATGTAAAGTGAATATTAGGCATAGTTATTAAAACGTACTAGGCATACTGCGAATTAGTTAGAAACAGAAAGATAGGTATACTATTTTTACGATAACACTTAATTTTGATTTGATAATAATTAACAAGTTTCAATATCTGTTATAGACTAACCGTCTTATTCATAATAAAGCCATTCGCTTCATAAACCTATTTAAGCTATCGAACTGTTTTGGCCCTTTCTGTCAATCTTCATTTTAACTTGACAGAAAGGGACAAAACAGTTCGATAGCTAAAATAAGTTTATGTAGCGAATGGCTTTATTATGAATAAGACAGTAAGACTATTTTTATTTTCAAGATCAATTTATCAAACTAAGAAAATGCAATAATTATACTCCCTAATAATATCATTACGACTTTTTGTTTATATGCAGGGCCTTCTGTTTATTGTTTAATCTTATCTGTGCTTCAGAAAGTTTAATTAAGGGTATAAAAAAAGCCTGATCGTTATTTAAGTGTACATACTTACACACCTATCGCAGGTTCGATTCGCGTGGCAATTTTAAGTCTTAGTTATACAAACAATTCATTATTAAATATTTAAATACGTATCTACTATAAATGTTTTTGAATGATTTCTTACTATAAAACCCTACTAAACTTTTACCTATTCGCAACGACCTCGTCAGATTTTGACGTAGCGCGGCTTTCTTAGAACAATCTTCATAGTTAGCCTACAGTCTAAAGAAATTGATGAGAAATTAACATCTTTAGCTCTATCGCGCACACTTTGTACACGTTAGGCCTTTAGTTCACACATATTTTTTTTTACCGTTATAATATACGGTTTATGGCCATAGTGCATACGGCACCGTTTTACTGCTGTGTCTATTATCATAAAGGTTCCAAAGTGATTCATAAAACACTGATGCCCGAGTCTACACAAGGTCAACAAACCGTATAGTTAGAAAACGAAAAAAGAGTGGGTGAACAATAGGTCTATGATGAGAATTGCGCTTTTAAGTATGATTGTTTCAAGTTATTTAACATTTACTTTTCTTTGGACTTAAAAGTTTGAGAACAAATATATTTTGTGACCTACTACTTGAATTCGAAAGGTGCAGTGCAGTTAGATATTCGCCAAGCCATACAAATTTAATTAAGTCCTGCCTGTTCTTCTTCTAAGATAGCTGAAGAGAATATACCCAACAACCCAAAAGACATCACAAAAACAAAAAAATTGTTAAACGTCTTTGAGAGGGCGCACACCGGTCCACTAGCGCCACTCCTTTAAAAAAATATTATCTCGGCTCAATAAGCACCCTTGGTAAGTGTGTCTAGAATTTTCTAATACCTTTTAAAAACTTTCATATTAAGACACGAAGCAACAAAATTCGATCTAAAGAAAAGTGGCCACATTCCTCTAGATCGTCTTTTGTTGCTTCGTGTCTCAATATGAAAGTTTTTAAAAGGTATTAGAAAATTCTAGACACTTACCGAGGGTTCTTATTGAGCCGTTATGCAAAATTCCTTCTCAGTCACGAGATAATATTATTTTAAAGGAGCGGCTTTTCTTAAATAATGATATTTATATTTCAAAATAATAAAAAATATGTTTTATAGACATTCGTATTTGCCCACAGACGTGGGTTTTCTCCGCAACGCGTGACGCATTGCAGAGCATATCTGGGTACAAAAACAAATAAGTTTCGAGTCTCAAAATGCCCTTAATCTTTTATTCCAAATTATATATTTTATCATGTAAATAAGAAAGTCAATATCTTTTTTTTCCAGATATGGACCTAGAAGCAGTGCACCACCTCCTGGGTACGCACCGATGGGTGTGAAACAGATGCCTCCAGTGGGTAATATACCAGTACAATCTGAACAACCGGGATATCGAGGTCGCTATGATGGTCCTCCATTTGAAGAAATTCCTCCTGGTGTAGAACCACCAGTTCCTGGGTTTGAGCCGTCGCCTTTCGAAAAACCGCCATTTGGTCCGTCTGGTCCAATTGATCGCGATCGTTTGCCACCGCCTAATTATAGAGATTCTTATAGACCGCCGCCATATGGTGAAGGGCCTAATAGTTATAGGGACTTGTCGATACCTCCTCCGGTCCAAAACGAGATTCCTGTTCATGTAGGAGAGCAACCGTCGCGCTATAGAGATAATTATAGACCAGGTCATTATCGTGACCAAGGACCCATGCCGTTCAGAGATGGACAACCATATCGAGAACCCGGACCACCTGGATCGTATCGTGACCCTAACTTCAGAGGGGGACCACCTCCATTCCGTGATAACTCTTACAGAAACGTTCCATACAGGGATGGTGGGTTCCGAGATAATCCTCTTATTAATAGTTTTCGTGATCCAGGTGTTCCCTTCAGACCTCCTAGTGCAGATCCCCGAGACACAGTACCACCTGGTTATCATGATCCAAATTACCGCGATAATTTCAGAGATGAAAGTGTTGCATCTCGAGATCATTCTCGGCCTGGATACAGACCCAACATTCGTAACAGGGGTGGGCCCAGACGCAATGCAAATGTTGAACACGATAGACACAGAGAAAGAGAGGGTCGTGACCGGGAGAGATTTAATGATAACCGAGAGCCGATAGATAAAGCGGAAAGAACCCGAGATTCGGACAGAAGAACGGGATACGACAAAAACAGAGATACGCGTGAAAGTCGTGAAGATCGCCCAAGAGAGTTTGAAAGACCCCGTGATTATGAAAAGGAACGTGAACATGAAAAGACTTCTCCGGAAAAAAAAGTTCGTACCTCACCGAAACGTAGTAGAGAAGCAAGAGAGAAAAAACGTAGCGAATCCAAAGGTCGATCTCGCGACCGAGATTGCAGAAGGGAAAAGAAAGAGGAAAGAGCTCGAGATAAATCTTCAGCTGATAGAAGCAGAGATCACAAAGAAAAGGAAAAGAAAATGAAGGAACGAAAGAAGAAGAAAAGAGAAAAGGAAAAAGACACCGAAAAGAAGAAGAAACGCGAGAAAAAAGATAAGAAAGATAAGGATCATATTAAAAAAGATGATGAAGAACCTGAAAAAGAAGAAGTTAAAACTGATGAAAAAGAAACAGATAAAATCGAAACTGAAACACCAGTAGTCGTTAAAATGGAAACAAACACCGAAGTAGTTTCTATTAAAAAAGAAAACTCCCCTAAAGTAGAGTCCCCAGAGAAACCTACTGATGATTTATATGGTGATGAAGCATTGGGAGCTGTTGATAAAGAAATCATAGAAAATTATGTTAAAACTGAAGACAAAGACCAATCCACGGAAACAAAAATTACAGAGAGTATAAACAATTCTAAAGAAGAACCATTTGACGGTATCGAGCTTCAAGCGAATTCCGAGGAATTAGATCTAAAAGCTGAGATAGAAGTAAGCAACCCAACTAATAAAGAAATGTTGGCAACTTTACCTGAATTATCTAAGTGGGAAGTAGACGAGGATCACGCGGAGAAGGCCAAAGAACCAGGAGAGATTACCTCTCCTGAAGAAGAAGAAGATGGAAGTAAAGTTACATCGGATGTTATTAAACGAGCTGAAAACGCCATATTTGCCAAAGCAATAAATTCTCTGAGGCCTATAGAAATTAAGAAAATCAGCAGTGAGCGTCTCAAACTTTACGGTGATGAAGTGACAAAGCCTTCTATGAATAATATACAAATCACGGTTCCAGTAATTGATTCCGAACCAAGGTCAATAGAAATGAACGAAAGAAAAAGGAGATATTCCAAAACACCACCGCCGCGATTGTCCGTTAAAGATCGACTCGGTGGAAAAGTGGAAGAAACACGTAGGGGTAGAGAGGCGAGAGTTGTTCAAAGTACCGTAGAACGTGTTAAATCTAGATCAAAAACTCCTAAGCGCGAACAACCTTACAGACGCGTGACCGTGGAAAGAGAAAGAGGTCGAAAACAGGATACCATTAGAGCAGAACCTTCTAAGAGTGATAGGCGGGTAATGTCTGAAGCTGTAAAGACTGGCGAGAGGCATCGAGCGCGAAGTCCCACTGAAAAGAAAAACGCCGAAAAACATATTAAAGACGAGAAAAAATCTAACATTTATGAAGTCGCTACACGAGATCGTGGTCAGGAGAAAAATGTGCCAAGTGAGGTAAAAAGTACACATAGTGATCGTGAAAGGAAAAAATCAACCTTGGACGAAGCTCATTTTGAGCCAGATTATGACGAAACTGTAGAATCAGATCATGAAAATAAAGAAGAAAACGTTAAAAAACGTGAACGTTCAGCTTCACCTACTGGGTTTAACGAAACTAAAAAAGCTAAACTAGATAACGAAACTATAAAACTGGATCTGACCAATGTCAAAAAGAAGCCTGACTCCGAGACTGAATCCACTAGTGACTCTGAATATTCCTCATCATCATCGTCATCAGATGCTCGCAAACGTAAGAAAAAGAAGAAACGCAGCAAGAAGAAGAAAAAACGAGCTGCAAGTGAAAGCGATAGCGAGTCTGAGTCTAGCTCTGACGACCATAAGAAAAAGAAAAAGAAACGTAAGCATAAGAAGAAGTCTAGTAAAAAGAAGAAGAAATCCAAACACAAGTAAACCTTTTTTTTTTGGTCGTATGTGTAATACAGTTCTTTTTGTTCATTATTAACTTACAAATATATAATGTAATATGGTGTTCTGATCAGTTTGAAGGTTATTTAAGCTCTTTAGTAGAGTCAGCTATTTGAAAATAAAAAGACTTGTGTTATTGAATTCTTAAATATAAAATTCATAATTCTTACTTTTGTTTTTTTTTTTATATGGATTAATTCACATGGAGATGACAGCCGCTGGCGCACTGCGCCTATCATCTCGTCTTCGTAAATAGATACAGGTCACAACCTACATTCGTCAAGGAAATACAGTAAGAGAGTGAGTGGGCCGCTAGGCAGCTTGCTGCGCCACGTGGGCTTCGATCTCTTGACAATACTGTGCTTGAGTAATGAAGCTAACGTTAAAAATGCCGCTTTGCGAAATCGGTTCCCTGCATCGCTGCCGGCCACTCATCTCCGTATGAATTGAGCCTATTCCTCAGTCAATAGGCCTATAGGGTAATCATAAAGGTCACACTAGCGACTGCTACACTACCGACTACTAGAGGTGTGCCGTACTAGGACTCTGACTTGGTCCACCTACTCTACATAAAAGATAGCTTGATCTCTTCTGCGACATATGGCAAACTGACATTCCTAGGGTTGTCAGGATATAAAAAAAAATCGATAGAAATTATCGACGTTTTTTACTATTATCGATGCGAATGTAACATATAATTGGGTTTAGTTTAAGTACAAACTTTACTAAATTAATACTTAAAGTACATACCTATCTAACTGAAAATTAAGCAAACAAACCTTTGACTTGGCCCAGATAAGCTCGATCGGATTATACTGGCAGTGGTACGGGGTACTCTTATGACGGTATGACCCTTTTCGTGGGCTATATCATCTAAGACATACGCTGGGGTACTAGGTTTGTGCAGACCAACGAGTCTTAATAATTAATTTTTTAACATAGTTTCATTTGTCTCTATTCCTTTTTCTTGAAGCCATGCAATGATTTCTAATTTTCTGTTTGCGGAAGTTGGTGGTTTGTGCTTTTGGACCGAGTGATATGGGGCGTTATCCATAATAATGCAATATGGGTCCTTTAAATTATCTAATAATTTTAAAAACCACTCCTAAAATTTTTCAATATTCATATCCTCGTGGTGTTCAGTAGTTTTTGTTGATTTGAATGCCAATAGGCAATTAGGCACAAAACCAGATGACGTCCCACCATGACTGATGATGTCCCACCATGACTGATGATTAATCTGTGACCTTTCCCTCCGGGTACTTTCATAATAATAAAATATATCCAAATACAAAATAGACGCAACTCTACGCACCTTCTTGATGTCGTGTATGGGGCAGTGGAGCACAATCCTCTATCCAGGATGTCAACAGATTCGGAGGACCGATGAACCGATCAGGATTGAGCGAGGAATATTCCAGGGCGATAGTTTGAGTTCACTGGTTTTGCTTAGCCTTGAATCCTCTAAGTACACTGCTGGAGGATTCAGGTCTAGGCAATCGGTTATGAAGAGGTGGTCAGGTGATACGACGGCTGCACTAAAAGTATCGGGAATGGAATATTTCCACTGTTCCTGTCATATTAAAATCTTTTTAATTGAAAACTCCTTGGTTTTAAAAATCGAATACCATTTATTTATTTAAAAAAAGATTCTCGGTCTTGTCACAAGGTTTTGTCAAACTTGTTTAGTCGTTGAGAAAATCGAATTGACTCGAGAAAATTCAAGAGCGATGATTTATTATGACTTTCGAAGTGGTTTAACACAAAAACAGTGTGTTGACCGGATGATTTCTACATTTGGTGATGAAGCCCCATCCAAAACCACAATTTATCGCTGGTTTGCTGAATTTCAACGTGGACGTGTCAAGCTCAGTGATGATCCCCGTCAAGGTCGTCCAAAAACTGCAGTCACCCAAGAAAACGTTGATGCTGTGCGTAAGCTGATTGAGGAAGATCGACATGTGACATACCGTGAAATTCAGGCAACTTTAGACATTCGCATGAGTCAAATACAAATAATCTTGCATGAACAATTAGGCAATGATGTTTTATAGGACTAGATCAGTGTGCTTAGTGTGAGTTTTTTTAACTTCACCATCGCGTAAGAGTATACTCAGATTTATATGGCGCTGAGCTAGCGCCACCTGGTGCCATACGCGAAAACAAACAATTGTGAGTGTAGGTTTATTATTTTACTTTGTAGATGGTGACGATAGATTCCCACTCGAAAGTGAGCTCGTAAATTAGTATGACTCCGTGTTATCGCGAGTGTGAGTTACAATTTCGACAGTTTTGATAGCTTGTTTGAGAAACTTGTTCACTTTCGAATAAGTAAAGTGTTCACTGAAGGATTTGTAGTGAGAGCCTTGAAAATGTGGTGAATTATCAAAATCATTTTATTTTAATTCGTTGTGTGGATTAAAGATAACTATGGCATCACGTTTATATTTTGTTTGGAAGATGTTTGAGATCGCTAGGGCTCAAAATGATTGTAATTACATGTCCTGTGTTCGTGCAAAAGCCCGTACTTCTAGCAATCCCCTAAAAGATCTTCCGGAGGCCGAATTTAAGAGAAGATATCGGCTTCCTAAGAAAGCGGTCAGGTTTTTTATGCCGAGAGCTGAGACAACCGACTGGTTTAAAGTCTTCTCAACAGGTAACCTTGGAAGATAAGGTACTTAATATATCATAAATGTCGCCATCAAAAAAAATTGGGACGAACTTGTCTTCATTTTTAATTAATAGAATCCAATATAATGCAAATCACACTAGCTTGAAACATAAACAAAGTCGTTATAACCAGCACAATTTTGATATACAGCCGCTTTCACTATGAACACTGAATTTGAATGTCAATCTATTTGGTCGGTTTATCGGACGACGCGTACGCGACACCAACATAAGAAAAATAATGATCGCAATTCACGGTGACCAAACGCGTATTGGATGGTTAGCTTTGATGGTAACTCGCACTCGCTTGCATACGGTTTTCGATGAGTTTGACGTTAACTCGATTTACTCGATGGTGAAGTCATTCGAACAATGTTGATAAACTCACACTAAGCATACAGCAGTGTACGGCGCCGACGTGTTACCACTTCGTATGTGTCCACAGGCATATCTGACTTCAGTGTGCTTAGTGTGAGTTTTTTTAACTTCACCATCGGGTAAGAGTATACTCAGATTTATATGGCGCTGAGCTAGCGCCACCTGGTGCCATACGCGAAAACAAACAATTGTGAGTGTAGGTTTATTATTTTAGTTTGTAGATGGTGACGATAGATTCCCACTCGAAAGTGAGCTCGTAAATTAGCATGACTCCGTGTTATCGCGAGTGTGAGTTACAATTTCGACAGTTTTGACAGCTTGTTTGAGAAACTTGTTCACTTTCGAATAAGTAAAGTGTTCACTGAAGGATTTGTAGTGAGAGCCTTGAAAATGTGGTGAATTATCAAAATTATTTTATTTTAATTCGTTGTGTGGATTAAAGATAACTATTGCATCACGTTTATATTTTGTTTGGAAGATGTTTGAGATCGCTAGGGCTCAAAAAGATTGTAATTACATGTCCTGTGTTCGTGCAAAAACCCGTACTTCTAGCAATCCCCTAAAAGATCTTCCGCAGGCCGAATTTAAGAGAAGATATCGGCTTCCGAAGAAAGCAGTCAGGTTTTTTATGCCGAGAGCTGAGACAGCCGACTGGTTTAAAGTCTTCTCAACAGGTAACCTTGGAAGATAAGGTACTTAATATATCATAAATGTCGCCATCATAAAAAATTGGGACGAACTTGTCTTCATTTTTAATTAATAGAATCCAATATAATGCAAATCACACTAGCTTCAAACATACACGAAACATAAACAAAGTCGTTATAACCAGCACAATTTTGATATACAGCCGCTTTCACTATGAACACTGAATTTGAATGTCATTATATTTGGTCGGTTTATCGGACGACGCGTACGCGACACCAACATAAGAAAAATAATGATCGCAATTCACGGTGACCAAACGCGTATTGGATGGTTAGCTTTGATGGTAACTCGCACTCGCTTGCATACGGTTGTCGATGAATTTGACGTTAACTCGATTTACGCGATGGTGAAGTCATTCGAACAATGTCGATAAACTCACACTAAGCATACAGTTGTCAACTTGACGTCAAGTGAGCAATAGCTTAGCAATAAAAAATATCAAAATGGTAAAATAAGCTGTTAAAATTTGTATGTCACGGTCTGAAAATATCAATAAAGCAAGTGGTGTTACATTTCACAAGAAAATTTGCTAAATTTTCTTCAGATTATCCAAAAAAACATTACGAGACGAAATAAATTTATCAAACATTGCTTTTGCCATCAGTGCTACCAGTAAAAACGATTTTGATTTTGCCAGATTGTTGGGAGTTTAGTGAATGACGAATGTATGTTCCTGTAATTCTAATTTATAATATCATTCCATTTCAAACAAAAGTAATTTGACACGATCTTTATAGTTTTTAAATATAATATGTACGTTGACGCATTTTTTTCTTTTATTATTTTATGTAGGTACCTAATCCTTGTCAATTTTAATAAATCTTTAATCTATTGGTAGTTCCATAATACAACCTTTCATAATAATTGATTCAATAACTACCATAATTAATTCTGGGGAAATTATGTTGATCATTGGCAACCCTGGCCATTTTTCTGATAACAATGTCTTGTCTCATTCCAACGTAATTAGTTTGACGGTAGAAGAAATGAGACAAACATAGATTATTTTGACAGATTGATATATTTATGTATCCGTTTCAAAGCTACGACTTTAAACTCGTAAGTGGTTACGTTTTTCTGAAATTGTTAGTAGGACGTTGCTCCTCTAGTATTATTGTATAACCTCATTGCAATTAGGTGACAAAAAGTTGTTTTCCCGATGGATACCGCATTCGCTCTGTGAAGAGCAAAAAGCGGCTCGCGTTACTTGGTGCGTCAGAACTCTCGAAAGATTCCACGCAGGATCCTCAAATGCTGTATACAACATCGTATCAGGTGACGAATCCTGGATATACGCGTACGAACCCGAAACAAAAAACCAGTCACGAGTTTGGGTGTTCGAAAATGAGTTAAAGCCAACAAAAATTGTTCGTTCACGGAGTGTTGCAAAAAAAATGGTGGCCACGTTTGTCTCCAAAACCGGCCATGTTACGACTATTCCTCTTGAGGGACAAAGAACGGTTAATGCAGAATGGTATGCTAGCATTTGTTTGCCACAGGTCGTTTCTGCACTCCGTAAAGAGAACTGCAACCGCCGCATCATCCTCCATCACGACAATGCACACACCGCGCACAGAACAAAAGAGTTTTTAGAGCAAGAAAACATAGAATTGTTAGACCATCCGCCGTACAGCCCCGACCTAAGCCCTAATGATTTCTATACTTTCCCTAAAATAAAGAATAAATTGCGTGGACAGAGATTTTCATCACCTGAAGAAGCTGTAGACGCCTACAAAATGGCTATTTTGGAGACCCCAACTTCCGAATGGAATGGTTGCTTCAATGATTGGTTCCATCGTATGGAAAAATGTGTCAAATTTCGCGGAGAGTACTTCGAAAAGCAATAAATACATTTTTAAATAGTAATGTTGTGTCACTTCCTTGATTCCCGAAATTTTCAGTGCCGCCCTCGTATCACACCTTTACATGGATGATTTGAAACTCTTTGCCCCCAACAATTTGCGACTGATGGAGCTACTGAAGGTAACGGAAACGTTCAGTAGTGCATGGAATTTGGTGTGGACAAAGGTGCAATCATGAATGTAAAGCGAGCAGTGCCGGATTAAGCAAGCGCGGGGCCCGTAGCAAATTCTTGATCTGCTATGGGTTCTTAAATATAAAGTGGTAAAAAAACAATACTCAATACGTTCATTTGCCATCTATAGGTTACAATTTTGTTGGTTTTTAATAGTACAGTAGATTACTATAGGCCCTGCACGCGTAGCATGACCATTATAGAAATGGGTTTTCATTTCTCATACACGGAAAGTACTGTTTGTTTGATCTGAGTAGCGGGTGGAAGACGCTGTTCCCCGTCTTAGGGCGGGAATGACTCATAGTAATTACTTCCCTCTCTAGGGCGGGAATGAATTTTAAAAATAGAAATAAATTTGGTTAGGTAGTCGGCTACGATTTTTTTTACATAATAGTGACTTCATAACAGCCAGTGTGAATTTAAAAAAATACCCATTAAGGGGGAGGCGCTAAAATTCAAATTTACTTACGTTTTTTGCAATTTGCAGTGACTCACCAGAAACACAATTGACACAGAGCTGCAATTTGCAAAAAACCAAACAATATTTGAATTTGGCGGGCTACAACTAAGGATCCACCTTAAGCGGGACGGCCCGCGGCGGTGAGGCGGTGTGTTCCATATTTAAAATTTAAAAAGGACTATCATTTGGCGGGATACTAACTCTGTAAGCTTCCTTAGCTTTATTTTCTTTGTAATAATTAAACTAAACGTGACATTGGCTGAATGAACAAACCGTGCGAAGCCACAAGAAAAAAAAACTCTGTAAGCTGTACCGAAATTCAAAATATCAGTTTTATAGACTAGTATTTGATTAAAAATGACTCTCAAATTATTATTACTAATTAATATTTTAGAAAAACTACTATTTTTACTTTCCTTGTATTCGAAATGAAAAGTAGTGTGTTTAACACGGGTGAAAGTCATCAATTCCTACTCGGACTATAGCCGCCCTCGCTGCGCTCGGGCGTCTAAATACCTCGTATGGGAATTGATTCCTTTCGACCCTTGTATAACAATCTACTATTTATCGACAGAAGAATAGACAAAAATGACGTTCCGTGAAGACAGTACGACGGCAGCAAAGTAGAAAGAGTCAACTGCACTTTTTACGAAATTCAGTAGTTTATTCACGTATTTCTTTTATTGTGCTTATATCTTGAAAATGGTGTGTCCCATCGCAAAAATAATGAAAATTTCGACCCCCTTTATGAAATCCTTAAACCCCTAAAACTAAACATGTAGGTAATACTTTTTCACATTTTCCATACAAAAAGGTAAAATTTCCATTTTCCATTCCATTTTTATACTTTGCGGCCGTCGAGTAAAAAGTTTTCTACTGTCTTTAGCATGGCGATTACAAAATGAAATTGTCTTCACTACCTTAGACAACTGACAGTTGTCAGTGTGATTTTGACGTTTGGGATAGAAAACTTTCTTCTGAAATAGTCTACATATAAAAAGACCTAGACAACGATCGGTAAAACGAAAGACAAAATGACGGATTGTAGAAGGATTTTTACGGTGCTATGTCAAAAATAGAGAAACGAAATGTCATTTTGTATAGAAATAGCTATGTCTTGTCTTCCAAGAAATAGAAAGCGTCATGCTACGCCTGCTGTTGGGGCTCTGACAAGTACAAAAAGAACAGAGATGAGATTGCCCTGGCAATCCTAACTAATATTATAAATGCGAAAGTAAGTTTGTATGTTTGTTACGCTCTCACGTCACAACGGCTGAACGGATTTGGATGAAATTTGGCACACAGATAGACCATGTTTTTGGGTAAGGACATAGGCTACTTTTCATCCTGGATCGCAGACGAAGTCGCGGGTAACAGCTAGTATAGAATTATCTTGATAAGAAACTAACAATTTAAAACTGACTTTTTGTAGAGCCGATTATCTATCTATCATCTACTTATGCATTTATACGAGCGACTTTTTGTACAACTTGTGCGTTTGCCGTATGAAATTCTCTGTTTTGATTTTGCCAAAGATATAGCCGGTTGCCAATTGTGTGACGTGGATAACGGTGGATTGTGTTAGAAAAGGTGTTACGTTTCACGTTGTTGTGACATCAAGTAAATTCGGGTGCGTCTCATAACATATAAACTCATTTGGTCTAAATTAATTTTATTATCGTTCATAAGATATAATCAACGTGAGATATACCAACTGTTGATATAATTCTTTACATATAACATTTATTTATTCTAAAACTTAATTAGTATAACGTTGTTTGATATAACGTTTATGTAATCGAAAATCATTTAGTCTAACGTTTAATATGTATATTGTTTATTTAATCGAAAATCATTAGGTCTAACGTTTAATATATGTAAAAAACGACATTATGGTTAACACCCCGACTCGGATAGGTTAGGTTAGAAGGCTAAGGCGGGAGCTCCGCTCCGCTTCGCTCCCGCCTTAGCCTCCGTGGTTATTTTTTTTAAACCAGCCGGAAATAGGAGCCCCGCTGAGAGGGGCTCCGTCGACCTATCTTAGCGCAGGTGGTAATCAGTTACTAGTTATGTTTAATATCTACTGAGGTTACTATTACCTATAACTACGATAGAACTTACAAAGAATAAAACAAAGAAAAAATACTTTTAAATATTTATTAAACAAAATATAAAGTTATTGTTTTTTTAAGCTTAAATTAGAAGCTACAGCTCGTAAAAATTATATTCGTTTTGCCGCTGCAGTATATTGTTAATTTAGACCAAATAAGTTTTATATCTTTTGAGTGGTATCTCAAACGATGTTCTATTTAATGTATGTTAGGCTTATCAAAATTAGTTATTTTAAAATTATATCAATCGTTCATTATATTAACTAATCGCTATATTAAATAAAATTATAGGTTCCGTTGTTATATGTTGTTAATATTAGAGATTTTGTTGTTATATCATGTATTACTTAGCCAGTAAATTCAATATACCACGTTTTACTATGTTTCGCTCAAAAAATTACGGTCAGGCGGAGATGGGCGGGTTTGGATACGCGGGGCCCCCTATTGCGCGGGGCCCGTAGCAATTGCTACTCTTGCTACGTGGTTAATCCGGTACTGAAAGCGAGGGGGGATTATGGAATCTGTGGGTACCCAACTTTCGTATTGCACTATGAATGTAATTATTTAAAGTAAAGATTTTTGACTTTCTATTACTTCAATAAATCATGAATTACTATTTTTTCGACTTTCTCTTTCACCTCTGCCTCCGCCTCCGTTAACCTCCGTATCCGCCTCCGCTAAGAAGGCCTCCGTTAGGAGTTTACTACGTAAATTATTCACTTTACCCGTGATTAGCCGTGATTGCCCCTTAGGTTTATCGTTTTCTCATGTTCGTGTTTCGGAAGTTTTGAAATGAAAGTTGTGAACAAACATTCTGCAAGAACAAGTGTTGGAGTTTGCATATAAACTCCTTACTAGAAATGTACCATTGCTATAAATGGTACTATGTCCTGGCAGAGTTCTTCATAAAGTGATCGACTGAGTCTGTAAATAACTACTAACTCAAGGTCGGGCACTGAATTGGTATTGAAAGAGTCACGAAGTTGTCTGTGATTTCTTCTGCGCTCCAAACGCTCTTCTCGAGAGCCTCTTCCACCAAAAACGTATGTACAGCCATTCCGCTATGGCATAATCACTTTAACACTTAACAAATATAAAATTCAAGATAATTGTTATAATTCATTAAATTCGATACTTAGGCCCCCGGTTTCGACTAAAGCAGAGAAGAGCAGAGAGGAGAGATGTATTGCAGACGACCAATAAGATATTGTTATCGTACCATCGTATCGAAATAATGATATCTTATTGGTCGCTTACAAAACATCTCTCCTCTCCGTTCACTCCACTTTGGTGGAAACCGGGCCTTTTGCTGTCGTTAATTTTGACATTAATTTGACGATGTAACTCTTGTGAAACTCAAATTACCGGTTGGACTTTTCTTGTTTAGAGTTGGGTTTGTGATACAACAAATGTCAAAATGAAGTTCGGTCGGATCTGAACGGGCCGAACGAAATAAAATTAAGTTCGTAGTAGGAAACGTTCGAACGTTCGGCCGATACTTCGGTTTTATCACTTTGGAGTAGACCCCCAGGATTAGCTCCACACGAAGGATCTCCTTAACGGTCAACGGTGCAGACACGACATTTAATATACCCATTTAATTATGGAAAGTCCACCATGAACTGGCTGCTGCACCCAGGATTAGCTCCAGTCGAGGGAACTCCTCAACGGTCAACAGCAGAGACACAATATTTTATATAGGTACGCATACAATTATGATAGCTCGTTCTAAGGTATACCATGATCTGGCTGTTGCATCCAGGAGCGGCTCCATACGAGATAACTCCTCAGTGTTCGACATGGCATGAAATTTTGTATAAGTATTCATTCAATTATGATTAGAGCCCGTTCTAAAGTGTGGCATGACTTGGATAGTGCTACTCGGATGGCTTCACACAATGACTTGTGTAAAGGCGCGTTTAGGTCCTTTGGATTGGTCTTTACAAGTACCTTTCAAGATAAAGTGATAGAACGGATATTTAAAGAAATTCTAATGCTAAAAAGTACAAAATAAAATGTAAGTAAAAATCTTTTTAAAAACAAGATTTTAATGAACTAAAAAGTACTAAATAAAACTTACGTTAACATAAAAATTTAATATTTTCTTAAAAGCTTGAGTCGTGAACGTACTTCTTACACTTTAAGATAAGCCGCAAGCTTCTAAGGAAATATTAAAGTTTTTAACATGAAAGGACCATGGGCACTTTGGGCTAAATTTATAATTGCCTCAACACTTATGACAGTGACGCCAAATAATAGTTAATAGTGTGTACCTATGCCATTTTATTGTATTGGAGCTCAGTTCAAATCAAGCGCGAATATGGTGTTTTGGCTATTTTTTATATTTACATAATTTTAAATAAGTACATGAAACGTTTAAATCATTTATTGAATTAAGAAATGCGTACATGCAGCTCAGATTATAAAACAACATGCAGGTAGGGGGGTGGGGGGGTGTCTGTTGGTATATCTATCTCACTTACGGGCACCGCCGCGCCCCCCCAGTGGTACAGTCCGGCTAAGTAGCCACGACCCCCAGTGGTCAAAACTACGAGTTGTCATACAAAAAAAAAAGCACCGCCGCGTCTTTCGGTAAACAGTGGCAGCCGGCAGGGCAGGTAGTCGTTACTCGCACGTTGTTTACGTTACACGTTTGTTAATAATCGTCTTGTTTTTCGACTTACGGGCTCTGGCTTGTTATTGGATTGTGATACTAGCTTACGTACAGGCCTTCGTCGTTATCTAGTGTTTAACCTACTTACCCTGGCACGCTTATTGACACTGATTTCAGACATTCTCATAGTGGGTTGTGACTTATTTACTATGCCAGAAAGAGCTTGTGTTATGTGTTCACGTTCGCGTGTTTTACGGACAAGACAACATGATTTAGGAAATGATCTTCCTGAAAGTCGTCCGTAATTCGCAGAATATATTCAGCAAAATGCATTAGTGCAGGTACGTACCGTTATATTGTTAAGTTATTTAGATAGATAAAACGGATATGTGATGGTCCTTTTTATACCTTTTTTTAGGATTCTGTAGGCAAAAAGGAACCACTATAGTTTCGCGATGTCCGTCTGTTCGTCCGTCTGCAGCTTAGCTCAGATACTCTCAGCACTAGAAAGCTATAATTGGCATGGATATACATTTTAATCACGCCGAAAAAGTGGCAAATTAAAATCATTTTTCTTCTCGTACATCCCGTGGTGTGGAGTATCGTTGGATATGCCATTCAACAATATTACGGGTATGTGGAAACTATTTAAAACATCAGAGACCCGCTTTCGTAAAATTAGGCATTAAATTGCAAATTGTTAGTGTGCCCCTCCCCATGCCAGTTAAATGGTTGCTTTTGGATGTGTGAAAAAAATTACGGGAGTACTATATACTGTGTAAACTCCATTTAACGCCACTCGGTTTAACAATAAACTTCCTAAAACGTCAAAATTACATGACTTTGGTTGGTTTACCTTGTTGTCCATACAATGATACACTCTATGTAGCATCACACGCACTTTAAATAACGACACCAATACGTCATTATTAAGCAATAAACAGTACTTTTTCTAAGTTGACGAAATTAATAAGAACTACAGCTGTAAGGTCGCCGTACTCTTTTGTAGGACAATCTTACCTAATCTATATTACTTTATTTTAAATTGTGTGGACCATAAAGAATATAAATGTAGGTGTGAAATAAATATACCAAACTCGAATTCACTAATTTATATTTTATTATAATGTGTAAGAAAAACATTCAAAATCATAATAACATTAATTGTTGCATAAAATAAATAATAAATCATAGTTACTTACATTTTATGATTAGACTTAGAGGTGCGCACTCTACAATCACTCGAACTGAAGAACCAGTTTGCTTTTTTTTTTTTTTTTTTTTTTTTTTTTTTTTAGAAGGGCAACTCGCAGTTTTGACCACTGGGGGTCGTGGCTGCTTAACCGGTCTGTCCTGTGGTTGCCTTTCGGATTTTACTCTAAAAGGCCTCCAGCCAGGAGCGGAAAAATTTAAAACTAAAACTTAAATGATAGATGACCGCACGCTAAGGGCACCCCCTGTGGGGTACGGACCTCGGCTTAGGGCGTCATCGGGAGAGGGCAGCGCGATATTGGGGACGGGCTGGATCAAAGGGTTTATAGTATCATGATTATTAAACGGGGAGTTTAAAGCTACAGGCTCAGCTACGGCGCGGGCTGAGGCCTCATCGGACTGGGGACGGGGGGAACGGATGCGGGGGGGTCGTCGCGTGGGACCTCGTCGGCGAGGTCGGAACGATGGCGGTCTGTGTTTGTGCACTGTACTTGTGGCCCTACTGCTCTCCTGGAGGAGGGTTATGGGGTCATCGGGGTCGACTAGGACATGCCGGGGACGGCGGGTATGACTGATTCGGGAGGGGACATAACTGGCGGCCGCGACAACCAGAGGGTTGCGGTGAGTGGCGGCGGAGTCGAAGAAACGCTTGGATAGGCGTTTCATGAACTGACTGATGGTCGGGATTTTAAGATCGAGATGGAGACTTTCGTTCCGAACGAACCAAGGGGCACCGGTCGCCCTGCGGAGGAACCGGTTTTGGAGGGTCTGCATCCTATGGATGTGATGGGGCTTCGCTTGTGCGAATACTACGCTCGCATAGGTCATGATGGGGCGAATGCACGCTGTGTAAATGCGCAATTTGCACCTAAGTGACAATTTGCTGCGTGCATTCAGGACGGAGTGGAGCCTACCGAGAGCGAAAGCGGCGCGCGAGCGCGCCTGCTTTATGTGCTCCGAGAAGGAGAGGTGCTGGTCTAGGACGACGCCCTAGTATTTGGCTCGCTTCTCCCAAGGGATAGGCTTGCCGTACATGGTCAGCGGACGGGGGAGGAGGGGGTTGAGTCGCGGTTTCGAAAAGAACACCGCTTGACTCTTATCGGGATTGACTTCGATTCTCCACTTCCTAAACCAGTCACCGAGCTGGTTGACTGAGGTTTGGAGAATACGAGAGATCGAGTCGCGGCCGAAGCCGGTGTAGTATATGGCCGTATCGTCTGCGAACAGAGCCAACTGAGCCTTTCTACTTTTGGGGATATCGCTGGTGAATAGCGTGAAAATGAGGGGGGCGAGCACGGAGCCCTGAGGGACTCCGGCGCGGATTGGGCGGGGGGAGGATAGCGCTCCTTCGATGCGATAGCGAAACGTGCGATTCGACAAAAAGTCTCGTAAGATGAGCACGAGACGATCTGGCACTTTAAGTTTGTACAGCTTATATAATAAGCCGTCGTGCCAGACTTTGTCGAACGCTTTCGCTATATCGAAGAACACGGCACCGGTCAAAGAACCGCGTTGGAAACCGACGCTTATGTGTTCGATGATCCGGTGGACCTGTTGCACGCACGAGTGTTGGGTTCGAAAACCGAACTGCTCGTTGGGAATGAGGCCCTTCGTCTCGGCGTAGTCTCTGAGACGCTTATAAATAAGCCTCTCATAGATTTTGCCGAGGACGTTGAGCAGACTGATGGGGCGGTAGCTGGAGGGAGCGGATTTGGGCTTGCCTGGCTTGGGAATACCAATGACAGTGGCCTGTTTCCACGATTGGGGGAAGATGTTATTGCTCATGGCACCATTGAAGATGGTGGTCATGAGCATGATCAGAACCCGTTTGCTTGTGCAACAACCGTTTTTATACGCCTACTAAGTGGCGGGAGTTATGAGTCACACAACACGTGCGTTTGTTGTTGCAAACGCACGTTTCGTTTTACGGTGAGCACAAACATACTAGATTTTTACATGTATTTATTTTAGCATTTTATATTTAATTATACATCTATATTGTCAACCCTGTTATTGAACTATACATTCTGACAGTCGGCCATCCTATGCTAAGCATGACCTCGTGCTTATATAACATAACATATGGTAAAATTACTGTTTATTCATTAATAAATTACAATTACAATCGAACCATTCTGTTCGTAATCACACGTTATATTTTAAATAGGACACATTAATCCAAAAATATACATATTTTATTTTTACAATTTTTTTATTTTACTTTTCACAAAGCAATGTATGATGGGACCCTTCCGTCCTCTACAAAATGACACCTTTGTCAACAGTACATTTTATGGGACCCTTCCGTCCAATACGATATGACACCTTTGTCAACAATATTTTTTTTTTATGGGACCCTTCCGTCCAATACAATATGACACCTTTGTCAATAATACATGATAAAGGACCCTTCCGTCCAATACAATATGACACCTTTGCCAATAATACATTTTATAGGACCCTTCCGTCCAATACAATATGACACCTTTGCCAATAATACATTTTATAGGACCCTTCCGTCCAATAAAATCAACAATATATGATGGAATCCTTTAGTCCTTAATAATGTGACACCTTTGTCAACATAAATAATTCCACACTTGAAGAAATATACACATTATGACACATAATAATTATAGTATCGAAGTAAGGACCGTTCTGTCTTTAGAAGCAATTAAGTAAGACCTTTTAGTCTTTTGAACTAATTATTATCTGATCTATGTTTATTTTATATCAATAGAAATACTTGCTTCTTACTCAGACTCGTTGGATAAATCATTGTCACTATGATGTGGCCTATTAAAATTCAGCCACGGTTTTAGTTTATCGACCGCGACTATCGTAGAATAACCTCTACCACTTTTTTTTGTGAGAGGTGTATCTTCGACATGATATCGGTCGTGATCTAATATTTTTGTAATTCTGTATGGACCTTGAAATTTAGGTATTAACTTTCTACTGTGCCCTGTAGAAGGCACTTGACGCTCAATACGTACTAAATCCCCTTCCTGATATTTTACTGGGGCGCAACGTTTTTTATCAAAGTAAGATTTATCTTTCTCCTGATTGATGGCTATATGCTCACTAATTTCGTCACGGATTCCTATTATATTTTGTTCATTAGCCTTAGTAATATCTCCCTCGAGTTCGGAAATAATTTTATTCTCACTACTTCCCGTTAATCGTTTGCCAAATAAAGCTTCCGCAGGAGTCCGATTAATACCCTTGTTTAACGTATTATTTATTCCCCATTGTACATCAGGCAGGTAATCGTCCCATTTATTTTCAGCCACACCAATAGTTTTTGCAGTTAATGAATCTACAATTGTCTTGTGGCGGAACATATTTAGACCACCATTAAACAACATCAAGAAAACCGCTGCCGCTTATGATTCTGTACCACGCATACAAATCAGGTGATGTCTTGTTTGTGCTCAAGTGCAAAAGTACTGGGCTTACACGTGGAGCGAGCACACTACGGGCGCGTGAATATTGTATGGAGGCGGCCGGCAAGGACCTTGAGCGGCCGGGCGATAGCGTGATCAAGAATCCACCTGCGCGTGCGTCGGACCACGGACCTCAGTCGTTTTCTAGCTAGCTAGCTTAACTGTCGCGCCGCGCTAATAATATTTCTAGTATTCATTTTGTATCAAATCGCTATTTTAAATCTTTGTGTGTACTCATATTACTTTACTTATTATAATATGTTAACTTCATAATTCTGTCAAATAATACTCTTCATTTCTATGCTTTTCACCTTCATTCTTCCCGCTTCGCTTGCTTGCTATTATAGCGCTTAATAGCCTTAATATACGGGTTAAATTCCCGTGTAGTGTTAGTATAGGTAGCAAACATCTATACTACATTGGTGACCCCGACTACCGCGTTACTCAAGCCTGCAAGACTTCGTTGGGACTCGAGGATTGAGAGCGCCGTTTGTTTACATGGTTTGCTAACGAAGAAACCGGAAGTGTTTGGTACAATACATAGCGGTGAGCGATTTTAATTAAATTTTATCATGGCACAGTCGGACACTTACACTGATTGTAAGGATACCCCTGTTACCTCAGGTGAGGTAGCGGCAGCTGGAATGCCATTGCGCTGTCCACCATTTTACCCGGACGAACCGGAGCTATGGTTTGCGCAGCTTGAAGGCCAATTTATTCTGTCACGAATAAGCAGCGACACGACAAAATTTTATTTCGCGTCGACTCAACTCGATGCTAAATACGCCATACAAGTCAGAGACGTCATCACCAACCCACCCGAGGCGAACAAATACGAGAAATTGAAAGCCGAGCTCATAAGTCGGTTGTCAGCGTCGCAAGAAAAGCGAATACAACAGCTTTTACTACATGAGGAGTTAGGTGATCGCAAGCCATCACAATTCCTGAGGCACTTGCAAAATCTAGCAGGGCCATCAGGTGCTGCAGAGTTCATCAAAAGCATATGGACTAACCGGTTGCCCCAAAACATTCAAACAGTAATCGCCTCACAAATTGCTGATTTACAGGTTGAAAAATTAGCGGAGATAGCGGACAGGGTATATGAAATTGCCCCGATGACACCACAGATTGCGAGCACTTCCGTTTCTACAACCGCTGATACATCGGACCTGGCGAGGCAGGTGAGCGAGCTTAAGGAGCAGGTAGCGTCACTCACTACACGCTTAAACTACAGAGGAAGACAACGCTCACGCTCGAGACCTCGTGACAACCATCGGAGGTATGTTCGTTCTAAATCCAGACCACAGCAACCACCACAGAATCACCCACACTGTTTTTATCATTACACATATGGAGACAAGGCACAAAAATGCAAACAACCGTGCTCATTTAAGTCGGAAAACACGAGGGGTTGTCGCAAGTAGCGGCTAACGACCGCCCTTCTTCATCAGGCCGTTTATTTATTACCGATCGAACATCAAAAATGCAGTTCTTGGTAGACACTGGTTCAGACCTATGTGTTTTTCCGCGGTCAGCCGTCAAGATGCCCTGCAGACAATCTAAGTATGACCTAGTAGCTGCAAACAACACAGTAATTAACACTTACGGCCCTCTACAACTACAATTAAACTTGGGACTCAGAAGGAACTATAGCTGGAACTTTACAATCGCGGATGTTTCTAAAGCTATTATTGGGGTAGACTTTCTCAGTTTTTACGATCTGTTGGTAGATTGCAGGAATCAACGACTGATCGACAACCTAACATCCTTATCAGTTCCTGCTGCACACTGTAATTCTTTGGACATCGCTTCCGTGAAGACAGTGACAGGAGACACAGACTACCATCAGATTCTACGTGAGTATCCGGAGATAACGCGACCTCCAGGTAAACAGCTACCAGGCAAACACAACACGCTGCACTATATCAGGACGACACCAGGCCCACCTGTAGCATGCAAGCCTAGACGCCTGGACCCTTCTCGACTGCAAGCTGCTAAGAAGGACTTTGAGGAAATGCTTGCAAGCGGTGTAGCACGGCGCTCGGAGAGTCCTTGGTCAGCGCCACTGCATCTGGTGAAGAAGAAAGACGACGGATGGAGACCATGTGGTGACTACAGGGCACTTAACTCGAGAACAATACCTGACAGGTACCCCATCCGTCATATACAAGATTTCTCACATCAACTAGCAGGCTGCAGCGTTTTCACAACAATAGACCTCGTAAAGGCCTATAATCAGTTGGCGATAAACACAGAGGACATCCCTAAAACCGCGATAACCACACCATTTGGACTTTACGAGTTTCCCTTCATGACCTTTGGTTTGAGAAACGCTGCTCAAACCTTTCAAAGGTTCATTGACGAAGTCCTACTGAGCCTAGACTTCTGCTATGGGTACGTCGATGACATTTTAGTATTTTCAGCAAATGCTGAAGAACACAAGGCACATCTACGCCAGTTATTTGATCGCTTGAAGCAGTATGGTGTCGTCATCAACACAGCCAAGTGCAACATTGGACAACCAGAGGTGACTTTTCTAGGATACAGGGTGGCAGCCGAAGGCATAAAACCACCTCAATCCAAGGTGCAGGCGATCCAGGAATTCCCAATTCCCAAAACGGTGAAGGAACTGCGAAGATTCTTGGGCATGATAAATTTCTATCGCCGATTTGTCCCAAACGCAGCCCAAATTCAAGCACCTTTAAACTCAGTCCTTGCTGGTCCTAAGGTAAAAGGCTCGCATCCTGTGCAAATGACTCCAGAACTGCAGAAGGCATTCGACGATAGTAAGTCCATGCTGTCAACAGCAACACTCTTGGCTCATCCAGACGCTTCTGCAGAGTTAGCAATCGTAACTGATGCATCGAATACAGCCATAGGCGCAGTTCTACAGCAACGTAAAGGTGAGAACTGGCAGCCACTAGCTTTTTACTCACACAAGTTAAGCGATGCTCAAAAGAAGTACAGCCCGTACGACCGCGAGCTACTAGCAGTTTACGAGGCCATCAAATACTTCCGTCATATGGTTGAGGCTAGAACTTTCGCAATTTTCACAGACCACAAACCACTTATCTTTGCCTTCAAGGCAAACAAGGAGAGTCTACCGCCAAGACAGTTCCGATACCTGGACTACATCAGACAATTCACAACAGACTTGAGGTATCTACCAGGCAGTGAGAACATCGTCGCTGATGCTTTGTCACGCGTGGAAGAAGTATCAGCTGCTATCAACTTCGAGGACCTTGCAAAACTTCAGGACGATGATCCAGAGCTGCAAGACCTCCTGCTACATGGCTCAACACTAAAATTGAAAAAGATAGCATCTACTCACAGTGGAAACTTACCCGTTTACTGCGACACCTCCACTCAGGTACCCCGACCTTATATTACGCCAACACTGCGAAGAGAAGTTTTCAACTCGCTGCATAACTTGCATCATCCAGGGAAGTCCGCTACAGTGCGACTGGTCTCACAACACTTTGTGTGGCCAGGGATCCGCAGAGATTGTAGAGAGTGGGCAGGGCAATGTGTACCATGCCAGTCGTGTAAGATCACACGTCACACTAAATCCCCACTTTCCTCTTTCCTGACCCCATCCTCTCGTTTCTCCCATATTCACCTCGACATCATAGGGCCATTAACCCCATCTTCTGATTTCAGGTATTGCCTTACCGTCATCGATAGATTCACTCGATGGCCTGAGGTGTACCCCTTGAAAGACATCACGGCGGAGACCTGCGCATCCGCCCTGGTGACTGGTTGGGTGGCCAGGTTCGGCTGTCCTGCCCGGGTTACCACCGACCGTGGTCGCCAATTCGAGAGCCACCTGTTCAAGGCTCTCACTGCCTTGTTGGGGACTGACCACTTTCGCACCACTGCCTACCACCCGGCAGCGAACGGCATCGTGGAACGGCTGCACCGGCAGCTGAAGGCCGCCATCATGTGCCACACCTCCTCGCAGTGGACTGAAGCTCTTCCACTGGTACTTCTCGGCATGCGTAACTCGTGGAAGGAAGACATCCAAGCTACGCCAGCTGAACTCGTCTACGGAGAAGCACTTCAGCTTCCTGGCCAGTTCCTATCATCAAAAGAAGACTTCACTACAGCTGACGTCACCGAGTATGCAAACCGTCTACGATGTCACATAGCCAAGCTGACTCCAAAACCTACTGCGTGGCATACCACATCACCCTTCTACGTGCCACGAGATCTGCACTCTTCCTCTCACGTGTTCCTCCGAAGGGACTACGTACGACGTTCATTGGAACCACCATATGCTGGACCCTATAAGGTTTTACAGAGGCACGCAAAACACTTCACCATCGAGATACAAGGGAAGCCAAATAATGTATCAGTTGATCGACTAAAACCAGCCTACTTGCTACGTGAAGAAGTCAGTGACAAACCAGTCACAGCTGCTGACCCTACAACTCCATCTACAAAAGAAGAAAAGAGGACGAGAAGCGGGCGGCGAGTGAGATTCCCCGATTTTTATCGACCGTAGTTACGGTCTGGCCAGGGGGAATATGTGGCGGAACATATTTAGACCACCATTAAACAACATCAAGAAAACCGCTGCCGCTTATGATTCTGTACCACGCATACAAATCAGGTGATGTCTTGTTTGTGCTCAAGTGCAAAAGTACTGGGCTTACACGTGGAGCGAGCACACTACGGGCGCGTGAATATTGTATGGAGGCGGCCGGCAAGGACCTTGAGCGGCCGGGCGATAGCGTGATCAAGAATCCACCTGCGCGTGCGTCGGACCACGGACCTCAGTCGTTTTCTAGCTAGCTAGCTTAACTGTCGCGCCGCGCTAATAATATTTCTAGTATTCATTTTGTATCAAATCGCTATTTTAAATCTTTGTGTGTACTCATATTACTTTACTTATTATAATATGTTAACTTCATAATTCTGTCAAATAATACTCTTCATTTCTATGCTTTTCACCTTCATTCTTCCCGCTTCGCTTGCTTGCTATTATAGCGCTTAATAGCCTTAATATACGGGTTAAATTCCCGTGTAGTGTTAGTATAGGTAGCAAACATATCTATACTACAGTCTTATTATATCTTTCTACCTGCCCATTCGCTCTGGGGGTAGCAACAGCATTAAGTACATGCTTGACTCCCTTTTCATTAATAAATGCTTTAAAACTGTCACTTGTAAATGAGGATCCCCTGTCAGAAATAATTCTTCTAGGAACCCCAAAGATGCCGAAATACTCCTTAAGAACTTTAATGGACGTACTAGTTTTAGTGTTTCTTACCGCTTTCAAATAAATATATTTAGTAAAGGCGTCTATTAAAACCAAAATATACATATTGCCCTTACTACTTCGCACAAAGGGACCTGTATGATCAATGTGTATGGTGTCAAAAGGAGCTGCTATTTTTGGGATTGGGTTAAGATAACCAGGTTTTTTTCCACCGGATGATTTTGCATACGCACATTCTAGGCATGAATCTACGTATTTTTTAATAAAACGTCGCATTTTATTAAACCAGTAATTAGATTTAATTTTATCTAAAGTTTTGTCAAAACCAAAATGACCTATATCATCATGGTTTTGTTTTAAAATTTGCCAACGCACTCCTTTTGGCACAACCCATCGATCCCCATCAGCAGTCATTCGAAACAATTTGTCATTTTTTAGTTTGAAATTAGATTTTATATCGACTAAGTCATCATATTTTGGATCTTTAAGAATGCCTATTATTCTTTGAATATCATCATCGGCATTTTGCACAGTAGTCAACCATGTAGACTCTGACACCGCAAAAACTCCGGTTTCCAAACTTGGTACCGGATTTCTACTGAGCGCATCAACGTGGGACATGGATGGGCCTGGTCTATAATCAATTGAAAAATTGTACTCTTGCATCTGTTCCCACCATCGCGCGACACGGGGAAGCATATCCCTTTTTTGGAACGTTGCTTTTAACGAGTTGCAGTCTGTGATTATTTTAAATGATAAACCAACTAAGTAAACGCGAAACTTTTGAAGAGAGGATACAACTGCTAATATTTCCAAGTCATACGATGAGTAATTCTGTTCTTCAGGGGTCGTTTGTCTACTGAAATAAGCAATTGGTCTGAGAACTACATTTTCATCTCTTTGTAAAAGAATTCCAGCTATGCCTATTTTGCAAGCATCGGTATGTAATTCTGTCAACGCGTTAGGATTGTATAATGCCAAAGTAGGTTTTTGAGATAATTCTTTTTGTAAAACTCTAAATGCTGTCTCTTGGTCTGGTCCCCAATGCCATGAAATATTCTTTTTTAACAAATGGGTGAGTGGCTTCGCCAAAATAGAAAACTTGGGGACAAATCTCCTAAAAAAACTAGCTAGTCCTAGAAACTGACGGACGTTATGCTGATTTTCTGGTACAGGGAAACGTTCAACAGCTTCAATTTTTTTTGAACCAGGTCGAATACCTTTTTCCGATACTTCAAACCCTAAGTAGTCTACTGCACGTTTAAAGAAAAAACACTTAGATGGTTTAAGAGAAAGTCCAGCGTTTTTAAATAGATCTAGTACAGACTGCAACCTTTCCATACCTTCAGAAAGAGTTTTACTGGGAATGATTACGTCGTCTAAATATGCCAAAGCTTCTCCATGTCGAGCATTCCCTAATATCTGATTCATTAATCGCTGAAATACTGCTGGCGCATTAACAAGCCCAAATGGCATGCGATTAAACTCGTAATGTCCATCAGGTGTGATAAATGCGGTTTTATGTTTATCATTTTCAGCAATAGGCACCTGATAGTATCCGGATGCCAGATCTAACGTAGTAAACAACTTATTCCCTGCTAAAATATCCAATTGATCGTCAATGAGAGGCATTGGATAATTTTCTTTAACCGTCTTTTTGTTGAGCGCTCGATAGTCAATACAAAGTCGGAATTCACCGGTTTTCTTTCTAACGAGGACTATGGGACTCGCATAAGATGAAGTTGAGGGCCGTATGATATTACTATCTAATAGCTCTTTGATCATTCCTCTAACTACCTCCTTTTCTGCAATAGCCAGTCTATAGGGCCTATAAACTGACGCCGATGTGACCCGAACGCGCCACTGTCGGGTTCCCAAATAACGGTAGGAGGGGTTCACATCGGCGTCGAGTCGACGATGAAGTACCTGGGACTCGTCCTCGACAGCCGGTGGAACTTCGTCGAGCACTTCCGACGTTTGGCTCCCAGACTGCAGCGGGCCGGGGCTGCTTTGAAGCGGCTCTTGCCCAATCTGGGGGGGCCAAACGCCTCCTGCCGGAGGCTCTACGCGGGGGTCGTGCGGTCCATGGCCCTTTACGGGGCACCGGTGTGGGCGCGTTCCTTGAGGCTCCGGCCAGCCCGCCGGTTGAAAGCGTCCCAAAGGGTCATGGCCATCCGGATGGTACGGGGATACCGCACGGTCTCCTGCGAAGCGGCGAGCCTCCTTGCCGGATTGCCGCCGTGGGATCTGGAGGCAAAGGTCCTCGCGCACGTCTGGGAGTGGCGCGAGGAGGCGAAACGCCGGGGCGTAACTCCGCTGCCGCGAGAAATCGCGGCACAGCGGATAGAGCTCCGGCGGGATCTCATGGCGGCATGGAGAGTGCGACTGTCGCAACCCAGCGCAGGGCACGCCACAATTGCGGCGGTAAGACCCCTCTTTGAGGAGTGGCTTGAGAGGCGCCACGGCGTCCTCACCTTCCGCCTGACGCAGGTCCTCACCGGACATGGATGTTTCGGGAGGTTCCTGTTTCGAATAAGGCGGGAGGAAACGCCCGGGTGTTACCATTGTGTGGATCGACCGGAGGACACGGTGGAGCATACGGTGGAGGTCTGCCCGGCTTGGGCAGAGCACCGCCGTGTCCTCGTGGCGGCGATCGGCGGCGGCGACCTCTCGCGTCCGGCCCTGGTTCAGGCCATGGTACGGAGCGAGAGGGAATGGGAAGCCGTCACCTCCTTCTGCGAAGCAGTAATGCTCGCGAAGGAGGAGGCGGAGCGCGAGAGGGAGAGGCAATCTCTACGCCCTCGCGCCCCTAGCCGCCGCAGGAGGAGGAGACACCCTGGGCGTCGGGAGTCGATTGCCGACTCCCGGCCACCGTAGGCGCGGGCTTGCGGACGGCGAGCAATGGGCAGCTCGCCGTCCGGTAAGGACCAGGCCCGAGTCGACGGCGCGTCGTGTTCCACGCGCGCCTCAAAGAGATGTCAGCACCATTGACGGGGTCCGATAGGACCGATGCCTGCCGGGGTCGCGGATTGTTCGAAAGAGTTACCGTGGCCCTGGCGCACAGGCAACTGAAGGAACACGGGTGGGTTTTAGTCAGTAAGAGTCTGACACGCCCTTCCGCTCCGCCCAGAGCGGAAGACGTCATTTGATGATTTCCCACACAAAAAAAAAAAAAAAAAAAAAAAAAAAAAAAAAAAAAAAAAAAAAAAAAGGGCCTATAAACTACCGGTTGATCATCACTTAAGTCTATTTTCATGTTACCGACCGATGTACTACGTAATTCCGTTAAATCCAGAGCAAAACATTCTCGGTAATCATTTAGTAACGACAATAGTTTTCCTTTATCTTCAACACATAGATCATCAGCAATATTTAATTGGGCTTCTGTTAAGGTTGAAGGCACACTAGCTGTACAGTTTGTGACATTTAAAACGTGACATGTTTCCTCTTCATGGGCGACTAGGCCTCGCGCTATTAAAAAGTCTGCTTCGAAGTCTAATCTCGACGAGGGAGCACAAGTAACAACTATAAGTCCCAGACCATTCCGAACATAATACATACCAGATAGAACTGAGTATTTTACGTGTTCTTTATATCGTACACTACCTTCTATGAATATTTCCCCATCAAAACTAGGATCATTACTGTATACCTCGACAATAGTAAGTCCTGACACTTCAGTCTTGTTTTTACAAAATAATTTAATTTTATGGTTATAGCTTTCAAGAATACCCAGGCTCGATATATCTAGACAATCGCTTGTTTTTTTAATTATTATGTGCGACTGTTCTGTAAACGTTTGACCAATCATAAGAGGAAAAGGCATGACATTGTCTGGGACTATGAGCAGGTCTACATTGGCTGCAGCACTATCTATGTTAATACGAACATTAAATTTACCGATAGCACTAACTACTGAATTACCGAAACCCCTCAGGACCGGCAAGTTCTCGGTGTCAAACTGATTACTGATCTTTCGAAACTCAGAATCCTTAATCATAGAGCATTCGCTACCTAAATAAATGAAGGCCTGCATAGAGACCCCATTGACAACAGCCTGTTTGAAATATTTTTGATTAGGCTTTAATAAAACAGAGGTATCGAGTGATAAGCCTTCTTCGTTACTGGCTACTCTTAAAACGGTTTTATCTGGGGTTGGAATTTTAGAGTAGCATTGTTCGGTTTCATGGCCGATTTTACTGCATTTACCACATTTCTTAATTGGACGCTGACACTGAGCAACGAAATGACCTTCTTGTTTACAATTCAAACAACGGGTTTGCTTGCTATTGAGAGAAGTTCGCGACTGTGTATCACTGTTTTTATTTAGAGGACCTCTAACGTTTTTACGGTCGCCAAGTGGTTTTATATTTCTCACGTTACGCAAATATGATAATAATTTATCTGGGTCTGAAAACTTAACAGCTTCGGCGCCCAACCTCACAGATCGGTCGTCAATACCGTGCAAAACGCATTCTACAGCGCGAGTACCTTCTATACCACATCGATTTATTAAACCTATTTTTTCATAGAAGTATTCCTCTAATGAATCGTTAAATCGGGCCCTTTTAGCCAACATGTCACTGAGCATTTGTCCGTAATTTTCTTCCGGAGGGAATGCAGACAGAAGCTTCTGTTGCCATTCGCTCCAGGAGTAAAGGACAGATGATAGACCCTCATACCACCTCTTGGCAACGCCTCTTAACTTGGGTAACGCAAAGTGTACAATTTGTTTTTCAGTCAAACTGTATATAAGTGCACATTCGTTTACTTTGTGTAGCCACATGGTCATAGTCTGTTCTTTCCTACCTGGATCGAATTCTGGTATAGTGTTTTGCATAGACCCTAGTTTATCCAATGAATCAGTTTGGTTCACAGTTTTTAACATTTGAAAAATCTGAGCAATATCATCAATTTTATAAGAATGTGCAGCTGACTCACCCGGATTCCGGATCTGTTCTTCACCAAGATAGCGAAGCGGCTGATGAGTTCCTGAAGGCCGGTTCTGTGTGCCAGAAGGCCACTGTTCAGGTTGGCCGCAGGGCTGCCTGCCTCGTTGAAGACTGCGTGACCTCCCATCATCTTGGCCGCGCATCGAACGTCTATCGCGTTGGTTCCGCGGTGATTGCTGATCGCGTCGCCTGCGCGGCGACTGCACATCCCGTTCATTGCGCGGCGACTGCCCTTCACACCAACTGCGCCCATCGCGTCGACTGCGCGGCGACTGCCCATTATGCCGGCTGCGCGGTGACTGCCCATCGCGCCGACTGTGCGGCGACCGCCCATCGCGCCGACTGTGCGGCGACCGCCCATCGCGCCGACTGTGCGGCGACCGCCCATCGCGCCGACTGTACGGCGACCGCCCATCGCGCCGACTGTGCGGCGACCGCCCATCGCGCCAACTGCGCGGCGATTGCCCATCGCTTTGGCGGCTAGGCAATCGCTCATTGCGTTGGCTGCGAGAAAACCAATCATCGCGTCGGCTGCGCGGTTGTACCTCACGACTGTTCTGCTGCACTATGCGTTCCCTGCATGTCCTCATTGTCAATATAGGACTCGGAGTACGATGTACCGGGCTGCGCGATCGATGTACATCAGATCGGCCGGTAGAGTGCCGTGAAGGTGTTTGTCCCGCAACAATATCACTAAATTCTTCCATTTTATCTGGAAATTAGGAAATAACGAAAGCAAACTACGCAGATTTAGCCATAACACAATTAAAAAAAAAAGAAAAAGAAATAAAGATACTTATATTTCTATATTAAAACGAGTGTCAAATTCGAATCCCACTTCTGATATGTAAGGTCGCCGTACTCTTTTGTAGGACAATCTTACCTAATCTATATTACTTTATTTTAAATTGTGTGGACCATAAAGAATATAAATGTAGGTGTGAAATAAATATACCAAACTCGAATTCACTAATTTATATTTTATTATAATGTGTAAGAAAAACATTCAAAATCATAATAACATTAATTTTTGCATAAAATAAATAATAAATCATAGTTACTTACATTTTATGATTAGACTTAGAGGTGCGCACTCTACAATCACTCGAACTGAAGAACCCGTTTGCTTTTTTTTTTTTTTTTTTTTTTTTTTGGAAGGGCAACTCGCAGTTTTGACCACTGGGGGTCGTGGCTGCTTAACCGGTCTGTCCTGTGGTTGCCTTTCGGATTTTACTCTAAAAGGCCTCCAGCCAGGAGCGGAAAAATTTAAAACTAAAACTTAAATGATAGATGACCGCACGCTAAGGGCACCCCCTGTGGGGTACGGACCTCGGCTTAGGGCGTCATCGGGAGAGGGCAGCGCGATATTGGGGACGGGCTGGATCAAAGGGTTTATAGTATCATGATTATTAAACGGGGAATTTAAAGCTACAGGCTCAGCTACGGCGCGGGCTGAGGCCTCATCGGACTGGGGACCCGTTTGCTTGTGCAACAACCGTTTTTATACGCCTACTAAGTGGCGGGAGTTATGAGTCACACAACACGTGCGTTTGTTGTTGCAAACGCACGTTTCGTTTTACGGTGAGCACAAACATACTAGATTTTTACATGTATTTATTTTAGCATTTTATATTTAATTATACATCTATATTGTCAACCCTGTTATTGAACTATACATTCTGACACAGCTGTGTACGTTCTTTTGTTTGTTATTTTGTTGCTTTATTGTCTAGCACGTATTTAACTTGACTGTCGGGATCTTACGTACCGAAGATTCTAAGAAATTCGTTAATTTGTTTGTTGTGATTACCTTGCACGTGTTTACCACGGCTGCTAGATTGTCGTTAGGTTGTTTTGCATTGTCTATACGTTATCAATTTATCATATTCTATTAGTTGCACACAAACTTTCAAACTTATGAATTAATACTTAATATAATTGTAAAATTATAATGACTTTTCTTCTCTCCATTTAACGACAACTCTCAATAACGCCATAAAATGCGCAGCCCCTTAAGTGTTGTTATATAGAGTTTAGACTGTATAACAAAATTAAAAGGAAAACTATCACAGCTAAGTAGGCTTTACAAGTTTACGAGTAATAGTCGACCAATTTACGTTTGCGGTTGGAACGTATCGGAGAACATATCTTTTAACTACAGTGTTAAGTTTGTTCTTGGAATATAATCAGCCCTACTACGGAACCCTTAATTGTGCGTGGTTTATGTGTGGTGGTGGTTACTTGGCCGGTTTTTTGTATATTAAATATTAATTGTATTATTTCTTATTTTTACATAAATATTGTCTTTTCAGGTTGTGTTCTTTAATACATAACAGGTGTGCCACCGCTGCTGGCAGCGAATTAATGCCAATTTTGTACAAGACACTCAAGTTGCAGTGCCTGCAAAAGAAAATTTTGGGGAACCACATATTCAAGTGGAGGCAGAGGTCGGCGACGGTAACCAAGAAACTCTTTATCTCTCCGATTACGTTAGAGGCCCTAATTCCTCTAGTCAATGCATTTTAAATGATTGCTACAACCCTGGACGATAAAGAATTTCTAACATGATAAGAGTGATGGTATTAAGCACAACGTTTGTTTATTCCGGAACATGCAAGAGCTTGTACCGAGCACCTGCAAAGTTACGAATGGATCTCACTAATTGGACGTTGTAACGTTTCACATAATTTTAATGCTGCTCAAGTCACAGACATGTCAAATATTATAATATCAGCTGATAATCAAGTAAATGTATTGGACCTTGAATTATTGGGCTCAATAACTGAAAATGTTATGCATTTTTGGACTGGCCTCACTCCACAGCACCAACACAATAAAAAAACAACAATTTAACACCATTTTGGAAGAAACTTCATCTTTAACGGAAGCTTCTAATCGACCACGAACTGTACTCGGTGTTTACTTATCAAAACTTCGCACGGGAGAGCCAAACGAAAGACTTGCAACATTATTTAATCTTTCGCGCAGAACGTTGGAAAGAAACTAACATTAGCTAGGGAAAAACTAATGTCAGATTTTGTTTCCATTCCTTTATTCTGTAGCGGCATCTACAACGCCACATGCGAACTACGCGTCAGACTGACGTCACGCAAAATCCTGCATCGCGCAATCAGAGTTTACCGCGCAACTAGCATATATACAACATCCCGACATCAATCGTCGGGCAGTTGCCCACCAGACACGACACCCGTCTGGTCGGAGGATCCTCCCTTTTCCATAGAGTATGAGTGAACTTTACACCCTGTTCCTCATACCTCTATACTGGTGACCCCGAACATGAACGTCAGCGCAGCCTTCGTGCAACTACTTCAGCGTTACGTCATCATCATCACTTCCGCAAGCTTTAGAGCGGCGAGTCACACAGCCAGCCAGCACCCACGGCTTCTACGGGTATCCTGACCACCAGCATGCAGCGACCGCGCATACCTGGTCATCACCCTCAGCCTCATCAGCAACCTTGGCACAGCACACTGCACTCTCGGCCGGTCCACAAGCAGAGCCTTCAAACCCTCTCCTGGTCGATGCCAGCAGTCAGCCTCAACCCGGCGCTGTACCACATCCGACGCACTGGAGCATAACGCAGCGCCACCCCGACTCACTGGGGAATCTTCGCAGACAGTTCCGACTCACCGCGAACTATGCGACACCCGGTTCCGACTCACTGGAACCTCAACTGGCCCTGGCAAGCATCGCAAGATACAAGACTCAGCCCACTATCGACCTCCGGTCTCCAGGGGGGAGTGATGTAGCGGCATCTACAACGCCACATGCGAACTACGCGTCAGACTGACGTCACGCAAAATCCTGCATCGCGCAATCAGAGTTTACCGCGCAACTAGCATATATACAACATCCCGACATCAATCGTCGGGCAGTTGCCCACCAGACACAACACCTGTCTGGTCGGAGGATCCTCCCTTTACCATAGAGTATGAGTGAACTTTACACCCTGTTCCTCATACCTCTATAATTCCTTTAGGAATGGAAACAATGGGAAGGTTAAAATATAACGAGACAAAACATGCTCGAAAGAAACTTGTTCTTGCCAAGGGAAATATTTGGAAACGCTCAAAACACAAAAGCGATTGTCATCTGTGATGGTACTTACTTGTATATAGAAAAAAGTACTAACTTCCTTTTTCAAAGGCAAACATATAGCCATCACAAATTCCAAAACTTGCTGAAACCATTTTTAGTAGTATGATGGATACATTATTGATGTACTTGGCCCATATGCTGCGACTACAAGTGATGGAACTATTATGTCAAGAATATGCAATGATGAAAATAATTCCTTTCATTCGATTTTATACCGAAACGATGTTTTCATCCTAGACCGGGGCTTCAGGGATTGCATATCGGATCTTGAATCTTTGGGATATGAAGCACATATTCCTCTGACGAAAGACAGAAATTAAACTCAATTAACAAACGAGCAAGCCAATAAATCGAGATTAATTACCATACGTCGTTGGGTGGTCGAAGCAGTAAATGGCAAGTTTAAGAAGAAACTGCTTCGACAAGATTATTTCAATAGAGCATTACCACATGCATTTGTTCATTTTAAAATACTGTGCGTCGTGTTCCACGCGCGCTTCAAAGAGATGTCAGCATAATTGACTAGGTCCGATAGGGCCGATGCCTGCCGGGGTCGCGGATTGTTCGAAAGAGTTACCGTGGCCCTGGCGCACAGGCAACTGAAGGAACATGGGTGGGTTTTAGTCAGAAAGAGTCTGACATGCCCTTCCGCTCCGCCCAGAGCGGGAGAGGTCATTTGATGATTTCCTACCCAAAAAAAAAGGGAAGCAACCGACAACAGGCTTGCACAGGATATAATTAATGTTATTAACGAGAAGCTTCATGTACCTAACAAATTATATAATTATGTTACTTTAAAAAATCTTAATAGGCAAAGAGTTGCATGGACAAACATGGAAGCTAAAGATCCACAGTTAGATGACTTTCCACAATTAAGTGTAGATGATGTGTTCATGATTTCTTTAGGCTCATACCAAGTTAAACTTGCGAAATCATACTGTAGTGAACATTTACGTGATGGTGGTGTATATACTATCGAAACAAACCGTAAAAATAATTTACACGACTTGCAATTATATAATATACAACAAACACATGTATGGTTACTTAGAGGGCGTATACAATCACGGCACGTAAGATCTAAAACTTAAAATTAAACTTACTTATTAATAAACAGAGACCAAGTAGGTAGAGACTCTATTATTGAGTATTACTGCACATGCTTGACGGGCAGACGTACAATTGGAAGTTGTGCCCACGTAATATCCGTAATCTGGTACTTAGGAGTAGGTAGACACGGAGACGGATTCCATCGACCAGCGATTCACCTAGACGATATACTGATTGGTGGAATATAATAACATAACAACATTATGCCTGTATTCCCCGAAAGATTACGCAGAGGTGTACCTATAGCACACCCACATTTCGTCAGTTATTTTTAAGTCTTATGTAATAGGGGGCGAGCCTATTGCCATCAATCTGGCACAAATCCAGACTCCGAACTACTACTGAGCAATTCCAGATGGTAAAACCCAATACCACTTTACCCGACCCGGGAATCGAACCCAGGACCTCATGTTCAGTAGAAGTGCTTGCGACCACTACACTCGTTTGTCAGTAAAATCAAAGCAACATTATATTCCAATCTTATTTTTCAGTTTCAAATCAACATCATTATCTACTATTATTAGTAACTAATATTAGTATAGAATGTATTTGTATCCAATAAGATATGTTAATTATAAAAAATAATTCTATTTTCTGTATGTACATATATATCTGTTGATTTGTATAACTGTTGTGCAAATATCTGTTGTCTTGTAACCCATACAATTAAAATAACATTAAAAAACAAGCTAGTGTTTTATTTATTTTTTAGAAAATATACTAATCACATAGATAATAATAACAATATATTTTTCTTTATCATGAGATAAAAATAGTGGTTGCACATATTTATAAAATATTTTATGATATTTCATGAAAATGTATTGAAACTGAATTTTCGCACTCGAATTCAACTTTGCTCCCATAATATAAAATAAGTACAAGCAAAAACCCTTCACTTGACGAAGTGTCATGTCTGTCACAAAAGTGCCCATGGTCCTTTAACTGAAAATTATAACATGGAAAAAGTTATCAATATCTTTAGTACTGGCAGTCACCAGTCGGACAACTGATTAGAAAAAAGTGTAACTTACGTTATAAAATTGAATTTTGAAATTACAATACATCTTTTATTTATAATGTCATCACATTAGACAGTTTGCCGCTTTTTCCTTATTAATTTAGTTAGGTTACATTTTGAGGCCCGCTTGTGCGTTCATGAGTTATCCTAAATAACTCGGAGTTAACAGCTAACTCACGGACATCTCGTACGCCAGCCCCGCTCTGTCGCCGCGTGTCATCGACTAGCGCGTCATGGAAGGGGTGGAGATGTATTCCGTTGGCCACTTGACCCAGTTGCGCGTTTAATTGGGTTAAATTAATAAATGTTGAGTTTGTAAACTCGGAGTTAAGTAATTAACATTTTAACTCTTATTACGCGTTGCGCCACTAAAAAGTAACACCGGGTTAGTTAACCAGGCATTAGTGATTTTTGAGTTGGGAACATTGCAGTTCAATCGACGAAACATAATGTGCCCTGATATGTAATCCGACCAAAAATGGATAAATGAACAACGAACGGATATTGTAATACCCACACAGACAACTTAGCCCAGAATACCCATATCTTATACACTACGATACATAAAACTTTCTTGTCTTTGAATTTTATGACATGACATTTCATTTTAATCGTATTGTATGTGGTTTCCATGGAGATTTACTTTATTGATTGACGAAAACATCAAATAAGGAAAAATATGTTTTAAGTCAATGATTTCAAAAGGATTAGAAGTCATTACTATATATGTCTATGTTTTAAGTTTTTTATAATTTGTATTTATTTTTATATAAGTTCATGAATATAGGTATTGCTTGCTGATATAGTAACTAATTTTCACTTACTACAACGTCGAACTATATTAAATACAAAATAAGTTATCAGCCTTAGAATAATAACGCATAAAAGCCGCGTCTAGAACAAAACACGAGCGATATCGTGTGTCCACTTAATTTTCTTTGTATGCGTGAGCCGAATGTGTCTACGTTCCTCAAACGCACACAAATATAGATTTCAGTGATACCATTACCAGGCCGTTACCCACAAAAATATGGAAAAACGAACTACTATGTTGCTGGATCAAATCAAGACAAGTATTTTATGTTATCAGGAACTGGATAGCATGAAGTTGATTTTTCGTGTAATATGACATCTTTTTACGGAAAGTAAAATTCAATTTAAGTATTTAAAAATAAAAGGAAGTAAATTAACCATTAATCGCATGAAGAATAGGATACCGTTCAATGCGTTTAGAATGTTTGATGTGTGATATTATAGGCATGTATTAGTTGCTGACATGTAAAAAAATTGGGTTTGATATTAATTAATAGCACGTGTTGTATTTTAATGGGAAAGTATGATTGAGAAAATTACAAAAGTGAAAAACATGTTAATCAATAATATTGTAATCTTTATTTTACTACTCTTCGAACCAACATTTTATGCTTATCATTTAACCTTGCAGTTGCAACTGTACTAGGTAGAGGTATATCAATAACTATTTTTTTTTTGCGAAACAAATGTAAGAACAAAATTGAAAGGAGTGTGGGTATCTTTTTCCTTACAAATAGCAACACTGTATTGTGATAACTTAGGTTAGTAGAATTTTTGTTTGATGATCGATTTACGTAAAAATAATGTATAAAATGTAAGTACTTACTTGTGAAATGTAATTTGATCACATATTTTTTGTTTTCCTGCATTGCTATGACATCCCTTAACGCTACAAACTGTCATTTTAAATTATTTACTCGCGATCTGTGTTCGACAGAACGGGACCTTGAGTACTGACGGCTCGCCGAGAGAAGTTAGCCACTATGGCTAAGTTTTAGTTGCCTCACTTTTTGCACTCGTACTAGGTTTCTATGCGTTATTATTCTAAGTTATCAGCGGTACCTCATAACGTCAATTTATTTTGACATTGCTAACACTAAACCAGAGTTAAGCGACTTAACTGGCCCACATCGATGGGTTTAATATTTAAAAGTTTAACCCTAGGTTTACCTCAACTCTTGCTGGCGCAAGATTAATTATTTGATTAATCCTGGGTTAGCTGTTAACTCAGAGTTATTTAGGATAACCTATGAACGCGAAAGTGGGCCTTAAAATGTTAATTAGGTACTTAAACTCCGAGTTTTCAATCTCTACATTTATTCATTTAACCTGACAAAACGCGCAAGTGGCTCTTAGGTATGTATTCGTGCCAAGTTTCAAGTTTATTAACTCAAGGAATAAGATTTTTCATTCAAACAAAATCTCCCCTTTTCACCCCCTTAATGGTCGAATTTCCAAAAATCCCTTAGCGGATCCTACGTCATAATAACTATCTTTGTGCCTTTCAGCCCAATCCATTCAGTGGTTTGAGCTATGTGTTGATAGATCAGTCAGTCAGTCACGGTTTCCTTTTATATATATAGACTTATAGATACCCCTTTTTTACTTATTAATGTAGATTTAGTTTGAGCATAGACTTTTGAATATCTTAGAACCTGGGAATCAAACTCGGGATCACTAGAACAGCAAGGCAGCTATTATGAACTAAGAACCAACCCTAGTGAAATGATAAGACAGACACATGAATTAATTTCTCTTAAGTATATATTTATTTTACGTAAGTAGGTTTATTATAAAACAACACAGTTTGAATAATATGAATAATGCAATAAATAGTATGGCGATAAAAATATTCAAGTCGTTTAAATTCATTTTTGTCCTCGTCGGTATCCTCCGTTCAAACTTAAACCTATATGGTGCCACCGACTTTTGCGTTTGAGTTTCCGTTCATACTTGGCATTACGGCGGAACTCAAGCCACTCTTCGCGCTTCTGGGGGATACTGGGCCCATATGTTGGTTTTGGCCTGAACGAAGTTCTGATAGTCTGTAAATAAACATTGACAATACTTATTATAATGTTAGTTGCACTTAGCTTCTAACGTTTCATAAGTGCCCATATTGGTTTATGTGAAATAAAATATTTTGGTTTGATTTGATTTGAGTTAATTAAGTACTTATGTCACACGATTAGCTCCAGCCGGGATTTAACATGGTACTTTTACACAATCTACCTAAATAAAATAATTTGATAATCTACATTAAAATGGTTCAAAAGATATTCGTGCCGTTAGATCATCGATATCTGTAGACAGAAAAAATATGTTTGTTACTAAGTGGTACGTTTACTAGGGGTTTTTTTACAAGGTACTCACCTCAACAAAAGTATTAGATTTATATTTCCAGAGTGTAGCTAACATGAATATGGGAATCAATGCTATTCCCAAATATTGAAGAATCGCACCAGCAACTGAAAAATAAGACTAATTAGTTTGCGCAAATAGTGTACCTAAAGATAATATACAAGAAAGAGTAGATTAACAATACGCACTATAAGCACTATTCGGATATTCATACGTTCCGCCGAAAAATAATTTTTCTGTTGTAATCAGAGAATAGAAGAATACGGCCATCATCATGACTGGAGTAATAATACCCCAACACATGCGCCAGTAAAATGAAGTCTTTAAACCCAGCATAAATTCAATGTCGAGGCACATGTTTTCCAAACCTGGAATATAAAGACAGTTATTGAAAAAGTCAAAAATGCTCATCGGGCGAATAAAACGTCTACAGCCCGTTGTGATCTCTTCAGTGATTGTCCACTACGCGAAATACATGTAAATAGTGACTTTTATTATATACCACAACGCATAATAAGCTGAAGCCACGACATGTTCAGGACATTGCCCGTGCCCCGAAAAAAGAAGTTAACAAAATAAGATGAAAATGAGAATTATTTTTCGAAATCATAGAATAGATCAGCAGCATTAAGTAATTCAGTTTTACCGTAAACCCAAAATACGCCTATAGTCTCAACAATTGCAGCAAACAATCTCATGAACGTTCCACCGTAGTAATCTACTATTTCCAGAACGTACTGCCCGCCCTGTAACATTGAAAAAGTAATGGAAAGCATAAAAAGCGATGTTAAAGACAAAGTTGGAAGTAAGTATTTTTCACTTCTCAAGACAGTGGAGTAACTAACTGTAAGTACCATCTGAGGCCCGTGGCAAATTCATTGGATGCGGTCCCACTAACAATCATCTTATTGTAATTTAATTTGGATAAATCACTGCAGTACTCGTAGTTACCCAACAGTATTACTAAAATATTGTGTGCATTTTATTTAAATATGTAATACATTTAATTTTCAAAAGCATAGGGTATTACACATTTATAATTAAATAACAATTTAATCTTAACAATATATTTATTAATAAAATTCTTTTCTCCGAGCTTTCTGTTCCGCAAAAGTATCAATAACACCATCAAATTTTAAAGATGGGGCCATAGAATTTTCAATAGACAAAATAGCCAAGTTACGTAGCCTGTCTTGTCCCATAGAGTTCCTTAAATAGGTTTTTATTAATTTTAGTTTCGAAAATGATCTTTCAGCACTAGCTGTAGTCACAGGCATTGTAACAAATAATATTAATGCAGTACATACTTCAGGAAAGCTGCATGACATAAAATGTTTCTTTATTATTAATAAATCAAAAGGTTTTGTAATACACGAAGACTTTTCTATTTCGTCTTTGAAGGTGGACTGAAAACTGAGAATTTCCCTGGCAAATGATTCAGAGGTCTTTTTTATATATTTCAACCATCGATCACTAATAAAGTACTAGACACACAATCAGCGACAAAAAATGTCCTCACCGAATGAAGACCCACTTGAACACTTGGGTGCTCTTTTAATCTAGTAGCATTCGAACGCTCCGATGGTTATCACGCCTCAGCGGTCGTTACAAACTGTAAAAATCACACGTATAGGATGCTAAAAAAGGATGGCGTTTAATATTTTCGGTAAGTATTAATATTATCATTATATGATTGTTATCACTGTATTGTAAATAATGGTATTTTGTCAAGAAATCATCGTAAAAACATTTTTTAAATTAAGTTGTAGTAAGCATCTCAATTGTAAAGACTTACGAAAAACGTATTAATCATACCTACTATCGCAAGCCCACTTAAATTGTTCGGGTTATGTGCGTTGATTCTGTTCCATTTGTTGGAGACGCTATTGTTTCTTTTTTATTATTAAAGTTAGTTTTTTCTTGTTTAATGAGACTTCTTTACTGATTCTGATTTAATGTTGATAAAGGGCATGTAATAAAATTAAAGATTTGAGATTTAATTTTTGTTTTTTTAGCTTTCCTTGAGAATCAGTGAGGTGTGGAGAATGGATATTAGTTATAGCACGTCAAAGATCCGAAGGATTCTTCAAGCCAACCCAAAGAAGCGTTGTATATACATTAAGAGGGCGCAGTAAGACAGAAAAAAATCAAGTTTCACCCGCGCCTCTTTACCTACCCCTCTCATCAAACACGACAAAAACAAAACACAATCCCTTCCCGCCAGCAGAAACTTTTCGCCCGGCGTATATTTAGGCATTGAATTTGAATTTTGTGTGTAGTGTGTATACGCAAAATAATCAGATGAAACTGTTTTATTCAATTTACCTATGTGTACAAGTAGGTATATTATTAAATAGTATTGTATGTCCGTGAATCTGTTACCGATGCTGGTGGGATGTTAGATTGGAGATTAGACTGACTTAAATGAAATAAAGACTAAATGTTACTTCAAGATACGGCCTATAAATTTTCGATTCCGAATTGAAAGACAAACCTAACGTTGTAGTTGAAAAAATATTGTTCCATACATTATGTAACATAACTACAATTGAACAATTTTCAGATACTTTCCTGTACCTATTCCTGTACCTTGCTTCTTGTCTTTCATGATTTTAGGTCAACGACATGTATCTTATGGGTTTTAATTTATTTGCGAGTGGCAAGATATGCGAAATGAATGGCAATTTATGCCAAGATACTAAGTCAACGTTTTAGAAGCTCGTTTTTTTTACAGCTCCAAAGGACCGTTTATCTAATTATTTGATATCAATTTCAACTTGATACCCCCACGCATTCCTGAGATAAGCGGTCAGATAGATGGAAAACAAAGTGATCCCATAAGGGTTTCGAATTTTTCTTTTGAGGTACCGAACTCTAAAAAGCAAAGCACTTCCATCAAAGTACTATAATACTACATACCCATAATACTACCTACATGATGGTGAAAATAATTTCGATAAAATTGCTTTTTGATGATATAAAAGCGTATCATTATAATCGCATCACTTACCTTCCGCTTTTTTACTTTGAGAAAATGAAATCAATTGAACAAAAATGTCAATAAAATAAGAAAATAAACATTCGCAAATAAATTAAAATCCATATGATACATCCCGTTGACCTAGAATCATGATTTTTTGGCAAGAAGCAAGATCTCACAGCACAAATAGGTACCTCGAATGGTTTTTCAATTAAAATATTTAAACGAAGTATGACCATTGTCCACTCCCTTTATTTTCAATGAAATTCTTCAGTAGGTAAAACATCTGTTTATTTTGCCTATACTATATGCTAAGCTTGAATTCATAATCTTAAATCATAGTCATGTTTTGGAACTAGAAACTCAATGCTGGCGTGACAAAGTTCAAATTCCAATGTAACCAAATTTTATTTAGGACCTTGTACAAGTTGGACGTCACGACGTCTTCGTGGAAACCAGTGTTAACCAAGTAAAAAAATATAATGGTATATCGTGGATATTGCATTGCAGGATCGTGCAAATTCAATTAGCAACAGTGTTACCAAGTAAAAAATAATATTGTTATGGTGGATTTTGCACTGTATTGTGCAAAGTCAAATGGCATGTGTCATGAAAACCTATCCTGCGCGGATCACGAGTAGAAAAAAGTCCTCGCCGAAAACATTTGTGAAAAACAGGCCAATTTCGGAACAAATAACTAGGGTACATTATTCGGCTTTACCGACAAAATAATTGGCATCTATTTATATGGGTGCCAAAGAAAGTCGAAAGTTTATTAGGTTCCTCTTTTGTAACTGTTGAAACTTTAGCTTTGAAAAGCAAGCTGGCAGTCACAAGCAATGTGATCCGTCACAATCTTTACTCATCCCCACCATAAGAAGGGATCTAGTCAGGAGAACACTATCCGTATGAAAACTGTCATGTCCCGTGCACACCGTTTCGTACTTGTGTCCGCAATAAACCCTATTTTAGTTTTCCGATTTATTTATTTTGTAAACTCCAATAATATTATTATACCAATAACCTACCCATATGTAAAATTTTGAGTTTCAACTTGATTCGGGGGTTTTGGTCAAAAGTCGCTCGAAATGGGTCGTCTAAGGTTACCCTTACACGAAATTTGTCAACGAAAGTGGGAGTAAAAGAATTTGGTTCTTTATTTAATAGTAATAAGATCTAAAATCTCCAGCACGAACTCTATGTTGTAAATCTCGGCAAGAAAATTGACTGAAGTGGAGAACAATGGCGCTAGTTGTACTATACCAGTGAAAAATCTGTCAAATAATTGTATGTCATCTTGAGTTTTCAAATATCAACATTGAATTATTATAATATTTTTATTTTATAGTTTAGCCGCGGTATTTATTTAGTTTATCAATTCTTAACGATTTTAATAATCGTTTCGGAAGTGGTTTTAGTGATTTTTTCATGTTTTGTATTTCACAGTTTCATTCCAACAATGTGATAAATTACGAAAATATTATTTACGCAAATAAATTAAATCGCAGAGCAGCAGAAAATTCAAGCGCAGTCCTCTCGTCTCAACAGAGCGACGGCGACTGATTTGTGAAACAAAAATATGCTTGAAGTTCCCGCAACGTGCGACGGAAGATGATTTCTTCCACGAACTAAAAACGTCGTAAGTGCTTAAAGCTTCTAGTCGTAATAATACCAAAAATAAAAGGAATTTCAAAAAATGCCTGCACAATTTTTTTCGCCTTGTCTTGATACAGATAATTATTAAAAAATTATCCTATTAGTCATTAGCATATTAAGTACAAATTGAAAAAACGTGAAAATTAGGGGTAACTTCGTGATGATATTTTATCGAGAAAATTTTAACGTATTGTGTTTCTGTTCCACAAAAAGTTTCAAAATATCATGTAGTTACTCATACTATTTTTATTTTATACCTAAGTCTTCTGAATTTCACGAAAAATTAAATTGTAGATAGGCCATTTTGGTTACTACCCGCTCTTAAGCTAAACAAAATTTAAAAAGATTACCATTTATAATTACAGTATAATCAAAAAAATATTGGGCAGCTCGACTCCACTCATCCCTAGTCTTAGCGGCGAGCCTCGGCCGTAAAATTGTATTGCTCTTATTTGGCACTTTGTAATTCTGACTTTAAAATGTACGTGTAAGGTTGAATTTGTTTTGATGTGTTGACCAGCGAGTATCGATCGTAATATTTTTTATTGCTTGTTGTACATAGCTTTGTGAATACAACTTTAAGCATTGCGTTTAAGATAGAATTTTCATTAACATATATTTATTTCAACTAGAATTAGGTAAATACAATTGCGACAGTTTTAAGAGAACTTTTATTTGTATTTGGGATTGTGTATCTAGTTCTTTATTAGTGATGGATGATTTCAACAAATTCTAGAGCTTATTTTAATATATCAGTATCATTTACATTTTGTAATGTGGCAGGTTGCAATACACTGAAATTGGAAACAATTTCATTCATTGGAAGAAAACGCGATTTCAGTTGATTATTAATTATGTCCAATAGTTGTTGTTGCTGTTGTTATTATATTATTGTTATGTTTACTATTATTATGTCGTAGTTACTCGATAAAATACGTTCACTTTGAATGAACTTTCCGGATCTTGGAGACGCTCATCTTCGCAAAGTTCGTCAAAATGGCGTTTCACCTTCCTCTGACGAGTTTTAGAATTTCAATTTGTATATGGTCTTTAGTTGTGTCTAAATGTAATTGATTTTAAGTAGGTACTTATATAAAATTAATAATTTTTACAACATTTTGTTAAAAATGTTAGGTTACTTCAGAGCTCGCGGCCTCTTGGGCTGGGGGCACCATCGGGCTGGGGGCGCGTGGCATTTTGCCAGCCCTGCCACCCTATAGTAACGCCACTGTCTCAAGATGAAAACTGCTGGTATATTCTGTAAGAATCTCACCATGAAAACTTAGGTGCAGTGGGGTATCATTCCACTGATGCTAGAGATTGACACTATTGACAACTCACTTCACTAAGTTTTCACGGTGAGGTTCTTGCAGGATAGACCGGCTTTTACTGATTTAATCATTCGCGGTTCCTTAGCCATATCATTTCTGTTATAAACACAAATAACTTCTCTCTGTCTCTCTCGTCATTTGTTCGATTATATCTTGAGAATATGTTTTTTTTTAATCCTTACCGGGGTTACGTACACAAGCCCAATTAAAAAGCATCCTGAAGATAACATCGCGGACATGTAAATAGTGGGCACCTTCGGGAAAGCGTCCAGAAAAATTGTGTTAATTGTTGAAAATAAGGCTACTCCTGAGCCCACACCAAGCACCGCCATCATCAAGAAGAACAATGCAGCAAAGAGCTGAAACAAAACAAGAACTGTAAAAAAGGCCAAGTCAACAAAAATCCGTCATATAACTTTTAAGAAAACTAGAAATAACGCAATTATGTTAGGTTAATTTAATAGAAGAAAAGACACTCAAGTTTAGTCTTAGTGTTTGATTTTGGCGATTTACATTTAATGAATATTTTATTAAAAACTAACTCAGAAACCTAATCGCTATATAATATTACTGCAGGGCAAACGCCTCGGATAATGCACGAGCATTTATCACCACGCTTGCTCGAGGCCGGTTGGCGATTTCCGACTTAAATTAACTATAAGTCCAGGTTTCCTCTCGATGTTTTTATTTCACCGATGTCAGTAATGTCTAAGAAGATAAACTCAGAAAGTACATATGAATTGAAGAAGTCACAGTGCAGTCACTTGCTCGGATTTGAACCGAAAACCTCGTGCGCGAGAGGTGAGTCTAGAGTCGAGAGTATAATTGCTACAAATTGGTACTTATGTACAAAAAAGGTGCACAAAATAATAGTACTTAAAAGGTATATCTAATTATTTACTTGTGGTACAAACGGTGACTGTGCTATAGCGTCTGGATAAGAGATGAAAGCAAGACTAGAACCTCCAGCAGTTGTACCGAGAACATCATTTATATTGTCGTAGCCAAGTTGAAACGCGAGGTTCCCCAGAATACCGAATATAGTGATGCCCGAGATTAAACTCGTGAACGTGTCCAACGTGGTAACAATTAACGAGTCTCTGAAATCAAGAAAAAAGTTGTTAAGTATACAGATCAATACTGATACACATTTATTATTATACTAGCTTTTGCCCGCGGCTTCGCCCGCGTGTATTGATTTACCGGGATAAAAAGTATCCTATGTCCTAATCTAGGTCATAGTCTACCCATGTGCCAAATTTTATCCAAATCCGTTCAGCCATTTTAGCGTGATTGAGTAACAAACATCCAAACATCCACACTTTCACATTTATAATATTATATATATATATATATATATATATATTATAGTAGGATGATACCTACGTTTTAACTAGTTTTGCTTACTACATTTCTAATTAATGTCAAGCTCAATCAACATCCACTTTTTTAGTTGAAGGCATTGTACTTAAAGCTTAGTAAATTCCACGAAGTAATACAGGTAAATTCTCATTTCTCCTTTAGAACCATATGGTATGTTCATAAACGAGAGAAACATAGCAAAGGTTCTCTGTTATTTTTGGATTGTTAATGATGTTTTAGGCGGCAAGACGGTTGTTTATATCGGTTAGCTACGACCTGCTCTAAATTATTTAATACATCTTACCTGTAAACATTTTGGGAAAACTTGTTGAAAGACGAGAACATGATAAGAGCTCCTGAGCAAGCGGAGAGAGAGAAAAATACCTGTGTCACTGCCGCATACCACACCTGAAAGTATAAAAACTCTTAATCCTTTTAAAGTTCCTTCCTTAACACTACAAAGTTTAAATGCCCAGTATTCATGTTTGGCCGTGTCCTAAACAAAAGCAATCGTCGCAAGAATACGCGATCGTCGCGTTCATATGTCACTTTTTGTTCGGAGAACCGAAAGGCGCCCTATGTCGGCGCGACCACGCGTTCCGGTACACCGAACAAAAAGTGACGTATGAACGCGGGTAATATTCGATGTATGCTTTCCTATAGTTTAGATACATGAGAGATCTATTATTATAACAAAAATATTGTGGGTTAATGCTGTGTGTGTATTTAGTTGATAAGTTAATAAATAAATTTAATAATATACTTACTTTCATTTCCAAGATTTTATGCCATTGTGGTGTAATAAAGAACAAAATTCCCATGCTAGCGCCGGGTAAAGTGACAGCCCTGGAAACAAACGTAACGAATATATAAATATACACTCGCGGTCAAATAATACGGGTCGATGACGAAACTGTCTAGCTTGCAAATTAATAATAAAATTACATGCGTGAAACTAACTTTATATTACAGAGAATTTTAATATCGTATGAAATAAAACCTTAAATGGTCTACAAAGTACCCAATTAAAAAAACCTAAAACCTCAAATTTGGAAATGAATTCAATTCGCGGTTGTTTTACTTTTGCTTGTTTTCTCACTTTTGTTTTCAATCTGTCAAATCAAAATGATAAAAGGCGGTCATTGTCGTCTTTCACAATCATTATTGAATTACTATCATGTCGCTAGTACCTGAAGAATGTAGGTACACGTATCCTCACTATGTTAGAAGAAGGCAAAAGTGACCGAAGTACAGCAAGAACAATAAGCGTGTCACTTTTTATAGTTCAGCGAGTTGTTAGAACATAAGAAGACCGGAACCGGCAGACCGAGATGTACTACGGCTCGAGAGGATCGATTTATTGTTACGACCATGCTCCGAAATCGGCACCTCACGGAAGTTGAAGTAACAAATCAACTTCGAGAGACCCGTAGAGACGACGTAAGCGAGCGGACTGTAAGACGGCGGCTCCTTGAAGCTAATTTGACCCCACATAGACCGCAAATGGTCCAAAACTTGAAAGGGAACATCGGGTAGCAAGATTACTTTAGGCCCGCGAACACGCACAATGGGGAGACGAAGAATGGGCATGAGAAATGTTTTTTGACAAATCCAGATTTATGCTGTATGCACATGATGGGCGGCGAAGAGTCTGTTGACGGCTTTGTCCTCGAGTGTAGATGCATTACAACTTCAAGCACTAAGTAGCTGCTACAACACTGCCTGCCTGCTTTGCTTCAAACATACTGCGACTGCTACGATAGTTGCTACGCGTGTGCTACGACTGGTGGCAATACCCGTGTACTACGGCTGCTGCTACGCGAACACTACGACTGGTGCTACGCGTGTACAGCGCTTGCTGCTACGCGACTACGAAGCGAAGCTACTAAAATTCTACAAGCTGCTACGCAAATACTACGACAGCTGTTGCTATGCAAAATATGCAAATACGACATCTGCTACACGAATTCTACAAACAGCTGCTACGCGAATACAATGACAGCTGACCACACATTATACTATAAACTGCTACGAAAATAGTACGAAGGTAGGTACGCGAAGTCTACAAAACCCGCCACGGGATTACTGTGACAGCTGCTTTGAATTAAATTATGGATGATATTTTGACGTCTACCAACCGGAATCTAGTTGAAAACGACGACAGCTACTGCAATACAAGTACCTATGTGTATAAAAGTACGTAAAGAAAAAGTAGTGGCCTTAGAGAAGGCCTAACAGTAGTGATGACATCAAGAGTTTTTGACTGAACTGTACTTCAGTGAAAGAGTTTCACTCTCGGCGGCGGCGCCCATATATCGCAAACGGGCTCTGATTTATGATTGACTGATATTAAGAGGTGCTACGGCTACGGCAGCTACGATTATACGTAGCTGCTACGTTAATACTACGATGGACTGCACTAGGAAAGCTAGGAGTTTTTATTTCTTATGTGTTTACTTACCTGATTAGCAATATGAACATAACGACATATGGGAACAAAGCGAGGAAATACGCTGCTTTCCCGGAACTTTTGACACCTCGAGCGACAATCAAGAAGATAATTAACCAGGATACGAACAAACTGAGTGTAAGGTCCCACAATGGCAAACCTGCAAAGAAACCACGAAGAGCTTTATTAGAACTAGGGTTAATAATTTTGATTTAACATTTTGAATACTCTAAGGCCGTGTCTTAATATAACTGATGGTCGCGCGAATAAACTTTAGTCACGATCATTGGTTCAGCGAACCCGAAGGCCTCGTCACGCCGAGGACAAGGGCAGAATCGCTTTTCGCCGAACGCGAAATCACAGATTAGGACAGATGCTTCACTCGTTCAAGGTCACGCGCTAACGTACCTACGGCTCGCGTCCACTCGGGCGGACAAAATCCAGTCGATCGCCACGCGCCTGTTCGAGAGTACGTACCGCTCCCGCGCCTATAATAATGTCTCAATCTCGTGCATATTGCAGTGTAGAAGGCTGGCAAAATAAAACGACCACCAAAAGTTTATCTTTTTTTAGTAAAGAATTAGAAACATTATTTCATTATTTTAAATAATTTTGAAAAAACATTAATTAGCCGACAAAGAAGCAGCCTGTACAGCATGCTAAAAGAAGCGTTTACACATTTATGTACATGTTTTCGTAACTTGTTAAAGTTATTTGTTAGATTTAGAATTTTTACGACGATTAGATTTAATAATCGAAATTTACGGGAAGGTAAAAAGTTCATTGACCATTATTAAAGTGAGGCATTTGTGATTTTCAATGTAAAAAAAAACGTTTTTCTAGTCACCCATTCTTTTGTGTAATAATTACTTAGTATAGACGGCCCTAGCGTTACGTTCAATGACGCACTTGATCGTCTGACATCCCGACGGACGACGGCGACGGCAGACGACGTAGTAGATACTCTCGGGCGTGCGCGTACGGTACATTTTAGCGCGCACGACTGCCTGTAATTTTTTTGTAGGTAATTATAGCGTTAGGTATCAATCTTTTTCTATGGAGTGAACTATCTGTCCTAATCTGTAGCGAAACGACAATCGCTTATATTACGGCAGCGCCTTATACTAATCTGGAACTATAAAAGCTTAGAAATACTTATTCTTAAAAGTTGCAAATTTATTTTATACAGCTTCATTAGTTTGCTTACCAATTCCGTCATGGATCCCATCTGACTGCCGGAGTATGGTTCGCCTGTTAACAAAAAAAAAATCTATAAATTTGTGATTAAAAGTTTAATCTACATACAATAAACCCACGCTTATACACGCTCTTGGCGACACGCGACAGCGACAGCGACGGCGGAGAAATCAAATGAAAGAACTAGTTTAGAGCTTGCCACAAGATACTGCGAGGCGTCTTGTGGAGCGACGACAGACGGAAACAAGACACGCGCGCGCGTGTCGCTTGACGCAAGTCGCACCGAAAAGTCAAGATTCGACAAGGCCCCTTCTACAGACTCGGGGTCTGTAGAAGGGGGCCTTGTCGAATCTTGACTTTTTGACAGTGCTAAGTAGGAATCGAATCGTTACGGATGATGCCAATAGGACAATTTATAGGGCGTTTCGACAGAGACCTCAAAAGTTAAATTGCTGTTCGACTTAAGAATCAAAGCCTTCCGACAGCTATAGCTTCACCAACATGACTGTTACACATTGTCAAAGTTCCTTACTGGAAAACCCTAGGTATACGTGTAATCCAAAAATCAAATCAGTGCCCTGTTTATCAAAATTTACAAGCCTTGTATTACAAGCAATTTCCTGTAAAATTTGTCATTATTACAAATATGTGTTTAGCAAAACTACACGTGTAATTTACGGGTTACAAGTATCGTTATTTATTTCATAAGTATATTTTTACAATAGTATTCAATATTTTGTTCATCAAAAATCCTTTGTATGTCACAACTTGTAGAAAATCATGGCAAATCCTGAGAGTGTCCGGCGACTCTCCATTCCGTCTTACAAGTTTACGAGAGTCGCGCTTAGCAGCGCAATCAATTTTTAAATACGATTTTCTTTATAAAAATTTGCTCAAGTGATTCAAGTGATGAAGAAAATATTAGAATAACGGAACCGAGAACATATAAAAGAAGAATTGACTACGGTCATATGGAGAAGACCTATGAATTTAACGAAAGATTCCGACTTAAAGCTGAAAAATTGGAACATTTAATTATCATTTTGGGTTGCCATTTAGATAGAAATTAAAACAGAAACAACGCCCTGTCAACCAAATTAATATTACAAATTGCTCTATATTGGGAACCGGAGTTTAATGCCATGCTGTTTCTGACATGCATGGTGTAACAAAAGCAATATTAGGCACAGACAATATACCATTCAGCCATGGGTATTATTATATAAGCATACTTTAAGAACATCAATTAAAATACAAACAAAAAAAATGGCGGGAAAAGAATATGGCGGCATAACTTTTTGATTTTAGAACTTACAAGTAGAATCTACAAATGTTCAATTTTACAAACCCTGTAGTTATTTTTGATAAACGTAATTTGCACGAACATCTAAAATCTTCCTTGTAAAGTGTAACTTGTGAACGTGTAGACTTCTACGTTTTGATAAACAGGGCACAGGTGTCAGGATAATGATTCGTGGGAAGTGTCAACCAAGCGTTTCGAGATTTCCTAAAACAGACCATGAAAACTCGGACCCACGGCCTGTTGATTTCAACCCCGAACGGCTCGAAAATATAATAACCAGTAAGGTTATTATACTTATGCCGCTTGAGATTTTCCGCAGCCACAGCAACAGCGCTAGCAAACCACGCCGAGCCAGGAAGATGGGATGGCGCAAGAGTATCGACACACGTTGCATCCCACACTAAGGCCTACCCACCTTATAAATAAATATATATAATAATAATAAATAAAGGCATGCCGTCCGGTCTCTTGTCATCGACGCGTGCCAAGCCATTGGGTTCTGATACAGCTGGAACGCCGACGGTGACAAGAGCTCGTCGGATGATGTTAATGTTCACGTGCCGCGCTAAGCGACACGCAGTTCGGCTGTGGTCAGACAGGCTGTGGTCTCCGAGACTGTTGACAAGTTCGTCACAGTGACTGCGAATCTGCGATGAGGAGAACAACATGGAGCACTGTTGTTTTCATTATTAGAAAGAAACGGTCCTTTGCCAAAATGAAGTGGAAAGCTCTTAAGTAAAATTCAAACCTGTACAAATATTTGAAAAATTGTTTGATAATGATATTGTTGATATGATTATAACCAAAAGCAAACTGTACGCTAATCAACACAATAGACATGAGTTTCAACTGGATTCCTGTGATTTGAAAAAGTTTTTAGTGGTGTTGATATTATCTGGGTACCATAAATTCCCTCGAGAACCAACGTACTGGTCTCTAGATGAAGACATAGGAGTAGAATTGGTCAGTAAAGCCATGTTGAGGCATAAGTTTAGAGATATAAAAAGAAATCTTCATCTTGTAGACAATGACCTAGCAGCAACGTCGAACGATAAAATGTTCAAAATAAGACGATATTATATACGCCAAGGTGAACAAAGAAAATCGCGTCAGGCTGCATCAATAGTCGAAGGTCTGCCTCGAGAGGGAGTTGGACATTATCCTATAAAAATTGAAAAACAGCTGCGATGTGTCCTTTGTCATTCAAGAGTGCGCTGGCAATGTAAAAAATGCCTAAAAAGACTGTGTCGAAAAAGCTTGTTTTGAAAATTTTCATACGTAGGCGGTCAGTGTACACAATTAAGTACACCCCTGTAACTTCATGAAAACTGTAATTTTGTTTTTTTTTTCTCTTGTATTTGTGTTTTTTTATTCTTATTTCAATACGAAAATAAAGAATATTAAAAAAATATTTTGGTCCTTTTTGTTTGACCTCTAATGGGTTAAAAAGGTGTGTCATGAACTAAAATTCACGACAGCACCTCGACTTAAGGTGCAAAAACAGTACCTACTGTATCTTTTTTTCTTTTATTTTGCTTATTTCTCGAAAATGGTGGGTCCTATCGCTAAAATAATAAAAATTTCGACTCCCTTCATAGAACCCTCAAACCCCTAAAACTCTACATGTAGGTAATAATATTTCATATATTCCATACAAAAAGTGAAAAATTCCATCTCAGCTTTAAGATTCTCATAGTCAAAAGTAAGGAATTTTAGTGATAGTTTAGTTCGGTGTACAAGAGAACCGGCACCATTATATTCCTTTTCAGCATGAAATTCCTATTAATTTGATACCATACATGGTTGTTTTTTATTTGTCAAGATGGCTTTAAAAAAACACGTTTTGCTCACTCAGATTTTCTAGACTTTTAGTATGTCAAAAAATTACTATGACGTAACTAAAAAATTCAAACACCGTCTTTGTGAGAATTACTTCCATCTTTAACCATCTTTTTTCATGTTTCGACTGTACTATACAGAGTGGCAGGGACATCGACGCGCAAACTGTAACTATGAGTTTGGCACATGATTCTAGAAGAAATTATTTTTCAGAAATTTTAAAAATTTCAAAAAAAATATTGCAGAAATTATTCGTCGGTTACCAAAAAAAATAATCTGCTGTTTCATAGAAAAGTGCAATACCTACGCTGTCGAAATGTACTGAACAGAATATTTTTTAAATATCCGCCGAAAAATTTCAACGCATGGGGGTTCAGAATCATGTACTGAATTTAAGGTAACAGGGTGTGCGTCGATGTCGCTGCCACCCATGTATACATACCTACCGCACGCAAAATACATACAAAAGACATATTTTATCTGGTTTTGTTGATAGTTATACAGGGTTATTTGTAACTCGACGTATTTCTTGCAGGACTTCACAGTAGGGTTAAAATGCAACAAATTAAGTCACCAAATGTTCTACCGAAATTCAGATTTCTTTTTCGTAAGTTTTGTCTGACAAAAATAAAAATTGCGAAAAATAAAATGTTTATTTAGTGATCTTTGCCAAAGTTTTAGGCATTTTTGACGACGAGAAGCCGTTCATCCAGTCCCTGTTTTTCTCCTTCTTCTTCTTCTTCTTGATGGGTGCAAGTAAATTGCCTCAATAGCGATGCATCACATGTCTCCTCGTTGATATCATTCGAAACCTGTGCTGTTGGTGATTCAACATTGTAACAGGACTGGCCTTGACATCTAGTACATGCTAGAGAACAAAATAATCCAACTTTACATCCCTTTTTACAGTTGCAAAAAATTGTTTTGGGGAGTTTCTCCGGCGCAGGTGGGAGTAAAGTCTGGACTGATTCCAATGTATTGTCGATCAACTTCCAACCCGTCTTTTTGGTCTAGTCGATAACCAAGCCACACTTGAACTTGATAATATACCCGAAATGAATGTTGATGAGCAGAAGCAGGAGGTTGGAGGAAGACAAACTAATTGCACTCGTTTCTTATTACGAGTATTTTTAACAAAACATCCTTATTGAAGCTTATCTAAACAGGTAGTTTTTTTAAATAAGATTAGAAGTTAGTTAGTTCGTTTTTTTTAAATGAGAAGAGAGATTCATAGAAATAAGAAAGCAAATTCCGTTGGTCATAACTTCTTGCGGAGTTGAGTTACTCTTTTTAAAAACTTCAGCACATTGAACTAAATCTTGTTTTTCAAACATTTTAAAAACTTTTGTGTTACCCCTCCTGAAAATTGCAGATGTCGTATCGCAGCCAGTTATTCCGTGTAAAAATATTACATGATTTTGACATTTTGCAAAAGCCGATAAACTTTCAGATGAATACTCGTACATTTCCGACTGATGTTGACCTTTTCCTCGTTTAAAAAAAAATATATTTTTTGTAGACTAATATTTGATTAAAAATGAGTCTCATGTTATAAATAAATATTTATTAAATATTTATTATCAATCAATATTTTAGAAAAAATACAATTTTTTTTACTTTCCTTATATTTGAAATGAAAAATAGATTGTTTAACACGGGTGAAAGTTATCAATTCCTTTCGACCCTTGTATAACAATCTACTATTCCTTGTTACCGCTTCAGTGATGTAAATACGTGGCGTAAACCGCCGATCGCCGCTACGAGGACACGGCGGTGTTCCGCCCAAGTCGGGCAGACCTCCACCGTATGGTGGAGCATACGGTGGAGGTCTGCCCGGCTTGGGCGGAGCTCCGCCGTGTCCTCCGGTCGATCCACACAATGATAACACCCGGGCGTTTCCTCCCGCCTTATCTGAAACAGGAACCTCCCGAAACAGCCATGTCCGGTGAAGACCTGCATCAGGCGGAAGGTGAGGATGCCGTGGCGCCACTCGAGCCACTCCTCAAAGAGGGGACTTACCGCCGCAATTGTGGCGTGCCCTGTGCTGGGTTGCGACAGTCGCACTCTCCATGCCGCCATTAGATCCCGCCGCGCCGGAGCTCTGTCCGCTGTGTCACTATTTCTCGCGGCAGCGGAGTTACGCCACGGGTTGTATAGGTACTGCCGTGCGTATCCTTAACGGTCTTTTTTAATTTCCATAAAATATATATGAGAATTCCACCAAGGAGTTTCACATTACGAGAATAAATAAGCTGAATAATAGAACCTCCTTGGAAGCGCTTTTGCCCAATACGTTTTTCTCACTTTAATACTAAAGAGAAAATGAGACGAAAGATGTAGGTCTAATCTTCATCACGCGCATTTGCAAATTCGCACCATTTTCATAAATTAGAAACGTCAAAGATTTTTGCGACTTTCCGACATTGCTTGCCAACTGATATTTAATGGATATTTATATACAAAATAATAATATGAGTTCAAGCTAGGAATACGATATTAATATTGTACTGTTTTCTCGCAAATGTGTTGTAAAACGTTGTATAACACATGTGCGGAAATTGGTATTTACAAAATCGTGACTATGGTAAGCCCTGGACTTCGTCTCGGGCTTACATTCCTCTACTCGTTTGTACAAACAACTTACCGCACTAGTATCATAAATAACTATTATGATAAGATTACAAGCAATGTTAAATACCTACAAAGTAGTAGATTATTCACTAAAGAGATAAAGCAGTGTCTTAAAGCTCCCTCGTTGCGCTCAGGAGCTTTGAGTTAACTAGTAAGCGAAGCGAGGGTCAAGGGAGTTAAAGACTAAAATCCTGAGTGCAACGCAGAGTAATGTGCGTGATATATAGGAACGATATTTTGCAACTGCTTAAATTTCGTTATGGTATACTGCCAAAAATCTGATCAAACAGCTCTGACAATATTAAAAGTGTTTCTGAAGTAGGTGCATAAGTGCAGAGGCCTAATATTATCCCCTTTTCAACAAATACAGGGTTAAATTAAATTAGCTAGCTAAACTCTGCAGACGCGATAGGTATCGATATCTAAACACGATAAAACAAAAAATGAAATTAATTTGATGATTTTTTTGTGGGGTCATCGACAGCAGTTATTGTAGTCACTTGAAATAACCGATGTAAGTTTCGCCAGTTATGTTTAAGATATATCTTAAACATAACTGGTGAAATGTGGGTGTACTATAGGTACACCTCTGCCTAACCTTTCGGGAAATACAAGTGTGATGTTATGTTATGTGTTGCCATATCACTTTTTTTTGTATAGGTATATCTCACAGACGTGATCGTGTTTATATCGTGTTTAGATATCGATACCGATCGCGTCTGCGGAATTTAGCTAGCCAATTTAATGTAACCCTTTATAAGCGCCTATCAATACCTACTATCGTGAAACGTCTGGTATTTAGTCTGCGGTATTATAATTATATTGATTGCCTGTCGGCTTACTAATTGAGCCGACGCGACGTGACGTATTAAATTAATACCTACCTTAGTAGGTAGGTAATGTGTTAATAAACTAAAATGTGAACTCACGTGAAATATAATTCTGCACTGCTCACTGGTGCTCCAGTCAATTCACTCAAATTAGCGGACTGTCCAGATGGAACACAGTTTTCCCATTCTGGTTGGCAGATAGCCCAAGGTAGTGTGCTTTGAAAACTCATGACTAAATAATACAAGCAAAGTCCCACGATTGACATATAGTAAGAGACCACATAGAAAGCACTTAGAGCTTGAGCGTAGCCCGTTCCTGAAAAATAAAATATAGTTAGTTAAAAAATAGTTCGATATTTGAAATCAAATCTGTAGAATAGAACTGATTAATCTACCTTTCATTGCTGGTGACAAAGCCCACACTTTAACACAATTACTACTACTGAACTGCCCAAGTGAGGTTTCTAGGTAGTACATAGGTTTTCCTATAAGTATTAGTACGATGATGTAGGGTATCAGGAATGCGCCGCCTCCATTTTGGTAGGCGATGAAGGGGAACCGCCAAACGTTGCCTAGACCCACCGACGTGGCGATGCATGACATCAGGAATTGGTACTGATTGTCCCACTGAGGTCTTTCATTTTCCGGTTTGGTGTCATCCTGGAATACAAATAACGTTGTTTTAGGTAACATTGAAATTATCCCAATCTATTGAGACAAACAGAGTTCTTCTTTAAGATTGCAGATATTGAAAGAAGGGTTAGTGTAATCTATGTCTTCATATGATCCGTACCGTATTTTTTTTCCTTTTGTTCTGATCAGATCCATCGCTTACGACACTACTGGTAAGGTGAAAAATGGTCATCCTTCAATTCTACGTAGGAGAGTAAACCTACTAAATAAAAATTAAGGTCTATTTTTCTTTAGGTATAACATAACTACTGCTGCCCGCGATTTCGTTTGCGTGACATTAATATCTTTTGATTTTCTTTCTTTCTTTTTCTAAAATAAAAGTAGCCTTAGTTACTCACTATAATATCAGCTATCTGTCAGTGAAAGTCCCGTCAAAATCGGTCTAGCCGTTTCGGAGATTAGCCGGGATAAACAGACAGATAAAACATTTAAAAATGGTTTTTTGGTATAGGTAGGAACCGTATATACTTTCATATGTATTTAGTAAAAAGCTGTTATCTTGACATTACAAACAGACACTTTAATTGTGTTTATTTGTATGTATAGATGTGGGTGTACTAAAGGTACACCTCTACCCAACTCTTCGGAGAATACAGTCGTAATGTCATGTTATAGTTATTGTCGTCTGCCTCGTTGGTCTAGTGGTCGCAAGCGCTACTGCTGAGCATGAGGTCCTGGGTTCTATCCCCGAGTCGGGCATAGTGTTATTGGGTTTTTCCATCTGGAATTTCTCAGTAGCAGCCCGGAGTCTGGATTTGTGCCCGATTGATGGCAATAGGCTCGCCCCCTATTACAATGGGACTTAAAACATAACTGGCGAAATGTGGGTGTACGAGTACTATAGGTACACCTCTGCCTAACCCTTCGGGGAATACAGGCGTGATGTTATTCATATTCATATTCATTTATTGCATTTCATGTTGTTTACAGGTTGTTACATTATGATAGTTCCAAACAATGAACCCTGCTAGGGCACAGCAATGTGTAGGCGACAGGTTTTAATTAATTTAACATGCTATCATTATTCATTATTAATACAATTTGTTGATACAGATTAATTTAAAAATTATTAATTATTATTATACATTATGTCATTCTTACAAACTAAATAAATAAATTATCATTTTCTGACTGATGTCTTATAGAGTACCTAGTTATGTATGTGTAATGTGTTCGAGTCGATAGTAATTTATTTATTTCTCAGTTAAAAATTATTTTAGGCTATAATATGATTTTAAGTTTAAGTAGTTTTGTAGGTCATTTTTGAATTTGTTATCATACTCTGTATCCTTAACTGAATTCGGGAGTTTATTATAGATTTTAACGCACATGGCCATGGCATGATGTTATAATTTTGTGTTAATATAATTATAAGTTACAAAAGAGTGAATCACGACTTTGAGGATGGCTCTCATTTAACTACTCATAGGTACCTACTGTGTTTAATATAATGACGTGCTTTGTTATGACTGATGAAATATGTTTTTTTGGAAATACTATGAAATTAAAACTCTTTAGGAAACTACTTTATCTGCAAGAGGTTTAATGTCTGATATATCCAAAGGGAAAAAAATGATTTTTATCACTATCATAATGGACTTGTGTTGTACATAATAGTGTTTTAAGTTGAATAATACATGATTTATGATAGCAAATTGTCTAATTCATAAATTAATTTATATTGGATACCTAAAGAGTACCTATTAACCAATGATTACAATAAAAATGTTTATTATCTAATCTCTTACGTTGTCCTGAATAAAAAAATGGCATTGATACATTCAGCCTTGTAAATAAACTAAGATTCAGGAAATGACCTGTTCAAGGAAAAAAAGTAACGTGACCAGTTTGGAAATTCATGAACCTACAAACCGTCCTCCGGGTTTAGAAACTGAAAACGACCCGTACCAACCAACGAGCGATATTGTAGAATCATTAAATACAATAACTGTTAATATGAAAGGCGCGTATATTTTGGGACACACCTTACTAGATGAACTATTTAGAAGTGCATCTGAACAACAAAGTAAACCTATTTGTACCTATAAAATTTCACTGTTTTAACTTCAGCTTCTTTGTACCTAACTCGAACTCAAGTTAAGGATATTTTTGTCACGTTTCTCGTTGAAAGTGACGCCGAAGAACTTTTTGATGCCTTAGGTATGAGCTTTTTCCTTTTTATTTGATGTAAGTACATACAATTTGTTTATTATTGTGCATACCTATTAGTTTCAATGTAAATACTGGCGAAATGTGGATGTTGTACCATAGGTACACCTCTGCCTAACCCTTCGGGGAAAACTAGCGTTATGTTACTTTATGTTATGTAAATATAAAGTTTAGGATAAGTTCACTCGATTAGCTTTCCGAGTTTACATAGGTAAATGATGATAAATTTTATTGACCGAGCGAGCGCGAAGCGTCTCCGTTTTAGCTTGGGCAAAAATGCTTTCGTATGTCCGGATGTCCGGCGGGTGTCCGGCTGAATAAATGTTCCGGCTGGTGAACATTTATTCAGTTTTAAGCTATGCAAAGACAGACTCGCGTTAATGTGTTAATAAAAAATCCGTTCTAAATACCATGTAAGTAGGTAGGTTTATCAATGTTATAAAATATCCGGTCTGATTACTTCAAAATAATGCAATGTTTGTGCTTGTTACCAATGACAACAATCTCTTGTCCACTATTATCACATTAACTATCTTGTTTACCTATCTTGGACTTAGACCTCAAAATAAAAGATATCACAGAAATTAAATGAAATAAACAAAATACAATACTCGTAGCTGGCAGTTCTTTTATGTATAAAAAGGTACGTTATCTTTTCATCAACTTCTAAGCCAGCCGGATGCTTTTCAATTTTACAGCGCGTCGAGAGGGGTAGAGCCACATTACGAGTATCATAAGTATATCCTGTACCTACTGTATTAGATTAAACTACTTACTATGGGTTTTTCAGGCAAGTCCGTAGACAGATCCATTTTCTTGGGGCTGAACCCTGATGATCGTTTCTTTGGGAAGGATTCGTCTCCATTTTCAGGTGAAGCATTAAATGCTGGATTCTCACGACTTCCATTTTCAATCCCGTTTACGTCGTTTGATTCCTATGCAAAAACAAAGTTAATTTAATTAATTTAAAATTACTTAGAAAGTGCCTAGTTTAATTTGGATTTTGAAGTATTTGTTTAAAATTATCTTTATTTACCATTTCACAGTATTTGTGAATTACTTAAAAATATATACGTTCACCACAACATACGTGGTCGAAGTGGCCGTTTTTCCTAATAAAATATGCACACGATAGAGATAAATTTACTGTGATACGGTTATCTTAGTATCTATCACTAGATTATGTATCTAAATCTTTTAATGGTATTATTAATGAGGTTTTATGACGCCCAAATGTTCATAAATGTTTCTAGGAATCATTATTTATATTATGTGAAGGATCGCAAGTTTTCCACGAAGTTAAATATATGTTTTCAGCTCCGATTTACAAATTATTTTTGTGTTATGTGATGCTTATTTAAAGTGTAAATTTAAATGTTTCACAATGCCTTAGCAGATATGTACCAATTCTCTGTAATCACTTTGAGAATTTAAACAGGAGTATTCACATTGTGATCGATCATATCAATCAAGTGATTCTGAAGTAGGTATTATTAATTACGAATAGGTACGCAGTACTTAGGTAGTCTTTAATACGGGCATAATGGATTATGTTTATCTAGAGCTTACCAAGTTGAAGCCGATGCGATCAAAATCATTATTCGCCAACACGTGCTTATGCTTATCTTCGTGCTGATTCTTTACTTTCTGCGAAAACTGACCTGTTGGGGCTTCCCATCCTAAGTTTTAACACATCAACCTGGAGGATCGAGGGTATCTTAATAATAAGTATCAATAAATTGTAGCTCAGTTCACTCAGTTCACATATCGAGTCACTGTCTGATTGCTGAGATCACTGCTGCTGAATGGCAGGAGAGTCTTTACTAAGGTTTGTGGTACAAATCTCTTGCTCTCGTTGAGGTAAGGTTGATTAACATTGATTGTTGACTAGCGGAGGGACATTTTCGGCTTATTCCGTTTGGCCACCCTAAAACAACCACCCCAGGGTGGATACTCGGAATTCATTTTTGATTGTTTTTCCAACTTTTTACCCCGAGTACAGTCATCATCAACAATACAACAATAAAATATACTCATACACTTTAATAAATTACCGTTTGAATAAATAATAGATTTTCCTTGACTTCTTTGAAACTGTTTTATGCCAAGATTCCAATGAATTTGTAGTGCTATGAAGCACTCCGAAATAATTCCAAACAACCACATAATTTTCGACCTTAAGCCATGTCTTTCCATAGTATTTCACAAATGCCATCATAATAGTTTCATTATTCAAAAAAGATTTCACAGCCAGCCTTCATTAACCAAGTTGGAAGGTAATAGTGGCAATCTTGCTGTAAGTAGCACTATTCATCTCGTATTCGGGTATTTATAGATACCTAGTTTATCTGCCGCTTTTGAATGCACTTCATATAATGGAAGTATCATCCATGAAGCAATACATTTGGAAATACCTACACTTTGCAGTGTTCCCATTGTAGCTTTTTCGTAGTCGAGCATGAATTTTACGGGATACCATGCAGGAATTTGTATCTTGGGCCATTTTCTATCATGTTTCTCTAAATGACTGTACACAGCGGACGGAGAAAATCGGCAGAAAAATTATTTACGAATTCCGATTATTCACCCTAGGGTGACTGTTTTAGTGTGGACAAACGGAATAACCAACATTTTCTTGACAATTTTTTCGTCTCTATACTAATTACCCACCATGCTGCCAATGGCAGCCTACTCTTGAGATACTCATCTTGATTGATTGGCAGACGTTGATCTTGGTAACTGTATTACATAGCTGAACTACAAGGCAGAAAGTAGTTTCCATAAAATGTCTGTCATAATATTATGTGTATTCGTATTTGCTTGCTACTTGTAATAGATAGCTTTTTAGGTCAAGCAGTTGTTGCGTAGGCACCTATTCGGCTAAATAATAAGACAGATCCTTGAACTAAGTAGATAAAAGAAAATTTGTGGTATTGTGCAGTAGTGTGTTAAAATATTAAAAATGCGTAAAGTTATATATTTTTTTTTTATAAAAAAGATTTTATGATGGTATAAAACGTTTAGGTACAACATTTACATATTATTATTTGAAATTAACTTAATAAATAGAATACCCTGACACATAATACAACATCGTTATAATTTATTGCTATTTAATTAACATCATTTTGGCAATTAGTTACACAATTTAAGTTTTGACAGTCCACAACAATTCGTCACTTAGGCACCAGCATTAAGGTACGTAGTAGTTATTTTTACCTTATATCTACAGTAAATTCTAGACTTAAAGCTAATGACTAGCGGTTTATAGTCGTCTCCGGTACCCGCCGGTGAGGATGTACCCGAGGTGCTGGCACCACGTCGTGTTGAGCCTCGCGCGCTCCTCCTTGGCCTGTGCCGTGAACTGATCCCAGCCGGCGCGGTCGGCCGGCACGCGGGGTCCCCATGACGACTTCGGACGAAACGAACGCTTCACCGTCTGGGAAAGGCATATCAACTTCAGTTACGACAATTTTATTATATCCGCGTTCTTAGAACGCTGCTTGTGCTTTTATTAAGAAATACACTGAAACAGTGAAAAGTAGAAAACGTGATTTTATACGAGATCATAATTATGTTCCCATTCTGTCTGGAAAGACTGAAACTGAAAAATACTTTCATATTTCAAATCAATCTTCATATGGGCTACTTTCAATACGAGTCCAAATAATATTAAATTACCCTCCTTAAGTATGAAAACGGTCCCGTTCTCAATTTAATATTAGAAAATGCATAGCACATAAACAGTAAGAAGTTGGGCCGATAAGCAATAGTACGATTAGCGATTATAGTTGGCAAAATTTTGACAATGCGCTTGGTCCTAGTGATAGCGTTTTATTGCAAGCAGGGATGGGTTCTGACAATGGTATAATGGATGTTGGCTTCCTTCGTTTTCTGTGTACTTATAAGATATCAGTACTGATGTCGATATCTTTAAGCCTCGAATACACTAGGGGACAAATGGAGCAACATGTTGCGGAACATACCCAACAAGCAAAGTAATCTTATAAAAAAATATGATAAGTGTGTTAACACTTATAAGATTCTTATAAGTGCATTGGTGTAGACTATTTTACTTATAGTAGCTTTTCAAAAGCCTTCATTTACTCAGGAGCATTTGCTTCTATAACTTAGTCTTCTAGTAAATACAAGTTTAACTTATAGAACAGTTATGAGACTCATATACTTATAAATGCATTTCACAAGACTAAATATACTCAAGAGCATTGGTTGCTATAACTAAGTCCTATAGCTACTACAATATTAACTTATAGGACAGTTATAGGATACATTTACTTTTAACATACTTATCAGAGATCCTTATAAGTATTGGCATTATCGTCTTGTTGAAGTCTCTTATATGATTGTTAGCATGTTACGAATACGCTATGAGAGCAAACTTGCTTACAAATTACTGGACCAAGTACTTTGTAAGTAAACGTCAGCCATTTTGTCAACTTATAGTTTGTCATCTCATAGTCAAGTGCAACAGATTATGTAATGGAGGGTTCCGTCGAAAATTATGCTGTACCTGTTGAGTGCTATTCTAATCATGAAGAACAGGAAGAAAAAGCCATGAGGAAGAATATGATTCAGAAATTAAAGAAAGCACAGACTCTGAAAAGAATCATGAATTACTTCAAGATATACAAAGCTGGGCTATAAAATTGAATATAATGCATTTGACACCAAATGAACTATCAATAATATTATACAAAAGAATTAAAAACATTCTACCCAAAGATGCACGAACTTTGTTAAAAACAAAAAGTCTTGTAAACTTGCTTAAACAGTTGACGGACGAAAAAATAATCAAAGCTTAGTCAGATTTAACGGGTGAGGTTGATAAACAATTCATGAGGAACCCTAATTTGTTTTAAAATGGAGGAGAAGTGATAGTTACCAAAACTGTAATAAGTACTAATTTGCTAATAGTGATTCTATAAAGTACTCAATGCAGAGCATTTTTAAAACATGGCGAATATTCACAAGATTCATTGAAATTAAATTTTAACAACAACTTCACAATGTTCAATTTTGCTCTAGGCGTTAAGAAAAAAAACAATATGCGGTACATATTCACAGTAAATTTGACTTCCCCACCAGTTTCCACACTATATTCACAAAGTAACCAGCTATATTAAAAACGAATTAATACTAAATAATTAATATTAATTAATGTTTTGGAATCTGCAGTAGGATGCCAACAAGGTGACCCTCTTGGGCCTGTGATTTTCAGCTTGGCTATTCATCCAATTATCCAAAAATTAAATTCTAAATTTAACGTGTGGTATTTAGATGATGGAACGCTAGGAGGTGATGTAGACACTGTTTTAAAAGACCTTCAATTGCTCAAACAGCAATTTAAATCTATTGGCTTGGACCTAAACCCCTCAAAATGTGAAATTTACCTTTCTGACATTACCGACAGAGAACTGACCATAGAGAAATTTAATGCAATAGCCCCACAAATCAAAGTTCTAGAAAAAAGTTCACTGCACCTCCTAGGGTCCCCAATTTTAGAAGACAGCTTTTCTCCTTTCATCGACGAAAAAATCAAAAACTTCAACGAAATTTCGGCCAGACTTTCCAAAATTAATTTACATTCAGCATTCACCCTGATTAGATATTGTTGTTTTGGCCCAAATTTTATATATTTTCTACGTTCTTCCCCTTTATGGAAGCAGCCACATCTTTTAAACAAAATTGACCAAATTATTCGCAGCACAGTAACATCCATTTTAAACGTGGCCTTGGACGACCGAGCGTGGCTTCAAGCCACACTACCCATCCGTTTTGGTGGCCTCGGCGTCCGCAAAATTACCAGTATTAGCTTACCGGCGTTCCTGTCCTCTGTCCACAGCACCGAAAAGTTAACCAGGAAAATTTTAGCCCCCTCCCTGGTTGACTTTGAAGTGCCGTGCTTGACTGATGCGGTGAACGCCTGGACAGCGGCTTGCCCAGATACAGATCGGCCCGTAAACCCATCTTCCCAGAGACAATGGGATGAGCCGCTCTGCAGGTTGGTACGGAATAAACTTTTCAATACGTCCTCCAATACTGCTGAGCGTGCCCGTCTGCTGGCTGTGGGAGAATGGGAGTCGGGCCTCTGGCTTCAGGCGCTTCCATCACCTAACATAGGCACTATGTTGGGTGACACCACTTTCCGGCTCGCTACTTGTCTCCGTCTGGGCGCTCCTTGCGGGGCTCCGCATCGCTGCCAGTGCGGTGAAGCTGTCGACTGCCTCGGACACCATGGCCTATCTTGCAGTAAGAGCGCAGGCCGGATAGCACGACACGCCAGCATTAATGACATAATCCGCCGTGCTCTTGCCACCGCCGGGGTGCCAGCTATTTTAGAACCCAACGGCTTGGCACGCGACGATGGGAAGAGACCAGACGGAATGACCATAATGCCCTGGAAGTTAGGCAGGCCTTTGGTGTGGGATGCAACGTGTGTCGACACCCTTGCGCCATCCCATCTTCCTAGCACGGCGGGCTGTGCTGGGGCGGCTGCTGCAAGTGCGGAAAACCTCAAACGGCGAAAATATTCGAATCTTATTGGGAGTTATATGTTCGAGCCGTTTGGGGTTGAAACACTAGGGCCGTGGGGTCCGTGTGCCCACTTGGTTTTTGCAGACATCGCTAAGCGGTTGGTCGACTCTTCACGTGACCAGAGGGCTGGCCTATTTTTTGGCCAAAGAATCAGTATCGCCATACAACGTGGCAATGCTGCCAGCCTTTTGGGCACTTTTCCTGTCGACAGCGATGCGGATGAATTTTTTGATGCCCTATGATTCTTGTCCTTCTTTCTTTTTTATTTTTATTTATTGTTATTTAGTTGTACATACTATTAATATTATTTGTAGATTATGTAAGATATATTTTATGTAATTAATACTAATGGAATTATTTATATTAGTAAGGAATATAAATAAAACAAATTTCTCAAACACAAAACACGTGCACGTTACAGTTTATACCTATATAATATACTTATAACAAATAACCAAGTATGTTACAAGCGCATTATAAAATTGATAGGTTTCATAAGATACTGGAGTCAAAGCGTTATAGAAGCACTAGTGCCTGTAACTGCATAGGCTAAGATTGTTATAGAAACTATTGTTTTTCGTCAAGTATATTATATGAGTTAATGACTTTATCCAAGTTCATTGTAAGATCGTTACAGAAATATATGCTCCTATATTTGCGCTCAAATCCTTGTTTGTAGCATACTTCAAGTATCTTATAAGTGCGTGAAAAAATAGTCTTGAGACCATTATAAGTATTGATTTTGCTACTTGGGTAGCCCTCAACAGCTACGTGAAGTGTCCCGAGACAATTGTCGCGGAACATTTTGCCGGCCACACTAGTCAGTGCTCATAGAAATGTCGCCAGAGGAGGTTGTGGCGATTTAGTGCTGCGTATATACTTATTTCGAGCAGTTTAAGCGAACATAAACGAAAAAAGAGGTGGTGGATGCGGAATTACTTACTACAACGAGAAAAAATAATGAATATTTTAAGAGAGAAATAGCACGGCACTGACGCGCAACACATGCGCTCGCTCTCGGAGCGGGAGCAAGCAACATGTTCCGCGTCACGTAAATGCGTCTCAAGATGTTGCGCAGCATGTTGTGGGACAAAGGGCAACGTTGCAGCGTCACGTAGATTGAGCGTTGCGCGTCATGTTGGGGGACATTTTGTTCCCTAGTGTATTCGCGGCTTTATTGTGGTCAGCTATGTTTGGTGGTTACAGAGTCAATAATTCGGACCTTTTAATACCATTATGATTTCCGTACTAAAGCGGTGGTTTTGAATGTTTCAATAGAATGCATAACATCATGGTTCATAAGCCTTATCATGGAATTGCATTTTCGGAAGTCAAAGTTTCTTAATACAGTTTTATTATGTATTCAGTATGAACTTACTTGCAACCAATTGTAAAAAGAATAAATAACGTTTTTTATTGCAATTTTCAATTTGTGAATGCTAACAGTCTCATTGTAATCTATGCGCACGGATTAATGAAGCTGTTCAGCTTCTGCTCCGCCACGTCAATGATTCTATAAATTACTTGGACCACTGCTTTTTGAAGATTCCAATCAAATGTTCATAATCTTACCTCCACGAAGTTTCCGGATCTATTTTTGTACATCGTTAGCGCAATCGAAATCGGTACAAACAGAATACCAATGATTAGCAGCATGTATCCCGATACTGAAAACAAATAATTTTGTGATAAGTCTTTCATTATGACCGGTAGGTACATACCTACAAACATATTCGTCTCATCATACCCGAAAGTTTTAATAAATTATGGTGTTGTATTAATCCACAATTTAGCCGATTGAATGGGAATCGATTAAATTATGTCAACGCAAGTAATCAATAATTCAATGACAAATGGCAAATTCTTATATTTTAAAGTTGTATTTCCGTTCAACAAAATCATTGTCTCATATGGTAAAACCTTTATTAATTATCCACTAACCATATCCTGCTGTTGGGTAGTGATAGTGTTCGCCGAACGTCAGAGCTTCGAAAGAAATGAATGCGTAGATGAACACGGTGGTCATCATAGCAGGCATGATAATGCTCCAGCAAATTCTCCAATAGTAGCCAGTCTTGATGCCCAACATGAATTCGATGTCCACGCATAATTTCTCCAGACCTGTAGATTAAGAAAAAATATTTAGAATAATTCACAAGACTGTTGGCAAAACTATTAGCAATGTCCATTTGGATATACATTAAAATCCTAATTTATAATCCGCAGCAAATCGTCAGCAATTCAAAGGGCTCACCGTAAATCCAAATAACTCCTATAATTTCGGCGATAGCACAGAAGAGAATCAGGAAAGTTCCACCGAAATGATCTACCAACTCCAGGACATATTGACCACCCTGTAAAATAAATGTATTGAATCAGTTAAATAGAAAGTATGGCCCAACCGAATTGTTTTTATTCTTGTTGTCTAATTTAGTAAAATAGGTACTCTCATCTAAGTACCTGTTTTACCGCATACTCCGTTGTATAGCGCCGTGCGTATCCATTACGGTTCTTTTTAATTTCCATAAAAATATATATAAGAATTCTACTAAGGAGCTTCACATTACGAGAATAAATAAGCTGAATATTCGAACCTCCTTGGAAGCGCTTTTGCTCAATATGTTTGTCTACTTTAATACTGAAGAGACAATGAGACGAAGGATGTAGTTCTAAATTCCACCACGCGCACGTGGCGCTATTTGTAAATTCGCGACATTTTCATATTAGAAACGTCAAAAATTGTTGCAACTTTCCGACTGATATTTATAAACAAAATAATAATATGCGTTCAAGCGAGGAATCCGATATTAACATTGTACTGTTTTCTCGCAAATGTTTCGAAAAACGTTGTGACACACGTGCGGAAATTGGTATTTACAAACTCCTGACTATGGTATGTCCTCGACTTCATCTCGGGGTTACATTCGTCTACTCGTTTGTAAAAAACCAACTTACCGCACTAGTATCATAAATAGCTATTATATGATTTCTTTAGTTGAGATTTCAAATTTAAATCACATTATTAATCGAATGTCAATCAATAACAATAGTATTGTCCTGGTATAGCATAGGCCTTTAATGACTTGCTTTAGGTTAGGTTTGCATGACATATAATTTGACATTAACGAGCAGGCGGTAGTGTGTAAAAGCTTTATAAAACAACTTACAGGTGTAACGTAAACAAGTCCGATTCCGAATCCGACGGTGCAACAGAAAGCAGACATGAAGATGGTACGGACGCGCGGGAAGGCATCTAACATCACCGTGTTGATAGTCGACAGCAGCGCCACCGCCGAACCGATGCCGAGCACAGTCATCATCAAGAAGAATAGCACTGAGAACATCTGAAAACAATTGCGTTGATAAACTTTTAAGATGATAAATTGGTAGGATACCTACCTACGAGCATAATCAGCCTATAATGTTCCCACGGCTGGGACACAGGCTCGACTCCGCTCTTCGGAAGGGAGTGGGCTGTAATCTATACCACGTGGGCCCAGTGCGTGTTGGTAGATGTCACGTATCTTCAAATTTTTGGTTCTAGGACATGCTTGTTTCCTCACGATGTTTTCCTTTACCGTTTTGGGAGCAGTGGTGTTGAAATTATTTGCACAAATTAAAGTGCCTGCCTAGGTTCGAACCCACGACCTACGAGAGTCTATTTCAATAAATACATAGAGTTTCCATTACTTTTACAAACGCAATAGCTTCAAGATTTACCTGTGGCAAGAAAGTTTTGGTAATGGCATCAGGGTAAGAAATGAAGGCGAGTCCAGTACCACCAGCACCTATGGCATCTTTGACCTCCTTTTTTAGCTCATACGCCAAGTTTCCTAGGATTCCGAAGATCGTGATACCCGACAGCAAACTTGTGAACGTGTCCAACGTCGTAACAATCATCGCATCCCTGGAACAGAAATGAATTTGGTGAATTTTTGTTAATTTATCTGAGGATTAATTTATCTTACAAAAACTGTCAGACATCAAGACGTTAGTAATAAAAATGCGCGTGCAGCTCCGTACACGTGATAGAAGTGAAACTTCATAAGAAACAAATAATAACAGAGATTTAGTGTGAGAAACAGAGAGAATTATATCTTTCTTTTCTCTCATGTAACTAGATGTGCCTAAACGTGACGCGTCCTTCAAATTTCACTCTCTGTTATTTATTTCGAATATCGTTTTTTTTTTTTTATTGTCGTCCAATAATCGAATCGTCGCCTAAGAAGTTTCACTTCAAAAAATCCAATTGCTCTGGAATAACAATAGGTACTTCTTAGGTTTTAAAGCCTCGTTTACTCAAGGAGAGTAAACACATGAATACAATAAATCGCCTGGCAATTCTTTGCTACACATGGACAATTTGGTGAAGGTGGGCCGTCGGTCAATAATCACTCCTCGTGTACAAAGCTTAATTGATACCGAGAAGAAAGAGCTCGAGTTAGGTATTTAAGAATGAGCTTCTATAAAAGTGAATAATAATATAATTACGCACATTGCCGATCGACAAAAATCAAATTGCAACGTAAGTATTGTGGCGCTTGTGAAGGACTATTATATTTACATGAAATAATAATTGTTAAATAATAATGTCATACCTGTAAACGTTTTGTCTGAAGCCGTTGTAAGAAGAGAACATAATAATGGCACCAGTGCACACGGAGAGAGAGAAGAACACTTGTGTTACGGCGGCGTACCACACCTGGAACGAAAGACACGTTATATTAATGATTTCAATCCGGTAAGTATTGTTTACGCTAGAGATGTCAGCAAAATTGACGGGGTCCGATAGGACCGATGCCTGCCGGGGCTGCGGATTGTTCGAAAGAGTTACCGTGGCCCTGGCGCACAGGCAACTGAAGGAACACGGGTGGGTTTTAGTCAGTAAGAGTCTGACACGCCCTTCCGCTCCGCCCAGAGCGGGAGACGTCATTTGATGATTTCCCACCGAAAAAAAAAAAAAAAAAAAGGGATGTCATACTACATTACTCCGGATAGAACAATACTACTTACATCAAGTTCTATAAGTTTGTCCCACTGTGGCGTCAAAAAGAAAAGAATACCATCGCCTGCTCCAGGAAGGATCACGGTTCTGAAATTGTTAATATTCAATTGGTAAAATTAAGTATACAATTATTATACATTAGACAAGCATCAATCTATCATCACAATCAGGACAGCTAGGTGCTTAAGATGGTTTACATTTTATCTTCTTATTAAAATGATAAAAAACATCATAAACTTCAAATAAAATGTAATATCCAAGGTTAATAGATAGTAAAATAATAGGTACATTTTGATACAAGTGGGAAAAAATTGTCATTATACTCGAGGTGGGATTGCAGCCCAAGCCAAAGCCGAGAGTGTAACGAAAAATGCTCACGCGTATGAAACGATGTCATTAAACACAAAGAAAAAAGAAACACAAACATGATATTTTATAAACAATATTTTTGAAAAATTGCTCGCGGATATCTTTTTTCGTGTGCCGTGCCTACTCGAAACCGCGAAACAGCCTAATATAAAAAAACTGTTTTTTATATATAGAACTTAAATTGTTGACCAAATTAATAATTTGATGAAATATTATGTTTATTTATCATATTTTATCGTATCGTATTTAGATATATAGTTTCTAAATCCATATTTTTTTAGGAATAAAAAGGCATGAAGGCTCTTTACTAAGATTAAAAAAACAGGTGCACATTTCTCAATAGTAGTAATACCTCTGTGGCGCACATCCCCGCACTAGTGCGGGAATGAAAAGTACAAAAAAGCATGAGTATTAAATACACTGCACTGTGAACTTAAAAGCGTTGCAATAAGACCCACTTTACAAGCAAGTCCGTTGAAAGAATATATTTTTTATTGTACGAGAATGATTGGAAAAAATTAGTAACTTACGTTATGAGCAAAATAATCATCACAACGTAGGGGAAGAGAGCCAAGAAGTATGCGGCTTTGCCAGAACTTTTGACACCCTGGGCGACAATGATGAAGATCACCAACCACGCAGCAAAGAGACACAACACCAAGTACCAGATAGGAAGACCTGTAATGCGAAACGTATCGTCAATCATGTATAAGAGAATAAGTGGTAAGAGTAAATCAAATGGCCCAAATTATGTTAAAGGCTCCCATAATCCATAAGAGATCGTTTCATTGGATGAACGCTTGCCTAAGATCGGCAGACAACTAATCAAAATTCATGTTCAATGTGACTATTAGCAATTCCCAATTCGATTTGACAAAACATAGACTACTAGGTTTTAGTGTGTTCAATGCGATAACTTTATTAATCGACTAGCAAATGGAACCGTTGTTCTCATACAAAGCGATCTTACGAGCCCACCAGGCGAGGTGAGCATGCTAGTCAAAGTTTTGCTGCCAATTCAGAGACCATCAAAAACATTGATTTACAAACTTACCAAGTCCTCCTTCAATACCATCGCTCTGCTGGAGCACTGTCTTGCTGGTAAAGAGAAAAATACTTTATTGTTATATCTGTGTTTTCTAGTCGTCTATTTAAACCCTCCCCTCACCCGGGGGAGTTGGGAGAGGCAAGGATTGCTAAGGCCGGTTTTCTTTGATATGTGATCACTTGGAAGAATCCATTCAACCATTTCAGTGATACGGTTTGCTGTCCAAAGAATGAAAATACGTCTTTCGTCGTATGTCCATATGTGTCTATCTTAGTTTTGATAAAATATTGTATCTGATCTTGGTTGCAAATGATTTGATTATCAGGATGAGATATGTAACTACTCGATACCTATATCAAGCTGTATCCCGTCTAGACCTTTTTATTCCCAATAGGTTAAAGCACAGTATAAGCACTGCACCGGATCAACATCACCTCACATCATTGGTTCGTCGTCAACCAGGTGTCAACACCACATAAGCGTGTAACCGGATCGGCTCAGTACTCCAAGGCGTCTACGCGGCGTCGCCACGCTTGCGGCTGGCCGTCGCCTCGCTTACAGCTGGTTGAAGGTGGCGCCGACCCTAAGTAATTGAGATGACACCTTGCCATAAGCTGGGTGTTACCTCATTGTAAGCTGGGCGACGTCCCGACGTATGCTCATTTACAAGCTGATCCAAAGCGGAAACGATGCCGTTACGATGCTATAAGTGTGCGTTGCAGTATGGAACTTCATAGAAAGAATCCTGAACAGCTCGAGTAGAGGCGATGCTGATCTAGTACAGTGTTTATACAGCGTGGCGCTACAGTGGCGATGTTAATTTAACACACATATACGGTTTCACGTTTTCATTTTAAGGCGAAATTTTAATTTCACAACGTTATTATTTATTGATTTATTTACAATTTTCAGAAATATTCAAAAAGACGACCTTGGAGCTCCCTGTACGTAGCACAGAGATCATTTGCCGGCGTCACGGATCATACCATTGCATCAATGAAATTAAAACGAAAAAGAAATACTATTAGAATGAGACACGCAAAAAGTATGTGAATTGAAGGCGCGCCGTCGGCGGCCCAACCTTCCACCCGCCACGTGCTTTTAACATATTTCTAAGAATCGTAAATGTACTCTTCATTAGTGCTAGGCGGGCCGGTGTCACACACCCTTGACACGATTCTATCACTCGCGCGCTTAAACTACCCGCGCCGTGTAAAGATTTTGTGAATCTTCCGCTAACAAGCCAGCTTACATACCTATGTTTGTAAAATATTATTTTTTGTGTAATTCTAATTAGGATAGTAATTAGATTAAGGTACTGCGATACAGACGATTTGATTTGTTTTTATTAGTTTTATCTATGTAGTAGGTTCATCTTTTGCAATAAAGACGCTTTTATTTGTTTCATAAATTACTTACTAGTGCTTTGTGTAAAGTTGTAATCGTGATGGCAAATACACATACGAACTACACAGCAGCCGAATATGCGGGCATTGTCCTAATTTACGGAGAAGCCCATAAAACAGCACCCCTTGCGATAAAGATGTATCGCGAGATTCGCGAGAGATATGGCGTTTGAGAATTTGAGGGAAATTGCCTTGGCTGAAAATTTATTTTCTAAAGTGCGGGAAAACATGAAACGCCGTTTAGAGATTTGTATCTGCGAGCGCGATGGTCACATTGAAAACTAAAAAAAATTGAAAAACATATGCCAAAACAATAAAAATAGTGATAAATTGTGATTGTGATTTGTTATAGTGGTAATAACTGATAAGAGATGATGATAAGTAATTAGTGATTGATTAGACATCTCCACGCTGCGCTCGGACTGCGGTGCGAATGTAGGTACCTGCGCCACTCGGCTACTTTGATATTATGCCGTCAAAGCATCGGACAAAGCACGAGCGTTGCGTGATTGCCAGCGCGCGAAGTGAGGCGTTGCCACTCTGAGTAGAACGTATGTAGCTTCATGACTAAATCTGTACACAGAGTGATACCAGTTTTGGTCACTTTTTTTATTATTTAGTTTACTTGAAAATTTAAAATTTGAAAATTTACGATTTATTTTTTCTTATTACAATTTTTGCTGTTACTGGCCATTAGCCCTACCCATGTGTTCAATTAATGTCGCCATTGTAGCGCCACGCTGTATACGTGTGCATTGACCTTTAACCATCCATTATGGAGTTTCATAGAAAGAAAAAAATTTTTTACAAAAAAAAAAAAAAAAAAAAACGGACTTCCAAAAAAAAAATCACACTAACGTGTCAAAAACAACTTTAATTTCGGAAGCCGGTGTCTTTGGTTTTGTATTTTCGTTTTTTGCCACTGACTTCCGAAATTAGAGTTATTTTTAATTTATTTTGTGTCTTTTTTTGGAAGTCGGTTGTTTTTTTAGTAAAAAAGTTTTTTTTGAAGTCAAAAAACGCTGAATGGCTCGAGTTTAGGCGATGCCGACTCGTATTCGGATATGTGTGCATTGACCTAAAGGTTTGTGCATACAAGCGCCTTATATTAAAAGTTTTATAGATTCTACCCTCGATTCTGAACAGACTAGTTCCAGGTTTTGATTCATTTCAGCTGAATAATGAAGATAAGTACGTAGATAGATATTGAGAATAGTTTATAATAATTACATGAAATATAATTCCGCGCTACTACTGGGTGTTCCAATCGGATTTGTTTCCGGTTGGTTCGGATCCGAAGGGACGCAGTTTTCCCACTCATCCAGGCAGATCCCCCACGGCAGCGTGGACTGGAAGCTCATGGCCAAGTAGTATATGCAGAGCGCGACGATTGACACGTAGTACGACAGAATGTACCCACATCCCAAGGCTGTGGCGTAGCCAGCGCCTGAAATATAGTAATGAGATTTTTGAAAATGTATTTTGACCAGATTAAACACATGAGGTGCTTTCGATATCCAGACTTTGAACATCCCAAACCTAGAGATAATACCTACCTATTTTATTTGACAGATTATTGATAAAATGGCTCACGCAAATGAGGCGAGTTGTTTGTGGGTCACACAAGGTTTCACTACTCTACTGTTCTTTAAATCCAAATCTGTAATAACAAAACTAATAAGCTCACCTTTCATAGCTGGAGACAGCGACCAGACAGACACCGAGTTCCTGGAACTAAATTGTCCCAAGGCACATTCGAGGTAGTACATAGGTTTTCCGATGAGCAACAGTACAATGATGTAGGGGATGAGGAATGCGCCGCCTCCGTTCTCGTAGGCGACGAAGGGGAACCGCCACACGTTGCCTAGACCCACCGACGTTGCGATGCATGACATCAGGAACTCTAGTTGATTGTCCCATAATGCACGTTGGGGCTCGCTCTTTTCCGGGTCTGCCTGAAATTTTTTATATTTTTTTATGACATCTGCAAAAAAACCGGCATAGTGCGTGTTGGACCACGCCCAATGAAGGGTTACGTAGTTGGGATGAATTTATCCCAAGAACAAACTTATAACATTGTACTTAAAAACATGTTCTGCTATACGTTCCAACTGCAAATGTAAGTTGCTCGACTATTACTCGTAAACTTGTGAAGCCTACTTAGCTGTGATAGTTTTCCTTTTAATTTCGTTATACAGGGTTATTGGTAAAACACCAGCAACCTCTTAAGGGGTCATTGTACTCATCATTATAAACAACTTTTACTATGGACCAAACCTGAAAACTCGAAAAAAATATCTGCTGTTCCCTACGTTTTGACGTGTTATGCGAATATAAATGTAGGGAAAATCTGTTTTCTTTTTTTGCGATTTCAGGTTTGGTCCTTAGTAAAAAGTTGTTTATAATGATGAGTACAATGACCCCTTAAGAGGTTGCTGGTGTTTTACCAATAACCCTGTATATACTACTGCCGTGATTTTTTTCGCATATCTAAAAGCAACCATTTAGTTGGCGGGGGGGGGGGGGCACTCGACTCTAACAAAAATTAGCAATTCAAAGCTTAATTTTACGCAAACGGATCCCTGAATCGAAAAATGGTTTTCACAGACCCGTAATATTTTTTAACGGCTTATCCAACGATACCCCATACCATGGAATAGACGAAAAATAAAAGAACATCCCCATGTTACGTGTACAGGAGGTACTCAATTTTGTTTTTCATCATTTTTTATTACAACTTTGTCAGCGTGATCAATATGTATATTCATGTCAAAGTATACCTTTCTAGTACTAAGAGTGTCTGAGCTAAGCTGCGGACTGACGGAAAGACTGACGTGACGTGGCGAAACTATAAGGGTTCCTTATTGACTACGGAACCATAAAAAAGGATGAAGTTTAAGTAAAAATAATAAAGAAGTAAATATTATATGAGTAACCTCCCAGCAGAGTGGGGCAAAAACTAATTGTGAAAACAATTAACAACTAACAATTAAATTGCCAAATTTAGTTGCAACTAACAACTAAAATAATTAATTGTAATTGTAACGTATCGCAATTAACAATTAATTAATTGTGCTTGTAAAACTTTGCAATTACAATTAAATTAATTGTGCTTGTAAAAATTGGCAATTACAATTGATTAATTGTTAATTGTTTGATACACGTTTACAATTACAATTAACAATTAATAAATGTCAGTAACTAAAAAACATAATGCAAACAAGACAAGAGCATTCTCCTTAATATTCTCAAAGGTATGTAAAGCCTGGATTTAAGCCAGAACATTACTACGTAAAAGTGTAGCACAGGTGCCATATTTACATTCGTCAAATACTTACGTAGTTAAATTAAATATTAATTGTTTAAAACAATTAATTTAATTGCAAATAAAATTTTAATTGCAATTGAATTAATTGTAAACCACAATTAACAGATTTAATTGCAATTGATTTTAATTGTATTTCACAATTAAAAAATAATTGAATTAATTTAATTGCAATTAATTTAGTTGAAATAAAAATTGTAATTGTTTGCCTCTACAATTAAACAATTAATTCAATTGTGCCCAACACTGCCTCCCAGTCGGTGATCTTGGGGACAGTAAGTAGGTATTTATTTTGTTTCGTGTTGAATTATTTTCAGCTTATACCGTATTTTTTAGTGTTTACTCTGTTTTATAATAATTTAAAGCTGACCCAGTATGTATTAAATAATGTTTTTGTCCGTATAAGCTTAAATTGTCAACAAGATTATAACAAAATATTACTAAGTAATGTTTTATTGTTATCTTGTTATTTGCTATGACAGTACATTGTACCTACAATGTTTATTATGATCGCGTGTTTGCTTCAGTTAGAAAACAAGGCAAGGCGCTTCACCCCATTATTGGTCATCCTAAAGAATGCAAAAAAGATTATAAGTAGGTACTTACTATCTAATCTGAAAAATGTAAATAAAAGGAAGGTTGCAATACCCCACTCCCCCTCGAGTATTTGATTACACATGGATTATATGTGAAATTTACATAGTTAAATACATTGTACCTAAAGTTCCTAGGTCCTTCATGAATTTATTATAATATCAAATATTTTATGGGTGAAAATTTTGCCATTGCTCACGGGACCAACTCTTAAACCGCAAAGAAAACATCAGCAGTTTAATTAGGTAGGTTGCATTTTTGTATGAAATAGGAGATTGCTTTTCGATATTACTTGGTCCCACAGTTTTAAACTACATCTATAGACTAAATGCGGTACTTACTTTTATATCACTTATTCCGTTAACTCCATTAAAAGGAACCTTCTCGGCCAGCGGCTGGAAAGGTGCTTGCTTAGGGTTCGGTGAGCCCAGGTCACTTGAATCCAGCTTCGCAGGGCTTCCTGGTCTTGGAGGACTCGAAGGATCCTCCGATATGTCGAAGGCATTATTGTCTTCACCACTCTGAAAACACATTATCGGAACAAGTTAATCAAACATTCCGAAGGAGATAATAATATCTTTGTCCACGACTATCGAATTTGATAAGCTGCTCATTAAAATTGTTTCGACTATTTTAATCATAATCGTTTAATTGTAAAAGTATCATGAAAGTAGGTACATAAAATAAAGGTGTTAACAAAACTTTCTGGTCTCTATACAATATACCTTAAATTAACTTTCAGAAATTGAAAAGAAATATATAACAAAAGAAAACACGTGAGTCAAATTAAAATTGTCAAAATAAATAAATAAGAAATGATAGAATTTAAACCAAGCATTATAATAAGAAACATACATGTCAAATATTAACTCTAAAGTGTCATCATTCAAAAAGTCATGAATTAAATAAGTAATAACACTTATCTTAAGTAAATTTGTAGTTATTGTAACTAACATTTTGTAATAGGTTCCTATATTGCCTTCTGACAGGCCCTTTTCTAGTTTATGATACTGTTAGAAAGTAATTTTTATTTTTCTATCAAAAATTGCCGTTTCTAAAATATACAAATGCCGGAAATGTTAACACTTTTAGGGACTTAAACATAGGTACACAACTGTCTGTAATTTTCAGGCCACATATGGCCCCGTTTTTGGGCCTTAAATACTGCTGTTCTCTCATGCTACAATTTACCCCAGACTATAATTCCAAATCGCAGAATTGCTGCCAGTAAACCATGGTAAGCTACCAATGTTGTGGTTGTACTCAGTTTTTTATAGCACATGCAGAAGTGCTTAGTTTTTTACACACCCTTTCGGTTTGGGGTCTGTCTATCAATATTCCTAAAAAAATTGCCACTGTTACTTGGTAAAAAAAAATCCGTCGTATTCTATAGTCATTTGTTGTTCTGGTGAGCGTTGATAGAAATGCATTATATTTGTTTTCGATTTTTTATTAATTTGTTAATGTCAAGCCAATTTACTATGTCCTTATATGTTTTATTTATATCATATTCATATTTTTTTGCTTCAGTGCATTTTAAAAATGCTGTGCTATCATAGGCAAATAACACCATGGGATGCTGAATGTAACGTGGCAATTCATTTATATATATCAAGAATAGTGGTGTGCCTAGAACACTGCCCTGCGGTACACCATATCTGGCAAATCTATATTAAGATATTAAAAAATCACTTTTGACGCATTATTTCTGTGTATTGTTTCCGGTCACTAAGGTACGATTTTATGAGGTTCAAGATATTACCTCTGATACTCTGATACCATAAACATTGAGCTTATTAAGCAAGGTTTCGTAATGGACACAATCAAAGGCTATGGTCATATCAGTAAGAATTGCGTATGTATGTGTTTTACTGTCTACGTTTTTCATGATAATATTTAGTAATTCGTATATCGCCATATTAATATCTTGTTTTTCCTAAAACTTCTGTTCATCACATAAAATATTATATTTATTTAAAAACTTATCAACCGAAGCATACATTATCTTTTCTATGGCTTGGGAGAAAAAAGGAATTAAGGCCTGCAATATTTTTAAAATTATGTCTACATTTTCATTCAATAAATTCAGATTGTTTGAGTTTGGTGGCTTATATATATATATACATAGAATAATTAGCTGCTGATTAACCAATTCTATGTGCCTACTATAAAACTACCATTTACTGGGTTCGTTTTTCATTGACTTGAATGTGCTTTGGCGCCTAAGAGTATGTCATGCTCACTCAGTGTCATGTTCGTGAACGGGCGCCGTCAGTAGGGACTGGTAATTTCTTAGCTGCCGCGGCTTATTTTAATTTAATTTAATATTTGAATTATTTTTATCTTTTTATTACGGACGCTTTTAACGTTCTGCATCGTTCTCACATGCATAATTTCAACATGAATGATGTAACCAATATTTTGTAGCCATATTTTGATATAAAAGAGTGTCCATGGAGTTTCTTGCCCGTTCTTCTCCATAGGTACCTACTACGCTTTGGAATAGGCAACTAGCTTCATCTTTCTGACTGACCGACCCCTTGGACAATGCAAAAGTGCCTGTAATTGGGTCATTTGAAATAAATGCTTTGAGTTTTCAGTTTTTTATTCCGCAACATTCGAAGGCATTTATTATTGAATAGCTTGTAGTTTGGTACTTATGTTCAAAAGTTTTTCATAGCCAAGCATCATAAAGTGTTCCGATTTACAGACTATATCAATTTCTCTGTGTTTCTTGGTTAACTGTTGGAGATAAGTCTGACTTATTTAACAGGTCAGCAATATTTTGATGAACAATGTTAATGTTGCTATAGACGAAAACGTTCAGAATTTCCTGCGAGGTTTGTCCCGTGGATATATCATGTTGAACGTCATTTGTCATCATAATTTGCTTGGTACCATCATAGAAATATTCATCCACTAACCATTTTAAATTTTGCTATGTATATGTATATTCCTCATTCTATTGTTATTCGAACGACCAGTGTTCTTAGCGAACATACTGTAATCATAGGACAAATCCAAATTAGAGTCAAGAATTTCAGCATAATTATTTGTTTGAATATCCAAATACAACATTTATTGTAGTGAGTGACTGAAATATGGCTTAGATTAAACCTGTAGTAGTAGTAGTACCTATATAAGACCGATAGCACCGGTGTGTATTTTTTCTTGGATATAATTTGTGGCAAGAAATGAGAGGCTTTCCGGGCACCAACCTGATTACTGCAGTAACTGTATGAGGTTTCTTTAATGAGAGCTCAATCCAAGTCCAAAGGAGAAATGAGATGCAATGCGTTGACTAACCGTCAAAAGCAAAAGCATAAAAAAACCATTACCTACGAGGAACAAAGCGGGTAGCACTAAACACAAGAACGTCATGTGCAAACTCAAAATGCTAACGAGCAATGCAGCACATATAACTGCGCTTAAAACAAACAAACCTGTACGTTCGATGGATCTCTTGTCCACCACAGGGAATATGGTGAAGAAACCGCTAGAGATTAACAGCGGTGAAGGTACTGGGTTGACGACCTGGATGTGCCATGCAAACGTGGCCAGAAATTGTTCAGAACTTATCAAAACGGAAAAGAAGAACTAGATGCCTTACAACTGCCTCATAAATTGTATCGTTTCTACGAATACACCGAAGCAAGTCCAGGCAAACAATAACCTTGGAATTAAATGATGAGATTTTAAGTTTAATTATGTTAATAACAGTATACTTGTTAAATAACCTTCATCTTTTGTTCTATCGGATCCGTCTATACAAAACAAAGGAAAGATGCGTTATTCTTTTAATTTAGCGCCCGTAACTTATATTATTGATAACATCAAGAACACCGGTGTGAAAGTAGGATCTATTAGATTTAATTTAGTTTCCTTTAAAATGATGTGCGCAAGGACCTTAAGTTCGATTTAAAGACATTTATTTCTCAAAGAACAAGTTACAGTTCATTTAAAGAGAAACATAACTAAATTAGCAATAGTTTGTAGTTTAAATTACGACGTTCAAGCCATCCAAGAAATTGAACACCATAGTTTCATTTATAAAATATAGCAAGTATGTACTTAAGTCTAAATAAAATATGGAACAGTTCAAGCTAAGCTTATGTGTCTAATATATAATTCCTTAGGCCTTTTTTAAATGTTGGTATGCTTGTACGCTCTCTAACTTTTTTAGGTAGTTTATTGTATAACCGGACCCCCTCATACTGTGTAGTTTTCCTGCCGTACAGGGTTCTCACTCTTGGTACTTACTAGGTCGTCTTGATTACGGGTATTATATCTATGAGTCTGATGAGGTTATATGATAATCAACTGATGATGCAAGTGTAAGGTAGTTAGTTAGAGATCTACGTTCCTTTAATGGGCATTTATTACTATTATTATTTGATCATTTATTTATTTTCATAATCTTTCACGTTTTTGTATTTTCACGTGTGAGTTGAGGTATTGATACGGAGTATTTTATCACTTGCTGGCATTCACAACAAGCGCATTTTGCATGAGATAAAATACATCCTTAATTACGTAGGATTGGTTTGCAAAATTGATTCTCTCTAATCGTTTCGAACGAAGAAATCTTTGAATACCTACTTATTAGAAATAATGATTTTAACCCAGATAACGAACGTTTAAATACCATTTGGTTACGTAATTAACGACGACCTTATTGATTTCAATACAATGCAGCATTTCAAGAACAAATTTTAATAACATGAATAATTTTCATGTTTTTATATCTAGCTGGTTATTTAATAACTTATGATAACGACGACCTCGCTTTTTATATACTTATGAGTAAGCAGTAGTTGGCCTGTATTCTGTATTGTACACAACAATTAGACTATAATTTCTCTGGCATTAAATTCCGCCGAAACGTAAATTAACTTTGTTTTCATTTTCAAATCTTAGTTAGCTTGTTGGCAAAGCAAATCTGAAGTCCGTATTACAGAACGATACTGAAACTTTATACTTTACTTGAAACTTGATTGAAAATAATTGTAGATGAGGACTGATGATTTTGATAGCATAAAACAATGAAGAAAAGGAGTGGCCATGAAATGACTCCCTGAGGGACACCCACAGCCAGAGACTGACATTGATGGAGGTCTCATCAGTAGGTAAAATAGAAGGTAAACCACAGTAAACGCCAAGGTAAACCCTACATTAGCTCATCTCTGAATACAGAAATTAATTTTTTATGAGATATTTAGATCGATCTAAAAAAATGTGAATGAGGACCTGAATTCTGCAGGAAGATTAGTCGCCATGGTCGCTTCGATAACATGTTTAATGATAAATGATTTTATTTCTGTAAGTAGGTTTGTATGTCCAAACAGTTTTACACGTCAATAATTTATGCTGCTTTGACCAAAAAGGAAACAAGATGGATAAGAAATAGGTGTAATTAGATACAAAAGTAGTGATTGTGGTAGGTACAAGGTACATACCCAAATGTGATCGAAATATAGGAATTATTAAAAAAAAAGATAACAAGATAAAAGTACAGTTGAAAATGACAACATTCACATTTCGATCAACAACAATATCAACAAAAAAAGGGAATGGAAAATAGGACAGCCTATTTTGAGAACACTGTTTCACACAGACACCAGAATACCAGACAAACTGCCAGACAGACATCATGCTTTGAATGCTTTGATTTTTTTTTGTGATTTACTCACCAATTAATTGGTAAATAAAAGTCACGTGGCCTAGTGGTCATACATAAACTCCTTATCTCATTATCATAAGCACTTTGCCGTGGATTCCATATCTTTTTTAATGATAGTACATTATCTAATCCTTCTTCAGTATTTTTAAAAGATTAAGATGTCAAGGAATATGGTAATAAAAATTAATGACTCTTATATGGATTACATAGATAATTAAAAATTAAGTTATTGGGAATAGAATGGGTTCTATACGCTTACTATTAGTCTGGTTATAATTATACAACTTTATTTAGTTTCTATAAGTTAACAGGGCAGGATTTAGGGGAGGGCATCCGGGGCAACAGCCCCGGGGTCTCCACAAAAGAGGGGCCCCCACAATAGAGAATTAAAAAAAAAAAACTTTCAAATTCTGACGAGTAAACACTAGTAAACCTTACCAGTTACCTTACTAGTTACCTTTACCTATAGTACTTTGTACAAATATGATTATATTGTTCTTAAATATGAAAAAAAAAACGATTCGAAATGCTTTTTGAGTTCAGATAATTCTCGTTTTCGATTATATTTATATATGTTTGTTAAATGCTAAAAGAATGTACTTGGTTTCACAATAAATTATTTATAGAAAAACTTGAGTGATTTTTTTTTTCATTTTGTTTGGAAACTAATTTGGGATGGGGCGGGCCGCCACTCCTTTGTTGCCCCCAAGGCCTCCAGACCTCTAAACCCGGCCCTGTCTAGGTAGTATTTTATTGTAACTCTACTGTTGCATTTATGTGAACAATAATAATAAAAGTTTAAGAGCAAAATGTTTTTAACACACTTGCTCGTAAAGTGGCTTTTATTGCACCGCCTGTAGGTTTGCAATGTAGTATATTATTTTTAACACGCGTGCTTTTTGCTTTGCATTCCTGGACTAGTGCGGGAAACTGCGTCACAGACAACATAATTATTTACTAGTCAGAGATGTGCACTTTTCTCAGCATAGAGCCTTCATGCCTTTTTATGTCTAAAAACATTGAGAATTTGTACTGTGTGTGAACAAATAAAATATTATAAATAAATAATAAACTTATTATTATTTCTTCCGAATAATTATTTGGTCAACAAATTAACATACTTATGTAAATATCATCTGTCTAGCCTTTTCCCAAATATTTTTAAGGTCAGTTTCCAGTCTGACCGTATGTAGCTAAATACCAGTATTTTACATGGAGCGACTGCCTACCTGACCTCCACAACCCAATTTTCGGGTAACATACCCTTGGTAAGACTGGTTGTCAGAGTTTCGGGCTTCTGACGACCCGTAACGACTGTCAAAGATTCACTAATGACAGCCGAGAACAAGAGCTTAACGTGCTTTCCGAGGCACGGAGGGGTTTGTATATCTAAAGATGGTCACCCATCCACGGACTGACCGCGGCAAGCGAAGCTTAACCTGATCGATAGACTGGCGGCTGTTATTACTTAGCCACGATCCCTCTCTAAGAAAATCGCGAGCCAAATTATTATGTTTGTGAAATTATATAAAATTTTTCCTCGCAAGTGTGTTGAAAAACGTCGTCTGGTACGTGTCAAAAGAAAAAAAAAACGGAATCATTGTTTAAATCTAAATTACATTTTTGTAATACGCCGTGTCACACGATTTGCATACTTTATATGCTATCTTATATTTACTATGTAGAATATGTTAATGGATATCTAAATTACCGATACGTCATGATAACGAAAGGCTGATCTTTTACTGGTAATAAGGATTGATAATGCGTGGTATGATTAAATGTTGTCAAGGATCTAAGTAAATGAAGAAACCGTTTATTATTGGTATCGGTCAGTTATATCTAAAGGAAAACTAAAACGAATATGTCGATTTAACAATTCCCAGAACATAAAGTGTATCTACTTATGTTCAACGGCATAACTTTATCAGTCAGTCTAGCTTTTATCAAGTAGGAACGTTGCGATTGGATTTTAATCCAGCGGGTCATAATTTACGTGTAGGTAGCTATTGCACGTACTCTTACATCGTCTGCTTGACGGCCGTATGTCACTGCAGGGATTCAGCAGAATATCAGGGTCAGGTATATTTGCCTGACACATGCTGAGCTGGACTCCCATTTGGTGCAACCTTGAGACGCACAGCGCAGCTGGTATGCTTTTGTGTGCACTGAATAAATGATTTATCTATCTACATTATTAGTAACGCTTATTTATTATTTTCAGAGGCAGATTAGTCACCATTCTCAATTTACGTTTACTTTTCTTTTCAGGTTATTTTTCATGTCAACTGATCATGAGACGATAAATTACCATGAAGTATTCTAAATCAATTTACACAACAAAAATGCGCAGGCTCCAATATTGTTATGAATGCAAGATAGACTATCTCATGTTGCTCGATCATTTTAATAATAATTTTTCCTATAGAGCTTTGAAGCATTATGTTAAATATTTAGGTAGGTAGCTATTTGTTTGATAGGGATTTATCAATGTTATTATGTTATGTTGGAACCGGGAAAGCGAAAGTGTCGGCCGATAAGATGCATGCGTAATGCCACGCCACCGTATATCTAAAACACATGCGTCGAAAAATATTCTACACTAGTAAAACAAGTGTGACTAAAGTCTGTCAGAGAGGTAAGAGTTAACAAACTGAACTAAACTTGAATAAGTACTAAAAGGAACAAAGTAACAAAGAAATACAATTTCTACGTAATGGTTGATATTTGATGTCGACAAACGAAGAATAGGTAAGCTATTTACTTTATTTGTGCATTACGTTTAATGACTAAATAAACAAAGTTGACTTCTTCTTGTACGGAGAACCATTTCTGGTAGGTATGTAGGTACAAGTAGTCGACTGATTACTTTATATGAAGTAGAACGACTCCTATTTATTTAAGTGGACCTACGCGAAGATTTAAGAGCAACACTTCATTTTTATCAGCCCTCTAGCAAAATAACCAGACAATGCACTTTTTCAGATTCATTTTTACGAAAACGTGAATAAATTATTTTTATAATAATTGCTTAATTCTAAATACCTACTAAATTATACTGCAGCTATGGACGCGAGGTGTAAATAATAGCACTTGACCATGGTAATGACAAGCAAATCATTACCAAGGCTGTGCCGACCATTGCGCCGACCCTCATCTATGGCGCATATGTAATGAACTTCTTATCGACTCACTTTCGTGCTCGTACCACGCCTTCAACTTTTAGTTACAGTAATGTGTACCACTGACTGAGTGTCCTATACCTAGTACCTTTAGCTATGCTATGGCTTGTTATTTCAAGTTAAGTACGTAGTAGGTACCTATTGAAGTCGTGTTAGGTAGGCGCATGGCAATTTTCACAACAATGCGAGAGAAATAAGAATCTGTTTACTAATAAAATGTGTGGTTGTTTGTTAAACGTATTTACCAACATTCTTCATGATTTATCTACTCTTTCAGTTAGTATAGATACACAGAAAGGGACAATTGACCACTGAAAATTATGAGAGAATTAACAAAACGGATTCAGTATTTAACTACGCATTGTTATCATTGTAAGTTTCTTTTTCATAGTCATATTTGTTACTTATGTTTGCAAACAAAGGCTATAAGCAAAAAAACATGCTAATTATATAACCGATTTAAGACGCTTTGAAAATTATCCAATTTAATGTTTCACGCACCGAAAAATTATTGTACCTAAGTAACGAGCGGAATTATCGTATTATTAATTTATTATCCCTCGGTATCTGTAGGTATTATGATGGTTACTGGCCAAAATTAACGGATTATTCTAGTCAGATTAATAAAATAAAATGAAATTCATTCATTTGTATCCAAAAAACACCCTATGTAATAAAATTGAAAAAAATACCTGGTGGTTCCATCATTTGGGCTCAGCTGAATTCCAAGGGCTGTCGAACAACAAATAAATAAATAAAAATTCTTCTCACCATTTTCACACACTTTGTGATTTTTTTAGGAAACAATCAGGTGATCAGCTGATCACTAATAGGAGAGGTTCGTGCAGGCGGACAGCTAGGCAACGCACACCTGCCGCTCGCGAATGACACGCAGTGACGGCTCTTCGCCACTTTTTATACAAATACGTATCAAGCACCGGCCGGCCTCGATGATAGATCTTCTGTTATCTTTAATTAAATAAAAGTAGCCAACACTTCTGCAAATATCTTAAAGACGGTAAACGGACTGCACCACTTAAACCGACGCAGCCTTGCATACTGATCGTAGTTTGAGAGTTAACCGTCCGCTGTGATGTTCGACTACCTTGAAATAATTCGACCATATTAAACTACATAATTTAAAGGCTACCTTTCTACGTCATTTAACCTATGAATATTTTAAGCAATAATGTGCCCATTCATAAGGTCGCAAAAATCAATTTGGTAATTAATTTTATACAGATCTATCAGTATAATTTTGTGATTTATTAATTCAGTATTAAATTAAATTAAACATCAATCAATCACATTGTCATCAGCTGTTATTATTTATTGGCGATCGCTAGATTAAACTCTATTCTTCGATAATTTAGTAACCAGATCGACTTATTTTAACTTTAAATTCATGCACATATGCTGGCATTGACCTACTAAAGGATGCAATCGTCGAAATCGGTAACAATCCTGTGTTAAAATATTCGCGACACATGTTGGTCGTTTATTTTAGGGCCTTATTGGGATGTATTCTTTTCCAACTGCGGAATATATTGAGGAAGAACGATGAGGATTATCTACAAAATATTTTTCAACAAAACTATAATATGTAAGTAAGACATTCGCGGTCATGATGACAACATGCAGTATTCGCTGAAATTGTTGTAATATCCTTCAATGTTTATTTCAGGTCTTGAGCGTCCTGTAGGCCGTATCAATGGCTTTGCCTATAAAGTACACGGCACGGTTTCTTTACGGTACGGCGCGGCGGTTCAAGGCTCGTACACACAGGCGCGACGCGACGCCCGACACAAAGGCACCGCTTGTCGCGCGACGAGCGGCGCCTTTGTGTAGCGCTGTCGCGTCGCGCCTGTCTGTGGGAGCCTTGAACCGCCGCGCCGTAGAAAAAAACGTGTCAGTCACAAGCTTCCATAGTGATCCATACAATGGCGGACCGTCCCTACACACGGATAATAAATCTCGCCGTGGAAAAAACGTGTCTGTCAGTTAGTGATGCCGACTGGGGTGATCCTTCCAAATTAGGGAGTTTTGTTATAGTTATGGGGAGACAATTGGGGGATATTTGGAGAGAAAAAGCTGGGTTTGGAGGGAATTAGGGAATTTTCATCACCAAAATTGTAACCCGGGAAAACCCGCCGCTAGCTGTGATGATTAAATCGGTAGTTTCAAAAGACATTTTGCGCAGTGTTATCAATTACGTTTTTACAGCTTGCGGCTGTTTCTAATTTGTGATTTTTCTCCATAACACGGAATAAAATATTACCAACACAAGTAATTAAAATGTACAGGCATCCAATTAAATAAATAAAATATTCTGAAAGATTTAATAAAAATACACGGTAATGGAAGCTATTGCTCAAATAATTTAAAATTGTATTTTATTAATAAATCAATATTTTGCCATTTGTGGGGGATTTTTTCTTCAAAGCCTGAATTTGGGGGAATTCGGGAAGGTTTGGCGACGAAGCTATTGCTGAAATAGTTTAAAATTATATTTCATTAATAAATTAATATTTTGCCATTTGTGGGGGATTTTTTCTTCAAAACCTGAATTTTGGGGAAGGTTTGGGGAGATCGCGCGACGGTCATCTGGCAAAACTGCTGTCAGCAAGCTTCCATAGTGATCCATACAACACTGACGACCGTGCCTACACACGGCTTTATAGACCGTAGTATTTTACGGCAAGAAAAACGTGTGCCTATTATAACTACAACGTATTCTACTCAAATCCCATACTTTCCGTTTTGACTATCTTCTATCTATTTAACTTTTCATTTGATCACTAGCTTACTAATCACCCGAAGTGGCTGTATGTACGTAAGTGAAACCATGCATGGTAAATGGTCTATTCAATATTTAAATTTTAATCTATAAAGACTTTCTCGATCCTGGCTATCCTGAATATCAAATCCCCTCAGGACTATAGTAAGGACGATTCGAAAATGACAACTTTATAGTTCTGAATTTTAAACCAGTAAGAAACGTGATCGTTTCAAATTCTTTTCTGCAGGGTTGTCATTGAAATTGACAGCAAATCGTGGAGAAAAACAATATAGTAAGACGTGGAGCGGGACGATGCATAGAAACGTATGTATGAATGATGTAATGTATGAATTGAATAGGACTAGGTACGCAAATCGTGCATTATTATGTATTCAGCTTTACACACTGGGGTAAAGTAGAGGTAGTTTATATCTAATCTATGAAAACATACTTTTAAATTGCCCAACCATAACATCTTTTTTTTTGGTGGGAAATCATCAAATGACCTCTCCCGTTCTGGGCGGAGCGGAAGGGCGTGCAGACTCTTACTGACTAAAACCCACCCGTGTTCCTTCAGTTGCCTGTGCGCCAGGGCCACGGTAACTCTTTCGAACAATCCGCGACCCCGGCAGGCATCGGCCCTTTCAGACCCCGTCAATGATGCTGACATCTCTTTGAGAACAATAACACCCCTGTACCCTGAAATTGTTTTCATACACTTACTGAAAACGCGGACGCTGTAGGTACACACGGCTATATATCAAGCTATAACATTCAAACGTAACGTAACGTTTCAATCGTGTAATATTTATTTCCTAATTTATGTTATAGGTATTTTGTACCGACCGTTTCATTTTTTGGTTTTATTCTAGTGTTTATCAGGGGAAACTCGTAAATGGCCTTCAATTGCATATTGTTTAAGAATACTGTATAAGTTAGCTGTAAGTTTCCCGAATAGAATAAAATAAAATAATACATTTCCACCATAAGCTGACCTCTCATTGTACGAAAATCCTACACAATGCGAGATCAGCTTATACTGAAAATGTATAGCTTGATATGTATCCGTGTGTACAAGGTTTTAAAACTCCCAGAAAAACTTCTACTTAACAAAATTTTGAATTCATTGACATACAACGCTCCCACCGCCTACACTGCTAGGACTAGAACATCTTATATCTATGGTCTAGAAGCATTTAATTTTGCACATGAGTTCCTTATATAACGAAAATGAGCACTAAGGAAGGATTTTAGAAAACGACAATGCTTTTTTTGTGATTAAATAGGGGATGAAAGTTTGTATGGAAATTCGTCATATTTGCCGATGGGAAGTCCCATCGGGCACACGATTTGTTAATACATAAAACATCGGAGTGCTCGAATCGAATCTGAGAAAAACGTAGTTACCCAGTCCATGACTGGTTTTTCACCTGCCCGTAATTAGGATCTAAATAAAGCAGATAAACACGTATGCAATGTGAACTCTACATTTGCACTGTGCGAAGGTTCTTCCGCTGACATTTCCTAGCGCAGCAGGTAAATGGTATAAAATACTACAGTTGCACCGGTTGCGACTCCCGCGCGCTTATTGAAGATCAAGTGATCATTTACATACGAGTAACTCTATAACTGTGGTGTACATGGTAACATCTAAGTATTGAAATAATCGATGTCACCTCGGTGGCGCTATGTACCTACGCAGGTATCTTTAATAGTAACGATTTCATTCGATAAACATAATTTTTCCTTGGCAATTAATAGACATATTGTTAGTTGTTTTGATAATAATCTGAGATAAAATTATAAAATATATAACCCTGTGTCTACAAAGTTATAATTATCTTGATATAGATATAGATATACATGTCGGAAATACTTACGTTAAATCAACCGTTTGACTTTGACAAATCGGGACGCCAGCGCCACCAGGTGTCGCTCGACAGAGTCTATAACATAACGTTGGACCAAAGTAAAAGAGAGTTTGTTGTTGGCGGTTAAGCAGTGAACACGTTTAGAAACTGTCGCGAGTTCTATTTAGTTGTGTCGTGTACATACAGTTTGTGATTCGCTAGCGTGATAAATTTGATCGTAAATTATAATTTGATTTGAACTGCAAACAGTTTTTCTATTGCGAAATAACCAACACTTCCCACAGTAGTTAAAATATGGCTGATAATAACGAGAGACGTACCTTCCCCGTCATTTAAATATATATATATGACGGCGCCACCGTCATTATTTTGTAAACTGCGAGTGCAACGGGCAAGCAGTGAACGAACGACTGAACGACGTCACTTCAACTCCGAACGTTATATAAGGCAGTGCACACTGCGACTCGGCTCAGTCGTTCGTCGACCACTGCCCAGTGCACACGTTACGTAATCACTGAGTAATCTTTTGTCGAGTAGTTTTTATATTCAGTGTAGATTAATTTAGTGATTTTAAATTAAATTAATGTGAAATTAATTACGTTTATTTAATTAAAATAAATAAGTGATTGAGCGAAGACTTTTGTGTTTTTTTTAAATAATGTCGGACCCTGACGCTACATCAGAAGTGGGATTGGATCCACCGTCCACTAATGATAGTAAAATGAATGATAATTGAGAAAAATCAATTAGAGGGTATAGACTGATTTTGGCGCTTACACATTCCCTGAAGGGCCGTGCCGCTGTGTATCTTACTAAGATAGAACCTGACAAGATCTCATGGGCAACAATCAAGTTCATGCTGTTTTCCAAGTTCTCCCAACCCGTGATGAAGAAACTGCAGCTGAAGCGGATATTCGTCTGTGGCAACTCATTGAGAAGATACCCGAAAGCAAATTGGCTGGAAAAGCAGTTCGCTGTTACCTGGGAGATACGGCCAACGCCTGCCCCAAGCGCTGGAAGAAGGAAGACTCCATACCGAGCACCAGCACCAAGGACATGAACTTCTGCTCCAGAGCAGCTCGTGGAGTATGATAGATAAGTAGTACAGATATCCCTATTGTAATTTGAGTCTGGCTCAGAAGCTCAAGTAGCCTTGTAAAGTATAGTAATTGAAATCTCGTTAGTATTGAGCAAATTCATGAACAAGTGATCCTAAAAGGTATAGGTGTGAATAAAAGTAGTGCGCCTATTACAATTTAAATGTCCAACCATGGTACATAACCACTTGCTTAAAATAATTCACGTTGTATGGCCGGTTGATTGACTTAGTAGAAAAATTTGGTCGTGATATTTTAGAACACGGAATTTGAGTTAAAGTCACATAATTTATTGGTTTAGCTACATACGTTCGAAAATGTATTTCCAATTCTTCAAAATTCAAACTCGAATCATTATCATCTCATTTATTTCAAATAAACCAATTACAGGCACTTTTGAATTGTCAAGGGGTTGGTCGGTCAGAAAAAAAATTAAGCTAGTTACCCATTTCAAAACGTAGTAGGTACCTATGGTGAAGAACGGGCAAGAAATTCCACGGACACTCTTTTGAATCAACCCACACATGTGCTATGCAATTATACAATACTATAAGATTGAATTTATACAATGCAAAGACAGTTTTAAAATTCTTCAGCAGCTCCAACAGTAGTTTCAAAATGCTAATCAATTAGTTTATGCGCCCTTGTGGAGCAGGACCAGCGTTGAGCCAAGCATTTTTATCAGCGATGTAATCCCCCAACTTATAATATGCTTGACTGCATAGTGTGCGTTTTATACAAGATCTAAATTTTGTTTCATTCAGTTGAAGTATAACGGGAGGTATTTTATTGTAACATTTTAAACGGTACCCCATGAAAGATGAGTCTACTGTTGCCAGCCTGAAACCTGGTTGAAATAATTGGTCCCTGTTCCTAGTGATGTAATTGTGTCTTTCATCTTTTTTTTACTAAAAAGATGTAGATTTTTCCTTACGTACAAGATGTTTTCATACTCGTAGATGCATTGACAAGTTACCGACATGATGCTAATATCTTTAAACAGTTCCCTAGAGAGTCGCGCCTGCGGAGGCCATATATAATTGTGGTGAAAAATAAATTGACTCGACGTCTGCAGCCCGTCCCCAAAGTAAAATACCGTAAGACATGATAGTATGAAAGTATCTAAAATAGACTAGCCTCGCAGTACCTACTTCAGTAAATTGACGGATTTTTCTCACAACATATGCTGCTGAACTTAGCCGTCCTGCAAGGGATGTTAAATAAGGACCCCATTGAAGCCTTGGGTCGAGCGTGATCCCCAAGAAAACACTTTTATCGACAAATTCTAGTTTCTTTTGATTCAATACTATCTCACAATTAGAACTTTTGAACCCCCTCTTTTCTTAAAGAACGTTTCAAGTTCCTTCATGACACACATAATAGATATCTTAGGTCATCGGAAAACTTAAGACTAGAGATGCCGATGCATTCCACCAGCTTTTATGACAAGTCTTTTACAGTTCAAGCAGTACGGTTATGGAATGCCTTGCCCGAGTCGATAAGGCGTGCTCAATCTTTGTCCACTTTTAAAATTATGGTTAAAAAACACTTCCTCTCTCCTTAAACATCATCATTACATTTAGTTTCCTTGCTCTTGTTTCATGTTTATTATTGTATATATTATATGTAGATAAGTATATGTTTTATGTATGTATGCATTTGTTGTATATGTAAATGGTACACCACTGACTACCTGCATTATTGTCTCTCCTTCTCCCTTGAATCCATCCAAAGGTTGTCTGTAAAAGATCGCTTTTAGCGATAAGACCGCCCATTGTGTCACCCTGTGTAAAATGTCTACATTTATATCTGTTATTTTTTTATGGTGTACATAATAAAGAGTATTCTATTCTATTCTATTCTATTCTTTTGACATTTAGTAAAATAAATCTTATACAATTAGTTTTTTTTTCCCATTTAATACTAAATTACTAGCTGTGAACCAATTTTGGATCTGCAGTAGGGCGTTATTTACGTCGTCAAGATTTGATGCACGTTTCGTCAGCAAATAACACCATTTGTGGTTGGGTTATAATTAATGAAACCACTATTACTTGGCGCCATAAGCGATCATATTGGCTAAATTCATGTTGGTGGTCGCGTTAGTATGCTGTGCCTGTTTAAGGTAAACGCGTTCATAAGGGATCATTCATACACTAGCTTTGATAAAATCGACCGTAAAGTTAGACTAGTCTGGTGGTTACAACCGCTGTACAAATTTCGTTTCTGCCCTCATCATTTGCATAGCCTTTTCCAAACTATGTTGGGGTCGGCTTCCAGTCTAACCAAATTCAGCTGAAGACCAGTATTTTACATGGAGCGAGTGCCTATGTGACCCCTCAACCCAATGACTGGGTAACACGATACCCCTTGGTAAGACTGGTTATCAGACTTTTGGGCTTCTTACTATCCGTAACGACTGTCAAAGATCTACGAATGACTGCCGGTCCCAACGGCTTAACGTGCATTCCAAGGCACGGAGGGATTTCGATATGTAATGGATAGTCACCCATCCACGATCCGACCGCCGCAAGCGTAGCTTAACCTTCGATGCACCCGTACGGCTGTTATCATTTAGTCATGCATTAGTTTTGCCCTAAGGCTTAAAGCAGTTAAAATCCAGTTCATTTGTTTGACGCGCCGAAACGAGTAATTGCTGATCACGGGCGTTCGTATGATAATACAGATTGTAAGAGTTTTTTTAGTACCCCCGTGTTAGGAAGTGACCGAAACGAGTTGAGACATTAATGGGGCTAATAGGGTCTATAAATATTCTCACAAAAATGTACGTGAAGTATCTCATGTTCAAAATGTTCTGGTAGATATCGTGGAAAATTATGATGACGTGACGGCGGGCAGTGATGATGACGGTACCCTGATACACGAAACAAGCCACGAGAACCATGCCTAACAGCAATATAACTTTGGCAAATAGAGATACCATGTCCGTGAATAGTGATACTATATCGATTGATAGTGATACAATGTCTGCTGACTCACGTTTAACACCTACCAGTGAAAGTGTTAAACATCTTGGTTAACATTTTGTATCAACAGTCTTTTAATCCAGATTCAATTACTATTGTTACTAAAGCAGCCGTAATAATTAGCAAAAGAGGTGACCCTGTAGAGTCAGCAATAACTGGTCCTGGGGATAATAGTTTTACAGGGTCATTAAGTAATAAATGGTTGGAATAAAAAATAAAAAAGAGAGGAATAAAAAAAAGAAAAAAAAGGAGAGGAATAAAAAAAAGAGGAATAAAAAAAGAGAGAAATCAAAAATAAAAAAGGAAAGAAAAAAAAGAGACAAAAAAATGTAGGAAAGAGTCATTGAAGGGACAATCCGGTCCAATGACTCAGCTAAAGGGGTTGCGATCCGGCCTAGCCCTGCGGCTATAAGGATTGCAATCCGGTCTAGCATGTTTGGCTATAGGGACTGATATCCGGCCTAGCGTTTGCTAAAGGGATATCTATCCGGTCTAGCACAATCGTCTCCAGTTTTAATACTGATGAGATAGCATAGTAGTTGTGGAAAGCTGAAGGGTTAATCGGACCAGCACATTATTGAAACCTTTTGTTAAAGATAATACTAGATAGAGATTAGCGACAAAAAAATGTCAGGATGAACGAACAGGTTGTTGTCTTGTTCCCAGATGCTCGGAAGACGCTCGAGGACGAGCGTACGTCAGTATGGCCGTGACGGCGCCACCGTCATTATTTTGTAAACTGCGAGTGCAACGGGCAAGCAGTGAACGAACGACTGAACGACGTCACTTCAACTCCGAACGTTATATAAGGCAGTGCACACTGCGACTCGGCTCAGTCGTTCGTCGACCACTGCCCAGTGCACACGTTACGTAATCACTGAGTAATCTTTTGTCGAGTAGTTTTTATATTCAGTGTAGATTAATTTAGTGATTTTAAATTAAATTAATGTGAAATTAATTACGTTTATTTAATTAAAATAAATAAGTGATTGAGCGAAGACTTTTGTGTTTTTTTTAAATAATGTCGGACCCTGACGCTACATATATATATATATATATATATATATATATATATATATTTATATGGATTTACTTGTTATGTTTATGATGTACCTCGATTATCCAATTTTAATAAGTACCTAATACTTATACATATTATAAACTTAAAAACAATAAGGCAGCAGGGGGGGGACAACATCCAGGGTGAACTTATAAAGTATGCTGGAGTTCGTTTCGAGAGGAAGTTCTAGAAGCTAATTATACAGATCTGGAACGGAAAGTCCACGCCGGACAAGTAGAACATGGCTGTCATAATTGTCCCTTGCATTTGAAGGGTAACGTCTTGGACTGACAAAACTACCGAGTCATATATCTCTCTATTGAACGCTGTGTATGATGTATAACACAACACTATGCTTGCGAAAATTCTCTTCAAAAAGTTAATATCTTATGTCGAACCCTCAATAGGACAGTATCAATGTAGTTTTCGACCAAATCGGTCCACAAAAGACCAAATCTTCTCTCTGAGGCAAATTCTTGAAAATACTTTGGAATATAAAGTGACCACACACCACCTGTTTATTGACTTCAGAAGTTTGTAATGTGTATGACAACATACACCTTAATTTCTTCTACTAGACAATGGCCTAGATTGGTATTCCTCCGAAATTGATATCCCTGATAGATGACGCTGAAGCACTCTCCAAGCGTAGTTAGCGTACAAACGGATCTGACAGAACCTTTTAGAACTCATGACGATCTCAGACGCGCGGCGAGATGTCCTCTCCTATTTACTTTTGATTGTGACTGTACTGTTTACTTGTCAATATTGCTCTTGACAAGTGACTCAAAGATAGAGACAGCGGGCAGCATATTTTATAAATATATTCAATAACGGTCAACACGACCAAGACTAAATATTTAAGTGTCCAAACACTAGCACTAGCTGCCGCCCGATATTACCTTTGACGATAACACCTTAGCCCGTGTCAGCGAATTCGTGTATCTCGGAACCTTAGTAACGGACAAAAACTATATATCTTCTGAAACAAGCAGGAGAATAATGGCAACCAAAAAATGCTATTGCAGCCTGCTAAGGTATTACGGGTTACAGATACTCTGAAGAAATATTAAACTTTTCCTCTACAAGACCTTACTAAGACCAATACTGACATATGGCTCAGGATGCTGGGTACCAAGCAATAAAGACGAGAACTCTCTATTAGTTTTCGAACGGAAAATCCTCAGGCGCATATTCGGTGCAGTGCTGGAAAACGAGCAATGGCGAATGCGGTACAACTAGGGTTGTAAAAAAAACTGTTTTTTCTGAGATGAAAAAAAAAGCGATTTTTTTTTTTCAAGAGTGCGAAAATAAAAATATTGTAAAGTGATTATCGTTAAATATGAGTTGAAATTATTATTTTTTAAATTCAATATGGAAATATCAGTCGTTAAAGTCGTTGATTCCGAATCAGATGAAACAAATAAAGATACAGAACATGTAAATTATTCCGATTTCGATAAAACAAGCGTAGCTACTGATACAGCTAATTGTAACACTGATGAAAATTTAAGTATTTTTTAAGTTCAGAGTACATAATAGGTACCTAACTGTATAATTTCTAATTTCATTGATTTAAACATAATTTAACTTTAATTAAAAATAAAACAATCACATTTAGTGTTATATCCATTTTAGTTATTGTATTTCACCTATTCTGAAAAAAAAAATACATATGTAGAAAAGAAGCGACGGTGTTAAGTACTATTTTCATGTTTTTTTAAAGAATATGTTGCTTTTTTTAAGATTGTGAAAAAAAACATTTCGTATTTTTTTTTCAATTTACGTCTCTAGGTACAAGCATGAACTCTACGAGATATACGAAAAGCCTTAAAATAGGACGTCTTCGATGGGCAGGACGTCTCGCAAGAATGGACGAGATCAGAGCACCCAAACTTTTGATTGATAGTAATCCAGATGGTCGGAGAAGTCAACACCGCCCCAGCTCAAATGGTTGGATGGCGTAGACCAAGATTTAAGACCTTTTGGAGTGAGAAATTGCAGAGGAGATATGATTTTTACATTTAAAACGGCCCATCCAATCTCTTGGAAACCGTTTTCAAATAATTATAGCGTAGTGTGTAGATATATAATAAATCCACTAAACAATACACGTAAACGCAACACTTAATTCAGGCTTCAGCTAACCACATAATATTAATTGTGTATTGCCGAGTTTGTAGTTGTACCTAAGTAACCTCTAAACATACCTATTCGGTATACACAGTGTGTTATAAGACCGAATTCCTTATGTCATTCACCCACATATCACATGTATAATAAGTAGCTATGAATAGATGCAGTCTAGAACAATAGATTATTTAGAAAAGAACAAAACCAGCGCCAGACATAAGTAGTCTAGCATTATAAGTAGGTGATGGACTGGGACGAATTTAGCGAAGCCTTGAGCGCATATTTAAAATATCTTAGAACATTATTTTATACAAATAGAAAAAAGAACCCAATAAAATATTCTGATAACCACTTTTAAAGTCAACTAAACCCTAGGGGGGAAGTTTTCAAAAAAATTGCGTTGCTGTCTTCTGGCAGCCAAGAACCTTTTCTACGAGTATCTATAGGTGCCAAAAGAGACGCTAATATTTTTTCTATTTTTACGTATGGATAGGTATTGGACCTATAAAAGTAAAAAAAAACTGTGAATCGAATTCGCTCACTAGTAATTCTGTGTCAGGCCCTGCAGTCTCGACATGAATAGCGACAAAAATCTGTCGTTAAGTCCTATCGATGTCAAATTTCTTTAATAGATTTTCAACCTTATGCTTTGGAAATAAAGTTGAAAATCTAATAAAGGAATTTGACATCGATACGACTTAGCGACAGATTTTTGTCGCTATCTAATGTCGAGACTGCAGGGCCAGGAAACCTACGCAGGTAGAATACTGTCGAATATGGATTAGTCAGTAAGTAACTACTATTTGACCTTATTTTAAGACAGGCGTTGTACTGCTTTGGATGCAATAGACTGAGTTGATTCATTAATCTGCCGGTTATGCATGATCTTACCTAACTTATGATCTAGGTTTATGGGTGTCATCAGCCTATAGCAGTCCCTTGATGTACAGTCAGGCAAATTAATTGTTAAGTAAATTGACACTCTACGTCAATTTGCCGTGTTATAGCCATTTCATACACAACTGCCAAAGGATGAGTTTTTTGTTTTGAATATTCCTACGAACAATATTTAATACGTTGCCAGTCAATTTGCATAACCAATAATTTCCCTGACTATACATAGGACTGCGAATAACGGCGCTACACCGACCTTGAGATACCGATTCGCTGTCTTCACACAAGATCCTGGATCAAGACGAGTCCTGGAGTGGTGACAGGACGCCCCCCGCTAGATGGACCGACTACCTAAAAAAGGTGGGTGGGACAGACTGGATGCGGAAGGTGGAGGACAGAGTGTTGTGGCGCAGCATGGGAGAGGCCTATGTCCAGCAGTGGACTGCGACAGGCTGAGTTGATTGATTGATTGACACAAGATCACAATTACGCAAACAGTCATCGGTTCTCTTGGGGTTGCGTATTCTGAGGGCTATATATTGTCAGCTGTTAAAGGATATGCCTCTTTTGCTTCTGGAACTCGGCGTTTTGCTGAGGCCAGTAGGGGATCGTATTGAAAGGGTAATAAATTCCTTGTTCAATACTTTACTTTGGTGTCATAGAATAGAATAGAATAGGTCTTTATTTGCTTAGAATGTAGGTCCATAAAAATAAGTTGATAAATAATAATAATAACATTTATCTACAAGTAATTTATTAAATGTTTGCAGCTACAACGTTATGTTTTTAATTTGGTCAGGTATTTTATTAAAAATTTCCGGAGCCATACAAATCACATTTCTTTTTAATAAGCTAGTTTTAAATACGCCCGTGCATAATAGATTCTGGTATTGAGATCTCATAGCTGTACTTCGCTTTCTAGTTTCTATTAAAGTTGCAAATAGACATCCATTTGTTATTACAAATATTGCTAATTCAAGGATATAAAGGGATGGGAAGGTTAGTAATTTATGAGACTTAAATGTAGGTTTTCGCAACTTTCTGTCACTTTTAAGATCAAATATAGCTTTCAGGCAGCGCTTTTGAGCTTTGAAAATGCTTTCTCGTTCACTGCAGTGACTCCAAAATATTATACCAAATTTTAAGATGGAAATTACTAGACCATGGCAAGCCACTAATATTGTCGGTAAATTTACTTTTTTTGATAGTTTATGCAAACGCGGCTGTGCTTAAACGTTTACCTACATATATCTTTTGCTTGCGGCTTCCAAGTTAACTGGCTGTCAATTATGATACCTAAAAATGTTGTACTGTTTACTTTTTCTATAGTTTGACCATTGTAGTTTAAATCCATATCTCCCGTAGATATTCGTTGGTAAAAGTGCATGATTTTAGTTTTTTGGAGATAAATAAGTCGTTGTAGAAAGATGCATAGATAATTTGTTCTATGATCTTTGAGAAGATGGGAATTAGAGCAATTGGTCTATAGTTTGCCATTTCGTCTTTTATATTTTTATAAATTGGTTTAACTATTACAGTTTTTAGACTTTCTGGAAATACTCCAGAGTATATACCAACCCTCTTAACTTTTCCCTTACTTTGAATTGAATCACCAAAGTCTACAGCTTATTTAACTAAATGCTTTGTAGCAAGAAAAGTAATAGATGTGTTACTTGCCGTCGTTTGTTGATCGTTTCTGTACAAGCTAAACATAATTATGATATGACAGTTGCGCATGCACAAACCATTACCTTTGCTTACTACTTAAATTAGTGGCATTAGCATCCATTGTGTTTTCCCTATAAAGACGTTATGTTGTTGGTGCGTGAGAGATTAGGCTGAATATTGTATAAAATACTTAGTTGCTTATAAGTAAAATATTTCCAAAAACTCTCTCTCTCTTTTAACTGTCTCGTTAGTCTAGTAGTCGCAAGTGCTACTGCTGAGCATGAAGTCCTAGGTTCGATTCCCGGGCTTGCCCTCTATTACATGGGACTTAAACATAACTGACGAAATATGGGCGTACCTTCGGTGCACCTCTGCCAAACCCTTCGTGGTGGAAACGAGGCGTGATGTTTGATGTAATAAGATTAACCAAAATAGTATTAATTCACAAAATTCATCATACTGTCAGTTGTCTGGGTACATATACAATTGCAAAATAAGAAAACTCATAATATGTAAAATCTAATTTACACAGTCTGTGTATTAATTCAGGCATGCGTGTTCCGTACGCCATTACGCTCATTATGCATACCAAAATATCTAGACATCAGGTTAAATGATAAATACAAGGTTATTTTGTTTTGTCGTTAATTTTTCATTTAGTAAGTATCTCCATGCAAAGATAAGGGGTTTATCCAACTACAAAAAAAAAAAATTGTCTCCTGCACTTTACTTGGTCGTGAAGCCACTTTTGTTAGATTCTTTTAAAATCTAAAGTTTTTTTGAAATCACCGCCTAGGATGAATATTGGGCCTAAAAGTTCAAAGAATTATAAGTATCGCTTTTTTCTTATTATGTGCCTTAGAGGACAGTATACGGCTGCTATGGAAATGTGACAAAGTTTGGTTTTAACAGATACTCTCACGGCTTGAATATCTGGTTCTTCAAATTTACTCTGCTCGTAATGATTGATGTTTTCTTTGATTATAACCGCGCTACCTCCTCTGGCGGAGTTGTCAGGGAGGAGCGAATTATATACCTTGTATCCTCTAAATTTGATGAAAGATTGGTCAGTGAAGTCCTTTTCTGAGATTAAACACAAGTCTATATTTTCTGTCTTTAGGACTGCCTGTAACTCATGCTGATGTTTGAGGAGCCCATTAGAGTTCCACGCCATAATTTTTAGTGTGTTACTCGTTTTTGGTTATTAAAAATAGCTGTTTTGGTGCTGCATTCTAGCTTCTCTAATCTTTTGTCAAATGTAGTAATACACTTCAAGATTTGATTTATCTTATCTTCCAGATTCGAAAGCTCTGTGCCTTGTTTCGCAGCTTGTGCATAGGAACTGCTTGCTTGAACAGGTTTTGCAGTTGTCTGAAAAAAAAATATTTCCGTGCCTGTTTGACAGGGTTTTTTATGGAAGGTGACTGTTGGGCAGTTGGCACAACAAGTTTATTTTTTGTTTTTATTTTTCATAATTTGCATCTCCTTGGCTACATCACACCCTCTATAGTAAACAAGATAAACACAACAAACGCTTTTCAAATACATGGCCCGCGCACGTTCCACTCACTCAAAGAAAAGCTAGTAATTGAATGAAACGCAGAAAACCAACCCAAAAACCAAAATAACTTACCAAAAACAACACGAATCAAACCTCTCCTAAGCTGGCCGGTCACCGTGGGAGAAAATAAACACAACCCTCCAGCGACGGAGAAATTAACAAACAATACCCTTAAAATATTTGACGTGACGTGAGATATCTAGCATCAACTGAAAGATTTTTAGAATTTACATACTTAATGCAAAATAAATAATTTGATTATAATAGGATTAGCAGAAGTAAGAAGAATGGGCTGCAACATTGAAGAACATGAAAATTACATATCCTGTTATAAGGGAGAAACAAATTGGATTACATGGAGTGGGGGTGTTGATCGAGAAAAAAACAAAAATAACATCGTAAATTTTATAGCATTATCTGAACGAGTAGCTATGCTCCAAATGAAATACAATAATTCTAAACTGTCCATAATACAAGTCTACGCCCCAACTGACAGCGCAAGTGAAGTGTAAATTCAGAGCTTTTATGACATTCTAGAAAAAGCCCGCAACCTTGTCGGTACCTACTCTTGTTATTGGGGACTTTAATGCGAAAATTGGAAAACCGAAGAAACATGAAATCTTTATAATGGAAATACACGGCTACGGATCTAGGAACGAAAGAGGGGAGAGATTCACATAATAAACTTATGAACACAATATGTCAATTAAGAATACCTACTTTAAAAATAGAAATAACCGCAAATGGACTTGGGTCTCCCCCGATCAGAACACACAAAGCCAAATCGACTACATTTTATCAAATTTGAAAATGTCGAGAATTAGGACACAACTGAATAAACCACCCCCAACAACCTCTTTTTTTTTTGTGTGGGAAATCATCAAATGACCTCTCCCGCTCTGGGCGGAACGGAAGGGTGTGTCAGACTCTTACTGACTAAAACCCACCCGTATTCCTTCAGTTGCCTGTGCGCCAGGGCCACGGTAACTCTTTCGAACAATTCGCGACCCCGGCAGGCATCCGTCCTATCGGACCCCGTCAATGGTGCTGACATCTCTTTGAGGCGTGCGTGGAACACGACGCGCCGTCAACCCGGGCCTGGTCCTTACCGGACGGCGAGCTGCCCATTGCTCGCCGTCCGCAAGCCCGCGCCTACTGTGGCCGGGAGTCGGCAATCGACTCCCGACGCCCAGGGTGTCTCCTCCTCCTGCGGCGGCTAGGGCCGCGAGGGCGCAGAGATTGCCTCTCTCTTTCGCGCTCCGCCTCCTCCTTCGCGAGCATTACTGCTTCGCAGAAGGAGGTGACGGCTTCCCATTCCCTCTCGCTCCGTACCATGGCCTGAACCAGGGCCGGACGCGAGAGGTCGCCGCCGCCGATCGCCGCCACGAGGACACGGCGGTGCTCCGCCCAAGCCGGGCAGACCTCTACCGTATGCTCCACCATGTCCTCCGGTCGATCCACACAATGCTAACACCCGGGCGTTTCCTCCCGCCTTATTCGAAACAGGAACCTCCCGAAACAGCCATGTCCGGTGAGGACCTGCGTCAGGCGGAAGGTGAGGACGCCGTGGCGCCTCTCAAGCCACTCCTCAAAGAGGGGACTTACCGCCGCAATTGTGGCGTGCCCTGCGCTGGGTTGCGACAGTCGCACTCTCCATGCCGCCATGAGATCACGCCGGAGCTCTGTCCGCTGTGCCGCGATTTCTCGCGGCAGCGGAGTTACGCCCCAGCGTTTCGCCTCCTCGCGCCACTCCCAAATGTGCGCGAGGACTTTTGCCTCCAGATCCTATGGCGGCAATCCGGCAAGGAGGCTCGCCGCCTCCCAGGAGACCGTGCGTTATCCCTGAAACAGCCGGATGGCCATGACCCTCTGGGCCGCGTTCAACCGGCGGGCTGGTCGACGCCTCAATGAACGCGGCCAAACCGGTGCACCGTAAAGGGCCATGGAACGCACGACCCCCGCGAATTGCCCCCCCCAGGTGCCCGGCAGGAGGCGTTTGGACTCCCCAGATTGGGCAAGAGCCGCTTCAAGACAGCCCCGGCCCGTCCAGTATGGGAGCCAAACGACGGAAATGCTCCACGAAGTTCCACCGGCTGTCGAGGACGAGTTCCAGGTACTTCATCGTCGACTCTACGCCGATGTGAACCCCTCCTACCGTTACTTGGGAACCCGACAGTGCCGCGTTCCGAGAACCATGAAAACACATGGCCTCAGACTTGTGCAAGGCCACTTCGAGTCCCAATTGCCGGATCCTCTCAACGACTGTCGCAACCCCGCGTGTCATTAATTCGGCCGCTGCCTGGTGCGACCTCCCCTGCGCCAGGACCAGCGTGTCGTCAGCGTAGCACACCATGCTAACGCCGCTAGGGAGGTCGGTGCGCAACACCCAGTCGTACCCGATATCCGACAGATGCGGTCCCAGGACCGATCCCCGTGGGACACCGCACGACATCTCTTGCCGGTTCCATTCTCCCTGGTGACCGGGGTAGATGACGGTCCTGTCTGTCAAATAGGCCTCGACCACACGACAGAGATAGGTTGGCATCCGGTGATACTGGAGTGCCTCCCTGATGCAACTCCAGGGTAGGGTATTGAAGGCATTGGCGATGTCTAGAGACACCGCCAAGACGAACCCACCCCGAGCTACAGCATCCCCCGTCGTGAGGGCTCGCACGCGCATGATGGCATCCACCGTAGAGCACCCCCTGCGGAAACCAAACTGGCTCTCCGCCAAATCCGGCCCACCCGCATCAGCCCCCTGACAAGGCGATCTGCAATTACTCTTTCAAAGAGCTTGCCCACCTATGTCATGCAAACCTAACCTATTTTTTTTTTTTGTTCCGTGGTGGAAAATCCTCATGGATGTCCTCCGCCCTGGGGGGCGGAGGGGTCTGTCAGACTCTTACTGACTAATAACCACCCCGGTGTTCCGTCTCACACCTACGCCGGGGGTCGCGGGAACGTACAAATCTTCCGCAACCCCCGGCCGGTGCCGGCCCGCCTCTGCGGGCCCCGTCCGGTCGAGCGGGGGGAGTGAGGTGTTTGACTTCCCCCGCGACGTCAAAGAGGGGCGCGCGTGGAACACTACGCGCCGCCACCTCGGGTCCTGATGTATGGGGGGCGACAGACGTCCTCGAGTCCGTCGCCCCTGGACCCATTTAGATGGGCTGGAAGAGGGCGTTGTCCGCCCTCCGCCGACGCCCGGTGCGCCTGCTGCGGGCCGGGTGAGAGGATGAGATTTCTCGCTCCCTTTCCGCAGCCTCCTTCTGCACTATGACTGTTTCGTAGAAGGATACCACCGCGTCCCAGGACTCCTCGCCGCCGACCATCGCATTCACAACGGTCTGCAGCGAGAGGTCACTGCCTACTCCTGAGATGAGGGCACGGCGCGGCTTCTCCCAAGCGACACACTCTGCCAGCGTATGCCGCGCCGTGTCCTCCCGGCAGTCAACGCAGTGGTGACACCAGGCGTCCGGCTCCCTGTTTATGCGACACAGGTACTTCCCGAAGCAACCGTGCCCCGAGAGCACCTGCGTCACCCGAAACGACAGGGAGCCGTGACTCCTCCCGAGCCAGTGGTCGAGCACTGGCCGGACTGCCTCGATGGTGACGAGGTCGGCGGTAGGGCGTGAGAGCCTGTCCCGCCATTCCGCCACCAGGACCTCGCGGAGCTGCGACCGACGCTGCTCCATTTGTCGCTGCATCGGTCGCTGGCCCCGCACCCACGCTTCCTCGCGCCACCGGTACAGTGACGCGAGCACCTTCGCCTCCAGGTCCCAGGGCAGGGATCCAGCCAGTGCACAAGCCACCTCGTAGGAGATCGTGCGATAACCCCTGATGACTCTGACGGCCATCGCTCTCTGCGGCTTTCGCAGAACAGAGATGCTGCCGGCCGTCAGGTCAGCCGCCCAGATCGGGGCCCCGTAAAGGGCCATCGAACGCACGATCCCCACGTAGAGCCGCCTACAAGCGACGCTCGGGCCCCCCAGATTGGGAAGCAGCCTTGACAGCGCCTCGGCCGCGCCCAGCAACTTGGGCGCCAGCTGCCGGAAGTGGGGCCGAAATCCCACCGGCTGTCGAGCACCAACCCCAGATACTTCATGGTGGGCTCGACAGCGATTCGAACCCTCCCCACCACGATGTGGGATCCGGACGGTGGCGCCCGCCGGGGACCATGAAATACTATGGCCTCCGACTTGTCGAGGGCCACCTCCAGGCCGAGGCGCTGTATGCGGCTCATCGTCTGTGAGACCGCAGCCGTCGTCAGCAACGCTGCCTCCCTGTACGAACTCCCCCGGGCCGTGACCAGCGTGTCGTCCGCGTAGCACGTCAGGTCGACGCCCGGTTGGAGTCCGCCCCTCAGCACCCAATCGTACCCGATGTTCCACAGGAGCGGGCCCAGGACACAGCCCTGTGGAACACCGCACGACATGCGGCGCTGGTTGACACCATTGCGTCCCACGTAGGTGACACACCTCTCCGCCAAATAAGCCCCAACGATGTGGCGGAGGTAGAGAGGCACCCGATGATAACGCAGTGCCTCTCGAATACAACTCCAGGGTAGGGTGTTGAAGGCGTTGGAGATGTCCAAGGACACCGCCACCACCACCCCACACCGGGACACCGTTTCCTCCGCCAGGACTCTCACCCGCGATATAGCGTGTATGGTGGAGCGCCCATGCCTGAAACCGAACTGGCTCTCGTCCAGGTCCGGCCCTTCTCTGCACAAGTGGCCGACGAGGCGGGCTGCGGGTATCCGCTCCAGCAGCTTACCCACCTCGTCTAGCAGCACTATGGGCCGGTACGCGGACGGCGAGTCCGCAGGGCGCCCCACCTTCCTGAGCAGGACCAGACGACCGGGTTTCCACAAAGTGGGAAACTGGCCCTGCTGGAAGCACGCTGTGTAGAGTCTTCTCAGCTGGGGCTCCAGCTCCTTCAGAGCGAGGGCTAATGCTCGGCCGTGGATCCCGTCGGGCCCCGGAGCCACGTTCTTGGCTCGGAGCCGCATCACGGCCGCCCTCATCTCTGCCTGAGTCACCTCTGGGACGCTAATGGCGTTCTCCTCTGTAGACTCTGCGGCTGTGGGCAAAGCCATCGGCGGCGGAGTATGCTCCGCTCTTGCCGGGAAGAGGGCTGCGACTACCTCCTCCAGCTGCTCTGGCTGAAGACTCTCCGTAAGTGGAGGCGCCGCGGCTCGAAGTTTACCCCGAACCGCTCGATAAGGGCGCCCCCACGGATTCCCGTCTAGAGTCTCCAGCATCTCCTCCCTGGCTCGCGTCTTCGCCTCGCCGACGGCCAGCCACAGAGTCTCTTTAGCCGCGCGGTACACCTCATACAGCGCGGCTTCTTCGTCAGGGACCCGACGACGTCTCCTCTGGTATCAGGTGTACTGGCGTCTCACCGCCACGCACGCGACGCGTAACTGTGCGATCGCGGCGGACCACCAGTACACCTGGCGCCTTGCTGACTGTGTATGGGCCCGGAGCATGGACGCGTCGCAGATTTGCGTCATCGCCCCGCGGAACCACAGCGCCTCCTGTTCGACGTCGACGGGTCCGCCCATTGCCGACTCCCGGACCCAGGCCTGGACAATAGCGGCCTCCTCGAGAAGCTCCCTGTCAATGCGCTTGAGCGACCAGCGCGGGCCATCCGTACGCGGGCCCGATGAACTGCGGCCGCCGGCGGTCTGGGCGGAGACGTCGAAACGGATGTATCGGTGATCCGACAACGTCTCCACCTCCACGGCGACACGCCAGTCGCGAACACGGCTCGCGACAGCAGGGCTAGCGAACGATACGTCCACTATAGACCCGCCCCGCTGCCGCACACACGTGTGGACCGAGCCCACGTTCAGGACGACCAGTCCGGTCGTGACCCCCACTCCTCCAGCGCCTCACCCCTAGCATCGGTCACCGGAGATCCCCACGCCGCAGACTTGGCGTTGAGATCCCCTAGCAACAGCACGGGGCGAGGGTGAATTTGGCCCACGACGGCACCCAGCTCGACAAGGAAGCTCTCGAAGTCGGCGAGACTCTTGTTGGGCGAAAAATACGCCCCAACCACGCCAATGCCGTCAGCGAGGGCAGCCACCCAGCCGTGTCCTCGGGACGGGTTGGCGAGAGCCCCGCCGATGATGGCCACCAAGCCGTCAAGGTCTCCCATCCCGGGGCGGGACAAAGTATGGCTCGGCAACCACGGCCACGCGAATCGACCACTCCGCCATGCTCTGGAGCAAGAGATCCTGAGCTCTGGCAGAGTGGTTGATATTGCCCTGGAGGAAATGGTAGAGCGCCATTATGCGCAATGCGTGACTTGAATTTGGAACCTCAACTGAAAAAATAGTACGGCACATAAATAAACCATAAAAAAAAATGTTTATCTCGACCAAATAGTTCTCACTTCATAGGTTTTAGTTGCCGTCGACGAACCAAATGATCGGTTGCTATGGCGCGTACCCCCGCATTCGAATGTTAGATTTGGGCTGACGATTATTAGGATTAGGATTATTTATTTGGATTATTATGTCTTTGATGAAGTTTGAAATTGCATGAGTTCCGATTTTTTTAATCACAAACCCGACAGACAGTTAGTTATTTTTGTTCAATCTCAGATTTGATAACTGGATCAGAATGCATGAAAAGCTGCTATGATATTAAAGAGCAGGGAAGCAGCGAGGCGGAAGGTAGTGTCGTCGAATAAAGTTCCTATATTCGACGACGGTAGTGCATGAAGCCAAAGACCCGACTCCCACTTACCCACAGCCAATAGGCGCGCACGCTCCAAAGTAGTAGCAGACGTGTCAATTAAATTATTCGGTACTACTCTGCAGAGCGGCTCATCCCACCGTCTCTGGGAAAATGGATTGTCGGGTGGATCTGAATTCGGGCAAGCGAGACGCCAGGCATCTATAGCCTCGGTGAAACAGGGCACATTAAAATCAATCAGTGTGGATGCTAGGATTTTCTGATTAATTTCTCAGTGCCGTAAACCGAGGATATGAAAGCCGGTAAACTAATACTAGAAATATTGCGGACGCCGAGGCCTCCCATACGAATGGAAAGAGTAGCTTGTGTCCAAACTCGGTCGTCCATAGCCACATTTAAATTCGAAGTTAATGTATGCCGGATAATTTGGTCCATTTTGTCTAAAAGGTGAGTGTGCTTCCATAAATGGGAAGCGCGAAGGAAATATGTTAATTTAGGGCCGAAACAGCAATAACGGATTAAGGTTATGGCCGAATGCATGTTAATTTTGAACAATCTTTCCGAAACGTCATTGAATTTTTTTATTTTTTCCTCAATAAAAACGGGAAAGGAATTCTCAAAGATTGGACACCCAAGGAGACGAAGAAAGCTTTTTTCAATAATTTTTATTTCTGGAGCTATCGCGTTAAATAATAATTATAAGTTAAATATATTGTGTTAGAAACAGTTAATGTATTAGTAGTAATAATGAATGTTTGATATTGATATCTAGTAGGCATGCAATCTTAGAATAATAACGCATCCTAACTTCCTAACTAATATTATAAATGCAAAAGTAAGTTTGTTTGTTTGTTTGTTACTTTTTCACGCGTAAACCACTGAACCCATCATACTGAAATTTTGCATATACGTTGTCAGGTGTACAGAAACGGACATAGGGTACCTTTCATCCCGAAAAAAGTACTGTTCCCGACGAAAACAACAATAACGTTTTTATGATAATAGATGACGCCACGTGTCTTCCGATCATGATTGAATTATAACCCGAATTGATAGTCAAAGTCTAAATTAACGCGAGTGACGCCGCGGGCAAAAGCTAGTGCAATATAATGTTAACTTTTAGGTTAGAACCTAGTTATAAGTTAAATGTAATAAATTAATACTTGCTGCGCCCCATCGGGGTCATGTACTCTTAAGTTTTAGCCTAGCCTGTAACTGAGTGTAGGTTATACAAAAATAAATAAATAAAGTGAGCTTGTTTTGAATCTTAGTTGCAGTCGGGTTTTTTAATATTGCGTTTTTTTTTTTTAATTTTACTTAATTGTTTTAGTGCGTTATATTTTTGGAATCGTCTCTTCGAGGCCTTTATTTTGATACCCTACATCATGGAACATGTTTTTTTCATGGCCTTTCTTATTAACGTCTAAAATACGGCATTTTGATTTTATAAGAATAAAATCTTGCAATATACCTAACTTCGCGCGACCCAGACGAGTCGATAAACACCTCATGTATTGAAATCCATCCGGCCGTTAGGATACTTCGAGGGAATAAAGAATTCCACATACAAAGAAACAGATAAGTACGCATGAAAAACATAACCCTGTCTTTTTCCGGTAATTTAACAGTTTTATAAACTACTAATTCGATAATTGAATTGATTTTTATTACCTCGCAGTAAGTGCGAAAAATAGAATATTCTCCTCGAGGATAAAAGTGTCCTGATCTTGGGCGAGGTTCGCTCAGGAGTTAACTCGGAGCTACCTCGCTATGCTCGGGAGCCACAAAGTCCTCCATTGCGTTAAGGATTCAAAATAGTACCCGCGACATTAAGACACTGCTTTATCTGGCTCTCCGCCAAATCCGGCCCCACTCGCACCAGCTGCCCGACGAGGCGGTCTGCAATGACTCTTTCAAAGGGCTTGCTCACCTCCTCGAGCAGCACGATGGGCCGGTAAGCGGACGGAGAGTCCGCAGGGCACCCCTGCTTCTTAATAAGGACCAGTTTCCCCGTCTTCCAACGAAGTGGGAACTGGCCTTCCTCCAAGCATGCGCTTAGGAGCCCTCTTAGTCGAGGCCCGAGAGCCTCCAAGGCCAGGACCCAGGCTTTTCCAGATAAGCCGTCGGGTCCTGGGGCGGAATTTTTGGCACTCAGCCTACGTACCGCCACTCTCAACTCTACCTCGGTCACTTCCGGAGCATCGTCGATGATTCTGTACCCCCCTGCGTTGGAATTTTTCGTCAGTTATTTAAAAAAAATCGCTTTTCCATAGATTTTGACCGCGTAGGTATTGCACTTTTCTATGAAACAGCTGTATTTTTTTATAACCGACGAAAAATTTCTACGCTGGGGTTCTGTAATCATGTGCTGAATTCATGGTTTCAGTTTGCGCGTAGATGTCTCTGCCACCATGTATAGTTGCAGCGTGTCTCGCCCCAATCTGCGCTAGCCTTAATAGTACCGTTTAACAAAACAACCTCAAGTGATAAATAAAATCAGCTGCTTTAATAAAAGTGACAACGAACGCATAACAGTCTGAACTTTGCAAACTGAACATTATTATAATTAGCATTTTGGTAATCAAAAGAGAAAATTCTTATTACTTCACCAAAAAAGCGGTCTAATGACCGTGGGGGTATTACCTAAGTCTGCTGAAAAGAAAACAATTAAAAAATAAAACTCATTTATTTAAATATAAGTTAATGTACATACATACGATGGTATATAAAAAATATATAATTATTCAAACCATTTATTACTAACTGATGCGCGCTCAAGTGTATTATAAGAACATAAGCTAGCTAGCTTCGAAAATTCCACAGTTTAATGCAAACATTATCAGGCTTTTCTATTGCTTACTTGCTTGCTTTTTCTTGGCTTTTTGGGTGCCCTAAGTGCCCGTTCACTTGCACCTTTGATGACCTAAAGAATGCAACTGATGCCGCAATCAACGTGGCCACCTACTGGGCTCAAAAAATATAATGTTAGCTGTTAAATCAAAGCACCGTCGACACGAAGAGACGAAGAGATTACTACCTACGTGTACAAGCAATGACATACCGACATATAAAAGGGTAACGAAGAATGACAACGAGTCATTAATATTAATATGCTTGATCTCTTTTGGAACCGTCTAAATGACAACGTTTTCTAAAATCATTACAGATAGACGTTTTGTCGTCCGATATTAGCTACTGACATTCTAATCATAAAATATACGTTACTGCTAATACCACAAAGATAATGGATTTAACCATAGAGTAGAACAACTATAGGAAGTATAATCACTAAATGTGTTGGACTTGGGTTCGTGACTGAAGATTGCTCTCCAGCACGCTTCAGCGAGACAGGAGCGACTGGCCCGCGAGGCTCCAAGCTATGAAGCAGTAGAGTATCCATCGCTGCATAAGCTTCGTGGACCACATGCTGCAACAAAAATAGGTTACATTAAAAGCTTTAGAATCTTTGTACACAGTTATGTACAATGCGCAACCTACGATTGACTCTCTCATCATTTTGAAGCTCATAAATTAATAACATTTAGAAAACTGTAATAAAATGTATAAAAGTGTGTACATAGACACGTCACGTACTTAGACAACCTATTAATCGATGCTTTAGAGATTTGTGTTGTGTTATGGTTATTTGTGATGTGAGTTTTGGGGGCAGCAAAAACGCAGAAATAAGTTAAAGTATACCTCTGTCATAAGTTTGTAGTTGTAAGAATCTGAGGGGCGAAACATCATTATAGTGTATGTGTTGTCAATGCCCAAGTGGCCATCCACCCAGTCTTCTATACCACCGGCGTATAATGCTAAAATGGAAATATAAATCAGGTTAATAGAAACTGCTTTTAAAACGTAAAGCTGAGATAAGATCTACCTAACATCTTCCAAAAAATCTAAATAAGTAAAGAAGGATGGAAAGGAAGGAAGAAGGTTTTATAGGAAACTAAATAATGATCACGATCAGTCACCAAGATATATACCGGTATAAAATGAATTACAGTAAAGCGTTTGATTCAATTCCACACAGCTTTATATGGCAAGCTCTATCAGTGCAAGAAGTTAGCAAAGAATACATCGATTTGATAAAGGAAATATGTATACAGAAATAGTAACTCTAGAATTATTCTTGAGAAACCAGGAATTAGTTTTAAAATCGAAAGAGGAGTAAAACAAGGAGACCCAAGGAGATCCGAGGGAAAACAAAGGCAAAGGAAGTGGCCAAGAAAGTCCTGGGCTTAAAATGGAAGTGGGCTGGACATGTCCAACAAGTAACAGACGACAGATGGACAAAAATCACCACGAACTGGTATCCATTAAACATAAAACGTAGACCAGGTAGACCACACAAAAGATGTAGCGACGATATTGCAAAAATAGCAGGCAGAACCTGGAGCTGAATCACCGAAGACAGAACAGCTTGGAAAAGGCTGGAAGAGGCTTTTACCGCTATCGATAGCTGGCGGTCCTTGCACACACGGCTACATATCAAGCTATACAGGGTTATTGGTAAAACACCAGCAACCTCTTAAGGGGTCAATGTATTCATCATTATAAACAACTTTTACTACGGATCAAACCAGAAATCGCGAAAAAAATATCAGCTGTTCCCTACGTTTTGACGTGTTATGCTAATATAAATGTAGGGAAAATCCTTTTTTTTTTCGCGATTTCTGGTTTGGTCCATAGTAAAAGTTGTTTATAATGATGAGAACAATGACCCCTTAAGAGGTTGCTGGTGTTTTACCAATAACCCTGTATATTTCCAGTATGAGCTGATCTCGCATTGTATAGGATTTCCGTACAATTAGAGGTCTGCTAATACTGGAAATTATAGCTTGATATGTAGCCGCGTGTACCAGATATTAAAAAAAAAAATCTTTGATCATATATTTTTTGTTAATAATGTCACATACGTTTTGATAAGATTGTCACTAACAAATATTCGAAAATTAAGGAATAAGTGTGTAAGGAAAATAAAGGTTTTGCTTTAATAATAAGAACACAGTTGCTAAAAAATCTCTGGCTTAAGAAACTCAGTTCATTTAGTTGACAATCTGGTTTACCTAGCGCGATGACTGCAAAGAATTAGAATCCTGTTTGAATTGTAAAAAATGCAGAATGTATGAATGTTTAGCAGCCAAATGTGATTAGTAAGAGAAGACTGCGACCTAGAGTACAGGAGAGAAAATCCATACAATTTTACAGTGAATGTTTGTAAAAGAACCTCACGTAAGAACTCGGAGGTCTGTCCCGCCACGTACGGCCGGTTGCTGATGCTGAAGGCCGCCGCGGCCGCACTTGAGGCACGTTGTCTCTGCAAAGTTAAGGATGATTTCCACCAAACGGCTCGCATCGCATCGGATCGGAACGAATTTTACAATCTTTAAACGATATTATATCGTGTACACAGTATTTAAAGTCTATATTACTAAGCCGCACACAGCAGCTTGACCGCGGGCGTCTTCCGCGACACGCGATCGTAGCCGAAAGTATGCTGCGACGCGCGATCGGCTCCGTTCGCCTGTCATCGTATTTTTCTTTTCCTCTCCTGTGTTTTATGATTATTTTGTTCTTCTTCTGATGTAATAGCCAACAATACTACTTCAACTTCAACCATTTTCATATATTAGAACACGTCAACATGGTAGGAATTAAACTATTTGACTAGGCGCAGAAACGGATACGTTCGCAAGCGATGGTACGGAGCCGATCGTATGTGTCGACATCCTGCCGAACGCGATCGGCTGTCACCGCATCGGTTCGTATCCTTTCCGATCCGATGCAATGCGAGCCGTTTGGTGGAAATCATCCTTTACAAGACCAGTAATCAAACTTACTTTAAAGAGTACTTTTTAAAGTGGCGAATTTGACTAAGTGCCCACCTGATATTTTAAGGTCTTATCCTGGCACAGTTACTACTCATTGATCAAATGTCGGGTGGATGTATCCCAGAGACAAACATAAAGTCACATGTTCATGTAATTGTAGCTACTACTAATACTACTCATACAAAGCTCCAAAACGGAATAAAACAATGCTGGTATAAACTGTATATATAGTGCTAGAAACTCTTTCACAGCCCGCATCGCATACCTAATACCTATAAATTAGATGTAGGAAACGTTTATTGAGCAATCATCGAGACTTGCTAATGTGATGAAAAGTTGAAAAAAAACATACTTACATAAACACGATCGAAAGCACGCTTCTTCCTAGTGTGCGAATAGGGATACATAACACCCTGTAGGTGAAGAAAACAGTTATTTAGAAACGCAATCAGTGACTAATATTTAATGTTACACTGGAATTTAGATACTTTGATAACATCTCCGAAACCTGTCCACTGCTGGACATAGGCCTCTCCCAAGCACCACCACAACCGACAACGGATCCCCTCAACCTTCACTAATGGCGCTTAACTACACATGGTCGTTCTCCCGAATTCAATTGCCTATGGAATTCGAGCAAACGACCAAGTATACCTAAATTAACGGGTTCGAGTAAACCCGTCTTCGGTCAATCTAGTCCAACTTCATCGTCTCAGTTACCCGAATGGCGGATGACATGGCGTCCGTAGGTAGATACTCGCCCGAACGCGGGCGCAGCTCGACTTCATTCAAACTAGTCGTTAGCACGTATACCAGTGCGATGACCTGTGTAGATAATGCATCGGGTGCACATTCGAGAGTCTTTCGAGCACTCGAATACGAACGGCCAATTGTAATTGCGCCTTAAGTTGCCGGTCCAACATGACTGTGAGCTTTAAAATTTATCAGGCCCAAATGTTTTGAGCTTCCTGTTACTTGTTGAGATTTATATAATAATCTATTACAAAAAAGCATACCAGAATTTCTCCCTCTTTAAAAGCAATAAAGGTGCCGAGTGGCGTGCGTTGTCCGTGCAAGTACTGCGTGAGAGCGCGCGTCTCCAGCTCGCTGAGCTGACGCACGCCCGAATACAGGCCGCCGCACGGGTGCTCGGCGCGAAGCTCTTCCGCTGCAATCAATACCTTGTGATACTTCACAACTTGCATGAAATAAGTATTCATGAAGTCTTGACTCAAGAATGAGACACGATTAATTGTCTTCTGTTGCGAGTCCCGCGGGGGTCTAACGCGCATCAATTAGTTAAAAAAAATTTTCACTAGTCACTATAAGTATCTGCCATAGTCTTGCAAGGATATTTTTTTAGTGCTTATCTTTCATTGCTAACCGATTCCGTAGTATGTTCAAGCTATAAAAAAATGGAAACTCCAGCTTGAACAAGCAAGAAAGACGCAGTCTGGAGTCTCCAATTTGAGCCCGGTTCATTGTATTAGGCTCGCTTCTATACGTCTACGTCGTAGGACTTAACTGGTAAAATGTGGACGGAGGTACTATATTATTAATCATACAACTCTCGAATTCAATTGACATAACATCACGCTTGAGATATATTTACACCAGGACCCGGCAGTCTCGACATAGATAGCGACGACGCTGTTCACAAATCCGAAACCTGATTATTTTTACAGTTAAAACCAAATAGACGACCGCTATTCTTCCGACAGCTATTTGCTGTTGAGGACTAGGCAAATCAGGTAACCGAAAATTTTCTATTCGGATGCCTGTCGAGTGGTTGCGAATGGCTATGTTGGGACGGGACGTTGTGTTGGTACAAAAATATAACACACTAGCTTTTGCCCGCAGCTTCGCCCGCGTGGAGTTCTCAAATTATCCCACGGGAACGTACTACCGGGATATAAAGTATCCTATGTGTTAATTCTGGTTACAAAATACCTGTGTTACAATCCGTTCCGTTCCAAACCGTTCAGTAGTTTTTGCGAGAAAGAGTAACAAACATCCATCCATCTATCCATCCTCACAAACTTTTACATTTATAATATTAGTAAGATTATCCTCACCAGGTATCCACTGATATTCAAAATTTCTATCAAGATTAACTCCATAACACGGCTGAATCACACATTGCAAGCCGTGGCTCTCGCACGTTTTACATGACTCACGGCCTTTACAAATGTCCCACAATTGTCGCAAGTTCTTAGTCCATTCTCGCCTCTATAAATAATTCAGGTGTAATAAATACTTGAAAGGAATCTTCATGACTACACTTGCGTGTAATAAAACCGACCCACCCCGTGCTCTTCGCTTTGAAACAATATAATTCAACAAGGTTTACTAACAATAACCTAATATAATTGTATATTAAAACCTTCTTGAAAGTATGTAGATTACGTTAATTAAAGAATTATCTAAACGGATTTATAAGTTTATGAAAAAATCACGAACTTACAAACATGGGGGTTCGGATAAAGAACCTCCTTTTTTTGTAGTCAGTTAAAAATCAAGTTAAATTTTCATTAAACGAACATAAATAAACAAAATTAAACTTTTGTCAATTTGATTGGCAAAAAAAGTCACGCACTTTATCCGAGCAAAAGTGAGTGATGAGGACATCTGAAGAATCGAGGCGATCTTGTCAAGAATATTGCTTTTATCCAAATGTGCAAATAGACTGTACCTTACCTACCTTTACACAATATAAATTCATAAATTATATTCACTAAGATTTTTGAGATATCGTCACTGAAATTGAGAGCACGGGGTGGGCCGACTTTTTTATACGCAAGTGTATTTAAAACTTGAAATAACGAAAGACATACGTGTGGAAACGTCATAGAGTAGTCGTATCCATCCGGGTTGAATACCGGAATGACCCAGAAACGAAATTTTGTAAGCAGATCAGAATGAGCTTCGCTGCGTTCTATCAGTTGATATAAAACATACATGGCGGCAGAAACCGCATGGTGGTCACGCCCTTGTATACCTGTAAATAATTCAGAACAAGGCCGGTGACAGATAAAAAAGAAAGCTTTTAACATAGCCCTATATTTCTGTCAGACAAAACCACATAATATTGAGACCCATAAACTTTACCTGCAACAATCATTACAGTTTGTTTAGCAGAAACAATTTGGCCACTACTCGGGTCATCTACTAACATCATATAAATAGGATTTTCCATAGTAGTGAAATTTCCATTAGTTATGTCTACCCATTTGGCCACAGGGCTGACTTCTGCCCATTGCTTCAACTGACTCGTTATCTAAAAAAACAATTTACTTATTGATTAAAATTTTCTTTTTTTTGGGTTTATACGGTTAATGGCAATAGGCTCGCCCCTATTATGGCCCTCACAGACAGGCGCGACGAGACTCTGGTGGAACTATTTCTATGAAAACTTCATGGAAATTGTTCTACTGGAGTCGCGTCGCGCTTGTCTGCGGGAGCCTTTATATGGGGCTTTAAACAGATCTGGTGAAATGTGGGTGTAGGTAATACACCCCTGCTAACCCATCCGGGAATAAATGCATGATGTTATGTTAAAAGAATTATTAACCTCTGGTAACGTTCGTGGCGAGTTAAAACTTAATTGCCTCAGTTTAAGTAAATTGCAAAATGGCCGACGTTTATCCCTGAGCGCGTCTTTCAATCCCTTTAACGTTACTATTTCTACAGCAGGAATACCAATTACACCGGCAGATGAAACTTTAGCCGTAGAGTTATCCGAAACATACTCTTCTGAGAAAATATGTAAGTCTTTAAAAAAAGTGGAATTTTTAGGATCAATGTACTCTATTTCGACTTCTTTTCTATCTGAAGAATTTTTGTCTGTAGAATCTTCGAGGTTGCCTTTTTTATCGAAATAGTTATCATTGATGTCTTGATCATCTTTTTTCGAATTAACATCGCTAACATCTTCATCGTTATAAAACATCAAATTATATGAAGATTCAGAATCTTTTTCGGCGACTTTTTTTAATTCTTCCTCTCGTCTTTTGGCACCTACAATTTTTTTTTCTTCAGTCCTCGATTCAATTTCAGCTTCAACATCGTTTATCATGTTTATTTCAACCTGTGTTATTGTCCTATCCGGAATTGAATAAGTTGACCGAGTTATTATTTCGCGCTCGCTTAGCGGTTGAGTTGCTTCTTCAAATGAATAAAATTTTCGGAATTCGTCGACTTTATTTATGGTTCTAGACGGAAGTGTGATCTCTGAATATGTCTGTGTTCTAGTAGGTATAAAATGCGATGTTTCAGATTCCTGATCCTGTAAGAGAACTCCTTGAATATATAATTCACCACTATGTCGCATTTCATTGATCTAATAATTGAAAGGACACTTACATAACTATTCGTGGAAGGTGGCGTTACTGGAGCAATAACTGTTCGAGGATTGAATGCGACAGGGGCTATTGGTGCATACTGGCGACCCATCAACATCGGCGTCCGCGCTAGGAACTGAGGACTAGCAGGTGGACTATCATCACGTTGGGAATTTCGGACAACGTTGATGCCTAAATTGAATTACAATGATAAAACATAACAATGATATAAAACAACAATGATATAACACAACAATGATATAACACAACAATGATATAATGGATCAATGTTGTCTGAATAAATAAATAAATAAATTTAAAATATAACGATAGGTTAAGTTATACGCTACGATAATAGGATAGGAACCATCATTAGACATTTTTCCAACACTTTACAGACCTTTTGGTTGCAATGGAGATGGCGGCGGAATTGCTGGAAATGTCACTTCTGGCGGTGGAATTGCGGCAAAGAAAAGTTCTCCTTCTCTCCGCGTTGCAGGTGTTGTAGGAGGGACTGCAAATCGCGTGTAATCTTTCAGTGCGTCTGTGGTAGCTAGCGAGGATGTCGGAGGATGGACCTTGGCACCACCTATTATAATCTTCTCACCTCCTGGTGTCAGGGGCTGAATGTTTACAGCAACGATTTTCTGCGTATGAGGCGTTGTCAATTCGTCATCTAAAACCTTCACTAGGAACTCGTTTGTAGTTAGGTCTTTGGTAGCGCGCCATCGTGTGTATTCTGCGTATGACCTTTTCCGGCGGAAAACTAACACGAAAAACATAAAATTTTACTAGAGTATAGTTTATTATTGTGAAAGACTAAGAACACAACGAATGTAATACTCCTGTGTGAGATAAGCGGTACTTACAACGAATGGGACAAACAGAGTACAAATCATATTCGGTAATATTGAGGTCGTGGTTGCAGAAAACTAATTGTATAAAACCTAATGTTATCAAAAATACATAAGTTTTCATGATAACAAAATCTACATATTTTGACATGACATGATGCCTTTCATGACGTTTAATTCAGAAGTAATTTATCATAAAATCTAGAACTTAAGTGGCCAGATCCTTGTCATGGTTTATGTTTTTTTATTTCCAGGAGCTTCTTCTTTGTCGTTGGTTAAGGACAGCATTAGAATAGGTTAACGTTTTACAAGCTCGTAGTTACCTCGCTGCGTGGAAATATAACTACGTACTACCTACGTACAAGAAATCGACATTGTAGGGGAGAAAGCGATACCTAATGGGTCAATCCAGCTAAATTTATCGACGACGATCAGCCCCTAAATAATTTTTATAGATATTTCTACAAATAAATGAATATTATTAATTTATCACTATAGATAGGTAAAGGTTAATGTTATTATGTTAATTAAGAATTAATGACTGCGACATTTGGTTATTTCTAAAGGTAAAAACAACTATTTTGGAAGATTATTAGTATAAATGAAATGGCACTACTTCTTATCATAAAATTAAAGAATTTAAACTCAAGTGTAGCCAGTCTCTGGCATTGCCTGTTTCACGGAAGTATTTTCTGAGATCATTTTAATATGTTTGATTTTTGCTTCTTTTTCTTGAGGAAATTTCAGCAGCCAGCTTGCATAAAACGAAGACAACCACATCTCATCCCCGCCCAGCCGCTAGAGTCACGCAGGGCGCCACCACTCTCGGCAATTCGTCGTTTCTACGTTAAATCAGTGTTTCCAACCGTACGATTTAAAAAGATGTAATAGTATTTATACGACCTTTTTGGAGCTGATACGATGTACGATTATGTATTTAAAATCGTACGCAAAATATACGATCTTTCCAAATCTTTTAATCTAAATAACAAAATAGAAAAAATGTACAACTTTTTGTCAATATAAAAAATCAGTAACAACAGACTTGAACGAGCCATAAACTTCTGCTTTGTATTTTTTATGAACGCATCAAATATTTTTAAACCCTCTGTCCGTAGACAGAGTAGAATACTCTGTCTACGCCTCTGTCCCACTCGGCTCTCCAATATATGACATAATAACAGATAGTATAATATCACTTGAAATAACAATATAATTTTCATATGCTATAAAAACAAATAACCTAATTTCATGTGACTTAATTTTATATTTCATATAACCTTCTTTTGCTCTACTTAATAAAATTTTATATAACGTTCATTTCATATCAATTTTAATTTGTATAATTTTCTTTTTATATAAAGTTCAGTTGACCTAATTTTATTTCACCTATTTTTTATATTTAAGTACTCATTTTCAGCCAAAATTCTGTAATGAATATGTAAATATCAGGAATCCTCATAATGTGAATCTCATCTAACCCAAATGATTCACCAACAATAGAGGGGACCTGGCGCCCAGCGGCCGCAGCCGTGGCATGCTCGTTTCGCTCGCTCGCCTTCGCGCGTTAATGGTCACTGTTCTAACCTAACCTAACCCAAATGATTTCAAATCTAATCAGTTTTTGTAAAAATATACAAAACAAAGTAGACGTTTCTAATTTATATTAAACGTTACTTATAGATTTTTAATATTATAGTAACTGAATATTAAACTAATTAAAGATTTATTAAAATGTGCATTATAGATAATGTTTATTATACCATATAAAATTAGGTAAAATTAAATTATATCAATAATTCGTTTTAACATTTCATCGTTATATAAAAAAATATATTAAATGAAATTAGGTCATATGATCATTAAAACTTTTGTTATTATTTCAAACGTTACACACCCATCCCGTCCCACTCGCACTTTAGAAATACGCAGCGTACTCTATCCTGTCAACTCGTCGACGATATGGGGACTCATTCCCCGTGCAATCTAACCGTCTTACTTCGATGTTAATTTACGCAATTCTAATCAAAACAATATTACACTACGCAGTTAATGAATATATTAAGTACGTTTATTTCAATTAAAACTTCTTAGTTAAATTTAGTTGAGAAAATAGTGTCCAGATTCTGGTAACCAAGGTCCAGAAAATATTAAATGTACCTTATATATGTTAAATATTGATTTGCAGTTATAATAATATTACGTATTTAAATCATTTCATCATCATCATCAATCTATATTCATTCACTGCTGGACGTAAGCCTCCCCCAGTAAACATTTTACTATTGTTTTATTGATATTTCAATGCGTACTATTTTTTTTCTAGCGTTTTTTGCAAAATACGATTTTTCCTAGTGTATGGTACAGTCAGTGACCTGCATAACCCGACTCCTCTTCCCCTCTTCTTCTTTGTAAGAGGGGTCAGATAATGCAGAGTACTGACCATACGATCCCCTAAAAATAAAATTGGCAACACTGCGTTAAATTGCTTATAATAATGACTCTGAATTTAATTTATTTACAAAGATCTTTAATGAGGTTATTACCTAATCTAGAATACTTAGATAGATTTTCTCTATATTGTCTATAAGATATGACTAACGTCAAGTGCATGCAAAGAGTTTAATAATAATATGGGAGACTGCATGCTTCCCATATTATTATCAAGGAACATAATACTCACCTACGGCGAGATTATTATTATACTCATTGCTGCATGCTGTCCTCGCCGTAGCCGTAGGTGAATACATGGTATAACAATATACTTCGCCAGGTATAGCATTCCAAGACACAGTGGTCACGTGGGTGACACAAGCCTACGTCATCACCGCTGTGTTACCAGTAGTGTGTAAAAATAACTCCCCAACCGCCTTTATTACCTGTGCGAATCCGATAAAACAATGAGGTGTTAACTAACAATTACGTTGATATTATGTTTAAATTGAATTGTTTCACTTGATTAGAAAAACGAAAAGACCATTTAAATGCTATACATACCTATGTATATTTTTTAACAGAATGGTGACTAAAAATGTTTTCATAATTCGTGTTTGGTTGCAATAAAGTGACAACTGGATAGTGACGTACGCATGTCACTCCCGGAATGCCAGACCTTGTTTTCTTAGACCATGATGCCACAGAGTACATTTTATGTAGGGCATGATGCTGTCTATGCTGTCGTGCTGTCTTTACATGCTGTCACATTTTTTTTATGTACCTACATCGAAATCTCACTTCTCATTTTGTACTAGTTTTACTCGAACTTCTCAGAAAACAGCCACTAATCGAGAATTGAAGTTGATTTACTAGTCTACAAAGATGCTTTTACAAATTAAAATATATTTGATAGCTGTCTCTTACTTCCTTGGTGCTCTCTTTATGGTCTGGTTTCCACCGAGAAATTTTGTACTGTGAGTAACTAACTGAGTGTCTTACGAGTCGGTTACGAGTAATATGTTTGTTTTGTTGGTCTAGCTAGCTAGTGGTAGCAACCACGACTGCGGAGCGTGAGGTCCTGAGTTCAATTCTCATGTAGAACAAAGTGTTTTTGTGTCTGGAATCTCTCAGTAGTAGCACGGAGGTAGGAAGTTGTCGGTGTGACACCCCCGTGCATTGGAGAGCACGAAAGGTGCACCCTATCGCAACACTTGCGTGGAACTGCGCAGAAAATACCTACCTACTAATGACGGTCAGGAGCATAAGTATTATAATTATGTAGGTACAAATAAAACACGGTAACGGTATTTCAGTAATCCATGAATGCATAATATTCCGACATTATATAAATAAATAAAATGGCTTTCGAGGACGTAAGCCATACGGTCATAACGTAGTGATTAGCGAGCGTCCAATAGATGTTAGTGCATTCGGTCTTAGTTTAACTAGAAACATTGTGAACCATCCAGATCTGGAGCTAAAATAAGGACGACAAGAAGTATAGGTGACAACATGCAATTTAAGCACTACGCCGATCAGAAGACGGTGATGTCTGCGGCCGACCGGTTGCGGCGCCAAGACCCGGAGGTCGTCAATGTGGTCCACTTGACTCCGCTGACTTTTGAAAACCGCAGTATATTGGCGTTGGAGCTGCGCAGTGATAAACAAACCAGAAAACCTGGGATTCTAATCATTGGAGGTAGTATAATACAAGTCTATTTCTTACATTCTTACTCCTACCTACCTAGGTACGAGTTAGTAGGTAAGCGAATTAGTATATTGTGGAAACCTTCCTTATTATTAAAACGAATCTGTATAAATTACTAATAACTATAATAACGCATTTTTGTTTTCTTTTTAAACAGCACTAAACCCTATGGCTTGGGGGGCGCCAAATGTCATATTGGAGTTATCAGAGAAGCTACTTTATGATGCGGCTTATCAAACGCCATTCTTCAACGATTATGACTGGTAAGTACCTAAGTACCTACTTACTCACGTCGATCGGAAGTACCAATCAAGGAGTACTTAATTATACGTACTTAATAGATCTCTTGATGAAGGAACTCGTCTGGGGAAGTACCTCCACTAAATCTATTCTGGCCGCCTATCAGAACTGCTGTGTTTCGCGGTGTAATTGCGTAACACTAACAGTAGGACTGGCTTTCATTTTGATAGTTTAACAACATTCATTGCATTATTTACGTTGTTGAGCAGACTCATTTTTTGAACATGTGAAGCAATAGATTAGCAATACCCTTCGAAAATGATTCAGATTGTGATTGATAGTGTGTTACGCAATTAGGGTACAGGTTTGAAGGGTATGTGTGTATGTTACAATTACAGGCACATAATGAAACATAACTGGCAAAATGTGGGTGTACAGTACAACTATTTTCTTAATGTTCCTCGAGACTCATCGTATTTCCGAATACAAATGAATGTAAATTTCCATGTTCATCAATTATTAGATTTATCTTGTATAATAATTTGAATTCAGAACTAAGTACTTTATTGTTGTTACGTCAAAAACAAAACAAAAATAAAGTACTTAGTTCTGAATTCAAATTATTATACACGATAAATCTATAATAATAATTGATGGACATGGAAATTAGGGGTACACTACATCAATACGAAAAACTTTATGCCGTCAGTCACAAATACGAATTTCAAAATACCGATTTTAGTAATTCGGAATGTTTCAAAATTCCTAATTCATAATTCCCATTTTTATAATTCCAAAATTTCAATATTCCTAACGTTTATAATAACTATTCTCAAAATACCGAGTTTCAATAGATCGAATAACAAAAAGTCCGTCTTAATGATAATTCGAAACATCAAAAATACGAATTCCGATGGTTAAAGTACCGATTACTTAGAAATCCGATATAAAAACGCTTTGTAAAACTGAATAGCAAGACAAACACTAACCTAACCTAACCCAAATGATTCACCAACAATAGAGGGGATCTGGCGCTCGGCGGCCGCTGTTCTAACCTAACCTAACCCAAAGGATTCAATAACAGTAGATGGTACCCGACACAGGGATATATAAGGAGAAGAAGAAAACACATAAAATAATATTAATAACAAAGTAAACGTTTTTAAATTACAATACACGTTACTTATAGATTTTGAATTGATATGCGTAACTTAATATTATACTACTTGAATCAGTATCAGAATCCTAATTTTAGCAGTTCATTCCAAGTATGTAAAGTCGGAATGTCGTTTTTCGGACCGAGAACCCATCGAGCATTTGATTCATCCAAAGTATGAAAAACGGAAAACAAACACATCGCATTTACGACTTTCGGTAAAATAAATTTCGTAATTTTTAATAAAAGACATTATAATTCTTAGGTATTATGAAATTTGGACTTTTGAAAATCGGAACATCGGAACTCGGAATAAAATATTTCGGAGTATTAGGGTGTGCCTGGAAATTAGTATTCGTTTGTATTTGGAAATTCGATGATTCCCAAGGGATATTAAGAAAATAGTTGTACAGTACTAAAGTACACCTAAGCATAACCCTTCGGGGAATATAGTCAAAATGTTATGTTATGTAATGAAATGATTTTATTTATTCAGCTTTGTGTCTGAGGTGGCCAACATCTGCAGTGGTTCTAGTATTAGATGATGTTCATAAGATAAGAGATAAATTTTTATTTGCTTTAAAAATGGTATAAAGTTGTTACAGTCTGGTTTTGATATAATGTCCACATGTTTAGCTATACGGAATATTGTATCAATTGCATGCAAAATAATTAATACACGAGACAAGGTGAACTATACAATGTCGCATAGGAGCGGTTACCAGTTAACATCACTTCAGCCGCAGGCTGGTTTGCCATACAATAACATTAGAAAAATACTGTAAAATTGTCTACTTACAAGCAATTCATTAAGTTGCCACATCCAGCCACATTCATTAAGTTGTCAGTTGTATCCTGGTACAAGCCGTGTGCCCAATGGGATTTCCCATCGGCAAAAATATCGAACTACCATAGAAATTTTCATTCCTTAGGGTAATTAGATGCCGAAGATGACTCACAACGATACCTCGCGATTGCAGTTTAGCTCGCTACCTCGATGTCACCTCCATGTATATAATATATATAACAAATGCATGCTAATAGACACGCACGCACATGCCGAAGGATACCACGCGCCTACGTGAAGTGTCGATTATCTCGATGCCTACGTGAAAACATAATATTTTGTTTTTACATCGCGATCGACGGCAATCATCGATGTGATCTGACTCGAGATTTGTGAAATGCGTTCAACTTGTTCTTCTGGATTAGGTAGAGTACAGCACAAATACAGGACTGAGCAACTGAGCTTTCAGGTACGACTGAATCGACGTGTTCACACCGCCACACGGTGGATCGAAAATCGGCTGTAGAAGACATAGGATCTCGATGTCTTAAATGTTATTTTTTTTGCTGGAAATGACTTCTGCCGCTCATTACTGTTCTATAAAATGTCATATGAAGTAATTGTGTGCACAAATGGAAGAGTTATAATTTTTATAAGAAAAAAATGTATGGAGCTGACATGAAAAATGAGGATATCTCTGGAATCGCTAGGATGGCCGTTATATCCTTGCACACTGTTATAGTACTATTTATTTGTTAATTTTTGACATACTTAATGTTGCGGCATCACTTGCGATTTTTTTTTAAAAATCGTCAAAATTAAATAATAAAAAATGTTTATGATATGTACATTTTAATGCTTAAATATGGCTATACCAAGTGTAACTTACAATATTTTTTATGCTTAGACCAAAACATTCTAAGAAATCACAAAGTCGTATTACCTACTTATTTGAAATGACATGGTAATTATGAATTACATAATATGTAATCTTGTCTAACGCCTCAAGTCCACATTAGCTAATGATTAATAAAACTTAATACCTATATACCTGTTAAAAGGATATGTACCATAATGAGGGTAATTAGATAAACGGTGATCATTAGTCAATAACAATAAATGGTAAACTATTGTATGATTAAAAATAAAAGCAAATTATTAAAAAAAAAAAAATAACTTAACCTAACCTAAAATTTTTTTTTTTTTTTTTGGGTGGGAAATCATCAAATGACCTCTCCCGCTCTGGGCGGAGCGGAAGGGCGTGTCAGACTCTTACTGACTAAAACCCACCCGTGTTCCTTCAGTTGCCTGTGCGCCAGGGCCACGGTAACTCTTTCGAACAATCCGCAGCCCCGGCAGGCATCGGTCCTATCGGACCCCGTCTATTTTGCTGACATCTCTTTGAGGCGCGCGTGGAACACGACGCGCCGTCGACCCGGGCCTGGTCCTTACCGGACGGCGAGCTGCCCATTGCTCACCGTCCGCAAGCCCGCGCCTACGGTGGCCGGGAGTCGGCAATCGACTCCCGACGCCCAGGGTGTCTCCTCCTCCTGCGGCGGCTAGGGGCGCGAGGGCGCAAAGATTGCCTCTCCCTTTCGCGCTCCGCCTCCTCCTTCGCGAGCATTACTGCTTCGCAGAAGGAGGTGACGGCTTCCCATTCCCTCTCGCTCCGTACCATGGCCTGAACCAGGGCCGGACGCGAGAGGTCGCCGCCGCCGATCGCCGCCACGAGGACACGGCGGTGCTCCGCCCAAGCCGGGCAGACCTCCACCGTATGCTCCACCGTGTCCTCCGGTCGATCCACACAATGGTAACACCCGGGCGTTTCCTCCCGCCTTATCCGAAACAGGAACCTCCCGAAACAGCCATGTCCGGTGAGGACCTGCGTCAGGCGGAAGGTGAGGACGCCGTGGTGCCTCTCAAGCCACTCCTCAAAGAGGGGCCTTACCGCCGCAATTGTGGCGTGCCCAACCTAACCTAACATAAACAATAAAAGTTAACTTATTTTATACTTCGTCACCATCAGAATCCACTTCAGAATCAGGCTCTACAATAGATATAACTTCTAAGAACTCTGTCGGAGCTTCCTGATCCTGAAGTTTCAGTAGTTCTACTGTTTCCTTAAAGTATGTCTGCCTCTTGTGGGCATTTAATTTTGGTCTTGTGGAAGAAATTAGAGGATCAGAAGAGACGATAAGCATATTGAGGATATCCTCGTTTGATGCTTGTCTACTCTTTTTCCTAGAATGGTGTTCTCTGAACCTCCTAAAGTCTTTGTTTCGGGCCTCTGAAGCTTCTTCCGAAAGACTTCCAATTGGTACAACAGCATTTTCTGCAATTATGTCCCCTCCGTGAATCAACAATTTGTGGACGGTTGATGACATGTAGTACCAATCGTACAGTTCCACGTATTTTTCAGCGGTTGATCTAGCGTATTCCTTAAATTTCGGCACGTCTACAATCTCTCCAGATGTGATAGCTTGCAGAATCACAGCAAATCTGCGTATTAGGTCTTCATCTAATTCAGTGATCGCTGCAGTTTTATCAGGAAATTCAAAAAACCGCCTTGCTGTTTTCCCGTCGTTAGTTGTGCCTGATCCTTGCTTAACGATGTCAATCAAAAGGTTGAGATCATCTTTGAATCGATCTTGAATGAGTTTTTTTCGTGAATGCAATAACTCTTGATGACCTTGTCCTCTTGCAGACCACTTTTTGAAGTCGAGACGATACGCTATGTGTAGAAGACATTCCATCACATTAATGCGGGCATGAAGTGATGATAATCCGAACTCATACACACCAGAAGAAATGGTTTTTGACGCAATGACATCTAACTTATTCATTTCTGTAGGCTTAGCCAAACACAGGTAGCAGGCCGCATTTGACTTAGCTTCAGACAGATATGTACAAATTTTGCCGTCAATCATCGTCATCATTAATTTGTGACTAATTTCATGTCCTTGACATTTTGAGGGGACGAGAGCTTCAATTTCGTTATTCATTGCAGTTTTTTCATTTATGACAACGTCTTTGGTTTCTTTCACAAAACTAAACTGGACTGGACGGCAATACCTAGGTGAGCAGGGTTTTGGATTCACCCATACGGTATCACCGTCAGCTGTCAACTTTAATGGAACCAAAGAGGTCATAAATATGCTGGAATCATTTTGACCACTCTCTATGTTTTGCTTATATCTACTTTGGTTATAAGTTAATAGTTTCAAAAATTCTGTTCACTGTTAAATCTAGTAACGCTTGTAGTGCAATCTTAGCAGATGAATCCGTTACAGTCACAAATGTCTTCGGAGGGTAGCACTATAGCTTAGCTTTTTGCACTTTATAGTAAGACGGATATATCTCCTTTGAACCTTCTCGAATAGTCGTTTCCCTTAATGTGATATATTGCCATTTCGATAGTTTTAATGAAAGTAGCAAACCCAGTGCTTTTTCTGGTGAAAATATTGTTGAAGGAGCTGGTTTGTTCAACGTTTCCTTGATTTTTTCTGCTGCTTCTGGATTTTGGAGCATATGTTCAATAACAGATGCAATATCCTCACGACCATCTCCTTTCAAAAGTGCTGCAGCTGAATAAGCTACTTCATTAGGGTCATCGCCTATATGTTCATCAGATCGTCTCTTCTTCTGCTTGTTACTTAGATCTTCAAACGGCTTTCGAGATCTTTTTGTCATCGTTGAAGTTGATTTCATTGTTGAAGTTGATGGTACAGGTTCAGGTACAGGTTCAGTAGAAATATTTTCACTTGTTGATTCTTGAATGAGCAAATTGGTTTGCACGCAGTTTGGCCAGTCAATATTTGCCTCAAGCCAATTACTGTAATCACGTCTAAAAACTTCACTTTTCCTGTGGGATCGTAACCATCTCTTTTGAACTGCCCGTGTAAATCTTCGACAAAATTCTTTCACGGTAACACTGTCTTCATCTGAAAGGCTAGAGCCCAGTCGAATAACAAGTGTGTTGAACAATAGTTCATGATCGAAAGACGAAGCATCCTGATTGCTCAGAATAACAAACAAATCCAAATTTGGAATAATGCTTTCCATTATTCACGATCACTGAGTAAAAAGACACGGTAGGATAGATGTTAGTATTATAAATGCTCTAAATGAACTGAAGTTGTGAATCCAATTTTTGACTATTTATTGTTATTGACTAATGATGGTATCACATTTATCTAATTACTTTCATTAAGTTAATCCTGCACTAATTGCTAAATTAGCGAGTACCCCAAATTATTTTGGTACGTATCCTTTTAACTAGGTATATAGGTATTAAGTTTTATTAATCATTAGCTAATGTGGACTTGAGGCATTAGACAAGATTACGTATTACGTATTCATAATTACCATGTCATTTCAAATGAAAATCACAAAGTAGGTAATACGACTTTGTGATTTCTTAGAATGTTTTGGTCTAAGCATAAAAAATATTGTAAGTTACACTTGGTATAGCCATATATAAAAATTAAAATGTACATATCATAAACATTTTTTATTATTTAATTTTGACGATTTTTAAAAAAAAAATCGCAAGTGATGCCGCGATATTAAGTATGTCAAAAATTCACAAATAAATAGTACTATAACAGTGTGCAAGGATATAACGGCCAACCTTGCGATTCCAGAGATATCCTCATTTTTCTTGTCAGCTCCATACATTTTTTTCTTATAAAAATTATAACTCTTCCATTTGTGCTCACAATTACTTCATATGACATTTTATAGAATAGTAATGATCAGCAGAAGTCATTTCCAGCAAAAAAAATAACATTTAAGAAATCGAGATCCTATGTCTTCTACAACCGATTTTCGATCCACCGTGCGCCATCCATGTAGAAACACCCAGTATCGACATCGAGATATCGAGATAGCGACCGCGATCGCGTGCATCTTCGGCATGTTTTTACCCTTAGTGAAGTAAGTCAGTGAAATTCAGAGGATGAATTTTCAAAAATCCTTCCTTAGTGGGCCCCTACGTTATTAAGAAAGTCTTGCGCAAAATTTCACGCTTTTAAGCTCAACAGTTTATAAGATTTTCCTACCTTATTGACGGAGCGAACGCGAAGCGCGAGCGAAGCGTCTCAGTTTCAGCTTGGGCAAAAATGCTTTTGTATGTCCGGATGTCCGGCTGTTCTACTCTACAGGTCGCATTTCTCAACCGATTCTCGTGCAACTTTGTAAGCAGGTTGGATAATTATATGGATTTCTTTTTGGCGATACTGTTTTTCGTAATTTTTCAAAATGGCGGAGACACATGGGATAAAAAAGTATATTTTTTATTTTTATTTTTGCCGTTTCGCGCTTTTTGTTTTAAGGTGCGCGGTGAACATCTATTCACCGTTGTGTTCCACGCGCGCCTCAAAGAGTTATCAGCACCAATTAACGGGGTCCGCTAGGGCCGATGCCTGCCAGGGTCGCGGACCGTTCGAAAGATTTACCGTGGCCCTGACACACAGGCAACTGAAAGAACACGGGTGGGTTTTAGTCAGTAAAAGTCTGACACGCCCTCCCGCTCCGTCCAGAGCGGGAGAAGTTTTTTGATGAGTTCCCACCCAAAAAAAAAGCTTTGCAAAGACAGACTCGCGAGGTCTACAGCTCACAGAGCCACTAGTTATATTATGTTCAGCTTACTGAGTTATACCTATAACAAGTACGTGGATTGACTGTCAGAATGACCTTGAGACTCAGGCGATACGTTATCAGGCTGCACACTGTCTGCCCGTACCGACTGACGTGAACAATATCATCAGCCGGTGCGCACGGCCGCCCGCCGTGTACTGATGTTATCTTATCAGTAATTATTATTATAATTATTAAGTTTTTCCTAATCGAGAAGTCGGAACCACGGGGTCGTGGTTTAGAACTCATACGAGGGCCGAAGACAACTCGCAGAAGCCCCTTAGAGAATTTATATGAAACTAGCTAATTCCCGGCGGCATGCGTTGATTTCTATATAACAATACAGGGTGTTTGGCGCATGGACCGACATAATCTTTTGGGGGATTGGGGGGATCATTTGCTAGATTTCACCCAAAAACCCCATGTACAAAGTGTCACAGTAATTGAGATATGTTTTTTTTTTTAGTTTTTTCTTAGAATTATCGGAAATATCGTCTTTAAATAGTCATTACGATTTTGTTTATGGTTGTTATAGAACAAAGTAACTTTTATTATAGCATGCAATGTATTGTTATTCTAAATAAATTATTATTTGTTGCAATTGATTTCTAGAAAATGTCTAACTTCAAATATTTTTTTAATTAAAGCTAAAAGCTAATTTGGACTTAGCTTTATTTTAAAAAGTTGTCTAGTTTATAATCTTTACAACGGTACGCTACATGTGGTCGAAATAACTCAATGTGGTCAAAATTTGAGATACTAGTTTGCCGGGGCGGCCGATCACGCTCCGCAAAAGTTGAACCAATTTGAACAATGCAGTCAACATAAGCAGCGGGGTAATTACGTAACACACTAACAGAAGGAATGAGTTTCATTTTGACAGTACAACAACATTCATTGCGTTATTTACGTTGTTGAACTGACAAATTTTTCGAACACATGAAGCAATGGATTAGCAATAGGCTTCAAAATGATTCAGATTGTGATAGATAGTGTGTTACGTAATTAGGGTGCAGGTCAAAAGTCTGTATCTTTCATGCGCATGTAAAATTACTCTTGTCCTTATCTATCATTGGGTTAAAACTTTGGAAGTTCATGACGTGACCAGGTTCAGTCGAGATTTGACTATTTCTGCTATTGGAAGTGCCTATGAGTTTTACGTTTTTTATCTTCGTAGTTATTATTACGAAACGTATTTATAAAAAAAATCAGTTACAAAAATTGTTCAAACTGAATTTTTGTATAAATATATTTTGTCTTTGTGTGTCACCAAATGTGCCTGGGAGGGGGGGGGGGGGGGGGTAAAAGCTCAGAACTTATCCCGTGTAATTAATTTAATATTCATTCAAGCAAATTATTAACATTGTATTTAAATAATATATTCTTAATATTAAAGGATATTATTTTCTTTTTCTTAATATTGCTGACGTAATCACCATTCATACCCCCTCGCCCCCATGTCATCAAAAATAAGCAAAGCAAAGACCCCATTTGGTGCTTACGTAATACTTGAATGGTACTTGGTTGGCACACTAATTGCGTAACACACAATCAGAATCTGAAACATTTTGAAGGATATTGCTAATCCATTGCTTCATAAGTTTGACTTCATAAGCTTCACAAAATTGTCTGCTCAACAATGTAAATAACGCAATGAATGTTATTGAACTGTCAAAATGAAATCCATTCCTACTGTTAGTGTGTTGCGCAATTACCCCGCTGGTATGGCAACGTATCTGCGTTGCCACTGGTATTGTAAATTGCAGATCTAGGGCCGCCGCAGGTTTATTTTTTTGCTAAAAAAAGCTCACAGGTAGGTAATAAAAAAAAAATCAAATTAAATTATCAATTTTTTTTATAACATTGTATTACTTGAATTGCTGCTTAGCCCTCTTCCTCTCTCCTAATTTTGCTGTGCCCGACAGGGTCCATATTGATCTTTTAGCTTGTTAGACCATCTATGTAATACATATGGAATGCAATAAAGAATTGAGTATTGAGTATTGTAGGTATTAGTGTAAAAGTCAGTAGGTAAACCATTTTTTTTTATTAATAAACCTAACTTATGTTCTGTGCAAGGTATCTGATACCGCTAGCTAATCCGGATGGCATAGAATACACCCACAAGATTCGCTCGCGTCCATCACTAGACTATCAAGAGTGGTCGCGTAACGAAACTTTGAGACTCCACACTCGCCCAGCTGAGTGGCACAAAAATGTAGACAAGGAAGCTAAAGAAAAGAACTCTGCCTGCTTCGGGACAAATATCAATCGCAATTTCGCTTATCATTGGCAAGGTAAGTTGATAATATCAATACGTATGTAAAGATTATGATAATTTTAGTGGGAAAATCCTCCAATCGATAAAGGTAGGAAAAACCAATGGAAATCCAAGTGCTTTTCGACTTAAGTAAGTTAGAAGTAACAAATATATAATAGCGTTTAAAGGCTACATGTATACAGACCTGCAACATTTGCTAAATTACCTACCTACCACAAAATATAACATAGCTAATAATTACAAGGCGGGCAAGACACATTGTAATTTAAATGATAGGTTCGATCAAAAAGTGCAAAAAATATTTAAGAAACAAACTTGTATCACTGCAATAGATTTTACGCAATAATAAAAAAAGCAGATATGATAATGAGTTCCCTATCAGATAGCGGCCGGGCGCACGTGCTGCACCAGATAAGCGCCTACTATAATTTACCTACGTGTATAAGCCTGTTCCAGATGACGTACATAAAACTCCACCACGGTGTTGTCAATACTATCCAGGTGAGAAGCCCTTCTCCACTGCAGAAGCGAAAGCGATTCGGAAATATATGGATAAATTAGGCGATGTTATTAACTTAGCCATACATTTACATGCAAGTTTCTCACCTAAAAAGGTTGGTTACTCTTTATTCACAAAAAAAACACGTGCTCATAGCTACATGGAATAAAATTATTAGCCTAACGCCTGGTTTCTGGAACGCAAAATAAAGAAAGTTAAAAACTAAAACCCAACTACGACAAAAACGACATCAAAAAAGGTATTTTATAAACAAGAAATCGAGTCAAGGCTCATTCAAACAGGCGCGATACGCGACGCGAATCGCGCGTGACATAAAGGCACCGCGTATCGTGCGACGCGTGTCGCGCTTGTTTGAAGAAGCGTTCACACGTAATCTGTACGATCTATGCGATTTATGCTATACCTATTTATTTTGTTACGATGTGAGTTTTAGTTTTAAACTTTATTTTTGGAACGAAGTTCCTTACCGCACGGTACTGACTTGGCGGATGGGGCCTAGGCGAAAAAAAGTGTATGAATTTTCTGGCGCGAGTTTCCGTCGCGACCCTTTCTTTATTTGTTTGTTTGGTTGAACGCGCTAATCATAAGCTAATAAACGGTTAAAGTTATGCAAAAATTATATATGACGAAATTGTTCCCCTTTAAAAGTTCTAAAAAAAAGCTTGGGACAGCATATGTCTATCTTTTAAGGTTGACTCAATGTAACCCTTTTTATGGTAATCAAATTTGTTCTATGGATGTTCTTAATATACTACGAAAGGAACTTCGTTCCAACCGAGTGTTTCACGACACTCACGCATTTTTATTTTATTTTAGTGTAAGGGATCATTCAGTCATTGAGGGTAGGTACGTAGTAAATGAATGAAATTCGATACTTATGATTTGTTAAGCAACCTACATAAATAACATTTTAGAAGGTTTAATGTTATTGAAAGCAGTTCGAGTGAAAAATTATTGTTTTATTCTTATTTGGGGTTTATGTATAAAATAATTATAGGTAACCAACATATTTTCAGAAAGTACTCTTTAAGATCTTTCTTTAGATACTAAACACGCTAAATATTTTTTTTCAATAACACTACATTCGCTATAAGCCGCCATGTTGGATTTTATGTGACGTCATATACCTAAGTAGCCTATAACCCGCGGAACAACAGGACGCTACCAACAAGACCTCTTTTCTTAAAATATGACGAGTAGTTTATGTGTCAGTTATGAAGAAACAGATGAACATACTACATACATACTGCAGCATTATATACCTGCATTAACATTATCTTAATATAAATCAATCGTATAAAAAAAAAACTTGACCGGCAATAAATGTTGTTATTTTTTTGGAATTTAGAACTTCATCGTTTTGACAAGCAAAAATTTTCTTTTAAAGGTTGTCATTGAAGAAAACTTATATCCGATGGGTTTTTCGTGATTTTTTAAGCCAATATTTCCTCTAGTAACGTACAATATTTATGTAGATTTAACCGTAATCAGTCGGATTACCCAGTGTTGTTATAGATATTCCGTAATATTTTTTATTTCGCTACAGTATGGCGCGCGTGAGTAATTTATGATACTTTATGCTTACTAAAATACAATCTTTTTGTCAATTTAAGCTAAGCAATCACAATTTCTTAATTTAAGGTAAGCTCTCTTTGCTCGGTTGTTTGCTAGTATCTATTTGTCTTTTGATTCTTAGCCCAACTGTTTTCTTTGTTATTGTGTGGCCATAACAATCCTTCATCAGTCATAAACCTCAACATGGTCAATTTCCAGCTACGTACAAGGAGACTCGTGTATTTTTTTTTTGTCTCTTTTGTGATCTAACAGGGCAGACTTCGGCTTCTTCCTCTTTGTTGCCTCTTTGACGTCTGTGCTGTGACTGATCCAGTGTCAACAAATCACACACACGCCTTTCATATAGGCCTACATTGCCTCACAGAGGTTCGCATATTTTGAGTTCATTTTACTCGGCAATTTCCCTAACCTGATATCCTTGAAGCCTTCATTTTAATATATTTTTATCATAAATCCGTACAATTTTAATAAATTAACCTTACTTACACGGGGACATTTGAATCGCAGTTTTGCTAGAACAAACGTTGTTCAGACCATTGTCTACTACCATTCTATAGCATCAAATATGTTATTAAAATAAACTATACTAGGCGTTCTCAAATTAGTCTTATGTTACTCAAACGTGTTCAAACATTAACCGTAACATCAAAGTACTCATCGCGGTACCAATATGGCATTCATAAGAGTTGTAAGGAGTCCGTACGTGGACTACAAGGATGTTCGGCCAATGTCGGCCGAAATGCAAATAAATCATAAGCCAATGACAAGCAATCGCGCGAAGTACCACTCCGCCCATTTCTTTTGTTGACTGCCGCGAGTCGCCTGAGCCGCCCGGGCGGTAGCCAGTCTACCGAAATCTCTCGAGTGAGCGACGCATATGCATCCGATGTATTTACGTCACAGGCACGCATCGCGCATTTTTTTGTGAAAATGAGATCCAACTATTCGAATGTGGAGTTTTTGGATATGGTGCGTTTTTACGTAATTTCTGGTGACAATCTGGCGGAAGGTAGGCGCATGTACTCTCAACCAGATCATTTAGCGGCGCTGCGCAGGGGAGGGATCTTGAATCTGCAGATTCCCACACCTGCTATACAATACTGGCAGCTACACAGCGGCTACTTGATCACGGCCAATTAAATTAACTTCAGCTAGAATTTCTGACGGTCCTAAGTCCGATAAGTATGAAGGGAAAATTGGAGTCAATGCTGTCTTGGTGCCCACGGAGCTAACGCGGTTTTGTGGTAAGTTTTTGTCTTGTTCCTGTAATATCCCAATAATGATAAGAAATAATAATAAATAATACCTAATAATGTTACCTTAGATACAATAGGTACCCGTACCTACAGGAAAGAATTAAAACCATGTCTGGTAGTACTGTTATACCTTTCTCAATATATGAAAGTGGGGGCGTATGAGAAAGGAAACTATATTTAATGTTTAACTAAATTATTATGTTTTATCAAGTAATTTTCCTAATTACATTGACAGGCCCTAGCCCTGCCTATCTCCTTTCTAAACAAACTACCATCACTTTTCCTTCTAAAGCTTATTCCACTTGCTTGACTGTTCGAGAGTAACCATCGATAATATACTATCAGCCAGTCAACATAAGGTTGACACATGCAGATAACCTCTACAGTACCTACCGTAAGTTCGCACCTAGAACAAAATGATAAAATTAAGAGGGCGCAGCAAGACAGAAAAAAATCAAGTTTCACCCGCGCCTAAAGAGGCGCGGGTGAAACTTGATTTTTTGAACGTGTTTGATGAGAGGGGTAGGGAAAGCCCTACCCCTCTCATCAAACATGACAAAAACAAAACACAATCCCTTTCCGCCAGCAGAAACTTTTCGCTCGGCGTATATTAGGCATTTGAATTTTAATCTTGTGTGTAGTATGTATACGCAAAATAATCAGATGAAACTGTTCTATTCAATGTAAGTACCTATGTATGATTGCTATGTAGAAGTCGGTATATTATTCAATATTATTGTATGTCCGTGAATTGGTTACCATTGGTTGGTGCTGGTGGGTTGTTAGATTGGAGAGTAGACCGACTTAAATGAAATAAAGACTAAATGTTACTTCAAGATACGGCCTATAAATTTTCGATTTCGAATTGAAAGACAAACCTAACTTCGTAGTTGAAAAAATATCGTTCCATACATTATGTAACATAACTACAAATGAACGATTTTCTGATATTTTCCTGTAGCTATTTGTGCTGTGAGACCTTGCTTCTTGTCAAATTTTATGATTCTAGGTCAACGACATGTATCTTATGGGTTTTAATTTATTTGCGAGTGTCAAAATATGCGAAATTAATGGCAATTTATGCCAAGATACTATAAGTTAACGTCTTAGAAGCTCGTTTTTTTTTACAGCTCCAAAGGACCGTTTATCTAAGTATTTGATATCAATTTTAACTTGATACCCCCCACGCATTCATGAGAAAAGCGGTCAGAAAGATAGATAACAAAGTGATCCCATAAAGGTTTCGATTTTTTCTTTTGAGGTACCGAACTCTAAAAAGCAAAGCACTTCCATCAAAGTACTATAATACTACATACTCATGATACTACCAACAACAACAATTTTGATAAAATTGCTTTTTTGACGACATAAAAGCATATAATTATAATTGCATCACTTACCTTCCGCTTTTTTACTTTGAGAAAATAAAATCAATGGAACAAAAATATCAATAATCTAAGAAAATAAACACTCGCAAATAAATTAAAATCCATATGATACATCCCGTTGACCTAGAATCATGAAATTTGGCAATAATCAAGGTCTCACCGCACAAATAGGTAGGTACCTCGAATGGTTTTTCAGTTACAATATTTAAACGAAGTATGATCATTGTCCAGTCCCGTTATTTTAATGAAATTCTTCAGTAGGTAAAACATCTGTTTATTTTGCCTATAATATATTATAGGCAAAATAAACAGATGTTTTACCTACAGCGTATACGCTAAGCTTGAATTCAGAATCTTAGATCATAGTCATGTTTTGGAACTAGAAACACAATGCTGGCGTGACAAACTTCAAATTCCAATGTAACCAAATTTTATTTAGGGCCCTGTACAAGTTGGACCTCACGACGTCTTCGTGGAAACCAGTGTTAACCAAGTAAAAAAATATAATGGTATATCGTGGAAATTGCTTTGCAGGATCGTGCAAAGTTAGTTAGCAACAGTGTTACCAAGTAAAAAATAATATTGGTATGGTGGATTTTGCACTGTATTGTGCAAAGTCAAATGGCACGTGTCATGAAAACCTATCCTGCGCGGACCGCGAGTAGAAAAAAGTCCTCGCTGAAAGCATTTTTGAAAAACAGGCTAATTTCGGAACAAATAACATTAGTCGGCTTAACCGACAAAATAATTGGCATCCATTTATATGCGTGCCAAAGAAAGTCGAAAGTTTTTAAGGTTCCTCTTTTGTAACTGTTGAAACTTTAGCTTTGAAAAAAAAAGCAAGCCGACAGTCCCAAATATTGTGATCCGTCATAGTCTTTACTCATCCCCACCATAAAAAGGGATCTAGTCACGAGAACACTACCCGTATGAAAAATGTCATGTCTCGTGCACAGCGTTTCGTACTTGTCTCCGCAATAAACCTATTACCTATTTTAGTTTTCCGATTTATTTATTTTGTAAACTCCAATAATATTATTATACCAATAACCTACCTACATGTTAAATTCGAGTTTCAACTTGATTCGGGGGTTGGTAAAAAATCGCTCGAAATGGTTCGTCTAAGGTTACCTTTACACGAAGTTTGTCAACGAAAGTGGGAGTAAACGAATTTGGTTCTTTACTTACAATAGTAATTAGATCTAAAATCTCCAACACGAACTCTATGTCGTAAATTTTCTCCGCAAGAAAATTGACCGAAGTGCAAAACAATTCGCTAGTTGTACTATACCAGTCAAAAATCTGTCAAATAATTGTATGTCATCTTGAGTTTTCAAATATCAACATTTAATTATTATAATATTTTTATTTTATAGTTTAGCCGCGGTATTTATTTAGTTTATCAATTCTTAACGATTTTAATAATTGTTTCGGAAGCGGTTTTAGTGATATTTTCATGTTTTCTATTTCACAGTTTCTTTCCTACAATGTGATAAATTACGAAAATATTATTTACGCAAATAAATTAAATCCCAGAGCAGCACAAAATTGAAGCGCAGTCCTCTCGTCTCAACAGAGCCACGGCGACTGATTTGTGAAACAAAAATATGCTTGAAGTTCCCGCAACGTGCGACGGAAGATGACTTCTTCCACGAACTAAAAACGTCGTAAGTGCTTAGTCGTAATAAAACCAAAAATAAAAGGAATTTCAAAAAATGCCTGCTCAATTTTTTTCGCCTTATCTTAATACAAATAATCATTAAAAAATTATCCTATTAGTCATTAGCATATTAAGTACAAATGGAAAAAACGTGAATATTAGGGGTAATTTCGTGATGTTATTTTATCGAGAAAATTTTAATATTTTGTTTTTCTGTTTCACAAAAAGTTTGAAAATATCATGAAGTTACTCATATTATTTTTATTTTATACCTAAGTCTTATGAATTTGATGAAAAATTAAATTGAAGATAGGCAATTTTGGTTACTACCCGCTCTTAAAGGTCCGTCACCTCGCCACCCGCGCCGTCGCGCGTCGGTGCATTGCATCGCGTCGTGCAATCGTGCATGGCCAGAAAATAACTGCCAAAGTGTACCATAGCTAAAGCCATATCAAGCCATAAAAATCTGTTTTAAAGTAGCCACTTATCAGTGATAAAATATCTACCGAAGAATACTTTTAAGTTTGGTATTTTCTAGTAAGACGTACAAAAATAAGTTCTAACTAAATTTCGTTTATGGAGTGTACATTTCCCTCTAAATGATGCTGTGGGCCGTGCGTGAGCCGCGCGCCGCGCCGCCCGGAACTACTTTGAGACACGAGCGCCGCGGCGCGGCGCCGCAGTGTCTGTGTTGTAGCGTACCGATAAACCCGACTTTTTTAACTTTGTCTTTTATGTGTTTTTTCGAAAACCAATGGCGTTTTTTTTAGTAGATCATGGTCTGAACTACGTTTGTTTTAGCAAAACTGTGATTCAAATGTCACCGTGTATATCCCTTAATCATATTCAACAATATATTTAAGTAATATTTAAACTAGATAAGTATATAAACTTCGTAGAACATAAACTCAAAAATTTTAGTTCGGCAGATTGTCCTATAAACTAATAATTTTCCTATATAACTTCTAAACACTTTGTCCCATTTGCATGAATCCAACTGGAATATTAGTTGTGTTCATAATTCTATCCTATGCAACTAAAATTATCAAAATATATTCAAATATGAAAAGATACATTTTCAAGTTACGTAATTATACGACAACCCTTCCATTTTTTTTCTTTCTTAAACTTACTTTTATCAGTCGTAATAGTCCAGATTATCAATATAATAACAAAACTAAGCTAGATAAACTAATTTGAAACGATAAACATCATAATTAACAAAATCTCTTTAAATCCTTATTAGTGACTTAGCAATATTTTTCTGAGTCATGACTCGATACGTTATAGTAAGAACGCGTGCATCGCGGAAGGTACTTCTATTGGTAGCTACAGGTTTTACACCAAACTTCCTTATGTTTGGTACCAAGTCCCTATGGGTTCTACCCGTGCAAATAGAAGGACTCTAAGCGTAAATTTAGCTGAAACGGGCTCAACATGCGTCGAATATTTCTTTAACTTGCCAAGCATCACTCTCAACGTTGATGACTCTGTATGGAGACGATACTTCTCCAAATCCTCTGGAGCAGATTATTATTTCTGGAAAGTTTGCTCCTCGCTTCATTAAATGCCGTGTGACTAGAGTAATCTCTAGGACCGCATATATCCTTTTGGGCTTCGGTTAAGGTTTAAGTCGGACTAAGGTTTTTTTGACTGAAGTCGTCTCTTGACTGAAGTCGTTTCTTTAACTTAATTCGTCACTTTGAATTAAGGCGACAGCGACATCTAGTTGTTACGGAGGAAGCTATTTACTGACAACTTTTTGCTTACTGTCTGTACTTACAGCTTTTTGCTTACGTCCACAAATGACGTTACTGACGTAACGACGTCACGTAACAAATTACGTGTTTAGTTTTGGGACATTGTCGATAGATTCTTGTCGATAATGTGAAACTGTATATCAAAATGTTGTGTTACTAAACCATTCCTCTTTTTACCCACGACGGATCGGAGGCGGTATATGCGTTTGGGGTTAGAGGTTGTTTGTGTGTATTTGTATGTATGTCTGTTACCTTTTTCCTCGAAAACTACTGGGCCGATTTCGATGCGATATTTTGCAATAAATAGTTAGCATTTTAGAGCAGTTTCTTAAACATATTTTATAGCTGTATACTACCAGAGAGTGCTGCAGCAGCCAGGATAGTCAGCGCTTGAGGGCTTCTCAGAAACTATTCGTCCGATTTCGGTACGTTTTTTTTTGTATTGTATATACCTATACAATACAGAACAGGTTTCTAGACATGTTTTACAGCTGTAGACGCCAGAGGGCGCTGCAGCAGCTAGGATTGTTGGCGCTCGAGGGCTTTTTTATACGATTAGAACGCCCTCATGCGTTTCAATAAGTGAATTAAGAAAGGGATCAAATAAAGAATGTATTACCAGCAGCCAGTTGGCTTTAAAACTGAATATAGTATCCGCTGCCTTAAACCTGTATTTAGAATAAAATATATTTTATGATTAACTTGCATGTTTGTTCGGCACCGAATCAAAATTAGTTAGGTTCAATAGTTTATGAGCTTAGATAAATAAAAATATGAACAAAGTCGCCCAGTAATTTCAGCGTAAAGAACTAACAAATACACAAACATTCGTGAGATGTTGATGTAAGTAACCTATTCTCTAAAAAGTTTAATATACAAAGCAATATCAAAAATTTGGAATAAGTCACACTGGTTGTTAAAACGTAAACGAAAAAGGTTTAAATAACTTTTTTGATGGTCCCTCGACTAGCGGCAAATATGAAAGGACAGATTAAATTAAAAAAAAAACACGTGTGGCACTCGGGGACTGCCACGGTAAAGCTATTGCATAGCATTTTTTATCAACTTATGCAATTATAATTATGTTTTTATTTTTTATTTATATATTTTTATATATTTTTTATATATTTTTATATTATATTATATATATTTTATATATTTTTTTTTTTTTTTTTCTTTGATATTTATTCAAGTACAGTCGTACCATATACATACACGTTAAGCGAACGCTCGGCCGAGCTACATGGTAGGCGGAGTGGGGGGTGTTAGGTTTTATTTTCGTTACGGAATTTCTTGATTCGGTTGCCGCGCTCAAAGCCCGCGGTAAAAGCTATGCAATAGCTTAAAACCTTTAAAAAATGTTGATCTGTTTGGAGTTCTGCCATACAAACAGTCAGTTTTCTACCATTACGTGCTTATAATATTGGTTTCTCGTAGGGATAGACACAGCAATAATTATAAAATATTGGTACTACATATTATACTCATATACCTAATTAAGAGGGCGCAGCAAGACAGAAAAAAATCAAGTTTCACCCGCGCCTCTTTGCCTACCCCTCTCATCAAACACGACAAAAACAAAACACAATCGCTTCCCGCCAGCAGAAACTTTTCGCCCGGCGTATATTTAGGCATTTGAATTTGAATCTTGTGTGTAGTTTGTATACGCAAAATAATCGGATGAAACTGTTTTATTCAATTTACCTATGTGTACAAGTAGGTATATTATTAAATATTATTGGATGTCCGTGAATCTGTTACCGATGCTGGTGGAGACTAGACTGAGATTAGACTGACTTAAATGAAATAAATACTAAATGTTACTTCAAGATACGGCCTATACATTTTCGATTCCGAATTGAAAGACAAACCTAACGTTGTAGTTGAAAAAATATTGTTCCATACATTATGTAACTACAATTGAACAATTTTCAGATACTTTCCTGTACCTATTCCTGTACCTTGCTTCTTGTCAAATTTCATGATTCTAGGTCAACGACATGTATCTTATGGGTTTTAATTTATTTGCGAGTGTCAAGATATGCGAAATGAATGGCAATTTATGCCCAGATACTAAGTCAACGTCTTAGAAGCTCGTTTTTTTTTTACAGCTCCAAAGGACCGTTTATCTAAGTATTTGATATCAATTTCAACTTGATACCTCCACGCATTCCTGAGATAAGCGGTCAGATAGATGGATAACAAAGTGATCCCATAAGGGTTTCGATTTTTTCTTTTGAGGTACCGAACCCTAAAAAGGAAAGCACTTCCATCAAAGTACTATAATACTACATACTCATGATACTACCTACATGATAGTGAAAACAATTTCGATAAAATTGCTTTTTTGATGATATAAAAGCGTGTAATTATAATCGCATCACTTACCTTCCGCTTTTTTACTTTGAGAAAATGAAATCATTTGAACAAAAATGTCAATAAAATAAGAAAATAAACATTCGCAAATAAATTAAAATCCCGTTGACCTAGAATCATGATTTTTTGGCAAGAAGCGAGGTCTCACAGCACAAATAGGTACCTCGAATGGTTTTTCAATTAAAATATTTAAACGAAGTATGATCATTGTCCACTCCCTTTATTTTCAATGAAATTCTTCAGTAGGTAAAATATCTGTTTATTTTGCCTATACTATACGCTAAGCTTGAATTCATAATCTTAGATCATAGTCATGTTTTGGAACTAGAAACTCAATGCTGGCGTGGCAAAGTTCAAATTCCAATGTAACCAAATTTTATTTAGGGCCTTGTACAGGTTGGACGTCACGACGTCTTTGTGGAAACCAGTGTTAACCAAGTAAAAAAATATAATGGTATATCGTGGATATTGCATTGCAGGATCGTGCAAATTCAATTAGCAACAGTGTTACCAAGTAAAAAATTATATTGGTTTGGTGGATTTTGCACTGTATTGTGCAAAGTCAAATGGCATGTGTCATGAAAACCTATCCTGCGCGGAGCGCGAGTAGAAAAAAGTCCTCGCCGAAAACATTTGTGAAAAACAGGCCAATTTCGGAACAAATAACTAGGGTACATTAGTCGGCTTTACCGACAAAATAATTGGCATCTATTTATATGGGTGCCAAAGAAAGTCGAAAGTTTATTAGGTTCCTCTTTTGTAACTGTTGAAACTTTAGCTTTGAAAAGCAAGCCGACAGTCCCAAACATTGTGATCCGTCACAATCTTTACTCATCCCCACCATAAGAAGGGATCTAGTCACGAGAACACTATCCGTATGAAAACTGTCATGTCCCGTGCACACCGTTTCGTACTTGTGTCCGCAATAAACCCTATTTTAGTTTTCCGATTTATTTATTTTGTAAACTCCAATAATATTATTATACCAATAACCTACCCATATGTTAAATTTTGAGTTTCAACTTGATTCGGGGGTTTTGGTCAAAAGTCGCTCGAAATGGGTCGTCTAAGGTTACCCTTACCCGAAGTTTGTCAACGAAAGTGGGAGTAAACGAATTTGGTTCTTTATTTAATAGTAATAAGATCTAAAATCTCCAGCACGAACTCTATGTTGTAAATTTTCTCCGCAAGAAAATTGACTGAAGTGGAGAACAATGGCGCTAGTTGTACTATACCAGTCAAAAATCTGTCAAATAATTGTATGTCATCTTGAGTTTTCATTATCAACATTGAATTATTATAATATTTTTATTTTATAGTTTAGCCATGGTATTTATTTAGTTTATCAATTCTTAACGATTTTAATAATCGTTTCGGAAGTGGTTTTAGTGATTTTTTCATGTTTTGTATTTCACAGTTTCGTTCCAACAATGTGATAAATTACGAAAATATTTTACGCAAAAAAATTAAATCGCAGAGCAGCAGAAAATTCAAGCGTAGTCCTCTCGTCTCAACAGAGCGACGGCGACTGATTTGTGAAACAAAAATATGCTTGAAGTTCCCGCAACGTGCGACGGAAGATGACTTCTTCCACGAACTAAAAACGTCGTAAGTGCTTAAAGCTTGTAGTCGTAATAATACCAAAACTAAAAGGAATTTCAAAAAATGCCTGCACAATGATTTCGCCTTTTTTTGACACAGATAATCATTAAAAAATTATCCTATTAGTCATTAGCATATTATTAAGTACAAATTGAAAAAACGTAAAAATTAGGGGTAACTTCGTGATGTTATTTTATCGAGAAAATTTTAACGTTTTGTGTTTCTGTTCCACAAAAAGTTTCAAAATATCATGTAGTTACTCATATTATTTTTATTTTATACCTAAGTCTTATGAATTTCATGAAAAATTAAATTGAAGATAGGCAATTTTAGTTACTACCCGCTCTTAATATAATTTATAAATCAAAGAAAATCCGACGGGGGCTGGGATTCCCAGGGTTTAAGGTTATTTAGGTTCATCCAGATTAATGTATTCCCTAGGTTTTAAGTAGTTTAGGTAAGGTTTATTTTGATTTATAGTCCCAAGTTTTTATATCGTTAGTCACTCTTAAACTTGGTGGACGCACTTGGAGCTCGCACGGATAACACTCTAAGTCGAGGATCGATTTTCGTTGTTATTCTGCATCTGCTGCACTTCATTGTTTTTTGTTAGGTTCATTTAGATTATCATTTAGGTTAATTAGTTTTCAGTTTAGGTTATTTAGGTTACCGTAGTTGTTTTTTTTTTTTTGTTCTACGGGTTTTTTTCATAAGGTTGTGTAGGTGTTATACCTGATGGGTTGTTCATGATTTTTTAAGCCAAAATTTCCTCTAATAATATACAATATTTATGTAGATTTAACCGTAGTCAGTCGGATAACCCAGTGTTGTTATTAAATATTTCGTTTTAAACTGGGAACTTTCTGTGAACGCTTTGGTTGGAGTGTTTTATAACAATAAGAATTGTATCATCGACAAAACGGTATTGACGATGTTTATCTAGCCAAATTGCGGTCTCACCCCCCGGGCTAATGGTCTAGTCTGTGAGTCGTAATAAGGAACCTCACGACTCGCGACGAGACTACGCACTACATCCTTGTTCCCGACCCCGGCAATCATAATGATCGCAGGATTTTACCAGCTATTTATTTATTATTAATTCTATAAGTTCTAATTCTGTTTAGTTAATTAACTCTGTTTAATTTTAAGTTCGTACCATGACCATAGTCTAACTTAGCGCCGCCGTCTCGTAGACAATAGAAACCTAATATATAACGTACGCGTCCTTGAATACTGGTTGCAATCAGACTCTTAGGGACGTATTGCGAATACTAGACTAAAGGTATTATCGATCTTGCGCGTCTAAGTTTTTCTCGTGTAATTCTTATTTATATATAAAGCCTTATCGACAAAACTTGCTGCAATTTTCTGATGTTGATTCCTTGAAATTTTTCTTTTTCTTTTTTTGTATTATATGTATACGTGTTTATGTGGTGAATCCTTTTTTCGCTACAGTACATAGCTATAGCTTTTTCATTTCTCATACTCGGAAAGTAGTGTTTGTTTGATCCGAGTAGTGGGTGGAAGACGCTACTCCCCATCTTTGGGCGGGAAAGACTCCTATTAAGTGCTTCCCTCTCTAGGTTGGGAATACATTTTAAAAATATCGATTAAAATAAAAAACGATGCTGCGGTCTTGTGAGTGTATATACAGCCAGTGCATGGTGCGAATTAAATACATACCTATTAAGCGGGACGGCCCGCGGCGGTTACGTGGTGTGTTCCATATTTAAAATTTATTAAAGACTATACAACATTAGTTTTAGTATATGCGAAACCTGAATATAGTTTGTTCAGAATAAGTAACTGAATCGATTCCAATAATTTTTAAAGCATGTTATATTTTGTCGCAAAAATATTTAAAAACAGTAACAAGTTAGACACCGAGCGACACTAAGTACCTACCTATCCGCAATCATACGCGCACAACACAGGTCACGGCAGGTCATAGCGGCACTTGGCGCGCGCGGGCGCACGTCGGGGCCGGGGTAAAACAACCACTTCAGTCGCCTGGACCTCCTGAGTAAATGTGTTCTGTGACCTGGACGCTACAGGTCGACGCGCACGTGTCACGCTCCCTTGACCCTTTCAGTTACAATACGCCCCATCGCGATTGCGCGGCCGCCGTGGGCCTTACAGTATCTGTAAGGCTTGCCCGCAAGAATACTGTATTAACTCTAAAAACGTACTTTTTAAGGAGAAGCGATTAAAGTTTTTAACTAAAAATATTGTGGTATATCCATAAGATAAACAGATTTTTTTAAATTATTAATATGTATTAGTATATACTCTATAATTATCCCTAAAGACATTACTCTATTTACCAGTATTTTTAGTCGAACTGTATTATTAAGTCAGTTAGTGCCAAATTTTGACATGATACTGTATTCTTCCGGACAAGCGAGTTGTCTTTCGGTTGATCGTGTACCTACCGTGTACCTATCGTATGTAAAAAGTATCGTGTAACCATGTCTTTCTCATACACAAACGTCCAGTACACGGAAATGGTACGTACACTAGCGGTGTGTGGTGATAACGTATCCCTGGCAGTGCGGCGGTACGAGGAGCAATTCGGCATCAGAGTATTGTGAAACACAATGCTTTCCGCCACACGAAAATCTAGGCACTACGGTAGCTTTCCGCCTCCGACAGCAGTCGATAGAGGAGTGAGTCGAATTCCTACCACAGTCCAAGACGGAATTTTGGACTATATGGCCAACAAACCTACAGCCTGCTGTGTTAATTAATGTGATATTTAACAGTTTTTATCCACTTAACTTTAAATGTTTGGCATAAGGTGCAACAAATCGCATTGACGACGTTTTATCACTTACGGCTGCATTTACGAATAAAGTACATAATAATATCTACCTACACTAGACCATTACTACAGTCCAAAGCCTGCAAGTGTGATGGAAAATGTTATTACCGGATAATTACAATCCAATCGCCGTACGGTTAGGTACCTACTTCCAAATTATTATCAATGAGCGCGAGACAACGCGGGAGGCGCGTGCGGTGCGTTGGCGCCGCATGGTGACCATGTTTTTATACGGACAACCAGGTAATATAACAAGCTTATAACTTTGTGATTTTTCATGATACAGTTTTGAAAATTTGTAAATAGATTCTTTACATAAAAATACTAGACACGTGTTTCGGGTTTCGCATATATACTAAAACTAATATTGTATAATTTGGCGGGATACTAACTCTGTAAGCTGTACCGAAATTCAAAATATTGGTTTTATAGACTAATACTTAATTGATTAAAAATGAGTCTCATGTTATTATTATCAATAAATATTTTAGAAAAACTACTATTTTTTACATTCCTTATATTCGAAATGAAAACTTAAACACTCTATAGAGTGTTTAACACGGGTACTACTACCATCGGTACTACCACTACTACTACTACTACTACTAACGGGTATAACTTTCGACCCTTGTCTAAAAATCTACTATTCATACATAGCCTGTTTAATTGCCATAGTCGGGTAATTATCGACGCGTCAAAAGTAAACGCCAGTCAAGTGATGCGATTGGCTATTGATAATTCATTCAAACAATACGCACGCACACAACCCGCAACACGGGCGTTCAGGATACGCACGCTTGACAATTTGTTAGCAAATTTTTGTGTTGATTTACGTTCCAGAAACCGGACGTTAGCCCAAAGATTGGGTGATACCTGCGGAAGTATTCGTAACTTAAATATACCTACGTTACCACCTTATCGCTACCGCCTTACTGGCTGGCATACATTTTTACCACGGCATGAACTAAGTTTTCTCATATTCGTAGTTTGATATACGTGAGAAGTATTAGATCAAAAACATAAAACCTAGTACCAATTTATACATTATGTTCTAGGAGTACATCCTATATCCATGGCGTTACTCGCTGCGGACACCGAGCAACTACCGCACTCTACAAGACATCGGCGAATACGCGGCCAGACAAGCTCGATTGCCGGATGGTCGATTGTACGAGGTGGGATATGGGACCTGGCGAAATGAGAGAGAATCTGTTTGTGCCCCCGTTAATGACTCGACCGTCACCTATTACACGGGACTTAAACATATCTTGCAAAATGACAGAAAGTCTGTTTGTGTCCATTAATGACTCGACCGTCACCTATTACATGGGACTTAAACATAAGTGACGAAATGAGAGTATGGTACACTTCTGCCTAACCATACTGGGAAAACAGGCGAGATATCATAGTGTATAACTTTCAGGTCCACCAAAGCAGTAACGACGAGCGTGTTGCGGGCACACTGAGTGACTACGTTACCGGTGTGGTTGGCATCGACCTCGTATTTCTTCTCAAGCCGTACCACGAAATGTTCCCTAACTTCACGGACACTAGCAAACTCCGTAAGTATTTCATCCTACAGTTGAACGAAATAGTGGGCAATTAGAGTATAAGTAATTTTGATTTATTCTGTTAGTGAACTTCGAACTCAGTGAATTCCGGTGAACCCCTGGATTCTGAAAGCTTGTTGAAGTTATGCTGTTGTCAATCTCAAAAAAACAAGACGGTTACGTTCGCTTCGATTTTGGTCACGCGCCACATTATCCTTGTAGCGCTATAACATTAGTTTGCCAGACTGTTAGCAATTTTTTGACATCGCGTGCCAATTTCGAGTTTAAATTATGTTTGTCCTTCAATTGCCAGGTCTGTACGTAACGAAGTCTGTGTCCACGATAATGAGCGTGGTCCGCGGCTGGCGAAGCAGTACCAAACAAAACACGCTTTCTTTCTTCGGAAGAGATATCGAGTTCTGAATAAAAGATGTAGCGAGAATGACAAAATAAAGTACTTTTTAAAAAGTAGACTTTTTTAACTTTGTTAGTATCTGATTAGGCGTCTCCAGGATGTGAACGTAAATGCCGAATAGTATTCCAGCTTCTGCCCGCGCCTTCCCCCGCGTGGATGTCGGAAATCATCCCACGGGAACGTGCTACCGGGCCAAAAGGAGCCTATGTCCTTCCCCAGTATGCCATTTATCTCTTTTCCAAATTTTATCGATATCCGTTCAGTAGTTTAGACATGAAAAGGTAACATACAGACAGAGTTACTCACGAGGTTCCCGTCATGTGGAATGGTAACATCGACAATCATTGCGCGGTGCGCTAATCTATGTATCATTACTATATCAGGCTTATTAGCGACAATGGTCCCGTCAGTAATGATAGTTCGATCCCAGTACAACGTGACATGGTCATTTTCGAGAACTGGGTCGGGCACATTCTTGTATGCGGGGTACCTCAGAATCTACAAGTTTATATTTCAAAGCAAGTTGCTGGTGAATAATCCTGGTCACCTGGTTATGTCTGTGCCAGTACTCGCCGTTAGCCAGACGAGAACAACTAAAGATAACATGTCTGATGGACTCACCAAGACGGTGGCATGCCCGACACACGTCAACCATCCCATCCTTCATAATATGTCTCCGGTAGTTATTCGTGAAGATAACTTCGTCCATAATTGCATAGATAAGATAATGATTTATTATAGATAATGATGTATTTCTCACCAAAATATATTAGTACATTTTCAAATTAATGAGAACAATACATAATTGTTTTAATTATACTGTGGGAAACTGGTGCCTAAGCTAGGCGTAGGGCCTGTATTTCAGGACACCAGGTCTCCACCCCTTTTGAAACAGTTACAGTTACATTTAAATCAAATTATGCGCTCGTACACAAATGCGGTAAGTTATATAAAACCTAAACAAAGTATTACATTATCGGTTTTTACTTATTCTAGGGTTAGTATCTGTATGTGTGTGTGTTTATGAGGGTGTATGTGTGTGTATGAGGCTGTGTGTATGAGGCTGTGTGTATGTGTATGAGGCTGTGTGTGTGATTGTGGGTGGGAGTGTGTGTAAGGAAATATGACGGGAAAGCTGAAGGGCTGAATGCACAGAATGGTGAGATGTACAAATATAGTACTTATTAATTTTTATTATTAGACTTCCACCCATATGCGATTAATAAAAAGTAAAAAATAAAGAATATGTATATGTCGCATCATGGGTGGCCGAGATGCGAAACATCGGGTCTTCTTCACGATCCGACATAGTTTAGGTAGGTGCGGGCACTTTAGTGGGTACTCGAACGAAAAGATAATTCCAATTTAAAATAACTTTAATAAACTAACAAACGAAATAAACACATGCGTCGGAAACAAACACGTGCGTTGGTACGGAGCGTTTGCCAAGACTGTCCAAGCTCGACTGTCCACCATACACTGTCACCACACTCGGTTTCTCCGCCAGTCCTTGCTGCATCCCCTCCACCGACGATCGTGTCCAAGCGGTAGGGCTCGCTTGCGTTTCCGATCACATGATTATTCGTTTACGAATCGAATTGTTAGATGGCGCTGTCCGCTCTACTGTGGCGCCATCTATCCACGACATATAAATAAATGTTTGTATCCAAATAAGCAGGTTATACCAGGGCAGCTAGAAGTTTTTCCGTAGCTTCATAACTTAATTCCTGGAGCCAGCTCCTAACCTTCATTTTACACTTAGTTTTGGTGTGATCATAAATCAAGAGCGTCCTATTTATTTTATTGTAGAGAAAGCGACAAGGTAACAAAAGAAACGTTTGGAGAACATTGTAGTAAGTCGCTTTCCGTGGTGATCTACTGGGTCAAAACGTCTTTTAGTTCGTAACAGCGAGGAGTTGAAGGTAAGGAGTCCATGCTGTTTTAGGGCCGTTTGTAGGACAAATAGCTGACGTACAGTTAGAACTTTAGTCTCTTTGTATAAGAGTGCTGTGGGATATCGAGAAGGTAGAAAAGAAGATACCTTTAAAATAGCTCTCTGCGCTCGCAATTGTGGATTTAGGTGCACCGCCCCAAGACGTTATACAGTAAGTTAATAGGGACTGGGCGAGGGCAAAGTTGATTGATTTCATCAGCCTGTTTTCAGCCACATGTCGTAAGGTTTTAAAGACAAATATTAGTTTACGCAACCTATTGCTGAGGGTATTCATGTGTTCATGAAATCTCAAGTTGCAATCCAATATAATTCCTAGGTACTTTACACTATTTACTTTTTGTAGGCGGGTGCAGTCACAGGTGTTGTCATTTTGGTAAGAGCAGAAGTGGGCAATTATAGAATACAACGGAGTCGTTTGAGTGGTGTGTGTGTAAGACTTTAAGGAAAATGCAATGTATTTTGTTTTATCCGCGTTTAGTGTGAGAACATTACTATGCAACCAACTCATCACAGTGTCAAAGCCCATCTGAGCATGCGCGTAAACTTCATGCCATGAATTTTCGCTAAAAAGAAGGGCAGTGTCATCTGCAAAGGTTATAATTTTACCCTTGGGGATGGTGAGCATACCCAGCTCGTTAATATATATGAGAAGGAGAGTCGGACCGAGTACGCTACCTTGTGGCACACCATAGGTAACGGTGCACTCTTCGCTCATGACATCATCGATCTTAACGGACTGGGTACGCTCACTCCTCGAAAAGTTTAAGTTGAATCCCCCTTATGCCTATTCTTTCCATTTTGTGAATAAGGATGGGTACAGAAACAGTATCAAAAGCTTTAGTAAGATCCAAAAAGATACCCAAGACTTTCTGCCCCATCCATGTTTGTGACAACATAGTTTGTCAGATCATGAACCGCATCGGACGTTGATTTGCCAGCCCGAAAACCATATTGTGATGGTGACAATATTTTAAACTTTTCTAGGTAGTCAACGAGCCTATTGTTCATGATCCTCTCTAGTATTTTGGATAGGGTAGGAAGCACAGCAATAGGTCTGTAGTTGTTGATACTGTTTCTGTCCCCACCCTTGAAGATAGGATGGATAATGGATTTTTTTAATGGTTTGGCAAATTGGCCTGATTTGAGAGCGAGATTGCAGTTTCCTCGAAAAGGTCCTCAAAACGTAGCCAGGATTTGGACGCTAAGAAATCTACACCGGGCTCATGAAGAGCCCGATAAAAGCGCCCGTGAAGTTTCTTGCTTTGCCATACCTCCTTGCGGTCATCGGTAGTAACTAGAGGCACAAGATAAATTTTTAACTACAGGTTTGCGCCAGTTCTCTTAAGCTGTGGACAGCGGAGTGAGCCCCTTGTCCACTGCGACCACATCACGGTGTATACCCACTTCGGCTTTTAAAAAATATTCCCTGAGACTGCACACTTTGCGGTTGTGGAGGGTCTTTGCATTTAAAAGGTCTCGACCCCCGCACTTCCGCGGTATGTACAGTCTCATCACATCACCGATGATCGTGGGTGATGTATCCGGTTTGCGGTCAGCAGTGTGCGGACCCTCCTATCCAGGGCGTCGAGTTCGGTCTGAGTCCATTTGAGTATGCCGAAAGAGTACATCAAAACCGGCAGGTTAGGCACTGTTTAATGTTTATTATCTAATTTATTATTTATTCCAAAAGGTTTTGTAGTACTACTTGTATATATGTGACTTACGGAAATAAATAAATACGGAAAAATAAATTACGTTGTTGACGTCTCAATATTATTATTGTATAGTCAAAGACATTAAATTATTCACTTAACAAATTTTTGTAATATTTATTTTTGAAATATGTATATATATATATGTATCTATTTAAGTATATATTTTATAATAAGTGAGTTGTTTATTTTATTTCATATATTTAATTTTCTCTTCTACTCTTATACATGGCATCTACATCTCTTTTTATCTTCTTTCCGATCGCAGGTATGTTAAAAATTTATTTTTATTTTTATAATCGTCCCTTTTTTACGCATTTTTCTGTTCCTTTCGTCTTGTCTGTTTGTGTGTACATAAATGGTTAAATAAAAATTGAACCGTTTCGTGACGCCTGGCAGATGTGAAACATCGACACTGCATACGCTATATGTACACGAACGAGCTCAACGCGGTGAGAGGGGAAATTGTCAAGCCGAATGGGAAGAGAGTCGCAGAGTTACGAACACCTGGCGTCTGTTAGCGCAAAAAGTCGCCGCAACGTCACAGAGCCGGTCTAACCCGCCGCATTAGATGTTTCACATAAATAAATAAAAAACTAAAAAAAATATGTTTGTTTTCAACGTTTAATAGTACTTCGGGCTTCAAAAATAAATAACAGAGTTACATATTTCTATATGAGCAATGTACACTATTTACAAAGTTAAATCTAATATCAACTCCTTTTTCGTAGTGATGTGACAGTTGCATTTTTTCTTAACACTGAGTCGATGTCCCAATTCTTCGATAATATACTAAGGGTATTCGATAGTGATGTCTGTTTTACACTATTTGCACTGAGATCAGTTACATGGAATAAACTTAACTCCAACGCAAGTGTGTGTAAGTGTTGCAGTCTTCTAAATAAGGCTTCTTTGAGCTTGCTGTCTTCAATCTGTCGCCAGTATTTAAGGTTCCTGCCGATGACCGATGTCACGTGTTCTTTTAAGTCTGTTAAACATGTCGTTTTTTCGGTGTGACCCTGTGAGAGAAAAATATTATTATTACAGACGATTAAAAACAACTCGTCTGTATTACGGTGGGAGCTCTACGGGTAGCCAATGTTTTATTTTTTTTTAAACATTTTTGCAATTTACAGCTTACGCCTTATAATTTCTTTCGACTCGAGTGACAGTGTTAGTAAACAAGGCGTGTACCTGCACTGCTGCGCACAGCGCGAGGCGCACGCGCATGTGTTGTGGCGCGGCCAGCGAGCGCAGCGCCAGCGCCACCGCGCCTGCTGACGTCACGCGCTCCTCGCCCGGGTACGACTGGCTGTCAGCCTCACCTCGCCTGTTAAAAACAAATTATTAATTGATATTATTTACGAAAATATTGCCACAATCAGCTGCGGGTAGTTGTGGTTTATTCTCGAGAATATTCTCCTAGCGAATAGCGAACTTTGCTGTTAAGTACTCGAGAATATTATTTTGGAAGAGAATTTACGAAAATTTTAAAATTGTATGTATCTATTTTTATAGTAATAGTTTTGAGTGCATCTAAACGTTTTACAAAGGTGTCGTCAAAATAATTTACTCCACAACTTAAATTCTCAATAAATTCTTCTGAGTGAAAGTTTACGTGTGAAATTAATAATTCTGTAAGTTTCTTTCTTAGATGAGTTACATCCGGGTACTGCACACGTAACCATTATTAATCACGTATACTAAACACTTTAAAACCTAAGATTTTGTGAAAATATGCGGGATTTATTTCGTTCACGACTGAGGTGGGCCGCTACAGGCCAATAGCGTCTACGTGAATGGTCTCGTCTATCTATCTCGCTCTAAAGTACGCTTAGACTATGCTGTTTCTTACTTGCATTACCAATCTAACGATATATAGCAGCATTACTAAATCTATGGGTATTATAATGATTGTTATACACGCATGCATTTTGTTGTTGCATGTGTGGTGTGACTATGAATGATAGGCTAAGGAATGATGTGATAAGGCAACAGTGCGGTTTAAAAGAAGATGTAGTGACAAAAATTTAAAAGAGTATGCTTAGATGGTTTGGTCATGTTGAGAGGATGAATGAAAAGCGACTAACAAAAGGTATTTACAAGGCTGTGAGTGGAAACGCCGGGCGAGGTCGCCCTAGGAGGACATATAGTAAACTTATCGGTGATGTTCTTCGGAAAGGTCAGGTGCGTAGTACTCGCAACCGGCGTGCGTGTATGACCAAATGTATGAACGTAAACGATGCAACAGGAGTATGCAAGGATCGTAGCAGGTGGCGTTCTGTAGTTTCTGCCTACCCCCATGGGAAGGAGGCGTGAGTTTATGTATATGTATTTATGTATGTGATATACCTACATGTTTTATTTTCAAGTTTATTCCATTAATCTGATTAAGTTTGATGATCAATAGATTTTTTTGTTTAAATAATTCCTGTCATAAGGAATTATTTCACGTTTACACGTATGAACGTGTTTTATTTTTATCTACCATTAAATAGTACAAAATAAGAAAAAGCTGTAGATTTTATGGTTTTTTAATTAATATTTACAGTTTTCTGCAGCTTTTCTTAAGCATGTATGTAGTTCTGCTCTAGGATGGGGTTGGCAACACTGGTTACCTGTGTGCAGGGAACACAAGCAGCGTGGGGTGGCGGTGCACGGTGTAGTGCCACGGCAGGTCGTGGCGCAGCGCGTCCAGGCGCGCCACGCGCACGCGCAGGCCGCACGCCCGCAGCAGGCGCCGCGCCGCGCACAGCGCGCGGCTGGTCGCGGCGCTGCACGCGCCCCCGCACACCGCTACTAGCGTCATCTGTGGGAATATATTTACTTGTGAACAAACTTGTCTGTTACCTTTTCAGGCCTTAACCACTGAACGAATCGTTTTGAACTCAAACTCAAAGCATTTATTTCAATTAAACCAATTACATGCCCTTCTGAATTCTCAAGAATTCGGTCAGTTAAAAATATGACGCTAGTTGCCCATTCCAAAAGCGTAGTAGGTTCCTATGGAGAAGAACGGGCAAGAACCTCCATGGACACTATTCTAAATCAAAATATTGGAATTAAAATTTCACAGACAGGTAGCCTGGGACCTGGAGAAGGGCATAGGCTAGTAGTTTTATGCTTTATACGGCTCTTGTGACCATTTCAAGTTTGAACTAACAACTATTTTTCTAAACATTGTAAAAGCCAATTATTTTTAAAAGAGTAACCATTGAGTTCCTTGCGGACTCTTCTCCATAGGAAACGATAAATTGGAACAATGCACTTATTTAGCTTTTGATGTTTCATAATTGCTCATGTAGGTTGACGTGAAATAAAATATTTTGAATTGAACCAGTTCCTTATCATCGAGCCCGCTGAGGCAGCCCGAGAAGTTGATTGATGTCGGAGTTAACTTCAATGTTTGTATTTTGCTCTTTACAACACTTATAATAAGGTGTATTATTCAATGTCATCAGGGAATCGTTTACAATTAGCTCGCTCTCGGTCTACGTCGAGCCTTGGTTGATGCTTAGGATTAGCGCCAACGGATATTATTAGCCCATACAGTACTGACGGGCATCCTTAACGCCAAACAGTGGCTGAACAAATTTTACGAAAATCCAATAACCCGCATTCCACACTATCCATACTTACAAACTACTTATTACAAATGCGAAAGTAACTCTGTCTATCTGTGGCACATCGATAAACCATGACCTGGGTTAGGATATAGGATACTTTTCTACCAGTAGTACATTACGTGGAATCATTTTCGACCTCCACGCGGACGAAGACGTGGGCATAAGCTAGTATGAGATAAAATTATTCTAAATACTCACGGTGCCTGGTGTCTTCACCATTCTTCTAAAGCTCCTCGAAGTAAGATCTTCAATATACACAGAGTTATTGTTGATACCCATCTGATCGGAAGCGCCATCGGAGCCGAAGTAGTGTGTATGTGCCGTCTCGTACACGTGGGAGCGCAGCGAACGCTTTAGATCTTTGCCCGTAAAGTTCGCTATAAACTCCCTTACCGATTTCGCGTTGTAGTCTCCTAATAATAAGTACTGGCTTTCGTGCTGTGGAAATGTTAATTAAATAGTTTAAAAAAGAACTATACCTTATAAATTTCCCATAAAAAATAAAAAACATAGGAACATGACAGTGGATGGTATAGATTGTACCATTAAAAAAATATTTACTCTAGTATGTACTCCTCTGAGTTTTCCATCAATGTCATTATTGATGGAAAACTCAGAGGAATACGTTTTCATGGAATGAAAGCCGACCGCATTTCCTCTTAATTAATTTTGTGAAATAAATAGAATACGTGTATACCTTGCTATCCAATATAACGACAGCCGTCATGTCTTTCTTATTAGTAATATCTATTCCCAGTGCTTCAGCGAAGTGATGGTTTCTTTTACTATCAACTGCAATCATATGTAAACTAAAGTTGCTTTCACACGACAGCCCCTCAATATGCGTTACATTTGTACGTCGTTCGTCGATGTTCGGCTGACCCGAAGGATAGATCGGAGATCCCCACTCCTGCGCAAACCGATACACCTTACAAAAGTGTTTGACACTGTCTTGTAAAAGATTCTCTGGTGATAATGGATCGTCCTCAAATGGCAGCATTGTGGTTTCTATTCTGAAATTAAATACTATATCATGAGGACTACTACATAATTAATAAACACAAGATCTAGCGCTGCATATGATGTTTGTCACTAATAATCAACTTTTTCTACATTGAAATAGGGCTTAAATTAAGTTAGCAAACCATCTTTCGTCTTCAGAATTGCTTCAAGGTAAAGCAGTCATGGCGAAATAATAGCATTTCAATACTGTTTTAACGGACGCAAGATGGGTATTTTTCCGTAGGATAAAATACGTTTAAAGTAAATTTACTTTATATTGAGTAACCAAAAATATTATTTTATTATATTTACTGTTGCATACGAGCCAGCTCCAATAAACTAATGTTTTATTAAGTCCTACGACATAGACACAGATAAAAACTTTTATCGATCTTACACAAATTTCACAAAGATATGCTAATCATTTTAATCCGAGTCTTAATGTTACAATGCCGTAAAATTCAGATGCCTCGTCATCGTGAATGCTAACATTCTATTTATATTATAAACAGTAATTAATATGTTTTAAAACAACGAAAGGTGGATGGGACCGCAAGTTGGATGGGGTCGAAAGGTTCTAGAGTGGCGACCTCGTACCGGAAGACGTAGCGAAGGCCTCCCACAAGGTGGACCAATGACCTGGTGAAGGCGGCAGGAATTTGCTGGAAGCGAGAAGCACAGAACCTGTCGAAGCGGCGGTGCTTGGGCTCCTCCAAGCACCGTCACTTCGACAGTTTCTGTGCTTCAGACGTCCACAGACAACGAAGACGTCCACTGCTGGACATAGGTCTCCGTCTATGTCCAGTAGTTGACGTCATTCGGCTGAGATGATGATGATGATGAAAACAACGAAATATTTCTCAAGTTCTACTTACTCTTCTGTCTCAGGAGTTACGTCATGTTCATGACTGAAGCTCTCCTCAAATGACTGGCATTGTTCATAATGTTCATAGAAACTCCTCTCGGCCGGCAAAACCTTCATACTGCATTCTTGCAACCAATCCAACGACGCAAGCAACTGAGAACTCTCCTCTAAGCTTTCAACGGCTTTCGATATAGTAAAACCTCTTTTCAAAAGAAAATTGAAAACTCCATTCTTGCTATTTTTCTGCGTAGTATTATACCATGGGTATTTATTGTTTTGTGACTCTACTCCTTTTCTGTAAACACGACTTTGTTTTCTAATAGTTTTCTTGAATTTGAACTCGTTGCAGAATTTCGTGTAGTTCTTTTGTTGATAGAGGAGCCTCTGAACTTGTTGCAATTTTACTAATTCTGATGTCCATTGGCTACTGTCCTTGTTCTTACAGTTGTAGTATTCCATTGCTACTTCACGTAACTGGAAGAAATAGTATGAGCTGGTCAACAGACACTGAAAGGGTACGGTACGGACAACGTCACGTCAGTACGAACATTTGAATACGAAAACTACCCTTACCGCTATGAAATAACGGCGCTTTCAATGTCAAATTGTTACCATGGACTTGTGGTTGACTGTACTGCATATTTAAATTCCTTATTTAAATAAATGTAAATGTGTGACTGGTTTGACTTTTTTCTGTACAGTGTCATGCGTCACGTTGCGCACAAGTGCGTCACGAATTGCGTCTGCGGAGCCATTGTTCTTGTTAGTTGTTTATTTGTTTTTATAAGTCGACTAAGAATAAAAGGCTTTTTTTATTAAAGTCTGTTATTCTTAGGGCGAATTTCACTAAACTTTTATACGTAGAATAAGTCTTATCCTGAGAATACATTTTGATTTTTTTACAGTTTTTCCATACTAGAACTGTCAGACATCAATTCTATTCCGCGGGTAAAAGACGTCTGACTTTGATAAAATCAGCCGTAAGTTGTATAATAGGCAAAAAAAAAAATATTAAAGCTTGTTATTCTTAATCTTATCACAAAATGAACGTGTGAAGGAAAAAATATATTCAGACTCGCTCACTACATATGATTATGGCATTTCCATTTCATCCTTGGCATGTTACTAAAAACAAGATTCGCTTATCTAAGAAACTCACCAAAGCGTATGACGGCAGCTGTTCATACAAAGGATTGAGTGGAGTGAAAAGTATCAATATAGGATTTCCGTCGACATATCTCTCGAAGTTGAACGCTTTTCTCCACAGTGGCATTATCCTCGCCACTGGCTGAGAGAAGTTGTCCAACACCCAATGTATTAACGAGGAATGGTTCCAAGCTTGAAGGTCACCGTCTCGCGATATGTATTCCTGTTAGAAAAAAAATACATTACGTAAAACAAAATTGTGAACCTATGTTATCAAAAGCTTATTATCGTAATACATTTTGCTGCAGCATATGACTGATTGCTTACAAGGAAAACAGAACTAAAAAATAATGCTACTTTTAATTGAACAATGAATTGAGGCAAACAACAGAGATGTCCAGCACCCTAATTATGTAACACACTATCAATCATAATCTGAATCATTTTGAAGCCTATTGCTAATCCATTGCTTCATATGTTCGAAAAATTTGTCCGCTCAACAACGTAAATAACGCAATGAATGTTGTTGAACTGTCAAAAATGAAACCATTCCTACTGTTAGCGTGTCACGCAATTACCCCGCAGTTTGCTACGTACCTTACTGGTCATACAAAATATGTATGAGTAATTGAGAAGAATTGAACAAATATAAGACTAAAATTAAGTACACATAACATAACATCACGCCTGTATTCCCAGGAGGGATAAGCTGCATATCCCTTCGCCCTCTATTACGTGGGACTTAAACATAACTGGCGAAATGTGGGTCTACTATAGGTACACCCATTTTTCACCAGTTTTTTTAAGTCCCATGTAATAGGGGTCGAGCCTATTGCCATCAACCGGGCACTAATCCAGACACCGGGCTGCTACTGAGAAATTCCAGATGGAAAAACCCAACCACACTTTACCCGTCCCGGGAATCGAACCCAGGACTTAATGCTAAATAGTAGCGCTTGCGACCACTAGACCAACGAAGCAGTCAATCTATACCCTAAGTCATCAATTCAGATAATTTATGTAAACAAATGTGATAACAGATCAAAAAAATATCGTCTTAATGGTAATTCACATAAAATGGTGGAAAACAAGGTTAGATTTGCTTTTAAGTTCTGATTTTTAAAATAATAATTAAAAAATTATTATACCGTGTTAATTTTTATAAGTTTTCGGCTTTAAACAAAGTTATTAAAAAAAGAAAATTTTGTGGTATAAAATATTTTATGATACTGGTAACACTACCGGAGTTCCCAACATTCTCAAATTTCGTTTGACATAATTACAAAGTCGCGTCTTTTCACAACATTCGTTTTCTTTTCCCGGATAATAGCTTTAGGAGACTGTGCTGCCAAAACTGCTACATTATTAGGCATATCAGCAGTGACAGTGGGAAGAATTGTAAAAGAACATAAAACAACCCAAACCCTGAGTTCTCCCAAGAAGGAAGGTCCAAAGACCAACTTCGTCCAAAAAATGGACGATTTTACCATGTCTGCAATAAGACGAATCGTACACCAGTTTTTTCGCAGAAATGAGGCACCTACATTAAAAAAGGTGAGAATTTCTTTGAATACCTATTACGTAAAGTAGATTTATATAAAATTCTGTGGGTATAGGTACCTGTTTTCTACTATTATACCTTACTAAGAATAACTATTATTTACAACCAAGTTTTCTCGTAGAGTCTATCTCAAGTGGACACCAGTCTACGGAACTAGGGCCTCCTTGTTACCCGTCAAGTAATAAGGCAATATAAATTCCATTGTTATCGTCCGCAGAGTTTAATCGTCTATCCATCATAAGCAGATTGCCTATGATAATACATAGTGTCACTATCATCCCTGGCTTTCAGTGATCATCATAACATTTAATTTTTATTTTCAGGTTCTACAAGTTGTGAATGAGGACTCTGACTTACCAACTATGTCACAAAAAACACTGGGAAGAATTCTGAAACATTTAAAATTTAGATATGTGAACCGGAAACGTCAAAGTTGCCTTATTGACCGGCAAGACATAATGCTGTGGCGACAGAAGTATTTAAATTTGATAAAGCAACATCGCAGAGATAAAAAACATATTTATTACCAAGATGAGACCTGGCTCAATGAAGGTAATAATTGTTATTTATGAGTACGAATAATATAATAATATGTAAAATATCTGCCTATACCTCTCCCTAATTCTCTTCGGGTCAACTTCCAGTATTTAATCAGTTGCGTTGAGTGGGTACTGGACCTCGCAGATCTATTAACATACACTAATTCTTTGATCACAATTGCCAAATTCTTACAGTCCCATCCAGAAAATGTTTTTGAACTGTAATGCTTATCAACTTGTTAATAAAATAAAATATTCTTTGTTATAGGCCATACAGTAAAAAAGATATGGGTAGACACTGAAATAAAATCATCAAAACAAGCATTCCTAGATGGATTGACAACAGGGCTGAAAGCTCCGTCAGGCAAAGGCAGACGATTAATTATAAGCCATATAGGCAGTGTAGATGGTTTTGTTGAAGGGGGTCTGCTCTTGTTTGAATCAAAAAAGAACACTGAAGACTACCATCAAGAGATGAATGCGGAATGTTTTGAAGAATGGTTCAAGGAGATTTTACCAAAATTAAAGCAAAACTCTGTTCTGGTAATGGATAATGCTCCATACCATAGCCGGAAAGTTGAGCAGACCCCTACTACCTCATGGAGAAAAGCCAATATACAGGAATGGCTTCACAAAAAGAATATTTCCTTCGAGCAAACAATGATTAAAGCCCAGTTATTGGAAATCGTTAAGAAAAATAAATCAGAATATAATAAGTATGTAGTGGATGAGATGGCAGCCCAGTGCGGTGTCACTGTCCTGCGACTGCCTCCTTACCATTGTGAGCTAAACCCTATTGAATTGGTGTGGGCTCAGGTAAAGGGGTATGTCGCACGAAACAACAAAACTTTCAAAATGAATGAGATAAAACAATTGTTAGAAGAAGGTTTAAGAGAAGTGACACCGCAGAAATGGGCAGACTGTATTAGACATACTGTAAAAGTAGAAGATGAAATGTGCACACTCGACCACATAATTGATGAAGTTACTGATAGGTTTGTCATAAGTGTGAACGAATCTGATTCCGAATCCGATAGTTGTTCAGACTCAGACACATAATGAAAAATATTTTTTTATAGCCAATCCTAATCTGAGCAACTAGTTATTAAGGATTTGAAATCAGATTGACGTAATTTTAAATGACTGATGTATGTGTGTGGTCTAATAAATGCAATTTCTTAAATTTGTGTTTTATTTAACGACTTACATTTTCAACAACACACATATTAAAACTCTCATTCATAGATTCATATCGTAAGAAGCTTGCAGGCAATACATTTGCCACATGTTGGATTTTGGAAAACGGCGATTTTGGGAGGCCTATGACTAGCAGTGGACTTAAAAGGGCTGATTATGATGATAATAAGCCGCGACTCCGACACAGAACAAACACTGTTCGGCTACGATATTTTGTTTGCATAGCTCGTATAAATAGTTAACTGTAATGAAAAGATAGAAAAATTTAATATTAAATTGTTTTGTACCACTGTCCTGTCATTTTGACAATGACATTTCTTTGTTTACTTAAATTATCTGAATTGATGACTTAGGGTATAATTAAGTAATTAAACAAAAATCCATACGTCTCGTCTATTCGTGTTAAGAAAATAGTGACACATCGTTGTCACTCAGATTAGCCACGCCCCTTGACCAATTAGATCATAGAAAATTTGAAAGCCGTGTTCACATTGACCAATTGAAGTAAGCCCTTCAGACAGTACGGACCTGTGGTACAGACGCGTCTTTTGTCAATTTTAAAAATGAATACCTTACGTATTCGTAAAAATAAAAGTGGATCAATAATTCATAGCGGAGAAAAACGAGTTATTTATAATGTTAAGTACTGTAGTCAGTGTGGTGATAAAAACGTGACTATGGAGAGTATAGTAGTGAAAACGGCTAGTATACTAAATAATTACTTAATAACTTTTAATATTTGAAAATACTGTGTGAAAAGTTTGCTTTAATATTAATGGTTTAATTTTAACCCCAATATGAATACGCCTTTACTTTGCAGTTACACTGATGAGTCACTATTTTCTTAACGCGAATAGACTTTAGGCCATATTAATAGTATAAATGCGAAAGTAACTCTGTCTGCCTGTCTGTCTGTTACCTTTTCACGCCTTAATGACTGAACAGATTTGTATGAATTGGGCAACACGGAATAACCAAATAGACCATGTCCTGAGTTAGGAAATACAATACTTTTTATCCCGATAGTACGTTTCAGTGGGATATTTTCTGATTTTCACGCGGACCAAGCCGCGGGCAAAAGGTATTTACTCATAAATCTACATTCGGCTTATGCTGTGCTCTTAGGCCCGAAGTTCATAAAGTTTTTCAAAAGAGATAATTTGTGACAACAGCAAACTAAGCAGTTTCGCTTTTAACTATTTGTTGTAAGCTGTCAAAAGAGAAAAGTTTAGTACATGCCGTTTTCATATATAAAAATAAAAAAAAATACATATCAACCTTGGTATCATTCCACAACATGAGGCGAGCGTTCGGCACGCTTTCCACGCCAAGCTCCGCAGCGAGCTCCTCTGACGTCACGGCCGCGAAACATATCTCTCCAAGAATATCCGCCTCTCTAGACTTCAACGCGACTGTGTACCAAGTGTTGTAATACTTTGAAGTATCTGTGAGCGGTGTGTAGCCAACTGCTACAGCCTGCAAATAATTTGACGTCATCAATGAGAAAATCAAGACAGTTAAACAAATAGTATTCATGTGAGGCGACATTGTTATTGTTTGTTTTATAAGTTACCTACTGTAATTTTTGTAGGCTATCTTATCTTTTAGGAGCTAAGTTCTTTTATCTTTTGGGAGCCAAGTTCATTTCTGAGTGCATTTGGTGTCTAAATGCAGCAATATAACAATTTAAAAAAGTGCTCAAAATAAGTTAGGTACACACATCGCAACGCGAGAGTAAATTGACGAGATCCTCCGATGATGAGACTCTCATTAAAGGCTTCATCATTATTTCTAAAAAGTTGACCATACTGTGAGCATCTCGAGGACCTGGAAAGCACAAAAATATGTCATATTATAATACAACCTAACCTATTTATATTATTTGGTTTTGATTAGAAAAGCTGAGTATATTTATACCCCAATATCTTTTGATTTAATCTAATATATAAAACTCTCGTGTCACAGTGTTTGTTATCAAACTCCTCTGAAACGGCTGGACCACTTTTTATGTTTTTTTTTTGTGTATAATTGGTAAGTCTGAGAATAGGTCGTATAGTATATTGCATACCGCTGCGGGTGAAACCGCGGAGCGCAGCTAGTATTATATAATAATTTAGAATTAATCAATATCTTAATTATATCCCATAACAAACCAATAAAAACCAATGTAATATCCCAAAGTTAGGATGGTTGCTTGTTTGTTTAAGTTTCTGGTTACCTGTGACTTTTAGTTATTCATACAACAATTAAGTAACAGAAGCCCAAAATTCAAGTGAACTTTACTAATCATCTATTATTATCCTACTATCCTACTATACACAAATGTGGATGTTTGGATGTTTGTTACTCAATCACGCAAAAACGGCTGAACGGATTTGGATGAAATTTGGCACATAGGTAGACCATGACTTGGATTAAAACATAGGATACTTACTGTCCCGATATTTCATCGGGATCGAGACTTATGCGGGTGAAACCGCGGGCCGCAGCTAGTTATAAATAAATATTTAAAAAAATATTATTATTATTGCATTGAAGTACGTGACCACCGCTGACAGGATAATGTTGTTAACATTGATAGTGACGCTTGATAGATACCAATCTTGATAATGTCACTTAAGTAGAGAATGTGTAGTCATTTTATGTTAATGTTTTTTTAGCTTTTCAATTAGTTACCTATTATATATTTATTACCATGCGATAAGACTTTCGACTTGCCCTGATACATAATAAATTAATTTAGTATAATGTTTAGTTTGGATAGAAAACACTGAGCCAATGAACAATGCTGTTTACTCTTAAATAGCAGTCTGCATTTGAAATTTAAGCTTAACATTATTACTTTTGATACTAATTTAAGCTTAACATTACATTACTTAAGATTACTTTTAATTTAAGCTTAACATTATTACTTTTGCTTGATAATCATTATCATTTGATTTAATCCCAACAGTGAATGTTTGGTTTACATCAAATTACAATATTGTACATACTTTACAAGTAACAATACCTACCATAGTACAGTATTCCTGTCGATATGGTTGTATATGCCATTAAAATAGGCCATGATGATATTTTATTGTTGTGTAATCTACATTCACTTCCTGGATTCCAGCAATTTATTGCAGAAAACAGAACCTGAAACAATACATCAAAATTTATGGTAGAGGTTGTAATATGTAGGTACAACTATCTATAACCTTGATGCACCAGCAGTATAGATAAATTATATTTTGGCCAAAAGTTAATAGGAATACAATCTAATTGCTTTTTAAATCATTCTCTATCATTAGCTGATAAGTGATACCTACTTAAAAAGTAACACCATAAATACTTCACACTTAGATAATGTTTCCACAGCGTAGTGCATAATAAATATCTGTTCCATGCAAAAAATGTTCATGCATTTTTCGGTAATATTATTAGGTCAGATAAAAGGTGACATTATCTACCTCATCGACTGCCTAGCCTTTTCACAACTATGTTGGTTTCTGTCCCAGTCTAACTGGATGCTGTTGAATACCAGCTTTTACATGGGGCAACTAACTATCTGCCCTCCACAACCCAGTTACTAGGTAATACGATACCCCTTGGTAAGACTGGTGGTCAGACTTTCGGGCTTCAGATGACCCGTAACAACTGTCAAAGATCCACAAATGACAGCCGGAACCAACAGCATAACATGCTTTCTGAAACTCTGTGGGTTCTTGGTATGTAAAGATGGTCATCCATTTATGGACCAACCGCAGCAAGCGTAACTTGATTGATTGCCTCATGCGGCTATTATTACTTAGCCACAAGTTGACAATAAAGATTAATTTTATTATACTCACGCGATCTTTAAGAATATAAGCAGCTTTCTCAAACTCTCCCCTTACATACTGAGATTCTGCATCCCATGGTGCATAATACATTACAAAAGACACATCGACACGATTGACGCTAGCCAGCACATTATTGAGTTGTCCTCGGTACCAATCCTGAACTACTGAGTCTGATCTGAAGAACCTTGTGGCTTGTGGGTGTTTGGAAATCTTTGTTGGTCTGAAACAACAGTTTTAAAATAAAAAATACTTTTTATTCTACTTGACAACATCATCATCAATCAATCTTTGAACTTTTATTATGATTCCTTCTTTATTTACCTTTTGAATATTAATAATTGATGTGTTTACTTAAAGAAATATGGGTACAGTTAACTTAATCTACACCATTATATTATTAATTATGGTTTAAAAAAAATTATTAACCCTGTAACAATGGTAAAGTGTAGGTAATGGCCACTAAAAATTTTACTAGCTGCTTACATACAAAACATTTCTGTATTAATCGAGGTACAGTAGACCGCAACTGTTTGCAAGTTGGTAAATAAATAAACGTGATACTTACGAGTTATGTAGGGCCCCGTACGTGGTCAGGGCCAGGGCCAAGCAGAATAACATCTCTTTGATTAGCATGTTGAGTGTTAACTCCCTGTTGCTCTGTTGTATTGCGACTTGAGTATTTTCAACCGAGTTTTGGGCATCGCTAGGAGCACCTGACTTTGTTGTTAATGACGTGACCTGCGAAATATCTTCAGCGTCCGCCGTTGGAAACATTACACGTCATTCAAAAACAATAATGATATTGAAATCCGATCATCGATAACATAGCATTGCAAGAGGAATGTGTAAAATATGTTTGCACTAACAATACTAAGTGAGTTTAATGGAAAATTCATAATAAATTTTCACTTAATAAGTGTAAAACCGTTTATATTTATTTCATAACAATAATTCGTGTGAGGCTTGTCATGTCAGCTTGTCAGGTCAGTAGAGTTACATGCTCTGTGCTGTGCTTGTCAGTTGTCAGCTGAGTGAACTGTCAAACAAAAGTCATAAACTAGAACAGAATTTTAGAAAAGTAAAAAACAAAGTTGTGCATGGACGTTTTTACCGCAGACATGCTTTTTACTATCCTACAGGCTTAGCACGAGCACTGTTTTGTCGACGGAACAGTAGACAAAAATGACATTCCGTGTAGACAGTACGATGGCAGCAAAGTAGAAAGGGTCAACTGCTTTTTTTACGTAAATTACTTACTCTTTTACATAATTCGACTTAGAATTCTTTGTTTTGACATAGGCTATGATTTTCTGTTTGATTTTAAATTTTTACTGCTATTAAGTCACGTATAGACAACTACAACAATTTTTCTCAAGGTGTCTAAGTACCGTATTTTGAAACAAAACATATTACAGTAATATTGGCGTTAATCATTTCCTTGGTAATGGTGACGATTCTCTTATCACAAATTCCTCTAAACTAGACTAAAAATCACCAAAGTTTAGTTTATTCCTGTTTTTCTTTTATTTTGGTTGTATCTCGAAAATGGTGTGTTCTATCGCAAAAATAATGAAAATTTCGACCACCTTTATGAAAACATAGTAGGAAATAATTTTTCATATTTTTTATACAAAAAGTGAAAAATTCCATATAAAACACGTCGAAGCTGCGTTTTGCATTAAAAACGCTCTCCTATAAAATAATCTATATATATAAAAGAAAGTCGTGTTAGTTACACTATTTATAACTCAAGAACGGCTGAACCCATTTAGCTGAAAAATGGTGGGGAGGTAGCTTAGAACCAGGAGACGGATATAAGATACTTTTTATCCCGTTCCCGTAAGACGTGACATAAAACGTGGTATAACAAAACGCAACTGACATGGAAAAACAAAACGCAACAGACAAAAAAACGAAAAATTTATCAGTCAAAACATCAGTCTAGCCGTTCATTTGTTAAAAATGGTATAAGAAAATGCAAAAAAAAAAAAACAAATTAAAAAAAAACATTAAATGACCATTAACAAATCACAAGGCCAATCCTTGAAAGTTTGTGGTCTGAATCTAGAAAATCCATGTTTTTCCCATGGTCAATTATATGTGGCATGTTCACGGGTCGGAAGATCATCTGCGTTATTTGTTCTTGCGACTGATAATACAACGAAAAATGTCGTCTATGACAAGGTGCTTCACTGAAGAATGCAACTAATGCACCAAAATACATGGCCAATAAAGAATCATTAAAATACTTGATCTTTTTTATTTACTTATATTTATTATCCTAATAAAAACATCACATCATCATCGTTGTCTACATCTCTTTAATATACTCTCCTATCGCAGGTATGCTGGAAGAGATTTCTTTAGAAATAAGCATCACCTTTGTACGTATTTTTCTGTTCCTTTCTTCTTGTCTGTTTATATATGTGTGTACATAAATGGTTAAATAAATTAAATAAATAAATAAATAAAAAAATTAAATTAATGAAATCCAAAATCTGCTCATTTATTGCCTCTAAGGCGGAACAATTTTCGCCGGGTCAGCTAGTGATTTTATAGATAACCGTATATACTTTGTGGCCGTCGAGTAGAAAGTTTCCTACTGTCTTTAGCATGGCGATTACAAAATCAAATTGTCTTCACTACCTTAGAAAACTGTCAGTTGTCAGTGTGATTTTGACAGTTTGGGATAGAAAACTTTCTTCTGAAATAGTCAACTTAAAAAAGGACCTAGACAAAGATCGGCAGAAACGAATGACAAAATGACGGATTGTAGAAGGATTTCTACTGTGCGATGTCAAAAATGGAGAAAATAAATGTCACTTTGTATAGAAAGAGCTGTGTCTACGAAGAATCGTAGAAATAGAAAACGTCATGCTAAGCCTGCTGGTGGAGCTTAGACAATTAATTAGTGGTTAGATTGATCGTGTGTGTGTGGTACCTTAAACCATAAATGGCTTATGGATGCCAGACTGACGAAAAACATTAATTTTGATTTGTCTCTTGTGTTTGTCATAATCCGGTTATTCTGTTCTAAATCTGAGTGTGTGTTACCCCAACAAAATAATGTTGAAAATAGTAATTTAAATGTTATAGATAATTTGTTTCCCAGCTTCTGTAATTGTTTCGTACATTTTTAAATTTGTTGCACTTATAGATTTTTAGTTATTTCGCAAAAACATTTTCTGCTGGGGTAACGCTATCGCAGCCAGATATTTTCTTTTCTAATGGGAATATTGAAATAAATATTAGCTTTCTAATTAGTTGTCTAGACGAGGTAAATGTTGTACCTTATTTTGTATTTGTTAACTTTCTTCGGCTGTGAAGTTATTCGAGATCCTGCTGGAGTAACGTTTGTGGTTTTGCTGGATTTCTGAAACGGTTAAGCGGATTCTTATCATCTTCCGTACATGGCTTCTTATGAATTAGTTGTGCAATAAAAAAACAAAAAAAAAATGCACCGTTCAAAGGTTATTTAATTAAATATAAAAACGCTTAAATAGGTTCTAACACTTTGAATAACAGCTCTAAAGACTTACTTTAAACGTTACTTTGTAGCTTGTAGCTGCCCTCAAATGTATGAGAAGTTTCATTTAATATCTTGTTAGTAATTCAATTATGATGAAATACAGTTCTCCACGTTCACGGTCACAATGCGCGTGGAGTAAAGTGAGGTACAGTCGCCAGCACATCAAGTTACCACAAACTGTCAAATTTTCTCATTCGATTTTGAACATAACATTCAACAAATTAAGGTTTAAAAAAAAATTGACAGTTTCGTGTAGCTTGACCTGCTGGCAACTGTACAGCACAAGAAACGCACACGACCCGTTTCGTGGGTTGTAAATACAGATTAATAAACCCGCCGTACTCTCATGCAGACCTGTTTGTTTGCAATTTATCCTATAGAGTGCGTGCAAGATAAGTCTGAGCGCATGTTGGACCTTCAAGACTACGTCCCTACCAGCACTTTTAATAACTTTCGGCATCTATTGAAAACGTCGACATGGCGGCAAACAATCACTTACGATTTTGGCCGCACGCAGACTTATTTTGCGCGCACCCTAGGCCACCTACGCACAAAAGGGGGAGGGGGACGATAGTGGTGCCCTCTAAAGATTCACAACAAAATGTTCTGAAAAATCCTAGTATTCAATTTTGGTAAAAAGTGACATTTGACTTTTTCATGTTAATTGTCATTGTCTTTTCGCAGCCATTTTAATTTCATTGGATTTTTACTGTTTTGGATTTTTTGACGACGAAGTTGTGTCAGTTTTTGTGTTTTAACGGCTTAAGTTTAACAAAACGTGAAAATTATTGATCACAACGACTTCGATACGAATAAGAAACACTAATAGTATCTGTGCACTAGTTCGTAGAACCCCTGTATCATTATTTTGTTATGATTCGTTAAACATCCTTGGAATCTCTTTTATTGAAAGTAGTAAATTGTTGCGAACATGGAATCTCCAAGACAGTCAGATTCTGATACTGTCGAGTATTGGAAGAAACAAGCCAAGTATTATGAACAAAAGTAAGTACAATGAATGGGCCTTGAAAGAAATCTGAAAACATCTTATTGTATTGCTCATGACAACTATCATTTACGATTCAATAATACTTGATTGCTTTTTTAGGGTTATCGATATACAACAAGAATTAGATGAATACACTGAAAACTCAGCACAACTTGAAAAAGAATTAGAAGCTTCATTAGTACAAGTTGAGAAACAAAACAGAGATCTGGAACATCAGAATCAACGACTGAAAAATGAAATTGATATGTTAAGGGTAAATATAATCAAATAATTCGATATCTTTTTGGTTTTAGTATTCTTTAATGGTCTACAATATTTCCCATTTCCAGAACAAATTGGAACGAAGTCAGCATGAAACAAATGCTTTAGAGAATGAACTGCAAGCATTAAAAATAGATAAAGATAAACAAGGAGTGTACATCAGAGAGTTAGAGCAAAAAAACGATGACTTAGAGAGAGGTCAAAGGTAAAAGCTTACATGGCTTACAGGTTTTATTAATAATCTTACTGCTGTGATACACATCATATATATTATGCCTCGCAGTTATAACTTGTTTGTAATTTAGTTTTTCTTATGGTTACAGAATGCTGTTTTTAGTTCATTTATACAATACACTATAGATATCATGTTATCTACTCTTTTTTGCCTTGTCAGATAAAATGTCCTAGAAATTAAATATGGCCTGTATTTAATTTCTAGGATATTTTGTTGTACTTGTTTTTCTTTATATAATAGTTTTGTTATGCCCAAAGCAATTTCTTTCAGTAACCAATAGCAAATTTAATACTTAGATCATTTAATCTAAATAAAAATATTAACAATACATTATTAATTGTGTTGATTTTATCAACAACTCTTGGTTGGTTCATAAATTGTGTACAATTGTGTACAATTGTGATCAATTGTTAATAACATAACTTCTAGAAAGAATAGTAAAGAATTGACAAATCTGTTTACAGAGTCATATCAGAATCGGTGTCATGCATTGAATCAATGCTAAATCAAGCTTATGAAAGAAATGCTGTCCTAGAGAGTGAAGTGGATGAAGTCGAGAATTTGAGGATCAGGTTGCAAAGAGCAACAGATGAAGCCAGAGGTATGGTTATTATTTGTGTTATATGCTTGTTACCATTTTTTATTAATTAATTTACTGTATATGCTTCACAAATTGGTCCACAGCAATGAGATTGTGAAACAATAAATGCTAGGATTAAGTGTGTTACCACTTTTACTACTCAGTGTACTGACTGGGTAGTAAAATTGTTTAATTTGTACATTATTCATTTTTGGAAATAATAAAACTATGACAGGCTAGCTTTTACTTGCGGCTTTGCCCGCATGGAGGTCGGAAATTATCCCACAGGAACGTACTACCGGGATAAAAAGTATCTTATGTGTTAATTCAGGTTATAAACTATCTCTGTTCCAAATTCCATCCGAATCCATTCAGTAGTTTTTGCGTGAAAGAGTAACAAACATCCATCTATCCATCCATCCATTCTGACAAACTATCACATTTATAATATTAGTAGGAAGAGTAGAATCTCTTGAGATATTATTTCAAAGTATGCAAAAATCACTAAGATAAAACAATAATTTCAGATCTGAAGCATGAACTGAGAGTAATGGAAAAGGTTCCAAAACCGAAGACGGGAGATGACAGTACAATTGAAAGCTCATTACTCAATGGACATATTCCAAATCCGTCTCGAACTCAAGTCGAAATAGAAACACAGACTTCTCTGATGTCACCACAAAAACGTAAGTGGAAAATACATTTTCCTTCTTAAAACATAAATAACCACATATTGTTCCAGCAGGCTGTTAAATTTATGTACTTTATGTAATAAGTTTTGTCATGAGCATCTGCCTAGCATAATATAACTACATATTAGTCAGGTATTCTAATCTAGATGCAGTAGCGACTGATTATATTATCAGTTTTATACAATAAAGGATGCTTCTGTCATCTAATCTACATAACCAATAACTACCTCATTTTATATAATGTTGGTGGAAACTATAACTAGAACCAGACTGTGGGTGTGAACCAGTGATTTGGGCCAAACTGCACACATTCTAATGATAATTTGAGGGATACAAAATATTCTTGTAGAAGAAGAAAACTAAATATTCTAAACACTGTGGTTTCAGGTGAAATAAACGGCAACGCTATGACACCGTCGTCTCGAGTAACCGCCATAAATATAGTCGGCGATTTACTGCGTAAAGTGGGGGTGAGTCAACTAGATATATTTACATTATTTAAAGCTGTATTAGTCTTAATTGTAGCACTTGTCACTTTAGAATGCACCAGATATTAGGGGAAAAGCTAAAGGAAATTATTATATTTATTTAATGTATGTATATGTAATCATGTATTATTTATGCTTATGTATTTATTTGTGTTGTATTTATTAAGCTGTAGAAAGCACAAATGCCTCAATTTTATTATACATATCTATTTTTATGTATACTGTTAAATCTTCGATAGATGTAAGTATGGAATTAAAATAAAGTAAACTTAAGTGGCTCCTTATATTGTTATTCATTTGTAGATAGGAAATACATTATCATTATCACAGTTTTTTCCAGCAGCAGGGTATTTTTTGCCGTGCTAATAAATACCAAGTTTAGTTATATGTGTCACAGAATAAATTGAAAAATGTTGTCTGCGAAAATCCTATGATTTTTGCAAAAGACTGGATTATTGGACATTTAGAAAGATTTTCGTAATAATACGAGCAATGGTGCCGATTCTCTTGTACACCGAACTAAACTATCATTAAAATTTGTTATTTTTTGGAGAATCTTAAAAGCTATTCTGCAAACAAGATTCTCTAAATTAAAAACAATTTTGACACAACTAAAATCGAGTTTGACAATCGCTAAGTTGAGTAGACCATAGACCAAGATTTTAGAGAGATTAAAATAAGGAGTGGACGAAATGATACGAAGTGCAAAAATCCTGAGTAAAATCATATAATTATCTTTAATTGTTTATCAATAATGATTTAAATGAAATACAGGAAACATAATGACGGCGTAAACTATATTGTGGTTATATTTTAGTTAATCAAGATGCAATAACCTGTATTTGTTTTTTATTATTTGTGACCAATGTGATCCTGCTAGGGTTATACGCCGAAAACGATTTAGAACTTCGGCGATATTTTTTCGGTTCTCAATAGGAAAAACCTTTAATTTTATTAAAAGCGACAAACTACAGCATTTAAAAATTGATTCAGATAGCATGATTATCTAGCTATTTATTTCAGCATATTATAGCTTATTTACTTATAAAAATCTGTTCTCCAGAAAAGAAAATCCGGTTTTTCTTTCAGTAAATTGAAAATCTCCGGTATTCTCGTCGCGTTTAGGAAAGCCCTATCAAGGACATCTTGAATTTGTCTGAGTCTGTTGTCTGGTCATGTCAATAGAAGCAAACAATGCATTTCGTATTGTATTCTAATTGCAATAATTTTATTGTTTATCTTTCTGCTGAATCGACAACAGCTGCAATCATATAAGCTACATAGTGATTTCCAAACTCGCAAGCATCCAAACTTTCAAGAACTGTGTTTGAAAAGTGCTTTGTAATTTTTATTTCATGACAACTAATTTTATTCTACACCTTTTTAATCGGGATTAAAAATAGTCTGATTTAGCGTGACAATCAAAATTTTAGGTAAAAAACGGCAAATTCAGAATACCATAATTGCCGTTTTCACTAAAACGAATAACTAAAATGACATTAGTGCTGTCAGAAAGTTAAGTTGTGGCACTTTAGTCAATTTCAGAATGGGAAACGTCGTTTGTCAGGAATAAACTAAATTTTGGTGATTTTTAATCTAGTTTAAAGAATTTTCTGCCAAGAGAATCGGCACCATTGTCAAATAAGGGATTTTGTACTTTAAAAAACAAGAAACAGCCTTACGAACAACCACAATGAGAGTGGCTGATATGAACGTTTCTCGCTAATGGATGCACTGATTGGTTAACAGCTACATTCGAACCATATTCTGCTGACCAACCAGATGAAATAAAGATGTTATGAATAAATTGACACTTAGATTAGCTAATCAGCATTCATGTTTCCAATCATCCTAAACACACTAAATTTTGTGAATAAAATGAAAAATCCTGATGTCAGCTCGTATTATCACGAAAATCGTTATTATTTTCCAATAATCCAGTTTTTTGCTTTTTAAAGACTGGATTATTGCAAACAAAGATTCGATTTTTCATATTTATTATCCTGTGGCATATTGCATTATATGGAATGGGATCAACCTCCAAATTTTTTATTTTTGATAGAGGCAGAAACAATTCGTTTCGGTTATCCCTGTACTGCTTTATGCATTGTCTGGCGATTTGCGCCAGTCTATGGTGTTCAGTGTATAGCACTACATCAAACCTCTTTACTTTCTCAGCTCTATCATCCCTCTATCATGTCCCCCTTTATTTACAAATGTTGCTCTAGAGTTGAAAAGTTATGAGACGTTTAAATGTCAAAAATGTATGGTTAAACACTGTTGCTAATCATTACTTAACTTTAAGCAACTTTTATAAATAAACCCCCCCTGGTGTTTGAAGAAATTGGTTACATAATTAAATTACCTACTTTTTTACATGGTGTTTTACATCATTTTAGTGTAGTTATTTTCTGTAAATCAATCAACAACATTACAGCTAAAGAAAATATTAGGTTCTTTAGGCAGTAGATTTATAACAAAGATTAATAATTGTAGTTTTTCTCGATTTTGTATTTGCATGGTTGTGTTGTGTAGTATGCATGAAATTTATTGCTTACAGCTTGAAAGGTTTCTTTGCCGTGAATGTGGTAAGGTTAAGTGCTCCTGTGACACGCCTCCAGCTGCTTCCCAAATAACAACGCCGAGCGACTCCAGTGCAACAGAGAATGGATTGAATGACAATGATTTAGATAACTGTGATTCTGTAGAGTACAGAAACCAAAGAGTATACGTACGGTCGAATTCGGGACCTGAACATGATTCCTCAGCGAGGAAATCACCCATTTTAACACAACGCGCATCAGAACAACCGTTTGTGCGATCTGCACAAGCAGGAAATGGAAAGTTGAGAAGATCTTTTGCCGTGCGCTCCCGAGAGGGTTTAGAAAACCTTCTTAGTTTTGCTTCTATCAGAAAAGGGCATGATCAAACGAAAAAAGTACAAAACTAATGAGATTTCTAGTGTTTTTTATAAATAGAAAATTGTACAATTCATATAGTAGCTTTACTAGAGATAAAGGTTTTTTTTTTTTTTACTGTGAAAGATTTCTAGTGTTTTTTATAAATAGAAAATTGTTAAATTCATATGGTAGCTTTACTAGAGATAAATGTTTTTTTTTTGTTTTTCTAAGAATACGTACATTTAATTAACTCACAACTATACAATGTTGAAATTAATTAGTTATAATATAATGTAGATTATTTTATTATGTTAATCTTAAAATAATTATTTATAGAACCAAACTAAACCGACTGCTGCATCACTATTAATATACTTATCTGTATTATATTGCACCTAATTTTATTTAAATATATTTTCAGCTTCTCATCCGCATTGTTATACTTACTGTACAGTTTGCCTTAAAATAATAGGTGTTGGTTATCACCAAACATATCTTCCTGTCACCCACTAATATTAACAACATCATTTACTGTGTACTTTTCTTCATTGTAGGCTTTGGAATCAAAGTTAGCGTCGTGTCGCGGTACAGTTAGACCTAAAGAACATTCACCAAATTCAGCTTCGGATGTCAATAAGGACTACAGGTGTGTACTCAAGAACTAGATACGTCCCTCATATCATCACATCTGTATCGTGACGTGCCGCCGCAGCGTTTAGCTTTTATCATAGTGAGATGCTAAATCAAGCGAATCTTTAAACATCGCTTCAAGTTAATCTTGCTGATCATAAAGAATTCAACTCGAGTACTGTGATCTTAATCACATTTTTCCTAATTTTACTAATATCTGTGATGATAATGAAATAGGTAATTATCGGTATATATATCTATGTGAACGGTTTTGGCCTACCCACCGGAGAACTAGCACTGTGTAAATTCAATGCAGCACATCATGTAGTTACTAGCTTCACGAAACATGTATTGTTTCTATAAAAAATAATACAAAGCGTCCATCTTTGAAAAAAAATATAATAAAGGGAGTTTTAGCTACCGCCATTTATAGCGGTAATTTAGATCTATATTTCAATTAACTCCAGATATAAATAATGATTGTTATATTCAGTTATTATTATACTTATCACTTGAGTGCACGTATTCTCGGTGTAAATGTTACGAGTATTGTATTCTCCTTTATTACATTACTACAATAAATAAATAGGATACTTTAGTCTATTGGTGGACAAAAATATTTTCGAATGATATTTATGTAAATAGTAGGTAAAGAGGTATGTATGAAATTGTTAAAATTAATTATCAGCAGAAATTGCAATGACATTATAAATTTATGTATTTTGTACTTGCATAATAGTAACATATTTATATAAATACAATCAGATCTGTGTATTCGACAATACATTGAGATGAGAATATTATTGTAGCAATAAATGTTTAAATTAGATTTCTCCGTTAATGTGCTGTATCATCATGAAATAATATAAATTTAGTGAAGGGTTTTTTTTTACAATTTGCAACAAGAATAATTTTATAACACCTCTATAATATTATAATCCGGTGCTCAATACACTATTAGTTAAATACTTAGAACGGAAACAGATTGAATAATAATATTAAGAATTAGTATGATTTCTATTAGATTTTGGAAACTTTCTAGGTGTTGCAGAAATGAATTCGTGTCTAATCGTTAGTTACTATTGGGCAATAATTGCATGAGTGTATCACTACATTGTTCTTAGCATGCACTAATAATATTGTGTTAAGTATGTGTTTGTCATTCCCATACTTTGTATTATAATATATATACTTAACCGGCACCCTAATTACGTAACACACTATCTATCACAATTAATCATTATGAAGCCTATTGCTAATCCATTGTAACTTAAGTTCGAAAAAATTATCTGCTCAACAACGTAAATAACGCAATTAATGCTGTTGAACTGTCAAAATGAAACCCATTCCTACTGTTAGTGTGTTACGTAATTACCTCGCTGTTTTGAAGCATTCGTCAATTGTCATTACCAAGTTGATAGAAAATAATTCTACTCTCCCTGAATCGTTTTCGAAGGGTAACAAGCTTGGTACAAAACAATTTTATTATTTAACATTAATAAGACGAGTGAGTCGTGTCTTGCCTTATAAACTCTTAGTATTGAGTGGCAGTAATTTAATTTTGATTATAATTAAGTTGCATTACATAATACACTCTATAATTATTAACTTAACATGAGAGAAATTGAAATGAAAACAATTGACTGTAGGTAGAATTTGTATTTAAATATTTCTGCAATTAAAAACACTGCGTTTTATACATATAACATACACATAATAAAATAGCCCCAAACAAAATTAATAATTTAGAAATTCACCGTGTAACATACCTCTAAACGATTTGTGTGACATCTAATAAATAATAATGTATTGAAAATTGTTCTTTAACTAGGTACATTTTTGTGGGTCAAAACAATAGTTTGTTATTTGCGTAATATTACTCAAATGTATTTGCCCAGTTTGCTGCAAATAGTTTTAAGTATCTAGCATTTATACGTTCACGCGTGTGGTGACCAAACAACTTTTTATTTTTTACGCAATATGAAATATCGAACGATAATAAAGTAAGGCAAAACAGATTGGTTTCTTTTTTTGAACTTTCCTTATAATTAGATAATTTACAACGTAATATACCTACCACTGATATAATACAGTAATTAATACAGTCTCAAACTATTTGCTTCCCAACAAGCACATTTGACAGCAGATTGGCCCATTCCACTTTATTAGGGACTTCTACAGGAGGCTTAAATATATTTACCAATTCAGGGATAGATTTATTGAGTAATTTTATCCTGAGTATCAAAGGTGCGTTCTCTTCTTGATTTATCACCTCCATAAGAATATTACCTGCAAATTGAAGATTCTTTAACAACTGGTATTCGATTTGTTTGCATAATATTTTATTATAATCAGACATACCTGTAACTTTTGGAGAATGAGTTAGCCATAGGGTCACTACATATAAAGGTAATGTTTGTACCATGTAGATTAATTTGGCTAGTAAATACTGGATTGCCAGAGATAATACTCTGAACTGCAAAAATAATTAAATAAAGACATAAATATGTTATCAGGTCCGTTAAGTAACTAATACAAGCGCATAATTTGAAATGGGTAAAGTTTTACGAGTTTTCAAACTGTATTCTCATATTAGCATATTGCATAACGGTGATCCGCGTAAGGCGTAGGTATTGTGGGTCAAGGCATTCGTTATGCATGAGAATGTAAAAATACTACAGTCCAAACGATGTGTTAACACAAAGTCTAATAAAGTATACATAACCGATTAAATGGCTCAAAACTGAATTAAAATTCAGTCCATGACAATAATATGTCTTGAAAAGCATGCTTGCTTACCACTGTAAATACGATGTAGTACAGAGTTGTTGTAGGTAACAATAACAGCAATATGGTAAATGCTACAGTGCCTACAAAAAGCTCTTGGTTCGTATATGCGCAGGAGTCAATGCCGCCTCGCAGAGGATTATATTTTCTTCCAACAAACAGTCTCAAAAGAGCAATTAGTCCAGATATTTGTATATTGAATAGCCTGGAAAAAGATGTTGCAGCATAATATTGTTTGCAGTTTAAAGTTTGAGTAAGTAATATGAAGAGTTATCTCAAAGGCAGATGTCAACGGAGCGACAACGACGTAGGTACGTCTCCGAAACGATAACTACCTACAACAATTGAAACTCAATTTTAATAACTTTACAAGGCTGAAATTCGTATCACAAAATTAAATGTTACTGGAGAATGTCACAGGCTACTATGAGCCTATGGTGTGATAAGCATTCAATACATACATATATGTATCATACATACATAAACTCACGCCTTCTTCCCATGGGGGTAGGCAGAAACTACAGAACGCCACCTGCAGTCTTAGCATGACGCTTTCTATTTCTACGAAGAATAGACACAGCTCTTTCTATACAAAGTGACATTTCGTTTCTCCATTTTTGACATCGCACAGTGGAAATCCTTCTACAATCTGTCATTTTGTCTCGTTTCCAACAATCTTTGTCTAGGTCCTTTTTTATGTATTCAGAAGTAAGTTTTCTACCCCAAACTGTCAAAATCACACTGACAACTGACAGTTGTCTAAGGTAGGGAAGACAATTTGGATTTTGTAATCGCTGTTCATAAAAACAGTAGAAAACTTTACTCGACGGCCACAAAGTATATAAGGTTATCTACAAAATCTTGATTATACAGGAGAGCGTTTTGAACGCAAAACTGTGATAATTTAATAGAAGAACAAAGCTATCTTCTATTTTACATCATATAGTTAATAGGACATTACCAAGGAAATGGTTAAGGCCATTATTACTGTAATATTTTTTTGTTCCAAAATACGGTACTTCAACGCTTTGAGATTTAAAAAAAATGTAATTGTCTTTATATACGTTACTTAATATCAGTAAAAATTGAGAACCAAACAGAAAAAAGAAATCCTATGACAAAAATGATTCTAAGTCGAATTAGGTAAAAGAGTGAATTTCGTAAGTAAAAAGTGCTGTTGACTCTTTCTATTTTGCTGTAGTCGTCAAAGTCAAAGTCAAATCATTTATTTCAAATAGGCACATAAAAGGCACTTTTGAACGTCAAAATTTACAAAAAAAATGGGTATCATTTAAGCTATTACCAATTTAATTAGTTTTGTGTTTCTTAAATAATAGGGTTTGTCCTCTAAATAGTAGATCTGTCACCAAAATGTAGTCACCAAACAATGCAAAATCAGTTTCACAATAAATCACCTAAAATCCTGAGATATAAGGTCTAGTACCAAATAAATGTTTTTGTATGTATTATATTGTGTTGCTAACAGGCACCGAGCCTTTGTTTCGGCGAGGCCTCCTATTTCTGAATGGCGATAGTAACGATAAGGCGTAGTCGACGGAGCCCCGCTTTGCGGGGCTCCTACTTCTGGGTGGTTTGAAAAAAAATAACCACGAAGGGGATGGCGGGGTCTTTCAGACCCCGCCATCCCCTTCTAACCTAACCTGTCCGAGTCGGGGTGCCCCGAGTCTCGAATTAATTTGATAATTCATACCTGGGAACAATTTTTGTTTATCTGAGATCGAAAATATTTCGTGGCGATAGATCTATTTATTAGGTGATACAACTTGATGACAAATATAAATTTTGGTGATAGAAAATATAGTTCCCAAAAAAAATTGAATTGATTCTGGTTGCCCCTTCCAAACGGTAATTTCGTATGGAGAAGAATGGGCAAGAAACTCCACCGTTACTCTTTTAAATTTTTTACAATATTATATAGGTTCACATTAATTAGGTATGTAATTATATGTGAAGACGATGCACCTAGAATAAAATTACTATACCACAATAGGTAAAGAGAATTAAATATAATGCAAAGACGTAAATTAATTATGTGATAGATACATGGTGCTCACATATTTACAAATATTGAAAAGTAGATGATGTTTCCAAAATTTTAACAAGTACCTATTAATTTAGTGTGTGAGTTAAGTAGTTAAGTACATAATGTAACCATCAATGTCATACAAATTATACAATTAAATTAGCAACCAGTTTGATTTTGTCTACACTATAGATTGTCCTATGGAGCAGGACCAGCATGTTTCCAAGCATTCTTATCTAGGATATAATCCTCTAATTTGTAATATACTTGTTTACAAAGTGTACTTTTTAAATGAGTTTTAAATTTTCTTTCATTTAATTGCAATATATCACAAGGTATTTTGTTGTAACATTTAACACAGTACCCCATAAAAGATGTATGTACTTTAGATAATCTAAAAAATGGTTAATCTATTTTATCTTTATTTCTAGTATTAAAATTATGTCTACCACTTATTTTATTAAAAAGATGTAGATTTTTTCTTACATACATAATATTTTCATAAATGAATTGGCAAGGTACCGTCATAATATTAATCTTTTTAAATAGTGCCGGAGATTCGGGACGACGTAGATTGTAAATGGCCCTGACAGCTCTCTTTTGCAAAATGAAAATGGATTCAATGTCAGCAGCCCGACCCCACAGTAAAATTCCATATGACATAATGCTGTGGAAGTAGCTAAAATAGACCAAACACGCGGTTTCTACATCTGTAAACTGTCTTATCTTCCTAACAGCATAAGCGGCCGAGCTTAACCGCCCCGCAAGAGATGTTATATGGGGTCCCCATTAAGTCGTACTGTCTACACGTAACGTCATTATTGTCGACTCTTCCATCGACAAAACGGTGTTTGCTGCTTCTTACACAATTCATTTTGCCTCCTTTTCGTTCATACATCTGGTATTTTGGTCATTTACACACGCTGGTTGCGAGTACTACGCACCTGACCTTTATATTTTGTATCATTTAATTGATAAAAAAACATCGCGCCACCCTTCTATGAGAGTAGGTAGAAAATGTCACATGCTGGTATATTGCCTTTCTTCTTAGTAAAAATATTGATTACCTGGCTGCATACACATAGATGCAATAAGAATGGAATGTGGCAATGCATATCAGATCAGACACTATAGCTGTTTGAAATGTGAATCCCAAATATCCTATGTAGTGGTAAATGTGAAGTATAGTATCCAGTTTTTCCCCTGATACATCTGAAATATAAACAGAATGCTGTAGTTTTATGCTTCAATATTATGCTGTCGAATTTTACAATAATATGGTAAATTTTACCCAAAAACAGCCACCATAGTTGAACATGATAAGAGAAGTATTTCCCTAACATTTTATTGAATGCATTGTTGAGTTTTAAACCAACTGGAGCACCCATTAGCCATTTCAGTAGAGAGTAAAGTGAATTAATTAATTTCTGCAATAAAAAAGAAGTTTATTTGTCTGCTGGGGAAGGAAGGAATAGATGACAAAATCTATGCATGATAAAGCTTATATTTTTTTTGATATCTACTAAATTACATTACTACCATGTTTAAACAAAACAGTTACAATTTTTAATAACAATTATAAAGTAAAAAGATAAAAGGTTGAAACTCAATTAAGTATATAATGTCTGTCTGAAACTTACGCAAAATGTTCTAACTCTGAATCTATAAAACTATACAATCAATTTTGAATGACTGGATTTTGATTTGGCTGTCAAAAAATAATAAAAAGCATGCAGGCACGTGCTTTTCTTCTAATATATTTAAACTCGTGAAAAACAGATCACAGATTGCCTATAACAATACATTTTTTACCTCCAGAACTCCCATTAGTGCTATGATGATATCCGTTTTGTCCTCTGATAGCAACTGGAGAGCGATGTATCCTAATAGTATGTCCATTATTACCGCCAAAATTAAATTGCCTTGTTTTACAGCTACCTACAGAAATGTAGTTAGTTAAGAGTTTAAAAAAGAACATTCAGAATGGTCATCATTACTACTAGATACTTAAAAGGTTTGAGTGCACTTTACTTACTTTTTTGTCCCTTTTGATAGTTGATATTAGCCAATTAATTAATTTCCAATAATTATAAATATGCTGCAGGAACATAGAAGAAGCCAGCCACTGCTGGTTTCTAATGTTTTCTTTATCATCTTCTTCAGTTTTTTTTCCAAGTTCGTCTTGAATCAAATGCACCAGTTTTGTAAAATAATTATCCTTGGTGTCAGTAATTGCTTGAGAGTCTTTAATACTGTTATAATCATAGAGCATAAGAATACAACTAGTGGTAGTGCTAACTTGATTTCCATTTAATAGCAACTTGTTGATTTTTAGTTTAAAGTTTTGTTCTAAGTCCAGAAAATTCAAAAATCTTTTGGACGCTTTTCTTGGAAAATAATCCCCACAATATCCGTATATTTCATTTTCTTGTTGTTTCTCGGACCATAGCTCATTATTTGATGTGTATTTGGTGATATAAATCGTGCAAGTATTATCTTCCAAGAGAGTAACATAACCCTTGAAAAATACATCTTTTGAATTATGTGGAAATATAGGCAGCAATATTCTTACTATAGTCGGCATTTTTGCAACATTGTCGTTACATTACTTTGCTAAATAAAATGATGTTTTAAGTACTGAACAAAATGATTATTGATAAAACTCAAAACAAACCACTGATGATAACAACTGTCAAATATTGTCAACACTGACATACTCAATGTGCAATGACGTCATTTGATTTGGTTTGACAAGTGACAACTCTTAAACTGTCTATGAATACCATGGAATTAGTATATACCTTAGACCATGATACAAATGAATATTCCTTTTTTAGCATTGCTATTTATGCGTAAGGCCGTCCATGTATTCATTGTACTGACGGGTATCCGTCCGGACAACGATGAGGAAGGTTTTTTCATGTGTCGCACTCACAAACCACCAAGTTCCTTACGCGAAACTCGCACGCACGCACACTCGTTTAATGTAATAGAAAGAGAGAGGCGCATGAAGGGGGCATAAAGCTTTTTCAGCGTAACGATTTATACCCTTATTTCTACCAGTCAACTCCTACCGCAAGCCATTTTTTCTCTGTTTTATTATACTTTGTAACTAAGTTTGTGTTTCAATTCGAGATACATTGTAAAATAAATAAAATAAAGATACAGGGCGTAGAAAGGCCCATCACATAACCGTCAACTACGCATTCTGTATATCAAACTAAGTAACAAAGCACAAAAATAATTGCTGGGAAACAAATTTTATTTTTGGTTAGAAAAATCGCTGTTTACGGTAGTGCGCAACGTAATGTACGCAAAACATTGTGCATATGGCTACATGCCACGGTACAGGAGTCGTGACTCGTGGGGGTATTTAAAGTTGTGTTATATATGTATAACATTAGAAACTTGTTTTTGCTAAGAAACGTCAGGAAAAGTTGGAATTTTGACCTTCAATATATCCGTAACCAGAAGGTTCCCAGTTATGGTCCGGTACAAACATTATTACAATGACGGGTAGTACAAGTGACTCTCGGCTTCGTTAAATGTCTTTGCACACCTGTTGATGATCTGCCTAGCCTTTTCACAACTATGTTGGGGCCGGTTCCAGTCTATCCGGATGCTGCTGACTACCAGCTTTTACATGGAGCGACTGCCTATCTGACCTCCTCAGCCCAGTTACTGGATAATACGATAGCCTTTGGTAAGACTGGTTGTTAGACTTTCGGGCTTCTAACTACCCGTCACGACTGTCAAAGATCTACAAATGACAGCCGGAACCAACGGCTTATCGTGCTTTCCTAGGCACGGTGGTGTCTTGATATATAATGGACAGTCACCCATTCATGGACCGACCTCAGCAACAGCAAGCGTAGCTTAACCATCAATCGACCCGTGCGGCTGTTATACCCGTTATTTACTAATAATAAAGCCAAAAACTTTGTTTTGTTTTTTTGTTTATGCGAACGCGCTAAGATATAAGACGCGAGTCCAATTTAAAAAAAAAACGCATTTTATAGCCCAATTCTTAAGGAAGGCTTTATCATCACGCTACGATCCATAGGAGCCAAGTAAAGAGAAAAAAAAACAGAAAGAATGCTAAGCAAAAACGAAGTAATAGCGCGGGTGGGCGATGCGATGCGAAGGCGTGGGTAGGAGGAACAAGAAAATTCACGCGGACGAAGTCCCGGGCAGAAGTTAGCACTATTATAAAAAGGTAGAATAAATGACTTCGTATATAAGGGGCAATCTTCCGAACTACTGATCCGATTCCGAAAATTCTTCCACTAATGGGAAGTTACAATAAGTATTGCCGAGTGTCAAGATATAATTTATATTAAAACAAGAAATTTCACGTGGGCGAAGTCTCGGGCAGAAGCTATGTAAGTATATGCCTCACTCTAATTTGAGGCGAGTAGTAATAAGGCCAGACAAAAGGAGACGGTTCAAAATGTGCCCAGCTTCAGTTTTTATCTTAGATTATACAAAGTGGCGCAAAAGTCACCACTCTATCGAAAATTCGAAACATGCTAAGTATAAGTTTTGCTAATGGTGGTTAATGTCAATTTTTCTTTGACTTTGTAAAGTAAACAAATAAAAAATACACGTTAACAAAACATATATATCGCTATACTCCTAAAGAACGCGGAATATTAGTAGTCAGGTCGCCTAGTCTCTCGTTTTGGCGATTTACACTGGCCGGAAAGATCGCCTGATTAAACCGTTCCAGACTTCTCTTTGTGGGGTTTTTTTAAGTCTATGCCGACAAGCCTCAGGCTCTTAAAGCCCTCAAAAAGAATCTCCGTCAAGAATGCGAGGGCCTATCGCCTTAAGTTTTGGCAAGAGTTATGGATAATGCCATAAATCGGGCCCGAACGGTCATCAACGCTGGCGGCGGCCACTTAACCGATATCATTTTCACGACTTAATGAAAAAAATTAAGACATCAAATAAACTTATTCCAAAAGAAGAACACAAGCTTTTCATTCATAAAAACAATTACAGCCAAAGAACATCGGCTAACAACTTATGCGCTACCTTGTTTAATCTGAGATAAAAATCGGAGCTAGGTACATTTTGAACCGTCTCCTTTTGTCCGGCCAGTATGTAGTTACCTGTTGTGATTATGTAGTTACAGTATAACTAGCTCTGTCTTTGGGATTGACGCTTGGTTCAAGTCTTGAAAGGTGCAGGTGGTTGTGCATGAAGGGCAGGAAAGGAGTTAGGGTATATCCAATGAAAGGGCAATGAACGCCTTGTCAGTGTGTTTGGGGTGGGCCGATGATACCCCATTTGACCAGATTATTTCTACAGCCAACCTGTGACCGAATTTCCAGATTGGTCGCAGCAACAGTTCGTGTCCGGGGCCAAAAATGTTCTGACAGAGTGATGAAGTGTGGAGGGGTGGGTGGGGTGAAAACTATTCCGCTGAAAGTGGGGATTCATATGACTCGTCATATGAAGCCTACGCGCTGCCCAATAACTGAAAGTAAAACGTAGTAGGATCCTCTAACTAATGAGATTCTTTTGGAGACCACGCTTACTCTTATAGCATAAATGCTATAGGCGTTCACCACAATTCTGATTTTAAGCTGTTCTTGTTGTTTATACAGTAAATGGGAAGCAATAGAGTATAGTAAAACGTTGGAAGGAAACTATTGTCAATGTATCACTGAAAAGCCGCCAAATGACATTGTTCTGGAACTGATAACATTACTTGTTTAAAAAAATATTTGTCGCCATTTTAGTTTCGTAATTTGATTGATTTGTTGGCTTGTAGTGGCAACTGGAAGTTTTTGAGATTAATTGAAATATGAACCAGTTTTGAACACATGATAAAAAAATATTCTTGCCACCTGACTAGGATTTTATTATTTATTTAGGAATAGAAACTTGTAAATCGGAAAAGGCTAAATTTCCGATTCAATATGTCAGCACACGAGCAAATGAGGGCAATGTTGGACCAACTGATGGGCACCGCTCGCAATGGTAATTTTTTTTGTATATTTAACATTTCTTGGTCTTCGAGCTTTCGTTTTCTTGCATTTTATTTGTTAAATCGAGCTTCGATTTTGTGGCAATGTTTTATTTGTAAGTGCAGCTTTTGATGTATCTTTTACGAATTGTTTCAGGTGAAACAGACAGACATGGGGTTAAATTTTATGACGATGCAGTGTGCAAATCGTTTTTATTACAATGTTGTCCTCATGAAATCCTATCCTCCACGGTAAGATATTCTGTTTTAATAACAACTTTGTAATTAATTCTGAGTTTTCATTAAAGTTTTGTGTTATGAATAAATAAAAAAAATATCTTCTTGGTTTAGCAAGAAGCTAAGTAAATGTTCATAATTCTCTCTGTGAAGAAAGTGTTAATGAAATCTCAGTAATTTGATTATAAATTGGGAGTTGCAGTGCTTTTTTGGTCCACATACATTAAGATATTATTCATGTTTACAACAAATTGATTTAATTATTTTGAACTGCTTTGTACTGATCTTAATGTATGTGTTTGATTTTCACTCTCATATCTCTTGCCGTATGATCTTATGAATTTAGTTCTGCTGGAGAATTCTTACATCGGAGTGGCATTAACTGTGGTGAAATATGCTTTTCAGAAAATGCCCAACACTAGTCTTTATTGCTCATCACAATACTTAACAGATGAGGGATAGATTGTATGAGTTAGGCTGTTCTGTAAGTACCAAGATGTACGTATAAAAACATTTATAGTTAGCTGATTGTATTATTACTGCTATGCAGTATTTAATTTAATAAGGCTCATGAAATAATAAAATTTTCCAACGGTTACTAATGCTGCTTCGGTGAGTACATGAGAAAATTTTAGGAACATGAAAAAACATAAGCCCGGGTGAGAGCAATTTGGTGTCATACATTCTAACTACATTGGGTACGTACTGTGCTGTTTAAATGGCTAGCATATCCAACAAACTTATGCATGAGCAAGAAAAATTTTCAAACTACAATTAAATTATTGAATGTTTTAGTTAAATTGTACTAAATATTTTAAAATCAATTGGATCTTTATTGGCATATCATAGATATTGTCTTTTCAGCGATATAAAAATCATAAATCTTTATTATTTGCCTGAATATGTATATAATAGCAAACAAATATAATATGTTGTTTTGATACTAGATAAAATATTGTTACTATAATATAATCAGGTTTTCGACATTTTTACATGATGACTAAAACACTGCACAAAATTTTCAATATTAAAGTTAGCATTAAATATTTGGCTGATATAATCTGCAAATATTGAAAACTTAGAGAATATTGAAAATGACAAAAAACAAATGCACAACGAAAAACATCATTTAAATTGCTATAAGTTGTATTTTATTTAATAATTTTTGTAAAGATTGTCTGTGACCTTTAATTTTGTTCTGTTCTCTCTAAATATATCTTCGGTCTAGTTAGGATATTCGGGAGGGTGTTTCCTCTAACATTTGTAAGTATTTATGATAACTCACATTATCCTGTGCGTGAACCTGGGCTGTGTGAGCTGTGGTGATGTAGTATGTATTTCTTTAAATATTTTTATGACAGATTTTTGTGTATTGAGATTATATTTTTATAAAAGTCATTTTGTGTCTGATAGGGAATGATTATAAAATTGTATTATTAAGTTAAACAGAGAAAAATAAATAACGTTAATCTCATATGTATCACCTAAACTATTTGTACAATGTATCAATGGGCACTTAGTATTTATGTGGTTTTAATTTTTTTTACAGCGAATGGATTTAGGTGAGTGTCCAAAAATACATGATTTGGCTCTCCGTGCGGATTATGAATTAGCTTCAAAAACCAAAGACTATTTCTATGACATTGATGTAAGTATAATTCATTAATAACATTCAAATTTTTTACATTTTGGGACTAGCAACACCAGTTGTGCAACTTTGTGATGATTTCTTTGATAAATTGATACTTCAAAAATTAACTTCATAAAAAATTTACACCAATCTTATAACCAATTAAAACACTAAGCACACTTGCTTAGTGTTTTAATTGAGTGCAACCAATGTCTGGTATGAATAACTAATTGTATTTGTTAAAATTTTCGACTGAGGTACATAAGTGCCTGGACAAAAAATGTGATGTGTCATTAAACAAAAAAATTGTAATTTGATTTAAAATGCCTAGGCAACAGAACATTTAGAGGCATTTATAGCCGACTGCGATCGTCGTACAACAGCCGCTAAACAGCGCCTTGCTGAAACTCAGGAAGAACTGTCTGCTGAAGTCACAGAGAAAGCTAATGCTGTGCATGAGTTAGCCGAACAGATAGGTCAAAAACTAGCTCGAGCTGAAGCACTGGGAGAAGAAGGCATGGTAGAAGAAAGCGTCAAACTTATGGGAGAGGTTAGTTGTGTAAAATACTGGTCATTAGTATAATCATTATTATTCAATGGGCTACCTTCACCATTCACAACTTAATTCCAGATTGATGAACTACGCAAAAAGAAGGCTGTAGCTGAACAAGAATACCGCAACTCCATGCCTGCTTCATCTTATCAACAACAGAAACTACGCGTTTGTGAAGTGTGCTCTGCATACCTGGGTATACATGACAATGATAGACGGTTAGCTGATCATTTTGGAGGAAAGCTTCATCTTGGATTTATTACCATTCGGGAGAAACTATCCGAATTGAAGGTGAAATGTACTACTACTTCCTTTTCATTGTTCCATTGTGTCATAATGGAGTTTGCTCTTTTTTTACAAGCACCTGATTTGATGTTAACTAATTTACGTCATGTGATCCTTTAGAGAACCGTAGACAAACGCCGTGAAGAGCGCGGCGCTTCTGAGCGTGAGCGTACAGGCGGTCGTCGTCACTATGTCGGCGGACGCGAGTTAGACCGGCGTGCTCGACGCCACCGCGAATCTGCGAGGGACCGCGACCGCAATAAGGAATCCGATCGCGACCGTGACCGTAAGGACAGGGATCGGCGGGATGGCGAACGTGAACGCGAGCGAAGGTGAACTTTAATGCGTTTACGTGCAAATTTTTAGATATTGACAGACTTGTAGCTTCGGAAAGAAGAATGAGTATGTGCAGTTTTTGATGTGAACCATCTATATCCGCGGGTAGAACCGATTGTTGGCGTGGCGACGCGTCGCCACCCTGTATTTTCTATACAAAATATAATATACGTACACAATATACGATGTTTCACATCTGCCAGGCGTCCCGGACGACTCAATTCTTTTTTATTGTGTTTGTCTTGGTATAAATGCTTCTGAATACTAGTATTCTTTACATGTTTTGTATTTTAAAAAGGGTGACTCTTTTTCATTGTTTCTGAATTATATTGTTGTTTTACAATTTGTCTTTTCTTCTAACAGACGTAGCCGGTCACGCAGCAGAAGCAAACGCGAGGGCTCGCGCGAGCGCTCTCGCGGCCGTGACCGCGATCGTGAACGTGAGCGTGAATCTCGCCGCAGCCGCTCTCATCGTTCTTCCTCGAAAGAACGCAAACGGGATTAGCCGTTGACATAATGCATAACCTTTATTAATAATTTATGATCCTCTTTCTCTCTCAAAACTTACCGTGTGGTTGATTAAATCCCACACTTATTACCCTTACAATCGAATTTTCTCATGCATATATTGATTTAGTAAAAGTAATGAGGAATGAGCTTGTATGTTTTTTTATTAGCTTTACCTATAACTGAATTAACTGAGATTAATGACTAGCTATTTACTTAATCTCAATATGCCTGTACTAAAAAGGGTTTATGCAATACCAATATTTCAATGAGTAATACATACATACAGTAGTAAACATGCACTATTCCTTGTTTTAGAATTTTATATGCCTAATGCGTTTTCATCACCAATAGTTGTGTGTAAATTTAGTTTATGTTGTGGTTTTATTTAATGTAGAAAAAGTTAGTTCTTCTCACAGTGATGTATATTTCTAATTTCTAGTGAGGTTATAAAATAATTTTATTTTAACCGAAAATCTTTTTAGGTTAGTAAAAATAATTTTATCTAGCACTGCCGTCATAAGCAATGTATTTTAACGCCTAAAGTTTATCTTCTTTCTATTTGATACAAAGTTTTTGACTGACGATGTAAAGAAAATAAAGTTCCAGTCTGTATGTATAATATATTCTGTATTTCTTGGACGATCTTGCAATACTTTTTGAAAAGATTCGATCTTAAAATGATAGAAATACAAACTACAATGCATGTAGTAGGGGACCATTCAAGTATTATGTAAGCACCAAAGGTGGGTGGAGGGTCTTTGCTATGGTTATTTTTGATGACATGGGGGACGGGGGAGAAAGGACAGTGATTACGTCAGCAATATTTAGAAAAAAATAATAACGTTTATATGTTACGAATATAATATTTTGCTTGAATACATATTAAATGGGCACAAGTCTATAAATTCCTTATTTCTAGACTCATGAACAACAATAAAGACACCAGAACAGATTAAAAAAATATACTAACCTTTACGTAAGCATAGGAGGAGTGGGGTGGGGGGTTGGGTAAGAGCCTTGCTTACTTTTGCTGACAAGGGGGAGGAGGGGGTTAAAAATTGCTAAAATTCTGCTTACGTAATACTTGAAGGGCCCCTACGTATAGAACTGATTTCTACGCTGGATCGTTCAGGCATTAGCATAGGTGATATAAAAACTTATAATTTAGTTTTAGATTATAATTGTAAGACTTGTTAGGTTTTAATGTAAAATTATTTGAAATATGATAAGTATATTTCATGTCGGTATAGGTACCTAGTTCATTTGCGCTAGTTCTATGATGGAATGAGTTTATTTTTGATAATGCAGGAGCGATAAAAGGTCAATATTTCTGGAACAAGTCAAAAAATATTGTAACATGAAAGCATGATGTAACATTAGTTTAGTGCTTTTTCGTTTGTTAAAATTAAAATCATTATAATTGACTTTCGTGTTTCTTTTATCAACGCCGATGACTCATACTAGAGTAGGTATAGCTAAAAGAATCGATTTCGCGCGTGGCCAAAATATGAACTAACGCCACCATCTTGTTTTTCAAAACATTTTACTGAACAATTTCGAAAACGTTTACCAACAGCGCCCACATCGACAACGTCATTAGAGCGCCAAAAGGCCCTTAGGGCCTAGACAAAGTAACATTCGATTAGCGACAACGCTAGTAGAAAAGCCAAAAAATGTATGGGGTTCACTATCGAAACGTCACGTGATCATAGGTCAACGAATAGAAATTAGCTAGACAATGTTAACATCAATCGATTCTATGAAACGAATCGACAGTGTCGAACGATTACTTCCATAGAGATGCGTAGCCAAGTGGCACTTTTTGACAAGCGTTATCGCTAGTTTTCGATTCGTATGATGGAAACATTAGCGATTGTAGAAATAGAATCGCTCCTAAGCGAATGTATGTTAAAATTCATCAAACTAAGGTTTAAATTAGATCTCAAAGTTGATACCAATAAATTTATGGAATCTGGTACCCGCTCTAAAAGTATATAAAAAAAACCCTAGAAAGGCCCTAGGCCCTTGTCTAGATTCCTTGTCCGAACGAAGTAGGTAATATACAGCGTGGATTTTTGAGACGAGGCAGTAGGGGAAACTACCTTAATCGTTGTTGCTATAGCAAAAAATTCTTAGGAGACTGTCCTTTTCTTCTTTCAGATTTTAGAAAAATTGTACAGTCAGCTAGAAAAATGTCATATTTTATTTTTATGATGCCAGTGGAATCAAGTTTCGTATTATAGATTCAAAGACACTTGGACTAACTGAATTTAGAGTACTAAAAATGTTACAAATCGCAAAAAAAACTTCCCATACCTACATTTCCTTGATCAATCGTCTTCGTCAGGCGCATAGGTGGCGCTGTGAGCTCATTGAACTAACGCCGTGCACGCATAGGTTGCGATAAAGCGATCATCGGACTCTTATATTATATGGATATGACATATTCGCGTATATATGTACGTCATTATTCAGGTAAACGATCGTGTATTCGTGCGACAGTCGCTTTTGGTTAAGACGCAGGGATAGACAGCGTTTTCATAATTTAGGGGAACATTGGCGCGAAAATTAACCGAGGTCAGAAATAGTTATTTTATTCATCATAATCCACTTCTGGAATTAAATTAAAATAAACAACGATTTAAGTATAGTTCATTTATTTCTTGTCTCTCACTTATTGTGAAGCATTTCATGCTCCCATAAGTAGGTATTACTTATTTAATATTAGTTCTATCGACGATACCTATTTGGTATTAAAAAAATACCCGTCATAGCAATTTAAGAAAGCACCTACGTTTTATCCTTTACAATTTCTAAGATTTTGCAGACTACGACTAAAGTAAGAAACAATTATGTTGTTGAAAACTGTCGACAGATTTTTTGTAAGTTCAGAAAATAGTAATCTTAACAGAATACTTTATTAAAATCGAAAGTGTGAATTACTATCACATAGGACCATGCTCTAAAAGGAGAATACAAAAATAAACACTACTAATGCATAGTAGCTACTATCTACTAAATGAATGGATCTAGTACAAGAATCCCTACAAAATAATGTCTTTTTGAGAATATTCAAAGACCTCATTGTTATTAGGAACATAGCATAAGGTATAAAAAAAATGGCATTTTAATTTAAACTAGACACTAATATAAAATACAGCTACTTACAAAACATGATTTTATAAAAATAATTTGTGTGGAAATAATAAAATGATTAGGTACCGATGCATTTTTAAGTTGTAAATATGCATGTGAACATTCTTATCAGATTTTCACTATTTATGTCTATGTAGCCTCCTATCACATGTAATAATATAATAATTACAATCAAAATAGTGGTGATATTGCGCTATAAATTGTGTGAATATCATACATAACACATAATTATTTTTAGGTACTCTCTAAAATAATAAGCAAATTATGGCGGCGTCTGATATTTTATAACTGCAGGTATACCTACGAATGGCCCATATTAGGCAATAGACGTTATGGACTTATATATATATGTAGAAAACAGACAATGAATATTACTGCAATTTATACATAACACTAATTTACACAATTTCAATGACTACACAACTGCATCATAAAAAGTAAATTGATTTCTATGCTAATAGCGCTTTTTAATGATTAACAGCTATATTGAGAGATGGTTACAGTTCATATTTACAATCCTTAAAAAAAATCTTGTTATTAAACTAAGATGAGGAAAAAAAACTCAGTACCTATATGGATAATAATAATAATTGATAACTGAACAATAGGTATCACTTATTTATTAACTTAAGTTAGTACGGGATATGAAACAAAAAGTTTCAAACATTTACTATCAAAGAAAACCAAAAATTTATTAAAAGATAAAATTAAACTATGAGTTAAAATGAGATCATAACATAGTAGCGTCATATACAGAAAAAAAAAACCGGCCAAGTGCGAGTCGGACTCGCGCACGAAGGGTTCCGTACAATTATCTACAAAAAAAAACGGCAAAAAAAATCATGTCTGTTGTATGGGAGCCCCCCTTAAATATATATTTTATTCTGTTTTTTAGTATTTCTTGTTATAGCGGCAACAGAAATACATCATCTGTGAAAACGTCAACTGTCTAACTATCACGGTTCATGAGATACAGCCTGGTGACAGACGGACGGACAGCGGAGTCTTAGTAATAGGGTCCCGTTTTACCCTTTGGGTACGGAATCCTAAAAAATATGTGATTGTATTTGCAAGAGAAAGTAGGTACTTAATCTTTTAGTTTGGTTCATAAATGTGCCACCTGTACTGTATCAGTTAAGTAGTTTCCGAAGGCGTGAGCAACCACATCACATTTGGAAGCACCGAGATATATACAGTTAGGGCCAGTTCCTCAGACGAAAATTATTGCAAAATAATTTATGTGACAAATTGTCAAGCGCGCGTGTGATTGACTGTTGATAAATAAATATTCCACCAATCAGCAGTTTACGCGCGCTTGACATACATTTCTCAGTCACATACATTTTCTATAATTTTCGTTCGAGAAACTGGCCCTTAGGCTCGCTTGCAAAACAAATCACTAAATGTATTTAGCGCTTAACGTATTTAAAACATCATTCTGTCTCTGTCATTTTCAAATGCTAGACAGAAACAACGATGTTTTCAATTCGTTTAGAGCATAACGTATTTAGTGATTTGTGGTGCAAGTAGGCCTTATAATCACAATCCAGTTCATTTTGACAATTCAAATATATTCATTGCGTTATTTACGTTGTTGAGCAGACGAATTTTTCAAACATAATATACCAATGGATTGAATGGATCGTGAGTTACCTACGCAATTGGGTTGCTGGCTTGTAGATGCTACTTGCTAGTGAAGTAAATTTGTATATAAAATGGCAACTTGCGTTTAATAGAACTTTTGATCTGATCCAGCCTGTCCGTTACTGCCTTAACCCTAGCGACACCCTAAGCCGAGGTCCGTACCCCACAGGGGGTGCCCTTAGTGTGTAGTCGCTTAATTTGTAAGTTTTATGCCCTGGCTGGAGGCCCTAACCTTAATTTATTAAGGCATCCATAGGATAGCCCAGTTAAGCAGCCGATAAACTCCTAGATTGACCTGAGAAAGGACATTCAAATAAAAAAAAAAAAAAACTATTAGAACTCAATAAGGCCCGGCTGCGTTCTTTTAACGTCTGCTTGTCTAAACATAAATTAAGGATCATATTTTAAGTAGTTTTCTCAAAAGATTAGATACTTTTGGCACATAGTACAGAATCTAAATTTCCATTTTCGAAATGATGAAGTTGGTCAAATATATATTTTTACTTGTTGTTTCCTCGAGAATACTATCTCAATATTACTCAAGTAGCAAAAGAAAATGTATTATAAAACGAAATCTTAATAATAACGCTTTGTTAAAACTTCTACATAAATGATAGAAAGGCTATGTATGTCATTAAAATATTGCATTTACTTAAAAAATATAAATTTGACACATTACATTACGCGCTACGCTTTTGAAATCTAACTACCGAAATTGAATAAGATTTTTAATTAGGCTAAGTGCAGCAAGATGTTTTATTGCAATTCATACAGTTGGAATAATAGGTATTAATCCTGATCTTAAACTCTTTCTATATACTTTTTAAACATGATTTTATATGTAATATAGTAATAATATGATGTTTAATAATTTACTCTTAAGTATCTAAATTATTTGTGATAGTTGCGCACAGAAACTAATGGCATCATATAACTAAATGGCCTCTGAGACTAGTGGACTATTATTCAAATACAGAGTAGAGCAATTCAAGTCTCCACGCTTTTATTTGATTTTAATTTTGTGTAGTTTTAGCTTGAAGCCTAGCATCTCTGACAGCACCCCTGACAGCGCCGATAGTATGACTACTTTTGTGATTGTGTAGAGGTAGTGATTGGCGCATAATGCAGATATTTTGAATGGTGCGTCCAATTCCTGAAACAAATGAGTCTTGTTGAAAGTAGTTAGGATAACAAAAATAATTTGAATTTGATTGGCTGTATCAGTCAATAATATTCCTGTCTCAGTGTTGGGTAAAGGCTTTTTGGCATTGAGTTGGATTTTATTATTTAGATTTTGCAATCTAAATAATAAAATCCATTGTGACTGTATAGTCTTTAAATGAGCGCATACGGCTTGCTCAGCTATGAGGATTTAAAAAAATGTTGTCTAACCATACCTTAAGTAAATCACCAGCCAGTTTGAGTACATTATTAGCGACCGTCAGTTGTTCTTTACTCTCTGGTCTCTGCTCTATGGCGAGGTGTAAGTTGATCTGTTCGGTCAGTATGGCGGACAGGCAGCCGCGGTACTTCTTGTTTACGTTGCTGCCCAAAGTGCCGAGCCGCAGTAGGTATATACCGATGCAGAAGCTCCACAGTAGCACTTCCAGTACCCAGCCGTTTTCTAACGTCACCGAGTCCTGAGTATTATTACACTGTTATTAATCTTATTAATTTTCTGAACTTGTACACATAAATATATATAAATAAATATTTATATGAAACATTGTGTTACTTATATGAAAGGAGGCTTTCAAGGTTGAGCTTATTTCTGGCCATGCAAAAGTATGGTGCATTATGATTCAATAACAAAGAACATTAAGGCTAACGCACACCACATATCACTAAATGCGTTTAGAACTAAACATATTTAAAACATCATGCTGTCTCTGTTATTTTCAAACGATTGACAGAAACCCAACGATATTTTAAACACGTTGTTATTAGTGATTTTTGTGCAAGCGGTCCTTAATGATAATACATTCAATTAATGAAACATGTACCTTATTATACTTGGATATAGACTTATAGTGGTGTCTATTCTCTTGTCACTAAATTCTCTGAACTAGACTAAAGATCACAAAAAATTTGTTTATTACTGTCAATCGACGATTTCCTATTCTGAAATAGACTAAAGTGACACAACTTAACTATATTTTAGTTTGACAGTACTAAGATGGCACTGGGTTAATAATTTAGTTAAAATGGCAATTTTGCTATTCTGAATTTGACGTTTTTCACCTAAAATTTTGGTTGTCTAACTAAATCTGTCTATTTTTAATCGCGATTAAAAAGGTGTGGAATAAAATTTGTTGTCATGAACTAAAATTCACCACAACACCTCGACTTCAAGTGCAAAATCAGTACTATATCTTATTTTTCTTTTATTTTGCTTATATCTCGAAAATGGTGTGACCTATCGCAAAAATAATGAAAATTTGGACTCCCTTTATAAAGCTCGTAAACCTCTAAATCTCTAATAAGTTTTCATATTTTCCATACAAAATATGAAAAATTCCATATAAAACACGTCGAGGCTGCCACCCATGCCTCCGGCTCTAAAAAAAATCACGGGGTAGGGCAAACAAGTACCACATGGAGTCGCGATTGTCAAATTAAATTTTAGTTGCGTCAAAATTATTTTTAAATTTAGAGATATTTGTTTGCAGAATAGCTTTAAGATTCTCATAGCTAAAAGTAAGTAATTTTAGTTATAGTTTACTTTGGTGTACAAGAGAATCGGCACCAGTACCTCAGTTTCATTAGTGATGTGTATAATTGGAGGACATTTCATAGCACTTACTCTCAATAGGTGTGTACTAACGCAGCCTAGTAGTACAACTATTAGCATGAATGCAGCTGACACGATGACCTCCACTGACCGCTGAGGACCCCGACGCTAAAATTATTACAATCATATGATGGAGTTTATAGTCTACATATTCAATCATTTTTATCTTTTGCGTCATTCAATTCTTTGGACGGACTGAAAGGAATCGTTTACTACACAGCTAAACTATACAATAAGAAAAGATTGCACTTATGCCAGCACGAGTGTAGCTCATAAACTAGAGAAACTCTACTATATAAGTACAGTAGAAGTCCATATTTAGTTGGTTGTTCTCCTCACCAACCTCTACTGTATACTTAGAGGTTCTCAAGGTTATGAGCTTATAGAAGTATGAGGATCAGGGCGTAAAGTTCACTAATCCTCTATATAAAAGTGTACTTTCTCCGACTAGACGGGTGTTGTGTCTGGTGGGCAACTGCCCGACGTTTGATGTCGGGGCGTTCTATATATACTAGTCGCGCGGTAAACTGTGCCTGCGCGATGCAGGCTTTTACGTGACGTCAGTATGATGCGTAGTTCGCATGTGGTGATGTAGATGCCGCCACATCACTCCCATCCGGAGACCTGTGGTCGATAGTGGGCTGAGATGTGTAGCTTACGATGCTTTCCAGGGCCAGTTGAGGTTCCAGTGAGACGGAACCGGGTGTCGCATAGTTCGCGGTGAGTCGGAACTGTCTGCGAAGATTCCCCTGTGAGTCAAGGTGGCCCTGCGTTATGCTTTCCCAGTGAGTCAGGGTGGCCCTGCGTTATGCTCTAGTGCGTCGGATGTAGTACAGCGCCGGGTTGAGGCTGACTGCTAGCGTCAACCAGGAGAGGGTTTAAGGGCTCTGCTTGTGGACCAGCCGTAAGTGCAGTGTGCTGTGCCAAGGTTGCTGGTGAGGCTGAGGTTGATGACTAGGAATGCGCGCCCGCTGCATGCAGGTGGTCAGGATACCCGTTGAAGACGTGGGTGCTGGCTGGCTGTGTGACTCGCCGCTCGATAGCTTGAGGAATTGATGATTACGACGTCACACTGAACTAGCTGCTCGAAGGCTGCGCCAATGTCCATATTCGAGGTCAACACTATAGAGGTATGAGGAACAGGGTGTATAGTTCACTTTTCCTCTACAGTAAAGGGAGGATCCTCCTCTGTAGCAAACATTGTTTGAACACTTACTCGCAAATAAGACCTTGTAGACAGCCACGTTTTTATATTCCTCACAGTGTTGAGTCTAAAGTGTGGTAACTCTGACTTGCGAGCCCGCCGGGCTGACGTCAGATGTGAGAACAGTTTCGCGTATAAGAAGCGTTGTTTGAACGCGCGCTCCGCTACCGCCAGTAGGAAGAATACGAGAGCGCCCAGAGCGAATCGTAGCATGCAGGATAGCATGTTCGTTGACACCAACCTGGTGAAAAATGGCCAAGTTAATAGACTGAGAACACTATGCTAGAGCTATTACTTTTCCAGACTCAAAACTAAAACTCAAAGCATTTATTTCAATTAAACGAATTACAGACAATTTTGAATTGTCAAAGGGTTTGGTCAGTCAGAAAGATGAAGCTAATTGCCCATTCCAAAGCTTAGTAGGTTCCTATGGAGAAGAACGGGCAAAAAACTACATGGACACTATTTTAAATCAAAACATTGATACAAAATATTGGTTACATAATTTTATTAATGTTGAAATTATATGTGAGAACGATGTAGAAAGCGCTTTACATGCGTCCAGAATAAAAAGATAAAAAAACAATCCAAAAAATTTAATCATTAAGGGTGAGAGAGAGTCGGGAGTTATAACTCCGACTCTGTCTCACCTATATCATATGCTGTTCATCCGGTAGGATCCCTTTTTTGCAAAGGAACAGTTATGGCTTTCACAGCTTATAGTGCCGCCCGCCGCTTTCTGCTTTCTGGTCCTTTTTGTCCGCCTATTGTTTAAGGGACTCAAAGGAGGCATGGTGGCTTTAGTTTGAACCAGAGCCATGCTTGGTATGACTTAATAGGAAGCTTTTTAGACAGGAAAAAACAAAGTGCTGTTCTTATTTTGAAAATAATTTTGATATGCTTTGTCAAGTCTACACCAGTCTTAGGTCTTTTTCTAGTTTTAAAACATACAGCATCTTTATCAATAAAAAACTGTTACATTAAAATGTAAAATATCAAGACTTACCAAATATTATCACCAAAAGCACCAACGAAGACAGACATTAGGGATCCTTTGTAGCTTGCCATAAGTGTCGGGAAGTAAGTAAGAACAGAGAGCGCCTGCAGTTCTTCCTCAGTTCTAGTGTCTTGTTCTGCAGCCACCTACTCACGACAAAAAAAGTTTCTCATAAAGCTAAGTCATAATCAAAAGAGCTTGTTATGTCATGCCCTTTCACTCATACAAGAATATTTTTTAACGAATAAAATATGGCCAGTTCTAGTACTTCTAATAAAACAAAAACATATTGATTTGATGATATTTTTTTGGGTCAACGACCGTAGGTAGTGTAGGCAAATGGAATATCAGTTTAAAATCAGTTTTTTTTTTGTGTAACTTTCACAGACGTGATGGGTATCGACCAAAAAAGAGATTAAGAGATATCAATCTAAACAGGATGAATACAAAAAAAAAAATTCCATCCCGTCTGCGGAGTTTCGCTAGCTAATTAAATTTTACCATAAGGATTACCTGAGCAAATCGTATGAGAGGTTTGATGGTAGCGACGGCGGCGGCCATGGCAAGACCGGCCCATAGACAACCATCGGCTGCCATGGCTCGCTCGGCGCGTGCCACAACGTACCAGCTGATGTCCACGGCCGATAATTCCGCGCGAAGAGTGGAGCCACGCTCCCACATTGTGCATTTTACTATGGAACATGAAGCAAACAGTTGGCGCAATGTAACCGGAGATATTGTGCGAACGAGATGTCGCTGTTTCTAATACTTTTCTTGAAGTACAAACCGTGTGCCCGATCTAATTTCCCATCGGCAAAAATTATGAACTACCTGACATACTTTCCTCCCCTATTTAACCACTTTAGGGGTGAATTTTCTAAAATACTTCCTTATTGGTTACCCTTGTTATTTAAATAACTTTTGTGCAAAATTTCATGCTTCTAGACCATGGTATCTAGGAAGTGGTTTTGACTGTGCGTTGTAAGTCAGTAAATTAATGAATGAATTTAAGATTTTTATCAAGTAAGATTCCTGTTCTGGATTGATACGGCAGCTACAGAACATGCCTGCCCGTTTTTGTGAGAAGTATAATGAAAATTACTGTTACCTGTATCACTAGTCGGGTTGAGAATAGCAAAGGGGTCCCATGAACTGTCAGCAGTGTACGGAAAGCCCACATCGGAATGTCCTCCTTCCGATTGAGAGCAATAACTGCTTTCTTCACCTGTCGATACGTGCAATATTTGTTAAAATAACATATCGCTTCAGAGTTAAATGATTGCAACATGCTCAATGGAATTTTTGGATTTGTTCAATTTTTTGTCTTGATTTACAATCGATTAATAGTGCGTCAAAGTTTATGAGCACAGTTATCGATTATCGACATCCGACTTTTTAGAACAATAAGCAGAATATTGATCAATAAAAATCCAGCAAATCAGTAAATAAAATGCGTACAAACATTAGTGAAAATAGTTGATAGTTAACATACATAATTGATGCTTACTGTTAGTAGTTTGCCCAACCCAATCAGACATGGTATGGTGGGATGGTAGGGCGATGGATGGAGCGGACGCCGAGCATTCCCCGTCCGATGACGATGACTGGTAATTGTCTAGTTTCTATGGAAATTCATTCAGTATTTTAATTATAATGAATAAAAATTTATTCTTTATATTTAGTACGAGACTTTTTAGACACCTATATTTTTTTTCCAGAGGTCAAAATGTTTTTACAACATCTAAACAAGTCAGTTATTAGAAAAAATAAATCGCCACTCATAATAATCACTAACAGCATTAAAATTTCTTGTAAAAGAAAAGAAAAAACAAAAAAGGTATTAGAAGCGATATTAGCGAAAGTAGTGTTATTGACATGCTACAGTCCCGAACGGCCAATAAGTAGGTACCTTTAGTCGCGTGCTGTAAATGCCTTCCATCTATCACCTTATGTTAAAAGATAGGACAAGTTAATTAAGAGTTCACCTTAAAGAAGGAAGTGCTTTTTACGAGTTTCATACAATTTTGTTGGAAACATGCTTAGAAGGAAATAATAAATATCTCAATTTTTACCTTTTCTTTTTTCTTATTGACAGTAGGGAAGTCTTCGTCACTAGATTCTTGTATGCGTATTCCTTCTTGAGCCCACGAACTTCTAAATCTGACACCAATTCTTTTCCCAGTACTGGGACTGCTAGTTGGAGCAACACCATCAGAATCAGCATCTAATGATTTTTCATCTTCGTCTTTCTTCAATATGTTAGATTTAGCAAATACTTTAGTAGGTTGATTATTTTTTGGCTCCTCGTTTTTGGTACTAGCTTTAGGAGTTTCAGCTAATTTAATATCTGGAGTATTTTTCTCTGCAGGAGTTTCATTATTTTGATCCTTAGAGCTCGTCGCTTCTTTTTGTATTAGGTTTTCAGTCTCATTTTTAACTCTTTCCCCTTCACTTCCGTTAGAATTGTATCCGTTTAGGCTTTCGAAGCCATCGTCTCCGTCAGCGAGTGCTCTGGAAATGTGTATTTGCTGATTCTGTCTCACATTGAACGATTCTAGTTGTTTCTTTGTTAGCACGTTGGGTTTGTATCTGAAGGAGGTGCTAGGAGTAGCGTCATCAGGCGGTGGGGTGAACGTCACTATTGGTGCCGTAAGATCAGGCTTCTTCCAAACCATGTAGTCTTCGTCATCAGAGTCTTTCGCTTTAACTTTTATGACAGTTTTGTTTTTAACAGGTTCCAAGTTTTTGATCAGATGTTCTTTTGTCAAATCCTTCTTACGTTTTCTGAAATTCAAAAGATATTTGTGCAGAATTTTTCAGACATAAATTTGAGTTTGTGTTGAATGTTCGTGTTGTTTAAAATTTTTATTTTATTTTATTTGGACAAATATAAAAACTATTAATAAAATAGTTCGCTCCCATTTCCTACCAAAATTTTGTTCCATAAAAACTTTGGGTCTGTCTAATCTAAATAAGGGTAACTGGCATTAACCTCAGTCCATTCTCAGCGATTTCAGTGCGCGATTGTCTTCGTCGGAACTTGGCGGGTTTAGAAGTGGGTGTCTTGCTCTGACTGGAGGTGGCGCCACTTTCGGCCGAGCCGCCACCGCTGCCACCATCGCAATCTGATCTTCCACGCCTGTTTTACAGGGTATTAAGTTTACTACATTACCGATTTATTTTAGAGTACATCAAAATTGATATTTGAGGTCCCTTAAATTGCCCAGAAATAAGTGTTATTTTTATAATAGTAGTACAGTCAAAATGACTACATCGATACTAAAATACCTAATATATTTAGCTTGTGTAAGTAATTCCCTACCTGAAATATCTAGGTAACTTGCGGCGGAATGTGGTGCGGGGCCGGACGCGAGCGAGCTCCATTTCAGTCGTGCTCACTATCTGTGAGTGTACCACACTTAGTACCACCATCAAGCCTAGAGGTACTAACCAACAATTTGGCTGAAAATGAAAGAACAACAAGTATACATAAAAAAATTGTGTCCCACGTTAGGCGCCAAAGTTGAAGGGTGGACTGTATGTAGATGGCGCCATCCTAATCGAAATGTCGTATTATTAAGAAGAACTGGACCTAACTTAAATTAGAACTTATCTTAGTTCTAAGATAAGTGGATTTAAGCTTTGGAAAATCACCTGAGGGGCAGCCAACTGCCAAGGATAAAGCAAAGCGTGAACCATGAGGGGAGAAATATTTTCGATATATTGATAATATTACTATAATAATATTATTGTTTTAAAAAATGATGATTGTAATAAAAAACCTACTAAACTATGTTGAGTTTTGTTTCTTATCTCAACTTGCTTTACCCTTGACGCATTTCTATAGGAATGTATAAATAATATTGTATTACAAAAGAAGCGTAGCCGGTAGCGTGCACCTTATTAGTAATTCTAGTTAATTTTAGCTACTGGCCATTGTATTTTCAATCCACATTAACATGTCGATAGCCATAGAAGAGGAGAGAGCATAAATAAACAACAGCTAAATACAATTAAAACTAAACTTAAATTGTAAGCAATAGCGTTTAAAATGGAATGGCAACTTACATCACTTTCCACCAAGTCAGGCGTCATGAAGTATATGGTCATGTTGAAGACCAGCATGAGCCAAAGACTGAGGAGGAACTTGGCGCAAGCTGGCGAGGTCTGCTGGGTCCACCACTGGTATAGCGCGGGTAGGAACAATAGTCGGACTAGAGCGTACCATATGACACGACGAATACTCAGTGTGGGCTTCGCTTTTGGGAATGAAGATCCTGTTGATATAAATACTTAATTTGTTACCGTCTCGGTTCTTATTGCAACACTAAAAGGTTTAGATAAAACCCTGATTGGAAAGTCGGTCAAACAATGACTTGCATCAAAAGGCATCAAAGGTGCTTATAGACACCTGCAACGACAATGGGATTGCCCGATGCGTGACACATGGCTTATAAGTAATACAAGACTTATTAAGTCAAGGAATAGGTACTTCACTGAATGATCCCTTTCACAAGTAGCCCAAAAGTTAAATTCATACAAATTCTTTAGATTTGATGGTGTTCCTCTAGCGGATGGATAAGTTGTGTCACAAATAGGTTCTAGATTAAAAGTTTTCAGCTAAAATATATCATGCAAATGAAGGCGTATTTCGGACTAAGACAACATTGAAGAGGTAGGAGACTAGGAGCGCGCATGCGAGGGGAACTTTACGATGCAGCGGCGGTAAGTGCCGCGCATCATTAGCTGTTTCACCATCGTCTCCCATTCCTCTTTTTCGCAAGAAAATACTACCAGCTTTTGCCCGCGGTTTCACTCGCGTTAATTTAGATTTTGACAATCAATTCAGTTTGTTGGAACACACTACTAAAGTTTAAAATATTCTCTAAATAGTACACTCGCGATCAAATAATACGGGTCGATGACGAAAATCCCTGTAACTTGCAAATTAATAATGGTACATGCATAAAACTAACTTCATATTACAGAGAATTTTAATATCGTATGAAATAAAACCTTAAATGATCTACAACGCAATTAAAAAAATGTTAATATTTTAAAAACCTCGTATATGGAAATAAATTCCATTCGCGGTTGTTTTACTTTTATTTTGCTTCTTTTCTCACTTTTATTTTCTATCTGTCAAATCAAAATGATAAAAGGCGGTCTTTGTCGTCTTTCACCATCTTTATTGAATTACTATCATGTCGCTAACACCAGAAAAATGTACACGTATCGTCACTATGTTAGAAGAAGGCAGAAGTCAGCGAAGTACAGCAAGAACAATAGGCGTGTCACTTTCTACAGTGCAGCGAGTCGTCCAACGTTTCCGATAAACTGGGCAGAACATAAAAAGACTAGGAACCGGCAGACCGAGATGTGCTACGGCTCGAGATGATCGATTTATTACGACCATGCTCCGAAGTCGGCACCTCACGGCAGTTGAAGTAACAAATCAACTTCGGGAGACCCGTAGAAACGACGAGAAACGACGTAAGCGATCGGACTTTAAGGCGGCGGCTCCTTGAAGCTAATTTGACCCCACATACACCCGCAAATACTCCTAAACTTGAAAGGGAACGTCGGGTAGCAAGATTACGTTACGCCCGCGAACACGCACAATGGGGAGACTAAGTATGGGCAAGAGTACTGTTTTCTCACGAATCCAGATTTATGCTGTATGCACATGATGGGACAGCGAAGAGTCTACCGACGGCCAGGGGAACTTTTATTCCAGCTTGTTGTGAGGAAAAAGTGTTGTTCGGCGGTGGATCTGTTAAGGTTTGGGCTGGAATCTCTTCAGAGAATCGCACGGAGTTAGTGCTGATAGAAAATGGTATGCTAATTAGTGCATGTGGAAGAAATTCTTAATGAGCATGTCGCCACATATTTAATTAAAATGGGTGAAATTTCAATATTCATGCATGACGACGGCAGGCCACATACAGCGCAAATTGTAAATGAGTATTTTCAGGACGTTGGCATCAATCGCATGGACTTGCCCGCGAGCATCCCAGACCTGAATCCAATTGAACACGCTTGGGACGAGCTTGGGAGGTGTGAGGAATCGAAATACAGCCCCAGCTACACTTCGAGACCTGAAACATGTTTTAAAGTTCGTTTTTGTGTTGTATGTGATGCATCAATTATTTTTTCAACGTAAAAATGATTGATATTTTGTTTTTTTATGTAATTTTGACAATTAATCTAATTATGTTTCCAACATTTGGTGTTGTTTTATTAACTGGTAAATTATCTACAACATACAGTTTCATCATGCCGCTATATTTAAATTTTTCGTACTGACCCGTATACTTTGTCTGCGAGTGTATAAAGCAAAGTTTCTGTTTTCGTCTGTCTGTTTCTCCGCTTACTTCTTCTAAACCACGCAACGGATTTTGATACTGTTTTCACTGTTATTTAGTGAATTTCTTCCGGAAGGTTTATATGTATAATACACAGACAAAACCCGATAATTTCAAAGATTTGTAATGATGTCGTAAAAAACATATTTTTGGGCGCTTACATTGCTAACGCTGGCTAAACCTTACGAGATAGATAAAAATAATGTACTACGGAATTGTATATCTTAAAAAGGTCTACAGAAAAGTCCGCGATGGTATATGTACCTACATCTCCTAAGGATAACCTACAGTAACCATTTTTATCATTTACATATTACTAAAAAAATAAGGGTTATAAACGACGCTATTTTAAACAATATAGGTAGTATTAATCCTTATCCAATTAAATACGTTAGATACGTTGTGCATTTAAAGTAGATCAAAATTGCCCTTTACAGCATATCATTAAAATGAATATCTTAGAATAAGTTGTTTTAATTCCCCTAATTCCCTTAATGCCCACGGATTTACCATTTCAATTTAAAAGATTGCAATTTCCAGTACAACTATCTTTTTCAATGACCATTGATAAATCATAGGGTCAAACATTAAATGTTGCAGGTTTAGATTTAAGCATCGAGTGCTTTTTACATGGAAAACTATATGTAGCCCTTTCGCCTGTAACATCTAACCAAAATCTGTTTGTGCTGTCTAATGAAAAAACAGTTCTAAACATTCTATAGATAAACGACCTCCGTCACATGCACTGTACCCCCGTGCGAAGCCGGGGCGGGTCGCTAAATATAATTCAATCATGATTCGAAAGATACGTAGCGCCATCTAGTGTCCTGAAGCAAAATTGTGGCCGTACTTTTTTTTTCTGGATGAAAGGTACCCTATGTCCTTTTCTGTACCTTTGACAACGTATATACAAAATATCATGATTATCGGTTCAGTGGTTTAGACGTGAAAAGGTAACAAACAAACAAAAAACAAGCTAACTTACTTTCGCATTTATAATATTATTTAGGATTAAACAAATGAAGGTGTACCTCGAACTAAGTCAACATCAATGAGGTAGGAGCGGGGATGCGAGGTGAAGTCTACGATGCGGCGGCGGTAAGTGCCGCGCATTAAGAGCTGTTCCACCATCGTCTCCCATTCCTCTTTGTCGTAAGAACTTATTTTCTTCTGATACCTATTGCAAGAATTTTAGGATTCACTTATCGATTATAGCCATAATAATTTTATTGCAATCTTTGTATTTGTTTTATTAACTGTTGAATGAATACAGTAAATGTGGTGAATGTTTAGCTACATTCCAGATTATTATAATGCCACATTCACTATGCAGATATAATCAAATTATAAGTTGAATGGCAAAGGCATAGTTAGTTAAGTGCATTTCTAACATAATTCAATATTATTTCATTTTTATCAAAATCTATTTAAATACATATGTTATGTAAAATTAAAGTTAATTGATTGTTTAATTACATCATAATAACTAACTGAAATAAAAAACTCATATTGATTAACAATCTATTCTCAAAATTGAAAACTGCATCTTATTGTCAAAACCTCTGTGCAACTACCCTAAGTTACCTTGCCCAATCAGCTTATAATAATCATTACAAATATAAAAATTCTAGAAACAATAAATAGCATTTTGCAACTTTTTGTTCATGTATTGCAGTGCATCCTAACCTTTTCGATCTTGTCATCCCTATGACTTAGCTAGGGAAACTGATTTACCCCTCCCCTCCTCTCCTTTATGTTACCAATGAATATAGTACATATAAATTCAATTTTTTTTATTTTACTTTATTAGACATATAAAAATTGCACAAAAATATTGAGTTAGTTCTTATAATCACATTACCTATCTATATAATCTTTACAGACTTAACTAAATTTAACATTAAAAAACTTGCGAACTTGCTTAAAGCGCATCTTAAGTCATGTTTCACATTGAGACGATTTCTGGCCTTTGTTTTTAGTGTCACTAAAGTTGAAAACTGCAAGCACTGGCAAGCTAGATTCGGTCTTATTGGTCTAATCATTGTTATATGTTACCAGTTTATTACCCCTGCAGAATACCTGTTTTACCCACGCAGGGGTAATTACCCCCAGGATAGGAACTGTGGCTGTATTGCCTTATAAATTTATTAAGATTGTGATAAAATCATGTATGCATATATGTATAAAAAAATAATGAAAATAGTGTATTTTCAGCCTCTTATTTTTGAATGTTGAATCATTGTTAATAGCTTGATAATTTTAAGCCATTTATATAGTTGCAGTTATCAAGCAAAGCAATTTTCCTTGTTATAGTTGGGTACATACACTTTCTAGCTATGAACCTTTTAGTTTTCTCTGGAAGTATCCAAAGAGAATCAATAACATCTTGAATACCTTTTGATGGCAATAACTTACTAAGGCACAGGCAGATCCTTTTATTCTTCATCTAACATGTCAAAACTATCTATTTCAGAATAATGTAGGTAACTAAGGTTGTTAGCGTAGCTGCCTGTGGTATGCTGGACATACTAAGGTGTCATTCCTGTTTAATTAAACCCATAGAACTTATATAGATATCCTGTTCTTGTTTGCATTACTGCGTAGGTAATCTAATTTAACATTGCGCTTGTTACATTAATTTTGTTTTATTTTTTACATTTTGTGGGCATACACTTTTAGATAAGAGAATCTATTCTAAACTTTGTAAAACAAATTAATAAAACTTACCATGCTGCTAATTGCTTCATGATGAACAGAAATATTGGAAGATGTTTCTAATAGCTTCTCTTTGATTGTACTTGAAAGCTGAAAATATAATGATATTGAAAAAATATTGTTCTTCTCTCTACATGTTTGTAAAATATTCAATTATTAAGTACACTGTGCCAGAATGATATACAAGCAGTTGCAATTCAATTATAAGTTTATTTAATAGCACTCGAGAAGTTTTGCTAAAATATCTAATAAACTGATAAGTATAGGAAAATCTAGTTGGTACTAAATATACATACATACAAGATATTATAAGAAAATCTGATTAAAAAAATGTAATTTTTTCAATTTTTGATAGAATTTAATAAAACATTTGATTTGTAAGAAATTAATAGTCAAGTGACCTATAAACATAAACCATAATGATTCCAAGTTTTATTAATTGATTATTAATGGAAGTGCTCCACAATTTACACTGATATTCGTTCGGATTGCTGTGATGTTAACTGGTTAACTGTACTCACCATTTGTCTTAATGATTGCAGATTGTTAATGGAAAATGTCAGTGAAATCAAAACTCAAGTTTATTTAAAGACATCTGAAAACGAAACATTATTTCCATAACTGATAAGTGCTTCAATATTTCGAACAAAGAATGTTTGATCAGCTGTATGTCAACAAGTTACTTGTTATGAAATATCATTTTGGGATCACTTCTTAACCACAATAGTTCAAAGTTGAATAAATAGCGGCGGTTAAAGGTCACCTCCAAAATTTATATGGATCAGCATCGCAATTGTACGCACGCAATATTGTAATAATTAGGCTTTATTTAGAACTTTACCGTTATGCAGTACTTCGCGCTACATTTTTCTTAATTTATCTATCGACAGCCGGTAAGTAATAGAGGCAACTAGGATTCAGTTAACAGGAATACACTTTGATCCACTGTTCACTATACTAACATGAATAAAACCATTATACAGGTATCTAATTTAATTATTACGATTGACTGAATCTAGATGAAACAACGAACAACGAGAAATATCTTCTCGTAACTGATTTTGACACTTTGACAGTTTTGAAATAAGTTGCCAACCTACAGTTTTTTCCAGTGATTTTACCTTGTTGTACAGTGCTACAAGGCTCTTTAGGCGGTCGAATGAAATTGACAGAGGGATATTATTGGTTAATATTTGTGAAATGTATTGGAAAAACGAGATGGTGCTGTTGGTTAAGACTTTCGACACGCACCTGAAGATGTACAACAACGTACAACTATAATATGGGTGGCTGTTGGGTTGCTGCTTGGATTGTTGTCAGACGTAAAATAAGCCCTCGTCTCCACGGGCAATATTTAGCACAACAATTTTTTTTTCACGGCCTGTTTTAACTCCGCCCCTAAGACGGCCCACTGACCACTGGTTTTCCAACGCACTTCTTCTTCTTAAGTGTTGATGGAAATCTGTACATATATACTCAACTCCGAATTTGGCTACGACCTTGGCACCTTAAGTAGCGTCAATCGACTCCTGTAGCGTGCATGCAACAAGACCTGCTGAACACGATATTACCTAAATGCCCCATAGTTTGTGGGACAGTACCACATTTACACTGATTAGCGCCGAAAGTTGAAAATAAACGGTATTTTTTTTTTGACGTACTGGGATGTACTCTGTTGCATTACCAAAGCTTGGCTTAAGACCGAGACTAAAGGGCCATTTAGATGGAGAGAGTTTCTCGATTCGAAGATACGTTTATCGGAAGAACATTCAAAAAGTCTCTTCGTGTAAACATTCACTATTGTCGCCCTGCCCCTTGGGCGACAATTGCCTCGCAATAGAATATATCTGTCTCCGTGTAAACAGAACTACAAATCGAGAATTGTATTTCGAGTTTTTGTGCCAGTCACTACTATGAGTGTACCGTAATAATCAATAGTAAAACCGTAGTAATCACTGAACTCGAATGGCAAATCTTGCACTCAAAAACGGTTCAAACCGATTTGTACGATACTCGTATGAACTTGATAAAATGTCATACGAGATCGTGTATAGACAAGTCGAGAACTCGTAAGCAAAAATCTTCATACTGTATATTTCGCTGTGTAAACAGTCGCAGTAATTTTGCGAATCTCGTATGACATAATCGTAGGCGAGAATTTAGTTCTTGCCTGTATGTAAGCATTATGATACGATAGTCTTATGGCGATTATTGTTTGCGATAGTAGCGTACGATTTTTCGCCAAGAAACGTTCGAGAAACTCTCTCCATCTAAATGGCCCTTTACAAATCCAGTGCGCGATAAAGAATCGCCTGTCCGAACTAGGGCGTGAAAGAAGTGAATTACAAGGTGCTACAAGGATCTTGTAGCGCCTGACTGACATTGACGGGATTATTTTTGATAAACATTTGTAAATGATCAGTTGATCACAGAAATTGTATTAACAAAAGAAGATTGCTGCATTAGTTCTGATTTTGGCCACTTTCTTAAAGAACCTTGTAGAGTTTTACGTCTGTGCCTTTGTTGCCAACCCAACTATCTGTCAAAGTGTCAAGTACAAGTGACAGTGGTAGCGAGCAGCACACGTCTATGCTCATTGTATTATCCATAGATAATACCGTCTACGGCTCAAAAATCAAAATCATCTTTTGAAATAAATATGTAAGCTATTGTATTACAATATACAATATGTAACAAAAACCCTGTTGTTCCTTTAAGGGACGTATAGATTTAACTACAAGCATACCATTTATGAAATTATAATTTAAAAAAACTAAGCATTGGCGAGTCGAGAGGTCAAAATCAAATAACTATTAAAATCGACACATTCAAAAAAATGTTTAGAGTATCTGATTTTACAAGTACATCTTTATTTCGCTAAATAGCCTACGAGCTCGGCGGCTTTCTTTGATGCGTCAGAAGATGCCGCCAATAACTACCGCGGCGCACGGGCCACGGGTCAGTAGCACGTGCCTACCTACCCCTTTACCCCGCCACCCGCCGCCCTGCGAATCACTTCCTTCCTTAGTCTCCCGCGCAGCTTACTTCCGAACGGATGTTATTGTTGACCTACGTAGTGAGTGACTTGTGTTTTGTTTACGAAAACGTTGACCATGTGTTATTCTAAATTAGAATATTTTAATATGCTGATGTGTCTGGGAAAATGTGACTGTAATTATGCAGAAGCACGCAGACTCTACCAAGAACGTTTTCCGAGTCTACCATTACCTTCGGCGATGGCATTCCAAAGTTTGCACATGCGTACCTACAACAATACCGGCAGTGTGCACGGACGAGATCAACATCGAGCTGACGCAGGCAGACCGATGACTCGAGACAGTGACATCGAGGAGCAAGTCTTGGACTTGTTTGAGCACGTGTGGTCCATCACAAACCCGCATGCTATTAAACCAAGTCACTTTCAGCATCGGTGGAGGATAAATGTTTGGGCTGGAATTATTGGTGACAAAATTATTGGACCTTGTTTTTTAGATCAAACAATGAGCGGCGCCAACTAGGTATCTTCGTTTCCTGCAAGAACAGCTGAGTGATGAACTTGACGAATTAGGTCTCCATATCGTGCGACGTATGTGGTTCCAACATGACGGCGCGCCGCCACACTTCACCGGCCCTGTTTGAAGCTATTTAGATGCTGAATACGGAGAGAGATGGATTGGTCGCGGTGGACCCATCATTTGGCCCGCAAGATCACCTGATCTGACGCCTTTAGATTTTTCCTCTGGGGCACTGTTAAGCAACAGGTGTTCAAAAAATCGTGCGATACAGAGGACGAAATGCGTTCACGCATAGTAGCAGCATTTGACCACATCAAGTCCGATTCCTCTGTTCTGCGAAGCGTACGTGAGAATATTATTAGGCGTTGCAACAAATGTGTAGAGGTACAAGGTGGTCATATCGAACAGCATCTCCGTGGCCGTCAAGTAGACATCATAATAATTAAAGCATTAAAATGTAAGTGGGTACATAATAAGGTTTTATGTGACAGACGCGGCGAATTTGTTTTTTTTTTAATGTAGTGAAGTGTTAAGTGTAATTTTAACAATTATCAATTGTGCATAAAAATACCGTGTAAACCAACATTTTCAAAGATTAATTCGTTAATCATAAACAACAGCTGATAAGGTCACGAACTTGTGTAGAAAAATAGGTAGATAACCGGCGGGGGTGCACCGGCGCGGCGGCACCGATCAAAGAGAGTGGCGGGAACGTTATACCTATTTCTGGTTTCGCGTCATCGTTTCATGCAGAATTGCAGAGGTAAGAAATCAGTTAAACATTACAAATATTAATAATTAAATATTTATTTTAATTATTTTTGTTGAACAGTTTTTTATAAATGACTTGCTTTATTACGTATGTATACCGATTCTGAAAACGTGGGTAGAGGGAACAACAGGGTTTTTGTTACATATTGTATAAGGCCGCCAGTAACAATCACAATACCCTCCGTACTACAACGATTCGCACAAGCCTGTATTCAAGAGACAGTGGAATACGGGGGTGGCTCGTGCATGTTCTGGGGCGGCATGTCAATCGACGGCAAAACGAACCTTGTGTGTGTTAGGGATGGGTCATTGACGGTTTTTTGGTTAATGTAATTTAACTGTTAATCATTATTGGTCAACAGGTTAAAAAAGCTGTTAAATTATTAACAGGTTTTGTATGTTCAATCGGTAACGTTCGGAAGTATTCGTTTCGCATACTAGTTGATTCTCAGAAATGAATAAAATTATAATGAAATAATCAGTTGAGCCGTTGACGTAAATTAACAGTTTATATTTTCAACTGTTTTTTTTGGAACTGAGTAAAATAATGACTATTGAACTAATGTGGTTTGTGCGTAGACGTAAATTAACAGCTAATATTTTCAACCTGTTATTTCATTGACGATTAACAGTTACCTCGTTGACGAATGAAAAGTCGTTAAAAAAAACAGTTTATTGATTCAACGACCACCTCTAGTGTGTGTTGTGATTCTCGGATTGGATGTGCTCGCGGGCAAGGGTCGCTGACTGCTCATCGGTACATAACAGAGATCTTAGAGGAGCAGGTTGTCCCTTATGCGGGTTTTGTTGGCAGTGGGTTCACGTTAATGCACGATAACGCCCGCTGTCACACCGCATTAATTGTAAGTGACTACCTGCAAGAAGTTGGGATCCCTGTTATGCGCTGGCCGGCGCGTAGTCCAGACCTGAACCCTATTGAGCACCTTTGGGATGAACTGAAACGGCGAGTACGGGCACGTGATCCTGCCCCTACCACTCTCCAAGACCTCCAAGATGCCGTCGTTGCAGAATGGGACAACATTCCTCAAGAGACTGTTGTCACATTAATTAGGTCCATGAGAGAACGCATGGAAGCAGTCATCAGGGCTAGGGGGGTAACACTAGGTTTTAAGTTGTTTTTATGGACTTTGTTGCAATTTTTGCTAATAAAATAAAATTAGACTTTTTAATCATTTGCATTAGCTTGCTTTTTTATTCCCTGGTAAACAAAAAACCAAATCTATTGATTTATTCTAAAATTTAAATAAATTGCCATTCCAATGATACCTTATAGTCATATGTCTACCGTTGATTAATAGGGTTAAAATGACTGAAGGGAATTCTTAAAGAGGTGCGATTTTTGTGACGCCGAGTGTAGTTACTAGTATTGTGACCCGTAGAGTAACAAACGAGTGAGAACTTAAATATAGGCTCCATATGAAAAGGAAATGAAACAAAAGAAAAACTTCTAATAAAATAATTTAGCAATGAAATGACTACACTTACCTAACACAATTTTTGGCTTAACTGTGATTGTAAGTCTGTAAGTGTGTTTGATAGTGTCTGTATGTATGTATGTATGTATGTACGGAGTTTACTATTTCAGAATTATAAATTTGTCTTCAGTATTATTATAATCTAAGTAGAGTAAGTGTTTTCGAACAATCTTTTTAAATATGTGTGAATTATGTTTCCGAAGACCTAGAGTTACATTAAATTGATTATATATACGGAGCTAGGAAAAAAAGAAATCGCTGGGCAAATTTTGTTCTATATATTGGCTGTTTGTAGACTGTATACTCGTCATAACATGAATCATCATGAATCTGATGACATGGTGTTGCTGAGTCCTTCAATTAGCGGTTTATGGAAGCTCGTTAGGAGATCTGAGGAGTACGCCGTGGCCCATGGGCTCAGGTACAACGCGAACAAAAGTCAGTTTTTGGTATTCCTGCCGCGGAATATAAAAGTCGTTACGGTCCCATCTCTTACACTGAATAGTGTAACGCGTAACAGAGCGACACAGGTAAGTACTTGGGTCACTGGGTCACGGAGGACCTCGCTGATGACGTGGACGTTGAGAGGGAACGAAGGGCGTTGGCTGTCCGTGGGAACATGCTGGCGCGCAGGTTTAAACGGTGCCCGGATGAGGTAAAGTGCACTATGTTTAGGGCATACTACAATAAATCGTTTTATTCGTGAACCCTGTTGGTCAGCAGTACTCAGCGGGCACTCAATGCCTTTTGAGTACAATATAATAATGCTTTTAGGATGTTGTTGGGACTGTCGAGATACTGTAGTGCGTCTGGTATGTTTATGGAGGCTTGGATTGATGGCTTTCCTGCCATTATGATAAAGAGAGCGGCTTCCATATTACACAGACAGGCGAGACAGCTCCAACAGCATTCTGAAAGTAATAGCGGACCGGTTAGACGGTCCATTTCTAAGACACTGGATCGCACTCCACGTGTGTATTTGTTTTTTTTTGTGGTTTACTAACATAGTTCATAAGTACTACTAATACAATTATGGATGATCTGTAATAGATGTTCCGAAATAAAGATATTGTTATTATTATATATTTTAAAGCGTCTGGAAAATCCGGTGGTTTATTATGTTGAATACGTAATCTTTTCTAAATCTTTTCAATGTATAGTTGCCGAATGCTAAGTCTTAGCTTGTCCAGTTCATCGGTCGAAAATCTATATTTTTTACACAGCATAGTTTTTAAAATGGTTCGTTGTGCTCTTTCTGCTTTGATAAGCTGTGGCTTAGCACATCCTCCCCAGATGGATATGCCATATATAATAACTGATTGGCATAACGCGTAGTAGGTTGTGGTAAGCAGCTTTAGGTCACAGACATATCGTAGGTTTCTGAATACATACAATAGTTTTCGTATACGCTTCGATAGGATTGAGATTTGTTTGTTCCAGTTTAGTTGTTCATCTATTTGGATCCCCAAATACCTGACTGATGAACTGATGACGCAACATCGAGACGATAACAATCGCAATTTTGTGTGGTGGGCAAGTTACATGTGTGGGCCCGTACAGTTATCACTTCAGGAGATGATTTAGAAATTCTGTTTATATAGTAAGTAATTATTTTTGTTTTTGATTGATTGAGTGTCAAAAGATTGTTATCTAGCCACTTAGTAACGAGATTAAACTCCTTTTCGGCGTTATCGTTAACTTCATTCCAGTCCTTACCCGTAAAAGTAATGACAGTGTCATCTGCAAAGGTTATTATTGCTCCGTTTTTAGCATCAAACTTGATAAGTCGTCAATGTATATAAGAAATAGAGTGGGGCCCAAAATACTGCCCTGTTGTATACCATATTCTATAGACACTTCCGTACTTGAGTAACTATCAAGCCTAACGACTTGTTTTCTATTGACAGTTAGTCAGTGATCAATTTCGGAGACAGTCCCCTAATACCCTTGCATTCTCCCTTTTTAAGCAGTAAGGGAACAGATACAGTATCAAAGGCTTTAGCCAATTTGTGTAGGTCACCTATATATATTTTTAATATTGTTTAAGAAAAAAATTGTACGTCGTTCTATGGCTTTTCTTAGATTTATTGTTATGGCTATGAAAATAATATAAGTAGGCCTTTAGTCTCTTATCTTCTCAAGAAAATTGTTTTGCGAGACGATTTCACCCGCGATTCGACATGCATTTTAAAGCAAGTAGTAACAATTTTAACGCAGAGTTACCTTTGGGTGTTATTTAGGTAGGTGTGGGTTTATAAAAATAAATCGTGAACAAGAATATATTCATCTTTATTAATTTAACAATCATAAAAATACTCTAGACTATTTTAACAAATAGGTATTTTCGTTGTCTTTATTACCTACAATACACATATTCTTACCTAATTACTTTATTATTTACACAGGCAGATATCTCGGTAATTACCGCCCTTATATAACTAAGTAGATGAAAGCATGTAGTTCAGGTAGGATGATACCAACTTACACTTACACTCTCCCCAATCTATTTCCTTGTTTACTGCCATGTTGTTCTCTTCAACCCTCATTTACTTGCCTATACCAAATGGATTTTGTCCGTTGCTTACTGGTACACACGTAACTTCTAATTATCACTGAAGGTCTACCAGCTCAGCTAGGCCGAGGTGAAGAAAAAAATCCTCTTCTATGGCATAAAATACTGTTTCGCGAATACAGCAACTTTACGTAATAGGTACCTACGTCATATTTCCTAGTTTATACAGGTGGTGAAACATAGTTATTTTATTGACAATTCATAAAATTAACATTAAGATTCCTTACAACAAAAATGTAGTATTTTCAAAGAAATATCATAAGTTTTGCGAAGAATCCAGAATATTTTGAAGTTATCTATTAGACTAGACTTATTTTATATTCTACTTTGGTTTTAAACTGTCTAAAAATAGTGTTATTACTGCATAATCTACTTAAAGCATACTATGATTGCTTAGTTTTTTTTATATAATTAATATAATTCTGTACAATTCAATACGTGTTCTACAGATTTTGTTTCAAAAATGTATAATTAAATAATTTCAATGAATTTGCTACATCAGCGATAAATTCAATTCTCAATATTTAAGATCTAACTGTAACAACGAAGCAGAGCAGGTAGGTAGGCACTTATTTACAAGGTTGAAAGCACCACTACAAACTTACAGAATATTAAATATTAGTAATCTTGTATTTTGTACTTGTCAGACTTGGAATGGTGAACCAAATGCTTATAAAATTAATATTACACGATTAAAGTTCAGTGGTTAATTCGTCTTGGGGCCGCCTCGACATTTCGAAGAATTCATCTTCTAGCCAGACGCTTTCCCTCCTAACAATCGGTCTTCTTTCCCAAGGGTCGGAAAGGACGATGGTCTCTCTTTCTCTCTCTACTTGGGAGTAGCTAGGCGGTCTGCCAGCGTCACTCCACTCGCACTCCATCTCCTTGTCTATGATATTGCTGTCATATGACGTAGGGGAATACGAAGGTGGTTTGAACGTCGAGAAAGATTGCTGTGTTGTTTCCGAGTCGGAGCCTTGGCTCGGTGGGGCGGGGAGGAAATTAACTAGCTGGCCTTCTTGTTGTGCACCCACAGTTGTGCGGCTGTACCGCTTTAGAATTCTGTAACAAACATTCCGTGTTTCAAGTAGGGTAAGACATACCTAATAGGCAGGATAACAAAAGATAATTAGGGTAGATAGGTACTGTGGGAGAGGTGCTTCAATGAAATATATCTTTGGAATTAAAATAATAATTATTCACGGAATCGTATTACGTTTTTTTCTTCATCATGACATACTCCAGTCAGTTCCAAAGATAATACCTACATTATAAAGTATAAATGAACAATTCAGCTCTCGTCACTGACTTCTAATTTTCTAATATTCTTAACGAACACGAACTAGAAAAAAAAGAAGGACGCCGTGCCACGCGTATCGAAATTGAAGCACTCTAAGTAGCCGGACCGTTTGTACAAATATGCCTCACGCACACATTTACATCATAAGGTGCCATTACGCGGCACTCCGGCGTCATTGTAGGTACTGTTTACGTCGAGTAATAACCTTTGTACGTATTTTTCTGTTCCTTTCTTCTTGTCTGTTTATATATGTGTGTACATAAATGGTTAAATAAGTAAATAAATAAATAAATAAAATAATGCCTTCTTGTGTTGTGAAATGGTGTAAAAATAATTGTATATCCCAGAAAGTGTCAAGGAATAACATATCACAAGTAAGACACTTATTTACACACGCACACACACACATAGATCGGCACGGTGCTTCACTTTCGATATGCGTGGCGCGGAGTCCTTTTTTTTCTAGTCCGTGAGTACGAATTAGGTAGCGTTTGTTTTATATCATTCAACTTTATACTATTCTAGGATGCATGGTAAAACTATGCAGGTTAAAGACTCTTCTTACAGTACCTACATATGCGTCAGACATAGACATGTTAAAACTGAAGATCATAAATTAATGTGGCATTGTTTGCTGCCAACGACTATTTGAGAATGGTGGAGAAATAGGTACATACTTACGTAAGTATTCCAGTCTCTTCTACGTAGAAGTCTAGAAGAGACTAGACGATACATACTTATCAACATTTATTTTTTATTTCTTACTACCTACATAAGTGCAATGTTGCAAAAGTTATAACAACTGATGCAAAGGACAAAAGATATTCACAAAAAATACAATACACCAACCTTTCAGCCCAACTCGCGAGTCGCGGCCACTCATCCGGCACAACGGGCACCTGCTGCTTGTTCAACAATATCAGCAACTTGGCCAGATCGCTCAGGATGCAACTGTAACAGAAGCTAATATTAGACCTCACTCACTATCTCAAGTATCTAACGAAAATAAACACCGCGCTGCAGTGTTGAGGCACTGTTAGGAATGTGTTTTTGTGGGTTAGGTGGGTACCTCTGTCAACAAACTCGCTTGCTATGTTTTAGAGCAGTGTTGTAACCTCTTTATATCGGTCTGTTGATTCCTTTGCTTTGATACAGTAGCATTGCAGATTTGCAGTGATTGCATTATGAAAGAAGTAATAGGTACTGTGGTATAATGAAACCTCCTTTTGTTTATGTTATACTTACCGCTACCTATTAAATTAGAGGTAGAGCCGGTACGGTATGCTTTCTATTGTCAAGTTAGTTTTACTGGGTCCGTACACATCTGTTTTCGTGAACATGCAGTCTCGATGCTTGTTCAAAACTTTAAAGGTATTATAATAAATACTGAAAATAACTGCAAGTTTTTTTATAATATTGAGTAAAGTTAGTGCCTCGGTCATCCGTCTAAGCCCCGGACCTACAATGTAAAGCCACTGGCCATGTCCCAAGACTCCAATAAGCCTTTCTGTAGTCAGTAACCTTATAAAAGTCCTATATTCATACCTGTAAGCCATAGCAGCATCATTGTTGCCAAGCTGATAAAGCTCGCGCACTTGGTTCCGCGTGTGGTTCAGGATCGCCAGCAAGGTGTAAGCGTGGGGCTGTAATGATAACAACAGTCTTATCAATGCTTAGGTACTTAAGTCGAGAGTTGAACAGTGTAACCTGGCCGTTAATGAAAGCGTTGCTTGTAAAGAACAACAGAACATTTTAATCCATTTCTATATTTCACAGTATGCGAACATAATGTTGGCCATTTGTAATCCTCAACTAGAGCAAATGATGAAATGGTAGAAGAAAAGTAGGCTTATGACATATCGTGCGATTATAATGTGGGCGTTGATAAATCTCCTGATTTCTTAACGTTTTATAGCTAACTAGGTTCATTCATTTTTTATCGTTTATTGGTTCTGTCTCTCACTCTGTGATTATGATTATGTAATTTATTTATTCGGAAGCCCACATCCACCTTTGAATATTTCGTAACAGTAAACTTTATTTTACCTGCAATTGATTGGTTTAATATGTGTGTGAGTTTTTGCAGATGTCTGATATAAAGTAGCATAAATTGTTTTGATTTAAATATTGAGCTGTTGTTAATGTTGTTATGTAATAGAAACAAGAGTGAAAAACAATTGAATATCATAAGAAACAACTGTCGAGCCTTTACTACAACGTTAGTAACGCAATTATATCTGAGTTATATTTGTGTAAACCGCTTTTTAATTGGCGCTGATGAGTTTAACATAACGACTGTGATTTATATTCAAATGCGAAGCCGCGTTTCAAAGTTGTTCTCACTTTTATGAGCTCGTTTTGGTACTTTGTTTTTGAATGAGATCGATGTTATTTTAGAGACATTTTATCCATGAGGGCAGTCTTTTTATACCAACATTCTGTCATTTTATGTCGTAGCATAGAACTTACTTAACTTGATATTTTTGCTGAGCTTGCTTCTTATTTATTGCGTGTTTTTGAGCTTAAAAAATAAAAATACGTAACAGAGCACTCTTTTAATTTCATTGCTGTTATGTCTAGGAATTCGAAGCATATGAATAAATAGTAAATGGAAACAATAGTAACTTACTCGCAAGCAGTCCAATTGTTTGTGGAACTCCCGCAGTCGCGTGTCGTCGTCGTGGTGAGTGCGCTGCGGCAGCGGCTGCGGCTGCGGCTGCGCGCGCGTTTTACTGCGACACCGCGCGTATGCAGCCACCGCTGCCACCAGTGCGATGCATGCTGCCACCCCGCAAGCACCGCCCACTATAACCTGCCATGTAGAAAGAGATATATATTGTTAGTTATACGTATATGGTCTAAAATAATGGCCTAATTAATACAGAACAGATGGCCATACACCTTTTACACTACTTGATGACCCGGCCTGACCCTGCTTCTTAGCATGAAATCCTACATAATCTCTGCTGAACATAGGCCTCATTCTTGCAAGCCTATGTTCAACGAAGAAACTATGAAAAGCTGGTATAAGAGCAAGTGTTGTGTGGCATAGGACTTGCCACTTGAACCTCTTTATGATGCTTTCAACAATTTTATTAAAACTGAATCCTGCATACATGCAAATGCTGTTAATAATAACCTCATAAATAAAACAGTTGTAAATTAACCTGATAAAATTGATTGCTTCATTCACTCTTGATTCGACCTAAAATCGTGAGCACGACATCGACATAAAACAGGTAAGTTAACGGCGATTGTCTACTTGATCCCTTACACTAACAATTTGCCAATAGCAGAGTAGGGACCATAGCTTATATCTATGGTAGGGACCATTTTTAGATTGTAAGTAATGTGGGCGAGAACATCATTATGGGTGTTTGAAGGGGGCAACCGAACAGAACTAAACGTACACAGGCCAATGGCAGACGGCGTAGGATTTAAATGGTTTAATGACGCCATTGTCATCTGTCAGTGTGAAAGGAATAGCTTCAAAATCAATCATGTTATGCTCTTATTTTGCACGATTATCATTTTAGAAGTTGAGAAAAGGCAGATAATGATTTTCCAAGACCTTTACGTTCCTTACAGCCTATGGCCTAGCTACATAATATTATATGTTACTGCCCAAGAATAACTAATCAAAATATTTTAAGGGAGCACTGAATGATAATGTCGTTGCTTGGTAGAAATATCGATCAGAGTAAAGTGGTATAGCTGTTGGAAGCAGTTATTACAGCCACTTTGCCAATTAAAGGATATCCGGTTGTAATTGAAAATATAATATAAATTAAATTCGTTATTGTTTCTTTCCGCGAAACAACGACGTAAATGTGAAATGAATTGGAAACTCCTGCAGTTCTGCGTATGATATGTTATATCTGCGTATCTCAGGCCTATTGCACTTTGAGAACCTATACAACAAGTTGCTTTTTAGCTTATAGAGGTATGAGGAACAGGGTGTAAAGTTCACTCAAACCTCCATAGAAAAGGGAGGATCCTCCGACCAGACGGGTGTCGTGTCTGGTGGGCAACTGCCCAACGGTTGATGTCGGGATGTTGTATATATGCTAGTTGCGCGGTAAACTCTGCTTGTGCGATGTAGGATTTTGCGTGACGTCAGTATGACGCGTAGCTCGCATGTGGCGTTTGTAGATGCCGCTACAAGCTGAATGTATACAAAATACTCCTTCGATTTTTTGTCAGTGAAATTGCTAAAACTTGTGACACGTGACATGGAGCATAAAGCTGAAAGTCGTTAAATCGCGATGCAATGTTAGCACCCGATGCTACAAGCAGCGAATGCTCCGGGCTCTATTATATACTTGTGGTTATTTTCAATTGACGCCACAGACATGTAACGTAATAGCACCTGCTACAATAGAGTCGTTTATTTATTTAGTAGGTATAACATTGTGCGCGTATAAGTATAATAATAATAATAATAACCCCACCGCTGTATCTTTACGTTGACGTCGTGGTGGGGCTTGCGAGCTCCTGAAGTCTAGGTCTGTACTGGTAGAGTTTACTTTGCCGAAACAGGTCTAGGGTGAGGAGCCAAACCAAGAGAGATACAGAAACCCACAGGGCAGCATGTGGCGAGCTGTTGGGCAGTAGCGACCCCACGGACCCTATCCGCCGGGAGAAGTCTTGTTCCTCACCTATGGCTTGCCTTAATGGGCCGGCTGGAGTGAACAATGATGAGGAACAGAGGTCCCACCTCTTTCTTGCCTTTATTGGCCGGCTTGAGTGGAGATTCGCAAGAGCAAACGTGCTCGGAGGAAGGAAGTATTTCAGTAAGTGCTGGTAGGGATCTTGACCATCTTCCGGGCTCTGGGATTGTTCTGATAGCCGTGGAATACCTCTCCACTCCTCAAGCACCTCAGGAAGTGTTGCCTTCTTGTCGCTACGTCACTGTGTGCTAGCGACGGTTTCCGGGGGCCCATTATTGAGTGTGCAAGTCACCCCATGCCATTTTATCCGTGTATATAATATAAAACATTGATCAGGCAGGGTCATAGTCCTTCCATAGTTCTAGGTAACTAGTCCACTCTAGGCACCCAAACCCATAGTCCAATATCGTTTTTTCTATATCCTGCAATAGTCCAACATCAACCGGGGGTTGTCCTTGGGTGAACTTGCACAGTGCATACAGGGATAATCACCGGCTTGAGCTTCATTTCCTTTACTTATAGATTCTAACGGGCCTCTGCGAGTTGGCTTCGGCCCCTCGTATGCCTACCAAAGGTCCGGGGCCTTATGGTCCCGAGATACGCGAAAAGCTTAAAAATAATAATAATAATAATTCTTTATTTCACCAAAAACAGTAATTACAATTTGATTCAAAGATAATGAGCAAATAAGGCTTATAACTAGGTCATAATAATTTAAATACTGTGACTCCTAAACTAGGTGTATGTGCCTGTGTCATAGGAGTCAGTCATTCTCCGTAACAAAAAAAGCCATATTATAATAAATCAGGACGTCTCAACAATGAGTAAATGGTGTAAAAGAAAACAGGATATAATTTATGAAAAGAAAACAAAATGAAAAACGTTTAACTGTGTGGTGAGGTGAATAAATGTAGGGTTTGTGTGTATGTGTAGTGTGTGAGTGTAGGATGTGTGTGTGTACCTAGTGAGAAAGAATGGGATGTAACCAGTACACATTCGTTTAGGGTTAGACTGAGAATTTTAGTTCATTATCATTGTAAATTACCCAGCAGAAGATCCTCAGTGTTGTCGTAACTTAGTGTTTGGAGATAATCTATAAGTAAGTTTATGCATTGATATTTCGGGCACGAATAAATTTTTATCTTTTTATTTAGGAAGTTGTAGATTTTAATGCTAATAACGTAGAATTGACGCTTGTATGTACCTTTTTTTTTTTTTTTTTTTTTTTTTGGGTGGGAAATCATCAAATGACGTCTCCCGCTCTGGGCGGAGCGGAAGGGCGTGTCAGACTCTTACTGACTAAAACCCACCCGTGTTCCTTCAGTTGCCTGTGCGCCAGGGCCACGGTAACTCTTTCGAACAATCCGCGACCCCGGCAGACGCTTGTATGTACCTGCGTATGTATTTATGTCTGTGTTTAATAAGGGCAGAGAAACGAGGGTAGAACAGTTCATTGTACCAAAGCTGAAATTGTAATTAACATTCATACTTCAATCACGGACCTAGGTCCGTGACTACAATAATGGAACTTTCAAAATAAGTATGCATATATCCTTTGATATACATAAAAGATAAATCAACATTTTCATGATCCTATATTTGCCCTTAGTATACCAATAAAGAATATAAAACTGAGATTGACGTTCATGGAACGAATATCTTTTAAATAAATAGCATTAAACTATTTTAGTCTGTTCAATAGCCGCCATAAAAATTCTGAGTGCAGAATCATCATTTGGATGATGACTATTAAAATGATTTAGATTGCATGTAGCTACCCACCACAGACCACATCTGTACCGCGCATCAAAGCCGTTGCATCATGGTGTTTTAATCTGTAAGACGTTGAACTTTGATTTTCTGGCATTTGATAAATTGGGCTAATATAATTACAATATATTGATGTATAGCCTATTTAAGTACTAACCAAGTAGACTACGGCTTAGATACGTTTATAAGTTACGACTTATGTGAGTGTTTCCAAAGCGACATGTCTATGTATAAGAATGCCACATGGCGATATCCTGGGGCCTAGATTATTTCCTCTTTGGTACAGTATCAGTAGGCAGGACTTCCTGGAAGTTCAAAGACCTGATTTGTGTCTAGGGTACGATATACTGGACTGTTTAGAGACAAGTTGTCATCCGCAGAGTCCAATAGTTGTGCGCATTCATTCAAGAAGTCGTATATTACTCTAGAAAGTTTGACATACCTCGTTATAAGTCTGCGCCGGGTAGCACACCCTACCCATGAGGTGGTCATCATGGGCCCAGGACTCGCGGCTGCCGGCAGGACAGTCGTGTGCGCAGGTACCTCCCGGCCAGATTAGCAGACGAGCGCACTTCACGCACCCGTCTGCGGCGCAGCGAACGCATTCCGTACCACAGCCTGAAAATATGACTAGGTGGCTAAAGTTTATCAAGTCTTTGGCTTATTTGCACCACAAATCACTAACTTCTAATAATTAAACTTTGTAATATTTCTGACAATCGTTTGAAGATGACAGAGACAGAATAATGTTTTAAATTGTAAATAAATAAGTAAATGTTTAGCGTTAAACGCATTTGTGGTACAAGCGGGCCTGAGTGCCCGTTTGTGCGTAGTTTGCATAGTTTGCAAATATCAATCACTATTGAGTAGCGTGGTCGGTGTTAGAGGGCTGCCTTTTGATTTTGGAATACACAAAGGCGAAGAATTTTTGTGCAATCGAACCAGTGGAGCTCAAAACACTACACCTTCACGGTGCACCACATACCTTGTGTGGATAGACTTTTTGCTCGTCGTATTTGTGCCATTGTCTTGGACAAAAAGTGCACCAAGGTTTTCGTTGAGGTTACCTCTAGCATGCCATAGGCCAAAGCAAGTGGGTGAAGTGATATTTTATAGATAGTTGAATTTCTTCATGTAAAGTAACTATTTTTGCTAATATTACCGGTATTGTACAAAGTGCATGGAGAGTGGATCCGGGGATAAGCCTATAACTTTTTTCTTTTTCTCAAAAATAGAATGTGGATTGAATATGAAATGGAAACACTGCCTGAGTAAAGGTATTGCTTACTTTTTACTTTAGGAGTCAACTGAGCGCGTTGGAAGTTCCAACATTCCAAAGTTCACTTTTTATGGAAAGATTGGATTTATGTTTTACATCGATTTAAAAGTATCTTCAATTCTTCAGTTAAAGAGTTTACTTTACTCGGAACTGAATATTCAGTTTATACATTTTCTAAGGAGATTTCATTGGAGGGAAAAGTGCCGAAAATTAAGTAAAGCAAAAAACGTAATTGGAAAGCTTGACTACAAGATGATGAAGTTTTCACGGTAGCAGTAACTTAAAACCGTAAACCAATAGGATATAAAGGTTTGCAAGAAACAAACTACATCCTGCTTGAGGCAAGGCGAATGTACCTACACTATATAGGTACAAGTGTACGCTCGTGAAGTTAATTCCTATTTTTGTGCACCACTAAAATACTGACCGTCAGCTTGACAAGCCTTACCATAGGCAGTAAGTATATACATGGCTGTTTCAGATTGTCTCGAAATTAAACGTGACGAGCGTTAACTTGAATATTTCGCTACGGCGGCGGTATTGAAGTCAGATCCATTATAGTTACCGGCATATAAGTTGGCCAAAGATTTTCGTAGTGGAGGAAGTCCGCACATGTAAAAATGTATGAAATTGTGCGTGCGCGAACTTCCCCCACTACAAAATCTTTGGCCAACTTACGTGCCGGTAACTATACCCATAGTTTTCATCCTTCTTTATTTTGTTGCTTGCTGCGCTTAGTGCATCGAGTTCTTACAAGACCTTCATTTTTTGTACACCAACGAGGTCTACGTAACTCGCAGGTATCATGGAATATTTCGAATTTCTATGCTAATAAATGGTACCATGTTTGGGCGTAATGTATTCATGGCGATGCACGACGCTTATTTGATTGCTCGGTTCAAACGCACACTGGTGAATGTGAAATTTCACCTCTCCTACTCAGCTCGGCATCGCCATACAAAGTCATTAATGTTTATAATTTATGTTGGTAGGGGGTCAAACCGGGTCATGGCCATCCGGATGGTACGGGGATACCGCACGGTCTCCTGCGAGGCGGCGAGCCTCCTTGCCGGATTGCCGCCGTGGGATCTGGAGGCAAAGGTCCTCGCGCACGTTTGGGAGTGGCGCGAGGAGGCGAAACGCCGGGGCGTAACTCCGCTGCCGCGAGAAATCACGGCACAGCGGACAGAGCTCCGGCGGGATCTCATGGCGGCATGGAGAGTGCGACTGTCGTAACCTAGCGCAGGGCACGCCACAATTGCGGCGGTAAGACCCCTCTTTGAGGAGTGGCTTGAGAGGCGCCACGGCGTCCTCACCTTCCGCCTGACGCAGGTCCTCACCGAACATGGCTGTTTCGGGAGGTTCCTGTTTCGAATAAGGCGGGAGGAAACGCCCGGGTGTTACCATTGTGTGGATCGACCGGAGGACACGGTGGAGCATACGGTGGAGGTCTGCCCGGCTTGGGCGGAGCACCGCCGTGTCCTCGTGGCGGCGATCGGCGGCGGCGACCTCTCGCGTCCGGCCCTGGTTCAGGCCATGGTACGGAGCGAGAGGGAATGGGAAGCCGTCACCTCCTTCTGCGAAGCAGTAATGCTCGCGAAGGAGGAGGCGGAGCGCGAGAGGGGCCGCAGGAGGAGGAGACACCCTGGGCGTCGGGAGTCGATTGCCGACTCCCGGCCACCGTAGGCGCGGGCTTGCGGACGGCGAGCAATGGGCAGCTCGCCGTCCGGTAAGGACCAGGCCCGGGTCGACGGCGCGTCGTGTTCCACGCGCGCCTCAAAGAGATGTCAGCACCATTGACGGGGTCCGATAGGACCGATGCCTGCCGGGGTCGCGGATTGTTCGAAAGAGTTACCGTGGCCCTGGCGCACAGGCAACTGAAAGAACACGGGTGGGTTTTAGTCAGTAAGAGTCTGACACGCCCTTCCGCTCCGCCCAGAGCGGGAGACGTCATTTGATGATTTCCCACCCAAAAAAAAAAAAAAAAGGGGGTCAAACCGCAGCGCTGACCGAAAAATGCCAAAATCAACCAGCAGATGCGGAACTTACGTAAGAAAACATTATTTTATGGTTACATTGGAAATGTAGGACTTATAAGCGCATTAATTTGCATATTAAAATGAGTTTATGAGCGGTTTACTTAATATAGTAGAACATTAAAAAGTTTACCGCTTGCTTTGAAACGAATGAAACAAAAGCTCGTCAGCGTCTAAATGTCAAGCTTTAAAGCTCGCTCTTGGCATAAAGTTACCCTTACTGCTTACTGGTACATTATACGAAAGTAACTTACGCTACGGGTTCACTTAATCCCCCGTTTCTGAAGCAATGACTTTGAAAATCGATTTATATTCAACTTCAGTGATTTGGATCGTATTTCGATACTTTCCAAAGGGAAAGCGCGCGCAATATGCGATTAGTGCGCTGTTCAATTAACGGGACCGATCGGACGAGTAGACACATTACTGTGTTTTGTTTACATTACGTGCATAATACCGCTCCTGTGCACTGCGCTGCATGATAGGCAATTCTGGCGATCGGCACTTTAGTGTTCGCTACTAATTATCGTTTGGACTAGCACTTAGGAAGTTTGATCTATTTGTCAATTGGCGGTGGGTCGGGATTCTAGACTACCAATGCATAAGTGCATACCAATGCTGGTTGGTTTCTTTGAAATGGCTTTGTTTATGTTACCTAGAAAAAGGTTACCGTATACTTTGAACTTTGCTATAGTGAGTGGGAGTTTGTAAGAAGGCCAAGAGGCACTGGCGAAGTTATTGTGAAAGCTGAATTGAAAATAATAAAATCCCTAAATAAAATAAACTTCATCAAAGAAAATACCGAGTTTCCTAGTTGTCTTAAGTGATAGTAACAAATCACATGTGTATTCAAATGTGATGTGGAAAGGCCGGACATTGACATAACTTCAAAAATTAATAGTTATTTCATTTGAAATAATATTGATGAGGCCATTTATAACGGTCGATCAAATTACCGGTTATTGCTTATTTATTTTGGGGTATGATTGATCATTGTATTCATTTAGGTAATCAATTTCATTGGATTTACACAGTAAATGTCAGTGTTTTTTACATATCATGTTTAATTGAATTCATTATCTCACATCAGCCTTTTCCCTTCAACTCCCCTCTACTCCCTCCCTCCTCCTCTCTCTTCTCTTCTCCTTCTAGGATCGTAATAAGGTAAGTTAGTAATCACATCGCTTTCCTTTGCGGAAATGTTTTCACGATGACGGGAACTTGGGTGCAGCCTGTTCAAGTACAATTGGCGTGAAAGATATGAGAACATTGACACCAGTGCAACAGTTGCAGTCTCTGTGCTGCAGAAAATAGAAATCTTGTTTTCTTGTAGTGATTTAGTTCTCATCGACTGTTTACATCACAATGTTTGGAAAGTTAAGATCTAATTAATGTCTTCCAGTTTCTATATACAGGGTGGTAGGGAAATCGGCGCGCAACTTTTTATTATAGATTCAGACCTACATGATTCTCAACCACCCTGCGTAGAAGTTTTTAAACAGTAATTTAAAAAAAAATTGCTGTTCCATATATTGTGACCGCGTAGGTTTTGCACTTTTCTATGAAACAGCAAATAATTTTTTTGATAACCGATGAAAATTTTCTACGCTAGGGGGTCTAGAATCATGTGCTGAATTCAAGTTTGCGTGTCGACGTCCCTGCCACCCTGCGGGGTAATTACGTAACACACTAATAGTAGGAATGGGTTTCATTTTGACAGTTCAACAACATTCCTTGCGTTATTTACGTTGTTGAGCAGACAAATTTTTAGAACATATGAAGCAATGTATTAGCAATAGGCTTCAAAATGATTCAGATTGTGATAGATAGTTTGTTACGTAATTAGGGTGCTGTTTATAAAAATTGAACTGATGTCATTTTTGGTTCGAATGTGATTCGGTCGTGTGAGAAATGTTGGACGTGTGACATTTCTATATATATAAGCTAAAAAAGTACGTAAAAGACTTCGTAATCATGTTGTCTATACCACGCAGCTTTTACCGTGTTACTTATAATTTCTTAAAGTTGAAGAGAGGCGACTAAATTCCAGTAAAAAATTAGTAAAATTTAAAAGTAGCTAATTAGAGAATCATTTGAGTTTCAAGTAGGAACATTGCGTGTTTTGTGATCGTGTCACGATTATTTGAGTAAAAGGCGTTAACTATTCATGTTTAATACGATAATTAAAACTGTAAGTAGGTTCAGGAGAAAGCGACGTATTCTTGCAGTAGAAACTAGGGCTAAATACTTGTGACTGATTATCCACTGACGCACGTAGGACCGTTTCCAATCAATTTTATTAATTACTAGCTTCTGCACGCGACTTCGTCCGCGTGAAATTTCTTGTTTTATATCCTTTGACATTTGGCAATACTGTAGCTTCCCATTCGGAATTGGATTAGTAGTTCTTAAGATTACCCCCTCCATACAAACTCACAAATTTTACCTCTTTATAATATTAGTATAGATATTTCCTACTAGAGATATAATACATATTTGACAGAAATTAAGATAGAAATAATGTGAACATGATTGATAGCTAAATAAACGGACGTCCTTTCCTAATTTTGCTTGCTATAAATAAATCTAAACTTAGTAAATCGTTAGTTAGTATTTGAGGTTCATTAATTCTGAAGAGATTAATGATAACGGGGGTTACTCCTTAATTCATATTTCATTTCGGTGTTATAAAGGTCTTTAGAATGGATGTCTAGAAAATTTGGAATTGGACACTGATGGAGGCCTAATTGATCCACGAAAAGGTAAGATCTATTGGCTGCAATCTTATTAATATCTTTGTTAAATGAATGCTTGCATCACGTGTAAACTGATTTGGTGATTACAGTGTTTTTAGTATTTTTATCTCCTATTACCAACTTCGAAAGTACAGGATCGTTGTGGATAGTTTGCTATTCTTTCAACACACCTCCTCCTCGATCCTGCACTTTCTCTTTCTTTCCTGTACATCAAGATAGTGGTGATGAAAATAATCCCCCCTATTTAGGATGATGATCATTAAGAAAATTACTTTCTCACTGGTCCGTTTTTTTAGATCATTAATTACTAGTGATCTCACATATTTTCACTATCCTTATCATTTCATCGTTCACCCTGGAACTTTTGGCCATGGGTCAACATTGTACTCAGAGATAAGCAACAACCCTAGTCATAGTAATAACTTACCTACGGTCATGGCAATTAAAATATCGTTGATGTTTTGCGCATACTTTTGGACCAACTACTTTTCCGAAAGCTTTGACCCTCGGAAACTCTTGAATAGTGTTGACTATTGACTAAAATATGAGGATCCTTCTTGCCTTCTTGAATTCTTTTTTTTTTAAGTTACATGGCGTCTCACTGCTGGGCAAAAGCTTCCCCTTTTTCCTTCCAAATCTCTCTGTTTTGAGCGATCTCTAGCCATGTTGGCCCGGCAAACATGATCAGATCGTCACACCAACTTCGCCGCGGTTTAACTCGACGGCGATGCAGGCAGTCAGTAACGATCTTTGCCCATCTCTTGTATCCGATAGCTCTTAAACGGTAGTAGTAATCCGGGACTCACTCACGTGTGTCGTTAATGGCGAGGGGCGCGTCGGCGGGCTGCAGCTGCGCGCTCGCCGACGCCGTCAGCAGCACCGCCAGCGCCACCAGCGCCGCGCACGTCATCGCACACCGCTACTCATCGTGACTGCAGAAGAAAACAAAGTAATGAATGACAGAGCACCCAAAGATCAAGAAGGCACCATGGGTCACCTATTCTTCGAGAGTATTTATTTTTTATTTAGTGATTTAATAACACTTCCAATGACACCTGGTTTGTCAAAATACGACGAATATTTTAGGAGTTATGAGGGAGCAGATGAACATACATAAATAGCCTGTTAAAGTCATAACCCTCTTTTGGCTTCGCCAAAGTCGGGTAAAAATATTCTTCCCACCGACCGCCACTTGCAAAATTGTCTAAAAACAAAGTGAAAACAATCTATCTAAATGAAATAATAGTGCATTAAAAGTGACTGTGTACCAAACACTAAATACAAATCTAAAAAAAAACTTGACTTAAAGGCGTCAACAGCCAGGTAATTATACTGCAAAAAAAAACCCGGAAGCACAAGGGTTGGCCTACGACAAGCTGGACCTGGAGGGGGCGTAGGTATCAGATGCATGCAGGCAGTCCAGTGCCGGCCGTTATGCTGATGCTTGGGGAGGCCTATGTTCAGCTGATGACGTCTTCTGGCTTAATTGACGGTGATGAATTGGGAAGAAAATCATTATGGTTAATTGCGATATCTACAGAGGTAACGATATATTGGGGCTGTGTACTTAAATGCGACCCTTTCATGGTTTGGTGTACGTTGTTCGTACACCAAAACCTATAAGTGAGTTTAATATGTATAACAGCTAGAGAACCTTTCACATCGCTATAAGCTTAGATAGGAGTAACGAAAGTACTGTAGCAGTTCTTAATACTTGTTACCGCTAGATACTAAGGAGTCGATCGCAGTAATGTGTGAAATTCATAGCTAATTATGTGCTATAAGTAGTAAGGCGTTGCTACATCAGCGCCTACGTGCGTCTTATTAACATTTTCTCAAGTCAACGCTCACAACTTTCACGGAATGACAAGCGGCTCTATGTTGTTGTGTTGTGGGCTGCCATAGTTACTAAGTTACGTAGGCTGAATTTAGGTACTTCTCGTAAGTGCTCAAAATGTAATGGGGAATCTGATACATCACATGGGACAGCCTAAAATTGATAGTGTCGAGACAGTGGTTACGGAGAAAGAGAAAATTCTTCGAGACGAGGATTACATTTTTTTTTAGCAATTAGCAAATGATATCGTAGTAGATAACCTCTTACTACGATGTAGGTTGCTGAATCTGATGATATTATCGTGACTCTATTTTTAACGAAACAAAAAATATGGACAACGAGAAAATAAATACTAGACGATGCTGTAGAAAAGTTCAGGTTGACTTTAAATAAAGTTGTTTTGAAGTAATACTCGTAGTTATTAATAAAAGTACATTTCATGGTAATGATAAAGTACCAAGAAACTTAAAGAGCAGCATATAAACTTCACTATAACGGTTTTCATGACATCACTTTTGTGAGAAACAAGTAGGTAATGTCACTTGAATTTGAATATTCTGCCTTTATGAGTAATACAAAACCAGAGATTTAGTTTCTTTGTTTACTCGTAAAGTTAAAGACAAACATAAAATAAAACTGTTAAATCGTAATCGTAACTTTAAAATCTTTGATGGCAATAAAAGAAATAAATTTCTTAATACGTGGCTTACGTTTAAGTCGAGTAACTCACCGAATAGATTCCGTACACGCAAAACCATTAACTTTCACTACATAACATAATATCACGCCTGTAACCCCCGAAGGGTTCTAAGGCAGAGATATACCTATAGTACACCCAGATTTCACCAGTTAAGTTTTAAGTCCCATGTAATAGAGGGCGAGCCTATTGCCATCAGTCGGGCACAAATCCAGACTCCGGGCTGCTACTGAGAAATTTCAGATAGAAAAACCCAATAACACTTTACCCAACCTGGGAATCGAACCCAACACCTCATGCTCAGCTAGCGCTTGGGACCACTAGAGAACGAGGAAGTCAGTAACTTTAAAATCTTAATGGCAATAAAACGAATGTTCTTAATGCGTGGCTTACGTTTAATTCGAGTAACTCACCGAATAGATTCCATACACGCAGATCTATTAACTTTCACTATGTCGTATTAAATATGTAATGTTCGCAATGACTACATCTATTGCAGTTTCACGAGGGTGATCATTACGGCTAACCGGTTTTAGATAGCTCTCATATTTTTACTACACGTTCTTAAATTGCTGAAGCTTCTTTATCAGTAATCTCTTTTTTATATGGCAAATGGCATTGGCTGTTTCTGTTATCACCGTTGATGACAGACTACTTATACCAATGAAATATAAGTATATATTATTGGATATGAAACCACTAACAATGCCCGTTATTAATTCCGATGAATAATTAATTGTCCTGTTTATAAACATGAAAACGTAGTATTGTTTGTAAGTACGTTACGTTTTGACGCTGAATGACAAACTGCCACACTTAACTTGCTAAACAAGGTAACGCTACTGAAAACTGAAAATATTACCTACTGCTTCAAATACACTGAATGGTGAAATATGGAAATGTTGCCGATATCGTTTTCTCATGATATTAAACTTACTGGTTACTCTGCTTATAATTTAGGCATAGAAACAGATAATTCTTAACCGTCAATCAAATAAACAGTAAATTATCATACGGTACCTAACACAATACCTACAAATAGTTATAATTATCATGTCAACAATATACTGCTTTATAATTTTTTATCAATATAATTTATGTCCATCACGGCTTTAATGAGGGCGTTCACTTTTTGCAACTGCACACCAGAGAATAAAAACTCACTTTTATTCCTTGTACAAAACTTCTTTGAAACGTCCATAACATAATGAAATCCTTATAACGACGCGTTGGTCGATGACTGGTGAGTCATGGACTCATGGGCTATTATTAATGCCGGCCAATGTCCTTTTTAACAAAAAAATCCGTGCCTTAATTATATTATTTGGCCGTATGGGATGTGGGTCAGACGGTCTCGCCCGTCCGTCCGTCCGTCCGTCTGTCCTCTCGGTGTAACAGTATGACGAGTTTGCAAATCAGTTAACATTGGCATTCGATAACCGCCACTGAACGAGACTCCTCCCACACGCCACGTGTTTTCAATATTTATGTGCTGTTTGCTTATTTACTTGTTTGTTTGTCAACGAAATTGTATGTTGTTTGTAGCCATTTGTAACCTAGATTTTTGGCCTTGATTCAGTACTTAATTACACGTATTATCATATTCCTAGATACGTCTATCTCTCGAAACTTGATCGAAATCCGTTCAGCAGTTTTAGAGATTAGTGCTCTCAAACAGACGGACGCGGTTAGAGATGCAAGATTACGCCTGTTGCCAGCCGACTCGATGAAGCCTTTCTATCGATATGCATCGGTATATATATTCGATTCATCATAAATCAACAGCTTTCTAATTTGATTGCTCAGATCAATATGTCTGAATGTTTGATAAGGCTTGGGTAATAAATACCTGCGGTTCAGATAGTAGGTAGGTACTCACACGGAAAGTGAAGCCAAATTGACTGTATAGCGAAAGAAGACAGCCAAGCGAGAGGAAATACTAGATGTGTGCCTGTGTGTAAGTGTAATAATTATAAAATAGAAGCATTATGTCCAGCAGCTTTAAATAAAATATATCATCAAACAAATTAAGTTTGAAGTCATTGTCTGGGAAGCCATTTTATTTTTCTGCAAAAATAGCAACTCTCCTCGACCAAGTCTAAAACTTATATTCAGGGTTAGCACTATTTCAGGTAAGGTGATGAAAGGTTAAAGAATTGATGTAACACAATGAAAGAAGTAGGTAGGTAAATCACGATTGCGTGCCAGCCTTTCTTGTAGTTTTTTTTGCTTGCGTGTACAATTAACTACCCATACATTATAGATATGCAATGTGCGTAGTAAATGAGCTGGCAGAGTGAGTGAACCCATCGAAATAAAGAAGGACCACACGTGTAGATTATGGGCATCATAACTCCCAAAATAAGTCTAGATATTCTTTTATTCGTGCCACCATATGGCAGAGTCCTATTATCTGATCCAAAAATATCAACCATAGTTTGTGCCGATTAGGATCGCGTTGGCTAAATTTTTTTTATTATATAGAGAACTATGTAAGTACCTGCGTTTGTAGTCAATACCTACTTTAGAATAACGTGAGACTAACACCCGCTTTCGACAAGGTCGATTAAGTTTTCTGTTAATCTAATGTCAAATCTTATGTTAGCTGTATGATTGGTTGTCGGAAATCACACAGTCAATTACTTGACATGACATTTGACAACCGATTAACTTACACAGGTTTTATGAAATGGAGCCCCCATGTCAAAGCAGTAGTAGATTATAGCAGACTTAGGAAGAGAGGGTACTTACTTCGGGATTTCGCAATAAACGAAAAGTCGCAGACAAGACAAGCTTAATTTTTAAATACATAAGAAAAACTCGGAAATGTATCCCTTCCTTTAGTAAAGTATCTTATAACAATGTCATAATCTGGAAACAAAGCTGCTTTATCCTGAACTTTGACAAATTTAAGCTTTAAGGTATTATATCAAAGTAAATATCAATATCTGCTTCGTTTGCGTGTTACCAATGTATTTACGTACACTCGGTCGTATCTTATAATCACGTCTGACTAAGCTAAGGTTATGAAACACTAGGTGCTACTAATGGCTGTGAGCACGACTTGGCTTATACAGCATACTAGGCATTAGTAGGTACAGTACTAGGCACGGCAGCTGTTACCTCCGTGCTAGCTTATTAGTACTTTATATTGCTGGAATAGGTCCTATTTGCTGATACGAAGAGAAAGTAGGAGTTATCGTGTTGTTACTGTCTAATATTTGATAAAGATCTATACTTATATAGCTTCTGAAATTCAAAAGGTCTTTTCAAAAAGACTTCAACTTTAATCAAAAGCTTTTGCCTACTTTTCGTATCCATATCATGCTTATATTACATACATACATTCAAGTTTATGTTATTCTATCTTTGTTTGTGGAAATGATTCTTACAAACGAAAAAAACCTATCTACCATATTAATCGATTTAATAACTTTAATACAGCTTTATAAACTACGGTAGCATAGTTTACATTACTGGCGTCTATCCTTGTTATTTATTATGCACAGGTATATTTTATAGATAGATATAATATAAAGTAGTACAATATAATGTACCTAGTATTAGTAGGTACTAAATCTGGAGTAGTAGACATTAACCTACATTTGTGGAAGTACTTTAAGGACATATTCCTCGTAAATCTTGCCCCGGAGCTTTAGATTAGTTCCTACGTTTTTACGTAATTAATTGCTTAGATTAACTAATTACTCATTAGTATTTTATTATGGTCTGCTTTATGAAACTGGTTTGTTAAATGGAGAATCAAAATTTGCTTTATCGCTATAAGCTTATTAAGTGTCCAGAGTTGAGCTTGTAAGTTTCTTCGTGAAAAGTTCTCGTCCTAATCTCATGCGAGATTGTTTGTACTTATCGTTTAAAATTAGTTATAGCCTCTTAGTTTGCCTGCACATATTTTAACATGAACTCGTAAAATAAAAAGTAAATAGAAATAAATAAGCACGTTGAATGGAATCGAGGCTACCGCATACGCGGTGCGTGCGACGACGACTGTGTCGGACTAGTGAGTACCTCGCCGTGGTGAAAGTTGCTGGTGACGCACTTTTGTATTCACGCAACTCACGAGCTCCGAGTAATATACGCCACTACTCTAATGAGAACTCCCCCGCCTCTCTTATTAATTCATCAGATATGTTTACAAAGGGGCATCTCTATTGAAATCTGGTGGTTCACGTTAGAATTGTCGTTTTGTATAATCGGCGGTCATGGCCCTTGCTGCCTAGTCGCCGGATCTGTAGGGTGACATGCGGGCTTCTCGACTGTACCAAACATCCGGGACGGTTGCTCTGTAAACTTGTTACTTGCTTCGTACTTATGACATAGACAAAATATCGTAAATTGTTTTCCGGCTGCTTTAGAAAACGGTGTAGATAGCTCATAAAGTTAAACTGAAATAAAAGTAATGTAGAGAAAGGATGTGATGTGTGTGTGTGTGTGTGTGTGTGTGCGTGCGTGCATGTGTGTGTGTGTGTGTGTGTGTGTGTTTGTGTGTGGATATGTGTGTGTGTGCGTGCGTGCGTGCGTGCGTGTGTGTGTGTGTGTGTGTGTGTGTGATTTGCCACAACTGAGAGAAAAAAGGCAAAAAGAAGAAGAGGAAGAGCAGAGAATTGCTAAAAGATTAACATTAGATAGAGTTGGATGGTAATTGCTACACCGACAAGTGCCAACCACTTAAGTTAAGAATTGAGTTGACTTTAAATATTGATTGGTATGTTTGCTGAAGCGCGTACGGATGGCTTTCAAGTCATCATTCGCATGAAAGCAAACTCCTTGCAGCACCGTCTACGAAGCAGCAGCAAAAGTACCTATTCTAAATGTGATTGCTGCCAGTTTTGACTTAAATAATTTTAGGTACAATTTATTGTTGTTAACACACTAACAATTTATGTTTTTTGTGTTATTATAATAATGTAACTTATATGGAGATTCTCTGAAACAAATAAATAATAATAATAATAAAAATAATAAATAGAACTCTGGCAGATGGTCAACAATTGTAGAAGGTATATATGAATTGCTGTCATAAGTAGCTGTTGCTGCAAGCAAGCCTTCGAGTCACTACTATAATACGTGAATCAGTTATTTCACAAAGGTTGTGACATTTTACAAACATTCAACAAACCTAATCGGTAGAGAGTATCGTTAGGTAATTCATTTTCTTCATTGATTCTTAAGCCAGGTGTGGTTTGATTATAAACAGATAATAAGATCGCAAGGTAGATAGAATTCAACAACTCAACTTAAACTAAAAAAAGTGAAGATCGCGGGTATAGTTTTATTATTATCTCAGCTATATTATAAATTATAACTGTTCTTTGTTATCTAACGGTAGTCGGTAGACGTTTTAATATAAGTCAGTAGGTACCTCAGCAGTGTCTATAACACTTTGAAGGAACTCATAATATACCTTCCTACAAAGACTTATTTTTAAGATGATTAAACAAAACCGGCTTCATAAATTACGAACTAAAAAGATGGAATAGAACGTCGAATACCCTTAACCAAAAATTATAACATGCCGGAGGCGTGTAGGATTTGTTATTCAGTTTGATCGGACATAATTTCCATTTTTTCCATTTCTTCCTGAACAATTCGAAAATATGCTTCTTCCGCTGTATGTTCCAATTCTTCGTCATCGGTTGCCTCATCAGGTGCTACATTAGCAGCAGCAGCAGCAGCTTCTTCCTCAACTCGTGCTTTTAGCCGGATTTCTTTTAAACGATTGTCCAAAATATGTTCTCGTCTGGTCTCGCGTTCGTAAATTTGGCTCACCAGTAACTTATCTCGATTTGCCGGTATCGCCATATTTTCTGATAAATGCATAAGATACAACGCTCCTTTACAGTCTCCAACAGCAACCGATTCACCCTCTGGATGAGGAGTCATTCTTGTAAGTCCATACTTAGATACTTGTAGAGTTACAACTGGTTCTTTATATTTACGCAGTAAGTCCCAGTAATAAAACATTCCGCCTGCACATACCGACATATAGGACGAGAATCTCAACGGAGCCCAAGCGGCGTCTGATACAGGATTCTTATAAGGTCTCGTTACGATGATGGGTTCTGTACGAACTTCCTCGCTCCACACTTTAACTGTATAGTCTCCGCACGTAAGAAACATTCTAAATGTACAAGGACTTCTTTGTACTGCTTGTACTGATCCATCATGTGCATTCCAGTATGATACTAAAATATCAGAATGGCTTCTTCCCATGCGGTTTCCGTAAATGACTAAACCAGTCTCTGTTCCACAGAGAAACTTTGTGGGCATGCCGTTATCAAATTCTAATGTGCTCACACCTTCTGCATTACTTAGATTTGGTTGTTCTGATGGTGAAAGCCTGATTGCCATTGGCAATTGATCCAGGGGATGTGAGAGCTTGCGTAGATCCCACCACAGACACTGTCCATCAGAAGACCCAGTAAAGAATTCAGAGTGTGTGCGAGAATGAGTGTAAAGTATTGATGTTATTCCTTCACGATGCGAATAGTAGACAGAACTAGATGACACAGCTTTTATACCTACACGGACATCGAATACATTAGCAATACCTTTTTCAAGACCGCATATTAACAATTCAGGGGTTGAAGGAGAACACGCTAGTTGCCAACAAGGGTATTCGGGTCGTAGTTTGTACACTGGTTTTGTTTGCCTATGTACATCCCATATATAACAATCGTTTATTTTGTTTAATTCTGGCTCTGGCATGCATGTTTTGTAGCAGTAAGCAACTGCCAGCTTAGAATGATTTTCATTAGTCCATTTGACGCATGATATTGGTCTTTGACTTTCGTCGCGAAAAACATTGGTGACTCGGATTCCATACTTTTCTACAGGTTCCTGTTCAGCTATACCAGCATAATATGTTTGATACATTTCAATGGCATTGTTTTGGTCTGCATAATGAAACAACGATGTTGACAGATTTTGTACAGATTGTATATAATTATCCTCGTGCATAATTCTGCGGCGATGTCGTTGTACATGGTCTTCGTTGGTAGGGTTAACCTCTCGTGGCCAGCCTCCTTCAGTGTGATTTACGTTTTGATCGTGTGTTTTTAAATGTGCTGTGTTCGTTTCGTGTTCAGAAGCTGAGTATGTTGCTTGTACTTCACGTTGCACGGGGTTCCGAAGTATATATTGCCTTTGGTCATCTTTGTTAGGGTTGATAGAGTCCAGCATACGGGCTGGCACCACCTGAAAGAGAGGCTGCCTGCCGAAGTTACGTCGAACTTTTGTGTATTCATATGTCCACTTTGCGTACGAAGACATTATCAATTTTTTTTATTGCGTGCCTTGTAAGATTGCTTCAATAAAGACAATACTTTTGCAACTGTCAAATGTATGGGAATATCGAATCAGCAAGGCCATGGCGCAAAATGAATATTGATGACGGAATTAAACAATATCAAGTACGTCTACAGCGTCATGAGCGTCTGAAAACATATGTGTCCTTGTTTGGTCGAGAAGTTGTTTTCTGCGACATTACTTCATAATTCAATGTGACTTGATATTAAAGTGACTAAGCATGTTTTATTTTTCACTTAGATGTATTTATTGTTTGAAATCTTTGCGGTGTCGAACTTCAAATATTAACCAAGCAAAATGTAATTAATTACGTATTCAAGGTATTGCTTTTTAAGTCACGTTTAGGTGTTTCTGACTAGAAACGAAATCCATTGGCTTGGTTTGTCGTGTTGTTTCCTGTACCTCCGGCTGTGGCTCGTACCAGGAAGTGTCGTAACCACATTGTTGGAGGTAAGGAGTTGTTATGCGGTTCACATTAATATGCATCGAGTCCATATGGCAATAGCTGCTATGTGCGAGAGGTGAGACGACTCTCGATGTTACGCGGTTACGCCTTTATGCTGATTCAGTCTACTTATTCCAGTTTCAATATCGGTTGTTGTTTTATTAAACAATTATGAAACTAGAGAAGCGTGGTTTGCTATGTGTAATTTTTAATTACTTGGAAATGTAATGGACATCAAGTACTGGATTGTAGTTAGTTTCAAGAGTAGTAAATGTTATAGTGCTTTTCGCTTGCGACATAATTAAATAGGTACTACTAATTAATTATTCAGTTTGTACTTTTGTTAGGCACCCTTGAGATGATATTATTTTATTGATGAAATTATTTAGCAGCTAATGGTGTTTGGGGTAAATTATTTTGGGTTGATAACTAATTCTAAACCAAATTTTAATTAGGATGATTAAAACCTAATTTGTTTATTAAGCTTTGGATAAATCAATGTAGTGCATAGGTACTTAGTTTTATTGCAAAGAAAAATGCATTGCGAATATAATATGGTCACTAACAATGTCAACAAACCCATAAAAATAATAATAAAAAACATACTTCCTTACCATAAAAATGTAAACGTCTCTTCCATACCAGTATTGAACAATCACATATCTGTCACTTCACGTCATTATAATTTTGTTAATTCTGTATTGATAACATATATGGAATCGAGACACTGTCACGAATTGGCACAAGTCACAACACTCTTTTGCGTCACGATTAGAAATTCGAATACGGTGCTTATAAAGTGCGCGCGCGCCGGACGCTCGTACGAATGAACGTCTCAGCGGTGACTGGCGCGCGTGACGGAGTCGGCGACTGGAAGTACATAGAAAGAACTCAGGTTGTCGAGTACTACGACTGGTTTGGTTCAACCGTATCCCGGCAATTGATGTGTTGCTGTTGACTGATGACTATACTATACTGCTAGCTAGAATAGTGTTGACAGTAACATCGCCAGGTCGCGCCGAGCGCATGTGACCTCGCCCTTTTTCAACTTTCAATATTATGGTGAGCTAAGTTGACTCACAGATAACTTGAAATGTCAAGGATTCATTCATTTTGTTATTTGGAGAAACAAAGGCAGACCTTATAAGTACCCTAAAATTGAAAGCATATTCTTGGTTTAAAATTAAACGGTTTTTTGTTTCTTTGCACTTTTACACCTACAGGAAATATCCATTAACTGTTCACTTAAAGAAAACAATTATGAGGATAGGAACTAAGTAAGGACAAGGAGGTAAAATGCTAAGTTTAAGTGTAGGGAAAAGTGTAGTACTGGATGTGGGGCGAAGTAATGACCGAGTCACGACATTGCAGCCCGTGGAAAGCGGCGAGTACAGCCGCGCACGTGGCCCACAGCGCTCCTGTTACTTGTACCATATGTACTAAGCTTTACATTGGTTACAAAAGAGAACGCTTGCCGGTTGGTTGTCTTTGTAAATGTTTCTTTTTATGTGTGTTTTATGAGTTTGTCCGTGACTCCATGAGGTGTTCTTACTTCAGTCTATCCAAAAGCATTGTTTGCTAAGTAATTTAGAGAACTTAGATGGCTGCATCATAATTTATGAATGTGCTGATTTCGTATTCAAGGGTTAAAAATGTATAAAATAGCAAGTCTCCATAAAAGTAATGATGACGAACAAAGGCTAGAATGAGATATTTTCTTAATCAATCGCATTCTGTAACAGGTTCAACCCGGTAGAGCACTAACGTCTCTTTAACATACCATAATTAAACATACGTACGCACAATTACATTAACTCAACATAAGTTTTATCGTAAAAGGGAAACTATAAGGAAATCATCGACTACTATAATTCAAGTACTTAACACTATTATGTAATAAAGCTGTAGGAAGCATCGATGATATAACTAGACATAAAATACAGTAAATGGTCGATAACAAAACGCGCCGAACATCTCACTCGATTAAGTTCGGATAACCTCGCAAACAATGAATCTACCCAAAAACATATCAAACTAAGAGAGTGTCAGCGTGAAAAGTTCCTAGTTTTCCCGGCTGAAAAGTACCTTTTTATGGTTACTGCTATAATGTATGAGATCGAGACTTTTGTTCTATTGAGCCAAAGTAAACGTTTCAATGATAACTCAGAATTAAAACTTGCAATTCATTGTTAGAAATCTAATTATTAGCGAGATGAATATTTTCTTAGCAAACTCACAATTCTTAGACGATGTTTTTCATTACGCTGCTGTATCCTATCCAACCTCAATAACAAAACCTTATGAATAAAATTATAACAACGTCATAAATTTTATCATTTTCATAATAAATAACATTTGAATAACATTAATCCTCACGCTTGTGTCGAAATGGCCCATGCCTTATAAAAGGTTTGAACAAAAATGTTTTGGTCAAGAGTTAATTGGAATAATTGGTCATTAGTGTCTGAGAGCGACCGTTCCTTGAGTTGATTAGTAATTGACCCGGTGGGGACCTTGTGCTCCTAGGTTCACGGTGCCGTCTGTTATGAATATTAGGTTATCGTAGAGTACAACGCAGTCGCGAGGTTAAATGTAGGAAGTGAAATTATACAAAACAAAATGACTACATTTTTCTTTGTAAAAATACTAACGTGAAAATATTATAACGAGAACTGTACCCTAATTACGTAACACATTATCTGTCACAATCTGAATCATTCTGAAGCCTATTGCTAATCCATTGCTTCATATGTTCGAAAAAATTGTCTGCTCAACAACTTAAAAAACGCAATGAATGTTGTTGAACTGTCAAAATAAAAACCCATTCTTACTGTTAGTGTGTTACGTAATTACCCCGCTGGTTTGACATGCTCTCTTTTTACATGTCAACGAGGTGCTTGTTGTTGTTGTAACTTAAATGAAATAAAATACTCAATAATATTAAGGATGTACTCAGTCATAATGGTTTATTAATCATAATGCTATCAAGATTTAGCGAATGTTTAAATAAATCCATACATTTCAGCAATCCGTTGACGAGACTGTTGACATCACACACCTTATTGCACTATTCCATATGAATACATATGTGGTCCTGAGTTCCTGACATTGCTCGTCTGAGCTACGATATTGCCAATTGTGACATCATTGAATTATAAAGAACCTCAGACCTTAGCTGGTAACAGCTGGATGAGAGTTGCCGAAAATCGAGCTGAATGGCGAGCAATTGAAGAGGCCTATATCCAGCGGTGGACTGCTGTAGCTAGATCATCAAAGAACCTTAGACCGTTTGAACCGCAATCATAGCGCATTCAATTATAGTCATAATCACGTCGTCCCATGCATAATTAAAAGAGGCCGTGGTTACGATTGGTCACGTACAATCACTTGAAATATTACCTTCAGTTTGCTCAATACTGTGGACATCAATTACTGGCATTTTTTTCTAGAAGCATTGTGTAACACAATGATGGATGGAAGATAAACGGGGTTCGTTTGTGGTTATACAAAGCTTGTACACTTGCCCAGAAAATAGACAATAGGAGCTTGATATATCGACACATTGCAGCAGTCTTCATTTCGCACAAATGAATGAATTCTTTGTACATACAACGGACAATGGAGCGTGCCCGAGAACCGATGGAGATGATCATAAAGCGTTTGTATATTGGTGTATAGCCTGTGGAGGCATTTACTGAGAACAAAGTCACGGTCAATGTGTTTGTGTGCGTGATTTCTGTATATCAAACATTTCAGTAGAAAGCGTGGCTTAAAATAACAACTCAGCAGATGTAAGCGATAATTTCATGTTATTGTCTTGTGCCTAATGAATGGACTAATTGTTACATAAGCGAGTTCTTATAGCCTACACACCATTATTTATAAGGCATACGAGGGGTGATCCAAAAGTAATGATAATCAATAATAAACACAATGAATAAAATAAAAAAATAAATTTATTTCTCAACATAGTCTCCTAGCAAGTCTATACATTTAGTCCATCTCTTTTCTAAACCTAAAATTCCCTTAGAAAAAAAATCTTTATCTTGACTCTCAAAAAAGTCCTCAACCGCGGCCATCACGTCGCTATCATCGTCAAATTTCTTGCCTCGGAGGTGTTCCTTGAGTCGTGGAAAGAGATAGAAGTCACTGGGGGCTAGATCTGGTGAATAGGGGGGGTGTTCCACCAGCTCAAAGCCCGCTTCCTGAATGGCAGCCATGGCAATTGCAGCTTTGTGAACCGGTGCGTTGTCTTGATGGAACAGTACTCCAGCCCGCAGTTTGCCTCGCCTTTTCTCCTTAATAGCCTCCCGCAATCTTCTTATTTGTTCTGCATAGTAGGAGCCTGTAATAGTGGCCCCCTTTTCCAAGTAGTCCACCATGATTATTCCTTCAGCGTCCCAAAAAACAGACGCCATAACCTTCCCTGCTGAGCTTGACACTTTGAATTTCTTCGGCGTCGGTTCATCGGATCGTTTCCATGTCATCGATTGTTGTTTTGTTTCAGGATCAAAATGGTGGATCCAGGTCTCGTCCATGGTCACAAAACGTGACAAAAAATTATCCTTGTCTGCCTGGAACTTTTCGAGATTTGCTCTTGACATGTCGACTCGTTTCTTCTTTTGCTCGTCGTTTAACATTTTCGGTACCCAACGCGCGGAGACCTTTCTCATATGCAATTCGTTTGCAAGGATTCTTTGAATGCTGCCATATGAGAGCCCTGTGACCTCAGCTACATGCCTGATAGTGACTCTTCGATCTTCCAATACAACTTCTTCAACTTTTTTCACATTTTCTTCAGTGAGAGACGTCGATGGGCGTCCTTCGCGGTGTTCGTCTTCCGTCGATGTTCTTCCCAGCTTAAACTCCTTAGCCCAGCGTGCAACTGTGGAATATGGAGGAGAAGAGTCCCCTAATGTTTCCACCAAGTCGCTGTGTATGTCTTTGGTAGACATTTTTTTCAAGCAGAGGTATTTAATGACAGCTCTGATTTCGTGTTTTTCCATTTTGATGTTCACTCCTTGACAGTCCGTATTCAAATGAATGTAGCTCCCGGGAATCGTGGCCTATTTATATGATTTTTTTTTCCTGAACTAGTGGGTAACTGAGTAAGTGACTGATATTTTTTTTGTATTTTTGTGTGCACTAGAAATAACTGATTATCATTACTTTTGGATCACCCCTCGTATGTGTCCACATGCATGTGTTTGTACATGTTAAGGAAAACATAGTCCCAGAATTTAGAGTATAAGGACGCTAAATCCGGGTAGAGTCATTACTGAACGGACGGGCAGTCAGTCGACTGATTGACCTTGTAGTCGTGCCATCCCCTCGTAATTGGGCCTTTGTAGCTGGGATACGCGGATCAATCCAATAACATGACCGCCTCACAGATGTGCTCATTTTATGTTCCTTTGCACTGCGTATCTCGGGTTCTGGAAACGTTGTTACGTGTTTGATATCGTGTCGATAGATGTTGGCTTTGGCACGAGTTTGGTGACAAAGCTTGGATCTATGGCGTTTGGCTTATAGTATCACGTTGCCGAAGTAAGAAGGAAAGTGGGACTTGGAAACATTTAGGGTAAGTTCAATGCGTACATGTTATAGAAAAGAGACTCTAATTGGACAACCGGACAATTAAATAATTTACTTTTTTTCACATAGTATGTGTTTATAATTAATTAGAATTACTATTTTAGTTGTGCCCGTTGTTTAGTTAGTTAAGTACTTTAAAGATAACGTCACAAAATTCAGCAGATTTTGTATAAAGTTTCGGTGTTACAAAAACATGAGTGATTCCACAATTACTCACATAGGTACATAACAATATTACTTATCTACGGGTAACGTATTTAAGTACCTAGCTAGTAGTTTTTGATACCTCAACATTCCTGTGATTTATGCGAACTTGGGTATCCATTAATCATGTGTTGTCAATTGGAAAGCGACCCATTTTTGTGCGAAGGATATTTGTTTGGTTTTTTCCCACGATTTACCGAACGACGATGACTGAACACTTTTTATCTGCATTTTTATTATGATGAGAGTTCAAGGAGAGTGTTGACATTTTTATAAAAATCTATTTAGGTCAAATGTTTTCCATGCGAGTTCGCATTACCAATATTTAGTGTGGAATATTTTGTTTAATTTTTCGGTTCATCAAACCAATCTGTAGCTGAAACAGAAATGGGAATTGAAACACATTAACGTATTGGGAAATGAAAATGCAGAATATCCACAGTTTGCCTATAAATACGGATAATTTCGGATGCTAATGGCGCATAAGCAACTTTATAATAGCTTTAACTCAGCAATAGTTGAAATAAATGTGCTAATAATTGCGCAGTATATCCAGCTCTGTATTTAATAACATAGTTAAAGTGCAGTTTATGTAGGACCTACTGTTTATTTAATGAAAGACACAGAAGAACAATATTCCATTAATCCTTTAGCTAAATTTACCAGGATACTAAAGCCTCATGCAAAACTTATTTCAGCATGTACCTACCATTAATATTAATACAGCTACCCGGAGTAACAGAGGCAACATGTGTTGTTACTTGCACTATATCACATACGTAGTTTCATTATGAAACACATTTACTTCATCATAACACACGTGGCAAAAAGACGAAAAAAAAATAAGCAATGAACAGATTTTGCTGCCTGAGAATTTTAATAATTTTAATAATTTTTTTACTAAAGCCTAAAGGTTGACCCAAATGTCGTAGCCGAGGCGTCTGTTTCTCTGCTGGTTTCATGTTACTAGTATGTATGGATAATGGAGTAAACGTAGTTTCCAAAATCCGGATATGATTTATGTTTGTCTACACAGGAAATCTAAGCGCAACCTATGAAGCGTTTATTTATTACTGTTCTGTTCCCCGTCGCGTAAAGCGTAAACAATTTACTACGTGTTTGCGTCGCAAACGCAAGGCAAAGCGTTAGGGGTCATTGTCAAGTGTAGTTACGTTTGTTCAAGATCGAAACTGCACTATCGGAAGTGTCGGGGATCGGTCGGCTTACTATCAGATTTATCGCCGCGATCGGGAGCCGAGCGCTTCCCCCGTACAAGAGTGCCAGCGACCCGTGAATTTTATTGTTTCCCCTCGTACGATTCTGTACAAAGTTTTGTGTTCACACGTACTGCACGGGACGATTCGGTAAGCCGATATTCGTTTCGTGACTTTAGAACACAGCGTATAAACTTCAATTACGTTGGATTTAATTTACGTGTTTCTTTGTTATTTTAGGCAGATTGGAAGAGAAACGCCTTGAGATATGATTCGTCGCAGGCGGCGGTTTGATTTACCAGAATTACCTACACGTAATTAGATTAGTTCTGTAACCATTAATTTTGTAATTTGCAGCAACGCATAGGTATAACGCGTTACAAAGGACAGTTTTTTTTTTAGTTTGATGGTAAAACATTAAAGATCAAGAAGCAGGGTTATTTATACTAAGATCTAAAAAGCAAATTATCAACACAATGATGATGAGGTACCAAAGATGCCAAAGCAATTCAGAAGTTTTTGTCATCCAAATTGTATCAGAATAAGTACATAATCAGCCTTTGCATATTTGCTATGCTAACTATTAAGTAATTTAACATCATGAATGCATCATTATCTTCAATAGAGACACGTAATTCGTACATACCTGGTTATTATTACCTACACGAATAACAAAAGAGTCGTTGATAGCAGTTCATTGCGCGGCGCTCGCGACTCCGCCGCAGGGTAAATGGCTGTAATAACAATGGAGAAAGCACCATTTATTTTGCATTGCTAGGAACTAAGTGTTGCAATAGAGGATAATATTCGGATATTAGATTTCGTGTTGAGCATTTTTCTATATTAACATTGTATGAATGCACTTCCATGCAGAAAATTTCGCTTATGTGCCTGACGAGTTAAGTCGGGTTTAAGTAATGTGTAGTCGCAACTATGTTTAATGTAAGTATGGTGATTGTAAATGGTGATAAGAACTATGCAGTGACAGCTTGTAAGACATCTTCTATCCTTATGTCTTGTAATAATATTACAGATAATCATTATACTGTTATCATAATACCACGTAATGTGCATGTGCAATGTCATTGATATTCCACTGTTGTCATTAATATTACGTACGACTGTGAGTATTTTATTAAGTTATTATTGACTTAACGATTTCCAATCGTGCTAAAATATCATTTGATAGCGCTTGATTAGTTTTAATGTAGAAAATAGCAACGGTTTCCAGGGGATAATGGAAGCGGACAACATGGGCATTGGCAAACAGAAAACGAAGAATTTGTAGGAATAGAATAGAATAGAATAGAATAGAATACTCTTTATTATGTACACCATAAAAATTACAGATATAAATGTAGACATTTTACACAGGGTGACACAATGGGCGGTCTTATCGCTAAAAGCGATCTTTTACAGACAACCTTTGTAGGAATTTAGTAACCAGACTTAGAAATGGAGATACCAAAAGCTGGACTTAATATGCACAGTTGCATGGACTGTTACTACTTTTGAGACATCGCAAGTGGGGAAAAGTCATTGCTACATCAAAGGACCTTCCAAGGGCGTAAAAATAGGGTGTCAAAGTGCAAATAATCACGTAATATGCCTATCACGAACAGTCTCACCTTCGCATCTATAGGGAGACCCTTCTTTGACTCATTCCGTCTAATGGACTCCAGATTTAGAAAAGGGAATAATAGCAAATCTACGGGGAAGTACTACAAACGTGATTTATTACGCTTATATGAATAATACATTGTCTACGGGGATGGCATATCCATCATAGCTCACGTAATGTTGTTTGTGCACACGAATGAGATCGTTACTCGATAATACAAATTAGTTTCAATGATTCGACTGACATCGCTATGTGATTTAATATTAATCATGCTAATGGTGAAACAGGTGTTGTATCGCTGAACTGGGTTCCTGTAGAATACCAATCGTTATTAATTAAAACTACGACGAATTTGATACAATTAATCAGGTATTAGATAACTAAATCCCAATTAAATGAAGGTCAAGAATTCAAGATATGATACCTACTTGTCATCATACAAAGCAGTAGATGCCTATTTTATCAAATTAGATTACAAAGATTGTGCTTTCTTACTGCAAAAGATAATATTCCAATTAGGATACTAAGTAATTAAATAATTAATGAGTATTCAAAACAAGTTTTTGAATTAACTAGAATTGCAAGCAATTATAGCACTGTACGTTTAGGTACTTATTCTTTTTTTTTTAGTATCCAAAAGAACAAAATCGTAGACCTTTAGCAAAACGTACAAAGCTAATTAAAAGTAATTAAGATTTGCACATGTGTGTGCGGCGTCGAATAAAAAACGTTTACACAGAATGCCCGCTGTTAATGAAAAATGTTTGCTTTTTAGTCTGCGAGGAATGTGAGGATTCGTTCCTGCATATTGTGAGAGAGAAAATGAATGATTAAAACTCAGTACTCGCCTTTGTCTGTCCAAGTATTCTGTTTGCTGTTCAACAATATATTGTTTGTAGGGCCAGTAGTGCATGCGTAGTGCTGTTTCGATCTCAATAAGGTAATAAAAAAAGCAAATATCGATAATAATGGAATAGAATGTCGATGGTCATGTCGATATCGGTAAGTAATAAGTGCTGATCAGAATATCGTAAAGTAAATATTGATAATATCATTATTTATATTCGATAATAATCAACAATTTAACATATCAGTTGTTTATTTATTTAATGTTATACTTATAATCATTAGTAACACGATTCATTGCAATGACATGAACGTGAATGTTATGGGTTGGTAGGTAGATATAATTTTATCAATACAATGCAATACTTTAACGGAAAATAATTTTCCAGTTGAAAAACACATTAAGTATTTTTAATTACTAGCGAACTGCTCCTGCTTCGCGTGGTTTTACGACTTGACAAAACATCATTTTTTTTTTATTATATGTAAGTTTAATATGAATTTATTATACACATAAACCTTCCGGAATAAGTTCTCTAAACGATGGTGAAAGCCGCATCAAAATCCGTAGCTCTTTATTTTTTTTATTTTTTTTTGGGTGGGTAATCATCAAATGACCTCTCCCGCTCTGGGCGGAGCGGAAGGGCGTGTCAGACTCTTACTGACTAAAACCCACCCGTGTTCCTTCAGTTGCCTGTGCACCAGGGCCACGGTAACTCTTTCGAACAATCCGCGACCCCGGCAGGCATCGGTCCTATCGGACCCCGTCAATGGTGCTGACATCTCTTTGAGGCGCGCGTGGAACACGACGCGCCTCAAAGAGACCTCCACCGTATGCTCCACCGTGTCCTCCGGTCGATCCACACAATGATAACACCCGGGCGTTTCCTCCCGCCTTATCCGAAACAGGAACCTCCCGAAACAGCCATGTCCGGTGAGGACCTGCGTCAGGCGGAAGGTGAGGATGCCGTGGCGCCTCTCAAGCCACTCCTCAAAGAGAGGTCTTACCGCCGCAATTGTGGCGTGCCCTGCGCTGGGTTGCGTCAGTCGCACTCTCCATGCATCCGTAGCTCTGCGGTGCTATTCTCTAACGATACAGCCTTGCGAACAGCGCTGCCGCAGCAGCGAAACAGCGGCGAATCAACGTGTTTCGTCGAGAGAATAGCACTGCAGTTTAGAAGAACAATGTGATCACAGACAAATACGAAAATCTAATCTAATTAAGTACGAGCATATGAAAGGAGAAACTAACTAACTGACTAAGATATTAACGCATAGCCGAAACTACTGGGACTAGGAACGTGAAATTTTGTACACGGCTTCCTTTTCTAATGTAGGGGAGCACTAAGAACGGGTTTTTGGAAATTTGACTTTTAAGGGGGTGAAAAGGGAGGACTTTGTTTGTATGGAACATCTTATTCCTTGAGTTAACAAACTTGAAACTTGGCACGAATACTTATTTAAGTAAATAATAAAGTTTATCATATTTTTTTTTTTTTTTTAAATAGCCCTTAAAGGGGGATTAGAGGGTGTTAAAGTTTGTATGTAAGAGTTTTAACGCGTGGTTCGATTAACTCAAAGCTCGGTATTTATATTTAAGACCGGAAATAAAGAATAACGTATATCAGGGTTTTCCGTAAATCTACCCCTAACGGAGTGAATTACTACCAAGGGGTAGTAAATGTTCGAGGGGGGATTTTATTGGTACAAATAACCTATACCTATATGTCAAATAATAGAAACGTCACAAACTATTTTTTTAAATTCTACCACTTTCGGGGTGAAAAGGGTAGATAGGTATCGTTTATATGATTTTATTTTCCATTGATTAATCAACTTGAAAATTGGGCACAATACTTTACTTTTAGCTAAGAAGAAAAATCAATCATTTTCGAAAAATACCTTTTAAAGGAGGTGGAGGGGTTGTTAAATTTTATAGAGGAAAATACGAAACCTACGCGGACGAAGTCGCGGGCGCAGTGCAAGTTTATAATATGTAAGGATGACATGCTAGGTACCTGTTATTTCGTATATTAAGTGATTCGATTCTTACAGAGAAGAGAAGCTCCAACCCATCTCCCACCCAATCTAATTTGTATCGATTTAAAGCATCGAGTTATCTCGTATCTATGTTTCGATTCAACACTATGTGCATATATGCAGGTTCCCATCTCGATATTAACTAACGTTAGTGTTTCAATTATCATGCTATGCAAGTATCTACTTAAGTGCTTAAAGCGTATCACCAGAATGCATATCGGATTATATGCCAGAGGCATTAGGCAGGTATTTAGTTTCAATTGCCATTTTGTGAATTATTGCAGTAGTTATTAAGGTTATTGGCACATTTGTGATTTAAGTAGAGGAAAAACATATAGGAATATTTAAATTGAATTATATAAGGATTTGTCATACATGCAAGTAACATAAATAAATGTACTTACGTGAGTTGTTATTCAAATTATACTTTATTGGATGGTCTGTTGTATCCACAGCGAATTTAATTAAATCGACAATATTTTCCCACAGACTACCTAGTCAGTACTACGTTACGTTTTAATTTGGTTTAATTGTTTTATTTTCTCTAAATACCTTGGTGATCGAGCATTCTCGCCAGTAACAAAAAAGCATTCCCTTAACCTGTTCTTCCGAAACCCGTTAATAGCATTGTTTTCGTTCTTCTTCTAGTCAGTGTTCAAAAATAGAACGTGGAACGGTCCACAAAGCACACGTGTGTTCCAGCCATTAGTCCCCGGTATCGCTGGTCGGGAATGTATTGCGCCGAGTTGCGCCCTAAATCTACCGGCAAACGATTTAATTGCTCGTTGTATGGGACTGTTCCTTATGAAATGCTTTATTTTGCAGTTATATGAACGGTACACTTTGTGATGGTATTTTTAGAAATAATATAGATGTTTGAAGAAGCTGTGCGTCGAATTATATGATAGTCTTAAGTGTAAGCTGTGTCAAATCTGGCAAGGCGAACCGAAATGCTATTGGAGTCTTACCTACTTTCTTTTGAACCATCCAACTTTTTAGACCTACTTTACATCGAACTATGTTAGAGGCACCTTGAGTAACAAGTAATCAATTAAGCTACTTTTTTTAAACAATCGCGGTATAATTCCATATTTAATCAAATTTTCCACGCTGTATCTGAGGCACTAAGTTTGGTTTAAAACTGCACGAACTGAAGGCGATTACTGTAGGCAGGGTACAGTTTGGCCATCGTTGTCCACTGTCCACTGTGCAGGCTGCTATATTTGGGAATTGGACCGCGCCGCCACCAAGTTTATCAATGTGTAGTGGACCGTGGGATTGTTTTCGAACGTTGCCTCTGCCGTGGAATGCAAACTTGTGCCTTGTGCCCTACTTGATGGCCGATTACCTGGCGGTTACCATAATGGACGATGTTTTTTTTTTTAAATTATGCTTTAAGTACTTTTTTTTGTAGTTTTAAACTTACTATGTGTAATTGTGTATACCTAGGTAATAGCCAATGATTCCAGCACTTCAGCTCATTTTGTCAATAAGCATAAAGGCTCGTACACACTGGCTCGACGCGACGCCCGACACAAAGGCACCGCGTGTCGCGCAACGAGCGGCGCGGCGGCGCCTTTGTGTAGCGCTGTCGCAACGCGCCTGTATCTGGGAGCCTTAAAGCCAGAAGAAGAGGAATATTAAACGTAAGTATTATAAATATTAAAAGATGTTTACTCTTATAATATTTAGAAGTTGGTAGGTTGGTAACTTGGAAATGAACACGAAGATTTTTAAACATAACAGGTAATATGGTTTTTCTCACATTCTGCACGGGAATTACATGCAAGTACAATTTTGTGAGCCATGATCACATTCCAATTAACTATATTGTAATGATGTTTCATAAGTAGGATGAAATTTAATTGCTACGTTATCTGCTGTTAGGAAGGTACCCTTTAATTACTGGCATAATAATGTAGGCGTAGCAAACAAAGACCATTAATGATCACTATATTATTATTAGCGTGTGTCTAATTAATTGTATGTACAGCTATAACTACTATAATTTTGGGACTTCGGTACCTTATAGTAAAGGTTAGGTACTAAATTCGTTTATTAACTTGAAATTTCGTTTTCAGTTTTGACATAATTATTATTCTCACGGTAATGCTGGTGGTAATATCTGCTAGGTATAATATTTTGTACGGTAATTGATATTGTTGAATTATATTTGGCAATTTCTGGCTGTGGAGAGTTTAGCTGGTTAATGGTGCGGCAAGAGATTTTACGGCGACACCTGCCGAGATTTATTGTGCCTAGATAGAGTCAAGCCAAAAACTTGTGTACATACAGGAGAAACATCATGTGCCGAGTTTCAGTATTATGTCAGCGAAGAGGGAGTTTGTAGTAAGTAGGGTTACAGTGTTTGCTAGTAAGTTTAAAACATGACATAGGTACTTAATGACGATCACAAATTCAATGCTACAAGAACTACCTAGAATTTGGACCCATCTGCAGAAAATTTCAACTGAAATATGTAACCAAGTCCAACCCCTACGTGTTGCGGCAAAAATTCCAAAATATTGGCTGGCTAAAACCAGTTGATAGAATTACGGAGGCAGTAACAGTGTTATGTTACGCTTCGGGACTTGGCCGTCTCGTCTCGAGGTGACTACACCTGAGGCAGAGACGAATTCGACCGCGGAATACTAATGCCCCTAGTGGTTCCTTTGGTTTTTACGCACTTAATTAGAATTGCAATAGATCGAACAGTATCAAGATGCCGTGCGCATAGTAATCAGGAATTTATACGTGCATTAAAGATTGTGGTGGAAGGTGAAGGCGAAGGAAATTTTGTTGTCTTGAAAAAGAAATCGGTTGTTTGAGTTTTCAAATTCTTATATTCTGATTATAAGGTGCACATGCCTAATAAGGGAAACCACGAGCTGGTGATCACGTTACTTCCTATCTTTATAAGAACAGGTTATTGTATAGTGGGATATTTTTGGGCTGATATTATTATTATCAAAGGAATTTGAGAAAACACAGATTTTATATTAGTAGTAATAACTTTATACTATGTCAGTTCCCCGACCCTTGCTCGAGCTAGCCCGCACCACTGAGCCTGTAGCTTTAATTCGTCCCCTAATAATAATAATCCCGATCCAGCCTGTCCCTTGCTGCCCTCTCCCAGCGTCGCCCTAAGCCGAGGCTCGTACCACGCAGGGGGTGCCCTTAGCGTGTTGTCGCCTAGTTTGTAAGTCTTTTAAGCCCTGGCTGGGAGCCTTAATTTATTAGGGCAACCACAGGCATGTCCGGTTAAGCCGCCGACGACCTCCTAGGTTGACCTGCGAGAAACCAATCACAAAAAAAAAACGTATGTCAGTTCTTAGTGAACAAATATAATTGCATTACATGAAACATTTCATGCCTGAGCGCACCGACCTAAATAATACATTCGCATCCCTGGTGGGAAAAACACACAATTGTTAAAATTAAACACAATAGATGGACAGTTAATATTGATATTACGTTAGTAAACAGCTCTATTTGTGCCATCCATTATCCAGGAAGTGCGCCACGTCGACGCATGTTTGTTTTATCGTAGTATTTACCTTCACGTTCAGTTAGTCCGGCGCTGAAAATAAAAGGATGCAGAATTTGTCGAGTCGCGGTCATAAATATCCGAAAGCGACAGCCGGGTCCGCCATTTTCCTGTTGACAAAATCACACCCACAATACATTCAAACTTGTCTAAACTTTCCATTGTTTATTGCTCTCCCGCAGATTGTAAGTGGAGATCTGTGAGATCTGTCTAGACCCTTTTAATTCAATTAGATACATTTTCTATTTGTGCTAATGGACGTGACTGTGCCTTTTCAGGTTAAAGTAATGGGAAGTAAGAAGAAACTTGTGCCAATTGTGCAGAGTTCTATTACCTATATTATCGCTGCCACGATAGGTGTACGTTGAACGATTCCAGTCTACGACGTCGTGGTTTCTCGTCTTGAGAATTGATAGCGTCCATTGAAGTGTCAGGACATCGAGAGCGTCTTGAAAAGAAAATAATCTTGATGAAACGTCTCGCTATAAAAAGAGAACGTCTCCGTTGTCGACGGCTCACGCTTTCGTTGAAATAAACCGGGACACGCCACGACAAAGCTGAAAACTTTATTTTCATACTAAGCCTCGGCATCGTTATTGTCTTTGTTAATAACCTCACTTGAGTATCCCCCTCGGAATATTCTGGCTAATGACATTTCCTTGATAGAATTAAATTATTTGTAAGAAAAATATTTTCGTATTTCTGCTTTTCAAACGTGTTTGGGTAAATGTATCCAAACATGAGTGATTGGCTTATGTGAAATAGGATAGGAGTCAATTTTGTTATTTGTTCCTCAAATATGTATTAATGGAGTATTGATAATATGCCAACGTAATTAGCAAACATTTTAATAAAATATTTACATATTATAAGGGTTTTGCTCTGGAGTTTTTCAGATTTAATATAGTTACAGGAATATTTCACGGTGGTTTAATGAAATACGACGATGAAATTTAATAAAACCTTTGCTGAATTTATGAATGTAGATGGTACTTATAGTAGTAATGATATTTGCTTGTATATTTCAGAGTGAAACAGGAATAAAGCATGTTGAATAGTTGAATGAAAATGTTTTTCTGCACTCATACATTTCCTCATTACATTGGAGTCGAAACAACACTTTGCAACATTATTGTTAGAGATTTTCATCGAGATGTAAATGGTTGGCCAGGTAAATGTGACACAAAGAAGGAAGTCTTACAAACTGCTCTCGTTAGTTCATACATAGACGTACCTATTTGTTCCCAACTTGCGATAAAGTTTCGCCAAAAGTTCTGCGATATTCATCTTTAACTCGACGGATAAGTTTCGTGGAACTTCATAGATCATGAGATACGTTTAGCGACTTTCATGTTATTATTCTTGAATTACGACGTTATGCGCGGTTGTGTCAACGTGTACTTAATGGAGAAGTTTTTATTTTAAGTAGTTTTTTTGTACTTGTTTTTTTATTTTTATGCTTAGTGGATGGAAGTAATCTTATCTACATAGTTTCGAGTAACTTAATATGTATAACTATAATAATGCATTACAGATTTTTTTGCTACCTACTAATCTAAATCATTAGGTACTGTTTCGGAGCAAAAAAAAAACAATATTCTCAAATCTTTTTGAAGGAAAATGACGCTCCACGAGTGCAGAATAACAAGATATTTCATAACATCCACCATGCACTCAACATTCAAATAAAAAGTCATAATCATAGACCCAGCCAGACAGGAAAAAGTAATTGCTTGGCTTACAATTATACAATAAATGTCCAGAGGGCGCTTAGAAAGGGACATGATGACTGCGGGTCAAGTGGCTTGATTGTCTGGATTAAGTCCTGGGTGCGACTTGAGAGATATTGCTACACTTGTAGGTACTTATCATTGTGATCTTCGCGAATGTTGTCACTCAAGATGATTGCTTAGGGCCCCGTTGTAGCTAAGAATAGTAGTAGGATTTCAGTATGGGCAAGATTTAGGTCTTGTGTGAAGGGAAACATCGTGGTGAATCCTAGATCATAGAGTTTATGATAAGCCATTGCGTTAATAATGCTTGTTTCTTTTCTGTACAGAGAAAAGACCATCGCTTTGCAGTGGGACAGTAGGTACTAGCTGATATTATTAAAAACTATAGTAAATGTATGCAACTCATACAACTGAGTTGCCATACTAAGTCGCCTCTTCTAAATCTATACTCAATATTGTAAGGAGGTAAAATTTGTTTGTTTGTAAGTTGTTATGTAGGGGGTAATATCTGGAACCACCGATCGGATTTGAAAAATTATTTTTGCATTTGATAGACCAATTCTTGAGGAAGCCGAACAACAAAGAAAAAAGAAGACAGAAAGAACGCTAAGCTAAAATGAAGTGATAGCGCGGGCAGGAGATGCGATGCGACAGGGTGGGTCGGGGGAACAAGAGTTTTCACGCGGACGAAGTCACGGGCAGAAGCTAGTTAAGAGTACCATTAGGTACTCGTCTTATACGAGTTTGTTCTCTGCATGATCTATTAAGATTATGCCGAGATTAAGCTTTTTTGTGATATCTTCTAGTATTAAGCCTACCTATTATTATGTAGGTACGTATTAAAAGCCAGAGAATTATGATGCAATGTGATACTGTTCTAGATTTCTAGAAGCTTAGACGTAAAGCGATTTTGGGTGGGACGCTTTGGTATGTGTTTAAAATTTTCCGACACCCATAAATAAACTTAAGTTTATCTAAGCCAAAACCGAAGTTTGTTTCCCAGGCCGGTTGGATGCTGATCGAAACTGGCGTAGGCACTGAATATAAATTGTTATTGACAGCCGAGTTGCGTCACTCATCAGGGGCCTAAGTATACTGATTTAAAAACGTTGCAATATTCTCATCATTGTGAGTGTTTGACAGATTTTGTGTGGCTTTGTCAAAAATTCAGAATGGAGAGACCATTGCAAAGTTTGTAATTTAGTAGACTTGAACCCCTAGGTCTAGCACTTAAAGTCTAGGAGCCCGTGACTCCAAGCGTTCTGTTCTGGGTTGTTAAAAGATATACGAGTGTCCGCTAAAGAATGTATAACCTTGAAATAGCATATAATAGACCTTATAGCAGTGCAAAAAAAAAAACCCAGTTACCTAAGATTTTTTAGAAAAAGTAATAATTTTTTTTTTACTCGTACATTCTTCTTCACCACGACCACAAATGAATGACTTCCTTCTGTAATTTGTTATTATAATATACTACGTTGACTATACCGACAGAGCGGCAGTAAATAGTGTGTCTAGAAATTGCACAGTATTTTTTTTCTAAAAAATCTTATTTTGGGAATGAGATATATTTTTTTGTATTTTTTTTTGAACAGCTGTATGGTATATTATATAGTTTTTTGAACGGCCATAGTGTATATTATATAATATTTCAAGGTTATTCATTCTTTACCGTACACCCTGTATATGCAATCTCTTCTATCCCTGCGTTTTGTAGAAATGCTCATAGTCGAAAACTGAATTTAAAAAGTACGGCTAATATTCACGAATATAGCTTTTCAGAAATAACCTTTTTGTTAACCGTACAAAGCCTCAAGTCCCTACAAATGTTAAATTGAACCCGTTTAAAATTTCGGCAATCCCATAAGTGTATGTACAATACAATACCTACTGGAATACAAAATAGATAGGAATTTAGCGGCTAACAGTATTACGTATTTAGGTACGTAGGTTATGTGTGTAGTGGTATGCATCCTTTGCGGTTGACCTATTCGGCACTGGGCCAAACACGTACACAATTTACTTAGCCACGGTCCCACCTACACCGTGATTTGAATACACTTTAAACTTTAAAATATGTCTACGTGTTCTGTTACAGAATTGCACTCACCGCTTTGTGAAAAAATATGTCTGCCTCGATGTAATTAGTGAGTGCGGGCTTACATATCAATTACAGTTACTCTCCTTTCAAGATGATTTGAAAAATAAAATGTTAATGTTGTATAACTTTTTAGGGCTTCGTACCTCAAAAGGAAAAAACGGAACCTTTGTAGGATCACTTCGTTGTCCGTCCGTCTATCTGTCAGTCCGTCAAGACCCTTTTTCTTTGGAACGCGTGGAGGTATCAAGTTGAAATTAATATCAAATACGTAGGTCTACGGCCCCAAGGAGCTTTAAAAAAATCAAGCTTCTAAGTTAACGCAATAAAAAAATACGGCCATTTATGCGACATATTTTGAAACTCGCAAATGGCAATAAATAAAAGCAACACAAATCATTCTAGCAAAAAGTATATTAGATTACTAAGTAAACACTGATAACTAAGGCGTGGCACAAACGAGCCACTGGCCACGGCCTCCGGTAGCCCAGCGACAAGCAGTTGACATGCTTTTTCATACGTTTTGTATGGATTCATAGCACACTTGTGCCACCCACTACAGCAGTACTCAACACCTCAGCAAGAGGCGACGGCTTATTAGTCGATCCGCACGCATTTACTTGCCCGGATCGAGCGAATCGACACTTTTAAATAATTTATTATTTTCTGTAGGCGGTTCGCACGAATTTAGGTAGAAATTACTGAACGTCACCTGCTACGATTCTTACATACTACTTTTGCCTCGATTACATTCATACATCTGGTCATACACGCACGCTACAGAGTTTTTCCCATATAAAATACAAATAATTTTGTCGCGATCCTTTTTTATGAGCCAGAAATCGCAGATTAGTAAAGTTATCCTTCAAGGAGTAACACATACAGGAATCCGAAGTCATGATATGAAACTTAGTTCGATATAAGGTGTTATAAATAACTAAGTAAATTCGTAGCGTGTTAGTTTTCAACCCCTGCAGCAATGCCGTGAAAGTAAAAGTAAGGGGACTTTTAGTTTCTCTTCCCTTTAAATACTTTTTGCTTTTATACACACTAGGAAAAGTTCGAGGGGTGATGACACTCGTTGTATCATAACAAGGCGACCCTGCTGAGCTTTGGGGTCCCAATAAACGGTCCCTGAATCCAACCCCATAATTAAAGGTTATAGGGTAAATTGCTGCAGTCGTTTTGACTATTATTATACCTATAGTTAAATGCTAATATTTTTCGACTGATAAGAGTATACAGCGTGGCACTACATACACGTAAGTATTGCGTTTTTCTATGAAACAGCAGTTTTTTTTTGATAACCGGCGAAATGTGTCTACGCTAGGGGGTTTAGAATCATGTGTCGACTTCATGGTTACAGTTTGTGCGTCAATGTACCTGCCACCCTGTATTATCGAGTTTATGCTCTTCAGTGTGTTAACAAGTTCGTTTTCTGTACTATCACATCAAGCAATAATTGACACTTAAAACATGAGGTTAGAAAAACCAAAACAATGGTAGAGTGTTCCATTTTGCTTGGACCAAGGTCCCTCTGAAGTTTTTCGAAGTACCTACGTAAGTAAGTACTCTTTTGCTAAAAGATATACCTAGTTAGGTAGGTATTATATCGAGCCATATACCTAATGGTTCTTATTTGCACCGTGTGTCAGTATATTTTGAAGTCGCATTAGTCCAACACGCGAAGGGTGACGGTAAGCGTCCCGAGTCGTTATAATGAGATGAAACTAGAATTAAGTATTAAAATAAACATGTTGCTTGCATGTGGAATAACCTATAAAAACTTAGTAGGAACCTACAGTTTTGCAGCTCAACTTGGTAAGTAGTTAGGTTAAGTAAAGTGTATGGCAGTGACTGCGGGGAAGTAGCGACTTCGAGAAAATTCCGATAATTTTCTCGAAGTTGCTACTTCCCCGTAAAAGTACACATACAAGCACACACACACAAGCACACGTGCATGTGTTTTAGCACATGTTTTAATCTCAAACTCAAAGCATTTATTTCAATTAAACCATTTACAGGCACTTTTGAATTGTCAAAGAGTCGGTCAGTTAGTCAGAAAGTTGAAGTTAGTTGCCCATTCCAAAACGTAGGTCTCTATGGAGAAGAACGGGCAAGAAACTCCAAGGACATTAAGTGTTATTCAGATTCATTTTAATTAAATTCAGATATATATAAACTGCTATAGGTACCTTCTACACACAATTTCTCACAGCGTTTAAGTAAGAAAATTCAACAAGCAGTATAAACATAAAATTTTTCATGGTGAACAATTTTCCTTGTACGGTTTATGAATTCCAAATGGCGGGACACCCAAAATTATTCCTGATTCAGTATAAACAACGAAATTTGAAGGGTTGAAATCATTTAATAAGCCAAATATTTTACTTAAGTCAGGCGATACTGCGTCGGGCGGAGCATGGAGTTATGCTAACGAACTGCTGTTATGTTTCACCCTCGTGTCACTGTGTGAAGGTTTTACACTCTCGACCGAGTTACCGCGGGGGTTGTTTCTGAAAATCATGTGTTGCTTTGGGGAAAAGCTGGCAGTTGAAACATGCGCGGCGACGGGAACAGACGCGTCGTGCTCGCGGGCGGACACAACTACGAACAATATTCCGATATGATCGCGGCAATGTCGTACCAGCTTATCTAGGTCGATGAACAATAACACCGGGGTGTAAATTAGAAAACAAAAACATAAAACGTGTCGTATCTCACAGCAATTGTTCATAGAAACACAGTGATCAGCTAAAGTTTATGGACGTTTCCTGTTCGTTAATGGATAGTAATGTTTTTCTGATATTTGGAATGACTAACATAAGTAAGTGTAAGTATTAATTAGTAGTTACCTACGACTCCATTAGGGAGCGAAAAACTTTTTATGATTGACGAAAATGGAAAACTTTCCTGATGAGATTTGTTGTTGGCGAATTTGTTAATTTGTTGTTGGCGTAAATGTTAATTAAAGTTGACTGTCTTGTTCCGTTTGTTTATTTAACAAGGTCGGTTAGTATTATAATGTTGTTTAATAAATACAACCTATAGGTAATTATGCCTTGGTATAATTTACTTCGATTCTAAATATGTCCATATAATAAATTATGAATATACTTAATATGTAGTTAATAGCAATGAGGCATTTTCATATGAAAAACTTTCACGAAAACTCAACATTTGGTTTTAACTTTAATCAGTTAATCTTATTAGGGTAATAATTAGATTAACTGATTAATTGGCATTTCATTTAAAGTATTATAGGGACTATTAAATTATACAGGGTTATATTTATTCCAAGGGAACGTGTTTACATCTACGCGCTTATTATATCACTATTGTTTATTCGAAAAAAAACCTTATAGAAACCATTTGAAAGCTAATTCTAAATTCGCTTGAATCGTCGAATGTAACCAGAGTTATTTTTACTGGCAGCCTGCACAACATAAGGTCGACTTTTGCAGACAACCTTTTCAGTATTTAGGACGAACCCAAAGTATAAAAATACTATAAAAACTAGCAGATACATTATTATCATTTCATTCCCTAGGTATTAGGTACCTACTGCAATAGTAAAGCCGACATCAAACATGTTCCTGCGTCACGAGACCATCCTCACTAACACGTTCAGCCAATCTTCTACCAACACGTTTTATTAGCAGTTTGGAGCTTTTTCCTTATTGAAAATATTGGTGAAAAACTCAGTGAACAATAAAATGAAAATATTTTATTTTTTAATCTATATATTTTGATCGTTTTATGGATTTTAAAATGAATCACAGATAAATGATTTTATTTCTGTAAGTAGGTTTGTACAAACACTTTTACACGTCAATCATATTTTTTAAATTAGACGAGGTCGGCGTTTCCTATCTGACTACTCTGAGAAGAAAGGCCGAAACAAACTCAGAGGTCACAGTCTCATTTAAAGTCCAGACAAAATCTTGGTCAGATCATGTGAAGACCATGTAGATTGGTATCTAAAATGGTCTTTTGAGGAAAGAGCCACACAGATTGAGTGGACCTGGTCAGTCAGTGCACGCATTTGTCAGTAATCGTGCAGCTCTGACAAATGCGTGCACTGACTGGACGGATAAACCTACAATTATTGGTCATTGCGACATCGACACATAGAGGTGGGTATTATTAGGTATTAAACATCATGCAAGTGCTTTTTTGACTTTTTTTTTACCAGTTTACAAAAATAAATATCATTTCTTGATAAATGATATTTATTTTAATTTATTTTGATTTTAACAATATAGAACTTGCGTTGCCGATGTCATGCCTTGGCATAACATCGGCAACGCAAGTTCTATATTCTTAAGTTAGCTCGTTTATTGTCTGATGTCATAAATTGCTAAAAGGGAAATAGCCATACCTAATCATCATTTCTGTCAGATTTATGGCCACCACCTTCGCTAAGGTTCCGGTTAATTTACTATAGTAGCTATAATATGGATACCGTGAAAGCTCTTAGGTACGTTTTGGTTAGTTTCTTGGTACTTCGGACTAGCCTATAATGTTCCCACTGCTGGGACACAGACCTCCTCTCGGTGGGCCGTAATCCACCACGTGGGCCTGGTGCGGGTTAGTAGGTATCACATGTCTTCGAATTTTGGTTCTAGGACATGCCGGTTTCCTCACAATGTTTTCCTTTACCGTTTTTGTGAGCAGGGGTGATGAAATAATTTACACAAAGTAAAGCGCCTGTCTGGGTTCGAACCTACGACCTATTAAGTCGCGGCCGTTACCACTGCTCTTCCTTTCTTGGTATTATTGGTCAAACCGCACCCAAAATGGCCTTTAATATTATCAACAGAAAACTTATAAAACAAAACAGAAATTTATCCCCAGATTGGCTACTGTGCACACTAACAAACACTGTCCAGAGATTCTAAAGCAATTAAACTGATTTAGCGGTCGGATTGCTCCGCCCGCCACAGTTGACAAGGAATTTTAACTTGAAAACTGTATCAGACGGTATTGCGAGCCAAATTGCCGCAACTATCTAGTCGGATGCCTCAATTAAGAAAACCCCGTGTATTTGGCAGATTTACCGTTTCATTATTGCATGTTTTAGGAATTAGAAGTCAGAGAAACTGGCATTTTGTATTTTAGTTGTGTTCCTTTAGAAACTTGAGCTTGATTTTGGGTTTATTAAACGACGTACCTACCTCCAAACGTTACTTTTCTTCAATAAATAAATAATGTCAGGGTTCATATACAAAATTAGATATCCCAACACTTCCAGTATTGTAACAAAACAACATCGGGGCATTTTAAGTTTCCAAAACTACCTGTACATATGTTGATTGAGTATATCGATAAGTGAAACATGCGAGTCCTGTATTAAACCTCACGGACAACTTTGACAACGGACGGACTCGGCTCGCAATTAGAGAGGACTCGCCCTCCCAACATTTACATTTTAATTTAAATTTCAAACTGACGAGATTCAAGATAAATTGGGCTGCGTATTTAGCGCAATAATTCGAGCCTGGCGCCGACTCGCGGTCTCCAAATTAAGGAGCAGGATAATTGTTTGCGTTATAATTAATAATTGACATTAATATTGTGAACTCGCAACGGGTTCGGATAAACGTTGGATTATAAACCCGGCCTGCGCTGCCGTTAAACTTATTTAGGTGCGTAATTGAATAAACGTATACGGTAGCATCGAAAGCGGCATGTTGCCAAAATGTTTTACTATAATTTTTCATAAATTTCTGCCGGTGAATAAGTGCTGGGGGCATAACTGGACCTTCCTCAAACGAATACAGCCAGTTTATAATTACCACTCAGCATTCGAAGTGACTGTATTTTGTAGCCACACACAGTCTGGTGAACAAATGAAAACGTACTTTAGAAGTCAGTCGAAAATATCCCCTTGTTGAAAACCTTCATGTCCTTGTTTGTTGTTGTTAATGAAAAAGCTATTTGGTCACAACAAAGATTCCTGGAAATTCCAATTTGTAGCGGTATGCTTTAAAGTGTAGTAATAATTTAAGTAAAATATGTTGGGATTGGTGGATTTATCATATATTGCGTTTTCACCACATTGTGGCTGCATCGGATTTCAAAGGTGACCGCGATATGATCGACATTCAATTATAAACTGCGGGACTCTTGTCGAATAAATTTTACCATAAGCTATAGAATGATTGATTCACTGTCATCATTGTATGTCATGGGGATGTAAATCATATAAAACTGAACATAATGATTTCAACATAATAACATTAGATGAAAGTACCTGTCTAGCCATAAAAACAAAACCTGATGAAAAGTAACAGCCATAATTCACCGATAAAAAAGTATCACAAAATCACGAACAAACTCCGATTGTGCTTCGGCATCGACATTGATATACGAATGAAACATTCGATTCGTTAGTGGAAAAAGGAAAATAATGCAAAATGCGGAGGATTGGAGAGAATGGTTCTCATAGGCGGATAACAAAAGGAATGCAATGGGGATATCGTTTGATGGTCGTAGCGAGTCGTAGCGGCTCGTAGCGCGTAGCACGGCTCCGAACACGCTCCTACTATTGTGTTTTGATTGCTTGCCAGCGGCCTTTTATTGATTAGGTCGCAGAAGCTGAACATAAGCAACATATTTGTAAACAAGATCTTTTAATTACCACCCATTTTGTATGTTAAATACATACAGAATTAACGTAACGTATTGCGGCGTAGCGCTTCTACGGAGGCACAGATTTCATGAATTTAATTTCACTTACCTCTTGTGAAAATATTTAAATGTTAATTGCAGGAGTACCCTTTCATCTCGTTTATCCAAACTTTGTAAGGGGATTTGTTTACAATGTCCTTAATGATTCTCAGTGTTGTGATTTAAAGCTTTGTAATGACCGTTTGATTCATAATTCCTGTCATCTATTTCATACTGATTGCAGGTCATATTTCGTGATGAAACTTAATAATAAAAGCGTATATTTCTTGAGGTTAAACGCGACGGAAGCGGGCTCAATAAATTATGATGTGTCGCCTTTTGAACGCGTAATAAAATATAGCTTCCATTATCAGAAGTTATTGTAATTTTTTCATCCGTTTGCTTTATCTTATTTGCATTTCAAAACGTAGACGCAGAATTAACATTCGTAGCATATTATTGGTACATTATGTTTGGTTACGAAGCGTTAATTGAGGGAAAATACAAACGTAATGTATTTGTTTCAATGTTCATTGTATGAGGATGTAGACAAGCGTACATTTGTTATTCACATACATATTAAATATTTATCTGGAAAATCCCAATATTTTCCTATCGTTTTGTAAACATTTCGTTATATTTTTTATTACAATGAAATATGGGATTCGGCTACATCGGAAGTCAGTAAATTACAAAATAAGTCAACAGTTTCAACCGTGCTTGGACAGTTTTTGCGTGGACCAAAAAAGCCGATATTAATATGCAATTATCGGTCGGAACATAAAACGTTTGAGCGCGGCGCGTGCCCGCATAGATTCCGGTTCGTTTTGATCCCTTCTTGAATATTAAGTTTGCCCATTACGCCACTCGGTAATTCGAAAGCGTTTAGAGCGCTCCCCACAACGAATTTATTACTTAATATCACTTTGACCCGAAGCCTGACGGCACTGATTATGAATCTACTGAAAGTAGCAAATATATGTACTGGGCTGCATTGGAATTTTAAAATTAAATTTTGATTAAATTTATGTTTAGGCAAAATTTTATATTAGGCTACCTTAGGCTTCGTCTGCGGAATATTTTAAGTAATTGGGTAGAAACACCCTCTGCGTTCATCACTAGTCTAGCCTAGTCTTCACCCATCACGTTTGCTAATGGTGATGATGTAAATTTTCGGTCACTCAACTTTTGCGTGGTATATGGTATTGTGCATGGAGACATACTACATACACAATATTTAGGCGGGTAATTTAATTTATATCGCTTTGATACAGCAAACAGCTCCCATATCCCGCTGTGTTTACTTGTGTACGTAAATATTGCAATACGAAATGGATATGGATTGATACGAGATATACATAAAAGTATATTGTGAGAATATATTGAATTCAAATGTTACTGAATCTTTAGTGAGATATCCAATATCTTTACGGGCACATAACGTATACATAACTCATATATTGTGTACAAATGTAACCAAGTTTCTTTTTTGTATTTCCGTAAAAGTTTTTCTCTCACTTTTTCGCTCTCATTGGTGGAATTTGATGAAGTCTTTACGAGGATAGCGGAATGGAAGTGGAATAGTTTCTTTTCTGCTTCCCCACATTGTTGGAATCCGAACATCTGTGGGCTTTCAAATATTGTATCTCTGAATTTCAGCGCGAAAGAAAGAAAGTATGAATAGTTAATTATTCACTCGGGGTTCAACACACGAGTGACATTTAGAAACACCTGTCTATTCCCCCGAGGCTGAATACATGGCGTTATTATTTAATGAAGTTTCAAATGGAATGGATATTCTTGAAATCATTTGAAAAGCAATCTCGAAGTGTGCGGTAGAGCTGGCATTTATTTTTTATTTGTTTGAAAAATATTGCTTTAATATGAAGATTCAGTGAATATCTTTTTACATACGAATATTCAAATGAGAAAATATACATTCAAATGATTCATTATTATTTGATGACTGACTGATATTATTATGAAAATATATTGGCTAGTATTTTTTTTAAATTTATGGTTAATGCCTCTTCTCACATTATAACTAACATACATACTTTATTACATTTATTTTTTTAATCTTCTCTCACACAAAAAGATACAAAGGCGTTCTCTACCAGCCAACCAAGAGTGGTGGTTATGTTAATAATGTATCTAGTTTAGATAATAAGTGAGCAAAGGCTACAAGAATCAGTTAATTAGGTTCGTATTATTGTTTCAAAGGATTTCATCAAAAGAATTCTCAGAAAACGCCACCTAACAAGCGTACTTAATGAACAAGGGATACCCTTCCAAGCAGGCGAAAACTCAAAAGACAAACGAATAAGGTCGAACAAAGAAATCGCTTTTACTCCGTTTTCCTTAAATATTTCCGTATATCGTGAGGCATTACCTATGTATGGGTATGTAAACCCGTATAAATTCCTTTAACGGTGTATGAATCAAGTGTTTTTACTTTCAACGGAACGGTGGACACACATGCGTGTTGGCTTGAGAAATATTTGATTGTGGACTGTCCCTACCTGTACCTCCATACATTTGAGATTTATTTATTGGAGAAAGCATTCGTTCTCTAACATTTGAACATTACTAATCAATAAAAACGTGAGAAATATATAATTAATGTTTGAACCCTTGTGCGTTGTAATTGATAAATTTTTAATTAACTTTTGGGGTTGTTGGCAACCTGCCTCGTGCTAATCAGCGGTGTTGACGTGTACTGTTAGGTCCATTACACTTATTGGATTTTCGACGAAATTCACTATGGCGTTCACCACCTTTACATGTTCAAAGTTTGTTGACGATAAATGTGTAGGTATCCATGTGACACTGTGATAATGTGAAAATAATATGTTGGTATGTTTTTCTACGTAGCTAACGTTATCGTGACGAGGTTACGAATTGGTATGCGAAGCAGTGAAAAATTGTTTATATGCCAAATGGTTTTCAGCAGAATCAAGTTGCGTCGGTTACGTCCTTTTGCGCCATATTACCCGCACACATAGGGCGATGGGTTAGTGCCCTTACCCTGCGTTTAGTTTACAAGAGAAAGTTTCACGATAAAAGTCTATCGCTGGCGGTAAAGTTGGCGCTCGCAGCAGGCTGATCGCGCCGCCACAAGTAATCCACAAACGACGCCCCCGGGATAACAACTCCAAAAATAAATTATGTCGGATTTAATTGCAATTATGCTCAGTGACCGCAATGATCATTTGATGAAATCACAGCCTATAAGATACTCTACGAAACTTTTAACAAGTTCTGTTGTAATATCGTCGCGAAAGCTTTCTCATAATTGTTTTTTCTGCTCTGCGACTCGTGAACTCGTGCAGAAACAGAATCGTGAAGTCGAATTCCAGCCTAGTAGGTATTTGTAGAAAGAACTACATAATGCATATAAACCATTCGGCGAGATTTATTTGCTTCGAAGAGAAAACATTGAAGTGTTTTCCAATAGAATTTAATTAAACTAACAACCATTTACAAAATAACATGACGCGGTAAAAGTTTTGATAGTAACTCCGACTATTGATTTTTCAAAGGCTATCACGGGCAGGAGCTTCGCGCCTGGATTTGATAAACTGAGGATTTATTAATGAAACAGAAAGCACGTTAATCTCTGTCCAGAGCACGGATCTGCTAAATGGGCCTTGAAATTTTAGCTCCGCGTTTTTTACGTGGATAGAGAGCTGGAAAAATAAAGATAATGGGTTTTGTTTTAGTTATTATACAGATTTATGAGGGCTTATACTTTAATTTATTTAAAAAGTATCGGTGTCGTTGCCTTTTCTATTATGAAAATTTAATATTGTTTTCGTTGTTATTGGTAGGATTTTCTTCTTTGAAGAGCATACTTTGTTTGTTCTTCATATACGTAGCAATTTGGAATATTACATCTTGCCGATGTTATAACATTTTTTATGCAAACAATTGAGCGTAAGAATGAAACGCTGTATAACTCACATTATAATATTTACAATATCGATAATGTCGCGATACAAAGAATATTAAACGCGAACATTTTTAAACCAAATTGAGTTTAACGATAAGAAATAAATGATTGCACATACATTTTCAGTACCTATCTACATTAGTTTTATATTTCACTTCGTTCGTAATTTATCGGCATATAAAATCATAAAGAAATACGTAAAATACAAATTTTCCTTAATTAAAGTGAATATTTTCGCTATATTGTTCGTTTGGCACTTGTATGCTTCACGTCGCCCGTCTGACATTTCAATTATCGGCAGATGTTTCAGCTGTCTGTCATGTACTACGTCAAGCGACGGTGACACTATCATCATAATATTCTATAGCAGAGATCTTTGATTTTCCAGATGGAAAATGTGCCGTAGAAAAATTTAGATGTTCAAAAATAACAGCAAGGAGACGTACCTACTAAGTCTAAAATTGACTTACGTTCTTAATGTTATTAAAATAAAGTTCAAATTCATATTACTAACAACTGTCAAGAATGTCACGTTAATGATCACAGTTCCGCAAATTCTATCTGGAAAATCATACATCAGTGCTCTAAGTAGCATAATAATATTATTATTATTTTCGGTTCTTTATGTTTCTTCTCATTTAAGAGAGATTAAGAAACCTTACGCAGTCAGTCAGTCAGTACCAAGTATGTAAGGCGAAATTTAGATAGAGAAGGTGGATGACAGTGTTGAAGAAGTCAGGAACTTTCGGGTGATGCGACTGGTGTTAAGGATGGTGGCTTTTTGTAGCATGTAGAGTGTGTGAGTCATCTGTAGGGTGTTCAGGCTTTATGTGAGAGTTTTTGGTATGACACCAGTAGATGAAAGAGCAGTGGGGACAACATGAACGGTTTGTGTTTTCCATTAGGTTTTAATTTCTATGGCGAGATCTTGATACTTAGGTACCAAGCTTTCGGATATTGTGGTTTGAATATTGAGTGAGTTAGGTATTGCTATATCTATCAGATAAACTGTTTTACAGGGTTTTTCGAGAACGGTAATGTCAGGTCTATTGTAATGAATAGTTTTATCTGTTATTATTATTGTTCGGTCCCAGTAAATTTTCTGATGGTGAACATGGTATCATTTCGTTAACAAGTTTATGTTTATATGCTAACTGGTGTATAATTGCAGCAACTTGAATTTGACGGTGTTTATAATCAGCTTGCTCAAGTGATTTACACGCTTCTGTTATATGTTGTATGGTTTTAGAGGCAGTGTTGCAATGTCTGCATAAGTCAGGCAGCTGGTGTAGTTCTTTTATGATGTACTTTCTGTAATTACGAGTGGCTACTATTTGATCCTGTATGGCCAGTATAAAACCCTCGGTCTCGGGAAATAATTCGGCTCGTTTGAGTCATTTGTTCGAATTAATTTTGTCGACGTGTGGAAGGCTCGGTGTCTTCCGTGTAGGGCTGTTGCAGACCATGCTGCAATTTTTGTTGTGTACTTACAATATGTTCATTTATTTGCGTGTCCCTGTTTTGTAGGTTTAGTGGTGTAAGTATCTTCATATGTTTCCTTTACCTGTTTGTGTGGTGATGAATGTTCTCATTTGTTATGGAGGTACGCTCTGAGTGAAAGTATCTGTTTGTTGTGTAAATGTGTATGTCTATTAATCGTTTTCCTCCTTGGCGCGGCAGTGTAAGTCGTTGTATGCTTATTTTTTTATGGGTTTTGCAATTTTTGGTTAGAAGTGTATTAACAGTGCGCTGTAGTATTTTGATATCAGTCTTTGACCATCGTATAATTCCGAAAGAGTATGTGAGAATAGGTATTGCAAATGTGTTGATGGCTTTAATTGTGTTTCTAGAGATTAAGTTGCTTTTTCAATAAGTTTGAGGCTGTGTAAGAATTTTTTGAGCAGTTCTTGATTTGGCATCTTTCGTTGTATTTGCCTGGACTGTTTAAAACCTAGACATTTGTATGTACTCTGTTCACCCATTGACTCGATCGATTCACCTGATTCGCATGTGTAACGGTTATTTTGGAATTCTCATTTTCAATTTGATAAAATTTTGCACTTATTTACTCCGAATGACATGCAAATATCGTCAGAAAATTGTTGTGTTGTATCAGCTACTTGGAAAAGCGCTTTTTTGCCTGCTGCGTATAACTTTATGTCATCCATGTACATAAGGTGTGTTACGGTCATTGTTTGCCAGGGTGAATCCTACGTCTGTTTTATGAAGCAAGTGTGAGAATGGATTGAGTGCCATGCAAAACCACAGAGGACTTAGAGCGTCTCCTTGAAAAATGCCACGTTGTATACAGGTTGGTTCAGTAGCTACAGTCGAAGAGGATGAATTAATTTTAAGAGCAGTTTGCCAATTCTGCATGGAAATTTCTAAGAATTGTTTTAGTGTTGGGTGAATTTTATACAGATTAAGAACTTGTAATAACTAGCTGTGAGGAACTTAATCGAAAGCCTCTTGGTAATCAATAAACATTGTGTGAATCTTCTTCTTGCTTTTAACATCGCTGTTCATAGTAATCGCGTCTATGGTAAGTTAATCTTTACATCCTTGGCTTTTCTTATGACATCCCTTTTGTTGTTCTGCTAGAATGTTATTTTTGGTTACATGTTCGTATACTACTTTACTTACGCAGGCTGTTAAGATTTTGTACAAGGTTTGTAAACAAGTAATTGGTCGGTGTATTGGATCTTTCCAAATGTTAGCCCAGAATTCCCTTTGTGTTACGAATTAAAGTGTCTATAGCTAAGGTTTGGTTAGTAGTGTCTCTGTTATTAGATATAAGGTTCCTATATAATATGTTTCCATTGTTAATACATTTTGTGTTCTGGATTTTGCGGTTCGTGCATGTGTATTGGTGTTACTTCCCTTAATTCTGCAGCTACTTTTTTTAATTTATTCTAATCTATTGTTTATATATGTGTTATTTAAAATATATTATTTAGATAATCTTTACCCTGTTATATGTGTTAATTCCGGATTCCTCATGTAAATATTTTCTATAGGCTATTTTATCTGTTTCTAAGTAATTTTGTGGCAGTATTACTTATATTTCAATTATTGTTTCATTATATTTGTTCGTCCATTTCATGCGATGGCCGGTTTGTGTATGAGATTGTGTAGAATGCATTGGTATTTGAGTGTAACATTTGTACTTCGGCTCTGACTTCCTCATAAATCTGATCTATTGTGTCCTGTGGTAATAATTTCTTTTGAACTATGGTTCGACGCTGGTCACCTATTCTTTGTCAGCTTACTTGCATAATCGGGTGTTTTTCTAGAAACTTTTCCATATTAGTAAGATGAAGATAAGTGCGTAGGATGAATTTAGTCGTTACAATGCTCCATTTCCTACGAGCTGTTGCAGTTCTAGCGGTCGGTACAGTATCGTCGACAAAATTTGTCTCCTGTACTACATCCGCTGACTTTATACTGATTGATGATGATACTGGCGTCGGAGTGACGCGGAAAGATTGTGATGATGACGGAATTTATGGAAAAAGAGATGAGGGAGATGACAAATAGAATTGTGAAGTTTCGTCATTTATCTGAGGCAGATCCGGCTGAAGTTGTTTTTTTGTTTTAGATTGAGTATTCATGTTGTTTCCACGAGTAGCTAGGGACTTAAAAAGTCAACTACAGCAGAGCCCTGCGTTTATAGTAGTCAGGGTGAATAAAACTGGGATCCCGTACTATCTAGAGTTGGCACACTAACGACTAATGCTATCCCCTAGCCACGGAGCCCTCGGCACATTCAATCTTGGCTTGGATTGTACCTCTCTTGCTCTAGCTCCTCACCCTAGATCTGTCTTGGCAAAGTAAAGTCTACCGGCACATATCTTGGGCTTATTGGAGCACACATGCGCCACCACGACGTCAATTATTTATGTACATACAAATTATATGTTTAAATATTAGAATACAAAAAATATTCAAAAATTACAAAAAATTTGCTCGCCGGTATCGGTAACAGGGTCCAAGCTACCGGTGGTCAGGGCTCCAAAGAGAGGAACCTCCTAACAATACGAGCCGTGTCCAGAAGTACAGCTATCTGAATCGAACCCTTGATCCAGCTACCCAATGAGAGCCTCCTCAGGTGTTGGTCGAGGCTTTTAGCTATTCAGCCATTGTCTGTCATGACTATCGGCACAATGCTTGCTGTGTCCACATCCCACATGTCGACAACCTCGCGAGCCAAGTCAAGATACTTGATTTGTTTATCTTTTTCGGCTTTCACGAGGTTCCCGTCATGAGGGACCGTTATGTCAACAATAATTGTGCGCCGCTCTAATCGATCCACTATCACTATATCAGGCTTATTAGCAACAATAGTCCTGTCAGTGACGATGGATCGATCCCAGTATGATGTGATATTTCCATTTTAGATAACTGGGTTGGGCACATACCTGTAGTACGGCATTTCCGATTCCACAAGGTTATATTTCAGAGCAAGTTGCTGATGGATAATCCTGGCTACAAGGTAGTGTCTATGCAAGTACTCTTCGTTAGCTAGACGAGAACACTCGGAGATTATATGCCTGATTGATTCTCTCGGTCGGTGGCATACCCGACAGATGTCAACCGTGCCGTCTTTCACAATAAATCTCCGGTAATTGTTCATCATCATAACTTCAGTTTCCCCAAAGAGGTCACCGAAACGCAGCCAGGCTACAGACGCTAGTATATCTACATCGGGTCCATGTAGGGCCCGGAAAAAGAGTCCACGAAGCTCTTTACTCTGCCATACCTCTATGCGATCATTAGTGGCAAGCATTATAGGCTTGCGCCAGTTCCCTTTAACCAAAGAGAACGGGGTGAGGCCTTTGGCCACCGCGACCACATCTCGATGCATCCCCTCGTCGGCTTCTAGGAATATTCCCTGAGACTGCATATCTCACGATTGTGGAGGGTCATAGCGTTTAAGAAGTCTCGACCTTCACACTTTCACGGGATATACAGCCTCATTACCGATGACCGTGGATGATGCATTCGATTTGCAGTCAGTAGCGTACGAACCCTCCTATCCAGGGCATCAATTCAATTCAATTCAATTTATTTAAATCGGAAAAAATAAACATCCATATTGTATTAGTATAAAATAAACTGAGAAAAATATTGTTAGTAGCATTAAAATCACAAAAAATAAATAATTACAATCAAAACCAGAAATTAAATTACAATCAAAATCAAATTTCCAAACAAAATTTAAATCGAGTTCGGTCTGAGTCCATCTGACTATACTGAAAGAGCACATGAAACGCATGACCCAACCGTTGAAGGCCTTATTTCCGCCTGATAGAAAACTATTAAATACTTTCTTCAGGCGGCCAAAGAAGCGCTCCTTCAACGATTGCTTCATGTCAGTAACATTGATGCCCAACGCTCCCGACATACCCAAATAGTTATAGGTTCGCATGCGGAGAGGGCTCTCAGGTTTATGGAATCCGAGAGTTGGGTTCCCACGGATTCCACAATATCCCCTCGCTTTACATGCATGACCGCACATTTGTCCATATCAAAATCTATCTTGATGGCACTACTGAAAGTTTAATTATTTTCAGTTGCTTGATCGGTTGAAAATTGTTGGGGACACAGAGTTTTAGGTTATCCATGTAGAGAAGGTGAGATATAACCTGACCACCTCTCCTTAGCCGATAGCCTAGACCTGAACTCTTATTATTATTAAAATTACGACGAAAAAAAAACTAATTTAGGACTAGCTCTTCGCCCGCGTTTTCGTCCGCGTGGATGTTGTACTTTCTCCAGTTTCTCCTATCCCCTTGAATTTTCAAAAATCCTTCTTAAGTGCTCATCTTCTTTATACATATCTATTTATTTGTAACTCCAACAGCGGATACACAATTTCATGCAAGTTTACAAGGACAAATATAGGAGACCATATCATTCTCTTCATCTAGGTAGAAACAGTAAGTTTGACAAAGCGAAAATAATAAAATAAATAAAAATAAACAACATGAAAATCATAGAAAGGAAACAAAATTAAATACAAAACAAATGAATTAACAAAAAAATTATAACCTTAAAAGAAAACCGACGAAAATAACAATAATTACGACTTGGGTATTATGACTTTCATAGCTTTTTTAAACTTTTGTACATAACACAGGCATTTGCATGTATTTTGTATGTGTACATTATAATAAATAATGAACTCTTGTGCATATCTTCATGCTTCTAGACACTAGATCCAGCGGTTTAGGCAGCGCGTTGTCTGTCAGTGACTGAATGAATGAATTTAAGATTTTTATAACGTAGATATATTTTTGGATTAGATGTCGTTGAATAACGCCATAGAGCTGGAAAACTAAACTACGATGCTATAACCACTCTGCTTTATTCAGAATGAGTCCTTTGAAAATAGTTTTCATATCGACATTGTATAGTAACGTCGCTATTGTTATCGAAACAATATGCATACGAATATCGATAAACGTGACACAGCTTTCTGTGGTTTGTTCATCTTGAATATTAAAAATCAGCATAATATGGTGCTATTACATAACAATCCCAGGTTCATATCTCAGAGTGGATAAGTGAGGAGTGAGTGTGTGATAATGATGCCGAATACATTAATTTCGATATGAACGTAAAAATATTGTAGTCCTCAAAATCTGTTACCTAATCCCGTACAATTTAGTTTAAGATATTTGCCGCCCTACATTTGATGTATGCCACTAATTTAATTCGGATATCTATTTAGAACTATTCTCATATACAATATAAGCCACTTTAACCTGTACATAGACGATAGGGGTCAAAATGGCCTGTTTAATTCAATGTTCCGTAGTTTACATTACCGAGAACACACACCGGTATCCGTGGTACGAAACTTAGATAATATCTGCTTACCTATTCCGCGTCAAGACTTATTAATAATGGAACGTTGTACAGTGTAAAAGCCTATTTAATTAAATTTGTCTGCGTCGTATGTTTGAAAGGAGAACGATTAACATCTTGAAAGCGTGCGGTGACGAACACGGTTCACATCAGCATAATCTGAGCTCGCTTCGACGCCAATATTCGAGCGAGAGGATAGTATGCAGTTTATGGATGTTTAATCGAGTGAGAAGAAATATATTTGAAAACATATAAAATAAAAGCGCTTAGAAGAACATAGTCATTAAATACTCCTAAGAGCGAAGTTATACGATGTCGAAGTTATGGTTAGTGGAAGCTTTCTTTTTGTACTCAATGTGGAATTACAGAACCATTTTATGCAGCATGTTTTATGGATAGTAGACGAAATTGATATCAAGTCAATAAGATAAATACCAAATAAGTCCTCAACGCAACTAAGTTTGTATCACAAGGATAGCCAGTCACCAAATATGGATTATTCAAAGTAAACTTGAACGCAAACGAGCTAGCTATAAATAGCATAATAATAACGGTTTTGAATTTGAAGACAACACCGGTTTTACCAGAGCCGTCGGCATTGGGCCGGGTACACATCAGTCACACTAAGCCTCACTTGTACGATGCTATCACTACAATCCCTTACTATATGCCGACAGCCCATATGTTTACGTAATTTGTCTTACGCAGGCAACTGTCTCCCTTTTGTATACCATTCTTAATGGCTTTTGATAATGGTTTAATTAAAATGTCTATAGAATTATTGGTTGCGTCGAGTTCTTTAATTAGAATTTAATGTTTTTGTACTGGTGAGGATCGATCACGTCAAACGCAGAATCATGACTTGGTATTATAATTTTTTGATATTAATCTTATTGCTTAGCTGTAATAGTTCACAGTTTTATAAAATACCTACTAGCGACCCGCCCCTGCTTCGCACGATTTTTAAGACTTCAAAAAACATCGAGATGTCTTTATTATACCTATGTTAGTTTAGTAGTTATGTATTATACACATAAACGTTCCGGTATAAATTCTCTAAATTATGGTGAAAACAACATCAAAATCCGTTGCTTACTTTTGAAGAACAACGCGGTCTCACAGACAGGCTTCAATTTTTAATATGCATAGATATGAGCAGATATTAACAGTAGGTAGGTACCTATTAAAAAAAGAAATAAGAATCGATTCTTACAGTACCTATTTCATCATGGAAACTCGATTGGCTGTTGTCTACACAAGTTGAAAGTAAGAAAGCCTGTTTCGCGTCTGTATAAAAGCTCGTAAGCTCATAAAACAGTACGTAATGCAGACAGACAGAAGGTGCTCTTCACTCACGAGACATTATCGCATCATAAATTCTTTCACGAGGCAGACGGAAAGAAAATGAGCCACTTTGACATGTTGACGTCCATTCCACCAGTTTTATGCTATAAAACAATTCTCAAATGAAAATATAAATACGAATCAGGCTTGAGTGGCAACTGAACTGTGAAACGACTGGCACACGATTTCTAGAGACTTCGAAGTTCGACGAAATATTAAATTAACGTCGCCTTTTCTATTCAGTCCTGTAAGCAAACATTTGCACGAACGGTAAGTCTCTGGAAGTGTCTCAGGCGCAGTTTATTTTTCTCAGTGAGTGCGCTATCGCCAGCAGACAGTGTTTTGTTTTCTGGAGCGTCCTCCGCTCGATTAGGCGTTTCTTTTTTATTCACAGACACGTGCGGAAACCAGATGCTAGCGATGTACTTCGACTGTTTATTTACAGTTCCTATTGCTATTGTCTTCGTTTGAATTTGTATTTGTTCTCGAAATAAAACCTTTCTTTGAATTGAATATATTTAAAAGTGCTTTCAACACAAGAAAGTTTAAAACACTTCATTATTTTAACAAAGTTAATTTTAACTCTGTTTCGCTTTACATTTAGCAAAATTACGTTTTAATTAAAGTATAATTACAATTTATAAAAATAAGAGAAATTAGGGCAAACTAAAATTCTAAAAATTAAAACCGATGTATGTGGAGCAGTGGGAATGAAAAAGTGAGCCACTTAACTGAACTAGTTCCTAAATAAAATTATTAAGCTCATTAAGTGAGTGTCGAGACGCGGGTAGTCTACAGGAGCGTACGAAAGGGTTAACCACGTCAAACAGTTGTGTCTACAACTTTTATTAGACAAGTTTCACGGCGGCGCACTCTTGTAATAAATATACTCTAAACATTTTTAATGGACCAGTATTTGTAAACTAATCATCGGTCTGGCCTTTGTGGTGATGTCGACATTAATATAAGTAATCTATTAAAAATACATACACAAAAATTCATAACATACCAAAGTACCCACACCAAACTTAATTTACTAAATTGCTTTATCATTCCATCGGTCTTTCGGAACGTTTTGTCAATAATCGTTTACGTCATTAGCGACTGTGTTTTATATTCAAAACGTTCCCTCCGTCAAAGAAAATGGCCTGTGAAATACTGGCCATCGCGCATCGTACCGATCGATGTGTACTCACAATGGAATCTTTTTAATATAAAAATGAGAGTATTTTAAAAATGTTTTCATATCGAAGCATTCACTGGAAGAGATATTAAATGTTTTCAGCGCGCATTCACATGTTATAGACATTTATCGGTACATATATTTTTACGTAGCACTTTCGTAGACCCTGCTACGAAATGAGCCACTTTTTATTCCTGCTTTTGTTATTCGTCCTATGATTACGTATGTAGCCGTTAATATAGTACCTGTGTAAGTATACTTATAAAACATACTAGATAATACTAAATTCTGGTAAACCAACAGTAGTTGAGGTCAAACGGCTGCTGCCTGAAACCGCAAAATCAACATAATTGTAAATTTCTGAATTGGCGAACTCGAGAGAGAACGGTGCTAATACTATGTAGAAGAAATTGTAATAATTATGTTTATGAGTTTCTCTGACACTAGCATAATTACAGCTCTTCAGTGTTACTTACCTCATAATCACAGAGAGTTATTCACAAAGTATACGCATTGTCTGCTCAATAGAGAACAATTAGGATTCCCTTGCCACCCTCCCTGTTTCCACACCCCACACGTCGGGCGAAAAAGGGACTTTTTCTTTTTATTGTCCGTTAATTGCTCTGATTGGTGCGACGGAACGAAATAAAGCCGCATTCGTGGGGATTTGTAGGCTCGCCCGCGTTCAAACGTAGCAGCCTCTAATTTAGACTTGATTGTAAAACGGCTCCGAGCACTTTTGCTGTTTGTATTTTCTGTTTAATTTATTTTTTATTTTTATTGAAATTACAGTATTCCTGAACTTGATCGAAGACGCAGATAAAAGAGGCATCAAAAAGTTGTTTCGTTGTAATCGAATTCAGAATTGGGTGTTCTTTCCGCTTCAGATAAAATGTTAAATAGGGGAACGCTGAGAGGATAAGAGCTATCCGTATGTATTGCATTCGGTTTTTCTGTAATTTATCAAGTCGATCATTCATCAAGTGACCGCAGGGGCACTAAACTAATTAACAGTATTGCTGCAGAACGTATCTTCTCACTTCACTCAGAATTAATCGTTTAGGGAGCGGCCCTCATCGCATTGCGGAGGAGACAAGAACAACTACAAGAACTCTAATCTATTGTAGTTAAAACTGAGGAACAAAGCGCTGCGACAGAGCGACAGTACGAGCGAGTTATTTCGATCTAAGGTTGTTAGTTCATTACAAGTGGCTAATGGCTGAGGTGAGTGCCTACAACTACCTACACGTAGGTACTCGTAATTCAGTTTCCTGCTGACGTAATATTCATGTGTGTGAGGGGGTCTACGGCGATGAATTTATTACCGGGGTCGATTCCGAGCATATCATTGAGAGATCAGTAAACATATACAGATATGTTTGGTAAGGAAAGCAATCGTTAGGTATTAAAAGATTTATATCCGATGTGAGTTTTATCCAAAAAGCCGGGGATTAGTAGCGTGACGTGTGTTGTGTGCTTATAATACTTACCGAATAAATATGAGATTAGACTCCGGTATCCGAGTAACGTATCCTTCCGATACAAAATAAAATTGTTATAAGCGAATGAATGCTTTATAGTGATATGATACGTTTTATAAATCGGGCAATACTGCGTACCTAGTAAATGATAAATGATATATTTTTTTGTAAATTAGTAAATAAAGAACAAAATAAAATTATGTTTAAAACTAGATGACTTCGGTAGTTACCGATGCTCTCTCTCGTATTTAATCTCAATCCTAGTAATATAGCAGTGTTTAATGCTAAAGCTATAGAATGACGTAACCGCAAGCTGACTGGCTGTCACCTGGGAGACGATAGCAAGAATAACGACACTCCATGCTTTGTATTTGTGCAGAGTACAAGTACAGGAGGCTCTAATGATCAGTGTGTTTGCGCTAGGGACTGTATTTCTAGGGCATTAAAATAACTCTATAATAATGTTCTCAGAATTTACAGTATTTGTCTTAGTAATTGCTTGTACTAGATGCAAAATATGATTCTACACGAAGAGGTGGTTATAATAGTTAGGTTAAAATTGGTATCTTGAAATGCTTCTGAAAGTAAATTGCAAACGTACTCGGCTTAAATAGACTAAAAATACTTACAATGAGCTGATTCCTTGATTCTTATGATAGGTATAGGAAGGTCACTTATTGAATGCATTCGTATGAGTTTCACAGAAATAATACACGTAGTTACATAATACATTACGTTTAAGCATGTAGGTACCTTGGAACATTCTAGTAAATACACAATAAGTTTTCTCATTCGCCTGAGTAATCGAACGATTGAGAAGAAATATTATCGACTGAGACTCGTAAGTCGTAACCCTTTGAACGTAAAAGTTTTTTTATTCCATTACTAAAACGCTGTAACTCTATCGTCGATTCGATTTATTGGAAAGAAAGTGACAATGTCGTGCAGATTTCTTGAACATTCATAGATATTAAGTTTTTATGAATAAAGCGTGTATTGAAAGGAACTGACATAACTGGCGAAATATGGGTGTACTATAGGTACTCCTATGTCTAAGCCTTCGGACAAAACAGGCGCCATGTTGTTTTATGTGTGTATTGAAAGAAAATAAGCCGATGAGTAGTAGGATATAGGTACGAACGCGCGTACTGAAAACAAAACGCTAAGGATAAGTAAGCGTAAATCTATTAAAAACTTAATTAAACGCTCCTACAAACAGGCGCGACACGCGACGCGAATCGAGCGCGACACAAAGGCACCGCTCGTCGCGCGACTAGTGGTGCCTTGGTATCGCGCTGTCGCGTCGCGCCTGTCTGTGGGAGCCTTAAAGCTCCTGGTAATTAGACTCACTTTAAGAAAACGTTGTCATCTCAGGGTCAAACTTGGTTAGATACGAGCAACCAATTTCCTATAATATTTATCAAGACGGTAAACTAAGATCAACCGTTTAATTCTATCTCAAGCACGAAAGGGATTGTTCTTAGTTTTATAATTTACCTACTACCTGTTGCCCGCGACTTCGTCTGCGTGTATTTTGTATTTCATAATTTAAAATGCTAATATCCAGGATGAAAGGTAGCCTATGTCCTTCTCCAGGTCTCAGTCTAACATCTGTCAAATTTCACGATCGATTACTGTAGCGATCGTCTGTTACCTTTTCACGCCTTTCTCACTGGATTTAGGCGTAAAAAAGTAACACTTTTTTACGCCTAAATACATCCGCCTACCGCCTCACTGGATTTAGGCGTAAAAAAGTGTTACTTTTTTACGCCTAAATCCAGTGAGAAAGGCGTGAAAATGTAACAGACGATCGCTACAGTAACCGATCGTGAAATTTGACAGATGGTAGACAGACGGGTACGTATTACAATACCGAAATTTAAAAGACCGTATTTTAAAATACCTATGGATGAAATCCCGAAAAATTAAACGCCGAATGATTGTTTGGTCGAAAGTTTTAAATCCCGAAAGTTCATTTGCTCGAAAGCTTAAAATCCCGAGGATCCATATACCGAAGCTTAAAATACCGAAGTTCTATATCCCGAAGTTCAAAATCCCGAAATTACATCCTAAAGCCTAAAATCTGTAAGACTATGACAAAAAAGGAGCAAGCACCAACAAAAAGGAGGACCAATAACATATAATTAAAACAAAAGTTTAAATGATAATCATACGTATAATTAGGAAAAAAAAGAACACTTAATACAAATTAAATTATCTAATGATTTTTTAAGATATTTGATATTTCAACTATGTAGGTATGAAATACCTAATGGACGACTCGCCTACAGTTTATTAAATTTAACGGATAATTAGACAATGGTGAAAACATTTCTGCGAGCAACTTGGAAGTAGCGCTCGCCGGCCGCTGCCGCGGCACCGCTCGCTACGCTCGCTCGGCTCGCGCGCGGTTGGTCACAGTTTTAACCTAACCTAACCTATTTCACTCAATTCAAAATGACGAATCATACAATTTGCCTGCGAGTGGATAATTAGCCAATGGTAAAAACATTTCTGTGGCAGATTGTATGATTCGTAATTTTGAATTGGGTGAAATAGGTTAGGTTAGGTTAAAACTGTGACCAACCGCGCGCGAGCCGAGCGAGCGTAGCGAGCGGTGCCGCGGCAGCGGCCGGCGAGCGCTACTTTCAAGTTGCTCGCAGAAATGTTTTTACCATTGGCTAATTATCCGTGTTTTCGCAATATCCCCAGGATTTTCGCGAAAATTCGAATTAGCAAATCATCCAATCGACATATACACAATCTCCAGTAAATAAACACAAAACCACAGATTAAGTAAACGTCATAACTGTGTTGTAGTACCATTTATGAGTAATCGCGGGAACTACGTCGCCGCTCTTTGGGATTTCATCCATCGGTATATCGTCCATTCGGGATTTCGTCCATTCGGGGTTTCATCCTTTCGGGCATATGGACATCGGTATTTTATGTTTCGATATAACGGCTATCGGCATTTAAAACTTTCGGTATTTTGAATTTCGTTGTTTTGGACGTCGGTATATCAGTCATAGTTATTATGAAATTTCGGGATTTTAATACGTACCCAGACAGACAGACCGACAGAGTTATTTTCGCATTTATAATATTAATAAGTTTTATTAATATTATAAATGCGAAATATGTGCTTAATCAATAGTATGGCTTTAATGTAGTTTTCTTTTAATTATTAAAAAAAAAAAATATAATAGTAGGAGACTTTATTCGCGCTGTACTGACAAGGGAGTTGGATTTACGGTCGGGATGCAATGAGCCGACCATTCAGAGTGGCGTGGCCGGCCTTCATTTTGCATGATATTAAACTGGAAAAATAAAAAAGTTGATATAAAGGGAAACTTGGTCGGGGAATTATCATGAAAAGCGGAGGTGCTGCAACGATGCCTAGGTAACTTCGAGCGACGCTTTTTAGTTTGTTTTCCCAGTGTAATATTCGGTCCATGTATTTTTTTTTTTGTGATGGAGCCATTTCGTCACTTTTAGTGTAGGTACCCTCAAACTGAGAGGTAAATTCACGGAATACTTTTCTAGAGGAGCAATTTATGTAGGTGATGTTGACGTCTTTAGGCGAACAGGCCTAAAGACGTCAACGTCACGTCAGTTCAGTTATTCCTCTAGATTTTTTGGTCGCGTTTAAATAAAATTAAGAGACATCAAGTAGTAAAACAAGTCAAATATTCCGAATTAAAACTACCATTTCAATTAACATCTACTACTTCGTTAGGTAGTCACTAATGGTCTTTTCTATTAAAAAAAAACCCAATTAGTCTCTGTTTCCCACCAGGGACAGTGGCATTTCATTAGACGATTATACGTACGGACACAAGTAAGTAGAACTATCCGTTCATGTTGTAGAATTAATCAGTGGCCGGCGTCGAGTCTGCTCTATCTTTCTCCTCGTCACCGCTTGCATTGTACCGATATTACATTTTATTTACATTCTTTATTTTCACGTCTGTTTAATAAAAGTACGTGAGTACAAAACACAAAACAAAAGACACTACAAAACGTAGCGTTTTTACACACCGTTTTTTTTTCTGTATCAATTAATGTGTGAGATTATTAACGTTATACATTAATTCTAAGTACATGAGGCCGCACCTCCGTGGTTACAGAACCAGTAAAAGCTGGGATCATATTTTTTTGAAACTGCGTTTTACCCTAGGCCAATTCATGGTGAAAATGCTACCACTGATTTACAACCTACTGTACAACGTTCGTCCATTTTTTTACGTTAATCGATAACAGTTAATTAAAGTCGTCCTTCAATTTTCGCTTTTACGTTAAGGTAAATAAATTCCATAATTTCAGAAAGGTATCATCCGTAAACTAGAGAAATCACAGGAATTTCAGTTAAGTTACTCAAGCTATTTGTTGTTACCTGAAGTAACCAAGTAACCACAAATAATTTAGCAAGTAATATAATAATCTTTGACGTTCCTTCGGCTACCATCGTCGTTCCTTACCAAACTGTTTGCTTTTCTGGTTTATCTTAGCAAACACTGGCTTTACTTAAACCTCTTTTGGTACAAAATCGGTTTCCTTTATATAGGTACGTACATGGGTCTGATTCGATTACAAAAATTTATCGAGATTGAATATTCACTGTATCGGACATATCGATATATCAATACTTAACTAGCAGTTGCTTGCGACTTCGGCCGCGTCAGGGGGTATACTCCCTAAGCATGAAGTCCGTATTTTTGGGCGTTTCATACTCCGTACCACTTACGGACACTAGATTAGTTCGGTTTCCGAACTAAGACCGAATTAGAACACGAAATGACAGTTGTCCGTACGCCCGATGTGTTTTTGCCCGTACGAAATTTTTTTTTTGACACTTGTTTCAATTTGTTTATGAGCAAATACTTTCGGACGGACCCGTAACTTCTTTGACAGACCCACTGGTTAGAAATGCACGTCAGTATCTTCGAAGTTTGATTTCTTTTCAATTAAAAGTCTGAAGTTAGTGATGTATTAATTAAAAGTTTTAATTAATACATCATTAACTTCAGGTTGTTTAATGTATTTCAAGTCCAGTCTATTGCCATTTGTTCGATGCGACTTGATGATTGAAATTCAGTCATTTGATTTTTCAATTTCAAACCATTTTGACCACCGAAGCTTGGATTAATATCTCACAACTTTATTACATCAAGTTGTTCTTAATGAGCGAATATTAAAGTTACCAAGCTTCTAAAGTAAAACATACACCGGGCAGCAACACTAATTAACTATGAAGTTCTTTCATTATCTACACAAGGAAACACAACATGAAAGATGATGATACTTCATTATGAGATGGTAGAAAAGGCTTAAAATCTTACCAATATTGCACATAACAAAACACAAAAAGCATTTATTTTTAAATTTAGAATGAAAGAAAACTTTTTTTTCTCAAATATGCTTGGAAATTCGAGCATTATTTTGACAGCCTTCTTTGAGATAAATCGAAAATGCTGTACTGGTCAAATACATGCAAGCAGCGGCCGGAAATGTTAATATGAAAATCCATATCTGTCTTGTTTAGCGGCCGAATAAATTACTATGATAACTCATATCTGGCGTGTAATTTAAAAATGGAACGAACTTTTTACTTTGACCCATGGAAATCAGGAGGTAACTTATCAAACATTTTATTTAAATCTCGAACTGTTTAAGCGAATTGAGCTGTTTAAAGTGAAAAGAAACAAATGAACACATTGGCGTGAGAAAAGTTATCGTTGTTCGTCATTAATTCTGAAATTTATAATTAATTTTCTTAGTTTGAATTTCTGCGCATTATTTGAGAAAAGTACTATACAAGCCTTGGCCACAACCAGGCGTTGATGCTTCGGCTTCGCCTCGGCCCACATTTTCACGTTCGTCCATCAATGCCTCTGTTGTCGGCCGCATGCAGTAATGTACTATATTCTGTAAAAATAAGACGCACATTATAAAGTACCTCAATATAAAGTATACACACTAATACAAAGTAGTCAAAAGTCTTGTACGTATTTGACAAACAAAAATAATAAAAACAAAAGCGAAATTAAAAAGTTTAAAGTTTCACAATATTTCAAAAGACATGAAAGACTTATTAAATGTCAATTATGAATGAATAAACCAACAAAATAGTGTGGACAGGAAAAAAATATAAAGGAAATTAAATCCTCGTAATAAGTAAGTTATATAGGTGGTCCATAATTCGGCAGCCCTGTTCACTCTACTCTAATTTGAAGATAGTAATCGCGTTTGAGATACGAGTCGAGTGGCGCTTCGTGATTTACTAGTGTTGTCGCCTTAGTTAACGAGGGAAACTTTTTGCGCGCAGGCTACACGAGAATAAATTTGCTAAATTGTACTGTCAACTGATTCGCCTGTTAGTACGCGCCTTTTTAATGGTCTATATAACTTAGCAATGTTAGAAGTTGATCAAATTATCTACAGAGATTGGAGGCTAGATTATTTTATAAATAGAAACGCATTCTTCTTTTGAACAATTTTGGTACAGAAGCTCTACAATATGAACAAAAATTGAAGTGGATTTTCGATTAAGTACCAATTTTTTTTTTCTAATATTTACATATTCAAATGGATAAACCTTTGTTTATCCATTTGATTGATTTAATTTCTTATTTTTAATTCAACAGATCAACATCAATAACAACAAGACACCAGCCAATTAAACAACAACAACAACATTTCGACATTTAAAAAAAATGCGCCGGAAGCTTTAGGTTCCAGGAAATAATTACGACACTGGCAAGTCGTGCTTTCAATGTTTTCAATGCAATTGGACTGATTTTACTTGGAAACTGTATTCATACTGTAAGAAAAAACGGACCAGAAACTGAAAACACCCCATGGCTCCGCATTCCACCAAATAACAATATCTGTTTAGATAACGTCGAGCCTTCACAACTCACAACTCAAAACAAAGATACTCAAAGCAATACAAACACGTTTCCCAGCAATATAAAAACTTTACAATTCCGTATTGGCAATAACGTCTAACTTGGTGCACGGTTCACAGAATCAGACACGTATAATCGCTCAACTATCAAAAGCATGTTCAGGTCACTAACTCCTAGTTCTGAATTGAAGACGTTCGAACTGAAATCGAGGGTAAAAGCGGCACTGGGGAGCTCAAGATGGCGAACTGGTTGACCTAATAGTGAATGGATGAACGAACGAAGGAGCGATGTGACGTCAGACCGATGTTATATCCATTCGTGAATGTCAACGTTTTAATTGAATTGAGTTTGGATGCAAGCTAGTTAATTAGCTTCATTTTGATTAATGTCAGCTTTAAACTAATCTTGCAATTTGTTCTATGTAGCGATTGTTGTAATTAGTTAGTGTTGTTTTATTTAGATACATGCGTATCTACCTAATGTTAACTATGCACATAGGTAGGAATGATGAATCTGGGCTTTTAGAATCTTAAAGTTCTGAACAATTTCTGGAAGACCTTATGCGATTAAGGGGATGTGCCAAGGTTGCCCGCGAAATTAATTTTTTTCTTACGGTTTTTGCAATTTGCAGGTCAGTATCAGGTTGTATGTTGATATAAATATGATTCGCGGCCGTAAAAAATATTTATTTATAGAATTATATTCATAAAAATCTTCAATACTTAGAGAAATAAGTTCATATTACCCTATTTAATGACTATTTCATGAAATCATGACATTTGAGGCCAATTCTAACTTAAGGAGTTGTATTGCTGATTCAATGATTATAATTCTGTAAAGTCATATTTGTTACGGTTGCGAATCATATTTTAATCAACGTACGAGTATAACCGGACACTGACCTGCAAATTGCAAAAAAACGTAAGTAAATTTGAAATTCACTGGCTACCTTAGCGCATCCCCCTTAAGGCTCACTTGCACGTTTAGTCGGGTTAAATGAATAAATGTATACTTTGTAAACTCGGATTTAAGTAATTAACATTTGAACACTTTTTACGCGTTGCGCCACTAAAAAGTAAGAGTTGGGAACATTACAGTTCAATCGACGAAACATAAAATTGAATTGCAATGTCTGTGCCCTGATAAATAATCCCACCAAAAATGAATGAACGAACAATGAACGGAAATTGTACACCCATCTTTTTTACACTACTTTACGATACATAATACTTTCTTGTCTTTTAATCGTATTGTATGTGGTTTTCATGGAGATTCAGTTTATTGATTGTTTTCTGCTAATATAGTACCGAATTTACACTTACTATAACGTCGAACAATATAAAATACAAAACAAGTTATCAGCGGTACTTATAACGTCAATTTATTTTGACATTACTTACATTAACCCAGAGTTTAGCGAATTAACTCTCTCACATCGGTGGGTTAAATATTTAGAAAGTCTATGCAGGTTTATTTCTAACTCTTGGTGGTGCAAGATGAATTATTTGAATAACCCTGAATTAGCTGCTATCTCCGAGTTATTGAACCATGAACATGTTTGTACCCATGAACGCGCAAGTGGGCCTTTGTGTTTTAGAAACATAAAAATTGTAGAGCAGGATTTCAGTAGGTTAGTCAAGAAAAATAAAAACCCAGTGTATACCTACGCCAAACTTATACAATAAACAAGTTTAGTCTAAAACAAACTTACAGCAACTTCTTTTCATAATATCGTAGCACGCTAACTATAAATTTTGGTATAACTTCTTATGCTTGAAACCGACCATATATTTCACGAAAGAATACGGCCAAAGCAAACTTGTGTGAGTATAATCATTAATTCAAGTCCCCAACTGTGCTAAAGTTGGCACAAGTGAAGCTTGCCAATACAATTTGTAAGTCGTGTCAGGTGCTAAAAACTCCGGAGCACCGTGCACCGGGGCGAAACGAACTAGACAGTAAATCTGTATAAATTCAATCTGAGCAAGTTCTTCTGCAGTAAGCTCGGACTAACTTTTATGCTTGGATTTGTATCTTCTTCGTAATTAATACTAAAGTACTGTAATCATGACTGTAATTCACTTACTAAATATTTGCTCTTACAACTTGCTAATTGAGTTCCGAGATGTAGCTTGGAATATGAAGACGATAAATGTAGGTACTTACGTTTCAGGGAAAAAATTAAACAGTTCTGGTGAAGAGTATTTATTTACCGTTAACCGAAATGAAATTTCAATTAGTTCAACTAAATCGGAATAAGATTTGAATTGAAATAAAGTTTTATTTACCTACGCTATAAAACAATTTTAGCGTTTCAGGAATTAGTGGATCTAACATTTATACGATAATTTGGTATTTTGTGGATTAATGTAACTTTACATGTTTCTAGAGTTAGGTTCAGTTTCATCGCACGGTCTCCTGCGAGGCGGCGAGCCTCCTTGCCGGATTGCCGCCGTGGGATCTGGAGGCAAAGGTCCTCGCGCACGTTTGGGAGTGGCGCGAGGAGGCGAAACGCCGGGGCGTAACTCCGCTGCCGCGAGAAATCACGGCACAGCGGACAGAGCTCCGGCGGGATCTCATGGCGGCATGGAGAGTGCGACTGTTGCAACCCAGCGCAGGGCACGCCACAATTGCGGCGGTAAGACCCCTCTTTGAGGAGTGGCTTGAGAGGCGCCACGGCGTCCTCACCTTCCGCCTGACGCAGGTCCTCACCGGACATGGCTGTTTCGGGAGGTTCCTGTTTCGTATAAGGCGGGAGGAAACGCCCGGGTGTTATCATTGCGTGGATCGACCGGAGGACACGGTGGAGCATACGGTGGAGGTCTGCCCGGCTTGGGCGGAGCACCGCCGTGTCCTCGTGGCGGCGATCGGCGGCGGCGACCTCTCGCGTCCGGCCCTGGTTCAGGCCATGGTACGGAGCGAGAGGGAATGGGAAGCCGTCACCTCCTTCTGCGAAGCAGTAATGCTCGCGAAGGAGGAGGCGGAGCGCGAGAGGGAGAGGCAATCAATGCGCCCTCGCGCCCCTAGCCGCCGCAGGAGGAGGAGACACCCTGGGCGTCGGGAGTCGATTGCCGACTCCCGGCCACCGTAGGCGCGGGCTTGCGGACGGCGAGCAATGGGCAGCTCGCCGTCCGGTAAGGACCAGGCCCGGGTCGACGGCGCGTCGTGTTCCACGCGCGCCTCAAAGAGATGTCAGCACCATTGACGGGGTCCGATAGGACCGATGCCTGCCGGGGTCGCGGATTGTTCGAAAGAGTTACCGTGGCCCTGGCGCACAGGCAACTGAAGGAACACGGGTGGGTTTTAGTCAGTAAGAGTCTGACACGCCCTTCCGCTCCGCCCAGAGCGGGAGACGTCATTTGATGATTTCCCACCCAAAAAAAAAAAAAAAAAAAAAAAAGGTTCAGTTTCATCTTTGGTAAAGTTTAACTATGTAACGCCTGTTTTCATAGTGCGGCACAACACTATTGAGCGCCTTGAGAATAACTGCGAGCAATCTGATGACATTAATAAAGCTACAGGCGTTCTTCATGTAAGTCCATTCATTTGGGTCGTTTTAAGGAAAAGTTTTAAGTAAATTTTACACAAAGGACCCATTTTTTTGTTGTGACTTTTTATATTTTCTGGAAATTCATGATACTTTTTTTCATAAGTTTGTTTATAGGCCAATTTATTTATACCCAAGGGTATTGTAACCTAAGTTACTAAAGAGTTTATGACCATATTAGGTAAATGGCATCTAAGTCAAGTTACATGAACATAATCCTATACTTTATTAGTGAAGTGGGGAAAATAAGAGAAAAGTCTCTGTAGAACAACAGTGCATAAATATTATTTACCACTAGTTGTTGCTCGCCACTCGCATCCTATGTGCACTACTTTATGCATAAATCCAGGAAATGGTCAAAATCTGTGTGCTAAACATCCAAAATGTTTATGAAATAAATTGATAAACTTTCACATTGATAACGTAACTAAGGGTATGGATTAAAAGATGGTCGATGGTGATTTATATTAGCCCTGATTTCCGAAATAGGGAAGTATACATATTACGTCTGACGTCTAGCAGTCCCTCTTCACTTTCATCTCGCCTAGTACATCATAATTCTTTGCTCCGGCATTTCCTCAACATGTACGAAGTATTACAACACCCTTTCCTGTTTCTTTCACGTTGACCTTGGGTCGAGAACATTTCCTGTACTAAATTGGACTACTACCGGGTCTTAAAATGACTAGCAATTTGTTTAAAAAAGGTAGCCGTATTCTGTCCCACAGAGTCGGAGGGATTCTACGTTGTTTACCGGAATCCATAGGTAGATGAATATCTCCACCACGAATTAACAGGGACACAAATAGAGGATTGCTATTATCACCGTAATTGGCGATTTGATTGCCACAAGTAGTTAGTTACCACTTCATTAGGTTCTACATTTATGCTATGTCATTGAGTAGGATGTAAGTAGGTTTAATAAATTTTTGTGTGTCTATGTCTCTTTATCCAGTAGACATGGAGGATTTCGATTGAAAAGGGTAATGTAAACAATATGAAGCTTACCCGGGTCTTGTCAATGTCCATTTTTTGTTTTCGTAAATGTCACAAGATATTTTGTAACTTAAATATTATTCTCGTCATATCTCAGTTATTATGTCAGTGATATTTATTTAGTTTATTGTATATAAAATGATTTCTATTTGTAGAACGTACTTGTGTTTTTTTTTGTTATAAAAGTCTTGGTTTATTTTTTCTATGGGAACTACAATACATTTTTAAGTAATTGACAATAGCGCATCACGGCAACAAATAAGTTTCAAGACAGCAATGCGTTTGATGTTAATTGAATCAAATTACCACTAAAATAAAAGTGATTTTGCAGATTTTATTAAATTAAAAAATAAATGCACGGCTCAGTGGAATAATTTTTAGGTATTTCTTTAGTTGATTGAATTCCCTTTGTGGTTGATTTTTTTTCTGGCTTGTAAATGATAAATGATTTTTCTGTAAGTAGGTTTGTACAAACAATTTTACACGTCAAACATATTTTTTTAAACTAGATGAGGTCGGCGGCGTTTCCTATCTGACTACTACGTATTAATGTACCAATACAACTGTGCGACAAAAAACTAAGCGCTTTATGGTGTCCTACGTTTGGACAGCACTTTGTTGACCTGCCTAGTTCTTATATAATTATGCAACCTTTTCTAGTAATTATAAAATAATGGCAAAAAAATAAGAGATAAGTACTAATATGAATTTAGAATGGAAGAAAACATGGTAGGGGTCAGTTTAGCTGACAAGCGGATGTCATAATGCAAAATATTTATAGCTGCCCGGCGCGACTTCGTTCGCATGGTGTCCTACCCCTAAACCTTCGCGACGTATGCACAAATACTCACTAAAGTTTCATTAAAATCGGTCCAGCCCTTTCGGAGTTCATAGAGGACAAACAAACAAACATTGATTTATATTTATATAGTTAGATAGATAGATAAATGAATTTAAAGATCCTAATAATTACGTTGTATAAGTAAAATAGACTTTAATTGATTGACGTCCCGGTGCTATAATAACGAGCAGCTATTATAGTACAGTACCTAGTAGCATATCTATACACATACAAGTACATTTGGGGTAATTTACCTAAGATACATTTAAAGGGATAACAAACCTACCCTCTCTCCTTGCTTACTACACGGTCAAATCATTTGGAATATGATGGCCCTCATTAGTTCAAATACACACCACTAAATATGGGTACTTACAACAGAACTACAAAGCCCATACCTACTTGATCGATATCAACGCGGGTGGTTGATACGAATCTCGGAACGCTTTCATTTTTTTCGCCAGCGTCACAAGGAACGATGTCTAAAGCTAAAGCTTTATTCGTCACTCATTTCTTTGAAAGTCTGAAAGCTACCACAAAGGCACAGATAAAATCGGCAGCCAGTTATCGGTTCGGAGGCGTGCGATCTTTTGTACCCTCGAAAAGGATTTGTAAAGCCATCGAACCGTATTGCACCTATAGACGGTCCTTTTAGGTAATTCGATCGGCTTATTGCTTATTTTAGAAGATTATTTCGCTTGTCTCTGGTTTTCTTTAGGTTGGAATATCTAGTTAGTCGCAGATGGCTTTAAGCTGGAATCATGGCAAAGAAAAACAACTTTTAACTGAGTTATATTTGCTTATTCAATTTGACTAATATCTAAAATAATTTTATTACTGAATGTAGGTTGCTCTATAGAATGCTATACGACGAACGATTTCGAAAGGATGGCGCCCATAATCACTGAACTACACAGGCGAAAGGAGATCGCATTAAAACGTGTGCGTTATCTGTTGGATGCTACCATAGATATCCGACTGCCCATAATCCATCTGGTAACACAATTATATGAGACGGCTTGACCCATAGGATAAGAGGGATGAAACATTCGTAGTTCGAAACGAGGTTACATTATTAAAATAGTGCAAATGAAGAAATTTACTGATTGACAAAAGAAAATAATGTTGACGAAAATAAAAAGCAGGCCATGGTGATAAAAAATACTTCAAAATAAATGTAACATTTGTCTTTCATGAAAGCGTTGTTTAACATTTAACTTAACGCATACTTACTATTCGTTCATACTATAAACACAAGAAAAGCGCTTTTACTATTTTTCGAGCGGATTCCCAGTTGTTTTTGCTGTGAAAGAAAGGTAGAGAATTAGGAGCAAAGGGGTGTGGGACGGTGGTTGTAAATCCCGAAGGGTCTACTTTAGTGAGCGTCTTTAGCCATACCGACTCGTTCTTACTCGCAGATGAATTTAGAGACCTCGGTTTTGCTCTCGCAGATCTCAGGGTAAATCCTGGTTAAAGCATCTTTGTTATTATTTTTAAAAGGATTTTGACCAGCTAAAGGAATATAAAATAGAACAGCCTTAATTGGCTTGCTACAGCTCGTAGGTCTCTTGTCGGACAAAATTATTTTTTGAGCTAACCTAGTGCTGATGTTGCAAATATTTTTAAATTGATAAAATTTTTGCATTGCAGATTTTGTAACCGGATTTATTATGTTTCATTGATTTTTATATCTCCAGTGGACTCGTTAGTATTTATTTATTCAACACACGTTCACTTGTGTCCAATAGTCGAAGTGATTCTTCGTTTTATTTATCCACCATTTTCAACCCATGGCCATCTTTGCTGGAGTTGTCACTCTCATACTGTTTTAGCAACTCGGCCGCTGCCACAATGTCAATACAAGCTTTGAGAAGTGTCCAGCTTTAATCATGGTTTATTATTCCATTGCTAACGTTATCATTTGTTTTTCCCTCAATTGTTTCGCAGCTTTGGTGTTTGAACAAATCCGGAGCGGACTAACATCGAAGTTTGCTAATAATAAACTAATTTCTTGTCACGTTGTCTTTGTATACTGAGGGAAGTTGAAGAAAATTGTTTGTGTACGTAATTACCCTTGCGCATTGTTGGCTGATCTACGAAATGGAAACGGAAACCCGTTTACGAAATGAAATGACTGCTTCTACGACTTACTCTGAATTTTGGAAGACTACCGGAGTTTGCTTACGTCACGACTTTAACGAACAAGTTTGGGTATTATTGTGTTTTGTAGCAAACCCCGTGATATAATTAGAATAGAATATCATTGTCTTTTGTGTGGTTGACAATTGTGGTCTAAATCTAAGTCAAAGACGCTATGACTGTTTGAACTTAGACATCCTTGGTTTTTGCGGTTATTTTAGACAAACGAAGCATGCCGTGATAAAAGATAATTAATGTTTTACATTATTTAAATGAATATCAACAAAATGGCGTACACATCTTTTCAATATTGTTCTATTTGTACAACGCGGGGCTATGCACTAAAATCTCATTTCGCTTAAAGCTATCCTAGCTGTCCTATATACGTACCAGGTTTACTGCTGCAGCTGTAATGAAATTTTAAATTCCTTGGATACACAGGTAAACATGGAAAATATAAATGGAATGTGAAACTAATATGGAATAAGTGCCGGAGATAACAAGTTTCTTATTTCTTCTCCTACGTGCACTGTATGATTTAAGTTATCCTTAACTTTTAATATTTATTTCCTGAAGGTTTAGATCGCTTTATTTGTTTCAGGAGAATGGCTTTTAAATTGAATAATATACTCAAAGTCAAAGTCAAAGCATTTATTCCAATTAAACCATTTACGGCAATTTATTAATTGTCAAGGAGACGGTCAGTCAGAAATATGAAGCTAGTTGCCTATTCCAAAGCGTAGTAGGTACCTATGGAGAAGAACAGGCAAGAAAATGCTTAGAATAACATAATACCTATGTATATTTATGTACTTTTTATGTTCTTTTTTTAACGAGTCTGTGGACAAGCCTTTGAAAACTTCAATGTTGAAAATAATCTATTTAGGTGTTATCTGTTCAGAGTATCATAAGACGTAGTATTAATACTGAAACTACTACTTAATTGTATCTATTAATGTTGCATTCGTTAGCAGGAAGGAATGAAAAGCCTAAATTAGACAACGCGTGGTCTAGTGACATGGATACATGTTATTTGATATGTAGTCCACTAAGCCACTGCCTGGACAGTTTCGTAAGATCTAGCTATTTTGAATACACATAGATATTATATAAATCTATGCATATAAAAGGTCAATTATGGGTCACTGGAAAAAAATACCTATTCTCTTTTATTTTTAATTAACATTCACCTTTAAATTTTCATTAGATCTCCAGTTTTGGGTTATCTAAACTAATACTATAAAGAAAAAAGATTAGATTTTTTGTATACATACGAAAGAAAGAAAGAAAGAAAAAGTATTTATTGAGACTCGCACAGGATTATCAGATACTAAACTAAACACACTCATAAAAACAAAATAAAAACATAAAAATAATAAAATAAAAACAAAATGTAAAATGAAAATAACAATAGTAAGTCCTGTACGAGGCCAAAAGGATGTACGAGTACATACATATATAAACTCACGCCTTCTTCCCATGGGGGTAGGCAGAAGCTACAGAACGCCACCTGCTACGATCCTTACATACTCCTTTTGCCTCGTTTACGTTCATACATCTGCGGGGTAATTACGTAACACACTAACAATAGGAATCGGTTTCACTTTGACAGTTCAACAACATTCATTTTGTTATTTACGTTGTTGAGCAGACAAATTTTTCGAACACATGAAGCAATGGTTTAGCAATAGGCTTCAAAATTATTCAGATTGTGTTAGATAGTGTGTTACGCAATTAGGATGCAGGTAATACACGCACGACGGTTGCGAGTATTACGCACCTGACCTTTCTGAAGAACATCACTAATAAGGTCACTATGATGTCTTCCTAGGACGTCCCCTACCGGCATTTCCCCTATGATTTTTTGTATCATTATTGGTAATGGATAAACTCAAAAAATACTTAACCGATTTAAAAAACTCTTTCACCTATAGAAAGCTACATTGTCAGCGAGTAACATGAGCTGTATTTTTTTAGTATATTCTGGTGCGGGCAAAAGCTAGCTTTTTGATATATTGGCTTAAAAAATATTAATCATATAAGATGTTGGATCTTATTTTTATTACAGTTCTTTAATCAAGATTCCGGTCGTTGGTTTTCTTGTAACAAAACTACAAAGACCTCTAAGTATTAACTCAAAAGCTTAGTTGAAGAGCATTCGGAAAAACAGGAACATTATTGGAAAAATAGAATTGCTCTCTTTCATGATCGATCCGATCCGTTTCGAGAGAACTGTCCATTCGATCAAAGTGTAACATCGAGGACCGAAGAAAACCGTCTAATGGACGACGGGGCAATCGTTTTTTCGTTCCTGAAGGTACATCCGGTGTGATTCCGGTTTCGGCACCGGTTCGGACGGCTCAATGCGGTAGCTGAGCGGCTTCTGTTGCCGACTGTTTGTCTTTATAAATGTTGCATGATATTGTTTGCATTTGTATCGGGCTCGCGGTAGACGTCCCTGATATCCGTTTAATATGATAATCCGCATGCAAACAAGCGGCGGATTGCCCGGCTAAATTATTTATGCACCCCGACCTGCGGGTGATGGCTTCACTTGTAGGCGTCGACTCGGATTTTATTGAACCCCCCGAGCTTCGGACAGGTGAGACCGTCCGTGACAAACTTTTTTCACAAGTAATCCTGTACATAAATAATTTACGAGTTCGCTGAACAAACGTTGGCGCTTGTGTGCGGAGTGCGGTGCGTACCGTGCGTACTACGTAATGCACGCGGCCGCTGCGAATGTCCCATACGCTTGAATAAATGATGGGGGAAAAAATGTGATTGTGTAATTTTTTTACTGCGTGTGTCTTTCATGTTTTATGTTGACGTGAAAGCTCTTGTAAAAATAGTATATTATGAAGTTTGTCTATAAATAATCATTTTGAATAAAGCCAACAGCAACTAAGTGGGTAAACACAGTCAGCTCGGTAATCCAGCTGTGGATTGTTGAGGCAGCAAATTGCTAAAGCCGGACAAAACATTAGAAAAGAAAGACAATCTTTTCGTTCTAATCTTCATCCTCCTCCCACACAGTAAGAATAAGAACTTCATTACGGTCAATTCAGAACACAGACGAGGTGAAACCATTTAGCCATTGAATCAAATCGTCTCTATGTAATACGTAGCCGTAAGGGACGCGTAGGCAGATTCTAGCCTTGGCTTAGACAGATGGTAATCAATTTCGTAGTAATTGAATCTGGTCAGGCGTGCATGCATCATCCGAGATCTAGACGAGGCAGCGATAGTCTTAATTAAATAATGCTGGCTTTAATTCGATCGTACCTATATAGGTACGGCCACTAATTCATTGTAATTCGGACGTGATCATGTCCGAAATGAACTTATTGGCTCGTGAGTATCATACGTTAAAATTTGGATAAGTGTTGAACTGTGCTGCAATAATAATTGTTATACGAAAGTGATGTACTTTCAAGTGTTGGCATGAAATGTTGAGTGGATATCATACCTGCATGGTTGATTTTCATTGTTGATATTACAGTCATAGTTTTTAACTGTTTGTTCAGTACAGCTCTTGTAGCGGATTCTGAGCAGGATAAGGCACTGAAGATTTTGAATAATAGTAGCAAGCGCTAAAGAGATTTTGTTTTACACGGTTTAATTGCTAATCCTATATTAATGGGAGCAAGTAGCAATAAGCAGAGATACTGCTTATAACTTGCTAACGCACCTGAAAAATTGTGAAGGATATCGTCGTACTCGTCCTCGAAAAACGAAAACGTAGCTGAATCGCAATCACAGCTGGTATTGACAGTTTGTCATCATGACCGCAAAGTAATAATACCACCAATAGAAAGAAGATTATAAATAGGTAGGACTACAAACCAGATAGCAAAAGCAATAAATCACGTACAACATTTCGCTTGGTGAAGGGCAGAAAGCAATAAGTCGTAATCAACTGATCGCCTAATCTCTCTGCGGTCAACTTTGATAGCACTGTCGTCATTACATCAGTTTCTACTGTCACAGAATAGTTCAGAAGATCGGTTCCATGCAACGACCGAAAACATTAGTGCGTGTGCCGCCTGTGCGCGTATGTTGGTCGAATTTTGAAAATTCCTGACAAAAAGCCGGACTCTTGCAAAAAGGCTGGACATTTAAGTTCTTAATATTTTTTTTTTTAGATGTCTTATAACTATTTTTTTTTTTTTAATCCTTTATTCGAAAAGTCCAATGGCAAGGTCGGACAAATACCGGATGGGGTTCAAAAAACCGGACAAATCCGGACGGATGGTATCTCTAGACACGAATGGCGATCAAATCAAAGTGAAATTATTTATTTCAAATAGGGAAATATAAATAAAAATGGGTTCAATGTCAGCAGCGCGACCTCACAGTAAAATGTCACATGATGACATAATGCTCTGGAAGTAGCCAAAATAGACCAAATGCGCGGTTTCTACATCTGTTAACTGTCATATTTGTAAAAGCGTAATCGGCCAAGCTTAGCCGCCCCGCAAGAGATGTTATATGAGGTCCCGATTGTAATTTCTCGTCTAGCGTTTCTAGAAAAACTGTCTGATTAATATATTTTAGTTTTTCTCCATTCAATATGACGTCACATTCGCAACTTCTAACATTAGGCAATTTAAATCTAATGCATTTGGTTTTTTTTTTATTTAGTACCAAATTATTGACGGTTAACCAATCTTGAACCTGAAGAACAGTCAAGATCGTAGTCAAGATTTTGTGACCGTCGGTCTATTTTAAAAATCAATGATGTGTCATCTGTAAATAACACAATCTTCAGTTGATTTTAAAGTAATTGGGGTAAATCATTAATGTAAACTAAAAAGAGGAATGGGTCCAATATAGAACCTTGAGGAACGCCCATTGTCATTTCAGATCTTAATGAATTTATATTTGAACTTTAACCTTTCTACCTCTCAGGTATGATCGAATTAAATCAAGAGCTGTATTCCTAATCCCATAGTGCTCTAGTTTCAGCAGAAGTGTGTCATGGTTTACGCAATCGAACGCCTTAGAGAGGTCACAAAAGTTTCCAATGGCATCCAGTGCTTCTTCCCAGGCGTTAAAAATGTTCTTTATAAGGGTAACACCGGTGTCATTGGTACAACGCCCTTTAGTTAAACTGTAATATTGTTCATAATCTCAATCTATCTCAAATCTCAAGTTGTCAACCGAATGCAGGTCGCTAGCGCAATTTCGCAACTTCGCAAGTGCGCTAGCACTTACTGTACGTGAAGCCTGTCTATGTGAGCGTGCATTTTCGCTCGTTGTATAGTTGTCCTTCTGCTATTTCTGTGCTACTGTGGCCTGTTGTTCTGTTGCGGTCGATAGCGCTGTGCCACTGAATCTCAACTGATTTGCGTTCAATTCAGATAATTTTGGTAAAGTCTGGCATGGTTTAGGATGACGAGTTTGATGAACTGAATATAAACTAGCAGTAGGCTATTAAAATTTAAGGAGTTTTAGGACAAATTAATTTTAAAGAAAGTTTTAGTCTTGATAGGTTTTTACATGAAACTGAAAATTAGTTTTCGTGTGTAGAATAAGGGTCGACCGTTAGTAAAAGTAGCTAAGTAGGAGATTTACTAAGTCTTCAAAATGCAAACCCATCTAGCATTGTGAACCTGCTACTTACGATGTTCTACAACTTATGTGCGTAAGTTAAGACATTAAGGGGAATACAGGACCTAAACGTAAGTTTAATAATACCTAGAAGTATATGATCCACTGCAGTAAACAAAAACAAAACAAAAAAAATGATATTCTTCAGGATATATGCTAGTTAGATAGTGTATTGAAAACATAATACAAATAATTTGATATGATGGAAAAAATTCACGAAAATACCTCCAAAAATTTCTTTTAACGATTAAATACCATATTAATGTACATGCAATAATTCTGATTTTTGGTCAGATTCTTCTACAAGCAACATATTAACGTAATAGTGTTTTAATTTTTTTGTCCACTCAATAGATTTTTGTAAATAGATGATTGCTTCATATTTCGCAATGAGTTACCAGCGTTGTGTCATCGCGCTTCTCGTTCTTTTCTTAGTACGAAAGTGACCGCGCTTTAGCTGTTGTCAGCCTAACTCTCAAATGCCTAAACCTATGTAAATACCTTACTCTGCTATTGTAGCCCAAGTGTGATGCTACGTAAAATGTAACGACTTTTTATTCAGGTTCGGCTAATAAAATCGTATTGATGTAGTTGCATGGAAAGTGCAAACTTTTCAGTCAGTCCAAAAGTTTAGCAAGATGTATTGATGAGATATTTTGTAGGCATGTAAAATGTTTTATCTAGAAAGAGTATAGACTAATAATTTTAATGATATGAGATTTATCTGGGTTAATATCAAAATAACAGACTCGTATAGGTACACCATTACACAAATAAAATTACTCGGAATCAGAATGAAATACTCGTGACTTTCCAAACGTTATCCGAATATAGTGAAAAGTTAATAAAAAGATAGAAAGGAAGACTAAAAGAAAAAATATTTTATTTGGGACACGCACAGGAAATACTTAAAACAATAAAAAAAGATCATTAAAACTAACAAAAACAATAAAAATAAAAAAGAACATTAATACTAACAAAATAGTGAAAACAACAAAAATAAAAAGAAGCCTGCGAGGCCGAAAATGCTCCTATCTCAGCATGATGCTGCGATATTTGAAAAAAACAAATATCGCAGCAAGACCAAGCCGCATATCTAATAATTTATAGTTTATAAAGGCTACTTCCAACAGGGACGACACGCGAAGCGAATCGCACGCGACACAAAGGCAGCGCTCGTCGCGCGACAGGCGTTACGTTTCTGTCACATCGCGTGTCGCGCCTGTTTGAAGGAGCCTTAAATGTCATTGGGTTAGCTTTCTATGAAACCAATTAACACAAAAAACCCCAAGCCCTGGAATAAAATACCGAGCTATAACAAAAAAACACTTGTCACATAATCCTGTTGCTTTAACAATTTCAACGGGTTTACCGGTAATCGTCAAGTAAACTTCGATTACCCTGGATTGTTACTGGTTAAAAACGATTACTTTTAAACTTTCCTTTGGGAGTTCAGCTGGCGCGACCCAGAGCTTTTGGTTAGTTTACCTTGCACCCTAATTGCGTAACACGCTTACAATCACAATCTGAATAATTTTGAAGGAATAATTTTGAAGCTCATCCATTGCTTCATATGTTCGAAAAATGTGTCTGCTCAACAACGTAAATAACGCAATTAATGTTGTTGACTGTCAAAATGAAAGCCATTACCTACTACTATTAGTGTGTTTCGCAATTACCTTGCTGGGATCCCTAAATACGGGTGAGAAGTCTCTCATATTTTGGAAGTGAAAACTTCTTTAGGAATGAAAAAGAAACATTTACTTCTTTCTTTAGAATAGTTTCATCTGATTATTTTGCGTATTCACACTACACACAAGATTCAAATTCAATATACGCCGGGCGAAAAGTTGCTACTGGCGGGAAGGGATTGTGTTTGGTTTTCGTCGTGTTTGATGAGAGGGGTAGGCAAAGAGGCGCGGGTGAAACTTGATTTTTTTCTGTCTTGCTGCGCCCTCTTAAGCGATTTTTGATAGGGGAAAATCTTATGGGTTTGCGTCACCGACATGCTAATGTTTACAGATATACTGTTAACATTCGCAGCTATGAGTATGACGTGTTGCACTTTTGCTCAGAGTGGCGATAGATTGAAATCCAGAATCATGTTAGGAATTTTAAATTACGAATTATGAAGCTTTTATTTTTGATAATACAATTTATTTCAATATAATAAAATAAACCGGCCATGTGCGAGTTGGACTCGCACACAAAGGGTTCCATCCCACAAGGCAAAAAACGCTGAAAAATCACGTTTCTTGTATGCAGACCTGTTAAATTTTAACTTTTTTTATTTTTATTATTTGTTGTTATAGCGGCAATAGAAATATCAACTGCCTTCCTATTACGGTTTATGAGATACGTCCCGCTGACAATCAGACGGACAGACGGATAAACGGACAGCGGAGGCTCAGTAATAGGGTTCTGATGGCACACTTTGGGTACGAAATCCTTAAAACTATACAGTTACTTAATAGTTTTAAGTTTTCACTTCTGTTGGCAGTCCCCATGACTGCCTATGTCTTTATCATGTTATTCATACCTTGCAGTTGTGTAGATACTGTACCTACCTACCTAGCACAATCAGTTTATAATGTTCCCACTGCTGGGACTCAGGCCTCCTTTCTTCGTGATGGAATGGGCTGTAATCTACCACGCGGGCTCAGTGCGGGTTGGTGGATGTCACATGTAATCGAATTTTTGGTTCTACAGGACATGCCGGCTTCCTTACGATGTTTTCCTTCACCATTTTGAGAGCCTTGGTGATGAAATGATTTACTCAAAGTAAAGCGTCTCGCTGGGTTCGAACCCACGACCTACAACTCGTAAGTCGGAGCCGTTAGCACTGTGCCACCACTGGTCTGCTCTACATACCTATCCAGCGGTAAATATCGCACATCGAGTTTTAGAAAAAGTTTGGCTATGTATGGCTTCAATTTTTACACCCTACTTACCTGTGCGACATTTTCTTTTAAAGTTCAAATTGTCAATACTCGTATATTTACGCCCGGATACTGTAGTTCCATTTAAAAGTCACATATTCATTAGTAATAAACAATTTCCGTGTTCGATCTCGAATGAATATTATTATTATTATTCATATACAGAGCCCGTAATAGACCGGTTGACCGATTGACCGAATCTTAGCTAAAGAAAGTCCAACTCATTTGTTTTTATAATCGACGCAGAATAATGACATGGTTGCCTAGATACCAATGCACTGTTTATTAATGCAGGTATTAGTTTTTTGATAAATTGATACCTATTATACCTAACTTATTTGTTATTTTTATTAAATTAATTAAAATTATGATGATGGTATCAATTATAGGCTTACTAACGAATTTAATACAGTTAGTGATAAAGGCTGAAACTACGATATGCGCAAAGTAGTCGTCATAATCCTCCTGATGCATTCGCTTGTTAGCTAGTACCTACAACCACTTGACTGTTGTCATATATGTATAAGGTCATGGCTTTTCTGCCGCGATAGCGGAAAAATCCATGTCTTATCACCAGAGATCGGATATTCAGATACATATTCACCTAAAGTTGAGATGTTGGCAAATATGGAATGCGCTTTTGTATCGAAAAAATCCCGCTAACGTCAGATTTCAGTGACCAAACCGGACTAAATCATAGCGATCGAAAGGTAGTGATTAAAGTTGTTGTAGCCGAGGGAATATTTACGCCCAATCAGGATATACTTAATTTATTAAAAATATTTATATTAATTTATGTTTTTTTTTTGTTTTATCTAACACACACCACCCCTTCTCTTACACCCTACATACGTATAATTATTTGCATCGGGGGTTATTAATTCTAAATAAATATGCATCCGAATATCCGCTCTCTGCTTATCAGAGCCAAAGTTATTTGTTTGGCGTAACAAAAATGTGCATGGAACAACATTAAACTCATTAAACAGTTCGACAGTTATTTATAATGAGCACTGTATTAAAACAACACACATCACTTCCATACAGCACTGAAATTACATTTATTTAAGATATAGTTTGCCCTCAAAAAAAGTACAAAACATGCTTTCACGGCCAAATTTTATATGTAACTCGGACCGCTACTCTATAACAGGCTAAATGAAAAAGGAAACATCTACTCCTTAAATCATAGTAACTGCAAGAAAATCCTTAAGGAAACTCTTCAAACTATGTCCTATGAAGATACAGAGAAGTTATTACTAGTGCTAAAGTAAATATTGTTTGTATTATTGTTATTTTTCAATTAGTTAGTTAAGTTAAGATACTATAATTTTATATACCTTTTTACATTTATTTACCAATAAGACTAATATGATATGTGATTATTTAATCAATTAATGTTACATACAATCGCCTGAAACACAGGATTACCTAGTTCAGGCACAAATTATGGTTGAACTTGACATACATTTAAGAAAAACTGCATTTAACGTTATGCCTTATATTTTTTAATATAAATTTTATTATTATTTATTAAACTTTAGTCTTCGAAAGTAATGAAAGAAAACTTTAAAGCTACCTTTATACGTCTTACATTTATCCTGCTAATGGCAGACTCCTTTCGGAATTCATTACCACCTGATACCTAATCGGTTTCTCTTGAGAACATTCTTAGCGGCTCAAAGGGTAAAATAAATAAAACGATTGCTTTAAAAAAAAAAAGTTATAATATTAACGCTTTTATTTTATACCACAGGATGGCAAAATATGTTAAATTGTTTCAAAAACCTGTCAACACCAATTACGTGACGTGTCTAAAATTAGGTAATTTAATTTGGCACATATTTTGAAGCCGGAAGCGAGTTTTCGTAAATCGTGTTAAGAGTTTAGCCGTACAACCGCGGACACTACAGACGTATGCTAATAAGGAGCCAACCAAATGAAACAAGAACAAGACTGTCGGGTTTATAAATACAACAGGCGAATCCACTTTCATTTTTTATACAAAGTTCCGGCGCCACGCCATTGTTGTCGGAGCACTACAAAGGGAACGCATTCTATTTTATTTCTCAAATGCGTTTTTGGAGAAAGCATTACATAAGAATCAAGCCACAACTTCCCCGCTTGTCTTTATAACACATTCTGAAAGTTCTCATAAACTTTAAGTGTTCTTTACGTATTATATAATATAATAATACATTGTTAAGCTGAATGTATTTTCACAGATCCCTCATTATTATTCATCAACTAACAAAAAGCTAAAGTAAATAAAATTTATTTGGTAGCTAATTCCAAAAGTTTCGCCCTGTTTACTCTCTGTTGTTTATAAGTTGTTTTAGTTAAAGTTGAGTATGATTTTGTTGTTGATTACTGTCGGAATTAATGATCTGTTTTGTTTGAGTGTTTTATTTTTATTACTTTGCAGTAATAAATTGGTAGTTTTCGTGTATTGGAACGTTGATTTCATCCTCATAGACTGATCCTGGAGAAAAAACAAAACAGGAAAATGTTTCAGGAGCGTTAGAATGGTAACTTGAAACATTTTCATGTCGGTTTGTAAAATGAAGTGGAAAACATGTAAGAAATTAGGATAAAATATCATCACATAACTTCATCAAACCAGTTTTCCACGAAGTGTTAGGCAGAGGTGTGCCTATATAAACTTATCACTCACTATGCATTATTAACAGTCATAGAAGTGTTATCACACTATAATATACACCCAGCAATTATAATTCTGCAAATCCTATCAGGCAATCTGAATGTAAAGCTTCATAGGAATATAATACAATCAAGCTCAGAATGTTATTATACAGGTACCTCCGAGAGAAATCATAAATTGATGTGAAATACTTGATGAAATCTCATCATCGTCTTATGATATAACTCTTTTATTGTATGTAAGTTTTTATCACGCTTTGTTTTACGAGTGAGTAGATCTGTTTGCAATAGATATCGATACCAAAATGTATTCGAATCGAGATAATACTCGCTCGATATCGATTTAAGGTCATAGCAGTGCTTTATTTATGTCAGGTTACTGCTGCATCGGTCGGCACAATAATCACCGAGATCCTTTTGTTGATGCTCTCAACTGCGGCTTAGGGATTGATATCAGAACATCAACCAATGTAGGTAAGCTACGGTTAACTTAAAGGAGTTTTCAGACCATAAACTTTTTGTACCATATTTTATATCGTCGGTCGACTTTGTTGGAGGACTTGGAGGATGAGGTCTACAGGCTTATTGTCTCTGCTAGACCTAAGTAAAGGTCCTATATAGGTCGACTTAATTTGAGTCTCTGGCTGTCAGTTCTCCTATAACTCACGGATTGGAAAAACGGCGGTTTTTCGCCGATTTTATGCAAATACCATTGTTTTGTAGCATTCCATAATATCTGGCAAAATCGGCCACTAATTAATAGTTGGTAGGAGCACTGATTAATCCGAAATCAACGCGAGAATTAATAAAATATGGCGGCAACGGAAAAAAAAATTACAAAGTGAGAGTTTGCGAAAAATTGACGAGGATTAAGTTACCGGTTTGTGGGCGCTTCTGCAGTCGTCCGCTTATGAGGATGGATTACGATGCGAACGTCCGCGGTTCCTGATAAATTACTTCATAATGCGCTTGCGTACGTTCCATCGACGAACATAAAATGAAAATTAATTTATCTGAAACCGTTGTTGCGAAATTATTTCTTCATTAACATTACATTTAAGTAGTACTGAGATATTATTTACTATTAATATTCAAAATATAACTTCCGAAACGCAAACAACGACCGGTACCTACAAAGTTACATCATCATCCGACATTATATGATTGTTAGATCTAAGATCTTTATCAGCTCTGACGGATATTCAAAGCGACGACGACTAGAAGTGTTTGTGTATTTTAGTATCTCCTCCAATTATAAGTGAGAGAAACTTCAAAGCCATGGGACAAGGCGCCTTGGGCAATCAAGTTTGCTTTCCGTCAAATGACCTTCAGAGAAAGCGTAACATTTGACCGATCTATACTTTTAAAACGGTTATTAAGATGAAACAAGTTACAACAGATTTCTATTCGGTAATAAGATTGTGAACGATCAATATAATTATTGTGCGTAATTTAACAATTTATCATTTATAAAAACATTGTCTCCAAGTTAATTAAATGGCGTCTACCCCAATCTATGAAATGCCCTACATGCATACAGGATACATTTTTAACCAATGCGCAAACTGTAACCATGAATCAGCATTATGCTTCTATACCCCCTAGCGTAGCAAGTTTTCGTCAGTTATATATTTTTTTATTAGTTGTTCCATAAATTTTGACCGCGTAGGTATTGCAGTTTTCTATGAAACAACAGTTTTTTTTTCGATAAACGACGAGAAATTTCTGCGCTAGATGGTCTAGAATCATGTGCTGAATTCATGGTTACAGTTTGCGCACTGGTTAAAAATGTATCCTGTATATGAGAAAACTTCAGCTTCATTAGGTACACAATTGAGTTATAATAAAACTTTCCTGATCAGTTTTAGAGTTGCGGAAGTCCTGCGGTCGACACTTCGCGGAAGCACATAATTTCATATTATTATGTAATCCTGTATCTACTATCAATAATTTCCTTTAAGCAAGCAGACTTTCAATAGTCATCCTTTGATGGTGAACACCTATTTGAATGTTGATCCAAGATCGGATGTTTCGAACAGATAAGAAACTGATCAAGAACAGAGCAAGAATACGTCTTTCATTCACTTAGTTCATAATTATTATGTATAATGATTATATGTTCATGTAGTCTGTTCCAAAAGTATCTGATGAAAGTGTAAACATATCATGTTCAGGTAATTTTTTTATGCAATTTCTCACTAAAAGGAATTAAGTAGTTCCTAACAGATTCATCTGTATTTAGAAGGTTTCAGCTTTATATCTCTCCATTTTTTCTAACAACAATTAATGTTGGAATAATTTTATTAAATTGTAATTGAAGAATCGTCGGTGAAAATTGAGGTTATAAATTTAACCTTAATTGTCAAATGAAAAATATCTTTAAGGTGATTTCAAATTAGAATTTCGGTTTTATGTTATATTCAAATAATAAAACCAAAGCAGTCAATTTCTAAGTGGCATTTATTTACATTTTCATCAGATTCTTTTGGAACAGACCATACGTATCATGACAAAAAACGAATAATACAGCACTTTTTTCTTTGCTGGAACATTACGTAAAGAAGTACGCACTTGCAGGTACTTAATCCAATATGCTACGACCTCATTTCGGCACAAACTCACGTGCTGCTATAATTCTTTTTATAATAATTATATGTACAGCAATGTAGGACAGACATCTTAATCCTCGTCTAATTAGTTTCATAATACAATCAGATAAATGCAAGACAAAACGGAAGACGTTTGTAAAGTGTCAACGATAAACGAAAGTTATAATTATTAGTGTACAGTAATAGTATGTGATATAACAGTATCCGTGTTTTTTGTGTACAGCTATATTTTACCTATGGATATGCTTGGGAAAACTTTATTTATTTTATTATTTATGTACACACAGTAAAATAGATACAGATACGGCATATTAGTGTAGGGTACAAAGGTACTGCTTATTTCTTAAGAAACTTTCCATATACATGTCGATAAAAAAAAAAAAACACAGGTTTGGAAACATACCTATAGTTTCACATACAGTCTATAGGGTATATCTATACATCATTTAATAAAATCGTAGCGAAGTCAAAACAGTACATTGTTTTTTTTTAAGTTAGTTTTGCTAGGTCTGGGAACGATTCTAATGCAAAAAATATTTTTTTTGGATTTTTTGTCTGTTAGTCTGAATGTATGCTTCACACAAAAACTACCGGATAGATTTTATTCAAATTTTGCATAGATATTCCCTATAAGTGTGGTCAGTCTGTAGGCTATATTAATCACGCTATTTGCTATGGGCGATGATCAATATTGCAATTTATTCGTATTCCTCTATAGTTTACCACAAATTGTAAAAAAACGAGCCAAAACGTTAGAATATTGCTGATGGTTACAGATTTAACCTTTTAAATGATTATCATCATGCTATAACTTTATGGAGCTAAGCAGTCAATCACGACATATACAGGGAGGAATTTTGAGATGGGGCAATAAGGGCAGGTACCTTAACAGTTGTCGCTACAAGAAAATGGTCTTACGAGATTGTTCTTAATTTTTTGATACATTTGGATCTGCATTCACAGATTTTGAAATAATCATTCAGCAAGAAAATATACAATTTTCACATATACATTTTTTGATGCCAATCGATCTTGTTTCTTATAAGGATCTAACAAACTCTATGGGGACCACTGAGGTTTGAGTACTAGAAAAGCCAGAAATAGCAAAAAAAAACTTCCCATGCATTTCGTAGGAAATGAGACTGATGAGCAAGAACACAGTGTATGACAACAGTCGAATTATTCCATTACTTCATTGGGCTGAATAGGGAACGAATATAGCAGATAGTTACAGATTTAACCTTTTAAATGATTATCATCCCGCTATACCTTTAAGGATTTAAGCAGTCAATCATGACATAACAGTACGGGGGCCGGTGGCGTTAGCTTAAGAAATAATTTTATACCACCTGAAAATCATACCAAAAATTGTTTTTCCTTAGTGTAAAAGATATTTGAGTGTCAGCTGCTCGAGTAGTGGACTGTCCAAAGTTAGAATTAATTAAAGTTGTACAAAAAACTTAAAAAAAAATAGTAATTTCATACCGCGCCAAAACATTATGGGGAGGTTTTTGGGATCATCTTCAACCCAAAAAAAAAAATGGTCAGCTGCATGGAAGAGGGGGGAATATATATGTCAGTCGCGTAAATTAACATGATTGTTGCGATGGCACGTCAGGGTTAAATTCTGAACTGTGGATAGTAGAACAAAAGTGGTCAAAGGAACTATGACCTCAATTTTGAAGGAAAATAAAACAACTGTTGCAATTGCATTTTTAGTTTTTTGAAAAAGCTTCTGCCTGAACCGGGAATCGAACCCGATTCTGCTTATCAAAAAGGAACCTGTATTTTTATACTGAGCGATAGTGTTGCTGACAAGGATCAAATATTGCAAAGGAAAACTTTGTGTAAAATCAAAGGAAGTGCAAATTTTTGCAATTTTCATGTTTCATAAATTACTAAAATTGGAAAAATTGCCATTTCCTTTGATTTGTCACATTATATATTTTGTTCGCAGCATTTGATCTTTACTACCTACATTATCGATTAGTGCAATAAATCAAACTGCTGTTTTGTAAAAAAATGGGTTCGATTCTTGGCTCAGGCTGAAGCTTTTAAAAAAAACAAAATGCAGTTTCATTTTACTTCGAGATCAAGGTTCTTTTGACAACTTTGACAACCCATAGTTTCGATTTAGCCTGATGTGCCATCGCAACAACCACGTTCATTTACGCGACTGACATTATATTCCCCCCACTTCATGCAGCTGACTATTGTCCATCCCATAAGGTTTTGGCGCGGTTTGAAATTACTTTTTTTGTAAGTTTTTGTACAACTTTGATTTGCTGGAACTTTGGATTCCCTCTTAGGTACGGCGACTGACTCTCACATTCGTGATTATTGAAATTTAAACAATCAGTAGAAATTATTATTTTTCTGTAAAAATTTCGTCACAAAAATCGAGCAGTCCCTAAAATATAAGAACAGCTATTTTAGTCAACTTTCCACTACGCAAATATCTTAAAAGTTTGACGAATGCTTTGTAAAACTATGTTCGATTTGCAACAATTGATATATTTTATGCTTCCTTTTTTACATTTTGTTATATTATTATATCATACTTCGTAGAACGTACACAGAAAAACATTAAGTTTAGGCCTCTTTTGTCATCTTTAGTTATAATAACAATTTGGTGACTGTTAATGAGAAATCCCGTGCAGTGTATACAATCTACTGTAATAATATTATTTTAGTGATAGCTGTTCGTCAGGATTAATCTGTAAGAATGCATCAGTCAGTGTATCAGTGTTGTGCCATTAGGTAGTATAAGCAGGAACGCAGGCGTTCATTAATTTACTAAAAACGAAAAACTTCGCAAGCAATGGGAAATTACTACTGAAGGCTGCGGGTGTCGGCCTCAGGACGAGCTGCTTCTCCCACGGACAACTGTACATCGTCGCTTGCTCCCATTTCACCAGTCCTGACTCTCTTCTAATTTTGGGTTGGTGAGACCAAAACTACTTATAAACTAATTATAAACGTAGTTACAGGAAAGTTTTATAAAAATGTGGCTGTTATTTTAGTATATTGTGGTGTCTTACGACTTCCACGTGAACGAACGAAGACGCGGGCAGAAGCTAGTAATAAATTAATAATAAAATCATCTATGGAAGTTTGTATATACAAATCTAATATATATAAAAATCTCGTGTCACAGTGTTTGTTATCGAACTCCTCCGAAACGGCTTGACCGATTTTTATGAAATTTTTTGTGTATATTTGGTAGGTCTGAGAATAGGTCATAAAGTATATTTCATACCGCTGTAGGTGAAATCGCGGGGCGCAGCCAGTTTCCATATATTATTTTATCTAGAAAGAAAATCGAATTCTATATTTTATAGACTGTCTTTGTCTTTTGTTTCAAATCTGCCCTAAAATGGTAGAGCCATTTCGCAACAAGAAAGTTTCTCTAAAACTACGCAGCAATTTCGGCCGTCATCGGAACAGATAGACGGACATATTGGTGGGTTTAATATGTGTATGATCAAAGCGGTCGTAGTGGGAGGCGCCGGCGCCGCCGCGGCCTTGGAGAAAGTGTATGAGTGCGGTTTCACCTCGGATCTCGGGTCTCAGCTACCGGCCCAGCTGATCTCCCTCCGATATTCACGTAACGGACGATATCTCCTTCGAAGTTCAATGATTTGTTGTGTTTTGATGACGGTGAAGTACATAAATGAGAATTCGATGAAATGTTACATGAGAAAAGAAAATTAATTAAAATTATTAAAAGATACGTTTCCAATACAGGTATAAATAGGTACGATTTATTTGTATCTGTGTACAATTGGTAGGTAATTATTTTTACCTCTATAGAGACCAACGCTGTGTTTTCCCTAAAAGCTTTTCGTGGGGACAGTACCTACCAATTTTCCGTCTCATTGTAATAGGGGAAGCCATTACTTTATTACATAACGAGGTTCACTATAATTAGTATTGTTGTCGACCGTATTATTGTGACGTCCAAGTTTCTCTTAGGATGGTACATTGTCTGAATTATTAAGTTACTCGACTTTTTCCAGCTGGAATATTAAAATTTCATAAAGTTTCCCCGCTGTCTAGGGCTTATTCTTACATAAGAGCTTTGCTGCATATTATTAAGCTCGGTCGTGGTAAATCTCTATTCTTCTGGAGAGTTAGTACGAAGGGATTAAAGAAACCGACGTAGGCAGTGATTTATTTATGCAAATGGGCGATTTTCCGCAACGGGCTGATGTTTTCTTATGGAAAATTAAGTGCGTGTATTCAGTGAATGACAACATTGTTGGGAGTTCTAAAAAGGAATTTATTGAACTAAAACGAAGGATTTAGTTGGAAAGCATTTTGTAGCGAATTCTGTCTTGAAGGACTATACAACAATAATAAAAATGTAGGCAGGATAAAAGTTTTTGAAAGAAATGTAAAAGTCCAATGATAAGGGGACGGCTATATCAACATAAGTATTGTAAGTGGAGCGAACAGAAAGTTACGTAAGGGAAGGGGCAGCGGAGCGGACACGACTCCAAACATAATTTTCTCAGATTCAAAGATAATGTACACTTATGTACATACAATCAAACACACGTAATGTCTAAGAGGAATTAGCGAACATAATTATGAACATATTGTATTATTATGTATAAGCATTTAAGTAGGAAGTTATTTAGAACTTCCTCAATTTGGATTAGAATAGTCTTAAGTGTAATTTTAATTAAAAGTAATTTCTCAGTTTGATTCAATGTCTATTCATGCATGTTACAGCATTTTCATGAAGCTATTTGTTTGTATAACTGTTGTCATATCAGTTCTAATTATGGTTAAAACTCAAAGTAAAACATTATAACTCTGGCTGTGAACCGATTCATGAGTAAAGAGACAATCTAAAATTTGGAACGTTGGTATTAATGAATCAATGATGTATTAGACAAAAATGATGCTCAACAGTGCCATGCTCTTGAACAGGTTGTCTTTGAACAGATTGTAATGATTGAAGTTCAGGTAGTCAAAAGAGAAAAAGAGCTATTCACATTTCCAACAAACGAAGTGGCAGCCCTATTGTTGTGCGTCAAATGCAAGCGCTTACCGTCCAAAACTATGGCTCTCTGAGTTATTGCGGTCAAGCAAAATGACAACATTGCTGTGTTCCGTAATTTCTGGCACATGTAACTTTAAGCAGTAAGTTGTTCGTCGTTTTTAGACTTTATTCTTGATCTATCATTATTATGTATGGTTGAAACGTCCTGTTGGGGATGAAAGCTTATCAGCCTCCACTGTAGCACCTTGTTCTTTATTTCGCTCCGATGTATTTTCTTTAACAGATTTAGATTGACCTTCTGAGCAGTAACTTTGTTTTTTTTTTTGTATTGCTATCCGAAACGTTTTCACTTTATTTTTGGATTTTTGCATTAAGCTTAGCTTAGATTAAGACTTCATGTTCTCCGTACCTTTCAGGAATTTTAATTTGGATTTCTTAACTTTGTTGTTATTGACGTTATCAGCATGGAATAAAGACAATGTTCTCTTAGCAGGTATCGGCGGCGGCGGGTGGCGGGTGACGGCGCTGGCGCGGCAGCGGAGTGCGGTCACGAGATGAGCGTGGTCGGCGCGCAGCCGCCACCTTCCGCCGCCGAGGCGCTGTCCGCGCTGCTGTGGCAGCCCTACGAGTGCCGCTCGCCGCCCCTCGCGCGCTCGCGCACCGACAGCGCGCTGCACCGCGCGGGGGGCGCCGACCAGTCGCCACACGGCGGTCGACATGCGCGCGCGTCATCCCGCGCCTATACCGATATGCGGCTGCCCGTGCCCGCGCCCGGCCTGCGCAAGTCGGACTCGGTCTCGGTGCGCGTCCCGGGCGAGCCGAGCCGACAGAACGTATCCAGTGTGAACGTGAACGTGAACATAGTGGAGGTGCAGGATGCGCCCGTGAATGTGAACAGTGCGGTTCAGACGGAGAGGGAGCGGAGTGTGGCGAGTGCCGAGTGTCAGACGGAAGAGCCAGCGCGGCGGCGGCGACTGCGGCGTGCGCGGGCGCCGCGGGTGCCGGAGCTGGAGAATGTACCTCCGCCTCCGTACAGCACGTTGCCACCGCCGCCGCTACCGCACCCGGTGCCGGTGCACCCGCCGGCGCCCATACTGGCCCCGCACCCGGCTGTGCATCCTCCCGTGCATCCGCCTGCACATCGCTTCCCCTTCCAGCCAATTCCTCTCAGGTGAATACAATATAGAGACAATAATGGTAAAAGATGCTTCGGCTTCTGCGTTTGCACATCTGACCTACTTGAGGACCACCTAAGTGAATATTCAGAGCTAGACACAGCTTTTCTTTCACACGATCTCTCTTGCGTGACACAGAAAATAAAACAAATAACCACAAAGAATATAAATGGCTTGGATATCGTTCAGAATAGATAAATGAAACAATACCAACATTACTAACAAACTAGTGGAACAAAAAAAACTTAGGGCTACTACTAAAGTTATCCCTACGTATAAAACATCAATAAACGGTCCTCGTCGCCTGACTAGGACCGTTTCGTTTTCGTTAAGAGTATTTTTTTAAAATATAAGTAATTTATTTTGGAGTCTAGAGTGAACTCCAACACCGTTTGACCGAACCCATGAAAGTTGGCACATAGGTAAGTATATGTATTTTTAATGGAGAAGGATTTACAGGATTTTATTTGCCCTCGACGCGGGCGAAGCGGCAGCCAAAAGATAGTAATTATTATTTTGGATATAGTTGGTTAAAATAGAGCAGGACTATCTTCACCTGGGGCCTCCCAGGTGGCCCGCTAGCGGGCCAACATGAAATATCTGGGCAAATTGTCCGTTCGACTAAAATTTCAATATGGCAATGAAGTCGCCACGTAAATTCAACTTCCCTGACACTGACACTAAAGAGTAGTAATAGGAATAGTAATAGTCCTGCTCTCTTTTGACCATCTATATCCGAATTAATAGTTAGGTACTAGCTTTCGCCCGCGTCAAGGTCAAATAAAATCCTGTAAATCTTTCTCCATTAAAAATACATATTATTATACTGAAATATGTGCTAACTTTCATGGGTTCGGTCAAACGGTGTTGGAGTTCGCTCTAGACTCACAATATGTATGACTTATACTATTTCAAAAAATTTACTCTTAACACACTACTAAAGTTTCTAATAATATTATTAAATCATGATTCGAAAGACACGTAGCGCCATCTAACGTCCTAAAGCAATTGTGGCCGTCGAAAGTTATTGTTCTTTCCCTTGGGAACAGTACTTTTTTCTGGATGAATGGTACCCTATATCCTTTTCTGTACCCCTGACAACGTATATGCAAAATTTCATGATGAGTGGATCAGTGGTTTAGGCGTGAAAAGGTAACAACCAAACTTACTTTCGCATTTATAATATTAGTTAGGAAGACAGGATAGGTTAGTTAAGATTAAGCCAATCCCTACGCTTCATGTTAACCCGGTACTTCGTGCGTTGAAGTCTTTTGTTATGTTTCAATTTATTTATGTAACAGAGATCATTATTAGAAATCGTTAATGATTTTACAATCTCATATATGATGAGAATGGACGTGCAATAACAGTAAATGCCTATTACATAGACTGAACTGAAATTAAAGTCATTGTTTTAAACTGCTGTTACGTAAATATCTTAGTAATTGCGTTCACGTACTAGCTCGGTAAATATCGCTACGCATACAAAAATTAATGCAGTTTCCATTTATTGTAACCTATACTTTGTAGGATTAAGTCACAAACAGAAAGTTTCAACGAAAAGTGGAGCGAATCAGCTTCGACGATGGCCTTGCAAATGAAAGCCGAGAATTATTTTCTATTCAACATGTTGCAAACGGTATAACAAAGCACATGGAGATTTTGGGTAAATAATGCATCAAATCTGCCACATTTTTGTGAGCAATATACATAAATCGCAATAAATCAAGAGGAAGACAAGGATTAAAACATGAAATGAACATACTTCCGAATGATACGGGTACACCGCACCGCACCGGTCTAAACAAATGATAATCACGAAGACAAAAACAGAATATACAGAAGATTTAACATGAATAAGATAAAACCACAGCGTATAGTATTCTTAGATAGGTTATTCAGGGATCTACACAATTGGATAATAACAGACCTGTTAGAAGAAAAAATATTATTTGATCTACTGACCTCTGTATTTTAAGATATATCAAGACTTATTATTGACCACCATCTTCTTCCTCTGAAATGATATATGCATATTATGACATCCTGGGTACAATGAACATGATGTTTCACTTACATGACACCAAATTGGATCAACATATAGAACTTCCTCACAAATTGGATAAACTGTTTTGCATGTAGGATAAACTTATTAATAGAAAAGGTTTCAGTTAAATCAACCGTTCTAGGCCGAGTTCCTAAAACACAATTGTCAGTATATGCTCTTTCGTAGTATTGATTCAAATAAAATTAATATATTTATATCAGAAAGGTCAATAGGTAAAAGATTTTTGGAGCAGACATGCAACACGTTGAAACAACCCGGAAGTTAGATCATTTTCAAATATACAATTAATAATGGATTTAAGAAGTATGAAGCTTAAATGTGTCAGAAAATTTCCACCCATTATTTAGCAACTTCTTAATAGAATCCAGAAAGGCAGACGACTTGGCCTTCAGTGCACGTAGTTGATGTGCTCATCAATTAAAATATGACCTAGAATTGGAGTATTTCTGTCTTGTTGGTAAAGTTTTGCTGATAGCATACTCATTTAAAACTAGTCATATATACAGCTGAATTGTTCATTCAAATATTAACAATCGAAATGAAAATAGAATATGCATTTACAGCATGTGTCAATAGTTATATGCAATTGAATAAAATGCCTAGCATATTATAATAGTAAAGCATAATTTTAACTGAACTTAGCAGAATTCTTGGGATATATATCCGTGGTATACTACCTTGGAAAACCACTAAAGGAAAAAGTTCTAAAACTTATCAGTAAATTAAATAAGTGTATCATTTCTTACAAGAAGAGTCTATTTTATGAGCAGTAAGTTTATGCTACACAACGCTGCCTACACGGGAGTCAGTCAAGAACTCTTGAATGGTCAAATGGACATCCCTTTATAAAGTGCATGTTTGCTATAGCACCTTCTTCTTTTTGTCTTCCAATATCTACACTGCCATAATTTCGATTCGATCTACCAAATATTACGAAATAAATATTTTCTTTAAGTAAAACTGTGCACATTGTTTATGTATTCGTTACACATCAGGCGTGCGCAGTTGTTTTTTGTAATTGAAATTGTTTCGGTCATGCAACGCCAAACGCTCAGCCGCTCAGTAATGGACGCTAACTAGGGTGGCCTCGTTATGTAAGCGGATTGTTTACACATATCAGACAAGGTCGAGCTACAGTTTTAAGGATTCAGTGTTAGCACAATAATTGACTGTCTGGAATGTTTTCTTTCAATAAAGTTCTACTGTTATTTCAACTCTAACACCACATATTGGTAAAAGATTCGATTGCACTATATGAGACGTAGAAGTGGCGATGCTTGAGGGAACCCTATTTCCAGAAGAGGACGTCTTACGGCTGAAATGATGATGATGATATGTGACGTGACAATCTCTGAGAAGTCAGAAGTGATACCGAAATAAACTCGGGGTTACGTTTGCTTGATCTATAATCGAAGAAAGCAGAGTTGCTTCTCAACGAGAAATCTTAGAAGCATTAGAGATTGGTTTAATGACTTACTGCGGTTAGAGAGATATTGAAATATTTATTAAAACGTGACTTAACACGTAAACTCAAGGCTTTTGATAAAGCAACTGTCGTGATATTTGGAAACTGCATATTTGAAACGACTCTTATTGAAATGAATGACGCAGTCAAAAGATTGAAAAAAAAAATGTACAAAAATACAGCTTAGCTAAAGCATACAAGGACATCACATTAAAAAAAATGGTCAGTTTAAACAAAGAAATCCTCGAAGATAAAGATAACACAACCAAAATATTCTTAAGAAGTACTCAAGGAAATTAAGCAAAGGAAGCAAAACATTCATTAGCATTAGGAAGTTCAACTAAAAAAGTAGTTAGACCTGCTTATTGAGTTAGAAACACTAGTACTAGTACTCATTGTGCCAACAGAAACAGGTTTGAGGCACATGGTGGAAAGTGGCGGCATCGAGGCTGCAGCTAACACAAGTCAGATCGTGTTCAATACAACCTAGCAAGGTTTTAGTGCACCGTGCACTCGCCTTGATAGCATATAATAATTTGTTTCAACTAGATAAATAATTGGTCCTTATAAATCATTTGAAGTGGTGATCCTTTTTCTAAAACAATTATATTGAGTTTCATTGAATTGAATAAGAGATAACACGTACAATCCATTTGGCGAATGTTTTGAATCAAACAATTGGATGATTCAATAAACGGTGGGAATCATTTAATTAACGAAGGACTATGAGACGTCAGTATAATTAAGTTACTTCTTCGTCTTGAAGAAGTAGTTAATACAATATTCTAGTTTCCTACAATACTGTGATATTTGTATTGTAATCATGGTTGATGTAATTATCGACAAGATATGGATTTGGATTCTAAATCCATGTCTTGTGAGATTAAACTTTCTCAACAATTTTCTCAACTTTTTATGTACTTCTAAATTTAGAAATAGTATTGTTGAGAAACTTTAATCTGCCTACCTCATATTATTTTCTCACATCATTACTTGCATAATAAACATTCCAATAGAATCCTTACATCAGAAGATAATTTCGCTAAAGATTTTTTATCGGTACCTCCAAACATCAATAAAACAGCACTTAATAGAAACATCTATTAAGTAAATGGCAACGAGTAACATTAATAAAAGCACTAAAATGCTCGTTACAATCGATTAGAGAACGTTCACCGATAAACTAATACATCGATATTGATTGCTTCCAGTCGAGATGTTGATTGCATACATTGCGCCCCAGTTGCGAGATAGCGATGTAAGTGGTACGAATAACCGCTTAATTGTATCAATGTATTGGGAACTTGATCATTTGTTCGACGCCGATAAGGAGTTTAATGCCTTTAAAAAAGAGTTTGTACGGGTTAATGTTCTTGAGAACTGTTTTAGAATCACCTCTTGCCCGTATGCCAATATATTTGGGGTCGACGCTGCAGGTTTTCATCGAGACATATCTATCAGGTGTCATCTGAGAAGGTATTCACCCCCGTTCTGAAAATATCATCTTTCACAAAATCCATCTATCGTTTATTTAAATTTTCAAATAACTTCTTGTTCAAATAATTTTACGTTTCTTCATCCTATAGTTTTCTATGATCATTTTTTATTATACCTATAAGTTTGGTTCTGAAAGGTTATTTCATAAAGTGTCTCTAACTACTTAACTGATTTTAAAGTATCTTAAACAACTTCAACTTACGTATTTCTATTTCATATTGATTTATTCAAAGTTATTGGAATTTCAAATAAGTAAATAACAGTAAAGGTCAGACACAGGACTCAGACGGTCATATTTATATCTTATTTAGACTGGACTGTTAATAAAGTCTGTTTAGACTATAGATTCTCATGGGAATTATGAATTGAAGTTTCATATTTGTAAACAATTGGATATAAATCGAGTGCCGTCGTTTAAAGGAAATCCTATTTCGAGAGAACTATTCTATGTCGGCGATATTAATGTGGGTTGTCAACAATCGAATATAAATGAGTTGTAATGTCTCAGTTCGTGGTATGTGTGTATGTATGTGTGCGTCCCACATCGCAACAAGGTCCGTGTAGGACGCCTGCGCGCACGCCAATGTGGGCCGATGCATCTCAGCACCACACTACTGCGATATATTTATATCTCTACTTACGGTATTTATCATTGTTCTCTGTCAATCGATTAATTGTACGACCGGTTCTTTAAATATAAATGCAACGACTTCTGTTAACGATTCGTCTAACTGTACTTGTTAATTAGCTGTATCATTTACGATTGTTTTTGTATCACTTGCCATGTAGCCAAGTTTCAATATTGGTTAAAACCCTTTTAAAATTGTGTGTACCTACAGCATGTTTTCAATAATTTTTTATTCCAATTACACACAGATAGATTAACCATACATCAGAATGGCGTCCACTTTTAATGCATTTTTTTAAATTGAATACGTAGGAAATGGTTTCCAGTCGTATTCACCGTTGTCAACAGTTAACATCTGGTGATAATGAACTATTGTCATAACAGAAAAAAGAAGAAACTCTCGACAAAGTGCATCACATTAACACGAACACGACCAACAACATTATACGGAGGACCATTCCTATATCGTCTGCAAGTTTTGGATTGTCTTCTAAATTATGTCATGCCAGCAAACAAAAATAAGCAAGGCAGTAAATAAAGCAATTAATTATAGCACTGTGTTTGTTTAAGCTTGTATCAATTTATACTGTCTCTTAGTTTAGGAGTGATGTGTTATTTACTCAGCTGCCACATAAATGAAAGTCTATCTTTTACATGACATTGCCAGGTTGTTGATTTGAGGTGTTAGCGTTCTTAATGGAAGCGTTTTATATTGAAACTTGGGACATATAAATGCTTATTTTCACATTTTATCGCCTCCAGTATTACTTGTGTCGCAAGCGAAATTTACTTGTGTTCGAGTAGTAAACAGTTCTGTCCTCCAAGCGTGGTTTGTCGGTCAATATCGTTGGCCATTGCGAAACCGCCGCGCGTACGCAGTTGTGCGGATTGTGCTTCTTCGCCACATCCGCGAATATTGCGTATTTTATATTTTATTATTATAACTACGGTCATTAAAATTATGATGGACGAATTATATAATTTTCCATAAATCTGCTGTTCTATATTCAGTCCATATGAATATTCTATGGTAACTGTGCAAAAACTAATTAATCAGTTTGGATAAAGAATTCCCTCGCACTATTTCTAGCAAGTCGACACTCCACGTGGCTTCTATTCCAAGATTCCACACTTCCTTGAATGTTGAGCTTACAAATAAATACTTGCACCTCGAGCGATCTTGGCGCTCTGCCAACATCCTAATGGCTCGGGCCTCGCGCCAAAGCCGCCAGAAAATCATCGGTATTGGAAACTAAACTTGCGACTCGAAGTGGATTTACTTAATGTTCATGTCGGCCGTCTAACAATAACGTTTACAAGGTTAGCGCTCTTTTTGTTGTGAGAGTGCAAAGGCTCTGTTCGTTTTTCAAATCGTAATTCAATTTCTTTGATTGTATCACAATAGCCGGTGTGTTTGCGCTGGTGTGTTTGTGGCTAGAGTGAGCTCAAGATTGTTCGCTCGGCTCGTGACTGAGGCGAGCCGAACAGCCAATTAGGTACGAGTCTACTTCGGACTATGCTCGGCCCAGAGGCAATCCAATTTCCAAGTGCATTGTCCGTCTGTCTACACAAATCTTATGCCACTTTTAATGTTTATTTGTAAGCCTCTGAAATATTGAAATAAGGACATCATTTACTCCTAATTGTCCGCCAAATAACTACTGTACTATATAAAAAAGTTACAATACTGCCGAATCTTAATTCATACATCAGTTAGATAGTCAGTTACTAAGGATCGAGATGATCTGTCGGAACAATAAAACTGTAATAATAGTTTACTTATCAAACGGACCTTGACTAAAATAATAATTAAAGCGAATATAATTGCTCAGTTAACTTCATATTGAGGATGCGATTTGTTTTCCAAGATTATTAAAATGTATGAAGGACGTAACTTATAATATGCTATTTTACACGGTGTAGTAGTCACTGTGGCCAGTTAGTGGAGCAATCTTACGAAATCTTTATACGTGTGTATTGTATTGAACGAGGCATAGATCATAACGCAATTGAAGTCTAGTTTCATTTACGAAATAGATTATAAAAGTGATAGTAAATGTGTTTTGAATACGCATGTATGTACTGATAAAACAATGGTTACTGATATTTCAGATAGGAGATAAAAGCGTTATTAAAATGAATGAATGTAAAATTATTGTATTAATTATAATTGTTACATGAGACGATGTTTTAGAACTCAATTGAAGCAAATAGTGTGAAGGACAGTGGACAATAGATAGTGACAGAGCCATTTAAATTAAAGACGTAGCAGACGTTGACGTACTATTCATTAGCAGTAATAGTGCATGTTAGCATTTATTTAAAAATAAACCAATACGTACATCATTGCACTTAATTCTGGTCTCCTAGGGCAGTATCTATGTGTACCTACGTTTCTATCCTTTGATACAATAGAAGATTTTAAAACTAATCATAAAGTAAAATATAATCTTGGACAATAGCAATGGACAGTTGAATACCTATGAACGATGTTGATAAAACAAGAGCAATGCTAGATAATCTAGCGAAAACTATACCATAGTGAAATTAGAAACATCGACTGGTCCTTGACTCAAATAGAATTACCTAACAATCGTTATATCTGTTAGATAGATCATGAGCCTACAAATCAGAGCTGCAACATTCGAAGAGTTTCAGCCAGTGCCAGTACTGGTGCAAGTCGACACGGCTCGGTGAAAGTGCTAGGTGTAGAATGTCTTACTATCCAAGGCGAGTAAGTTAACGCTTTGTCAACTGTAATTGAATTTACAGATGGAATTCGACGTCAAGCGAAGTGAATGTTCTCTGTACCTACCGTTATACCTACTCACTGAATTTATGTTTACTTCATTAAAATGTTCAATGAACTTGGTGTTCGCATTATTGTGTTCAAGTACTTGATAAAGATGTTGTTTTCGTTCTATTGCCTCCTTTTCTTTAGGGGTTACTTTAGGTTTACAGATTTGATAAAAATGTTTTTACCATTGCAACTGGTGATTACTTACGTCAATTTTTCATCATGACCAAAGATATAATATATATTTAAAATTATTTGAGCATCAGCCACAATAGGTCAATATTTTTGTGTACGTTACATCTCGTATTTTCAATACATTATCTAACTCATGATTTAGAAAGTTAAATGAATATGGTTAGAGATGGTTTACGATTTGTTTCATAGTAAAATAATTGCTTCAGAAACTCATTTGTGGCAGTGCAACTCTTATAATATGTACATTGCGAGCAGAGTAGAGTCTAGATAGTCGAACAGTTTAACGTGATGCCATGAACAAGTTACTAAGATTCTAATGAAGCATACGACTGTGTGTATTGGCTTTTCTGAAACATATTGATGGGACCTTTTAAGCCTTTCGGTTTATGGTAAATAGCGACGAAACCTTTTCATTACTAGATTGCTATAACTTAGAAAATAATCGTTTATATTGTCTAAAATAATTTTCAATCTTGAATGTGTTTGTGATTGAAAATGTGGTGAGACGACCTGGTTGCGTACCACGAGAGCTGGTTCGAGGTGGCGCGAGAAAAAACTTCCTGGAAGGAGTTGGTGCCTTTGCCCAGCACTGGGACAGTATAGGCTAAACAATAAAAAAACAAAGAAATGTGTTTAGAAGTTTAATCAATGATCGACCTTACTATTATTGCCACCCGCATTTAGATCCGTTTGCATAATAGCAATGCAAGTGATCAGAGGTTATTTATTATATAGATAAAAACATGCATAAAACAGTCTATGAAGCAACTGAAAAGCCGACCTTGCTTACTTATAACGTTATAAAGCATCGTAACATCCTTTATGACAACAATTCCAGAAAGCTTTTACTATTAATGTGGTAGTCACGTTCCATGCGTATGAAGTGTTTATTAGTTTTGCGCATTACTTCCATGTTGCTTTAGATCGGAATAGTTTGGAGCACGCACCGGTCTATCAACTCCTGACTAATTGTACTGTGTCGTTGTACCGATGCACGCGATCCTAACATTTACATGAAAGTTGTCATAACAAGAAATGGCCAATGCTAATGTTTTGTAATTTAATGATTCATCGTAATAAACACTTCTTTATTTAACTATGCATAGGTAGTATATGCTATTTATTTCACTTTTTCGTTTAGTTTTTCTAGGTTTTATTTGGTCTTGATATTACGTGTTCTGTAATAGATTATATTCAAATTTAACACCTATTTCTTTGTTCCAAAACCATTAAATAGTTGACTCAGATTAACATTAGAAAAATAAAGCTGTTCTACTTTTGTGTAACATAATGATGAACAAAGCAATCGTATTGGTTGCGCAAGCGCCACCGTCGACTGAATAGAGATAGGTATAGCACGTAACGTAACGTTTTTGGTGTTATTCAGTCTCACTTAAATAAGCGTTGCACAATATGAACACTTTCGTCGTTATCTAAGCGTAGTGACGGACAACCATGGGATCGTGACATACATTCTTAACCAACAAATGTTTTAGTGAACCAATTAGTAATATTTACTCATTTTGTAACAAACCAGTACCTACATACAAAGGTGTAACGAACGCTGTTTAAAATAACTGAAACTGTTTCGACAGTCAATAAATATTGGAGAATGTAGGAATCCAGGGTCAAATTAAATTAGCTAGCGATACTCCATAGACGTGATGGGTAACGATATCTAAACATGAAAAAATAATAATTTGATGATTTTTTTTTTGGGGTCAGCAACTGCAGATATTGCAGTTTGAGTATTGAAAATCAGTTTTTTTTGTGCAAACTGCACATACGTGATGGGTATGATCTTAACACGATTAAACAAAAAATGATTTTCTAAACTAATATTTGAAGTAACAAAACTAGCTGCGATCGTAACCCCCAGAAAAAATATCCTGTTTTTTTTTTCTTTTTGTCATGTCAGATATCGATACCCACGACGTCAGCGGAGTTTCGCTAGCTAATTTAATTTGACCCGTATAAGTCAGCTGATTGATATAAAATACTGTTCTATTCTACATACCTACTCTATTGTTAGTAACTGAATATTTCTAAATAAGTTCGAGGACGAGACCCCGGCTAGTTAATAAAAACCAATGAAATGAAATTTTTATTCCAATGAAATATCTATTGTTGCATCACAAACCTCATTTGTAATCAATCGGTCAGTAGATTAGGCACTCGGAAGTATTCTATGTCTGTCTACAGGTGGCTACGCTCCATGCAGTCTTGTCTGTCATCATTACGTTCCATGCAGTCTTGTTTGTCATCATTACGTTCCATGCAGTCTTGTTTGTCATCATTACGTTCCATGCAGTCTTGTCTGGCATCCTTACGTTCCATGCAGTCTTTTTCATATTAAAATTCTTAGGTGGAACAAATTTCCAAAGTTTGACGATTGATATGATATTGATGATTATTATTCAGTAAATACCTATATCATTCCTACAGTCGCGAATCGCATTTTGATCAACATACGACGTAAAACAGAGCTTCAATTTGCAAAAAACCAAAGAAATTTTAATCTGGCGGGCTACAGCTGAGGATTAAATGTAATGTAAAAGCGACAACCATTCTTGTGCCGTATGCGCAATGTCTTTCACTATCATTTGCTGCAGTCATTATGTAAATTATCATTCGTTCGCGATGATTATAAGTCGGCATCATAATTCTATGTACAGTCACGAGCACTAATATGTATACACTTAGCAAAATTTTAAAGCGATTTTCTCGTGGAACATTGATTGCAACTTTGAGATAAGATCTATTTCTTAACAGTAAAATACTGTGTTCGTAACAACATAAAATTACAATCAATATAGTAGGAGAAAATCACATTTAGAAGTTGCTAAGTGTATATATATTAGTGCTCGTGACTGTACACACGGCTACATTATCAAGCTATAAATTTCCAATATAAGGTAACCTCCCATTGCACGGAAATCCTACACAATGCGAGATCAGCTTATACTGGAAATGTATAGCTTGATATATAACCGTGTGTACCAGGTTCTAATGATTGTGACCTCTGAACTTTAGGTTTTTAATGAGGTTAGAAGACTCCGCATTTCTCTTAATTGATTGATCGCTGTTATTATGTTCTTGTAGTAACACCTTTATGATGGATGAGTCGGATTTGGCTTTATAATAATGTTTTTATATTTCTCCCCATTATTATAGCAGGTACGGTAAGATAACGTCAGATGTTGTTGAGTGAAGTGAAAATGAGGAATATTTTTTATCATGTTCCCGTAGGTGATTTGCACTAATGTTTATAAGCAACTCGTAGTATTTTAGAGTTGACTCTGAGTTTATGAGACTCTGCATGCCTAGTAAGCATGGTAATACTGTGCTTTGAATTTTTTGGTAGATAATAATGTTGTGTAGCCATAGTGATTCATTAGAAAGTTTGTGTGTTTTAAAGTATTGATAATTTTCTTTCCTAATTTGGTAGTGGGTAATATAACGAAGGTTGAGCATTAGCCACTCCGTAAATATTGCCACATCTAGCGATAGTGACTTATTTTTAACAAACGAGTTTTGTTTATGAAGGCAATGTAGAAAAAGTAGGTGCTCATTGCTTTTCTACGATACATGAATGTGAATGTTCAATACAGAAAATATCGAGAGCTTAGGGGGTAGAGCTTTCAGGAGTTTCAGGTAATAGCATTTTTCATACATAAATTAACCATTACCTATGCGAAATTAAAATTAAGTGTGCAATTTCTCGTAGCAATACTATTAGATATATATAGCATAATCACCCTATTAAAGCTTCCGCAGACTAGCGCGACGCGACTCTTGTAGAAAAATTTCTTTGAAGTTTTCATAGAAATTGTTTTCATAGAATCGCGTCGCGCCTGTTTGCGGGAGCCTTAATGTTCCTACTGCTCGGTCACAGGCCTCCCCTCTGTGAGAGGGAGTAGGTCGTAATGCACCACATGGGCCCAGTGCGGGTTGGTAAATGTCACATGTCTTCGAATGCTGTCCTAGGATATGCTGGTTTCCTCACGATGTTTTTCTTTTTCGTTTTGAGAGCAGTGGTGATAAAATAATTTACATAAAGTAAAGCGTCTGCCTGGGTTCGAACCTACGACCTACAACTCGTTAGTGGCGACCGTTACCACTGGGCCACCACTGCTCTAGATCGATATAACTCTTTATTATCTACACCATAAAAATTACAAATATAAATGTCTAGGACTTTACAATTTTATCTATTACCTATTACCTATGGTAATAGATTAAATAAACACTAGTCTACTGACACTAGTCCACTGAATTCACTTTAAGGTGGTAGACTGAAGTACGGTCAGAACATTGCATATTACTTGATAATTACATACATACATACATAAAATCACGCTTTCTTCCCATGGGGCTAGGCAGAAACTATAGAACGCCACCTGCTACGATCCTTACATAATCGTTTTGCCTCGTTTACGTTCATAGATCAGGCAGGTCTACATTACAGGTAGGATAAAAATTTTCCTCGATTGGAAATAATGTAAATCATAATTTTATTTTATACTTGATTTTTTTTTTTTTATATACATCTGGTCATACACGCACGCCGAGAAGATTAATATTAATTATGATAGATTTAAACAAAGACTATCATTAAACAATGTTTCGTTCTAAGAGGAAGTACTGTTACCTTAAAGTCTACTTTACGGGTACGAGCACAGGGATATCCCTGTGCTCGTACCCGTAGCAAGCCCACCTAACTATTATCCAATCACAAAACGAGACACTCTGATGTCAGATCAAATTCGATTTTGTAATAACTTTCTAGGTTCAATTTTAGTTTGAAAGACAACTTCTTTGATTACTTCAGTCAAACAGTGCGACAATGACACGGATCCTGTCTGCCTGACATTTGGTAACGACCTCGGTGCGACTGACCCACACGCTTGCACTTTACATTCTAACTCAAATATTCATAACTCTTATGCATCACATAATAAAGCCCAAATTCATATGACACGCGACTCGTGGTAGACCGCACCTTGTACCAAACACCGCTTATCGTGTGCAATTTGTTTCTATGACGAAATAAGTTGCCTGGTTTTCTTGATAGTAATGAACGGTAATGATGTATGTTATTTACTGTGATATAAGTTGGTTTTCAAACAATTTGGCTGCAAATTTTCTTTCTGATAGTGATCATAGTGGATAATTTGAAACTACAAGCGTGAAAAATTTGTTTGACTCTTAAATTCCAAACATCCATGATTTCAAACCCCTATTGGCTTTATCTACCTACGTAGTAATAATAATATTTGGGAACATGAAAATAAAGCTACGCCTACAACGTGAAATGAATATGATCAGCATTTTAATCAATTTATTATACGCTTGTGTATAGTAAAATTGTTTATTCTCATTTACCATTCAGTAATCCAAAAGAAAATTCACATTTGTAAACGTCGAGAAAAAAACATAAACATAAACGAAATAAACACAGACTCAAAAACAGTTCAAAGCTTGAATAAAATGAAAAGAATATCTAGGTAAACTCCGCTATGAGGCAACGCAAATAAATCGTAAACGGAAAAATATCGGAGAGCCGAGAGCTTCATAAAGCGAGACGTATCAAAAGACATTATTCAGTATCGAATCACATCGATTCGAGAATCGAAACGTTTTAAAAACGGAATAAAACATGGCGGAGTGTCCGGACTTCTAGTGTTGTGACTTTGTTACCGTTATGATGTTGAAGGAATGTAAGACTTTATTACATTTCAATTCACTTTTTCAGAAAGCTTTGTTGATTAAGGTATCATTTTGTCCTATTTTACATAGGAGGCCGATGAGGTCTAACACCAACATCGGGCTAAAACCTTAACGCTTTTAAATATTAACAAAGAATTCATAAAGTAACAATCTTCTGAGTTTTCAAAGTCGTTTCTTCTTGTTTATACAAACTTTTTCAACTAAACTTTGATTCCCTAGTCAAATCATGAAATCACACCGCTACTTTATTTTCTTGCGTAACTTTTGCATTCTTTTAGGAGAATAATAATTCGAAAATCATAAAGTTGTGTATGAAAGTCATTACACGATTCTTCAAATCAATTATCTTTGTCCTACCCACGTATTCTATTGTTCTGTGGAACGTGGAGTCTGTCATTCCGTCGTGGGAATGTGTGTCTATGATTACAGGGCATTGACAGCGCGCCGGGACTCGACCCGACCCCGGACTATCCCACCGCTGTTTTGAACCCTCCCAAATATGAAATGAGGTTCGCTGTGACAGTCATCGTTGCAATGCATTCGCAATTACTGCCTATTGTTAGCTTAATGGTAGTTTTAATTAAACTAGTTGCGGACTTACTGTTGTGTATGAAGTCTATGGGATAGCTGTTTTGTCTATTGGTTTACGGTTAACGAAAATCAGTCAATCTATGAGAAAGTTTCTCCGTTGCTAGTATTTAATTTCCAAAACATATACATATATATACTTACTATAAAAGTTTCCCAAAATACAGATTTCAGTCCCGAATACAGTTTTTAGTACAATTATTATTTATGTAGTGTTTATGTGTACCACGTTTATATAACTTAGAAGCGCAAGATTTCTGGTTTTGTTCTGTACGCAGAATAACCGTCGTGTGCTTAAAGTATGGAAATATAGATAACTCCTATTAATAATTTTTATTAAATGCTTATACATACTAATTGTATGTAAGTCCTCTTTCCTCCATATCTATATACCAACGGCAGATATTTCGAAATAGGATGAATAAGTAGTCCGCAAGGCGAGTAGGTACCACAATAGTCTATCAGATGTCCTGAAAAGTCATACCAACAGTAGGTTCTAAATGTATAGGTAATACTTGATTAGTGACTATGGTGCTGTAGATAGACATATAAAACAAAGTTTCCTGCTAATCAGGTTAATTAAAATAATAATGTTTTAGTTCTATTTCCAGTAAACACAATGTTTTCCTTGTAAGTTGATAAGTTTACATGGTTATTGTGTGTTAAACAGGAAAATTATTTTTCAACAAGTCCACTTTATCAGCTTTTAGTTACCTAATACCGAGTATTAATTAAATGTTTGCGGTCGTATTTGTGGAGCGGCTTATCACTATTAATTTCAATATATTAAAACCTAAAATGTAAAAACGTTTAATGAGTACCTACTATTTCAAATCCAATATGGCTTTATCATTTTTTCCTTATTAGGTATTTGTATTTAATGGTTTTGTATCCTGCTGTGTACCGAAAATAATGTTTCCCTATAAATACAATAAAGTGTCGGGCTTCGATAAATTTATGGCCATATTAATTGTAGGGGTCCCACAGAATTATAGACGATATCCTGGTTTTGAATTGTTTTCATTGTTTCCTATTTTAACAATAAGGGCCCATGATGAAGGGTTAGTTTTCAATTACTGTGATTATTACAATGTAACAAACGAATAAAAAAGCTGTTGATAAAAGTTTTGAAAAAAGTTGATAAAAGCTTTTCTAATAACACCAAACTTATCAAAAAGCATTGATAGATGTAGTTCCATGTAGTTATAACTACATCACAGTATACTAATGTCCACAAATATTTACCAAATCACATCACTTGACTACCAATTTGGTGATATAATCACCAACATTGGTCCCACATAACTCTTTTAATACATTCAACCGACCTGACCTAAAGAACGAAAATTTAAATTTATTGCGATCCAATACGAACTACTTACAAATCCATGAAGCTATTGTCGCATCCTGGTCGGTATTTATTGATGCCGGCCGCGAGTCCACCCGAACGATTCGAATTCATTAACTTGAATCCCCAACTCGAGTGTACTGAAGTTTGGAATTCAATTAAGAGGTCATTTTTTTATTTAACCTCTTTCAATTTCGTTTTGTGCCAGTGCTGGTGTTTTTGAACGGTTATTAAGGAAAAACTTTTTTTTTTGCGACTATCCTAAAACGTTATGTTGTACTAGAACTAATAAGTCCAGTGTGGAAGTTATTTTCCCTACATTGTTCTATAAGCAGATTGTAGAGGTTAATCGGATCAACGGTCGCTGTACCAGCCCCAAACACACTAACAAAACTTTCCTCTTTGTTATATTAGTCCAGTATTAATAACATAGCCCCAGGAAAAAGTAGGGACTCTAGGAAAAATACAACTTACAGGAAAAAATATTATTTACGGTCCAATTTCGTCCAAAGGATTATCCACATAAATTCCCCAACATTTATCCAGAGTTTGGAGGAGAAAATTCTCAAATCTGTTTTACATGTAGCAGTCTGGTTATTGCTGGTGACACGAGTTCGGTCTTAATAAATAATGTCGTGTGCCCGCCCAGCGGTCGGGGTCGGAACGAACAACTATATTTTAGGTAGGTACATTGTATGCTCTCTTCAATGTATGTCTCTTGGCTGTATACGTATCGTCCGTGAACTTCTATTTTAATAAAATAAAATTGGGAACGTTTCTGATGAAGTAATATCTCATGATACAGGAGACATGGAATTGGTAAAGCAGAGATACAAAGTAGTTGAAAGCTTATAATGCCATATTTATATGTAAAAAATTAAAGACATCAAAATCTGACATAAATATGGAACAAAGTCTGGCTCTATAACTACATAATATAAAACTCAGAACAGTAAGTAGGTAATCAATTGAAATGAGGATGGACTAGTTCCGACCATTGTTTTTTCCTAATTAAATACGCGGCTGGGACTACATAGCCCTTGACATAAAAAACTGGACTTTGATGATTTTAAAACTACTCAGTGAACGCAGGACGCAGGTGTGGAAACTAGTTTCGTCGTCATATTTGGTTTGTGTCCCAAACATCCCCTATATCATTCGAGTCTGTATCAATGGACTCTAATGGCGCGGACACAGCCCTTTGTATCCCCCGCTCGGGTACCCCCTCCGAGTCAATGTTGGAATTAAGACCGGCGTGCCCTAAATTCACACCTCCGCAGAATTATCTCTATTCTTTAACTTGGCTGTTTTATCTTGTAATTAGGTCTTTTAGTATTTTTTTCATAATGTTCTGATTTATTCTCTTTTTAGGTGACTTGAGTGAAAAAGTATTATCATGAACGAAATCTTTGAAAGTAAATGCTCACGATCTGATTCTTTTTATACTTTGTTTCAAAGCGAGTCTATGATTATTTAGTCAAGTTTTGCAATAAATAATTATTATAATTAAATATCAAGGTGTTAATATTATGTTAATAGAAGGATTAACTGTTATAAATATTATTCACAGAAAGGAAGATGTGACTTACAAAATAAATGTTAATGGGTTAGCTGCCAATCAAAGTGAGTGATTATTGATGATCAACTTGTGATAATGAATTTGTTAACACTTTGTTGTCAGGTTGCGCCAAATGTCAACTCGTAAGATATAGCGTTCTCAGAAATACGAAATAGCGACAAAACATTGAAATAAATTACCAAGCTCCAAATATTGCCAATAGAACTCGAAGGGCTTTGTTAACGCTTGAAAAGGAAGAAAGAAGTCTAATGTATCAAAAGAGGACAACTTTGAGTCGCGTTCCATTTCTTCAAATAAGGTCCAATAGGGCATTGCTATTATTCCATGTCGGATGTGTTCAAATCTTGTTACGACTTGAATCCGAGGGTTATCCGGAACAGGAAATAACTTATAGTTTATTTACCCATCGAACGTATTTGTAATCCTTATACGAAACAAGATTGGTTTTGTTAAGAAAGGTAGATTTGATTCGTGTATTATGAAACATGTCTTTATTTGTACAAAGGTTAAACGTAGAAGACACGAAAGAGAAATGATTGAATACGAAATTTAATTTGAGGTCACACGCTAATAAAATAAAAATGGAAAGCTTTACGAAGCGTCTACAAACTTTTCTAAATGAATACATAAAATCGAGTCCGAAAATGTCAGTGTTGTAACACAGAACGGCCTCGCTGATAACGAAATAACTTTCGAACGTGATATAAAAAATGAAATGACTCGCACAAATAAAAATATAAGGTGATAGGTATATTCAGTGCAAAAATAAATAATACAAAAGTGACCAAAAATCCAGAAACCGGATCATAAACAAAACGGAATTAGGTTTAAAAGAGGACACCGTAGAATTCGGTAAACATCGCAGTCACGTGGTGCGCGCGTCGACCGACCGGTAGAAAGTAGCTTACCTCCTGTGCCACTCTTCATTCAACCACATTGAACAGGTTACAACTCGTTAAACACACACAAACGCAGATCTTGCAGCTTCTAAAGCGAACTACACAAGCGCTTTCACTCACACAGCGGCGCTTTGTATATGTATTCAGTTGCGGGTGCGCAGGTCAACTTGGCATATCTTTTTTTTGGAACTGGTTTCTGGAGCGATAAAAGGATGACTCAGGTGTATCAGGTAAGGATGACTTACATTGAATTGGTTGTCCACATAACAACGTTGTATAACTTAATTCAGCATCACACCAGTTTTGAACGGCTAGTGTGTCGGTCGGAAATTATAAACTGGAATAACATTTGACGCAAAAAGCGTCTAGGGAATTTTGGGCTACAGTGAACAAAATGGAACAAATTTTGGATTTTATGCAAATGATAAAGTTAATTTGTTGCTCTTTTCTTCGTCTATAGGGACCAATTGGGTTGATATTTGAAAATAAATGTGTTTGTTTAATCAAGGCAGCAACGTTGAAATATGTCACATTGTATATCGTAATGTGTATATCAGCTAATTGCGTATTTTGTTTAATGCTGTTGATTTAGATATGCTGACTTTGTCTCTTTTGTAATTTATCTTCGAAGTAATAATATTCTGTCTCACATTGAAATTGTGAGTTAGCAGTGATTTATTGTGTGAACGCACGTGTGGTTGGAAGAAACATTCATGTGACACGGGACGCCTTTACCTGCTATACTCTATAGAAATGGGCCCTGCCCGAGAATGTATTGATAACCTTTATTCAATAGTTCTCTATTCATGTTACGTTGGACCTTCCTATGCTTGGTTAGTTGGTTTAGAAAACGTGGTTCAAATTGCGCCATTTGTATAAATCGTTCAAGCGGAGTTATATGAATAACATGGTAGGTAGTAATAGCAAAGTGAAAAGGTATCGATCAGATATAAACGGTAGTTCTTGTGTAACTTTAGATTACTGATTCAATAATACCTTAGGTATATTCAATAATAAACATGTTGCTGTCGATAAACGAAACAAAGACGCTTACTTAGAATATAACATTTGAAGCTACTAAATCAAATTTGATTTTGCTTTATAAATTAACATTCGATTGAACTTTGATTGGAGATAAAGCACCCTCGAACTCGGCTAAACTGCTTAAATCTCTGATTACGCTAAAGTTTACGGTAATGTCAATAGCAGTTTGGCTTAACAAAACACTTGGGGAAACAGATTTGTATCAGTTTTGGCGATTTGCGTTGTGTCATCCCCATCCGGCGGGTGTTTATCTTACAATAGGTCTCTACCTGCTGTGGCCGATTTATTGTAACAATGCGTAAGTACTCTCCGACTCATAATGGATGCTTTCAGTCCCCCTGGTTTATTATGAGGCTCGCTTCCCACTTGACAAGCTTCATAGATCTTTCAAGGTTATCTTGGACAAAGCAAAATTTACTATTTTGGGTATCTGCTACGCTCATTTGTTGTACAATTTCAATTGTGTACTATTGTATTAAATTGCTCACCGAATCGAATTACTTGTGATCTTTTTTGGATTATCTTGGACAAACAAGATTGTTGAGAGGTTCGACGAAATCCTTGACCCTGATTTTTAGTTTTATCAAGAAACCTGTTCCTCCAGGACGCCTTTCTTTCTGGTTGCAACATGTCGATACGTGAAAGTTCTGTCTCACTCGCACACTAACTAAACTTGGTCCTGAAACGAGACGAAATACCTGAGCCTACGCACGCGAGTATCGTGGGAAACCAATGGAAACAAGGTGTCTGTCCTTCCTTTCAATTTATAGCTTATATGATTGGCCTTTGTTTCCAACCTGATGCGTATTTATTCTTATTTTGGTATGATTATAACTATTATAAGGCAAAATCAAAATAATTCTTAATCTTCTATTCCTTTTAATACAAAGCTTTTTATATTGTGATGTAACGTAAATCACGTTATGTAAATCGTTTTTCTCAGCGATTTCGTAACAGCACTGTCGGCGAATAACTAGGAACAAGTCTGTGGAACGTTCACGCCTCGGTAGCCATGTATACCATTCAACACCAAATGATGAATACCTATGGCCTTTGTTCGGTTATTCATCTTTGATGTTTTAGAAAAAAAATGTTGTTCAGCTTTACCGTCACCTCGGGACTTTTGACAAGTTTTGTCACACAAAGATTAAGTTGATTCATTAGTTAATTCATGTATTATGTATGACAATAATTGTAATACATTTTTTAATCCTTTGGAAAATGCGAAGATAAAATAATTTAAATACATTTTATTTATATCATTAATAGGTATAACTAATAATCTAGGACCGTCAGTAAATCAAGCTTGAATAGTTTCTCGTGACTATAAAAAAACTCAAAAAGGGCATAAAAATGTCTACTATAGCATAACTATAATCTAATCTCGTAGTAAATAGTTGCCACGCTCACGTAAACAATTGAATCAGAGCGTGCATACATTGAGAAGTAGTGGTTACTATAAGATGCTATGCTAAGTGAATGCGCGAGCGCAGACTGCAGTGAGTCTTCTAAACCGGTACCGGTGTATGCTGAGGTCGATGCTCGCCCGCCAGATGTCGCTCTGTTCGTTTGGACCACACCGGCGCTCACGCACGTTGGGTAGTAGACCATATAACTAAAGGTTCGACTCACAATACTGTGCTAATAGATGCTTCCTATAAAAGTTGAAAGTTATGAAATTTTTCCTTTTCTTGAAAGATAAAGGTCTCGTTTTTTATTTTTTTGAAAGGCTGTTTGACCTATTTATGTTGCCCTCAGTTAAAACACATTTTTGCCATCTCAATTAGTAATTTATTTGATTACGTCTTATCGAAGTTTTACTTGCTGAGTAAAATACAATAATAAAAAAAGCTGTTTTATTGCATTGATGGCAATTGAAGAAACGGTTTAGGTACCTTTAACAAGTCGAGTTTATCTTCTAGCATGTTTAAAGCTTGCCTGTCTTATCGATCCGTCAACTGACAGATAGTAAAGTTGGCGACCAGCAAACCGTCCTGTGCCCGCATCCGCACTGTCAATGAACTCCTTGTGTTCTACAAGCTTTTATTTCTCTCTTACTGCAGTAACCTAGTATGCTTTATTAAGACATTAACTTGTCTTGCGAAACACTTTCAACGCTGTCGTATTTCACAAATCTCTTCAGCTATCGTGATGGCAAACCTGTGTTCGTATTGCAAATAGATTCTATTCTTTCTATTGTTACGCGGCTTTTCAAAGTTTACTATCGAGTTTAGATACAGCGCAAATAGCGGCAAAGTGTATCGCGACACGACGCCTGACGGAGCTTCGATTTGCTTGAAACCCGTGGGAAAGTTAGAAAGAATGTCGTGTCAAGAAGCGGCGCAACGAAAAGCGACAGCCTTCGATCACGTTGCAAGCAAATAAAAATCGATTAACATAAACACAAGCGAAATTTTCATAATTTGTCTGCTCGTTATGAGTTCGTGAAACTCTACTGCAGTTTTTTTTCCTACTCGAGTTATTTCAAACGGGTCCCTAAAAAGGGAGAAGGTCGGCTGGAAGGTGAACGTGATTTGAATAATTCTGGAAAGCTCAGCTTTATTAATTATTTTTCTTTTTTCTGCAAATGGCACATTTTGTTATTTAAAACAGATGTGGTTAACTATACACTAAATGAAAGATGAAAGAAAGCTGAAGTATTTTTTCTAAGTTTGCAATTACATTAGTTTTGTAAATCCATAGACATGTGCAAATCCGGCTTGGTACAGATGCACTCGTAAAATATCGTGTTTAAACGAGCAAACAGTAAACAATTTTAAAATGTTTGCGGAATACGAGCAGCGATTTGTATGCTATTTCAACAGTGGCATGTATCCCAGATATTTTTCAATACTATGCACTGACTATGCGCAGACATTTGATAATAAAATATCGACCATACTCATTGTATTACAACGTGTGGTTTATTTGTTTCAGGTATGTGATCGTGCAATTTATTTACTAATTTAATTGGCGAGAAGAGTACGAAATACAAATAATTGGTTAGTATATCATTTTGATAATTAATCCATAGGTAATATTGGTTCCTTGGAAAAACGTTAATTTAGCGTTATTATTAAAGTTTTTATCGGTAAGCTGTTAGCAATGGTTGTTGTCGTTAGCATGGATTTCCTCTGCGAGCGTGGCGAAGGCCGATAAAAGGTCGTAATGTAGCGCACTGACTTAGTTTACTGCACAAAGGCCTTCGACTTTGCTTTCGCGAGCTTTTAAAAATCGAACGGTCAGACGTTTATTCACTCTCAAATAAATTTACAAGAGGCAATTTTATGTTAAAATTGAAAACATTATTATAAAGAACTTATGAACGTTTTGACGAAACGGACGCTACCTATTTGTGGAATACTTTGATCAAACAATTTCTTTATTGGTATAGTAATATTGTGTAGAATATTAGAAATACTTTTAATATTATGAATTTTCAACAAGAGAAATTGCACACATATTTTTAATTTTAGTCTCTTAGAAGTACACGAGGTAGTAGAAATAACAAAAATCTATTCATTAAAATGTTAGTGACAGTCGAAAACCTGCATAGTTACAGAAAAAAAAACTAAAAAGCCAAAGAACTTTTTTCGTAAAACAACAGCCTTGAGTTGAAAAGTTGAAAAATTCGACCGTTGTTCTTCGGAACAGTATTCCTCTTGCCGGATTTTATGTCGCTAGTTACTTTTTTGTTACAGAAAATACGTAGCATGCAATTTCGACTGTCCTATCGTAATAAAAAAAACCTAGTTATTTTAGACGTAGCTAATATTTTTACACGAGTAAATTTGGTGAGTAGGTACTTTGATTAAACTACGCTGACTCACTAACAAATCCTTTAGGAAGGTCAAGTGCGTAGCACTCACACCCGGCGCGCATGTATTAAAAGATAAACATAATAATATGACAATAAAACTGGCGTGTGAGGGTCGTCGAAGGTCGTAGCACATTTGCTACGCCGTAGCTTCAGTCAACCCCGGTGCTACGCAAAACCATGTTACGTCATTTTATATAGATTAATTTGTTAAATGAAGTCTGATACATACGCAATAACTCCTTAATTAATTAAAACGTTATTTGAATGGATTTTAAATTGTTAATGTTAATCCTCTCAGTCGCAATTAATTTAATTTCAATACGCTATCATCCAAAATAATTGATATACAAATACAAACTAACATTAATTATTGAGAGTATCAAAGTTTTGCTATACATTTCTATAACATTCAATAATCTGGAGTCCGAACTTTATCCATTTATTAAGTTAGTTATTTATTAAGGTCAAGTTGGAGATAATAACGGTTATAGTTATGAATTCGGCGGGACTAACAGAAACGAATGTAGCTATAAAACATAATATCACGCTAGAATCGCAAATAGAGTCAGCACATATACACGATATAGATATAGCTGATATAGGGACCCGTATCAAAGCTTCGATATAGTAAATAAACTCGTAAACGGACACGGCTGTAAATTGCCTCTTCAATAGACCACTACACATACAATCTTGGCATTGGAATTGGTGATTACAGTGATATTACTATCTTGATTTATGATCCTTTTCCTCGAATCTTCGAATGGTATCCTCTATTAGAGACACTTCCTTTGGACTAAACCCACAATATGGTGGTGGTTCTCAGTTTTAGAGGCTCCAAGACCTTATGGATCAAGTATTTACCTTTTTTGGGTAAGCCTTCGCCAGGTAATCGATACCTCTAAACACTTTCAATATCCACGAGGCGATTTCCAAACCAAAAAAAAAAAGACACAAAAGTTAAACAATCATACTGAAACATGTGGTTGTAGAAAAAGCAAATATAAAAAAGAAAAACAGAAAAAGTCCCCAACAAAAGTTAAAAAAATCAGTATACCTCAAGCGCTTGCATACAAGGAAACGAATAAACAAACTCTTTTTACAACATTTCTGCAATATTTGCATGTTGAACAGTCGTTTATTCGGTACAATTTGCTTAAACTCTTGCGCCATACAATTAGAGGAGATTTGTTCGTTGATAGCTGGGTTAAGCAACGTTAGTTGCGACTGTACTTTGCCATTTGACCTCTGGCTGTCTCAAAAAGCACGAACCCATCAGTCACTAAATGATGAACGAGAGTAATTGAAGACGTTAAGAGGAAGATCTTATCTCGTATGTAGAACACGACCAAATAAGTGATCATAAAAGGTAGATATTTATCTTAGTAGAACAATATAAAATTCTTGAAGATGTAGTACGGTATCTAATTCATACTAAATAAAACAAAGGGAATATCAAGCGCATTCTTACGTAAGACAAAGCGGTTGGCAATGGAAGTGATCATAACAAGAAGAAAGCATAAAGCGCTTGCGATGAAATGCGGCTGACAAGAGAAGTCACGTACAACTCGGTATATCTCGGTATAATATATCCCACTTTCCAGCAGATGAATAATAAATGACAAAATATACTCGCATCTCGCATATCTCCTTCGAATTTGTCCCGTCAGCAACTGCGTTGTGCTGACTGTTAATGTGACGTCACAGCGTAAATCGCTCGCAAATGCAAGCTCTTGTGAACGCCTGCAATATTACTATCGACATACTTGTGTGTTAATATCACTGGAACAGTGGGAGCATCTGTGATTTTATCGTCACTTACTTACTTATATTGCAAGCGCACAGCATTATTTGTCTATTCTGTGTATGTTTGGTCATTGTTTTCAGCTTAGCTTCGTAGAAGAAACCGATACTAACGATTGCGAATCAAAACGGAACTTAATTTGTAAATTTTCAAGCCGTTAAACTTTTTTTCACTCTATTATCAACGATCAGTATCTAAAGAGGCACAAAAAGCTCGCAACATATGCGTCATTAAAGTAATCCGGACCCACGTTAAGGATTTGAAATGGGTGCCCTGCGGGAGGCGGGTCCAATTACTAGCCCGTGTACCTTCGCTCTTACAATGTGCTGCCTGCAAATGTGATAGTATTTGTATATTATGACGATAAACATTAATATTGACTAGACAAGATGACGTGGGAGTGCGTGTTAGGTTGTAAAAGGGGCAATTATCCTTAAGGTACCTTATAATATAAAGGCCTCATAACGACGTGAAGAGGAAAGGCATTAATCTCTGTACCCACATCTACCTTCATCCTCAAGGATTTGTCGCCAAACAAGAGAATCAACAATTAGCATTGCTTAGCTCTGTCTGCCGCTGTAGTCTAAACATCCACGTAAGGACTAATCCCGACCCCACGTTATTAGAGGCACGCCTGCTCCCCAGTTGTGTTCACTGTACGTGTACTCGTTAATACTACAATTTCAGCGTCCCAGTTTCGTGTAAAATGCAAAATTTTCTTATCTATACAAAAAGCGTCTTATAAATAACATCGACAAAGACGTTGAATATTTGACGCGCCAACGTAAGCGTTGAAGGCTGGAGCACGGAACGTTTGCGACGCGTCAGTAAATCCCGAGGGATCCAATTTACCCCGTCGACTTGTAAACGCTACGCCTACCGCGCTAAGCCTGCACGCCACACGTTTTATACCCCTGAAATTTCACTCAACTTTGCGTTCGATAAAGAAAAAGTTACAAGAAAAAGATTTAACACGAAACAGTGAGCATTTCTCCTCATCACAGCATTATGTAGATCGGATTTCAAGTTTTATTTTGTTTGACGTTCAATACGTTATTTTCTCACATATTGTGGTATTTGCTCTGTAGTCGTTTGTGAACGTGTACCATTCTTTGAATAGCTGATTTCATGTAAACATGGATACATGGTTTCAGTATCGCCAGCTGTTTAAATAACATCGGAAGCGACCTTCATTGTAGCTGCTGCATCAAATTACCCGCTATGTTGATGATCGAAATCTGACCGAACATGTTGTTGAGTAACCGACAAGTTTTTTGTTAGATCGTTCCACAGATATTTATTTTTGTGGTTGTGTGAAGGCGGTATTGCCTATAAACATTACGTTTGGGTTTTTTCGCCGGTATCTGGCGAAGTTTGGAGCATGGCGAATTAATCTGTCTCCTTGATCTATAAACGTACACGCGTACGCTACAAAGGAAAAACCGTGATTGCTTTACTTGATCTGGGTCGACACGGATTGCTTGATACATAGTTGGTGGGTTTATTAAATAAATTAAGTACCTATGCATAATATCAGCGTCGTTCTAGAAGTATGACATTTTTATTAGTTAAACTAATGTGGGAATGTAAACTTTATCGATAATGTTTGTTATGTACTTAGTGACAAAATATTAGAGATGAGTGTATATAGGGCAGCCGCTTTCGAGGAGTATGCCAACTGAATAGATAATGTTGTTGGATGCAGTTATCAAATCGTAACTACAAGGCAATCACACAATCATTCGTTTCGCTAAGCTGTCATGTAGTTTGCGTGCATTGTGACGCTGATTAATTCTAACCGATTCTTCCTTTAATACCAGCCTACTATTAGTACTGTATAGGTAGTAAGTAGATATTCTACTAAAACATTGTTAACTTGTATTCAACAGTTTCTGGTGCCGATGCCATAAACTAAATACCATTACATTGAATATACATTCATGATATTGATGTAATGATCATTGTTTCATCAAACGTATTATAAAAAGCAAACTAGACTTTATAGTTTTTTCTATAGTAATGATACAAAAGTTTAATTGGTCGTAAAACCAGTGTGCAAGGAATTTTATGTTGACATGACCGTTTTACGGCATTTTAATTATTTAGACGACCTAAAAGAAGAAGAAATAAAGATGTCTTCATAAATGCCAGCCATAAATAAATATTACGATGTATCCAATGTTTTAGTAGTTCATATTTTATTTCGTACGTAAAAGTTGTGCTTGCAAGTTCGCGTCCGGTTTACAAAAAAACTTTCATAATATTACGGCGGCTTCTATTCTCCCTTTTGTTGCGATATTTCGTTTTTCAATATTTCTCATAGCCAAACAAGGCACGGAAATAAGTAAACAGTGAATAAATTGTCTTAAAGACAACAATTGCAATGGCCAAAAACATCGCAGTAGAGACAAAGTTTTACAAATCTGCACAAATTATTACAAATTGTTACACTCAAACTGTCAGTCCCCAGCTCTTAGAATAAACCATTTTTGCCCAGATACCTTCGTCCCCATTACTGGTTTTGAAGTACACACCGCACTTAGTAAAATGAAGTACAACAGGGTGCCAGGTGAGGATGGCATTAGAACCGAAATTTTGAAAATAGGCGAACCTACTCTTCTCCCTATATTACCTAATTACAATTCTATTCAATTCCATTTTACAAACAGGCATATTGCCTGATAGCTTTTGCCACTCAAATATAATACTTTTACATAAAAAGAGCGATAAATCAGACCTTAACAACCATCGAACGATAAGTCTTGTATCACATCTCTATAAGGCCTTCATTAATGTCATAGATAATCGTATCTCGCCCTAATTAGACAAACACCAACCTCCACAACTAGCTGTCTTTCGACCAGGCCGCCCCACCCTCTACATGCAATAAACCAAATAACTGAAAAATATCAAGAGTTCAATATACCAATATATATATATACTCGTAACTTTTTGATAGTCTGACCCACGATGCTATATTTGACGCTCTGAACTACCAAGAAATTGATCCTAACTACGTCAACCTACTTCGTAACGTTCTACACAGCAGTTCACAGCACTGCTTCAATTATATTACAAACAGCTGGACCATCATTCTGTATTGAAAAAGATGTAAAACAAGGAAACCCGCTTCCACCCAAACTTTTTATCAGCGCTCTTGAAGAAGTGTATAAAAATGTAACGGCAAGTTGTGAGAAATGCAGCTGGAAGTCGGTGGGGTGTGGTTAACAAACCTCCGGTTCACTGATACCATTATCTTATTCTCCTTCACGGCGGCAGAACTGGAGCTGAAGTTAAACCAACTCAGTGATGCAAGCCTTGAGGTTAGACCAAGCTGACGTCAAACACCACCAAATATAGGATCAGAGTGAATGGTAAGGAATTGCAATATGTTCATGAATACATCTACTTGGGCCAGTTAGTCTCTTTGCAGACCAGACAAGACAAGAAAGTCATAAGATGAACCGAAAATGCCTGGAAGAGCATCTGGTCGTTGAAAGAGCTTAAGAGAGGAAACCTTCCTTTGTCACTCACATGTGCATCCTTCCCATTTTGACCTATGGTTCCCAGATTTGGTCTTTGACAAACATTCAAAAACCAAACTCAAGGTTTGCCAACGTGCAATGGAGCGCAGTATTTTAGGCGTTAAATTGACAGACCATATTCGCAACACCACACTGCGCTCCAAAACACAGATTACTGACGTTGCTCAAAAAACCGCAAAGCTGAAGTAGGACTCGGCTGGCCCCGTCGGCCGTATGCTGTAGCTGTGGGTCAAAATAACTACTAAGTGGAGCCCTTACACAGCCACAAGGCGTCGCGGCAGACCCCGTAGAAGATGGCGGGACGAGTTGGAGAAAACAAACGACCAGTGGTCCATTTTAGCCCTGGATCGAAAGAGCTGGAAGGCATGGGGAGAGGCCAATGCCCAGCAGTGGGATGGTGCAGGCTAACAGTAACAGTAATATTTCTCAAAGCAAGGATATGACTACGTAGATTTTATTTTTAAATTGCTTCCCTTGTAGCTCAGATGTTTGGACCAATTTTGATTAATGATGCCTCATTCTTTTAGAAAAACTTTTAACGAGCCCTTATCCAAATTATAACAGGTTTTTCTTCCTTATTTTTCGTCGTTAGTGTCGATGATGTAGCTATAATATTTTATTTTCTTTCAATGTTTTCGTAAGGAATCATTTAATTAACGGAAGTAAACCAAAGCAAAGTTCGACGTGATGTTAGTTCGACGTGATGCTTTTAAACACTCGACACAAACAGAGGGGTGTTATAAGTTTAATGGGTGTATGTGGGTGTATGTCTGTGGCATCGTAGCTCCCAAACGGCTGAGCCGATTTTTTTTTCATCTATTCTGTTGTATTTACTTTAGTTTATTTAGGTACTAGCTTCTGCCTGCGGCTTCGCCAGCGTAGAGGTAGGAAATTATCTCAATACCGGGATAAAAAGCATCCTGTGTCCTAACCCAGTTCATGGTCTATATGTGTGCTAAATTTCATCCAATTCCAAAGGTAACAGACAGAGAGAGGCAGAAAGAGTTACTTTCTCATTTATAATATTAAAGTGTGGATGTATTTTAGTGCTAATAATGATCGCCGGTTTCTTTAAAAGCTTCCATTATCCACACAAATTAGTAACTTAACACCTAAAATTAATTAGTACATCAATATAGTAGTTTACAATGTACACCGTGTATATTTCACCGCTTTATCGTTGAAAACCTTGTGCACACTGACGCTTGTACTGCATAGACAATCAACCCGTATTAAATAACAATGTGTTCGAGTATACAACACCCTGTCTAACCCATCGTACTAAGTGAGCGGCAAGAGCGATGCGATGCGATACGAAACTATGACGTAACGGGACATGACGGTTATGTGCCTATATTTTTGTGAGAATAATAGTATTTCATTGTTGTTATTAGTTTATGTGTTGTTTGTACTTATTAATAAACTTTGATTTATAAAATTGGTTTCTTAATAAATAAATACTAAAATTACATGGTCTAATGGCAAGTAAAAACGATTCGTGATTCGTTCGTTCGGTTCGCGAAAATTTAAGCGGCTGAAGAAAGGTGTGCAGCGATGAAAACTTTATGATTCGTGTAATCACATGTTACTAGATAACAAGGGTTATATCCATTATATCTAACAATTAATGATTGTGAGAGCAAAATTCCATTGCAGCGCATCGCATTGCCTCGCCTCGTGTGTCGGTACCGCGACGTCGATAAGACGTATAACAGCCTATGTAAGCTAATATAACATTAAATTGTTGACGCTATGTTATTCGCCATGATTGTTTAACTAGTCTGTTTATAATAAGCAGAACTAAAATACCAGCTCGTCTGTTTATCATTAGTTCCGAAAACTAAACAGGTCTATATCTAGATATTGTGCGAACAAACTAATTTGGAACTACTATTAGTGCGTGTTAAATATGTATAGGTGTTCTGAAGCGTTTACTTGAAATAAAAAATAGAATTAAAAAAAAATATTGTTCTATTATTTAAATAGGTACCAAATGACATTAATAATAATAATAATAACCGCTGTATCTCTACGTAGAAGTCGTGGCGGGGCTTGCGCGCTCCTGAAGTCTAGGTCTGTACTGGTAGAGTTTACTTTGCCGAAACAGCCGGTCGATTCTGTAAAAAAATCTCACCGTGAAGACCCGCGTGGAGTGAGCTGTCAGTGTCATCCCACTGATGCTAGGGATTGACCAAGCATAACATCTACAATCATAATCGAGATTTTAATAATATTTTTTATGCTAATTCTATTGATAATTTTATATTAAGTAGGTACTTATTTCAAAGCTAGTATTTAAGTGTCTAAATATTACTATTTTGGGAGTTTTTTAAAAAAAAAAGGAAAACAAATTCGGTTAGAAACTCAATGTTGTTTTTTAATTTTTTTGCCTAGATTAGGTATAGTCTGAGGCGCGAGCGCGGCACGCACGTACAATAAATTAAATTAAACAAACGTTTAAGACATCTACTAAAGAAAATGCGCATCGACATTGTTTATTATTTTACTATGAACCCATTGTTAAATGATTATGTAAACGCAATCCCGGCCATGACTCAATCGCGATATGGTTTGAAGAAGCCAATGTGGATCGAGTCGAGTAAACCCTGTGCGACGTTGTTTAGCGTTGTTGTTAGCCCAAATCTATTAAATTCAAGAGCTCAACTGACATTCGCGCATCGCGCTCACTTCATCTAGTCGAAGTATGGCTACGACAACCGGGTGAACTAATAAGATCACGCCGCGCTTGCGCGTAAGGCACTGTCATTATCACTGGAGTTTTTTTTTTTACATTTAATATGGACATATATTGTCCGCCGATGACTTAAATGCAATCCGACACCTAGCGTGATGAGATGCGCTACTACCTACTTACTATGAAAATATTCAACGGTTCAACTTTATTGCACTTTGCGCAGCGCATCGCGCCGAAGTGGTGTTGCTATGGATACCGCCGCGTGATTTCAGGAATCTGGTGAAAACACGCGACTGCGTAGAAGGCGCTGTCATTCTCATCACATTGAGTTTTTTCTTTATTGTTTGTGTAGGTACCTAATTACAAATCATTTAAATAAAAAAAGATGTACGTGATGTGTACTTAACTAGTCGTTGCCAACTATACAAGAATATTCATCAAATCATCATCATCAATACCTACCTACTTCGACAATATTCAACGTTTCAACTTGATTGCACTTTGCGCAGCGCATCGCGCCGAAGTGGTGTTGCTATGGATACCGCCGCGTGATTTCAGGAATCTGGTGAAAACACGCGACTGCGTAGAAGGCGCTGTCATTCTCATCACATTGAGTTTTTTCTTTATTGTTTGTGTAGGTACCTAATTACAAATCATTTAAATAAAAAAAGATGTACGTGATGTGTACTTAACTAGTCGTTGCCAACTATACAAGAATATTCATCAAATCATCATCATCAATACCTACCTACTACGACAATATTCAACGGTTCAACTTTATTGCACTTTGCGCCGAAGTGGTGTTGCTATGGACACCGCCGCGTGATTTTAGTACTTGACAGGAATCGAGTGAAGTGAACACGCGACTGCGCAAAAGGCGCTGTCATTCTCATCACATTGAGTTTTTTCTTTATTGTTTGTGTAGGTCCCTAATTACAAATCATTTAAATAAAAAAAGATGTGCGTGATGTGTACTTAACTAGTCGTTGCCAACTATACAAGAATATTCATCAAATCATCATCATCAATACCTACGTACTACGACAATATTCAACGGTTCAACTTTATTGCACTTTGCGCCGAAGTGGTGTTGCTATGGATACCGCCGCGTGATTTTAGTACTTGACAGGAATCGAGTGAAGTGAACACGCGACTGCGCAAAAGGCGCTGTCATTCGCATCACATTGAGTTTTTTTTCCGATTTTCAGCCTTTGAAAGTCATCTCTATAAGCATTGACGTACTCGGGTTTAGTGGCAAATAAGTATGTACTTACCTATTCATTTCCATGCTATTAGGTATTTTAATGTCAATTCAAACCATTTTATACATATAGAATGTCAGTTTAGTACCTACATTTAGTTTTCAACAAAATGTATTATATTACTTGCGAGGTGAGATTGAGCAACTTCATAAAATTGTGCTAAGCAATTATTCAGTGATTGGTGTATTGTTCGGTTACATAATACGTAAAAAGTACATAGGTTTTTTTTTAATACCCCGTCATCTAGATAAATGACAGCACAAGATACAATCCTTATAGGGTAACAACATACCTAAGTAGTTAGGTATATCAATAACCTATTCATAAATTGCTTATCTCTTGCTACCAAGAAATTTAAATTATTCTATTTATTCATGTATTTGTTTCTATATTTGGTCTGTATTATTATTATTGTATGCATGGGTATTTTAGCCAATAAAATAATGTAAGTATGTGTAGGTTGCTAATGCTCTAATTTAAGTTTTCCTGTTTTACACAACCTGTCTACGTTTCGCATCCAACTCTACTGTCGCAGGTCTGCTGGAAGAAATTTCTAATGATACAAGCAGCCGTTCCTTTTTTCTATTAAATCTTTATGTATTTTACTTTATTCAGTGTTTAGTGTGTACATAAATAAATAAATAAAATTTATTCATTTGTATCACATCAAAAAAGTTGGCTAATATTTTTTTTTTCTACTGGGTCTGCTGCTTCTTGGGGTTCAACTTCTTGATGCCTCGAGGCTCGGAGGGTCGTCTGATGTGTCGGCTGCATTAGCTGAAAACCATGGTAATTATTTATTACTAAGTATTTGATTTACTTCATTCCTACACTCATTCTAGTATATTTTTTTAAATCAATTGAACCACCTAGTTTAAAATTGTCATTATCATCAGAATAGTACCTGCGGCAAATTTTGTACTTTTAATAAGTATAGCGGTATGATTTATTCTTAATACAATAAAAGATCAGCGTCTGATTCAATAAAATCAATCACATGGGCCATTATTATTCCTATATTTTGAATGCAATGAGTTGCTACATTTTTTTATTCCAAGCTCCATGCCTGTCCATGTCCCAACTTATTTGCTCACTATTATGTTTATCAAAAATAGTGTGTGAAATATGAATACAATACCTCAGATGGCCACGATTGACAGACGGCCATGAGTGATGAGATCAAATCAAGTAGAGGTGGTGTTCCTTTATTGTCTTCAGTTTCTACTGGCAATACCTTGGCAACTGCAGGGTTGTATAGGTTCATCTGCTGAGAGGTAGAATAATTTATCAGATTAATAAAATTTACTTGCATTTTTTTTAGTTACCTATGTTGTCCCACTGCTGGGCAAAGGCCTCCCCATAGTTTTCCTTATGTTGTGCCTTCTCCGGCCCATCGGCCAGGAACGAGTCCAAATTGTTATGGCAGTAGCAAATAGTAAATCTTAAATTTTTTTGTACGGCTTCTTGCCAAAAATGTTGGTATGGTGAACCTGTTGTACAGGATGCATGTAAGGGTTTCCCTCTTGATGGCTATTTAAACTAGCACCATTCATTGAATCAAACAGATAGTAAAAAAATTATACTGTTTCAGTCCGTGTATTTTCGTTGAGGTTGGAGCTAACTCCTCTCCCATCAGCATGTTGAGCTGGAACAAATGACACTCGAATTAAACTTGGTGTAGGTACTATGGATAGTTAATTGAAAAAGAAAATGGCCTTATTAAAGAGTTGAAAGTTCGAGTTTCAGAATATATAAGTTTAAAATTATAATGATGAGATAAATTTATCTGGCAAAAATGAATAACAACAAAAATTACTTGATTTATTATAATTATTTTAACATGTCCAAATGTTAGCAAATGACAATTTTGTCATTTCTATTTTAAGTGAACAGGGAAGTAAGATTGGAGGGAGGTTAGATAAAAATATTATTATACCTACTACTTATATCACACAAATACCTATAAAACTGATATGAATAAGAGTCAGGAAAGGCTGCAAACCACTTTTTTTTTTTTCTGAAACTCAAGCTCATTTTTCTCATATAAAAGGCACTGCCAGTCAGGTATCTGAAAATCAAGTTTAGTTTTTAAATAATTTAAAAAAAATCCTTTTAAGGCAAAATCAACAAACTGTGTTTACTTTTATTTTATAATAATAGTCAGCAGGTTATAATCACATGACTATTAAACAGACTGTGAATACTTCATTAAAATATCAGTCTTACCAGGCTCACAGGCATAATTATGATCATCATGTTTCAATTTCCAAGGATAGTATGATCACAATTCTTCTATACCTACATGTGAAAAAAGAAATTTACACATTAGTATACTATAAACAATGTTGAAAGGCTCGTTTTACATAAATATGGGGTGATGGAGCGGTGATCAATAACGATTGAGAATGGTTTTGAAGGTTACAGACAGCCTAATTAAATTTGCCAATAACTCATACTTACCTAGCATAGTTGGACAGCCTCTTAGAAGCTCAAATAAAAAGCAATGTTGGCAAGGAAAACTTGAGTGGATTGGAATGAAATATACTTATTTTACAAGATTAGCAGGTAGTTATTGATAACGTATGAACCTTTGTACAGTTTTGCGAATATTCTTATGGTAATTTCTTGGGCCGAAAACAATGAAGGTAATGACCAACTTTGAGCCAATACTTCTCATTGATTTATCTTTTTCAAAGTGTGACTTGCACACACATAGCTTGTGAGTATCTTGAGCGCTTAATCACTATTAATGCTCAGGAGCCACTTTTTGCGTTCGATCTCACTAATAGGAAACGTCTGCATTTTCATCCTTTCATAAGACCACAATGTTCGATAAAACACTTGTTGTGGGTACCTACATCTTGCACTACCAATGCAAAATAATACACTTTAAAATCACTGAGCAGATAAGACCGGAAATGAATACACGGAAACTTTACTCGACAAACAACAAAACCACAAAACAAAACTTTATTAGAGGGAAACTGAAAAGTCACAAACTTCGAAAACCGCCTAAATTTGACAGTAACATTTTTAAGTTGTCTACGGTTTTACAACCATAGAGTACACGGTTGCTTGTTTTAATTCCATAGAAGTTGCGTTCCCTGTGGAAACAAAAAAAGAACTGGGTCCAAAGGCTGACGCATTAAATATAACGGAAAAATTCTGTTGTTTATTTACAGCCGTAGATAATTTTGAAACTATATACAAAATATTTTTTTTTTGTAGCGGACCGTACGTCGATTTAACAATTCTTGTTGTTGACACTAGTGGCTTGCTCTACAACAGTCCAAGTTCCAAAAATAACTGAAAACTAAACAAACTCTAACTCTCAACTTATTATTGAATGTTTGTACTTTGAATAAGTTTGTCAGTGACATTTTAGGTACCTAATTATATTCAAATCATCCATAGATAAAGATTGCAAAACATCACGATCTTTGGTGGAAATGTGTGCCAATGGAACGTTCCACTAAAAAAAATACATGATTTTGTACATAGTTTCAAAATTATCTACGGCTGTAAATAAACAACAGAATTTTTCCGTTATATTTAATGCGTCAGCCTTTGGACCCAGTTCTTTTTTTGTTTCCACAGGGAACGCAACTTCTATGGAATTAAAACAAGCAACCGTGTACTCTATGGTTGTAAAACCGTAGATAACTTAAGAATGTTACTGTCAAATTTAGGCGGTTTTCGAAGTTTGTGACTTTTCAGTTTCCCTCTAATAAAGTTTTGTTTTGTGGTTTTGTTGTTTGTCGAGTAAAGTTTCCGTGTATTAATTTCCGTTCTTATCTGCTCAGTGATTTTAAAGTGTATTATTTTGCATTGGTAGTGCAAGATGTAGGTACCTACAACAAGTGTTTTATCGAACATTGTGGTCTTATGAAAGGATGAAAATGCAGACGTTTCCTATTAGTGAGATCGAACGCAAAAAGTGGCTCCTGAGCATTAATAGTGATTAAGCGCTCAAGATACTCACAAGCTATGTGTGTGCAAGACACACTTTGAAAAAGATAAATCAATGAGAAGTATTGGCTCAAAGTTGGTCATTACCTTCATTGTTTTCGGCCCAAGAAATTACCATAAGAATATTCGCAAAACTGTACAAAGGTTCATACGTTATCAATAACTACCTGCTAATCTTGTAAAATAAGTATATTTCATTCCAATCCACTCAAGTTTTCCTTGCCAACATTGCTTTTTATTTGAGCTTCTAAGAGGCTGTCCAACTATGCTAGGTAAGTATGAGTTATTGGCAAATTTAAATTAGGCTGTCTGTAACCTTCAAAACCATTCTCAATCGTTATTGATCACCGCTCCATCACCCCATATTTATGTAAAACGAGCCTTTCAACATTGTTTATAGTATACTAATGTGTAAATTTCTTTTTTCACATGTAGGTATAGAAGAATTGTGATCATACTATCCTTGGAAATTGAAACATGATGATCATAATTATGCCTGTGAGCCTGGTAAGACTGATATTTTAATGAAGTATTCACAGTCTGTTTAATAGTCATGTGATTATAACCTGCTGACTATTATTATAAAATAAAAGTAAACACAGTTTGTTGATTTTGCCTTAAAAGGATTTTTTTTAAATTATTTAAAAACTAAACTTGATTTTCAGATACCTGACTGGCAGTGCCTTTTATATGAGAAAAATGAGCTTGAGTTTCAGAAAAAAAAAAAAGTGGTTTGCAGCCTTTCCTGACTCTTATTCATATCAGTTTTATAGGTATTTGTGTGATATAAGTAGTAGGTATAATAATATTTTTATCTAACCTCCCTCCAATCTTACTTCCCTGTTCACTTAAAATAGAAATGACAAAATTGTCATTTGCTAACATTTGGACATGTTAAAATAATTATAATAAATCAAGTAATTTTTGTTGTTATTCATTTTTGCCAGATAAATTTATCTCATCATTATAATTTTAAACTTATATATTCTGAAACTCGAACTTTCAACTCTTTAATAAGGCCATTTTCTTTTTCAATTAACTATCCATAGTACCTACACCAAGTTTAATTCGAGTGTCATTTGTTCCAGCTCAACATGCTGATGGGAGAGGAGTTAGCTCCAACCTCAACGAAAATACACGGACTGAAACAGTATAATTTTTTTACTATCTGTTTGATTCAATGAATGGTGCTAGTTTAAATAGCCATCAAGAGGGAAACCCTTACATGCATCCTGTACAACAGGTTCACCATACCAACATTTTTGGCAAGAAGCCGTACAAAAAAATTTAAGATTTACTATTTGCTACTGCCATAACAATTTGGACTCGTTCCTGGCCGATGGGCCGGAGAAGGCACAACATAAGGAAAACTATGGGGAGGCCTTTGCCCAGCAGTGGGACAACATAGGTAACTAAAAAAAATGCAAGTAAATTTTATTAATCTGATAAATTATTCTACCTCTCAGCAGATGAACCTATACAACCCTGCAGTTGCCAAGGTATTGCCAGTAGAAACTGAAGACAATAAAGGAACACCACCTCTACTTGATTTGATCTCATCACTCATGGCCGTCTGTCAATCGTGGCCATCTGAGGTATTGTATTCATATTTCACACACTATTTTTGATAAACATAATAGTGAGCAAATAAGTTGGGACATGGACAGGCATGGAGCTTGGAATAAAAAAATGTAGCAACTCATTGCATTCAAAATATAGGAATAATAATGGCCCATGTGATTGATTTTATTGAATCAGACGCTGATCTTTTATTGTATTAAGAATAAATCATACCGCTATACTTATTAAAAGTACAAAATTTGCCGCAGGTACTATTCTGATGATAATGACAATTTTAAACTAGGTGGTTCAATTGATTTAAAAAAATATACTAGAATGAGTGTAGGAATGAAGTAAATCAAATACTTAGTAATAAATAATTACCATGGTTTTCAGCTAATGCAGCCGACACATCAGACGACCCTCCGAGCCTCGAGGCATCAAGAAGTTGAACCCCAAGAAGCAGCAGACCCAGTAGAAAAAAAAAATATTAGCCAACTTTTTTGATGTGATACAAATGAATAAATTTTATTTATTTATTTATGTACACACTAAACACTGAATAAAGTAAAATACATAAAGATTTAATAGAAAAAAGGAACGGCTGCTTGTATCATTAGAAATTTCTTCCAGCAGACCTGCGACAGTAGAGTTGGATGCGAAACGTAGACAGGTTGTGTAAAACAGGAAAACTTAAATTAGAGCATTAGCAACCTACACATACTTACATTATTTTATTGGCTAAAATACCCATGCATACAATAATAATAATACAGACCAAATATAGAAACAAATACATGAATAAATAGAATAATTTAAATTTCTTGGTAGCAAGAGATAAGCAATTTATGAATAGGTTATTGATATACCTAACTACTTAGGTATGTTGTTACCCTATAAGGATTGTATCTTGTGCTGTCATTTATCTAGATGACGGGGTATTAAAAAAAAACCTATGTACTTTTTACGTATTATGTAACCGAACAATACACCAATCACTGAATAATTGCTTAGCACAATTTTATGAAGTTGCTCAATCTCACCTCGCAAGTAATATAATACATTTTGTTGAAAACTAAATGTAGGTACTAAACTGACATTCTATATGTATAAAATGGTTTGAATTGACATTAAAATACCTAATAGCATGGAAATGAATAGGTAAGTACATACTTATTTGCCACTAAACCCGAGTACGTCAATGCTTATAGAGATGACTTTCAAAGGCTGAAAATCGGAAAAAAAACTCAATGTGATGCGAATGACAGCGCCTTTTGCGCAGTCGCGTGTTCACTTCACTCGATTCCTGTCAAGTACTAAAATCACGCGGCGGTATCCATAGCAACACCACTTCGGCGCAAAGTGCAATAAAGTTGAACCGTTGAATATTGTCGTAGTACGTAGGTATTGATGATGATGATTTGATGAATATTCTTGTATAGTTGGCAACGACTAGTTAAGTACACATCACGCACATCTTTTTTTATTTAAATGATTTGTAATTAGGGACCTACACAAACAATAAAGAAAAAACTCAATGTGATGAGAATGACAGCGCCTTTTGCGCAGTCGCGTGTTCACTTCACTCGATTCCTGTCAAGTACTAAAATCACGCGGCGGTATCCATAGCAACACCACTTCGGCGCAAAGTGCAATAAAGTTGAACCGTTGAATATTGTCGTAGTAGGTAGGTATTGATGATGATGATTTGATGAATATTCTTGTATAGTTGGCAACGACTAGTTAAGTACACATCACGTACATCTTTTTTTATTTAAATGATTTGTAATTAGGTACCTACACAAACAATAAAGAAAAAACTCAATGTGATGAGAATGACAGCGCCTTCTACGCAGTCGCGTGTTTTCACCAGATTCCTGAAATCACGCGGCGGTATCCATAGCAACACCACTTCGGCGCGATGCGCTGCGCAAAGTGCAATAAAGTTGAAACGTTGAATATTGTCGAAGTAGGTAGGAATTGATGATGATGGTTTGATGAATAATCTTGTATAGTTGGCAACGACTAGTTAAGTATACATCACGCACATCTTTTTTTATTTAAATGATTTGGTACCTTCACAAACAATAAAAAAAAACTCAATGTGATGCGATTGACAGCGCCTTCTGCGCAGACGCGTGCTCACTTCACTTCATCCGATTCCTGTTAAGTACCAAAATCACGCGGCGGTATCCATAGCAACACCACTTCGGCGCGATGCGCTGCGCAAAGTGCAATAAAGTAGAACCGTTGAATATTTTCGTAGTAAGTAGGTAGTAGCGCATCTTATCACGCTAGGTTTCGGATTTCATTTAAGTCATCGGCGGACAATATAGTTCCAAATTTAATGTAAAAAAAAACTCCAAAGTGTCGTAGCCATACTTCGACTAGATGAAGTGAGCGCGATGCGCGAATGTCAGTTGAACTCTTGAATTTAATAGATTTGGGCTAACAACAACGCTAAACAACGTCGCACAGGCTTTACTCGACTCGATCCACATTGGCTTCTTCAAACCATATCGCGATTGAGTCATGGCCGGGATTGCGTTTACATAATCATTTAACAATGGGTTCATAGTAAAATAATAAACAATGTCGATGCGCATTTTCTTTAATAGATGTCTTAAACGTTTGTTTAATTTAATTTATTGTACGTGCGTGCCGCGCTCGCGCCTCAGGCTATACCTAATCTAAGCAAAAAAATTAAAAAACAACATTGAGTTTCTAACCGAATTTGTTTTACTTTTTTGTTTTAAAAACTCCCAAAATAGTAATGTTTAGACACTTAAATACTAGGTTTGAAATAAGTACCTACTTAATATAAAATTATCAATAGAATTAGCATAAATAATATTATTAAAATCTCGATTATGATTGTAGATGTTATGCGTGGTCAATCCCTAGCATCAGTGGGATGACACTGACAGCTCACTCCACGCTCACTTCACCTATGTTTTCACGGTGAGATGGTTACAGAATAGCAAAGCAGGTCTAGGGTGAGGAGCCAGACCAAGAAAGATACAGAAACCCGCAGGGCAGCATGTGGCGAGCTGTTGGGCAGTAGCGACCCCACGGAACCCTATCTCCCGGGAAAAGTCTTGTTCCTCACCTCTGGCTTGCCTTTATTGGCCGGCTGGAGTGAACAATGACGAGGAACAGAGCTCCCACCTCTTTCTTGCCTTTATTGGCCGGCTTGAGTGAAGATTCGCAAGAGCAAACGTGCTTTGAGGAAGGAAGTATTTCAGTAAGTGCTGGTAGGGATCTTGACCATCTTCCGGGCTCTGGGATTGTTCTGATAGCCGTGGAATACCTCTCCACTCCTCAAGCACCTCAAGAAGTATTGCCCCTTAGTCGCTACGTCACTATGTGCTAGCGACGGTTTCCGGGGGCCCATTATTGAGTGTGCAAGTCACCGCTTGCCATTTTATCCGTGTATATATAAAACATTGATCAGGCAGGGATCATAGTCCTTCCATAGTTCTAGGTAACTAGTCCACTCTAGGCACCCAAACCCATAGTCCAATATCTTTTTTTTCCATATCCTGCAATAGTTCAACATCAACGGGGGGTTGTCCTTGGGTGCACTTGCACAGTGCATACAGGGATAGTCGCCGGCTTGTGCTTCACTTCCTTTACTTATAGGTTCTAACGGGCCTCTGCGAGTTGGCTTCGGCCCCTCTTATGCCTACCAAAGGTCCGGGACCCTATGGTCCCGAGATACGCGAAAAGCTTTTAAAATAAACAATAATAATAATTCCTTTATTGTCAGGCAACTGAAGCCCATAGATAAAATACAAAATAACAAACTAATACATAATAAAACTAAAACTTGTGTTAATAAATATTGCTTAAAACTATGTTAGTAGGAATTCACTTCACTAGCTAATTGTCATTGTGCTGTGCACATTGCTTCGTTGACTGACAGTAGTTGATCGGACTGGCTGTTAGTTTCTTTGATCTTTGATTGCATTAAAAGCTTTAGCTAGTGAGTTAATTCCAAATAGAAAACTCGCAATCAATATTAGAATTTAAATTGTTTCTGGTAAGTTATTTAAACTTTACAGTTACATTGAGCTTGCATTGCAAGTGTCATAAATCATTGGTTTACGTCTTTATTATTAGGTTCTGTACATATGCTGAGTAAGTTAAGCTGCAAAGTAGTTTTATTACAGCATTTATGATGCCATACAGTCAATGCGCGTATTCAAACCAAACGTGCAAACTAATGACGAGATCAACCTCAATAGAAACATCAAAAGGTTATGCACCACAAAGCGAACAAAACTGTCTCGTTTTGTTGTCTAACAGTGTAACGGTCGCCACATCGAAAGTGAGGTCAACCGGAATCGACAGATTTGCACGGTGCACCGTGGATATGAACCGAATTGAAACTTTGACCTAATTCGCCGGTGAGCTAACAGTACTGCAACTGCACTAATCGAACGATCCCCGCGACACAGGATCATACCTTATAATGTCTATACCTAAGCCCGTATAATAATAAATAGCGGAGTGAAAGGCAAACCACTACCCACGAAGTGAGCGACTCAGATCACCAGATGCTGAAAGAATTTGAACTTTATTTTGTTTCAGATACGGTTCATTTCGATCGAGCCTCTTTTTTGTGTGCTGGAAAATGGCATTGCTGTGTTCACAATACTCCATACTCGGTCGGTTACTCTTTTATTTAGCAGTTGGATCCTGCTTCGTATTATTTATAGAAATGTTGTATTTTAATTCAAAAATATTACGAAATACGTTTCACTAATGAACGGAATGAACTTATTGTAGTGAGTTTCGTTCATATGGTTTCTCAACAAAGATTAAGTAGTAAACAAAGGTACTTTACGTGGCACGAAATTTAAGTGCAGGATCCAGTTAAACTAGGTTGGGTTGTTAGTTCTTTGATGTAATACGTCTAAACTTTAAATTATTCAGCGCTGTTAAGGTAAATGGTGCTTACCTCCTTACTTATCCTTACTTATATGTATGTTAAACATAATATTGTATGCGGAGCTACAGGATGGTATCATATTAGTGTCGGTTGAGTATTTTAGATAACACAGCTCTGGCTAATGATATTGTTCAAAATTCCACGTGCGAACTTTGTGGGTCACACACACGTGGAATTTTGCGCTTGTTATTGTTTATGTAAATAAAGAAATAATAATTGATCAGGTTTGTAGAAATCGGGGTTAAATAGATCCGAAAAAAAACGCTGTTGGAAATAGTCTTCACAAAATGGAATAGCTAGGTTAGTGGGTTTTAATTGCATATTTTATCGGAATATGCAAGAAGTGACATTTTACTAGTCGCTAGATTAAACTGGTTACCTAATGATCTGAATAAGATGAATATTTTGTGCATTTTGCACGTACAGTTTGTACTTTATTGCCAATCAAAGTAAGCTTTCACATTACATTACACAATTATTATTTCGATTATTGTTGTAAATCAACAATAATTGGTTATTTTACAAAGGGCTGAGTTTCAAACATTTCAGTGAAGATTAACTTGGCTACAGCCTGCAATTATAGTAATTACAATAGTCGAAAAGTTATAGGTAATAGGTAGTTCAAAATATTGCCTAATAGCTTTTGCCCGCGGCTTCGCCCGCGTTGATGTCGGAGATTATCCCACTGGGACAAAAAGTAGCCTGTGTCTTTCCACAGGATGTCATCTATTTCCTTACCAAATTTTATCGAAATCAATTCAGTGGTTTAGGCGTGAAAAGGTAACATACAGACAGAGTTACTTTCGAATTTATAATATTAGTATGGATTATAATATTGAATTAATTACGCATACCTTGGCATTTAAAGTCACCCATGATAATGAGATTATGTCATGAATAACGTATTGATCGTAAACTAACAATTACCAGGGCCGGCAGTCTCGACATAGATACCGACAAAACTCGGTCGTTAAGTCCAATCGATGTCAAATTTCTTTAATAGATTTTCAACCTTATGCTTTGGAAATAAAGTTGAAAATCTATTAAAGAAATTTGACATCGATACGACTTAGCGACAGATTTTTGTCGCTATCTAATGTCGAGACTGCCGGCCCATCTCAGTCCCTATAAGTAAACAAAGGTAATAGAAAGAATACCTAATTAGATCTTAAAACATTACTATAATTGGGTAGTTACGTACGGTAAGCTTAGTAAGCTTAACTATCCGTCTATACTGTACTAATATTAGAAATGCGAAAACTGTCCGTCTGTCGGTCTGTTTGTCTGTCCATTACATTTTCACGCCCAAACGGCTGAACGGATTTAAATAAAATTTGGCACACGGATAGATTACCTGGATTAGGACATAGCATACTTTTTACTTTTTATGGTGACAGTAGGTACGTTCCCGTGGGATAATTTTAGACTTCCAGGCTAAGCTGCGGGCAAAAGCTCGATCATAAGGACGGTAGGTTACTAAACTGAAACATGGTTCAATTATGTTATTGAGAAGCCACGTGAGACACACAATCTACTTTGTTGTTTGTACAGTTGCCAGCACATCAAGTTACCACAAACTGTCAGATTTTCTCATCCGATTTTGAACTTAACCAACAACATTTTAAGGTTTAAAAATGTTTGAAGAAATTTTACAGTTTCGTGTAGCTTGACCTGCTGGCGACCGTACACAAAAAGCGTGTGATTGAACTTTATTTTTGGCCGAATTATAAGACGAATAAAACGTGAGTTCACCGAACAACTGTCTCAAAACAAAATGGGTGTCGTGTCGGAAGGAGTTCCGATGTGAACGAGGCTTTTTGTTTAAAGAGAATTCGCGAAAATGAAAATGTATTTGCTATCTATTTGTACTAGTTCATACACGAAAACTTTCATGTAAAAAATGTATATTGCAAACGCTGCACAAATAAAATGTTTTATGTATTTTTAACATTGTTCTATATCCGGCGTTGAAATTCAAAGTTTGTGCAATACTGTCCGGGAAATGTTAACATTTCGCACCGCGCCGCTTTTCCCGCAGCCTATACGCTCTAGTTACTTTCACACTGACCGCCCCAAATTCTTGGTCGGAGCGTTTGAAATGATTTGTTAGCTCCTGCCCGCTCCACACAATACGCCATTCTTTTATAACTCGCTCCGTAAGTCACAAAAGTATTTCTCAACGAGCATTGCAGTGGGGGAAGTTTTAGCTGAAAATACGAGCCAAGTTTTCTCCTTTACCTTGGATGGCAAAAAATCCGTGCCTGTCCCGGCGGCCGTGCCCAGACACGATAAAATTTACATGTTTCGCTTTCAGCCTTTATTTTATTTTAAAGGGTAAAATAAGACGGCATTACGCAAAGAGAATATTCAATTAGAGACTGTTTTAAGATTTATGCAATAGGAAAGCGAAGCGCCATTCGAACTTATTTTCTGCTTTTTGGTGTTTCGTTTTTTTCTAGATTTTATTTATGGGTCAATTTAAAGGCGTTGACTTGTGCAAGGAAATAATGCGTTGAGTTAGAAAAGGTTTTAATACTTTTTATTTTTACTTCTGTTGGGTACATCTCTCAGTGGGAATCCTAGAATGATTTAATTTATGAAGAGCTTGATGGTTATGGGAAGTATAATTTATGGCTATAAGTGGTTCGTTCGTTTTTCATGTCTACTCTGGTTTAGCTATTAAATGTTTTACACGCAGTTAGACAACGCGGGTGGCTCGGGAGGCAGTTTAATATTTTACCAACATGTAATGATCTGGACTTGATTTCTGTCTCATTGCCCTTCTTTTATGTTTCTTAATTAAATGTTGTAATTTTGTTGAAGGCAAACGCTTTGAGTACAGCTGTAAAATAAAGTAGGTAACTCAATGAAATGTGTCGTAGAATTCGCTTCTAATATAAACATTGACTGCTTTATTTATAAACGTTGCTTAAAGTTTAGAGGTTTTTAAGCATCAAAAATGGATGGTTAAACAGTCGCTAATCACTACTTAGTTTTAAGCAGCGTTTATAAATAAAGAGGTGAGTGCAGAATGTAATACCTATGTCTACCTACGAGAGTCCTGTGAAATCAGGTTGGCACTACCTTCTTAATATTCAGAAGAATGATAAGAAAACGTAACGGTATACCTACCACGCTCATCAATCGTAAACACAGTCAGGTAATTGAATTTCCATCAATTTATAAGTACCCCCGACCTGAATATAAAATGATAGATGACGAGGAATGGTACCTATACTACGTTTACTTCTATGGTAATGTATTTTATTAGAAGCAGATGTATCTCTCAGCAACTGCTCAAATAAGTGAGTTTTATTGAGATCCTTTGATGTCTTCTGAAAGCAATTTTCTCGTGTTTATGTTCTAAATAAAGACGCGTTTTTGTGCTTAGGACAGATAAGATGATCATGTAGCGGCGGTATTTCTGTGACATGTGTGAGCAATCAAAAATACATAAAGTTTAATAGTAGAATGTTACAATAAATCATGGGCGATAACGGGCTTTATTTAAACCGACGACGATAAAGTAGAAATTATTATAATGGATATTATTGGTTGTTAAAAAACACTTAGTGTAGACTTTTCAGTGCCTAGCTCTTATCTAAGCTCAAGGGTTATTTTATCAGACAAGCTTAAATATAATATGAAAATAAAATGAAAAAGGAATGGAATATTTAACCGACTTACCCGAGTTTACATTGCTTTTCATCTTCAAAGTGAATATATAAACACACATTCCTTCATATCCGCGGCTTATGGGACATCTATCATAATGACATCTAGAGAACTACACAGCATTCATGTAAATTCTCGACTTGATCTTACACTATAAATATTATGGAGCTCATATAAACAAGGCGAGGAGCGTGGCGTACCGCGGCGCACAAACAAATTATCGTCGTCATAGCTTCCCAAACTTCCAATCCCGTGTTTGTCTAAGCTCCAACTTTGTTTTCCAATTATTGAAATTAGACTGACAGCTAAGAAGACGTCCTATGATTCGTGAATTCATAGGCGAATCAACATCCCAGTGAAGTTAAGCGGATCTCGACTTAACGATTAAACTGTAAAGGGTCCCCGCAGACAGGCGCGACGCGACTCTTGTAGAATAATTTCTATGAAAACTTCACTCAAATTGTTCTACAAGAGTCGCGGCGCGCCTGTCTGCGGAAGTCTTAATTTTTTTTTTTACTGTAACTTAAACTGTCTCGTTGGTGTATAGTGGTCGCAAGCCCTACTTCTGAGCATGAGGTCCTGGGTTTGATTCCTGGGTCGGGCAAAGTGTTATTGGGTTTTTCCATCTGGAATTTCTCAGAAGCAGCCCAGAATCTGGATTAGTGCCAGGTTGATGGCAATAGGCTCGCCCCCTACTTATTACATAGGACATAACTGGCGAAATGTGGGTGTACTATAGGGTGCACCTCTGCCTAACCCTTCGGGAATACAGGCGTGATGTTATGTTATGTGTTAAAACTGTCGATATGTTCACAATTCGTGAGCTTTTTATCGCCATAACAAAACAATTTGTCAATTCTGCAGGAGTAATAAAGTATCATTCAAAATTTTATATTTTCGCCGCTGACAAAATGAACGAAAGAATTTATTAATTCCGACTTTTCTGACATAATTCGGTCGCTTACGGTATTCATTAAGTCATAATGAAAAATTACATTCTTCCCGCCTAATGAAATAAGCGGCCGATCGTCATTTAAAAATCAAGATGGCTGGGATTTTTGTAACCTAATCTTTTTCGTTATTATTTTCATCACAGAATATTTATTTTTACGCCGTGTTTTGCAGCTAAATAACGGATGTGGTTAATAAATTGCTTGGCTAAAAAATAATAATAAAATTATGACAGCTGTTCCACTATGTGTTTTGATTGAATGAACGTAGTTTTGCAGTTGCTTGCTATAGAAGAAGAATAGAAGAGATTTTTTTTAACCGTCTTCAAAAAGGTGGGTTTTCTCAATTCGTCGTTTCGTATGTTTGTTACGCGATATCTCCGGCAATTGTGTATCGATTTCGAAAATTATTTTTTTAATAGATAGGGTATTTCTCAGGGGTGGTCCTACATAAATTTTATTTGCTTTGCTTCGGTAGTTTTTCAGTTAGCGTCAATAATATGTATTTTATCTACTTAGTGTATGTTGATGCTGTTATAATTACTTTCTGTCAATGTTATTTACATAGCAAGTAGTGGTATACGGATTTGTGTGGGGTAGGTAACGCAATTAAAAAGTGAAAAAATCAAACTTTTTTACAAAAAAAGAAAACAACCGACTTCCAAAAAAAAAACACTACAAAGTTAAAAACAACTTCGGAGTAATTTCGGAAGTCGGTGGTAAAAGCGAAAATAGAAATCCAAAGACACCGATTTCCGTAAATGCTTAAAGTTATTTTTTTTTGTATAAAAGTTTTTGTCTTTTATATTGTAGGTATATAGAGACGATTTTTTTGTAAATATGGTCCGGATACATTTTGCCTTACGGCATGCAAAATGTTGAGATAATAGAATTTGTAATATATAATAGGGTTATAGGATTATTTAATTAATACGACTATATCAATATTATTTTTAACTCTGCTCCAATTAATACTAATGATGCACATCAAGCTTAAAACTTACTGAAAGTATATTGTTTTCACAATATCGTATAAATTCACGACGACATTGGTTCTACAACTAACCCAATTTTTTTATCAAATTCAATATTTTACAACTTGGGTTGCGAGATTCACACTCATATATGTATTATAAACGCACATCAAATGGATTCAACACAGAATATTAATAGAACCTCTGTGTCAATCTATCAACCGTCTGAATTAAAACGTAAGCAATATTGAGAACCGCTGGGCCCGAGATATGAGGTGACGTCTAGCACATGTGGTTTTAATGGGGTGCACTCTAATGCAGAGATGCTCTATTTCGCCTTTATACGACACCATTGAGCTAAGTATCTCGGGAATCTCAAAATGGTTTCACGTCTTACGAGTTAATATAATATTAAGGAATTTCTATGGAATGGTCGGAACTTAAATTGATTTAATTAATTACCCGGTTATTTACGAGGGAGGTGATACGTAAATGTCCTTTGCGTTTTGTAGTCGAAAAATAACATAGCAACGAATTTCAGCTCCTAAACTTCAAGAAAAATATTCTCAGGTGTAGGTAATGGTCGTGAACAATGATTCACGTTGTGTAATCAAAACACCTGACGCCTATTGTTGAAAAACATCAACGACATCGATTAGTGCACGAACGTTCCTTTAGAGCGGAAAAATAAAGAGCACCCGAAACTAATCCAGTTCCACGACCTGGCAGAGTAGTGGCTACGCTACGTATTTTAATCAGACATTCCTAAATGGATTTTTTCATTAAGTGCCTGCTCCGGGTGGAATTGTACCTTTTAACTTTTTTATAGTGAACCGAGATTCATCGAAACAACTGTGGCACTGTACCTGTTTAAGAATGCGCAGAATGTTTCCTTCTATGTGCATTACGTAACTAGCATTCAAATGGACTGAATGAAGATGCACGTGCCAAACTTATTGTTATTTTGTAATTACAAGAATTTTCTTTATTATTTACTGGAGTTATGCATTCTACATAAGTATAGGAATGTAGAGAATATACAATTAGCTACAATACTCGCACAAACATTTTTTTTGCTTAGCTTATTGTCCCAGTTCTGGACAAAGGCCTCCCCCAGGTCCCTGGACTCTTTTCCCGCGCCACCTCGAACCAACTCCTGCGGTACTCGTCCAGGTCATACAGGGTTATAGAAAAAAAAAAACTAAACAGGAGGACACGCTGTCTCAAAAAATATGGAAAAATTGGAGGGAAGTCTTTGTCCAATAGCGGTATACAGCAGGCTAGAAAAAAAAACTGATCAAGTGATCATTAACTTGGAATGGAAATACATTTATCTAAATCAGCAAAATCTGATTATTGTACAGAGCCCATTCATCCCAAAAACAATATACTTACCAACTACTAAAATCACGCTGTATATTCTATATTGAGAAGCCCCGGAATACGGTATAACTAAGCAAGTCCGTCGTAACTCTTATCTGTCATCACGCTTCATTGCCTTTATTGCATCGCAACGTTAAACGTTTATAATGGGCAGGCGACGATAGCGCCAATGTCACCAATGGCCGCTCAAATACAACCCATTGTCTACAGTTACGCTGCTCTTGATAATAATTTGCTTTTCGTAATTACAGTTACTTTAATTTGTACAGTAATTTTGCTGCAGGAAAATGAGAGAGGTAAAGTACTATAGCGAGATTTAGTTATTGAGGTTAGATATTGAAATTCAGATGCGTGTTTGGCGACGGCCATAGCAAGTGAAATTACGATAGTAAACATTACTGTCTCCATTATAACTGGAATGTTGACATAAACGATTTTACCTCACTTTAAATATTAAATTGTTAACAAACAAAATGCAAATGTGAGTGGAAATGCCGGGAGGGGACGCCCTAGGAGGTCATATAGTGACCTTGTTGGTGATTTTCTTCAGAAAGGTCGATGTGAAAGGTGGTTGTATGAACGTAAACGAGGCAAAACGAGCATGTAAGGATCGTTGCAGATGGTGTTCTTTAGTTTCTGCCAACCTCCATGGGAAGAAGGCGTGAGTTTATATATGTACAAATTTTTTTGATTGCCATAAAACGAACTCAACATCATCTATAAGAAAAGGCTAATAGTGATGAAACAGCGTGTTACGATTGAGATGATAACTGAATGAACCTTGCTTTTAAGCATTCTGTTTTCTTTTTGTCTGGTTATGTCATGTTTACTACGTTTTCTGTTTACGTAATTTATTTGCGGAGAGATTTACTATTAAAGTTACAGTAACAGCAGCTGTAAATTATTTTCTGATCGCTTATTCAACGGCTTAGATGGCTCTTTTGTTTGCTTTTGGCACCCTTCTGCGTTCGTTGGTGAAATTATAAAGTTCTTTAGTAAACAAAGTAAAAACATAGTATTAGTAGATTTATACCTACATGGTGGATATTGTAAATTATTCATTGAATAGCTTTTGCCTGCAGCTTCGCCCGCGGAATGATGCGCGGCTTGATGTCGGAAAGTACCCCACGGGAGCGTACTGTCGGGATTAAAAGTACACTGTCTTAATCCAGCACCCTAATTACGTAACACACTATATATCACAATCTGAATTATTTTGAAGCCTATTGCTAATCCATTGCTTCATATGTTCGAAAAATCGATCTACTCAACAACGTAAATAACGCAATGAATGTTGTTTAACTGTCAAAATGATACCCATTCCTACTGATAGTGTGTTACGTAATTACCCCACAGTTTATAAACTATCTGTGTGCCAAATTTCATCCAAAACCATTCAGCCGTTTTGGAGCCAATACGGAACATACACCCAGACAAACAGACAAAAATTCTAACAACTATATTTTCGGGATAGGTTCGTTCCCACGCCTCATAACAATTATTACTTTTTTTTCTAAAATATTCAATGTAAAGTTTTGGCGTCGTTACTAATGTATTATATTTATTCATTAATTTAGTCATCAGTTTCAATTTACCGTCTTTAAAGCACTAACTAAACAGCACAAAACTGAGACTAAGACAGAATTAGATTAGATTAGCGCAGAAGTGTAAACGAGATTTAATTTGTTGGCGCTCACGTTAAAGGAAGTCTTTCCTTAAACAGGGTGGCGCTGTTAACTAATTTTAATCCTGGAACGAGTCGACTAACGACCGGATATTTTTAGTCGACGCCGTTTGGACGCGTCTAAAAAAAAACTAAGCTCTCTGCTCTCTTCATTATTTATGAACACCCAACTTTATCGGCCCACTAAATTATCCCCGCTCTTAAATTAATTCCTATTTTTCTATTCCTGCCTGTTCCGTTCACATTTGATTTGTTCATCGTTAAAATGTTACTTATGATGCGTTGTTCCGTATTGTTTGGAGAATACATTTTTGTGTTCTAATTATACTTTATTTAGGAGATTTGGTTTGGAAGCGTTTCCTGCCACTAAGGGCTGATTTCACCAAAGTCAGATATCTTTTATCCGTGGAATAAAATTGACGTCTGACAGTTCTAGTATCGAAAAAATTTTAAAAATTCAAAATTTATTCTCAGGATTAAACTTATTCTAGGAATAAAAGTTTGGTAAAATTCGCCCTTAGTCGGCGGGCAAAATGTTTTCAAGTTTCAATTAGTTAAGTTTTCACAAGTTCTTACTGTTTTTACTGTAACATTGAAGGTGACATACGTAACACCGTTAAAAGTACCTTCTCTTTTCAATCAATTAGTGTTATTTATTCTTACTCTGTTATTATATTTTTACTCTTCCTTTAATACAATTTGCTTGATCGAACTGTGCACTGTGTGTGTTTCCATTAGCGAACGATCCCAAGTATTTATTCAAAGGATTAGTTTACCAGATGATGTTAACCCTGTACAGTATCTAATCAAAAACAACGAAGCGTTAAGGCTCGTGCACACTGGCGCGATGCGTCAGCGCGACACAAAGGCACCGCGTGTACCGCGACGAACGGTGCCTTTGTGTCGCGCTGTCGCATCGCGCCTGCTTGCCTGGAGCCTTTAGTGTGCAGGATAACGTTATAAAAAAAATGTCTTTTCCATTTCAGTGTGACCCTCCAATAAATAGTACTTTACTTATGTTACTTAACCTAACCTATTTAATAAAATAGGTTAGGTAAAACAGAAACGAATAATATCGTTTGAAAATAAAGAGAGAGAGTGGTGAAATGAATACCAATTGACCCAAAGGTATCGAGCAGGTACCGGGACCGAAGCACCTACCGAACATTAATAATTGAAACTAATCATTAATGGTTATGGCGATGGGACAGTAGGTATCGTGTTATTATTTATTCAGTATCGAGATAGGTACTTAGGGACGCAGCTACAAGTTCGAATTACGAATTATGTTGGAGACATGTTGTTTATAGGTTTGTTTAGGTAAGGGTGTCCATAAGGTCCCTAATTCTTTATATCTATCGTAAGAAATAGGTTGACTTACGAGTTTGAAAATAAATTGATATGGTAGCTATGTTTCTTAACCTGCTGCAGTCCTTAGACAACGTATTTTGTTTCTAGGTGACGTTAATGTCAAAATAATAAACAATATTGTCAAAGAGATTTATGGATAAACACTAGGATTTCTCAACGGGATTTCTCTGACACTGTCTTGTCACACTGCACGTTAGTAGATAATGTTTCCTGGCTTAAATAGCAAAGTAAGTGATCTAAGAACAATAATAAGAACAATAATATAACCATAGAAAGAACACATAATACTTGTAAGAATCCTATGAAAAAATCCAAGGGATGTCCTAGAACTTTCATGTAGTTATAAGGTTCTCTTGAATACTTAATCCAATCACAAACAAAACTCGCATACAAACTAAACAAATAAACAGCACTTAGCATTGTAAATTCCAGTAAAAGAGGAACTACTCACTGTACTCCTAACTCGCTGCGTGTAAACCGTCACTTGACTGTTCAATTAAGCTAACTTCAAGACCAGTTCAAAATTATCCTATTGTTTGAAGCGCCATTTATCATATAGGTAGGTATATGCACAGTCAGCTAAAGTTTATGTGGGAGTAAAGTATTTTTATGAAAGTTTTTGAACAGTTTTTTTTTTCGGCAAAGTTCTGCGGAGTATTTGTCATGTTTTCGGTTATTTTGGTTGGTTTTTTTGGTCGCGGTATTCTAATGTCTTTTTTTTTTTTTTTTAGTATTTTTGTGTATTTGTTTAAGGTTTTTAATCAACTAAAGAACTAACTAAACAGACATAAAAACATTGAATTGATTCATATTGCATTTTTTATAAAATGTCAGGCTAGGGGGCTGTAGGTGAAAAATTCCGGTGCTGATTTAGTTTTATTTGAAACTCTTTAAGCAAAAACACGTCATAATACAGTTTCTATAGCAAGACAAATTTTGTAAAGAAGTGAAGTTATAACAAATTGTCTGATATCTGTATCAGAGTAGTTGAGCTAAGTGAAGCATGAACTAACTTTTCATTCTGTTAAATTGCTTTCGCGGCGCGGCGGTAGTGACTAAACTATTAAGTTATTAGAAAAGCCGATATATAACCGCGGTGAATTTACCAAAGTACCTACCAACTAGTTATCTGAAAGCTAATATACGATAGGCATTTATCAGCCGTGTAAACTGGTGTAGTATTTACGATACAACATAATTAATAGATAGTAGAAACATCGCTGACAGAATTATTTATACATTTAAATATTATTAATATTGGGGCGGACAGCGTTTGTTCTTTGCTATGAATATTCTCCCGATAATTTTCAGTCGATGTTACAATATTCCGTTTATGAAAAGAACAGGAGCTAATCTAGGTTTTCGTTCAAGAGGGGGGGGGGGGGGATGTTTCTTTCTGGCAGTATGGGGGACGTGAATATCGCAAGCCATGAGAGCTTCTTTAAAAAAAACATCGGCACTTATTTTCTGTAAACTCAACAATGTGCCCCCCTTTTCGAGGATGACTACGACTTATATATCTTAATAATTGACTGTATACAAAGTAAAAAAATACAGGTTATAAAACTGTTTATGACCAATTTAGAGTTTTAGACTCAGTTTGGTTGAAGCCCACGGGGGGGCAACTGCAGCCGTAGCCCCCCCGTGTATCCGTGCCTTGAAAATATAGGCAACATTCTAATGTTATTTATATCATGACTGTGTTGTTTTTTAAACAATTCCTTTTAAAAAAAAGGGGTGGATTAAAACTTATTAATGGATTGGGGAACTGAATAAATTCATACTAAAGTCTGAAGAAGTATTCATGATATAATCCGTCCTGCAATAAACCCACAGTTGAATGAACACGCATAATAGATATACCAAGCTTGGCTCTTAGATTGTGATCGTAGAATTTTGCAGTTATGTGCACATGAGGATGCTACTGCAGAGGTACTAACTTCCTTAGGTACTAAAATCCTTATCCTAAAGTATTTTAGTATATATTAAAGTATCTATAAGAGCAGGCGACCAAAGAAACGGTAGATGGATAGTGTGAAAAATGATATTGCTAGAAAGGGTCTGACTACTGAGATGACGACTAAAGGCTTCTACAAACAGGCGCGACACGCAACGGGAATCGCGCGTGGCTCAAAGGCACAGCTCGTCGCGCGATGAGCGGCGCCTTTGTGTCGCGCTGTCGCATCGCGCCTGTCTGTGGGAGCCTTAATAGAGAAGTATGAAAGGAGAATAATGAGTATTCTAAATATCTAAGTAAAAGTAAAGTAAAGTTGAAAAAAGTAAACCCATTACGTCGAGCTCACAAGTCACAATATGAAATTTTCCCTGACATCTGTTGCTCCATTGAGTAGTTGAGTACCAAACAGTCGTTGGCTAACAAAAGTGGAGTTTTACTTTTACATACAAGTTAGGGCATGAATAGAGGCTGTTGTGAAGGCTTTTTATGGACTCTGTAATGTAGTTTACTATTTAGTTCGGTTTATAGCTGCGTAGAATGACGTGGTTTTAATGGTCGTTGTGTAGTAATTATACTAAATCAATATGTTTAGTTATTTACTATAAGTTTTGTATAATATTCTTTTAGGATACAGTCAAGTGAATGTGTAACGCTACAGTTTTCATAAATATCTATTGATTCTGGAGTAGTTAAGTTTTCGCATAGTAGATACTGCGTAAGACAAGTTTGGTCGAATATAGAATATGAAATATGGTCGAAAAACAATGTAAAGTCATGGAAATTAATTGTTAAGCAAATTGACTACCTCTTAACTTAAATTGTCCGTATATTCAAATCACAACCGTCATTCTTTGATAGTCATACGAAAATGCTGCTATAAAACGGCAAATTGGCGTAAGGTGTCTTGCTTGAATTTACTTAACAATAAATTTTCTTGACTGTACATCACATTATTTCACCACAAAAAGTCTAAAGGCTCGTACACACTGGCGCGACGCGACGCCCGACACAAAGGTACCGCGTGTCGCGCGACGAGCTGCGCCTTTGTGTAGCGCTGTCGCGTCGCGCCTGTCTCTGGGAGCCTTAAATAGGTAGATGACGGCCCAATCGTGCATAAAGCTATCCTTGAATTAGAGTCAACAAGCGCATCTTGGTAACAAAAAAAACTGGAGGTCTTAGTCCTATATTGTACGCAGTTTTTACTGGTCTGAAAAAATATATTTACTCAAGGTAACCGGAAGTATTTAATTAAAAGAAAAATGAAGTCTTTGTCATTGCTGTAAACTATGAAAGCTTAACACCGCCATGGTCGTCTCCACAATTAAATAAAACTGGATAATTGTTATCCATCTATTACAGCTGTTTGTTCTCCTATTAATAAATAAGTTTCAATATGCTCATATTAAGCACGGGTCGATCGAAGGTCATTCGACCCTAAAATATTTGGGAAAAGGCTAGACTGATTGAAGTTTCAATATAAGCAGCAAATAAACAATGTTTCTTTCTTTTCTTTTTTCTTTCAAATCTATGGAAAAAATACATAGCTACCATACGGTAACATAAAGTACCGAATACGTTCGCGAATTTTACGAAAATTACAAACAAAACCTGCTACTGGAAGCGCCACCACTTAACTCTAACGTTCATTAAACTAAGTTTTGGCATGAATTGCAACGTGGCTTATCCAGTTAGAGATTATAAGCATGCCCGTAAAGTATATGTGGGTTCCGTGAATAGAATCTGGCTTAAACAGCTGACTTTATCGTAAAGAAAATCGCTATCCATATTTTGCATCGGCAGAGAGCCAAGTAGCCAACACTCTCTCTTTGCACCTGCTGTGTACCTGACTCGAAATTGTGGTTTGCTATTCTATATTGAAGGTAGTTTCTAATAAATTTAACAGCCTATTTGTATATTTAGAGATGAAGTGATCTTAAAATATAGAAAGAAAATACGTGTATTTGCGTTAAACATGACGCAGAGAAAAACACACAAATACAAAAAATAACTAATAACTAGTTGGGGGAAAATATGCGTCACATCCACGTAAAAAAAAAACAAAAAGAGCATAAAAGAGTATTCTATTCTATTCAAAACAGCAATCGCTCAGCATATAGCTACGACCCTATGTGAGACAGAGCCCCAGCGCTGGTTTTCTGTGAGCGGTGGTTGCTTACTAATTTCAGTTTAAATTTAATTTAATACAGTTTCTAAAACACTTCAGGCATTGAAAGAGCTTAGCTGTAGCGCTGGCCAAAAAAGATCATAAGTAATTTAATAAGTATGTCGCATCACATAATGTAGCCACATCCATCTGAGTAGTTAGCCAACATTGGCCCAGCTTCCACAAGACCAACATAAAGGCCCAGCCATATCCGTGCAGTATGACCAACATTGGCCCAACTTCAACAGCACCAACAAAAATGCCCAACCAGCTAGCTTTCAGTACCAACAAAAAAGTAATTAAGTTATGAACATTTTAACGCCTCCTTAACAGCCCAATCGTCTTAAAAAGTAGCGAACAGGCGCGAATTGTAAGTCAATTTATTAAATGGGCCAGTGAGACCTGCATACATATTGCGAGTTAGCACTTCGTTAACAGGATACAAAGTAATTAACTGTGAAGTCGTGTTCCTTACATAAGTCCCGGGAAACTCCGGGAACTCTCCCGGAAAATTTATTACTCTTATTCTTTTACGAGCAAAGTAAAAAAATCTATTTAATTATGGAGAAACGATTTTCTTAGCGGGTTAACGCTGTAGTAGTATTAAAGTATCGCGGATAATTAACGGCGACGAAGTCTTTTATGTTAATTATAAATATCTTTATTGGATTTTATGTTACAAGTTTTGGTAAATAAAGTTGTAATAACATTTATCTTGGAAAGCTTTTCAGTTCTCTAAACTCTGCCCTCGAAAGGATTAAGTTGAGTAATACTGGCACTTTTATATAAATTAGTTTAATGTTTAAAAGCACTTGTGAATGGTTAATCTATGCAGTCAGAAAATCTATGAATTTATTATCACTCTTGGCTCATTATGACTTGAAAATCGTTCATTACCAAACTTTAAATAGTAGAAAACTTCAACCATTCTGTGGGTTTAACAGACGTCATTAATTCAATTTGCATAGATTCAAGCCAAGTTTGAATCACTTTCACCACCATTTACTCCCTCGTAACAAGTTCCAAATTCGAAATCTATAGACCACAAACAAACAGAAGGGACGTAACCATAGAGGTTAAACGTTTGTCTCTTTATGGTAACAGTAATGAGCGCATAAGATTCGTGATCGCGAGCTGTCCGTACTCGGTATATGTGTCAGGGCGATGTGGAGGCTATCTACTGTCCAAGTACTTTTGTACCATTAATATGTATTTGTTTAAATTGTGCTTGACTAGGCAAGACCACTTGGGAGTATTTGTATTAATTTTATGATTGGAAGACGCAAAAAAAAATTGTTTGCTGTTGTATTCACGGTGGTCATTTAAAACGAATGTCCCAAAATTGTAAGTCACGGATTGGTTAAAATTTTCCACCTTTGGGTCAAAATTAAACATCTTAGTGGCTACAAGTACCAAGGTATGTTATGACATTAGCATTCTGAACTTATTTTGATAAATTCGTCTATTACCTTAGTAGTTTCGGATCGAGCAGGACTTCAAAGTCATCGCTTGAAGCAACTAGTGTTATTGCAATCCATTAAGGGTATGTTGGGAGGTCATTTGGTTGCAAATTACCTCCCCTACATACCCTTAATGGATTGCCGACATTTTAACAATAACCCTGTATATAGGTATAGGTATAAAAATAGATGTTGATATATGAGAATGAGACTGATAAATCCAACGCCATTTGACCGATCACCATGAAGTCGGCACACGTATGTACTTTTGCGTGCAGACGATTGTTAAGGGCTACACTAGGAATTTCTCCTGTATTGTGGGTGCGTTTACAAACATTTAAACTCACATACACAAACAGCCAGACCCGGAACAACTACTTGTACGTCATACAAATATTTGTTCCGTGCGGGAATCGAGCCCGCGACACGCAGCGCAGCAGTCAATTGCTTAACCACTGCGCCAACCGTGCCGTCTAACATCTTCTCGTCATCGCCTTTTTAACATCCACACGGGTGAACCCGCGGGTAAAAGCTATATAATACATCAACGACATTGAGTCCGCGGGCCCACTTTGATCGCGTATTAATACTTATCTGTATGTATATTTAATTAAGTGCAACGTACACTAGTACACACAGTACAGACAGCGGTACAGTGATTCATCTCCAACACCTAGTTTCCCACGCACGGTGCACCGAGCAAAACCGTGTTCAGAACTAGTTTAGTGTGTAATTGCGTTGACGAGTATCATACTTTACTGCGTCCCTTTTACCCAACTGAGTGCGAAAAGGAGGGTAATGTTTTTGTAAGTTGTGTATTTGTAATGTATCTGCGAAGATATAATTTTAGCATGTCTTTTATCTGTCTTTTTACGTTTCATGATACGCTTTGTGATTTTTGTGATCGTATGTTGGAAATAGATGGAAGAGAAGACGCATTGAAAAGGTACACAAGAGTACGTATAAATATCCCGGCAAACTTGGCAATATTTTTAATGCTGTTACTGGAGGTAGGGGCAGAATAAAATGGCGTAGAACACAATGTTGTCTCCATTAAAATATTTCCATATTAGCTGGGAATTTGATACGTACGATCTTATCCCAGCATCGAACTTTCCCCAACATCCTCTACGATATCTTATGAAACGGACTGTTGATTTTACCATTTCATGAGGTCATGTAAATTAAGAAGTAATCCGGCTTACCTTTTTACCCTTGCTAACCTAATAATGTAACTTTGATAGGTTCTCCGGCTAATTCGTTTTTAATCGAAACAGAAATTTGATATAAATGGTAGAGGCTGTCATACAAATTCTACAAGTAAACTTTCCATTGTTGACTATCACAAAGCATGAACTATCGAGAAAGCCGATAGTATTCGGATTTCAAACGTCCTTGTCCAAGATGTAGATAGTGTAATATAAAGACGACTCTGGTGGAACAATTTCTATGAAAACTTCATAGAAATTGTTCTACCGGAGTCGCGTCGCGCCTATCTCCAGGAGCCTTTACGCGCAGTAGCGGTAACAAAGTCAAGGCAAAATACGATAGCTTGAACTCAAGGAAGAAACATATTCCTCATGCAACGACCAGTCCAACAGGCTTCAGAACCGCTCATTGTTTCCAATAATTGTTAGCTCTCACATGACCATTTAATATACACGTTCAACTAAATTATAGGTTGTTTGAATGCAACGCATTAAATACTATTTTATTATTCATTGAACACACCAACACTTTGTATTATACTGTTCATAATAATTACTTCATTTCGAAAGCCGAAAGCCGAAAATCAATTACTATCAATTACGTCATTGTTCTCTAGAAGCTAATAAAAATTGTTTGGTGTTTCATGTCAACAAGTGGCGTTTAGCGTTTTTATTCCTTATACGGTATTGTTTTGAAAGTTTTAGTGAAAAGATATTTTGAAGTATTGTTATTTTAGTAGTCGTTTGAATAAATTACTTTTGGTAAAAAATATTGGAAAATGCGATGATGTTGTAATGCGATGCAATACCATGCAATGCAATGTCATGTGATACGATAAAATATACTACAATGCGACATAAACCAGCTAAATCATTCAGTTATGGTCACAAAAGTTCACAGTGTACAGCCTGATCAGAAAATTTCAAAATAATATTTACATATTTATACAATCTAGAATGCCCTAGAATGTAAAACACAAAATTTGCATTGATAATGCTTTGACAACGTCAATAAAAACACATTTAAATCCCATTATTCAGGCAGAGATCATAGAATAAACATTCAGCATCCATTTTGTAAGATTTAAATAGTTGGAAATACATTTATTTGTTTGTTCAGGCTATTATCCAAAACTTTCATTTCCGGTGAAAAGTCTAAATACACAAGTTTTGAATAAGCATAATTAGCCTATAATGTTCCCACTGCTGGGACACAGGCCTCCTCTCTGTGAGAGGGAGTGGGCCGTAATCCACCACGCGGGCCCAATGCGGGTTGGTAGATGTCACAAGTCTTCCAATATTTGGTTCTAGGACATGCCGGTTATCTCACGATGTGTGGTTCTGAAATAATTTACATAAAGTAAAGAACCTGTCGGGGTTCGAACCCACGACCTACAACCTACAACCTACAACTCGTAAATCGCGACCGTTACCACTGCTGTTCAAGTTCCTGCCAAGTTTTGAATAAGAATGATTAAACAGGACACTATATGTATGTGTTGGCTAAGCGCCAATCTCAGCAACCATCGAGGATGTATGGAAGAGAATATTTTGTAAATAAATCATCTTAATGTTCGGAAGAATAAATCCTATTTTATTTTCACTTTCTTTTTGACTGCTAGTGGCCGTTAGGGACATAGTTAATGTATTTGTTGATTTATATTAAGTAATAGTATTTTTTCCATGTAGCGGGAAGTACTGCCACTGTGTGTGGTTAATCATAACTAATTAAGACTTTTTAGAAAATTATCTAATAAGCCTCTGTGTTAAGGGATGTTCAAAGGAAAACAAATCCTAATTGAAAATGGAAGTCTTATAAGGTTTTTCTTCACAATTCAGATGTCTCTCGAAGCAATTAGGTTTGGTATTCCGACGACCCTCCATCCTTGCAAATACTTTGTACCTGGAAGCGTTTATTTCTTACAAGAAACGTAAAAGAAATTTGCACAATCGAAAATCAAAGCTGTGATTTATTTTATGGAGCACGGGTTCAAAGTATTCTGCATGTAAATGTATTTATTACCTACTTCTTTCAGGTAGTTTTTTTATTCAATTTGTAAGTAGCTGTGTGAGGCAAGAAGGTAATAATTATTTAAGTATCTTAAGATTTATAGTAAGTAAGTACATTATTATTCATTATTTAAATTATTATTTTTATTTTATTTCTGCGTTTATATCTGTAATATGTATGGTGTACTTAATAAAGAGTATTCCGTTTTATTCTATTCTATTAGTTTTACAAACTTCATTTAATTAAGATCGAAGTTTCAGAACCTCAAATCTTGTTCTAAAGACACTGCTTATTGTCTAGATTATTACAGAATCCAAAATTGAGTTAATATTAATTGTTCTCGTAAACAATTTATATTTTCTTTCGTAAATTATGTATTGACACTGGGTGGTCAACATGACATATTTAAATATGGGTTTAGTTAACTTTTTTGTCATTTCCTGCCTTACGACATGGGCACCACATTTTGTTGTTTGTTGCCCATCCATATGTCCGCAATCTTATGGATAAGATTAAAGATAGCTCTTTGACACTTCCTAAATAAACAATCTATGCAAATACATAGTAAATTGGTCTTTCTAAAGTAGATATATTTGACTGTGTTTCGTTTACGAATTCTTATCTTATTAAAGTAGGTACTAACTTTTCCCGTGGCTCCGCCCGCGTTGATGTCGGAAACTGTCCCACGGGAACGTACTACCGGGATTAAAAGTACCCTATGTGTTAATCCAGGTTATAATGTGTCAAATCCGTTAAGCTGTTTTTGCGCCGATCCGGAACATACATCCAGACAAACAGATAAACCAACTAAACTTCTTCGTTACTGTTTTATTACATGTATAGATTTGATTTAAATGATTTTAACCGTTGATTTCATAATATTATAATATTCTGTTAAAGCCAAATACCCCAAAAGTAAAAACACCAACCAACACCATCAAAGATTACAAAACTTTGCAACACAACGCACTTTTAATTGGAGAGGATAATTATTCAGGCTATTCGTCCAAAACAAAAGAAAATGGAACAAAAATGTGCGAATAGTTAATGCAAACGGAAGGAGTCGGGGCATCACGGAACATGAGACAATGGCCGCCACGGAACACAACACTGCAAAATGGATTCACCGCGAATGCGAAACGCGACCCAGTTTCACTAATACCAATTCTGTGTTGTACTTTTAGAGAGCTGATTTATAGAATCGAATGCACACGTAACTGTGTGAAGAGGATTCTTTAATGCTTTACATTGTAATACATTGTAACCCTCAACTTTAAAGCGCTTTCAAGTGCATTTCAAACTGGGATTGAATTTGCTGTTGTTGCTTTTATGTTTATTGCAAATACGTCATATTCACAAAATCTATTTATTTTTACAGCTTTGAATTAAATTTTAATTGTAACCAAATAAATCGACGAGGAAATAATTAGTTTTGTAGTAAAAATATACAAATAACTGGGTTGATAAAAGGAAAATAATTATGATAAATTGTGAAAATCGAAGTTTACAGTTTCTTTCACAGAATAAAATATCGTAAAAGAATCCTGTAAAAAAAAAAAGTGAGCAAAATAAAAATATTAATAAAAATAAAAATAAACCCAAATCTGTGTCAGCTTTGCCCAAATAAAAAATATTACAAACCGTATATTTCTAAGAAAAAGAGATATCAAAAAGATACAAGGTATTTAGGGCCAGCATTGACGTATGGCTAAAACTGTACAAAGTCAAGTTGTTCTATATTACAAACATACAGTTCGCAGAGGTTAAATACAAGAAGTATCGTTACCGTGATTTTGTGTAAACCCGTTTATGTAATTGCTGGGTACCGTTCGGCGCTCGCACTTGACCTGGAAACATCTTGCTCGTCGACCAGATCAAACATTATGATGTATATGTACCTATCTTGTTTGGTATACCTACGAACTCTTTATTTGTTGTTACGATAAACAAATTAAGTTGTTTATGAAGTGTTTATTGTTCTAACACAAGGATGACGAACTTTATAACGCATGCCTTTCTTTTCTTATATAATTGACGTGTCATCGAGCCCAACGCGATCGGTGTCCAAATTGAATCATAAACATGAATGTGTTTGACCTAAAATGTCAAAGAAAAGATATTTCGACACTGAACGTTACTTCTTTTATTAACATCTAACACTTTAAAATAAATGGCATAAGCACCATGGCAATAATGGCACCGTTCTTAGAACGTTGGCTGATAGGTGGGACTCTACGATCTTGGGGCGGTGGATACGACTGCACGCAGTCAAGTAGACATTCCCCAGGATCGGCGTGCCTCATGCAGCTTAGAAAAATACTACGAACACTAGTTTCATAAGTTTTAATTATTACTAACAAATATGGAAGTATTCTGAAATAAATGTTTATTATTATAAGGCTAGGAAGAGAAAGAGAGAGACTTTAATATATCTATTTTGATTAGGAAAACCGGAACTAATTGACGCTGTGCCCATAACTATCTTTCCCATGCCATCCTTGCTCATCTGAGCCCAGCTTTACCATAATGCGAAAGATGAAAGGAAACACTTTACTTGCAAGTAGCCATTTATAAACATTGTATGATGGATTGAATAAAGCTGATGCATAAAGGCAATCCGTTTGATGTGTTATATCAAATATTATGTTTCACAGTGATTCATATCTCTTAGCCTTGTTGGGGGGATTCCATACTTAGCAGTTGAAATAACACACCTGTGCATCCTATTAGGACCTAATAGGATGTACAGTTGTGTTATGTAAAACAATACATATTTCTTGGATAATTAATGATACACGTAACGTAATAAATTATTACTTCGAAGAATTTGAAGAGAAGTTTGTATACCGATGTAATGTGATAGCGTGATATCCCTGATAGGTAACATTAGCGATGTTGACTCTCAAATAGCGATGTGAATAACTGAACATTTTTGATAGTATTTCAACTTTAACTAACTGATATTTTTATTACGAAACAGCTTTTTGGGATTACTACCTATATGGAAACTGCCACAAGTGACCTCGATTCGTCATAATTATTCAATTTCTCTATGAAAATCTAATAGCTAAACTAAATTATATATTTAATAAATCAAAGGTATCATACAGGGGGACAATTATTCAAATGCTTGGTTGGTATTTGTCGCACGTTGCGTTGAGGACGTGTGTTGAATGAGCTGTCTGTCACAGTCAGGCCGACAATCACATGACGATGATAGTGGTACAGGGTTATTGGAAAAAGAGGTACTCGTTTGAGGAATAATCTTTAAATATATAATTCTTCAGTATGTGCGTGTATATGTCATTGAACTCCTCTTAAACGGCTAGACCGATTTTGATGAATTTTTTAGTGTGTGTTTGAGTGGGAATGGATGGTTTTTAGATTGACAATTGGATCCGGTAGGTGGCGTTGGGATCGAGTTCTAGGAAACAGGATAACGTCTGTCCGGACAGCTAGTTTTATTTATAATATGAAGTACTTATATGGCCTAAAAGAATCAGCGTGATCTTCAAATGCTGTTAGATGATGGTGCCGAAAGACATTCTATTAGCATTTTGTTTGAACTTGTTATGCTACCTATTTGTTTGATTATTTTGATTGGGAGAATCAAACAAAGTTTTGATTATATTATATTATACATATTTAGTTTGTGAAGAGCAGTGGTGGCCCAGTGGTGTCGGCCCCGACTTACGAGTTGTAGGTCGTGGGTTCGAACCCAGGCAGGCCCTTTATTTTGTGTAAATAATTTCATCACCATTACTCTCAAAACGGTGAAGGAAAACATCGTGAGGAAACCGACATGTCCTAGAACAAACAATTCGAAGACATGTGACATCTACCAACCCGCACTGGGCCCGCGTGGTAGATTACAGCCCATTCCCGTTCAAAGAGAGGAGGCCTGTGTCCCAGCAGTGGGAACATTATAGGCTGATTATGAAATACATATTTTGTTTATATTACGGAGACTTCCTTTGGCAAAGTAGGTAACTATTTTAAGGTACCAACTCTACCTACCTCAATATTTTATTCGATCGACAAACTCGATATGATCATACGATCGATCGATGAGCTGTCATTCCAAGGTCAATAAAAAAAAGCTTGTAAAAATTCCCACAGAAGCAACATGTGCTTTATGTGACTGTGCGTCGATCAACAAAATAACAGCAAATGTCAACACCTCCAAAGAAAACCCTTTCCGCTACGTTAAGTTTTCGAGGTTTTTATTTTTTTCCATAATCTTAGCTATCTTCCGCTTTAGATGGTCATGCTCTCATTACCATGCACAACCAGGCCTTCATCTATGATTAGGCAAATTTTTGGTAACGTATTGAACCATAGTTACGAAGTCAATTATATGTACATATGCTAAATAATAGAATTATGTCATAAACTCAAATCGCAATGTGCTTTTCCTATTCATAGCATGATATATGGACAGACAGATAAACAAAAGATCACACGAAAGCAGTCACAGCGGAACTCACAAACGTTTGAAAACTTGAACCACCATGATGCCTAACAAAAGATAATGGAGCGGAACTAAACCCTCCATAAACGTTACATCAATTCATATTTATACAAAACACATGGTTCGTTTTTGCGAAACAAGACAGCCATCTCTAATCTACACGAAACTTCGCATTTTTTTCGACAGTTACTAATTACTTTGTAACTTGAGCCCGCAGAACAAAGAATGCAACGAATTTGAGAAAAAACCTGAGTAGGTACGTTAAACGTTTGTAGGCTTTAACGAGAGGTTATATAATTATCGTTTCAATAGCTGTTGGTTTAGTTCAGCAATCTGTTGCAACAATAGTTGTTGATCGAAGGTATTCTTTTGATTAATCGGCTATTGATCGATACGAGTATTGCGCATGGTAAATATAAAGATAGAAGAAAAGTCATAGGTATGCCTGTTGAGTTCCTGAGTAACGGTTCTTAACTCTCTTTTTTGGTTGCATACTTTGGAATCGGACAAAACTTAACATTATAGTGTTGGATACACTGCCACAATCTAGGTTAGGTATAAACATTATATGTACAAATATTTATTTTAATTATCATAATTACGTTTCTTTACTATGTTTGAAGTCACCTTTTAAGCAAGGCAAGCAATTCCACGTGGCATTGTCCAAAAATATACCTACAAACCGTGTAGATGGTAGACAATAATAATTCTTGTTGTGCCTTTGAAGAAGCTACAGAAAAGGAGAGTTAATGATAGAGTTAGTATAGAATTATAGATACAAACATTGCTACAACTAAGTAAAGAAATTTAAGAACAATCGGAACCGGCGTGTATCCTTATGCACCGACGTCATCGGGTCATAGGAAGTTCGACGAGCATGATGCAGATAAAATATTGAGACTCAAGAGATGCAAGCCTAAAATAAAAAATTAAGCAATTGTCACGACTTGACGAGCCATTCGAAATATCACATAGGCAGGTAGATAGATTGAAGAAATGAACACAAACAATGTTTTCTCAAGTAAAGCACGAGTTCTCGCGACAAGATATTATTCAAACATAACAAATGAAACTAGAACATTCTCTCCAAGTAATAGTGGTATAATTAAATATTATACTTGCAACGAAGCGAAGCTCCTTTGTTGAAATTATAAGTTCAATAAAGGCTGTGATTGCGTTGCAGCTGTCTTCAAACTGTAGGTATAAATGTAGATGGGCTAATTTAAACTGCGCGAAGGATATTACACCTTATTTGCTGGAGCTACGAAATTGATAAGTTATTCTTATGACGAGTTAAAAGCTTCATTCACTTTGGCAAAGTCACAAATTTGCTGACCGTCGGTGCGCATATTAGTACCAAAATGTTGTTCGAAAAAGGGGCCTGAAGGGTTCTTAGGTATACCTACCTTAATAAGTTCTCTATTGCGATTTCCTAACACACAACATTCTAAAATTGTCTTGTTGTCTATACGAATATAATAAAGCTGAAGAAATTGTTTGTTATTTTTTGTTTGAACGCGCTTATCTCTGGAACTACTTGTCGGATTCGAATTGTTTTTTTGCATATGATAGCCCAATTCTGGAGGAAGGCTGTATATTATTTAACATCACGCTAGGGCACTTAGGAGACTAGCAAAATGAAAAAAAATGCCCGAAATAACGCTAAGCGAAAACGAAGTAACCGGACACAGGGTACCTAGAACAAAAAAATCACGCAGCCGAAGTTGCGGGCAGAAGCTAATCTTTAATAAAATAATAATTGTGTAAGCTAATAACACGCCTATTTACACGCCAAATACATAATAAAATAAAAGAAATATGATAGATAACACATCCTTTTAACTCCGCCGTCATAAAATAAAAACAAAACTTGATCTACTCGCCAGTGTTGCCAGTGAGTGATCACTAATAACTAAGTACGGTAATGTTACGTAACTCACACCTACCAAGTTACGCCCTAGTGACTTTATACGCAATTATTATTCGTACCATGGGCTGTTGTGAGTCATAACTTAAGTCATAATCATAACTTAGAATTAAACTACATAGATTGCTTTTGGGAGTTAGTTTTCGTAATATCAATGACCTCATTAAATTTAAATTGATTTTCGGATCTTCACGGTCTTCTTTACCAAGCCTATATTCATTCCAATTTCTCAGTCAATTGTGTTGTGATTGATATTATCGGTCGGATAATCGGATATTAAAGTCTAAGTTACTTTATCTAGTTCTGAATGTATCTATAACGTAATAAAGCTGAAGAGTTTGTTTGTTTGTTTAAAAGCGCTAATCTCCGGAACTCCCAGTCGGATTTGGAAAGTTCATTTTGCATTTGATAGCCCAATTCTTGGTGAAGGTTATAAGCTATTTAACGTCCCGCTATACAACCCTAAGGCGCCGAGCGAGGCGGGGGACACCGCGGGGCACAGCTAGTCTTCAATAAACTCGGATATTCGAATCAAGTTAAGTATTTCAATATCAAAGTTTGTTGTCGAGTAAAACTTTCACTCCTCAAAATCGATTGACAAAGCCAAAGTCAGTTAGGCTCCGTTGACAATGAAACCATTTAGGTATATAATTTTTTTGTTGTATGGACAATAAAGGTGTTTGTTACTCGTCTAGTTTCCGCTTTCAGGTGACATTTGAGCTTGGTGCTATGTAGCGTGTTTTAAGCCTTTGAAACTTAGCTCATTCTTGTGCATTATCGGCGTTCAGTTTGCCGACAGCCTTATCGGATTTCACAGCACTTTTCCAACCCTTTGTGAATCGCCTAAGTCGCACTTAGCGCTGTTTCTCCACACATACATATTATAAACTAGATTTTGTCCGCAGCTTCGCCCGCGTGGAGGTCAGAAATTATCCCACGGGAACGTACTAACGGGATAAAAATCTATGTGATAATCCAGGTTATAACCTATCCTTGTTCCAAATTCCATCCAAATCCGTTCAGTAGTTTTTTCATAAAAGAGTAACAAACTTCCATACATTCATCCTCACAAAACTTTCACATTTATAATGTTAGTAGGATTAAAGTCGCTTGTCGTCTGTCTGTTTGACCGCGTTGTTCTTCCAAAAAACGCAACGGATTTTGATGCGTTTTTCATTATCATTCAGAGAATTTATTCCGGAAGGTTTATGTGTATAATATATTAATATTAAACTTACTTATAATAATAAAATCTCGATATTTTGTCAAGTCGGAAAAGCTGTGCGAAGCAGGAGCGGGTCACTAATAATAAATAATATAATTAGAGCAAAATATAGTGTAAGATACTTTCTCTCATCTCTTCTTCCAGTGCCATATTCCGATTTCGATTCTCAAGTTGGAAAAGCGGTCTGGAATTTTGTTCGTTTCAAAATCCAAACTAATATTATCAATGCAAAAGTAACTCTACCTGTTTGTCTGTCTGCCTGTCCCAGCTTCACTCCTAAACCACCGAATCGAACGATATGAAATTTGACGGATAGGTAGCAGACCGGGACAAGGACATGGGCTACTTTTCATCCTGGATATATGTATAAAAAAAAAAAAAAATACAGATTACACGCAGGCGAATTGGCGGGAAACAGTTAGTACATAAAATGCCAGAGTCGAGTTCTGTTTTGGATTAGCTTGATGACAAATCTAGAAAATTCTGAAATAACTTTAGACCATAAAAAATAATAAAGTGCCATTCGCACTCTCAATACCAGTTGCGTTTATGACTATTGAAAAACCTATTCCACTTTTATGGGCAACATTAAACATATATTAACAACGTTTTTATTTGTTTCAGGTAACACATACGTTTTATCGCCTAATCATGGAAACACGTAACGAAACTGCTATAAAACGTAGGACGAACACGCGAGGTAATGCTTTTTGCTGTTATTTGATTAACACAGACACAGACTGTGCCTACATGTGTAAGTGATTTAGCCTTTTATTCTGAACATTTTTGCGATGTGGTATTTCAGTAGTAGATTACAGAATGTCTCTTAGTTCAATTTGCCTCTTGGCACAGGCCTCCTCTAATAACTCCCACTTACTCCTATCACTCATAAAGGCTCCTGCAAACAGGCGCAACGCGACAGCACGACACAAAGGTACCGCTCGTCGCACGACACGCGGTGCCTTTGTGTCGCGCTGTCGCGCCGCGCCAGTGTGTACGAGCCTTAACTCTTCTCCAATTTGGACGCGCTGTGAGCTTTAAGGCTCCTACAAACAGGCGCGACACGCGACAAGAATCGCGTGCGGCACAAAGGCACCGCTCGTCGCGCGGCGAGCGGCGCCTTTGTGTCGAGCTGTAGCGTCGTGCCTGTCTGCCTTTAATTCATCCTTCCATCTTTTGTATTGTGTTCTCCTGTTCCTTTTGCCATCTCTGATACTCCCTGAACCTACATGTGTATACGTGATGAAGCTCTAAGGTTCTATAACTTCTACACTTTAATTTTAAGATTTTACTCAGCCTTGGGCCCGCTTGCAGCACAAACAACTAAATCCGTTTAGAGCTAAACATAACTATTTAAAACGTCATTCTGTCTCTTTCATCTTCAAACGATTGACGGAAACAGAGTGATGTTTAAATATGTTTACCTATAACCGTATTTAGCGATTTCTGATGTATTCATGGAATTAGTATATGTAGGTACTCTGTGTATACCTAGTATATACAAAGTTGTCTTTGGTATCCATTGTGAAAAATTGCACGAGGAAACTCAAATCAGTTCGATATCGAATGATAATAATTCCCTAAGACAGGGTATTTTATTTTCTTAATAAACTTTCTTTCTTTACTATTCGCTTGTCTCCATAAGGGCAATAAGCAAATTGCTGTATGGACATAAACTTTACCTCAATCATAATAATATTATACTTAACGTATTGTAGATATCCGTTGACTAGTTTCTTTGCGGTTGGCATAACACGGCATACCAACCTAACGGCATTACTCGGGATTGCTCATTAGGCTGTACCAAGGGACCACGGGAAGGCTTTATAATTACCATCAGGTACGAGTATGAGGTAATGTTACAACCAATAAAATGGTTCTATTTATTATTATGTTTGGTTTCTGTTACTTCTATAAAGTATCATTTTCTAATTATTGTGAGTAAGTTCATGTTAGGATAGGCTCTTATTTTAATGTTCACAACGAAATCAACAGGAGGCTTTTCAGAATCCGAAAATAATCAAAATTTTAAAGAAAACTCGTTCGTTCTCAATTTTAACACTAAGTAGGTACTTACGTCTTATCGAGATGCATGAAACGCAATCGATTATAATACATTGATCGAGTATCGATTCACATCCTTGCCCCGCATTTCATATCACATTACAATGCAGCGTACACCTCCATCTGAATAAGGAAGTATAAGGACACTTGACTCCGATTGTTATAGGTTAAGGTCGAATCGAATGGTTGTATCGTTATGATTGTTATTCTAATCGATATAAACATGAATTGTTGTTTTTGTAATGATCGCACCGATTTAGGAACAGCTAATAGGCATGCCATTAAAATAGCGATGCCTGATAGAGACGTGTAATGAATTTAGAATTTTATCGATAATTGGGAATGATAGGTTGGTATTCGTTATTTGTAGCTCTGTTTACTGTTACCGCCAATTATGTTGACTATATTGGGTATTAGTAAGTAGGTATGGGTTATTTTAAGTGGAAGCAGCTCTTGTACTTCAGTGTCTTTAAAGGTCCGTTTTAGAAATTGATACAGTTTTCAGATGGTAGACTCTTTAGATACCCGAAAAATAACAGTTAAGTTAACAATGATTTCAAAACTTGATACAATAATGTAATAACTGAGCATGGTAAAATAATTAGTGAATCTAAATAATTAACAAGGGAGCTTACATTATGCTATTACTGAAATTTGTTCGCATCCACGCCTAACTAATGAATTAATTATGATAATGGTACGGACAGACCAGAGTAATGGTTTTACGCAAAACATGATATTAGCACGGAGTAAATCAAAAACAAAATACGTGATACCACATTTTACGTATTAATTTAAATGCTGGCCAAATATTAGTAGAGGTCAGGTGCCCGGGCAGATTTCATTCAATTATAAGGGTTGAATTTACATAGGCTAAAGATAAGTCGTGGATGTATAAATTAAGATATTTTTTATCGTGGCTACATGTATTATTTATGGGCATACAAAAAACTTTGGTTTAGCTGTTTTTGCTACTACATTTTAAGTTACAGTCTGTCTGAAATTGTGGAAATTGTTGACGATCCCTAGTATCGTCTTGTGTTATATTAGCTTCAATTGAAGGTGAATTAAAGTAACTTGTACCTACTACGTCAAAGTTACTATATAATAATGTAGTTGTTAATAATTTCATTAATCCTACTAATCCTACTATCCTACTATGTACTTTTTATCCCGATATTCCCACGGGATCGAGATTTCTGCGGTTGAAACCGCGGGGCGCAGCTAGTCATTAATATTTATTGATTTATTTACAATTTTCTAAAATAGCATCTTGGAGCTACCTGTACTTAAAGAACTGTAGCGCAGAGGTCATTTACCGGGGTCACGGATCATAACATCGCATAAATGAAATTAAAACGAATAAAGGCTCCCAGGGACATTCGCGACGCGACAGCGCGACATAAAGGCGCCGATCGTCGCGCGACGAGGGGTGCCTTTGTGTCGCGCGCGATTGGCGTCGCATGTCACGCCTGTTTGTAGGATCCTTAGCGTGCAAAGAGTAGGCGAATTGAAGGAAAGAGAGAGCCCTAAGAAGCGCGCGGGCAGCGAAGGCGGTAGTTTTGAATTTACGAATTATTTTATCTTATTATATTTTTTATGATTACTGGCCACTAGCCCTTACCCGTGCGTTAAATTAATGTCGCCATTGTAGCGGCACGAGGTATTCCCAAACTATAATCTAGGTACTTATGTTCAGTTTGTAGCATTCTGGAATAATGATAGGTAGGGATCGTCCAGTTTAAAATTGCACGCCCCTCCACTGCTTGTTGCATACACATTTAAAATTTTTGTATATACATTTTTGTGGAGGGGCGTGCAGTTTTAATTTAGACGATCTCTACCTAGGTAGGTACTAGTTGTTTTTAATATTCTCAAACTATAAGTAATCTAGTTTTCTTCAGTTCATACTTTTCCACAGTAAAAGAAGTTACCTACTAAGGTAGGTACTCGTACTATATGTTAGTCTAGAAATCTAGAAAACCATCGCCTAATTTTCAGTAAAACAAGCTCAGGCCTGACCGAAACACAACCGTATCCTAAATAGAAATAAAACTAATTTAATGTTTCATTTAGCGATTACTGCTTCGTTACCACATACACTTTCAAACACACTAATATAGTAACTCGCTTTATTCAATTAATCCAATTAGAAGGCGAGGACTAGGGTTGCCAACCTCACTATATAATAAGTATAGTATCCTACTATAATAAAGGCCTAAGTACTATATTACAAAAAAAATAAAAACACGTGTGGCACTCGGGGACTGCCGCGGTAAAGTTATTGCATAGCATTTTTTATCAACTTATGCAATTATAATTATTAATTTATTTTTTATTTATGCGTTTTTTTTTCTTTGATATTAATTCAAGTACAGTCGTACCATATACATACACGTTAAGCGAACGCTCGGCCGAGCTACATGGTAGGCGGAGTGGGGGGTGTTAGGTTTTATTTTCGTTACGGAATTTCTTGATTCGGTCGCCGCGCTCAAAGCCCGCGATAAAAGCTATGCAATAGCTTAAAAATAGTACTAACTACTAAATTTTAGATGAAAAATGAAATAATATTATTTTATTAAAATAAGTGTAAAACGAAACGCAGCCGTAAACTATTTCTGAAATTTATATTTAGAAATAAGTCAGTTTAACAAAATTCTGGCCATTGCTCTTTCTGATCAAAAATGAGTTGCTAAATTACTGCTGAAAAATGGCAGCAATTGTTGCTCAGTGATTCTGACTTTTCTTATATTTTGAAAATATGCAGTATCATTTTTTTTAGATTTTACTGAGCGCAAATTTTCAGTGATGAATACGAAATGGCAAGACGAGCGCAATAGGACCAGCATGAATCTCGTAAAATGTGAAATAAAGCTATTTTGTAACCATAATTTATTATTAGAGTTTAATAATAGTTATGAGACATAAACAAGCTGTTAATAAAGTTTCGATAAAGTAACAAAAACATATATTTGTTTGTTTTTTTTTTAAAACATACTTACTATATTTTTTCCCAATCTACTATATTTTTACAGGCAAAGGCTTCGAAAATACTATAAGTATTTGGTATAAAAAAGTTGGCAACCCTAGCGACGACATAATCTTCAATCCACTTACGATATTTGTTTAGGTAACAGACTCATGAGATACATCACCGCCTTTTCACTCGTGACCTTTACATCAAATACATACATCTTTTCATCTGAAAACGGTTCACTCACTACAGGAAGTACTTCCGTGTACCATCAACGTGATCCGTTCCGTCCGTCCATTACGTAAGACAGATTACAAACAAATAAAACCATTTTAAGTCTGTATTATGTCGTATAGACTTAATGTTGACTTACAAAATAGCACCTTAATTACGTAACACACTATCTATCACAATCTGAATAATTTTGAAGCCTATTATTGCTAATCCATTGCTTCATATGTTCGAAAAACTTGTCTGCTCATCAACGTAAATAACGCAATGAATGTTGTTGAACTGTCAAAATGAAACCCATTCCTATTGTTAGTGTGTTACGTAACTACCCCGCAGGACTTACGTTAAAAAATCCGTGTACGGACCTTAAAAGATACTTGCTCTACATCACTACTTTCTATCTCCTTTTTAGCTTATCTAAACAACGCGGAATACAACAAACGAATCCAAATTTGTAGTTTAAAAACATATTTTAGAAAGCGACTCATAACGTGTTTTACGTGCAAAACATTCCCAAATTACCGATTCGTTTACGTCTTTCTCCATTTGTTTTGAAACTGATTCGTAAGCTTGTACTACCGCCTGGCTATAAATGGTATTATTAACAGTTTGTTAAAACAATTGTAAATGGAAATGTAATATTTAAATATTCATGCTTTCTATGCATTTTGGTGACATAAAATACGGGAAGGTGAGTGCAAGGCTTTTATGAACCTTGCCCTTATTAAAAATGTATTTGATTTTGTAATAGAAACCGAGGAATACTAATGTCTAATTGAAATGCTGTGGCATCGGAAATAAAATAACAAAATGATGGCACGTGCTGGCAGGATATAAAAAAATAAAAAATATTTTCAATTTATCGTCGATGCCAGGGATGGGAGACAGAAAATATTTCCTGTTGTCGATGTTATTGAAAAATTACGAAGCGGGATTAAACAAAACTGAAGCATATGGAACTGCACCACACCTATGCAGAATGATGATTAGAACAATCTAATGCCAACAACTACGTACCCAATTAAACTAACAGATTCGTGTAACAACAGACAGCACCGTGTGTGTTAAACCGTCATTACCGTTAATCACAACACGCGTTTCATTGCGTACTATAATTAAGGACACTTAAGCAAATGTCGTGTTGTCAGTGAACGCCGCGGATTTATCAATGGGACATTATCCGTCCAAAGAGCGGCGCAACGACCCAGCGAGGAATCACGCTCGTGACCGCAGTGATTGCGAGCCCGCGTCATTTGCACCGACCGAACCTAATAGGTGGCTCATTAAAGCACTGATGTCTATGACATGATAGCAGCGAACGTCCAAATGTCAGTTTGACACACACAGCACTCCAATTACTCTGACACCGAAGCCGGAGTCAATCGATCTGCGCATCAGCTATGTTACAAATGCACTTTACAAATAGCCGTATGTTTGAATCAGTCGTATATCTTGTTTATTAGGTACAAAGCAAGTCTAGGTCTCCATACCATACAGCTATGTAGCAACTCCGAATGGAGCGCGCGCGCAGTTCAGTCACGAGCATGTCGCAACTATCACGTTCGAATAGTTCTTGCAATAACGCGTGGCGAACCTCCTTCGGAAATGGACAGCCTTTGTTCCAACGGTTGGGAAACATATGAGTGATGAACCTCTGGTTCCCTTATCTACGCGTCGGCTCCTCATTCAATTCCACAGCGTTTACAAAATGAAAAAAACCTCTTATTTCTTAGATTCGTAATTTATTTACAAAAGTGTAGCGAATTTTTTAGCGATACCGATAAAGAACGGTTTATTGTAGTGTGTTAAAGGAATTCCCTTTCACCCGAATTTTATGGACTCGTTTTATTTCTCCGTACAGGGTGCATTTACGACGTCATGCGCGAACATAAATTTTATGAGATTTTGGACTCCGTTTTAATGGACTTGGGTTGGCAACTGACCATTTTGCGTATGGCTAGTAAAATGTTGATTTTGGATATTTATTAGTACCTATATTTTTGATCGTGCGAATGGGCAGTTCGTCGGCAAGGTTAATTGACGTGCGTGTGTGAATTCGCGGCTCGGTCTGGGTCAAAGTTAATGCGCGAATACGCATCCTAGTACATACTTATATGTATGTATATGTGCTGATTAACGGCTATTATTGATGCTATCGTAATGGCTTCAAGAACAATGAGACGTAATAACTGAACAATGTTAAGTCAAAGTACGTTATTATCTCACATTAATTATTTGTAAGCAATGCCTATTACATTAGAAAGTCTTTCCTACTCTTCACTAATGGAATATGCATCAATATTATTAAACTTCTTCTTGTCATGATTGTATGTAATTTAACTTTAGTTGCTAAATTAACTAAAAATAGATTTTTAGCTTTTATTTACAAGGTTGTCTTTTGTAATACTTGTTAAAGTAAGTGCATGATGGCTAACTTACCTCGAATGTTATGGTTGTGAGCACTTACTTATGCATGTTAATTTTGACCGTATTCAACGGCCTTAAAGTCTTGTATGAAATTCAAATAAAACCAAATATTGTTTGAGTAATTACAGCGTAATAAAGCACGCAAGTTCTATGTTATAATTGTGTATTAGTGCCCTTAGATAAACTGCTTTTTGCTGTTACACAATAAGATTTTCATTTTCATTTTTCATTTTAAGAGTTAAAAGAATCTCGTCACAAATATAGAGCAATACCTTTCGAACAATAAGCTCTTAACTAGAATTACGGAATTAAACGTTCTCATAGAATTACCCAAATAAGACGTCGAAATACCAAATTTGGAATGTTTCGAAAACTCCTATTGCGTGATGAATGTATGTTAATAGCTAATATTGTAGATAAGTATCAGGGAAACAGTACAAAAACGCCACGACACGTATCGTGACCTCAAGGTCGGGGCGTTCACACGGCAGTAGCGCCTGTGGAGCGCTAAGGCGGAGTTTTAAAACAAGCACCAGTCGGAACAACCATACAGTATGGGAAATTAAACTATACGTAGCCAGGTTAACGATTCACACGCTCGTCTAGACCTTTGACTGAGGTCTGGTTGTGCTTTATTGTCGTTTCGTATTTGTGTTAGTTTTGGAGTTGATTTAAAGACATGAAGTTTTCATAGAAATTGTTCTACTAGAGTCGCGCCGCACTGTCGCGTCGCGCCTGTTTGCGGGAGCCTTACCTAACTCTGTTGCGATACTTTTTATTCATTTGTTTTTTGTCTTGTCTAAAAGCTCAAACAAGTGGTTACCAATAAATAAAAAATTGTAAAAATTACGTTTTCTTCATTAATTAAAGTAATACGAAATTAGCGTTATTAGACCGATCCAGCCTGTCCCTTGCTGCCCTAATCCAGCGATGCCCTAAGCTGAGGTCCGTACCCCACAGGGGGTGCCCTTAGCACGTAGTCACATAGTTTTTATGTTTTTTTGCCCTGGCCGGAGGTCTTAATTTAGGGATCCCTTCTTTTCGCATAATGTTCTTTGTCCTAATATACTTCGGCATAACGATTTTGGCACAATTTGTTTTGGCATAATAATACTTCGGCATAATTTTTTTAGGCATACATTTTATGTTGGCATAATCATCTTAAAGACTAATTTGTTTTGGCATAAATTTGATTCGCATAACGTTAGTAGGCCTAATGACTATTAGCATAATATTGTTGGTTAAAAATTTAATTTGCTGTGCAAGAAAAGTTAGTGACAGAACCGAATTGCTACAAAACCGACTCCACGTAGTCTTGTTTGTCCTACCCCTAGAGTGTAATTTAAAATCGCGTAGGCGCGTAGGGGCGAGGCGGCCCACGGGCTGAGGAGCAGGTGGCTGCGAGCGAGCCGCCGTGGCTGAGGCTGGCCGGCAAAGCCGGCCAACAAGCCAAAGCTGCGGTGGTGAGCGAAAGCCGTCTGCGACGATTAGCACGCGTGGCGCCGCCGGAGGCCCGCAGCGCCGGAGCCGTGACAGAAACCCTGCCTGCTGCATGCTTGCTTGCATGCTTGCTTGCATGCTGTATGCTTGCTTGCATGCTGTATGCTTGCTTGCTTCATGCTTCCTACAGCGAAAAAAAAAACCCACAAAATTGTTCATAAAAAAGTTATGCTTTAGAACTTTATGCTTAATAAATTTATGCTTTAGAATATTATGCTTAATCATTATTATGGTTAGAGAAATTATGCTTAAAAAAATTATGCGTAAGCTGTTATGCGTAATTATATTATGCGAAAATATAATTATGCCAAACAAAATTATGCCAAGTTATATTAGGTCTTAAAATTTTATGCAAATGGATAGGGAACCCTTAATTTATTGAGGCACCCATCTAGGTTGACCTGCGAAATGTCATAAAAAATGTGCGTATAACCAAAATAAAAGCTCTATTTGTTACGCCAATAAAACTGAGTAGGTGTAAAGTTAAATTAATTTTAAAACACGCACATTAAACTGATCGCTTCAAATTGCCTTTCCACTGCAACAAAGAACCATCAAATTTTTTATTAGCTTTTGAATTATACAGGCGAGCATTGTAGATGAATACATTCGAATCGCAACTCATTTATTTCTCAAAGGAATCATTGCTCTGTAACGCAATAAAGGTACGGTACTCAGATTCACCTCGCTTATTGCTTTTTTGTCGGGACAAAAACAGAAGTTTGACAAAATCCGCGTTACAAAAATCGTGAGAAAAAATATCAAGATCACTGCCAATGGCGAGCGAGGAATCTGTGACCACGACTAAGGTCAGCGGTTACGGGTGATACCCTGTATTGTGTTAGCAAAAACTGTAATAATACGTGACATTGCATTTAATTGCTTCATTAGAGATGCAAGCGTTAAGTAATCTTTGTTTTTGCAATGCAGTTACGTTATGTCGCTGAAACTATTCGCTCCAGATTAAAGTTGACGTAATGTGACGATATGCACTAATGTTGTCTAATGAAACATGTACTCGTATGTATGTATATTGCAACTGTGTGCAATATTACAAATGTCAAATAGCATAGTAATAATCATACGGATATTAGCGAACGATCAATCAATATTTACTGATGAAATTTCGTTATAAAAAAACATGGAAGAACTTCTCATAAAAGGAAAACATGAGTGATATCTTTGGAGTGATATCTCAAAATATCACGTTTAAAAAGATATCCGTATTTCTTTGAATTTGCCAAGGTGAACAAAATTAATGAAATTCATCTCCAACCATCTGTCAACTGGAAATGTAAGTAGGTATAACCGCCTTATGTTTCGGGTATCGGAAGGCGGCAGTGCCCTCCCGTTAATAACATCATAATCCGGGTTCCCAAGCGTGTTCAATATGACATTATCTCCAAGGCCATTCATTGTACCGATCAAGGGCCTATGTTTAGCCCCCATGTATCAATATCAAGACAGTTTTACCATGTACCCAATATATCAAAACCTAGTTTCTCCTTCAGAATATATTATAGGTACCTACCCTGCTGAAATAATACCATTTTGCTGAAACTTACGAATTTACCAAGAGTTGTAACAAATACTCGCCATTCATCAATATAATAGCGAATTTGAGTCTTGGTTCGCTCTTGTGACGTAAGGGATGCCATAAATCGAAGCTATTGAACAATGTTAGTTATGTGGACAATAGCATATCGGTGTCAAGATCGTTAGCCCGGGACAGACCGCTTTTGTCTTCTTTTGAGGGCCGAATATCAGACACATGACGACAAAGAGGCGAGTAAAATATTACTTTACCGAGGACAATGTGAACTTTAGTCAACAGGAAGTTATGTATATCTTATATAATTGGTCAAAAAAATAGATTAGCTTATGTATGACAAAAAAGTTGTACATGTCACAATAAAGTTATGAATGACTCAGGTAGGTACGACTCAAAATATGCCTTCATTGTGGAGCAAATATTTTTTACTTGGGTATTTAGAGACAAATTGCGGTAGGTAGGTAGGTACAGACAGGCGACCCATTCAATGTGGTATTTCTGTGAATATCTCATTTTCGGGAAATGTGTCTACACACCCGGTGACCTAGTTGTACAACCGATTACAGAAATGAAGGTGATTTTATCTTTGACTCATAGAATCTGTATAGAAATGTGCTGAACTTCAAAATAGCCACCCACATACTTTATTAATTATGGTTCCGAGTAAACAGAGAGGACAGCACTAATTAGAGCAATCTTAGTAAAAATAAAACTCTTGTAACAGCTTTCATTCGTTTCACAAATTAAATTATTTATCAAGCTCCGGTTTTACGTGAAACTTTTTAACGTTGCTTTTATTAAAATTTTCAGTAGTTGGAAAAGTTGTAACAATATTTTATGGTCGTGCGGCATCAAGTATTTATTTACGGCTTAGCTTCGAATCGAAACTCGGAGACGAGAAATTGATTGAGAAATGACTGTTTTCAATCAATCAATTTCATCTTCGTATACAACGCTGAATGAAATGTCCTTGTAATGTTAAATGTCACGACTTTTGCTTCCAATTCCTTCTGACTTGAATAATATCGAAGCCTTCGATATCATTTCGATATCTCACAAAGACTGGTCTGAAAAGAAGGATGTTCCTCCATAGAGTAAACCACTGGACAGGTTTTGACAAATGAGGTGTTCATCGATTGCCCCTAGTGACGTGCGTGTGTGTTAGTGTTAAGAGGTTCTAGAAAGGGTATAGAAATACACATTGAATTTTTCTTCCCTGTTTCTATGATTTTGTAATTCGTGCTAAGTATATCTAATGTTGTTTTAATTATTTGCAATTTTGTAAACTAGTCCTTATACTACACGAAAATAAATAAAGTTTAGATATTATGTAGAGTGGTAGCATAATTGTTCAGTGTGATTTAGTAGGTATGAGTTGTTATAGACATTATAATAAACTCCGTAAGGAATTGTCACAGAGAATAACTAAGGTAAACAGGGTTGCATCGACATCGACGCGGAACCTGTTACCATGGAGTCAGTACATGATTCTGAACCTTGCATTGAAATATTTCGCAATTTTTTTTTTAGTCTGCTTCTTCCTACTAATAGGTATGCAATACGAGTACCTACGCGGTCAAACTGTATGGAACAGATTTTTTTTTTTAATAATCGTCGTAAATATTTCAATGCAGGGGGGTTCAGAATCATGTGCAGAATCCATGGTAATAGGTTGTGCATCAATTTCCCTGCCACCCTGTATTTTTTTTAAAGTCACAAGTATCCATACATACCCACTTCCCATTAAAGTTTAAACCTATAATTATTATATAAATGTTTCGAAATATAATGTGGGGAAGTTGGGTTGACATCCGTGTGGCCAGGTGGCGGGAAATGGCGACCCCGTTACCACAAAGCAGATGGTACAGAAGTACAGAAGGCAGAGTCCTTGTAATAACAGTAATTGCACAGCACACATAAAAGATACGCGTATGTACGCCAAATTAAACAAAAATATTATAATAGGTATAATTTAGTTAAAGCTTTGCATTCCACCAAGTTGCGTTTTAGGGAGCTGTCTTTTGTCACTTCTATATAACCTTCAATAAGTGTTGATACACTTATTGAAGGTTAGCCTTAGGCTTAGGTTAGGTGGTCAGCCTAGTTTGATGATGTTGGATGCTCTAGAAGGTAAAATAATCACCTAAATTCAATATTTTTTAGTCGCAAAATTGCAATGTCATAATGATATTTTGTGTTAGAGAAGTCACAATGACTTTATAGAATGCAAGCCGTGCGCCCGATGGGAATTCCCATCGGTAAAAATGACAAACTTCCTTACAAACTTTCAGTTTTCGTACGATTTTTTAAATATTTTCTTTCATACAAACCTTGTTGTATTTGTAATTGTAATGTAAATGCAAAAAGGTGCAACCGCTTTGAAGTGATGCACGGACAAACATTTTTGGCAATAGATTTTTATTTATATCGATTTCTGTTGCCTACGAATTCTGTCTTGAAGTTTGTGTGACTTCGATTTCTTTCATTGTGTCTTGAGTATAGCATTATCGAGTCTTTTTGACCGTTGGCCTTCTGAATCTTCCGTAGGTACATTATCTGCCAATGTTAGTATGTTGGTAGCTATACTACGTACCCTGTTATAGTGCTGTACCGACCCTGGCGCAAATCACCTATTTCGCTGGATCAACGCACACGGTTCTAGCATGTCTGCGGTCTCGTGTCGTTATTGGCTTAGCTTTCATATCATGTATCTACCTATCCTATCTATTTGCTGTTTGCTAGTAAACTAACTGTTGCCGGCGACTTCATCTGCTTGTATTTTTATTTTAACCATAGAAAGGCAAGAAAGAAAAATTGGTATATTTGTCACAGAAACTCGTGGCATATAAAACAGATAAGTTAACTCAAATAAAAAACAAAATTCATCATTTTTAAATTCAAACATCCACGGTGAAATCTCTCGTTCTCCAGGTCCCGGGCTGCCTACCTATCTGTCAAATTATATAACGAACGGTTCAGTGATTTTTGCGTAAAAGGACACCAACAGACACACAAAGTTACTTTCGCATTTATAATATTAGGTCGTATGGATGGAAGGATGGATGAGAAACATAATTCCATATCAATATTGACTTTTAGAAAAACTGCTGTAGTACTACTAGGTACCGCTATTAGGCGAAATTTTAGACAATGTTTCCCATACTTACATACAAATGTAGGTGTACCTAATGCATTAAAGAGGTGTATCTGGAATAAAATAGGAATGTTCATTATTAGTAACAAATTATAATGATCCGAATTCTGCACCATTACAGTTTACAAACTACATATCTATCTTGATGAAGCACATTTCCCCATATTAGAAGCCTAAACCAGTACCCTAATTGCGTAACACACTATCAATCACAATCTGTATAATTTTTAAGGATATTGCTAATCCATTGCTTCATATATTCGAAAAATTTGTCTGCTCAACAACGTCAATAACGCAATGAATGTTGTTGAACTGTCAAAATGAAAACCATTGCTACTGTGTGTTACACAATTATCCGGCTGGTCAAGCCTAGCCATGAAAACCTAGTAGGTGTACTCGTAGGTGCCTCCTAAAAATAATCTAATACACCAACATCCTATTAACATTATTAGTGTAATATTTCCGTCTTCGGATATGGATTTATGAACGGATATAATGTTTTTATTACAATTACTTTCAGAACAATCTTTGCTCGTAAATATAACAGTATTTTATTTGTGTTTTTTATTACTTTTGTATGAAAATAGCAATAATATTGACCATGGGCATTCGAATTACATCTCGCGAATCGGATAGATTCATTTTTCGCAGAAAACACGATTGGATTTTAGGTAAACAATAGTTTTTCGATGCTGAAAAAAGGTTGTAAAAGCTTTTTATGTTGAAAGCTTTATACTAGGTACTAAATAAAACTACTAGCAACTGAAAACGATGAATTCATCTGTATTGTGGATTGGCGATTTGCTTGTGTATTTCACCTGCGTTGTTTATAGAACACAGATGAAATGGAACGAATGTGTGGAATGAAAAACATTATGCATTTTAAGGCCACGACGCAATCTTTGTGATTGAATGAATACTCTGTAATTTGTTCAAAGAAAATTTTCTGTGACAGACATACATACACCAGAATGAAATGACCACCATGATGAAAATTCTTTTGTATTCTTTATTTTGACACAAAACTCTAACATAATTAAGTATTTAAATACACCTCAATATTTTTAAAGAATAATAATATTAGTACCCGCTTTTAAAAGGCACGTTTATATCAATCCAGAGACGGCGACGACGATACCGCACCGTCCCTGCAAATCAATATCCCCCAGAAAGATTTCCTCATCAATCTCTTGTTACTGGTAATACTTTAATGTTCTAAATCTAAGCTGGTTTAGGTGCTAATGGACCTTCAGACACGCCCCGCCTCGTTACAAACGGTAATGGCCGCTCTTTTATATGAGTTTTGTTTTGTGGCCCAAAACAATGCTGTTCTACCACGTAATGTGCTGCTTAATGACCAAGTGTTTATGTACTTACATTAATAATTTTATTGTGACCTTTACGTTGTTAAGTATTATAAAAAAAACATTTGAGTGTGTGACTTGCTTTATCGTAACATAATCGCCTACGAGATGACAGATTTTGTATTAAAATTAGCTAGCATGACCACTCAAGAAAAACTCTTCAAATACCTGATTATACCTGATATTTCTGGAAGACAATAATAGGTAATCAGCTCCTTGATAAAAGTTAAACAACAGAAATTAATTACGGAACTAGTTTCGTAATTAATTTCTGTTACAATGTTACTGTTTCTGTTGTTGTTGTTTTTGTTTTGTGTTTCATTTATTACTTGTTTCTATAAACAAGTATCAAGGCTCTCACAGACAGGCGCGACGCGACAGCGCTACACAAAGGCGCCGCTCGTCGCGCGACAGGCGGGGCCTATGTGTCGGCCGTCGCGTCGCGCCAGTGTGTACGAGCCTTAACCCTTGAAAAGCTTGTTCCTAAAGCACTTTGTTTTTTTCTATCATATACCTACCTATTGGTCAACAAGTAGCCAATTTAATATTGTTAACATACATAAATAATGATAAACCGACACAGAAGCTAGCAAACATAAAAACCAGCCCAGCATCCCCGATTCCCGTCCTTGGACAAAAACAACACAAGATTTTTCAATTTGGCAAAGAAGGTAGCCTCTAGAGGATTGTGTGGGTTTTAGCTTGGGGTATAACGGTATCGCTAGGTATAATCCTCGGCATCGGTAGGATTACAGACTCAGAATCCGTCTAGTGCCGTACAGAGCGTCAATACCTAGCGGGATGATTAATAGCATACCGATAATCCCTCGGGTTCCTGATATCGTTTTGCTCAACGCTCCGAATCGTCGATCGTTTTCCTCATCGCGGTACTAGAGTGACCACAAACTCCACAGACATGGACTATGACCTCCTCACTCAATTGAGGCCACCTCGGAGCCTGTCGCATTAATTGTTTCATATGTTAATTCAATAGCTCATTTGTATTCATATCTAGTTTCACTTTCTTTTTTGGAATAACCAATTAAGCCATTTGTAAACGTTTTGTGATCCTATCTGCCTGAACATGAATAAACGTCTCAGTATATTTATTAACTAAGATTAGGTTCACTATACAATCTCTTTTTAGGGCCTTGGTTTGGTAAAAGCGATTGCTTTGTCAACCTTTTGTTCTAAATTCGTCGATCAGCACTATAGAGTGTGATCTCGGCACTGCCGCACCAATTAGTCTCTTGTCAGCGGCTCTTTGAATCATTCACTGAGTTGATTCTCGCTGACATTACTATCCATCTCTATTTTAAACTGGAATTTAATAGATTGGGTGAAAATCCTTCCTACCTGTCTGAAACGAAGTTTTGGAACGCTAATTTCTTCGCGTTCGTTATTCATGACTGAGAAACGAGGCGAATTTAATAAGGCACAAACAAATTCTTCGTCGTAATTAAATTGATGAAGTGCGTGACGGTGGTATCAAATTCATAATTTGGAAGGGAAATTTTTCATCACCCCGCAGCGTTATGCCAAATTGAATCGAGAGCCACGGTATCCGGATGGCCCGACGACACCCGACTCCCGACGATGTTGTTTCTCCCATTTCTCCCGACGACGCATTTTAAATACCTTCCGTTTTGGGACATTGTCACAATTCGCTTCACGAACATTGGGGATGTCTAAACGTAGTATGAATTACAATGAACTTTGTTATTTCTATCACTGAGATTGTATGCTGCTGCTGCTTGATAATTTGAATTAATCCAATTTAAGCGATTGTTAGTGGTCAAGTTTCGCTAAGCTGTTGATCTAATTGCTAGCTATTTTCAATATTAGTCTACGGGTTTTGGTTTCATAAATTTTTCATTCAACTATTTTATTCTCGTCTACTATTACATGGGACTTAAACATAACTGTCGAAATATATGTAGGTACTATAGGTACACCTCTGCCCAACTCTTCTGCGACTACAGGATTGATGGTATGTTATGTTAATTATCCTCGCGGTGACTTCATTCAGGATAGAATTAGACCAAAACTTCACCTACCAAAATACACCTCCAGTTTTATATGAAAACTATAATAACTCCGAGTGGAAAACTATACCGTCCGCTGCTTCATTTAATGCATGAACTACCAAATAACTGCTGCACGTGTTCACGACGTATAAAACTCCTGTAAACAGTATTTCCTTGCCAAGTTTTCGTAAGCTCTATAAAATGTATGTTGTGCACGTTTAGAACTTCGTGTCATAAACGTCGGTGTGCACCCAGCATCTCAATCAAACGTGTCTGAGTGGCCGGAATTTGGGAACTGTTTCCACTCAGCCGGTATTAGATTGAGGACGAAGGTCTGTCAATTTCTCGACAGGTACACGGACTGCGAACTATGGACTGCGACCGTCCATCGAAACGTAATTTACTTACTTTTAACTGCCTATAAACCGTTTCTTCTTTTTCTCCCCTTTCTGCTATTCATCTGTTTACTTCACGCGTCAGATATCGATTACAGAGCTTATTATCATAATGCTTCTGACGTCATTCTTTTTTTTCCGTCACGGGTGGAGAATTATACGATTATGTATTATTAAAAGTTATAACTCCATAAAGTACTGCAGTTTTGAAGAAATTGTGAAGTCTCCAGCATGCCCTCCACTTAGAAAGTTCTATCTCATTACTAACTTTTCACAACGTAAACAGACAATTCATATTCTGTAACCGTGATTTTGTGAACATAATAAATCTTTTGGACACATCTGGTTCTGTTCATTCAACAGCCGGGCTATGCTTGTAAATTCGTACAAAAACCAGCCACGGGGGCCGAGCGTACATCCCTAAAAGATCCCAATAGAACGCAACCCCCGGGTTCGATTTGAAAGGCATCGAAGGTATACCTTTTTTTCGTTGTCATCTACGCCCACAAAGACAGCTAATATAAAAGATTCTACCTGAACCACTCGAGCGTACACGTTACCTTAATAAAATGCTAGCAAAATGATATGGGTAGACAAGGTTCTCAATGTTATTACTATTAGGAGAATTATTAACGTTGTTTATATATGTTACACCGTGTTTCTTTTACTTATTATTTTCCCTGGTAGAAATGTCAATGATCTGTTTTAAATATTACATACCTGTAACCCCAAAAGGTATGGTTTCATATCTTTGAATTTTACAAATGAATGGCCTCTTCTCCATGTTTTGCGAGATAGTGGATATTATTATGGATATTATCTTAGTGCTGTTACACGAATCACAAACCATACTTTATCTTCAAACTTCAGTAACTGCATACGATTTGTTTATGTGGTCCTATCTATCGATACAATACCACAAGACAAGCCGAGATAAACTCGTAAAGCCAACGAGATGTTTGTAAAATGTATCCCCAGTGATACCAGCGCGGTGAATGGAGCAGAAAACAAATATTCCTACAAATAGCGAATATCTCCCGTAAGAAATTCAAATGCTTTTCACCCTTCCAATGGAAATTGACGTGAATGAATAATAGAACCAGTCCCATACTAAATTCGATACAATATTCTAGCTACCAACCAGGTAGGTACGTGTTTGAGGTTAAATTTTCAATTTGCATAAACATTTTATCATTAGAGTTAATGGCATCGGTTGATGCTAATTTGGATATCGTCCAATCATCGCTGTCAGTGAATGTAACTGTATTATCTGGCCTATCGATTGGCGGGGATCAAGCTGCACTCATGCGATATGAGTTAATAAAGAACGTATATTGCAGTATACAATTGCTATTATCATGAGGCATTAGGTAGGTAGGTCTAACCGATGCTTGCATGATTAAGTAAAAAAGATAAACGTTCATTTATAAGTAATCATGTCGGTGTCGTGTAAAAGTGGAATGAAACAAAAATTTATTAATAATAATAAATATAAAATAATAATATATATTAATTATTTTTTTTATTTATTAATTAAGCGTCTGATATCAGCTTTAAGGTGTTAGGGCCCGAACACACGTACCACAACCACACCACAACGACAACACGTGGACGGGCGCTAATTTGTATGAAAATTTGTCGTTTATGTTAATAAACGATTTCAACAGCCAAATGGGGTCCTTGTGAATATTTGGCCGTCAAAATCAAAATCAAAAGTCATTTATTCAAATTAGGCTGAGAATCAGCACTTTTCGAACGTCAATATTACATAATACAGTCCCCCAAACCGCCCGCCCTTCACCACTTCCTAGTGCTTTAGCTGGGAGAAGAAGTGGCGCAACAAACTCCCCAGCAGCACAGCTGTCTGTTCAGTTAGAAACAATCAACCGTATGGGCGATACCGACCACATTAAGGCCACATCGCAGCCACAACGTAACCACCAGCGAGCCCGCGCGCTAGCGGCCGGCCACATCGCAAACACTACGATCTGTCTCTCTGCAATCACTAGCCACAACATAATCACATCGCAACTACTAGCGACACGCAACCTCAACGCAATTGCAAGAAGCTGCGCGACATTATTCACACGTAACCACGGCTTACCCACATTTTGTCGCTGCGATGTGGTGAGGTTGTGGTACGTTTGAACGGGCCCTTAGAGAAGTGGGAGTGAATAGTCATCTGTTTACACTATATACAAGCTGTTCAAAGTCAACTGTAGACGTATGATTAAGAAGCAACAGATTAACCATACATTTTGTCCAAAAGTGATTTTGCCACACGGCACGCCAAATGAAGAGGTAAACAGTCGTGTATGTAAACATCCTGTGACTAATTGTGCGCGAACCCCAAGTCGAGACGAAACAGATGTGCTAGCTACATCCATCTAGTCTGTTTACAAGATATTTTACTCAACTTAGTTACCGACGTGCGTTCGGGAAACGAGACTGACGGTATTCTTGCTTTCGTGGAATAAAACTAGATTAACGTTTGTTTCTATCTTCGTATTACGTGGAAAATGTATTGTGATATTTTATAAGACGGAAAATACTACAGCATTAAATTACTATAGGAACGTATAGGTACCTAGCTAGGACGCTGGAGCTTAAAGGCTCCCACAGACAGGCGCGACGCGACAGCGCTACACAAAGGCGCCGCTCGTCGCGCGACACGCGGTGCCTTTGTGTCGGGCGTCGCGTCGCGCCAGTATGCACGAGCCTTAAAGGTCTTTATCTACTTTTTCTTCTATGGACTGCTATCCTACAATGCGATACGCATAAACAACGTACTGAATATTTAATTAACTGGTTAAGCAAAAAAGGGCAAAAGGGCAATTCGTTTAATTTATAATTTAAGTCCCAGACACTCCCTTAGAGACTTTAAAGAGATTATAATATAATGACTGTGCCTTCTCAGTATATTTATGAAAATCTTTTGTATGCACATACAAATATTATTCTGATACAGTAATATCCATAATATAAATACTAGGAACAAACACAAATTTGTTGTTCCTACAGCCAGGCTCAAGAAAATAGGCGGCTCCTTTAGATGCCAATGTATACTTTTTTATAATAAACTTCCTAGCCACATTCAAGAACTAAGCCTTAATAAATTCAAATCTTTTATAAAGAGGAAACTATGCCAGAAAGCCTATTATACTATCACAGACTATATTGAGAACAAAAAGGCTTGGGATTAAGCTGTTCCAATAAATTTATTTTGGTAAATATTTTTACTTGATTTTTTTTCTATGTACGTTTTTACATAAATAAAATGAATATTATACTGTAATAATATCATACTGTATAAAGTATTATATTATTTTAATTATTGTGAATGTGAGGATTAGGTGGGTCACTGGTTTTTGTTTTTTTTCTCTGTTTTAATCATGGTCTGGCAGTTTGAGTAGTTTATGCGGCCTACCCAAATGTCCTTTTTTTGGTATTGTTCGTCGAATCGTTGAGCTCGTTAAGTTCTGAGTTGAGCTGCACGATTACTGACAAATGCGTGCTCTGACTAGACAGTTCCACTCAATCTGTGTGGTTCTTTCTTCAAAATACCATTTCAGACATCAACCTACATGGTCTTCACATGATCTAACCAAGATTGCGTCTGGACTTAAAAAAAAGACCTCTGAGTTTGTTTTGACCTTTTTTCTCAGAGTAGTCAGATAGGAAACGCCGACCTCATCTAGTTTTAAAAATATGATTGACGTGTAAAAGTGTTTGTACAAACCTACTTACAGAAATAAAATCATTTATTCATTTATCAAAAATTTCTGCAAACAAACAAAATTAAAATGAATACGTTTTCTGTCGTTTCCTAATAAGCGTCATGCCTTTCAATCCTTTCAATTACCGGCAACTTTACGAAATTCCAAAACATGATAACCTGTATAATTAAAAACAAAACAACTGAAACATGAAATAGGTATGTAAGTATTAAAATACAAGCTGACACTTAAAAATCAACATTGTGAAAAGACCTCTAAATTGAGAATTTTGACATGTGTCACCCCAGCACACATCCACTGAGGGTTTTGGGTGGATTTGGCCAAATAGGCACACGGCCCGCACGTGATTTAGCCAGGCTTTGTATTTTTATTTAGGTACGACCCGACGTAAAAGCTAAAAAAGGTTACAATATTCGCACCGCGAAAATATTTTTTTTTTGTTATTAATTTGTCACCGTCTGGCAGTTTTTTCTTTTTATATACATGTTGCCTACACTTAGGTTACTACAGAATTAATTGATGATAATAACATTTTATTTACTGCGAAAAATTGCAGCGACAGAAAACTTAGTAAAAACCGGTTAAGTGCGAGTCGGACTAGCACATGACGGTTCCGTACCACCGTACAATATAAAAATTACCTACACATTGTTTCATTTTTAACTTTATTTTATTTTTATTATTTGTTGTTATAGCGGCAATAGAAATACACACTCAGTGAAAATATCAACTGTCTACCTATTACAATTTATAAGATACAGCCCGCTGACAGACAGACGGACGAACAGCGGAGGCTTAGTAATAGGGTTCTGTTGGCACCCTTTGGATACGGAACCCTAAAAAGTAAAAACGTATAAAGATAATTAACGTCATTTATTTGTTCATCTTTATAAGTTTTTACATAAGACAGACTACCAACGTAGAGTTCGAAGACCTCGCAAAGAATAAGGGAATAAAACATAAGCGCACCAAGATGATGGCATGTCATGTCACGCACCTATTATCGTGTATATCACAAAATGTTCGCACTGTACCCGTCATTGCGTACCTTAGCTATCATTTTTCACGTCCTAATCCGTACAGGGATCGTCAAAGGGAGCGCTTATCGTGGCCCCAATTTATTTTCGAGGGATTGCCACGTAAACCTTGTCATAGACGTCTCATACTGTCGTATTTTCTTTGAATTACACGGTGATCGTCAGCAACCACAATAAAAATGTGGTTGTTATGAGTAAATATTTACTGAGAAAGCAAAACAAAGAGAAGCATTAATCACGGTGATGGGTCATGACTTAATGATAGCTGTCGGAACATAGCGGCCATGTTATGTAGGTAGGTACAGATATTTGCCTCCCGTTCACGAATCGAAATTTAACTGAGTTATTGGAAAAAAACGAATTTCTGAGTAGTACAACTGAAGAGCTTTGGCTCTGCAGTCTCGACAAATACAACGACAAAAATCGGTCGTTAAGTCTAATCGATGTCAAATTTCTTTAATAGATTTGCAACCATAAGCTTTCAAAATAAAGTTGAAAATCTATTAAAGGAATTTGACAATGATACGACTTAGCGACCGATTTTTGCCGCTGTCTAATGTCGAGACTGCAGGGGCTGGGATATCTTGTTTGCTAAAAGGCTGCAACTGAATCGTGTAGTCGTCGTTACCCATTTAGTAAGTCACTATGTACCTAGACATATACAGGTTGTAAAAACTTTTTTACAGAAATCAACCGACTTCCAAAAAAAACACAAAAAAACCTGAAAAGTAAGTTAATTTCGGAAGTCGGTGTCTTTGGTTGTGTATTTTCGTTTTTGGCCACCGACATCCGAAATTAAAGTTATTTGTCAAGGTTTTTAGTGTTTTTTTTTTTTTGAAGGCGGTTGTTTTTTTTTGTAAAAAAGTTTTTATATTTCCCTCTTTAGTTGTGGTACCTACCCCACACACATTTGTAAACCACTACTTGATATGTAAATAACCGTGACAGGAAATTATTAAAACATCATCAATATAAAGTAAGTGGAAAAAATACGGAGTATTAAAGATAACTCAAAAACTACTAATCAGAACTTGATCAAATTTAAATGGGACCACATGTGAAGCACCAGATTTCAAATAAAAAAACAATCATCCAAATCGGTCCACCCAGAAAAAAGTTCTGAGCTAATACACATTAAAAATAAAATACAGGCGAATTGAGAACCTCCTCCTTTTTTTGAAGTCGGTTAAAAAGACCTATCACATAGCCGTCAACTACGCATTCTGTACATCAAACTAAGTAAAATTGCACAAAAATAATTGCTGGGAAACGAATTTTAGTTTTGGTGTGAAAAATCTCTGTTTATGGTAGTGCGCATCATAACGCACGCAAATCATTGTGCTTATGGGTCCATGCAACGGTACAGGGGTAGTTGGGGTATTTAAAGTTGTGTTATAACATTAACAAAACTTGTTTCCGTAAAAAAACGTCAGTAGAAGTTGGAATTTTGACTTCAATATCTCCGTAACCAGAAGGGTCCCAGGTATGGTATAGTAAAAACAAAAAAATGGGGGAGTGTAGAAGTACCTCTCGGCTTCGTTAAGTGTCTTTTACACCCGTTATACATTAAGTAATGGTCTTTGTTCCGTCATAAGTTTTGAGGCAATAAAGTGTTAAGCACTAATTAGCGTTTGAACATCATAATGCTAAAAGTTTCTAAGCAAAAGTCTAGACTGCTTTAGACAAACGTTAATGTATAAATACTTCCACAAGGAAATGTATTCCGAGCATCTTAAAAAGTCTTCTTCCTCTACGTCTTAGCTTTCAGCTAAATAAACGCTTTCAATTCACTTTCCGACATTTATGAACAATAACAAAGTTAGTGCCACATTCTAACAAATATTATTACTGTTCGATATACGAGAATAAAGCGAATAGGGTACAATAAAACTAGTGGCCTATTATAAAATAATAAATAAACTCTCTGGAGCGGAACGTGTAGCAATGAAATCATAAATAACAGTTCATTGTTCTCCAGATATTTGTTTTACATGAACTATCGATTTGTATCGTAAAATGTACCGTTGCATCGAAAAAGCTGCTAATTTTTGTGCTGTAAAATTAACATGTTGTGTACCTAAACCATGCTTTGTTTATTAAATGTGTGTAGTACAACAAGGCAGGTGCAATAAAACACAACAGTGTACGAAAACTATATACATAGATGACAAACAGATTTATCTCCAATCTAATCCATTAGGGTTTCTTGAAACTCGAAAAAGATAACAATACTAGACTAGATTTTATCCAGCTGTAAATCGAATAGTTTCGCACAAAACCACACCAGCAAATCGAGAATGCAGATCTGCACATCCTTAAGCAACCTAGGAAATAGCTGGATCAATTAAGGTGCTTTTACATCCAGTAGCGACAACGCAAATGACTCGTTGCTAATAGTGCGAACACGCGTGTGAACGGAGCGTCCAAGTCGTGATCTTACGCTTCCTCTTCCTCGTATGTACCCACTATCACAACTTGAACAAAAAGTTTTCTTTAGGGATTATGTACTTTATTGAAGGCCGTGTGAACTAGTGTTTTATGTTCGTTAAAGCCTCGAACATTGTTGTTGACATAGGGCTGAGATGTCGGTATCGACTCAACTCAACTCAAAGCATTTGTTTCAAATAAACCAATTACAGGCTCTTTTAAATTATCAAGGGGTCAGTCAGAAAGATGAAGCTAGCTTATTGCCCACTCCAAAGAGTTAGTAGGTACCTATGGAGAAGAACGGGCAAGAAACTCCACGGACACTCTTTTGAATACATCATTCATGTTGAAATTATGCATGTGAGAACGATGCAGAACGTTAAAAGCGTCCATAATAAAAATATAAAAAAACAATTCAAATATTAAATTAAATTAAAAATAAGCCGTGGCAGCTAAGATTTGACCAGTCCCTACTGACGACGCCCGTTCACGAACATGACGCATGGATTAGTACTATTCAGCTCAACCATTTTGAAGGGAGCTAAATGATCCAACACATGCGCCACCGTCAGCGAGACATTAAAGTGAGCATGACATACTCTCAGCCGCCAGGGCACATTCAAGACAATGAAAGACGTACCCAGTAAATGGTAGCTTCATACTATGTACATAGTACTCACACCTGTGCATACAATACTAAGAGATTGAATTTAGATAGTTTTTAATATCTTCAGCAGCTCCAACAGTATTTTCAAATGCTAATCAATTAGTTTATGCGTCCTTGTGGAGCAGGACTATCGTTGAGCCAAGAATTTTTATCAGCAATGTAATCCCCCAACTTATAATATGCTTGGCTGCATAGTGTGCATTTTATACAAGATTTATATTTCGTTTCATTCAGGTTGAAGTATGTGCGGAGGTCAGTTCCCTGAGAGAGTGGCGCCTGCGGAGGCCATATACGGTTCTGATGGCTCTTTTATGCAGAATAAGAATAGACTCGGTGTCTGCAGAATACTATGAAAGCGACTAAAATAGACTTATAGCCTCGCGGAACCTACATAAGTAAATTGACGGATTTTTCTCACAGCATATGCCGCTGAACTTAGTCGTCCTGCAAGGGATGTTAAATGAGGATCTCATTGAAGCCTTGAGTCGAGCGTGATCCCCAGGAAAATACGTTTATCGACAACTTCTAGTTTCTCTTGTATCAATACTATCTCACAATTATCGTATGCACTTAGTTTTTTTTCCATTTAATACTTAACTATTAGCAGTGAAAATTTTTTAGATCAGCAGTAGGGCTTTATTTACGTCGTCAAGATTTGTAGATATTAATTTTAAAAACTAAGGAAGTATTGTCAATAAATACCTCCATTTGTGGTTGGGTTTTTAACAAATGGGGTGGATATAAATATTGAAGCCACGACAGATAATTTGCGATTTTTTACTAGTTGCAAGTTTTACTAGAACAACTTCCACTACTGAGTCAAATAAGGAGTAGTTTTGATAATTTGGGGGCCGTAAACGTACACTCATGCTTATCTAGCTCAACACAAGACAGTTCAATTTTATGTTCAACCGACAGACCAACTGTATCTTTACGAGTCTTAGATTTTATAGAACTTTGAACTAAGATTAGTGAACCCCACGCAGCAAAGATTTTCGGTGAAAATAACTGCCCACACTATAATTTTCATAATTCATTAGCATTAACCGCATTTGTTACCAATTTATAAATATTATGTTTATATACATTTTGAACTAGGTATAGTGTATTTATTTTATTTCTTATATTTTTGTTTATTTTTAATTTTCGTTTGCTGCACTGGTTGACGTCATCACGTCAACGCCGGCTATCGCTGAAAACCAGGGCTGGGCTCTGTCTCGCATAGGGTCGTAGCATTACGCTGAGCGATTTCCGTTTAGCGTGAATGTGACGCATATTTTCCCCCAACTCGTTCTTTTTTGTGTATGTATGTTTTTTGTTTGAGCCATGTTTACCGCAAATAAACGTATTTTCTTTCTTTCTTTCTCTCTTTCATTTCATAATCTTTCAACTAATGTTCAGTTAAACAAATAATTTCAAACATAGTTTTTCTAAAAGTGACGTTGCAATTTTGTCCAAAATCTTAATACTTTCTCCGAATAGCCATATTAATTATATTTTCGTAGTGTTACACTGCTAATATCTACTTCTACTGTTAAACTAATCGAAACCACTGAGAAACATCATGCTGTGTGTAATCTACATAGGGAACTAGTTATTATTACATACTAGTTATTGATACATAACAGCTATCTATGTACTACATTATTGGATCCAATAAACAAGGATACCTAATTATACCGAGCTAAATCCAACCCCTAACTGTTTCCAAATGATTACCTATTCAATAATCTCGCTTAATAAGCGGTAATAATATTATACGTGTATATTTGCAATTTGATGTTACACCGGGTGTTCAATCGCTCATCACTCATTTTAACAACCTACACACTTAATATCCCCTCGGGTTTAATTAGCCAGTAATAAAACGCGATCGTTTTCTATAAAATATGGAACGTTTCATCGTGTTAAAATATTAAGCACTTTTCTCATTAATATCGGCGTCAATGAAACGAAAAGTTTCATAAACGCAAAGCTTCCTTTCAGTTTTAAAGCATTTTAGTTCTATACATCTATGAATTTTAACGACAGCCGCTTTTTAAATAACCATTTATTGGATCCGTAACACTGTGCAAATGTGGATAGCGTATTGTTAGTTTTTACTGTTGTTTTTTTTCTGCACTCGCCTGCCTTTCGTTGGCTATGGTTCGAAATGTGTTTATGTAGTAAAAAATAACAAATGATGCTTTAAATATTTGCTGCCATCTGCAGCACAATTTTGCAATCGTGAGTAAAATCGAATTTTGTATAAAGAAGTACGCCGACAATCCGCCATACAAAAGTCAACCACACACAGCTACGATGTGTAAACTAGATCAGAGCTCATCTGTCGAGAATTCGAGATAGTGGAGTACCCTATCTGTTCCGCCGGTGCTAGGTTTTCACAAAGGGACCATTCTCGGTAATTCCATTGAATATCATCGGCGATGCGATGCACGGAGCCACGGACCCAGTACACGTGTAATCGGTAAGTCGATGCCTACTTTGTTGTTGGTATTTGCTATGTGTGAGTAAAGCAAGTGAAACGCAATAGCTACATGAATAGGTGTGGACTAGGGCTGTGTCTGTGTGAGTTATATAGGCTTGATCACGAAGGTTTGATGGATTTTTTGTTCAGTGTTAAAAAAGCGATATCTTTAACGATAGATGGTTTGTGAAACTTAGTTTTTGTGTATTTAGTGAGTGATTTAAGCGTTGTGAGAACACTATTTTATGGTAGTGATGATAATTTAAATAATCCAAGATTTAATAATAGGTATTGTCACTCTTCCCAAAGGCAACGAATCAAGCCTCATTTCTCAAAAAAACTCGTGTCAAAGCAGCAAAACTGAATAATAAACTATTTGAAAACCACCAGATGACCCACTAAAACAGTTATCTACTACAATGCAAACTGAAAAACAGACAGGTCCTAACCTGCAATCATTTATTTGCCTAAAAGCTTACCAGATAGACTAGCAGAGTGTTGCAATATCGACGTCGAATCAAATGTCAAATAGCTGGCGGCAGGGTGCGATATGTTTGAGCTAGGCACGCTTGGTGGGGCACCCGGTACACCGCACCCAGTCACCCACAGGATGTGGGCCGGGAATGACAGACGTCGCGATAGCCGGCCGAGCGTAGTACGGGTTGCAGTATGTAGCTGTAGGATTGCCAGAAGTGATAGGAATGGTGTTGGGTAATGTCAATGTATCGAATAAACGGGTCGTTTTCGCCAAAATATTGGTTGCCTCTGTCAGAATCGTTCAGAGAAGTTGCTACAAGTTATGAGCGTAGTTGCAAAAAGGTCCAGACGATCATCAATAGCTTAGGTCTTGAATGTTAGATAGGTATGTAACAGTTTCTACCAACTAAGTAGATGCCAACTCACACTATCTTTCAGATTGAAACTTCTTTCTATAGAAAAAGATTTCGTCTAAAGTTTTCTAAAAAACAAAAACCAACATACCTTTTCCAGCACAATTTATGCCAGAGATGATTAGGCTTCATACGTTTCAAGTTTGATGGAGCGTGGCACATCCAGTCTGGCTTGCCGAGGGGCCACGGTTGTTTGTTCACAAAATTGCTATTTTTATGGCACGCAAGGCGATCATATTGTTGCATTACTTGCTTGACGTCCCGCGTCGTGTCACGTCATACTGTAAATACGTGAGTGATATTTGCTCCGCGGAGACATGATGCGATTTTATTTGGATAGTTACCAAGCTTTTAATTATTTTCTGGGGTTAATCATAAAAAAATTGTAGCACGCTACGCTTCGATGAAGACATCCAATTACTTACTATTTCTTATCTTAAAACCAACTTAGGTATAGGGTATTCAGCCTGGGTCATAATAATCTTGTGGGGGGTTTTAAAAAAGGTAAAAAGGTTAAAGTTACTTTTCTTCAATATTATTGAAACCAGTTCAGGGAGTAGCTTAGTTATACTTTAGTATACACAAGTGAAGTTACATGTTTCTTTCAAATAAATGTTACGGATATTTTGACTAGCGAGTTAATTGCGCATGTTGCTTCTATTACAAGCACTACTCGACACTGATGATCATCACAGTTTCCCCGCAATTCGTCTTACTTAATCCGCGGACAGCAAAAGTTGTTCTGTAGTAGGTAGGAAACAACTTTAAAAAAAAATCAACACTGTTTTTCAAACGCCCACTTACCCGTTCAATCAAGAAATCTCTTCGAATCTATCCCGGTTCGTCACGCATCACTGCCGAATCTTTGTTATCGTAATTGCCCTCCGTGACGACTCATAGCCGTGTTATATGGAGAGGCTATTAAACTGTCAATGCCAGAGGGTCATAATCCGGAGTACGCACCGCAATATGGGCAACATAAATCAGCTAATTAACCCTCCTAGCCCTTATTAACGACATAAATTTTGCGCTCCGAAGCACACCACTCGAGACGAGATGCGGGTTTATATGCGCATAACACACTCAGCGCCATGTCTGCCGGTGGAATTATGTCAGTAAGTGTTCGAGGCCTAATGTGGCTTAAGTACAAGACAATGTTAATCTGCGTTGTCCGTACAGTTACTGCGTAACTTGATGTAATCTTGAAAACGTGAGACAATAATCTGCGCAGGTACCTAGTTGACTTAATGAGTCTTTCGTCCTTTGATACTAAAACGGCATAAAACTATTAAATCGCGGAACGCATAATATCTCACTACGTCCGCACTAATGTAATGGGAAGTCAGGTCAATTGTTATGAGAGCGTATATTAAAAAGCAGTCACTGCATAGTGTATTGTGAGTTGTGATTGCGACATTTCAAAACCGTAACAACATTTTCCGACGCACATAAAGGTTGTAAAAATGATAAAACTCCGCACATAATTACAGTATGTACCTATACCTATTACAGCTAGTATTCCCGTATCGCGTGGCGAGGGCTATTACAACGGACATAAACTAGTGAGTCATCTCTTCCCCGCTTATCGAGCCGATCTCCGGCACACATGGCGTCATTTGATGCACTTTATTGTATTGCCATGTACAACCTATCTCATCTGGCACGCGAACTTTTACATTTCATCCCACTACTGCGATGTTATCGGGCGGATAAACGACTTCGATAGGAAAATGAGCTTGAATTATACCATAATTTATTATAGTACATCCGTGAGCTTCAATAAAAACTCGGATGCTATGAAAGGTCTTATCCAGCGAAGTAGAAATGGAAAACTTGTTTTTCATCGAACTCTGCGGCGAGGTCGACGATGACTAGTCGAATTAAAAAAAAAAAACAGAAGAGAACCGCACGAGCAACGGAATGGATGTTATTGTAGCAATAGTAATTTATCAAAATGTCCGTGGTCCGCACCGCCCGACAACTATCGCACCGCTTGCTTTATACGAAATTTAACCAATGAGAGCGTTCCAGTCTTATTGCTTTAACACTTGAGAGACGGATCTATTAGGACCATTGCACGGCACTGGAAAAGATAGAATGTTTTGCCTTTGACAGCTCGGCTTTCCATTCTTAAGTAAGTGAAATCACGCCGACTGAATACTGATGTTGGCTTTTCGTGGGCTTCTGTTGGCCCCGATTGTTTTTGTTATATAGAAATTAATGCCTATTTGACTACGGATCAATAGGAGTCAGGAATGCTTAATGTATGAACGGGTTCAAAACTTCGTTTGTGAAGCGTGACAGAGATAAAAGTGAACTTTTATCTGTATGTGCGTCGCTATTAGCTATTAACATTATAAGAACCCTCTTCCTTTAGGGGTCAGACGATGTGGGGTCGACAAACTCGTGTGCATTCAGCTGTGATCGCTCTCAATGGCGGTCGTTAATATGAACGAACGCACAAAAGATGGATTTAGAGTTGATGCGAAGTCATTATGTAAAGATGGACATGCATTCAAAAGTATTACCATAAGCAAATTAAGTAGCCGCTTAGATAGCAGAGCACGAATGTAGGGGAAGAGCTCTGAATTAATTTAGGATGTCGATTTTCTGTGCGTGCTTTAAAAAAAAGTAAAAAGAACGAAAAATGACAGCAAACATAAAAAGTCCATTAGCGTATAAAGGGCTGTGTAACCGTGTTCAAGCTAGGCCTAATTGGCGGAGGGACCACATTTGGCGTAGATACAGGAGTGCAATTTCCATACCTAACAGTCCTGCACAGCAGCTCAGCTCGACGACAGCCTGAAAGGAAAATATACAAAATACATTAAAAAAAACATAATACCTAATGACAGATTTTTTTATAAAAAAAAACAAAAACATAAAGTTACTTATTGTATCCCACCAATACCATGCCAAAGTTTTAATTAGATAATGCAAAGCCGTAACTTACTTATACATATAAAAAAACGATCCCTTGAAAACACTTTTCTAAATATGATGCATAATTTCAGCTTCTTGGTCGAAAGTTATAATAAAAAGACCAATCTAATTTCAGTAATGGGGACCTAGATAGTGAGTCGTCACTGGTTTAATGGTGGTTTAGAGTCAGTAAGCCTCATATCATGTGAGAACACGGCTGTTACCGCCATGCATAATGCAGGCGACGCGAGCCAGTTACCGCGTTCATGACGACCCGCACTATTTAGTGATGTTACCAGCTAATGAGAAACTAAACTAGGGTCTTTATTTAGATTTGGACAACCTTTGGCATAAATACACGAAATAAGGATGTTTCTATCGATATCTTCGAGAAATTGTTGAAGTCATTGACATTGCTGGCAAAGAACCAAGCTGAAGCAGTAGAGTGCTGGAAGTGCCAATCGAAGGCGCGATGTCTGTCGGAACAAAGGCGTCTCTCGAAAAAATACCACTTTTAGCCAATTTCACGAATTAGTAAACTTAGCTTTTTATGTCTTTTAGTCAGATGGACATAAATGGTCTGGAAATGGTACAAGTTAGAGCAGTAGGGACTAGCAGCAATATCTTATCATGGACAGGACCTGGTGCTGTCCAGATCCTGTCCATCAAACAAAAATTTAATATGACGATTTCACCAAATACGTTATATTTAACGTATACGTTTACGTTTTAATCTTCACATAAACTTCTAGATCGGTACTAGATAGTCTAGACAGACCCGAGGTGGCCCGCTAGAGGGCAATTGTGTCTAATTAGCGATGGAAATACGTAGCTAATCTTACGGAGAAATATAGTTACTCATTAAAATACAACTTGGAAACGCTGAAGTAGTTCGGCAAACTATAGTTTCCATTCAACCTAAAGCCAGGCTTTCCGCTTCCCCGAAACACCACTACTTAGTAGGAGCGTTACATTGTTTAGTACATTTCCGAAAATACGCTTGCACATCACTAGCTCTTACGTATAGCTACGTTTCTGTTGCCGGTTGCGTTAACTAGAAGATAAAGGCTGCACAAACGTTGAATGAGCAATAATAGGGTTATTTAGAAGCCGCAGCGGAACAGGCCTCGTAGTCCTCGTACAAGCCACAAGTCCGCAACAATATCACTGTATAAGTAGCTTACCCTCGGATTGTTTGTGTTTAATATTGCTTGCGTCTTTTGTTTTACTTAAGAAGTTGATAAGTATGCTTTTTTTTAGCCTTTACATAAATTTGACGTATTATTAAGGTATATATTCCCTTTTTAATATACTTGTACATATTATAGGACAAGTTTAATTGTATAAATTAAGATATAAATTGAATCAAGTCGACTCGCTTTGGATTTAACTTAGGTACTAAAACTGTCAAAAAGTTGACTTATTGAAGTTAAGTTGCCCATAATTCTTTGTTTGCTTAAACTTGGATAACTCTATAGACAGCAAAAGTGCTTTAGTTAATAAGAATTTTCCGTCAGCATAAAAAATTCGGTGGCATTATCGCTATTAAAAAGCTCGAAAAAGGGAATCAAGCACTTTCATGATTTTAATTATGAGAGTAACAATCAACGGTGGCTTCATAAAAAATATGTATTGCAGCCATGACAGATCACAGATAACCAGGTAAATTTTTTGGTTATGTTTTTTTTTTAACGGGGTTAACTTAAGGTTATTTTTATAACAGCCAAACTTTTTCAAAGATAAGCTTGTTTTTCTTAATCAATTCTTTAAAAAACAAATGGTATCGGGACGAAAAGGATGTCCTTCCTAATGACAGATATGGGGGTCTGTATTTATAATATTCTGGCATTTGCCTCTCCTTACTGTATTTATGAAACAAAATGAAGCCACAAAAAAGCCGAAATTTCAAATTAAAAAAAATTTTAAGATACGCCCACATAAAGTTCCACCGCACCGTCAAGATTTCATCATTAGTTCAGTATCTTAAAATTCAAAATGGCCATGCCATAAAACGGGAAATGTATTTTCTCAGCGAATGTTTTCCACTTTATTCGAACGTCACTTTTACAGCATACTTAACTTAAATTTAAAATTTTAGAAAGATTAAATGTCACCTCACCTTACTGCCATTACGAAAAACCAAGTTTCCCCGTAATTAATTTTTATGGCAACCGCTACGCATGTAAAAACACTTTTTCCATAAGAATTATGCGTCAGCTGCCCTGATTTTGTAACTTTTTAGCTGAAATAAATGGAAAGCTCGTAAAAAAGGATCTTATATGCACGGTGCTATTTAATGTGACTTTTTGCAGTACATAAAATATAAATGAGCGGTTTTGTTGTAAAAAGTTTATACGCCCTGACGTGGGTGGGGCTTCACGTTGTGAAGCTATCAGTACAATGGCATTCCCTCGCTTTCAGCTCAAATGGAACCCTTAAAATCTCTACTTGAATACCTATCATGCTAGTAATTTGAGTGGAGTGACTATTCAGTAATATCTCTTTATTCTGCCAATGCCAATTTTCCGATATTAAGCCATTGATTGCGTCATGTATTTATCATTGTTTTTTATCTTGCAAGATTTGGCATTCTGCGCAGCTGGTATGGCTACAACTGCTATCCGCAAAATCGTAATGGAAGTTTTGATACAGGATTAATAATTGTCAAACCAGTAGATAATGATAGTTAGCCGGTTGTCGAGTTTATTGTCCGTTAAGAAGTATTAGCTGTAAAACCGAATTATTCATGAGAACATCAAGTATCTTCCGTTCAACATCTGTGCTGACGATACCAATGAGGGTACATATTAATTAACTTTTTTTATTTCCAGATCAGGCAGAGGCGCGGCCTACGCCTGTTCCGAGGGTGAAGGGAACGCACCCAAGTCCTGTTGTGGCCGGCCCCCGCTCCGGCTCTGTGTGCTGTTCCTCGGCGTGGTTGGGGCCTGCTTGGTGGCCGCCGGTGCCGTGCTGGGGGCCCTCAGGCCCCACCCTCGAGCCCCGCTGACATTACTCCTACTCATGATAGGTAAGGTCTTTTACGTAGAAAATAAGGCAGAAGCCTAATAAGGTTCCCAAAAATAACATTACCTTGGTTTAAAAGAGTCAGTAGGTATATAGTTAGAGAGATTTAATGTACTCATCTTAAATCTTTCTTCAATCATCTTCATCCTGTAATCTCTACAGAATGAAGATGAGTAGGTATCCTAAGAAAATAAATTCCCTAAATAAACTCAATCCATCTAAATTAAGGACCAAAAGATCCGAAGGTTGCCTTAACAAGAACTGATTGCTCGGTGACAAAATCAATAAATTAGTTCACTTCCTATTACGTCTTTGCAGATTATAAAAATAACATTGCACCGTTATATTCGCTGATTTTAACGAAACCCTTTATTATCAGAGTCTTTGATCGTTTAACAGTTCTGAACTCATTTCATGCTAAAGCGTTTTTTTTCTTCATAGCTGATTAAAATTATCCGGTCCGATGAGCGAACCGACGAAACGAAAGCAGGCGATATTCATCCGTGCCTGCAGATGTGCATAAAATTTAATGTCCACGTTCTAATATTCATAAATATGACCGAAACGGTTTCACACGACCGACGTAACCGACGTAATTAACCGTGAAACAATCTGCGGTGGCTCATTTGTAATTCGCTATGCATATGACAATAACAAGTCTGGCCGAAATCTCATTACATCATTCACATCGCCGCTGGAGTTTTCAATTAAACTTCTAATGAGTTTTAGAGTGGAATTAATTGGATTTTCATTAGCGTTAGGGACAGATGATATTGTTACAGGGAACCGATCTATTGTTGTGCCGACAGGCCAATTTGTACGCGTCAGTCACCGCCATCGCGGCATCAGGGAAACTTCACGCATCTGTACTGTTTTAGCATAAGGCGCTTATCGACCGCCGCTGACTAAATTAATAGTGATACATCCTGTTGAAATTGGAACTCGTGGAAATAATTTAAAAAGTGCTGCATAAAATTCGAATTTCGAAGTTAAAATTAAGCGGGTAGCTTTTGTTTTCAATATTTTTTTATTTATTACAGGCTCTCTTTTTAAAACACCATAAAAGTGCGCTTTGTTTGGTTGTCTGTTCATTTAATAATCGATTTATGAAATGTCTATTCAATTTAAAATATTTTTTTATCTATTACAGGCTCTCTTTTTAAAACACCATAAAAGTGCGCCTTGTTTGATTGTCTGTTCATTTAATAATCGATTTATGAAATGTATATTCAATTTAAAAATTGCTTCTTCGTTAAGTCTGCTTTATTGTTCGTTAAAATTAATGAAACCCCACGTACAAAGTCAGTGGCGCACCGTGGATTACACCGGAACATATTGTTCGTGATCGCGAGCACGAAAGTAATTAACAACAGTTGCTGGAGCGTCAGTTGCTGTTATTATCTTTGGCTAATTTCTGACAGCTATAATGTGTTTAATATGTATTGTTAAGGTGACATCTGGTGCCCATTGATTGATAAGTTTTCAAAATATTTAGGAAAGTATCACGTGTTATTTTGTAAACAAACGATTTGGGACGGTATGAAATTAAAATTCCATTCAAGTTTTGTGTTACATACCTAGACGGTTGGTAGATATATGTCGATCTCGTAAATGCTTTACCATTTTTGTCAACAATTCCCGGTAAATTGGAACTTCACTAAGGGTGAAACTATATAACTGTCAAATGGACCAATAGACCTTGTCGTTTTATCACACGCAAGTGACGTTCAATCTTAGGCTGGTCACTCAATTATGAGGTCGATTAGACTGCGGTATATTATGGTCTTGATTCTTGTGCCATCAGCCGCCTCAGTTTTCAATATCAACGACCAACATTGGCCGTTGTGTATATGCAGCTCTTATGTACAATGGCCAAGGTAAGGTTGACGCTTGACGCATAATTTGCATAAGAATGCAGGTTCGGAAATTAGTGATAAACATTATTCGTCAATTATTAAAATATTTTATTTTTTCTGAAAATTGTCACATAAACTTAACAAACACTGAGTTAATGTTATCAGATCATGTCAAGGATTTAATCTTCAAACAATCAGCTATTAGGAAGTGGTTGAGGCAATTCCTGCCTACATTATGGGTACCTAAAATTTTTTAAATTACTTTGCCACAAAAAATCGTTGTAAATAAAATATATTTAGTCCACACGACACAGTTTTAAGTCTATCTATGCAAATTATTCAACGTTCATAATGCTAACGTGTCTAATAATAAAGGGTTTAAAAAGATACCTAACAAAGCTGAGAGTCACTTATATTCCCCATTATTGTTATCATTTTCTTCTACTGGACCATACCTGGGAACCTTCTGGTTACGGGGATAGTGAAGGTCAAAATTCCAACTTTTACTGACGTTTTTTTACGAAAACAAGTTTTTAATGTTATATAACACAACTTAAAATACCCCCACGACCCCTGTACCGTTGCATGCACCCATAAGCACAATGTTTTATGTGTGTTACATTGCGCACTACCACAAACAGCTTTCACACCAATAATAAAAGTCGTTTCACAGCAATTATTTTTGTGCGATGTTACTTAGTTTGATGTACAGAATCCTAGTTGACGGCTATGTGATGGGTCTTTTTACACCATGTATACAGTGAACTAATGTAGTACTAACAGCCAAATTTTAAACCCAGATAATGATTGACTCTAACGAAAGTATTGCACATCTGGAACTCATTACATGATTTATGGTTATGCGGCTCCTCAAAGGTCAACTGCACTTAAATCTAGATTTTCAATTCAATCATGTTGTAAAGGATCCAAATGCAGTATCATCAAGAATTAACTCAGAGAATTACATACACCTGCTTAGCATAGTGTACCCGCTGTGCTGGAAATTTTTGGTCAATGTTCCGCAGTACTTAGGTTGCTCAAGTGTCCATTGTGACAAGACTGGTAGTCCTACAAAAGTAGATATTAATGATGTTATTTGTTCCCAGGTATAGGAGTAGTGTTAGTAACGGCAGCGGGGCTGGCGTGGCGGCTAGGAGCGCGTGACGCCCCTTGCGCCTTGCTAGGACTGCGCCGTGCCTCTTGTCGGCGTCTCGTGCCTCGACTGCCCCCGAGCTACGCGCGACCGCACCACCCCTACGCGGCCATGCTCTACCCAGAGTTCCACTACAGGCCGCCACCCCCCACCTATCAAGCCTCAATGCAAGAATATAGACTCAGGTTGGTGCTAAAATACCTCCGACTCTTAGCCCTTGTACCCAGGGGCGATTTTGAACACGGCCATTTTTTCGCGCTCTTGATTATATCAACGCATTGCTTAGCGCCGAGAATTGAAAATCCAACAGTGTGTTTTTTGACGCGCTGGGATGCACTCTGCTGGGTTTTCAATGCTCGGCTCAACACCGTGAGTTGAAAATCCAATGCACGACAAAAATTCGTCGGCTTGAAAAATCGCCCTACTGTCTAGGCCAAAAACCTGGTCTCCTATAACACAAAATGTAAGGTATGTATCAATATTCTCCTTTTAATTTCGTAGTAACGAGGTCTGGTGTCCTAGAAGGCAAAATAGAAGAAACTTTGAAGGCAGTCCCAGCTCCGCTTTAAGACCTGTCAGCTGTCAGGCCTCAATGCAAGAATATAGATTTAGGTTTGTAGCAATTTTCTTCCTGTTTTGCCACCAAGAGCTGGTGTCCTAAATGGCTAAATATCAGAAGGTCTCAATGCTTGGGTAAGGGCTCAGGTTTGTAGCAAAATTCCCTCATAATATTATCTAACGCTGGCTTTTATTAAACCTGTTAAATATTTAAACATTTGAACTGACGTTGCACACATAAAAATTATACAAAATAGTGAGTTATCAAAGAAGAACAGAGAGGTCCTTCCACAGCTGTACGGAGCCTTAGGAAAATCAAAGCAAAATGAAAATACATGGCATATATTTCCACGCGGACCAAGATTTAACAAGCAGAATGTTTTTATAGGATGGACAGGTCCTTCTTAAGAACATATTTGCCGATCCTAAATGGTATGGGGAGTAGTTAAATCCTTTCTTTAAAAAAGTGATCTGAAGCTTAAATGTGAAAACATGTTAATACTCATTAGTCGTGGCTCGTGACACAAAGGTTGTTCCAATCAGTAATCAAAGCTCATGACATTTCCATTTTCGTTTTTCTTTATAAACAGGTTGTTCTTACGTGTCTAAAACTTACCAAGTAGCCTGACCTTTTAGCATAGCAGAGTTGATAAGTAGGTGCTATTTCATAAATTCCAAAATAATAAAGCAGTGTAGGGTGGCATCAAAACAAAAAGCTTCCAGTAATGAAAATCTAAAAGGAAAATAATAAAAACTGAGCAACCCACGTACAGCAGCTTTTATAGAGAATGTTAGCAATTCTAATTGAATTTTACTTTTAGCAATCTTACCTACGGCATATTTTTATATCATTACAAGAAAAGGATAAAACATAACATAACATCACGCCTGTATTCTCCGTAGGGTTTGGCAGAGGTGTATCTATAGTACACCCACATTTCGCCAGTTATGTTTAAGTCCCATGTAACAGGGGGCGAGCCTATTGCTGATAAATATAAACGAAAAGACCGTGAGATACTGTAAAATGTAATGAGGACAATATTTTTTAATAAACTTATAACGCAACAACACACATCGAGAGTTTTTATTTTATTAATTGAGAAAGCACAGACAACAGATAAACGAATGTCAACAGACCATAGGCAATCAATTTTATATTTTTAAGTTTTCTTGTGTTGCCAATCAACCGAACACAAATCAAGATATGATATTATTATGCATATGATACGGTTTCTTTAGAAGGTGAAACTTTAAGTCTTGTTTAGGAAAGGAGTTTGAAGATATTTCCTTACTCTCTAAGAAGTACTCAGAATAGGTAGGTACCTTTTTTTTTTTGGGTGGCAAATCTTCAAATGTCTTCTCCCGCTCTGGGCGGTGCAGGAGGGCGTGTCAGTCTCTTACTGACTAAAACTCACTGGTGTTCCTTCAGTTGCCTGTGCGCCAGGGCCACGGTAACTCTTTCGAACAATCCGCGACCCCGGCCAGAATAGGTACCTACGTCCTCCACGTACAGAGGATCCATGCCATCCCATACCGACAATCATCACAATCTTTGGCAATACAATAGGCCCCTTGTAGTACCTATATGTACATTTATGTAAGCAAACTGACAACTATAAGTATCACTATAGAAAGACGCAACTCTATAACAATGGTGCAATTTTCGACCATTCTTTATTCTTTTTAAAACTGACCACTATTTTTAATTCCAGGTTACTTCTGTTAGACAGAAGTGCGCCCGCCGTGTCGCCTCCGCCGACCTACAGATCAAATTCCGCCAGTCTAGTCAGGTAGGAGCAAAGTCAATACAATCGCAATCTGAAACCTATCGCCAGATTGTTTCGTCTTCAAGTGCCTTTCCTTGTTGGAACGAAAATATCTCGATCTGTTATCAAATACGAACGTCCAATGTGGACGGTTAAACACATTGTTTTACGTTTGTTTTAAACTGGTGGAGGAAATAGAAACGAAAGGTTTGAAACTGAGAGTAGTGTTTATGTGTGGGAGTCAATTTACTTTCGCAGAACTAGAAATAGAAGTCGAAAAGTTACTGCACGTGTAGGAATTGAATAGTATAGAGTAGAGCTGAAACTATACGAAACGTCCAGCGGGGTAGTTGCGTAACACTCTAACAGTAGGGATAGCTTTTATTTTGACAGTTCAATAACATTCATTGCATTATTTACGTTATTAAGCAGACAAATTTTTCGAACATATGAAGCAATGGATTAGCAATAGGCTTCAAAATGATTCAGATTGTGATTGATAGTGTGTTCGCAATTAGGGTGCAGAGTCTACTAGTAGTTACTTGAGCAAATTCAAATACTTAGATGAAGGGTCCCCGAACCGATCAATTGCCATTGTCAATGTTTACATAATTGATACACGTTGATGCGCAAAGTGATCGTCTACAAAATGCAATTAAAGCGATTGACAATATTACTACAACTGTAATTGATCAATTGCTATTCATCGTTTCGGGGAGTCTTTAAACATCTATCTTTAATGACAATCCTTAATTTTCACCCTTTCTCTTCATGTCCCCAGCAGAGGATCAACGGGCGCAGCGTGGTGCGGCTCCGAGTACAGCGGGCCGCCATCCTACCGCGCCCCCCGCGCAGACCCCCCCGTCGTCGTTACGGACAACCTGCCTACCATCACGCCAATAGACCTCAAATACGGCGACAACACCATCGAAGCTTTACCCAAACCCGAACAGGAGAAAGACCCAGACGAGCATCTCGTCACTATAGTACACACAGACTCACAACCCGTAATCGTCACCGTGTCGGGCTCCCCCGCACTTAATGACACACACATACAACCACCTTCAGAAATCGACATACTAGCACACTTATAACGCATCAAACATTAGCACAATACACGAATTTTACGTTCTAGAAGTAATAAACTAGACAAACCCGATCGGTTTGCGGCTACACGGACATTCCTGATTGGGAGTTTGTATGCAAGTGCTCCGAAGGCTTCTGATTGTAGCACCGATCGACGTGATTGAAACGATGTACTAGTGTACAGAAAAGTAAGCGAAAAGTGATTTAATATAGAAGTGAAACTGTTAATTATTACAACAATAATTAGCAAAAGAACTTTAGCGATATTTTCGAGGGCACGATAATTTTGTTTTGAATGGCAGTAAAGTGACTGCATTTGAAATTACGTTCACGTCTAGCTAAACTAGATAATGAAAAGTAGACAATTTCATCTTTAAAAAATATATATTCTCGAAATAAAGTAAGTTGAGTGCTCATTCAAAACAAAATTGTCTTTTATGTTTGTGTATAACTCTGTTTTAAAATGTAATGGTTTGAAGTACCTTATTTTATTATAATAAGTATTGTGTAAATATTTAAAAGCATTGACGTATTTTTCGTTTGAATAGTGTTGTTATATTTAACAAAATATGTGCCGTGTATATACAATTGATACAAATTATATTAGGATTAAATATGAATACTTAAGTAGTTGATGCAACGATCGATTTATTATTGAAACCAAATCCTTCACCGAGATGTACAACTAAGGTACTTGTTATTCATGTAGTGCCAATAGTTGTTTATTAGTTTTTTTGTAAATAAAAAATAACTACATACTTATTATCATTTTCTATTAAATTTTGCTTGAATACTAACATATTTAAAACTTGAGGCAAATGATGATTGTTACTTTTCCGCTTCCGTCATTAGTATGTTCTTTAAATTTTAGGTTCACGCTCTTGTCTGACTGTCTACTTAAATAGTGTCGTCCTCTGTTTCGCTTCCTATCCGCAATAACTGTTCTAGAACAATAAACTAGTTCTATTGTTACATCTCTGCATTGAAAACTATATAATTAATATAGGTGTCCTATAAACTCATTTCTGTTGTATTTATCCTCCTATGTATTTTGTCACTTCATTCGCTTAGTTTAATATTCGTATTATTTCGTGACCGCATTATTATAAATGATTTGGTACTAGCAAGTTTTAGACGACTCTGTAAAATATAAATATATTACAAGGAAAAATACACAAAAGTTAAGTTTTTAACACGAGACAGAGTGAAAAAGTAAAATTCGAAAAGAAAAACGTGACGAAAACACTCGTAAATTCTTTCAATAAAAAATTTCGTATATAAATTGCGAGTTCCTGGACTAAACTCTGATCCACTCAAAGTTTACAATAAATATAAATAATTGCGAGCGAATGAATAAAATATACTTACGTGTCATACATATAAAATGAGAAAATAATACAACTTTCGTCTTATAAGTTAATTCCATCTAATAAGTATCCAGAAATGTTTTTGAACTAAACCATAATTTATCAGTGATGACATAGTACTGTGTAAAATACTACTAGGTTAAGATATTATAACGATAATGTATTAAACATATTGTAAATAACGTTATTTGTATTATAAGAAATAAAGATCTTTAGTGAAACCAAACTGTGTTGTTTTTTATAATTCCTACCTGGCCGATTTACAAACAGCAGGGTATGGCCCAGCGGGGTAATTGCGTAACACACTAACAGTAGGAATGGCTTTCATTTTGACAGTTCAACAACATTAATTGCGTTATTTACGTTGTTGAGCAGACAAATTTTTCAAACATATGAAGCAATGGATTAGCAATTTCCTTCAAAATGATTTAGATTGTGATTGTTGCGCAATTAGGGTGCAGGATGTAACAGATGGCAGTTAAATGGAACACTGTCTTTTTACACTGAAGCAAAAGAACAGGCTAATGTCATAGGTACACTAATGTCCACATACGGTAAAGATCAACTTACATCGAGTCCTCGTTGACAGTTTCCTGCTGAAAGAATGGGTTTCTTAGTTCTTATGATGATGTATGAATAAATATAGTGCGGGGGTGTCATTTTCCTAGTTAAATCTTCATTATCTATTGTCTCCAAAATCTGGAGATATAATATAGACTACTTATTACCGATAAAAACTTACGTATTGGGAGAGGCTTAGGCTCAATTTACATCGCCGCGGAATGGAATGGAAGTGACTTTTTTTTTTTTACAAAACATATTGAACTTTATGTCATTAGTGTAACGTACAAACTAGATACGAGCCAAATAAGAGGTCACGCGTCTTCTGGAGAATTCTCGCGCATTCTCAGAAATTCCCCTTTACAATTTCGTTGCAAAAAGTTGCTTCCATTCCATTTCGCGGCGGTGTAAATTGAGCCTTAAGTCTATCTGTGAACGTCTGGTGGGCCACCAGACCAATTTAAAGAACCTATAGAAGTAGTTCATGCAATAGTAACATAACATAATATCACGCCTGTATTCCCCGAAAGGTTGGGCAGAGGTATACCTTTAGTAGGTACACCCACATTTCACCAGTTATGCTTAAGTCCCATGTAATACTGGGCGAGCCTATTGCCATCAACCGGGCACGAATCCAGACTCCGGGCTGCTACAGAAAAAAATCCAGATGGACAAAACCCAATAACACTTAGCCCGACTCGGGAATCGAGCCCAGGACCCCTAGACCAGTAGACCAACGAGGCAGTGTCATTCTAACATTCTCCTCCTATTCCAGTATGGAAATTTATAGAGCTGTTCATTCACAGTTCAGATCACAAGACAAACGGTTGTTAGTTCGTCTTAAATAATGCACGTTATGGTAATATCTATTTATTTGGCGACAATGTGCGAATATATATGGTAATTGTCTAGATCTCACATTTGCATAATCGGATTTTATGAATTTCACGACGACAACAGTTTGGTGTTTGTAGAATAGAGCACACTTCCACTTGGTGTTACTATTCAAATTATAGAACCGAGCCACCACAAAATTGAGATACGGATGATTTTATGCAGAAATCTATTGACATTTTCATTCATACTGTCTGTATGAGGTAATTAAGCGATTTTAAAATAAAATTGCCTTATTGCATAATCTTCTAAAAACGTAGGGCATGAACAGCCAAATGATAAAGCACGCATATATTTCCATATTGTTTGGGCAGGATTCCAGGATGAATGAACTGTGTAGTATATTTTTGACAGACTTTCACTGAATCCAAACATATAATGCGAATAGTGCTATTAATTAATAATAGTGTGTTTGAAATACAATAACTTGAGTTTAAAAAATGCAGTAGGAAATTGCCCAATTTCATCACTAATGAAACTATCGAACAATTTGTACTTCCGTCTCGTTCTGAATGTAATAAATACGAACCATGGCCAGAATTCCTGAACAAATAGTACTCTGTAATTATATTGTAAAGCAATTTTGTCACGACACCCCATGACGACGCTGCGAAAATGAAAATCGGACCCGGTGTAATGCCTGACACCAAAGTGAATGTAGGTAATAAAGCAAAAAATTATGAACGAATAAATTTTTTAATATAATCCGGTACGCGATGATACATAAGGAATTTAATATTGCTCGTAGTCGAATAATGCGATGGAACGTTTAATTTTCGTTAACGCTCAAAATGAGATGCAGTAAGCTTTTGCGTGTTTAATTATTTTTTACGTAAAAGGAAGGGGTAATGAGTGTATTTCACATTGTTTTAAGTAAAGTAGAGATAAAATTGTACATTTAATTTACACTGGCAAATACATTATGTTAATTGGTATCTACTTATTTGTATCTCCTGATGAAGATTGGGATGTACTCGAAAACCATTATTTATCAAGTAATTTAACTTAATTAAATCTATATATGTATATATATACTAATATATAAAGCTGAAAAGTTTGTTTGTTTGTTTGGACGCGCTAATCTCCGAAACTACCAGTCGGATTTGAAAAATATTTTTGCATTTGACAGCCAAATTATTGAGAAAGGTTTTTGGCTATTTAACATCACGCTACGATCCTTAGAAGCCGAGCAAGTAGACAAAAAGTTGGAAAAAACGCTAAGCGAAAATGAAGTAATAGCGAGGGCGGGCGATGCGATGCGACGCGGTGTTATGTATAATGTAACAAAACTGTCATATGACTTATTGTAACTTGACTATTATATTGTAGGCTCTGAGTATTACATAAGTTTGTTCCCACATCATGTTTCCAATACGTTGTTAAAATATAATACCTAAAGCTGCCACCACGCATTTTAGATTAAATAGAGTTAATCCAGTTAGCGTTTGTTTATTGTTCAGATTATATTGTTAGTTTAAATGAACGAATACGTGGAATATATACAAGGGGTGCCGTATTACCCAGTAACTGTTTTGTGGAGGTCAGATAGGCAGTCGCTCCATCTAAAATACTGGTCTACAGCTGCATCCGGTTAGATGTGAAGCTGACCCCAACATAGTCGGAAAAACGTTAGGCAGATGATGATGTGGTGATATAAAAACTATTTTATGACCCTTTCATTAGGCACGTGTATAAAGAAGTTAGTAATTAGAGACATTTTCAGATGACAAGGGTAATATTGGTGCCGATTCTCTTGTCACAAAATTCTCTAAACTAGATTAAAAATCATCAAAATTTAGTTTATTCCTGACAAATGACGTTTCCCATTCTGAAATTGACTAAAGTGACACTAAATTAACTTTATTACAGTGTGACAGCACTAATGTCATTTTAGTTATTCAATTTAGTGAACATGGTAATTATGCTATTCTGAATTTGCCGTTTCTCACCTAAAATTTTAATTGTCAAACTGAACCAAACTATTTTTAATCGCGATTAAAATGGTGTGGAGAAAAATTAGTTGTCATGAACTAAAATTTACAAAGCACATTTCGCTACTATAGTTCTTGAAAGTTTGGATGATTGTGAGTTTGGAAATCATTATGGAAGCTTATGTGATTACCGCTGTTGTCGTTTCACGACATAACAAACAGACGACAAAACAAATTCAAAATGTCCTTGGTAGGGCTTTCCTACGGCGGGACGACGGCGATGAGAATACCGGAGTTTTTCAACTTACTGAACGAAAAACCGGATTATCCTTTCTCGAGATTACTTTTTTATTAGTAAATTAGCTTTATTACGCTGAAATAAATAACAAGATAATCCATGCTACCTGAATAAATTTTTAAATGCTGTAGTTTGTCTATTTTAATAAAATTAAAGAATTTTTAGAATAGAATAGAATAGAATACTCTTTATTTTTTTTATTTTTTTATTAATTTTTCTTATTATTAACCGTAAAAATAATCGCTGACGTTCTAAATCGTTTTCGGTGCACAACCCAAGCAGGATTACATTGGTCACAGATAATATAAACAAATACAGGTTATTACATCTTAGTTTATTAAAATATAAACATTAATATAGTTTTACGCCATTATTATGCCCTTGTATTTCACTTAAATAATTATTGATAAACAGTTAAAGATAATAATTTGATTTTACTCAGGTTTTCTTTTACACTTCGGATCATTTCATTCGCTCTTTATTTTAATTTCCGGTAAACCTTGGTCTATGGTCTACTCAACTTAGCGATTGTCAAACTCGATTTTAGTCGTGTCAAAATTGTTTTTAAGTTTAGGGAATCCTGTTTGCAGAATAGCTTTTAAGATTCTCTAAACCAAAAATAAGAAATTTTAGTGATAGTTTCGCTTTGTTCGGTGTACAAGAGAATCGACGGCATTGTTATACACCTATATTAAAGCGATTTATGAGGAAACCCTTGATTTTGTACAAGCAAAGTCTCGAGGTAGGTATATGCGATATTTCATTCTAAAATGGCCAGAAAATCTAGCTACACCTACTTACTGAGGACAACATCTAAAAAGTAGCAGTGAAAGTAGATATGTATAAATGTGGAGCGATTATTTACGTAGCAAACCCTCTGTCACACCGCAAAACGTTATGTATCGAGACATGCGGGCAAAAGATCCGATTACCAGATACTAGGTGATCGATTGGCGTTCTTTGCTGCGATGCCAAGCAATAAATTCAGATTTTGTTTAGTTGCTCGCTGGTTAGCGGGGACTGAAATATTGAACGAAATTCGTACCTATTATTGATTTATTAAGTTTTTCAATGACTGGCTGGAAATTTGTTTCCAGGAGCTTCGATGTAAATAGCTATAGACCGCACCTACTGGAAAGCTGACCACGATTAGAAGTTAAGACGTTACGTTTTTTCAATAAAGGAACTGAAGAAAAGTAAGTGGCCTTTGCCTTTTTAGATAAAGGCAGGCTGGTAATGCTATAATAAAGCCATCTGACTTGAGTACATATTCTAAGAATGATTTGAAGAGAAGTTATTTCGTTGATGAAAGTTAGGTTCCTACTAATCCAAAAAGCAGCTAAGCTGAAGAAAATGGATCAAAGATTTATTACTTATAACAAAACAACATCACGACTGAATTCCTCACAGGGTTAGGGGTAGAGGTGTACCTTAGTATACCCAAAATTAGCTAGTTATGTTTAAGTCCCATGTCGGTCCCCAAAGGGGGCGAGCCTATTGCTATAAACCGAACACAAATCCAGAATCCAGAATAATTCCTGATCGAAAACCTTAATAGCACTTTGTCCGACCTAGGAATTTTATTACTCTTACAAAATCACTTAGACTGAAAAATTTCCAAGCATATGGAGGATCTAAATCCTACCTAATAACAAAATATGCTCAGAACGCTATTCCGGAACATTTGTAGTAAAATTTCAAATATTACTTGCGAATGCAACTCGCTCCCCGGAGCGTACCTGAGCGGCATCCATGTGGAACTTTATGCATATCCAATACAATCCCTAGTCACATCTAGCGCTACAAACTTTAATGGTTTTTGAATAGTTCACTTTCCACTCATGTTGGAAAACCTTGTTTATGTGACGTATGAGTTAGTTTTCTATCTGCGTGATAGTGTGACCATTTTGCAACATTTAAGCATCCCATATAAAGCTACCCTAGGCGAAAGTCTACTTTTACAAATAAAATTGCATTGATTAGGCCATTCAATTTGAGAGTTCAGAAAAAAACCCGGCCACGTGAGTGTCGGACTACGCACAATGAAGGATTTAAAAATCAACGTGAAACGCTTTGTAGTTTTTCTTGGCTTGTCAGTTTGACTCTAGTAATGTTGCTCAATCAATAACGGTCAGGCACTCAATTGTTCCGATGATGTAATTCGAAAACTCAATTCAAGTTGAATCTAAGGTACGTACTAGAGAGAGGTTCCCAGCAGCTTCGTAGGTACGTTTGGAATGCAGTTAGCATCATAGCAAGATCCGAAATACGGCAACTGTTCAATATTCATACATTGGGGTTTCAGTCAGTGACATTCAGCTAAGATCGGCTTTGTTCGAATTTGTAAAGACCATTTTCTCCTACTTACATTCTACTGTCAATCTGATAATCAATGGCGATACGATAACGATTTTAATGAAAAATTATACGTTATCAACTGACAACACTATCGCACAGAACATGTATTTTCACTCTTTTAAAACTCTACAGAGTTTTCACAGTATTTTGACAGTTTATTACATGAAATATATCTATTCCCTGGTTTATTACCTACCTACGTATTGAATAATAGAATTAAGAATAACAGTTAACTAGTGTGACAGTGTTGGTAGTATTTATCTAATCGCGACTACATCGAGTGGCAACTCGAGAGAAAATTAACTCGAGCCTTTATTTTATTTACTCGAGTAACTAGTTAAATAGAACCGAACCGCATCACAATCCAACACTATCGGTCGATCTATTCTGTAAACATCTCATCGTGAGAACGCAAGTGAAGTGAGCTTAAAGTTAGCTGTCAATAGTGTCAGCACCAGGTTAGAATGACAGCTCACTTCACCCGAGTTTTCACGGTGATAATTTTAAAGAATAGAACGGCAGAAAGACAAGTGTCAAGTGACAACAACACTTCCTTCACGGTAAATAGCATTACCGTGCTTCATTCATTTAATTTTGTTCCGTCTCTTTCGATTTGCATGTAATCGATATTTCTGTTCTCCTGTGTGTAATTGAAGAACTATAAAGAATATAGAATCATCAAGATGGTACAGCATTTACTCCAGAAGGATGTTGTGTTAATTGTACAGAAAAAAATCAACGCAATGTGCGAAGACATTGTCTGAGACTGCTGCAGATGTGCGGTAAATTGTGAACGCATTGAAGATGATGCAAGAAAGGATTGAAACTGTTTATGCAATATAGTGATTTAGATACAGAAATATTTACATTCCATGTCGATCTGCACAACAAACGTATACTGTGCCCGTTGACTCTGCGGAAAAGAACATTATTTTGCACTAGATTTCAGCACACTAAAGAGAACAATAATAATATTAGTTAGAATACGCTTATTTTCTAACACAAATCTACACCTATTTTTTTCAGGTGCATTATTTAGGTACCTAACATAAATTTCTAACACAGTGTTGAGCGTGCGGTAATTAAGTATTTTTATCTTGGACACGGTATCAAGATGAGAGATGGAGCGACATGCATCTTTTTTAAATGAAATACTATCTACTTCGCAGTCGTCTGACGTTGAAATAGTTATACTTACAGTGATGTGATTTTTGATTTCATGAACCGTTCAAAACACCCTATATTCCTACTATTTACTACTGCACAGTGCCCTATTTTACTAAATTATAATACCGATGAGGCCAGCCTACTCGCTGAACAATAATTCCTTTATTGACTTTTTAGGTTATGATCGTATTTCTCAGTATTCCCGTTAAACAAAGTATAATTATGACTACCACTGTAATCTAGAGATCACAAGGAACAAATCAACATGTGTTTCATTAATAGACGCCACAATTTTTGGTGGGCCTAAACGCAGAACAAAAAAAAACTATCTCCTTTCATGATTAATTTTTTTTATTGCGTTGACTTATAAGCTTGATTTTTTTAGAGCTCCAAGGGACCGTAGACGTATTTGATATTAATTTCAACTAGATATCTCCACGTATTCCTGAGAAAAAGGGTCTTGACAGACGATATACGAACGGATAACGAAGTGATCCTATAAGGGTTACGTTTTTTTCCTTTTGAGGTACGGAACCCTACTTATGGACATTTAATGACGAATTTTGGGAAATTTTCAGTTGCACAAGTCTTGGATTTTCTCCAATCCTATGGATTTTGGCCTAGTCTATATATGTCAAAAAATCATAAATGTTTGGTAATTCCACATTTATCTAATGTGGAATTACCAAACATTTACGATTTTTTGACACGAGCTAAAGTAAAATTTTACCTTAGCTCGTGTTGGTGACGGCTAGATACGAGAAGATCCATTTTCGTGGTGAAAAGATTAGTCATTCATAAAGGCTCCCGCAGACAGGCGCGACGAGAGTCTAGTAAAACCATTTCTATGAAAACTTCATGGAAATTGTTCTACCAGAATCTTCACGCACCGTCGCGTCGCGCCTGTCTGAGGGAGCCTTCAGGCAACCCTTATGAATGGCTAATCTTTTCACCACGGCTCTTTTCGTATCTACGTTGGTAAAGGGGTTGACTGCCCAGGGTGCACATAAAGCGCTGATAACGGAATTGGGCAATAGCAGTCAAGGTGAATATTACTGTAACGTTATGGAAATGCGAAAGTAAGAATCCTATATGCATACATATTAGTTATATTTCAGAGGTTTAAATGTCCGTGCCACTTAAAGACTACGTAACGGCTGAATGGAGTTGGATAAACTTTAGAACCTACTGAAATAGATTACGTAATTAATATGATATCGATAGCCTAAGAAACCCAGCAGAGACAAAGGGTTGCAAGCACGAGGATTGTCTCGTGCTTAAAGCCTTTATGTCGTGAATAACCTAATATTCCTATTCCTTATTAATAAATAAATTGACTTTGAATAGCTTGGTAAATAGCACTGTGAAAAAATGTTAATAACTTCCTTAATTTTCCTTAAAAAATACAAGAATTTCTTCTGCATTTTCATGTTGCTTCTTTCCTAGAAAATGTACCTAGTAGATAATTTTTCCACCCTTGATGAAAGAATAATGTAATCAACCTGAACCTCTCTATTCAAATGTTTTAAAAGACGTAATTTCAAGTCTGGTACAAGAGTGTATTTTCTTCATAAATATAAAATATGTAAAACTTAGGTATTCTTTAAAAGTGTAGCAAAATGTAGAGACGAAAGATTTTTGAATACTTAGCTGTGAATGGTCAGATAAACTTTCTTATTGTGAGTACTAGAAATAGTTCACAACACATTAGGTATTCATATGTTTAGACCAAGTTTACATAGCGTCATTCATTTCACATTCTCTATTTCTATATATATCTTTCTTTCTCTATTTTCTATATATTTTCTTTTTTCTCTATTCATTCATTCTCTTCTTTCTTCTTCTTCTTCTCCTTCTTCTTATTTTTTGTATTTGTGTGTTTTTTCTTTGCGTCATGTTTACCGCAAATAAATGTATTTTCTTTCTTTTTCTTTTTCTTCTTCATACATCAATAGCCGACAAAATTACAAAGCCAGGTTTGATTTTCCCAGACATATTACTAAGGTGCCCAAAGCCTACTCATATTTGAAAAGCGGCTATTAAGCGTCGAGCGAATATATTGCTATTCAATAGAATCGATAAGAGATGCCGATGCCGAGAAATGATTTATTGACTTGTCGGCTCCTCGCCGGGCGGCCTCACTAATGGTGGCTGAATAAGCGCTCGCCACTGCCTCAGTTGTTTCTTTTTTCGTAGACGATGATAAATAAAAGAAAATTATGCAATCACGATTGGAGCGAAAGCAGGAAATTGGGTGTATTGTCAGGAAATGCGATAAGTAGGTACATCTTTGTTCAGGCGTTTTAGAATTACGAGAGACGTTGATGATTGACTGTATGACCTTTGGGTACTTATAAGAATTTAGATTGTAAGCATTATAGGTACTTAAGTACTACCGACTTTAGGTAGGTTTAAATTACAGTCTTGGATATCATGGATATCAAAATATGTCGCATAAATGGCCGTACTTTTTTATTGCGTTGATTTAAGTTTAATTTTTTAAAGCTCCAGGGGTTCGTAGACCTACGTATTTTATATTGATTTCAACTTGATACCTTCACGCGTTCCTGAGAAAAAGGTTCTTCACAGACAGACAGACAGACGGACAACGTAGTGATCCTATAAGGGTTCCGTTTTTCCTTTCGAGGTACGGAACCCTAAAAAGTAAGTAACTTTACCTGTACTAGGTACCTATATTATTTATTCCACTTCGCAGACTATTCCCTGGGCATATATACCCAATGTTAAAAAAAAACCTGAAATCTTTCTACAAATGTTATTACCATCAAAGGTAAAACTTTTGGAAGAAGCTGAAAACTTTAAGTCGTCTAAATTAAATCGTCTAAAATACTCGTAGAAAAGGTATCTATTTCTATTATGAGAAACTAGAACTCCATATCAAAGGCGAGTTCCGGAACTTCCCCATTTGCATAAGTGACTTAACCTTTATTCATTTTATATTCAAACCTGGCAGATTTGCCTGGGAATGTTCAACCCACTCAGAAATATTATGTCTGGCCCAACTCTATGCAAACTCAGCGATTTTCTCATCACTAGATTCCAGGGCTAAAGTAATTGTGAGGCTATTTCAGTGATTTGACAGTGAAAATTTACTTATAGGTATAAGTAAATTTTAAATTTACAAAAAAAAGTCAAATTTAATGTTAAATTTGACAGTGAATATTTACTTATACCTAAATAGGGAAGTTCGTGATTCTACTTGTTAATTTACCCAGAGAGGATTATTTATTAGCTTTGTAATTTTTACGTATTATAATTAAACTTATTGTCAATACCTATTACCTAGGAAGATAGGTAGGTACCTATATTTTATTAGGGCGATAAAAGTATCGCTCTGATGAAATGCGTCAGATCAAAAAAAGGTTCATGTTATTCCATCATTTTTAGAACTAGCCACGAACCTTTGTGTTATCCATAAAAATGAAACACAGACAAGAAATTACAGTTAACGCTAAAAAGAAAAAGTTACTCGAAACTGGGAATATTGCCGTCCATCGATGTCATCACTAGGGCATTCAAACTCGGATAGTTATCAACTCCGGAGCTAGTTAAGATGTTGAGCAACCAAATCCGGAACTCCGGAGTTGGCTCCGGAGTTGACAGCTTTTTTAGAAATTAATAAAAAGGCCCTTTATTTTAATCAATAGAAGTTTTATTTGTTAAGGAATCAGTGTTTTTGTTTAAAATTTTACTGTCTGACAGACAGAAGTTATAATTGACAACTAATACGCATTATAAAATATTAAAACAATCAACAATCATAAAAAATATACATTTGTTTAGCAAGAATCAGTCTTTTTGTTTTAAAATTTACTGTCTGACAGACAGACGTTATAATAGACAACTAATACGCGTTATAAAATATTAAAACAATCAACAATCATAAAAAATAAACATTTGTTTGGCAAGTTACAATAAAATAATAATCATGAACTTATAGGTACCTAAAAAATCAACTTTTTTTGAGATCGAAGTTCTTGGTAATATGTTTTGAGAAACGATAAGGCATTTAAAGATGAGTCAGAAAGAGAACTTCTAAGCTTCGTGCAGAAAAAGCCTGCTGCCGAGAATGCTCGTTCTGACTCCACGCTCGTCGGCAAGACACACAGCAGATAGTGGTACGCTTCTGAAAGGTATTTTCCGAATATTTTATTTTCCGAATAATACCGAAGTGTTGTGCTAAGGACTTAAGAAGGAATCAAATAACGGGATACGCTCAAGAATTAAGATGCGTTTTTCGTCGTTTTGTAAATAATGTTTACATGGTTTTTGAAAACCGGTTTCAACTCAGGTGTTCTATTTCAACTCCGGATTTGAAAAATGCTTAAAATCGCTCCGAAACTCCGGAGTTACGAAACTCCGGAACTCCGGATTGAAAGCCCTAGATCACTCCTTATTTATAATGATACCAATGTGGATTAAGAATAAAAACATGTGTGTGAAGAATGGACGTAAAAATCTTTCAGTTCCTTCAACTAAGAAGCGATTTTATGGTTGATCAATCTTCAGTATGTTCACACAATGTAATAATATCTTACAGTTACTTATTCCATACTTTTAACAGCATATTGTACACGATACAAACAGTGAAAGCGGAAGTTTAGCTCGAGCTCAATTAGTTAGCTACAGTTCGAAAAGGAACAAATAAACCCTTGTGTACACTGAGCTTCGGGTTCATCATGCTTCTGCCGCCACAGTGGAACGAATATATGGGAGAGGTTGGACACAGGCATTTTCAGATTTTACATTTTTATAATTGCATAGCACTTGTGTGAGCACTATGTACATACTATAAAGCTACCATTTACTGGATACGTGTTCCATTGACTTGAATGTGCCCTGGACACTCTAAAGTCTCGCTGATGGTGGCGAATGTGTTGGATCATTTAGCTCCCTTCAAAATGTTTGAGCTGAATGTCGCTAATCCATGCGTTATGTTCGTGAACAGGCACCGTCAGTAGGGACTGGTCATTTCTTAGCTATTTTAATTTAATTTAATACTGGAATTGTTTTTGTCTTTTTATTACGGATGCTTTTAACGTTCTGCATCGTTCTCACATGCATAATTTCAACATGAATGATGTAACCAATATTTTGTAACAATATTTTGATTTAAAAGAGTGTCCGTGGAGTTTCTTGTCCGTTCTTCTCCATAGGTACCTACTACGATTTTGGAATGCGCAACTAGCTTCATCTTTTTGACTAACCGACCCCTTGACAATTCAAAAGTGAGTTCCGAGAAAACAAAGTCTCATTTTGAAAAACGAATATAATGCCATCATATTTAGTTATCAAATGCCTTCAAAACTTGTGCTGACAATTTTTTTTCTATCCATCGTATTTCGGGACTTAATTGAGAAAATGTGAAATTTTACTACGAAAATATAATGTATCGCGCTTCTGCCGCCTAATTTCGGCCTCGTTTCAAGTCGTGGGCTTTCCTATCGTATTACGCATAGCAAAAGTTACATTTACTGCTAAGACACATGGTGCGCCAAACGTGCACCTTCTGACATATACGAGTAGGATGACGTATTATTTGACTGAATCGAGCTCTTTGCCATCTCAATCTGGTCCTGTTTCGAGTTGTGGTCTTTACCATCATAATACACATACCATGCATTTAGTACTAGGACACATGGTGCGCCACTTGATATACAGATTGATTTAAATATTTTTAACAAAAACATATTTTGTCCTTATTCAACCAATCAATCAAAATGACCAGATGTATGAACGTAAACGAGGCAAAAGGAGTATGTAAGGATTATAGCAGGTGGCGTTCTGTAGTTTCTGCTTACCCCCATGGGAAGAAGGCGTGAGTTTTATATATGTCAATCAAAATATTTTATTTCACATAAACCTACATGGGCACTTATGAAACGTCAGAAGCTAGGTGTACGGTTCCAATTGTCTGTTTCCTATGGAGCAGAGCCGGCAAGAAACTCCACGGTTACTATTATAAAAATAAGGGGCTTTTACAATATTAAGTTACAGTGTTATTAGATATGGAAGGACAGTGTAGGCATGTCAACAAGTAAAAGGTGCTCAAAAAAAAAAAAAAAAAAGGTCTACAAATCTACATTCTATACTACAAGTTAGGCCTACAATGTTCTCACATTCACAAAATATAGAAGAAGAAGAATCTATATAAAAGATAAATAAAAGCCTATTTAAACCAAATGCGTGATTGCCATTACAACTATAACAAATCCGAATTAAAATCCTGTCTACTCTACAAAAGCCATAAGTAAAGAGTTGAAATAAGAATTGGAGGTATACAGGTTGGAAACTTTCAGCAGGGCAGTAAGGGGAAGTACCTTATCCGTTGCAGCTACGCGAAAATGGTCTTAGGAGACTATCCATAATTTTTTTATGGAATTTTGATCCCTATTCACAGTTTAAAAAAAAAATACAGTTGGCAAGAAAATAGCCATTTTACACAAAAACATTTTTTGATGCCAATCGATCCTGTTTCTAATACTGATCAAAAACTTTTACGGGACCAACCATCGTTGTCTGTGTACTCAAAAAGTCACAAATTGCAAAAAACTTTTCCCTTACATTTTGTAAAGAATTTGTGTAACTTAAATACAAAAAATAAAATAAAAGACAAATGATCACGTAGAATTTTACACATATCAAAAAGATGGCGTATTAAGTTTATTTTTTTATTAACTAACATAACTTGATGATGTTATTCTTATTTAAAATCTTGCTGTTTCTTGCCCTACGATATCAAGTGCTCGAAGTGACCGCCATTTTGACGAATACATAAATTGATTCGTTTCTGTACCGACCTAGTGGCTGCTGACAATTTATTTGTATGTATTCCATACAAAATTGTGGTTACTGAGTCTTTAAGTTCTTGAACACTATCGTATTGCTTTTTGTAACCCTCAGTTTTCAGGTAGCCCCACAAAAAGAAATCAAGAGGCGTCAGATCTGGACTACGCGCTGGCTAAGAAATAGGACCATGTGTTCCCATCCATTGATCACCAAACTGTCGGTTCAAAGTCGAACGCGTACTGCGGCTGTTGTGAGGTGGAGCGCCATCTTGTTGAAAAACATTCTTCTTGATTCCGACAGTGGTAAATCATCGACGAGGTTTTCAAGATTCTCTAATATTCTGTTGTTATAAATGTTGGAATTCAAGGTGCCTTCATAAAATTCCACCATTACTACTCGGTTCCACATTATACCACACCAACAATGAAAAGAAAATCGCACTTGATTATGTGTTTCGCGAAACCTGAGAGGATTTTCTTTACACAAATAATGGTGATTTCGCCGGTTGTACATTCCATTATTAGAAAAATTTGTTTCATCAGACCATAATATGAAATTCAGAAAATGGTAATCTCTGCTTATTTTTCCTCTTAACCACCTGCAAAAAGTAAGTCTTCGAGCGGCATCCCCTGAATGTAAGGCTTGAACTAGTCGCCCCTGTCGGTAACATTTATAACCATACTTCTTCCATATCTTTAGTACAAAACGTAGTAGTAGTAGTAGTTCAGCGACTGCTCTTGATGATATTTCGGGATAAGCCTCGACAAGTGTAAGAACAGAAATTATAAAATTTTCATCTAGTATAAATGGGTGGCGTACAGATTTTTTCTTGAAAGAGCCACCTTGTGCAAGATTTCTTAAAAGATTTGTAATAACCTGGTTGGCACATGACGATTTGGATATTTGATCCTATACCATTCTAACACAGCCGATGTATTATTATTATTTACGTATGCTATGCATATGCTTCTAGCAAGTCTAAACGTTCTAAATTGGAGGTAATTTTTCTCTTATCAATAGCTGTCCAATTATGCACTTAATGTAAAATCCACAACACACTCAGAGCTTTTCTGACGCAACAAACTGTCAAGATTGTTTTTTATTTAATAATAACGAGTTCGAAATTTGAATTGTTTTTAAACTTATCTTTTTATTCATTCAACAAAAAGATCTCAACCGTCACTAAAAAGCTTTGCGTAAAATTTTCATACAAAATGTAAGGCAAAAGTTTTTTGCAATTTGTGACTTTTTGAGTACTCCAACGATGGTTGGTCCCATAAAAGTTTTTGATCAGTATTAGAAACAGGATCGATTGGCATCAAAAAATGTGTTTGTGTAAAATGGCTATTTTCTTGTTAACTGTATTTTTTTCTTGAAAATCTGTGAATGGGGATCAAAATTCCATAAAAAATTATGGATAGTCTCCTAAGACTATTTTCGCGTAGCTGCAACGGATAAGGTAGTTCCCCTTACTGGCCCGCTGAAAGTTTCCACCCTGTATAATCTCAAATAATGAGAAAATTGTGTCAAAGAAAAAAGAAAAAAAAAAAAAAAATTGTGATCTTCGTAATTTGGGAGCAGTTCATAGACATTTACATAGTGATGCCGGTAATTGGGTACCAGGGAAGCCACATGTGCAGAAGGAATTATTGCCAAACTTCCTTGTCTTCAACGTAGTCTTTAATCTTATAATATTCATTTTTGATAAGAATAAGTTTGATGTGGGTTTTGAACTGTCCATCGCTAAGTTCTGGGCAACTTGTTATAAAAGCGGATTCTATTTATAAGAAACATGCGGATATTATTTTAAGTATACTGGTTTCGTTAGACTTATAATAATATGATTCACACATGGACTGTATTGTGGAATATATATTAAGAGTATCGATACATAACTTTCCTGAGAACCCAATTAAATGATATATAAGTTATTATTAAGAAAAGTGATTAAGGAAACGATTACTTAATGGTTTACACAGAATAACTAATGCAGTAATAAGCTCTAACAAACTGCTTGTAATGAACTAATTTACCATGCCTCATCAGCAGATAGGACCGAGTAATATTAATCAATCAATGAGGGTACCTGGATAAAGTATAAATAAGTCACCATAAGTAGCTTCAAAAACCTCGTATAGTTTGTTACGCTAATCTCGAAATAAATTTTCAAAATTTTACTACGTGTCTTGATTTTTACGTTGCTTTATGTGCACGCGCACATAAAGATTTACGCGACTATAACTACTTGTTCAGTGTTTTGAAAGAGAACAGTTTTGTACATCTATTTAATAGTTCCGAATCAAGTTTAAAAGACTGGTGACGTCGATTTAGCTACTGCATTTTTGAAAAATGGACAGAATCTGGAAGAAGCACCGATAAGTTCCGTGAAAAAAATGAAGAGTGGCTGCAAGATGCAATTCAGTAGCCCGAATTTCCAACGAAACAAAACGAAAATGTAGACCCTTCTACAGAAATTGAAGGGAAAATATCGAGCACATGATTTCCCCGGCTAAATCGGGTGTTTCAACCTGTACAAATCCTAGTCCTCACAAATGCTTTGAGGATCTTGGTAACCGGCAAAAAGAAGACGCACTGATAATGCTATTGGATGCTGTGGTAGCAGCAGCAGCGCCGAAATCGTGTTTTCGGCTGAAACGGCGCATAGAAAAGCAGGAGAAATCGAAAAAACTGATATAATGAAATATACGAGTATCTTGGAAAATCCAAGCATTGGCTCTGTACGTCTCGATCAATTTATCAAAATGGCGCTACAAAATACTTGCAAGATTTTAACCATCAAGAGGGAGTTTTAAAATACCCCAGTTTCTTTAACCAGCATGTAAGTAACATGCTGATTAAAGAAAAAGTGAAATGGTATCTAGGCATAAAAGATCTGACAGTTACAGAAACCTCTGAAAAAATAAAATTACAAGCTCTGATGGACATGACCACGTGAAGACTTTTAAATTCTTTAAAAACTTTTGTTGATTCAGCTCGTATTTGGGAAAACGACCGACCATCCTCAACGTCATTTTGCCGCCCCATAATGTTTAAATTTACGAAAGAATCTAAAAAAAGGTACAGTCAGAGCTGGCTGCAATTCAAGCTGAGATTAAGGCCTTAATGCCATCTACCATCACTGATGGAATTAGTGTTACACACCAGCTGCTGTTGACAATGATAGATGGTAAAATTCATTCTATTATATCTAAAACAGCAGCTTCGGTGTGTGACATATGCAAGGCTAGTCCTAAAGAAATTATTAATTTAGAGTTGGTAAAAGGAAACCAGTAAACGAGGACATGTACAAATACGGCTTAAGCTCTCTTCACGCTTGGATTCAGTCAATGGAATGTTTTCTACACATTTCCTATAAATTAGACATAAAGTAGTGGCAAGCTAAGGGTGATGTGGCAAAAAGGGAGGTTGAGAGAAATAGAAGGATCCAAGAGGCTGTATGAAGAGAAACATGTTTACTTCTCGATTTTGTGCAACAAGGTAGTGGATCTACCAACCATGGCAACTCGGCAAGGCCATTTTTAAACTACGTTGCATCTGCTGAACTTACGGGAATAGACACTGAGCTATTGAGAAAAACCTATGTGATCTTGCAGTGTATTTCATCAGGGCGGAAGATAAATGACATTAAATTCAGAGATTTCTGCTTTGATACTACTAAACTTTACGTATATTTGTACCCATGGTACCCATTACATGCCTTCTTCTCTTCATTAACTTCTTATACACGGGCCAGACATAGTTCAGAATTTGTCAATTATACTCATTCAATTTCTATCTGAAGAGGCATCTGAGGCTAGAAACAAAGATTTTCGAAAATATAGAGAGGGGCATTCTCGAAAATGCAGCAGTATCTCATGTAATGAAGATATGCACAATCTTTAACTATCGTCTGATCTACTGCTTACAAGCATTCGTCCAACAATAAATAAGTTCGTAAAAGAATCTTCTTTTGCGGAATTTTTTGACCTACCGGATTCAGAAAAGAATAACACCGAATTTGTGGCTGTCAATGCTTTAACAAATATAGATTCCGAATCTGAATCGAATAATAATGATGATGAGGAAGATGATTTCAATTTAATTTTTAAATGCTCTTAGGTTGTGTTTATCACAATATTTCTATTTTTACATAAAGTTAATAAGTAAACAAAACTGGCGATATTTTTTTTCTATATTTTAAATCACCCTACATATCAGAAGGTGTACGTTTGGCGCACCAAGTGTCTTAGCACTAAATGCAGCTCTTGGTACGTGTGTTATGATAGTAAAGACCACAACTTAAAACAAGATCAGATTTAGGAGGCTAGGAGCTTGATTCAGTAAAAAAATACATCATTCTTTATATCGGAAGCTGCACGTTTGGCGCACCATGTGTCTCAGCACTAAATGCAACTCCTGGTAAGTGTATTATGATAGTAAAGACCATAACTTGAAACAGGACCAGGTTGAGGAGGCAGAGAGCTCGATTGAGTAAAAAATTACATCAGCCTATATGTCAGAAGATGCACGTTTGGCGCACCATGTGTCTTAGCAGTAAGTGTAGCTTTTGCTATGCGTATAGTAAAGACCAAAATTTGCAACGAGGCCGGAATAGGCGGCAGAGAGCTTGATACAGACATTTTCATAATAAAATATCACATTTTCTCAAATAACTCCTGAAATACGAGAGATAGAAAGAAATTTGTCAGATCAAGTGTTGAAGACATTTGATAACTAAATACGATGGTATTATTTGTCTTTCAAAACTACTTAGAATTTTTTTTTCGCGGAAATGCCTTTGTCCAACCTCTCCCATACATTCGGTCCACTGTGGGCCGGCTAAACTGACATCAACTAAATTAATTTGTATATTCTGTACACAGGTTTAGGGAATTATATGTCGATAATGTTGATGTTATATTGAACTGTAACATAATTTAGTTGTATACATTTGACCTACTAAAAGGTAGTTATTGTGGTTCTCCAACTGCAGGATTAAAAGCTTCTACACAAACTGAGAGTAAGAGGATTATCACTGCGCTTTATCAAAAATAAATAATAAATAGGTGTCCCCGTTATAAATCAAAAGTAAACACAGGCTCTTCTAAAAAAAAAACTGAAGACTAACCTAAGAATAATCATTAAAACCTTATCTATGTACCTACCTACAAAAGGGAGGCAAGTGAATGTGTCGTGCGATCATCCCAAAGCACGAAGGAAGGCGTTATAAATCCGACTCCCTATCTCCGGAAGTACGCATGGATAAACAGCCATCCAGTAGGAAACATTTGGAGATCGATAGCATCGATTTGCTAAAGACGTGTCTGAACTTGTTTGGGTTAAATTAAAGTATATATTCTGAAATAGCTCAAAAAATGTTATGGTAGATTAGACAGACAGAGATGAGAGTGCGAATGACTGCCAAGGCAGCACCAGTCGTAGGTACAATATTGTCATTCGTGGAGGTAATTTTGTGCATGAAAAGTATAAGAAAGGCAATGTTTGTCTGACTAGGGTAGGTATATAAGGGACAATAACGTTTCATCCAGAAATGTTTGGTACGGATGCCAATACGTCTATCCATTCATGATCATGATTAACCAGCTTAGGTACGTAATCCATAAGCATGGGCTGCAGCTGAAAATCAGCGTCAGGTGGAAGTAGATACAAACTTAGTGTTGCATCTGACGGTAAGCGGAGCTGATGCCCTTTTGGAATAAGCATTGTTTTCTTCCTTTTTAGAATAGTTTTCAGGTGTTTTACTTACATAAGTTCATCCTAACTATCCTAATCCTAACTTCCTAACTCCTAACTTTAATATTATAAATGTGAAAGTGAGTTTGTTTGTTACCTTTTCACGCCTAAACCACTGACCCGATCATCCTGAAATTTTGCATATACGTTGTCAGGTGTACAGAAACGGACATAGGGTACCTTTCATTCCGAAAAAAAGTACTGTTCTCGAGGAAAACAACAATAACGTTCCTATGATAATAGATGGCGCCACGTGTTTTTCGAATCATGATTGAATTATATTATTGTAGAAACTTTCGTAGTGTGTTAAGAGTTTTTTAAATTTTTTATTTAAGTACTTACTAACTATAATTCCCTGAACAACCCGAATTGATTGTCAAATTCTAAATTAACGCTAGCGAAGCCGCGGGCAAAAAAAACTAGTATGACAATAAACGCATTTTCCTACTTTCATAGACCAACATTGTTTATTGCATGCACATGCATATAGGGATTCCCATAGAAATAGTTATGATGAACAAGATACTTCAATGTAACACGGAAGCACAGAGCACACACGATATCGGAGTCCGTTCATAGAATTACACGCTAGAGCTGGACGGGCGGGTACTCGACAAGGTGCGTGAAATATAAATCAGCCAACTGTGATTTACGTGAAACCTCCCAGAAAGTTTTAATTCTGTTTCGCCCGGCTCTCGGCCATTTAATTTATCTATTATTTATTGCGCGGCGGGAAACTTAGACACTTTGTTTATTAGCTATTCAATTAGATCGCATGATACTTTTATCCTCCAAGGTTTGTTTGTGAACTGAGTCGCTAGGCAATACCTAGGTACTTATTGTTGGGGAAGCTTGAGCTTGAGCTTAAATTTTTTAGCATATTTGATCATTTTGTAGCGAACTGTGATTAGAATAGGTAAGTGCGGCTTAGAATTAATAATCTACCGATTGGGTCCCTGTCTATTTTCATTTCAACGACATAATTAGGTGTAGATTTCGCACAGGCACAATCTACCCGATAGGTTTAAAAACAGCGAATTTGAATGAAATAATCTTCCAAAAAAGATACCTGGTACTTATCCCGTGGTGATAAAACAGCACCCTAATTACGTAACACACTATCTATCACAATCTGAATCATTTTGAAGCCTATTGCTAATCCATTGCTTTATATGTTCGAAGAATTTGTCTGCTCAACAACGTAAATAACGCAATGAATGTTGTTGAACTGTCAAAATGAAACCCATTCCTACTGTAAGTGTGTTACGTAATTACCCCGCAGGTCATTAGCACCAGTCAATTTATAAGTATACAGGGTGGCAGGGACATGACGCGGAACCATGGATTCAGTACATGATTCTGAACCCCCAAAAGTTGTAAACAAAGGGTTATTAAAAAAAAATTGCTGTTCCATACATTTTGACCGCATAGGTAGGTTTGCACTTTTCTATGAAACAGCTGTTTTTTTTATAACAAACGAAAAATTTCTACGCGTCTAGAAAATGAATGATGATGATGAATGAATGATGTGCTGAATTCATGGTTTCAGTTTGCGCGTCGATGTCCGGGGATGCCACCCTGTATAGGTATTATCCTAATTACTATAATATTATAAATGCGAAAGTAAGTTTGTTTGTTTTTTACGCTTTTACGCCAAAACGGCTGAACGGATTTGGATGAAATTTGGCACAGAGATAGACCATGATCCGGGTAAGGACATAGGCTACTTTTTATCTTGGATCGCAGACGAAATCGCGGGCAACAGCTAGTAACCTATAATTATGATAAAAGCCTCACTGTCTCAGTTATGTCAGTAGTTCTGTGCCCAGTTTAACCGGCAGATATTTCCGATCAGTCGCCGACTTTAGATATAGAAAACGTTGCAGAAATACATCCTCGCTGTTGAAGATGTCGACGCTCGCTGTCATCTACTTACATCTCGCTGATCAGTTGTGCCATGATGCCTCGATGCCATGTGAAAATGTACACAGTTCACAGTAGGGTTGCCAACCTTATTATATAATAATAATATAGTATCCTACTATATTAGAGGCCTAAATACAATATTCCAAAAAAAATATATATAGTAGGCGAAGCTACTATATTTTCGATGAACATTTAAATAACATTATTTTATTAAAATCATTCGCGCGCGTCACGCTAACGAGCGGACGTGTTTTGCTGTGCGAAATGACCACTAAAATAGTGAAATGTAAAACCTATAATATTGTGATAAATGAAGTCCTGGTGTCCATTTATAACAAAATTAAAGTGATGGAGGAAGAAAGTTTAGTTCGAATATGTTCAACTGCGTTTCTGGTGGAAGACATAGAAAGTGCAAAAAATCTGTTATTTGACGCTTTGACAACAAAACGGCGCAATATATCAACAAAAAGAAGCGGGCAGCGAGCAGGAAATCGTGAGCTTTAAGACATAATATCTGTACATAAGCAAGCTGATCCAGAAGAAAATCCGATATTTGTGGCGAAGGAACTGCACATAATACCACCGGTTACCTTCGATTACATCAATGTAACGAGTGTTGAAAGATATTTTGATATTGCAGAAGGATCTGGCAGAGATAAGGAACAGATCTTCAGCACAGTTAAATGAAGTCAAAAATGAGGTGAAGAACCTAAAACATGCATCAATTGTGAATAACTTTGATTTAAATGGTAACCAAAAAATAGGAGGCAGTTGTAAAATAGAGTTTTTGTCTCGACAGTAGACCGGTTGGCCTACCCCACATTATAGGAAAGTCAAACAAACGATAACGGAAATACGTCGGCTGTTGAGTATGAGTCAAGTGGACGAACAAAAGATCCTTCCTTGTCATCCCAATCAGCAACGTATGTCGATGTCTCGTTCACACCTACATCGGAACTACCGCTGTTCAAGGTTAGCGAAAGTGATATTGCACTATAATTAAATAGTAAATCCTTAAGTAAAACATTGAATACGGAGTAAAATAAACCATTGGGCACTAATGCTTGTCTCATGATAAAAACGTACGCCGGTACCTTAAGCGACAATGGTTAATGGAAACAAAAAAAAGACAATCACGACTGGATCCAAGTACAAAGGAAAAACATTTAGAACTGCTGACAATCGTAATCCACTCTTTATTAATTATGTGCACAATGGGGCGAGTGAAATCGATATGATTGAATATATTGTACAAAAGACTATCATAGCAGTTACTATGAAAAAAATTTAAATAAAGTCCCAGAAATCATATGATGCACACAAAATCTTTGTGCCACAAACAAAGTTATCACTGTTTCTTGATGATGAAGGCCGGAAGAAATACAGTTCCGGCGGGTTGTTTATTTTGATAGAAACAAGTTTGAAAACATTGCTGAAAATCAAGATAATAATGAGCGGAATGGACCAGTCAAACAATCTAATAATGTATAGCTGTCTACACACTGACAACGCTTTAGAAATGAATTCAATAAACTTAATTAGTTTTAACTGCAGAAATGTTGTGAGATCTGTAGACGGTGTAAGAAAGCTATGTGGTACTGCTGACATCATAGCACTGCAGGAGACGTGGCTGTTGCCACATGACATCACGTACCTCAGCAGTATTGACGACGGTTTTGGATGTAGGGGTACTTCAGCGGCCGACACCTCGGCGGGTATTTACTTCGAGGTAGATCGCACGGTGGCGTCGCCTTGTTGTGGAGGAAGACCGTGTTCCCAGTGGTTACCGTTCTAAAGTGTGACGGTGTGCGTTTGTCTGCGATAAAAATAGAATATGAAATAATTGCTCGGCAATCCTATTTTCGGTTTATATGCCTACCGATTCAAGAGTCAATTTAATTGAGTTTACAAAATATCTAAGTGAGATTAATGCCATAATTGAAAGTCACAATGTAAAATCAGTGATTTGCTAGGTGTTTTCAATGCCCACCCTGGTGAGTTGTTTGCATCTGAATTATTATTCGTGTATTGATATGCAGTTACTACCAAGTACCAATAGAAACATTTACTCTTGTAAGTGATGTGCACGGTAGCCAGCGATGATTGGATCACTGTGTGGTCACTGAAGCTGCGTGTCACTCAGTATTAAGGCTCCCACACACAGGTGCGACACGACAGCGCTCGTCGCGCGACGAGCGGTGCCGTTGTGTCGCGCGCGATTAGCGTCGCCTGTCGCGCCTGTTGGAAGGAGCCTTTAAGTAGCTCTGTTTTGTATGATACATACCTACTGGTCTGATCATTTACCCATTCTATTAAAAAAAAAAAATTGTATTTTTAAAACTAATGTTACTACGTCTAGCACGATTCGTGAAAATAAAATAAAATGGGGTAATCATGACAAGAAACAGATTGGTATGTATCATGATAGGTAGCTCTAATTCTAAATTCCCAGTGAATTTACCTAATGTGCCGATCAAATGTGTAGCGACCCTACACATACATCAATAGTAAATAAAAGGTATGACAATATTGTGTTGGTATGGTAGGCACGGCTACATATCAAGCTATAGGTACATTTCCAGTATAAGCTGATCTCGTTTTGTATAGGATTTCCGTACAATGAGAGGTCAGCTTATACTGGAAATGTATAGCTTGATATGTAGCTGTGTGTACCACATGAATAAAAAACCGAGCAAAATGAAAGCTTCAGACTAACACCGGGCGGTGGGATTCTCCGATGCTTGAACGCTGGATACGACTGCACGCAATCAAGTAAACACGCGCACGAGTGTAGGAGTTTCCGATACTGTCATATGTATGTGTTTAGTTTTTAAAGTGTCTTGTCATGTCATTATTAACACTAGTTTCTTATAACCATTTCTGTGTTACTAACCCCTATATGGAAGTATTTGAAAATCCGAAATAAATGGATATAATAATGATAATTAAAAAATCGCATCCAAATCGGTTCACCCGTTTAAGAGCTATGGTGCCACAGACAGACACACACACATAACGGTCAAACTTACAACACCCCTCTTTTTGCGTCGGGCGTTAAAAATAAGTGTAAAACGAAACGCCACCGTAATCTGTTTTTGAAATTTATATTCAGAAATAAATCAGTTTAATAAAATTCTGGCTATTGTTCTTTTTGGGCTAAAAATGTGTTGCTCAATTTACTGCTGAATATTTTCAAAATAGAATCATTTCTTCTTCCTAAGTATACCAACATTACCAACTTCAGCTTTCACAGAGAGCATATTTTCAGTGATGAATACAAAATGGCGAGATGGGCGCAATAGAGCCAGTAGGTATTTATCTCGTAAAAGGTGAAATAAAGGTATTTTGTAACCATAATTTATTTTTAGTGTCATAATTACAGATCGGATATTCGGATGCATATTCACCTAAAGTTGCGATGTTGGCTAATAAGTAATGCTTTTGTATCGAAAAAATCTTAACTTGAACTAACACACACTACCCTTCCTCTTACACCGTACATACACATATTTGCATCGGGGGTTAAACATTAATTTAAAATAAATATGCATCTGAATAGTTATGCAATCCAAGAAACCGGGTTGTTTTCTAAATTTAAATAAGTAATTTTTTAGAAGTCTCTTGCATACTACACACCCGACTAGTTATGCATTTCCGGTGTTCCTGGCTTCCCGGGTTTCTAATAAATACAAAAAAAAAATTAAGATGCCACTTCCATACTTTCATAGCCAAAAATTTACTTTAGGTAAATATGCATCCGAATATCCGATCTCTGGTAATAATAGTCATAAGACATTTAAAAAAAAACTGTTAAATAAAGGCTCAAAGTAACAAGAGACATGCATTGAATTATTTATTTTTCAACATAGGTACCTACAATTATTTTTTTCACGATCTACTATATTTTTACATGCAATGGCTTCGAAAATACTATATTTGATATAAAAAAGTTGGCAACCCTAGTTCGCACACACACTGCACATTTAAAACACCCACATAAAACTGCTCGTCTAAAATCCTGCACCAATTTACCAAGTATTATACCCAACACGACCACATAATTAAACACCGATAATTAATTTGTAGCTGGGTTCAGCGTTCACATATTGATTAAGAACTCTCGCACAGGCCACGTTCAAATTACTTTATGTTTTGTATGCCACGAGCACTCTGTCTGTTACATTTCTATTTACCGCACTGAACTTTGTTGCGAATATCCCGTACGGAATTTATTTTCAAAACTACCCCCATTCTACCGAACCTACCTGTGTGGTAATAAAAGAAGATACCGTCACATTCCATGTTACTTTATGTTTGGCACAAAATGAAAATTTTGCAATGCAAATGGGAAATGCAGTTTCAATGAAGTTTTATGTCTGTATACGTACTTCACTCAGTAACAGCTTTTGCCACTTAGTGATGTAAAATACAACATTACAAAATATTGAAAAATACATGTTAGGTGCCGACAATCTGTACATGCAGTTTGACAGGAGATTTACAGTGTATTACATTACCAATTTGTACTTAGTATGTACTACTTCTTTGTTTTTATTTTTCGAATCGATTAACCGATTTTTCCCCACTGCTGGGCAAGTTTATCCCAAAGTTTTCCAATTTTCTTTGTGTTTTGTCTTCTCGGGCCAATCGGTTAGGAACGAGGCCAAATCGTTACACCAGCGTTTCTTAGGCCTTCCTCGGTGACGACGCTCGTTTTCAGGCACCCACTGTGTAGCGATCCTGACGCATCCTGTAAGCTTGACCCGCCCAGTCTCATTTCGGCCTCGCAGACTTATCGCCAACATCGGCGATGCCTGCCTTGGAGCGTGTTGTGGTGTTGCGAATACGATCGGTGAGTTTTCTTCTTTGAATAAACGATTTAACCAAAAAGGTATTTTATTTAATTTTCTTCCTTAGTCATTGCCCGAAGTACATATTTATATTTAATAATGATGTTGTCAAATCAAGAATTCGGATTATAAATTAGATCAACTATCGTATAACATATTGATGTGCTGAAAATTGTTGCACATCGACCCTGCCGGTTGACGCAAATAGTCACAATTCCTGCTTGGATCAAATATTTCGCCTACAGCTATTTGCTCCGAGCCCGATATTTGATCCGTAACGGTACACACGGTAGGTACAGAAACCACGAAGACATGGTTTAAAAAAAGAATTGCCTCTAGCTATGAGTTTTACTAGGTCAAATGGATTCGACTAGGGCCTAGGGTCTTTTTTTTGTAGGGAATAACAAAAAAAATTGACAACCCTATTGAAATTTAATAAAAATATCTATCTAGATTGATTATAACATGTTTTCGTATGTGTAGATCGACGATGAACTCTCTGCTTTTGCATTAATAGAGACTTTCGCTTATGCTGGATTTTTCACCTTAGTTACCTAATCCTGACATTAAAATGTAATAAAAAGACAAAAATAAAAGTTTTGAATGGTTTTTATTGCGTAAAATAAACAATCAGTAGTCTGTATTTCCGCCGTTAACGGGTATTAACAATCACAGCGATTCGGAATACTAAATATAAGTTCATCCAAATCACGAAATTTTCACGATTAAATTAAACTTGGTGTAGGTAGAACTTGCCTTTTTGTCACCAATTATCTTGCGAGGCAAAGCTAATTTTGAAAAAAGAAACGGTTTCTTTCAGACACCCATTCATTTGTTGTGGTGTGTGTGGGGGTGGTAGGTAACCACCTACAGACATGGCAATAACCCTTCCATACTATCAAATCTTTATAACAAACTATGAAGATTTTCAGATCAGTAGTACCTAACTTTTCATGGTACGCTCACGTTTGCCGTCCGACCGACTTGTTCAGGCCGACTGGGAGGTGTATGTTAAATTAGCATAGCATTCGATGGCCCACCGCGGCCAGACCTGTAATGAGAATTTACTGCTTTACGGATGCCCCCGACGCGTTTAGATATTCGGGCACGTACTCGTAATATGTTACGCAGTCAGACAATAAGTTAGGCCACGCTAGAGAGCAACTTATGGGAATAAGTGGGTTAACTTGGTAAACCCTTTTTGTGTTAATGTGTTTCTTATTTGCTATTAAGTCTGTGTTTGGGGTCCTTAGATGAGTATGATAAATGAATCTTTGTTTATAATTTGTGTCTAGACATTTGTTTTTGGAAAGGTATCAGATGCTCATTTCTTTTTAAGTCAAGCGTCCGCATTTTTCTCTAACCATAAGCGTGAAAAGGAAGTAAACCACAGACAGTCTGAAGCAGTGGCAACTTTATATCTAAATCTGTTTGTACAACAAGTAGCTAGCATGATAAGCAAATCGCATTGTTAGGCCGGCATAGTTTGTTGCACGATAACTACCTAAGACCGTAACAGACCCTCTCCTAGTCTCCTTCTTTTTATTGTATGGAGCTGTGCCCCCACGTGAGTCATAGTTTTACGGTACAAAAAGAGCCTAGTGAATTTTTTAAATTTAAGCATATCTATGTAGGTACAGGTAGACTGCATCAGTGAATAACTTTTGTATTTTTATTAACTGAATAAGCCCTTATACAGAAATAATAAAAGTAATTTTATTAAAAAGACATCATGCGTTCGCTTTTAAAATATATTTTTTCCTTACAAAAATATCTACCTCTCTGATCTGTGAATGATTGTTTCAGCACCAAAGAGTAATAAAATTTTACTCAATTCCAATTGCCGGTCCGCCAATTAGTCACTGAATGAATATTTCGAATATCGAAAGTAATATCTGTGAAAGAATATTAATATGTGGAGGGGTAATTAACAGATAGACTGTATAATAAACTATGCAGTCACCAATTAATCGTTGTATATCTTTCTCTACTTCAAGTTTGTCTTGTAGTAGGTTCGCAATTGACTTGTAGATTAGGTATTCGTCAGAATTTTCGACACTAAAGTATAAACACAACTGAATTTAATAATGCAAAGGAAAGTATATTGAAGACTGTCGCAGCTCGTAACCTCTACTCACTTCAGTTTTACAACGCTCCTTTATAGGGGTTAAAGGAGGTCCTAGTACCAACTAAACCCGGTTACTAAGGCTGAAAGAGTGATACTCGCCTTAAAAATTGTGAGACATCATCTACATAGGGATGTGCAGATAGGGAGCCGAGAGCCGATATTATCTATGTTTTAAATTTGCGTTTACGTTTACCTCCATCAACCTTCGTCCAACCCTACGTGCTCCCCTATGCTTATCGGTCGGCAATTTGACTGCACCCTTGTGTTACAAAAATTGAGGAGCCGATATCTTACAGCAGCGTTAGGGTTTACACTTTGTAATGGAGTACTCCCGTAAATTCGATCCCAAAAGCGTTCCATTTGGGGAAGGCGTGATAGATAGGTATTAGGGGTGGTTTAGATTCTCGGCTTTTGAGGTAGGTACATATTGGACAGTATGTGTAAGTGGCTTGAATAAACAAATGTTTAGGGGAGATGGGTGAATAACAAACAGCCTGGTAATTGTTTTGTTACGTTTTGTGGCGAAAGCTCCATTAAAATAATGTGCGCGTGTCTTCGATCCGGTTTTGGAAAGGGATTACGTTAAATTCCTACTGTTATGAATGGAATTGCTTTTTTTATGAATTGCGCTCTACTTGTTATTATTTTTTGGCCTCCAAATACTGTAATGCCAACAATTTCTACTAGACTCACGAAAATGGTTTTACATTTTCGTTTCGTTAAAGCACTTATGGATGCGATCCCCTTTCAAGTGCCTGGGGACCTCATACCTAGTCAAGTATCGCCATAAACGCTACAGACACACAAGTAAAAAAATAATTAGGTAAGTAGGTACCTAGGCCTATTACATAGAATACTAGTCACTATTAGGAACATACCTATTCTATGCACCTACCTCAGTCAAGAAAACCTTGCAATATTTTCGCCTCCATCTTTCGAATAGTTTTCTACAGTGTTTTATCATGAAAATATTGTCTCGCAAAGAACTTTATGTATGCGCATATTAAGTAAATGATGTTAATATATCCGAGTCACACGAAATCTGAGGGAAAACGACCGAGCTGCAAAATTTATGTGCTTAGTAATAAACGCTTAATATATTAGTCCGGACTCCGGAGGCACAATAGCGCAGTTATTAGATATTTTAAATTTACTTGTTTTGCCCACACCTTAGGTACCATATGTATCAGAAATAATATTTAAGTCGTTTATTATAAATTACTTAGCTAGACCTTCAATAAGTCGAGGCTGAACTGAATACTAGGCCACACCACTCCGCAGTTCCTGGCAAAGAAAGGTTCTAAGGAGAGCTACAATCTTGTTCGGTTAGGAACATTCAATTCAGCAGTATTTGTTGAACAACAAAACCGATCCGAAGCAATTATTGCACACATTCCGCTTTCATTCGGCTCATGCCGATCAACCGATCAACAAACTCCGTTCGGCATCTACCTTCACTAAATCATGTTCGGGTCGGCTCGGACAATTCTAAGCCGAGCGACTATTTCCCTAACATATTCTACATATCTAAAGGTATTTGAACAATTGTGCAATTGTGAAATTGTGAAATGCTAATTTAATACCAACAAAGGCTATTCATAGTTACGGCAAGTCCCATGCCCTACCCCTACGCAAACCCAAAAACAAAACTTATAACTACAAAAAAGAGCAATAGATTAGGTAGGTGGAAGTCATACGAGGTCGCGGGTAAATATGCGCATACATCTAGGAGTATCGTACAACGCCACATTACCCTCCCAGGGGATAATGATGCGTGAACGATGGAGATTTTTGGCATTTTTCAGTCCTAAGACATATTAGGAACAGGAGGCGCGTGCCAAAAGTGAATGGTCTATGATACATACATACATTAAGTCACGCCTTCTTCTCATGGGGGTAGGCAGAAATAAAGAATGCCACCTGCTACGATCCTTACATACTATTTTTGCCTCGTTTACGTTCATACATAAACTTTACTTTAAAACTAATTTACATTTTCAAAACCCTTAGACACTCGGCCGACCGAAAGACTATTAAGATGGTCTACTACGCATTATGCCAATCACTTATTGATTACTGCATCACATCATGGGGAGGTGCCGCAAAAACACACCTCATCGAAGTTGAAAGGGCACAGCGTGCCCTTTCAAGGTTGGAGCTGGTCTCTCCTTTCGCTTTCCGACTACTGACCTATACAAAGAATGGGACACTCTCACTGTCAGACAAACGTTCATACTTCGTACGTTACTAAAAAAACATTCTCAAATGCAGTTTGACGCCAAGCTACTCAAAGACAACCGACGAAAGGGTAGGGTATGTCCCACGGCTCAATTCAAATCAACTCTTCCTAAAAGGTTATATTGCTTCCTTGAGCACTATCTTTACAACAAATTGAATAAATTCCTAAACCTATATCCAAAAACTCGATCAAACTGTATTAAAGAAACAAAAAAAATACTTAAAAACACTTAGACTATCATAAAACTGAGAATCTTTTGACCGTTCTGAAATAAAATAAAAATTGACCAAATCCACACATACATAGCTGTCCCTCACCTCCTTGAAACTCTCGCTGCACTCACTCCACAAAAGTCACCTTCACTCACACACGGCTCATCTGAATTACTCACATCTCCTACTAGTCTAATACTTCACACAAGATTCATTCACACATCGTCCCACAACATTACTCAATAACCTCTGTAGAATTATAGGTGTAGGTATTTTTAAATTTATTTTTTTATTTTTATTGTTATTAGTTCATATTTTATTTGTGTTAAGCATATTGTTTAACTCCTACTTAGTTTTTATTTTGTTATGCATATTGTTTAACTTCGACTCTTGCACGGTATCTCTCTTAAAGCTAATTCTATCCGTGGAAGGGGCCTGGTGACCTGTAACACAGGTTTTGTCCAAAAACCTATATCAGGCACCAGTCCCTCACAAAGGTGGAATACAGCTGAAACATTTTTTTTCAACACATTAACTTTAAGTCAGCTTTGTGAAGAGAGAATAAATGATAAATTATTATTATATTATTAATTATTATTATATTATACATCTGGTCATACACGCACGCCGGTAGCGAGTACTACGCACCTGACCTTACTGAAGAACTTCACCAATAAGGTCACTATATGTCTATGATATTTTATGAAGAATAAAATAGCGCGCTAGGTTTTTACAAATCAGCACCCTAATTGCGTAATACACTAACAATCACAATCTGAACCATTTTGAATACTATTACTTCATATGTTCGTAAAATTTGTCTGCTCAACAAACGTAAATAACGCAATGAATGTTGTTGAACTGTCAGAATGAAAGCCATTGCTACTGTTAGTGTGTTAAGTAATTACCCCGCAGGTTCCAATGAAATTACATGACCAACCTGAAGAATTCGGAGTTTACACTTGTAACGGATTGACGTTAGAAACGTAGGTAAACTCCAAACTCATAATTGTAAGGCCTGCATTCCTCCTGCGCTGACGTCGGTCGCATACGTCCGTCGTGCGTACGAATATACATTTGTTTTCGATATAGCACCTCACTGCGACGCTGACGTCAGCGGCGCGTACGTTGCTACGACTGGTACGTGACGGACATCAGCGTAGGAGGAATTCAGGCCTAAAGCAGATTCGTTGTTGCAAAGGAAAGCGGTTTGGCATTGAAAAGGATAGACGACAACACTGCAGACACGGCGTTGTCCATACAAGACATCATGCGTGATGAGCTAGGTAACATACATAACAATGTTAACCTATCAACAATCGTTAACGCTAGGTACCTAGGTACTTAAACGGATGTCTTATTGTGCGCAAAGAACACTTCTCACAAAGTCTTATGGGTAAAATCTTAAAATATATGTGTTTTCATAGCATGGACCGTGAAAACTAGCGAGAACTACAGAATTTATGTGAAAACTTACTAGATCAGAACGAAACAATCAGTCAGACCGCTTCCGATTCCCTAATCTTGTTACTAGAACCCATCCGACTCAAACGATAAAAGTTGGCTCCAGTAGTATATTGGCCCCTCTGCTTAGTATTTGTTGCCTGACGTAAAAAATGCCTGACATATTTTTAAATGCCTTTGCCGTCATCTAAAAAATGCCTGACATTTTTTTAAATGCCTTTGCCATCATCTCGTCCATATTTTGCAGACCTGCTATTTTTAATTGGATAGGTACCTACCTGTATTTAAGAGACTCTCACCCATGGCTTAGATACCGGTACTTAAAGTACAGATTGTGTACCGGTATTTAGCGGTTCTTGCAATTTCGGTGATGTAATGTTTTTTTAATATAAGAATGAGTAAGGTTTGACACTGATGAGTGAGAGCATAGATCAATGATAGGGGTCAGAGCAGGGCTCGAAATACCGAATCGCATCTACGGTAGAACGCCGCTGCCGGAAGCCGTACTGGCTGTCAGCAAGGTCGGGACCAACTCGCGACAGGTGCTCGACGAGCCTTTCAGCAACCACTCTTTCAAAGAGCTTGGAAGACTCGTCAAGCAGGCATATGGGACGGTATGCAGCGGGGACTGCGGCCCTATCTTCAATAAAACCAACCCATCTTCCTTCCAACCGGAGGGGAACACGCCAGCACGGAGACAGTTATTAAATAACCGTCTCAGGCGGTCACCCAGAGCAGCCAGAGTAAGAACCCACGCCCGGCCAGGGCGTCATCCAGACCGGGCGCGGTGTTGCGAGCCCCCAAGCGCTTCACGGCTCGATGGAGCTCCGCTTCTGTCACCCTTAACTCGTCGGACTAGTCTGACAATGACGGGGGCGGCGAGGAACTGTCCCTGGCTACTGGAAATAGTGTGTTTACAACTCTCTCCAGCAGACCCGGTTCCATGGTCTCCAAGATGGGGGGACCATGACCATCCTATAAGGTTTCCCTCACGAATCCCTGTCCAGCCCCACGAGAAGTTCGCTCCAGGACTGAGACCTGGCATCCGCGATGGCGTGTTGAAGCGCCATAGTCGCTACTCGGTAAGCTCTATAAACTCTGGCTATCTCTTCAGTAGCTCTGCTGCCTTCTGCGCCGGGTGCGCTGAAACTGGCGCCGGGTTCTATGACAGACTGTGCACAACTGCACGATTTCTTCCAACCACCAGTAAACCGCACCAGGACGCTGGGCGCACCTGACCCGGGGCATGGCAGCGTCGCAATTTGACGTCATTGTGTCCCGGAACCAGGTCACCTCCTCTTCTGGATCGAGCGTGATCTCCTGGGATCCACCATCATCTGGCCAAAACATGACGTTGGCAGCTGCGACGAGCAAATCTCGATTGAGCTGTTTGCGGGCCCAACGACGCGCCGGTGGACTTGAGCCTGGACAGTTCGGACCGCCGGAAGGACGAAGTGCCACATCTAAAACGATGTGGCGATGGTCAGAGTGACCATCTCCTCCGCTACTCGCCATTCCGACACCATGCGGGCTATAGAAGGTGTCGCCCATGAAAAATCCACGATTTACTCCCCCTGCCATGGAACGCATGTGGCAACGGACCCTCAATTCAATAGTCGAAGGTCAAGCGAAGCCGCCCAGTCCTGCACTACGTGTCCCGTCGGCCTATCCCGGGTATTACCCCATGCTCTGGAGTGAGCATTGAACTCACCCAAGATAAGACGGGGTGAGCAGTCCTGCACAGACCTAGAGTTCGGAACGCGCAAGCCCCACCAGAACGTCAACGTAGAGATACGGCGGTGGGGTTATTATTATTATTTGTCTCTTGACTTTTTTCGGGACCCTGGGGTGCCGGACCTTTGGAAGGCGTACGAGGGGCCGAAGCCAACTCGCAAAGGCCTATTAGCCGTTTTTTTATTAAATGAGGCACTAACCTTCGATTATTTTTGTTCGGACTATGCAAGTGCACGCAAGGACAATCCCAGGTTGGTGTAGGACTATTGCAGGATATGGAAACAAAGATATTGGACTATGGATTTGGGTAGCTTAAATGGACTGGTTATCTAGGACTATGGAAAGACTATGGCCCCTGCCTGACCAATGGTTTATATAAAATAAACAGATAAATGGCAGGGGGTGACTTGCACATACGGTGGAGGTCTGCACGGCTTGGGCGGAACACCGCCGTGTCCTCGTGGCGACGATCGGCGGCAGCGATCTCTTGCGTCCGGCCCTGGTTCAGGCTATGGTACAGAGCGAGAGGGAATGGGAAATCATCACCTCCTGCTGCGAAGCAGCAATGCTCGCGAAGGAGGAGGCGGAGCGCGTGAGAGAGAGGCAATAGTTGCGCGCTCACGCCCCTAGTTACCGCAAGAGGAGACACCCTGGGCGTTGGGGGTCGATTGCCGACTCCCGGCCACCATAAGCGCGGGCTTGCGGACGGCGAGCAATGAGCAGTTCGCCGTCCGGTAAGGACCAGGCCCGGGTCGACAGCGCGTCGTGTTCCACGCGCGCCTCAAAGAGATGCCAACATCATTGACGGGGTCCGAAAGGCCCGATGCCTGCTGGGGTCGCGGATTGTTCTAAAGAGTTACCGTGGCCCTGGCGCACAGGCAACTGAAGGAACACGGGTGGGTTTTAGTCAGTAAGAGTCTGACACGCCCTTCTGCTCCGCAAAGAGCGGGAGAGATCATTTAATAATTTACCACACAAAAGAAATAAAAAATGGTTTGACTTGCACACTCAATAATGGGCCCCCGGGAACCGTCGCTAGCAAATGGTGACGTAGCGACAAATGGGGCAACATGTTCTTATTATAGTTTTTGACTGAAATCCATTTCCTTTTAAGAATTCTTATCGCTTTGAAGAGCTTAGTTATTGTTGAATAAGAACCTGGCTCACAAGAAAACGAAATATTAGAATCATTTTAAATTTTTATTACATAGATACACATTTGCTTTATAAAAATTGTCTAGTATGACTATCTAACAATTAGTCCTAAGCAAATTAATTTACATTGCTTTATGAAATTCTCATGGCTCGGAATAAAATTCCTAAATATATCTAGATAAAGTTCTATTATTGGGGAATTTGCTAAACAGTCACAATTAGGACATGGAGGTTTTGTTCCAATGAAAATTTCATAAAGCAACTCGTTTTCCGGTGGAATTAAAAATAACTATGTTGACCCTTCATTATTACATATTTCATTATAAGTTATTTAAATTTACATATCCATTATTCAGATTTACGACATTTCATTGCGAAATCATTACAATATTGCTGTTCAAATAATTATATTGAATTCTAACATTGACGGAATTAAGTAATTAAGGCATATGCATAACATGATCGCGATGTATGCTTCATAAATGTCTACATTTGGATGGCATGCAAAGGAAATATGAACATAGTTATAGAGTTATTGTTAACGCATGTCCAGTCCATGTTAGGACTTCGTCAATAAAACACCACATTTATTGCATCTGATACAGCGCTACTACCTTTATTTAGAATGTAGACATTTATAAACCATAATATTATCATTAGAATTAATTCTGCTCAAATCTTGTAAAATATAACATTTTATTTACCTAGATATATAAAAACAACAAGACTACAATGAACATTCACCACATTGGTATAACACACTTGATTTTCAGTTTGCAACTTTTTAAACTTTTGACCCAGAGCTTGATGACCAGCCACTTTGATGAACAAAGCCATCAGAATTGTCAAATGAAGAAACAATAAGATTTCACAAAATTAGAAGTATGTCACAGCTAGGGACGCTCCACAAAATCAGAGATGTAGAAATATATTATGCATTATACATGAATGAACAATTCCGTATGCAAAAATTTGTATAAGATAAAAGATCACAATATTCAAGAGGAGTGTGATTCGGAAAGCCACCTAGCCTGAGATTATGAGTATGCGAAACAGCGAAACGGCACGTCATCAGCTCAATAGTCTACCTGCAATTTAAAAAAAACCTTGTAAGTATACGATAAAGTTTGCATTGTAGGAGAATTATTATAATTCTCCTTTCCTGGTCCTATGAAAGCGAGGTTTCGATTGCTCAAATAAAAACTACGGACAGTCTTCTTCCACAAAACAAACCTGACGTATATGTAATGCTGCTGCAGCAATAAACATGAGATTAGACGATAGATAATAATTCCATTTGTCTAGGTACCTACGCCTTGCCTTGACGAATTGACGACTAATAGACGAAGATATGTACAACTAGATTAGGGATGTAACGGAGGCCACCTTAGCGGAGGCGGAGGTCAGAGCTTGACCTCCGTGGAGGCGGAGGAGGAATAATAACGAAAATTTGAATAACAAAAAAAGAAGTTAAAAAACACAGTGTTTTGTCACGTACTAAACATCATAAAATAGTTCCTTCTTTTATATCCAATGATTAAAACAAAAAGCGTGGAGCGCTTTTTAGTTGTGTAGTTTTAATTATCTAATTTAAACAAGGTTTTAATCATCCCGCAACATTTTTAGACAGTGTAGTACTAGATTTAGATGCTTATTAATGTATATCCATTGAGAAGAAAAAAAAGTTTTTTCTAAAAATATGCAAGCTTTTCTTTCCTTGGTGATCCTAAGAAATAGAAAAGTGGTAAAAACTAGTCACACTAGTTATATTACAGCACTTAGTATGCTAAAGGTAATTATTTGAAATTATTACTTTAGGCGACTCTGCCAACGAATAAAGCAATTTAACACATTTAGCCATTGATTCCGGTGATACAATACAATATTTTATTACGCATTATTTAAAAAAAACTGTGATATTTTGTTTGAGCCGCGGCTGGGTTTTTTCTCCATATTAAATTAGCGTTCTTCTTTCTACATTTTTATTTATATGACTTATTTAAGGTAAAAAAAAAATATGGTGTACTAAATATGAATAAAGAGTAAGTTTTCTATTCTATTCCAAAACAGAAGATAATTAAACAAAAAAACATTGTAATTGGTAATCAACATTTTCAAAGGGTTATACCGTTTTGCGGCTTTGTCACCTTCTAGGTGATTTCTTACTGGATCATAAATTAAACCAGATTCACTTAACAGTTTCTCACTTGTTACTGAACCTGGCAATGGTGGTGACATGGGAGCAAAAACTTGAAGCTTCAAGTTATATGTCCACCACAATAATGAGTCTTTGCTAAGTTTTGGAGCCAATTTTCTTTATTAGACGTCTTTTAAAACTTACGGAGGCCAATGCGGTGGTACGATTTCTTGCGGAAGTTTCCCATCCGCGGAGAAGAAGGTGAAGTTCCGTTACAACCCTAAACTAGAATGCAGTCGCTCGTAGTCGACCAGTGGTCGATTTTGCTTGCCTCAAAACATGATCAATAGTTGATCTCATGAATGTTATCTTGCTCTAATATAATGTAAACGGTCGATATTTTCAACCGACGTCGATTGACAGTAATCTAGTTGCTCCTTTAGGAAACACATTGAATTTACTCCGAGAGAGATAATATATTAATGCCGAGTTAGATAAATTATTTCTACAAGCAAAGAGAAGCCTACAGCTAGCAGTGAGTGAAGTCGGATGTGGATGATCGTGATGATGATGTATAAATGATTAAATGAATGTATTACTTTTTCTTAGGTGTTTCATCCTTGGCTTTCTTCTCAGCTTCTCTACGCTTGGCGGCCTCCTCTCGCTGCTGGCGGATAATCGCGAGCCTGGCAAGATCAGCTCGCGCTTGATCGGTTTTACCTTCCGCGTGCAACTTTTGGTACGCCGCCGCCGCTCGTTGTTTCTCTATCTCTTCCCGTTCACGCCTGTAACATATCGTCATTTATTTTTAACACAACAGGACTAATTTAATGGAGCAAACTAGGTCAAACGTAGCGTGGGAAGCTACATGGACCGACGACCTTAAACAGGTGGCTGGGAATAGACTGTATGCGGAAGGCGGGAAAACGGGTGTTGTAGCGCAAATTGGGACAAGCATAATTGTCCACTGCTGGCAGTGGACTGCAATAGACTAAGCTGATTGATTGATTGAATTGATTAAAGTAAGCATTTTGTAACAACCAGAAGTAATCAGTCATGATTTTTTTTCTGGTTGTAGTAATAAATCATTTTTTTTTTTTTTTGTGAAAATGTGTAGCATCATATAATTTAACTTGAAAATAGTCCAGATCCCCTTGAATATAATATTTCACACATACTAGTAGTCTTAAAAGTTAATAATTATAGCAGAACACTGAATCAGATGCTAGACCTATTGTGTCTGGAGTGCCACAAGGAAGTATTCTTGGACCTCTCTTGTTTATCATCTACATAAACGACCTACCGAAAATTATAAAACACGAAATGGTACTATTTGCAGCTATTTTTACGAACCAAGATAAAGAGAATTACGAAAACAACATTAAAAAATCACTTGACGATATTATAAAATGGTTAAATGTAAACAATCTAAAAATAAATATTGAAAAAACAAATTATATGACTTTCACAAATAAAAATACAAAATCAAACAAACTAAATATACATTATAAAGGCGAACAAATAAAAGAATAAAACAACACTAAGTTTCTTGGAGTACATATTGACTCTGAACTAAACTTCAAAATGCAGGTGGATCATGTTTGTAAAAACTAAACCAGATTTCATATGCCCTCTACATGCTAAGGAAAGTTGTTAACGAGAAGAACATTACTGACTGCTTACCATGCATACGTAGGTTCTACAATAAAATATGGTATTCTTTTTTGGGGAAATTCAACTAACAGAGATTGTGCTTTTAGGGCGCAAAAAAAGTGTGTTCGAAGTATATGTGGGCTCAAACAGACCGATTTATGTAGAACAGAGTTTACAAGATTACACATTTTGACTTTACCTTCACTATACATTTATGAAGCAGCAGTAATGTTAAAACGCGATTTAAATAATTTTGGCACATTGAGAAGTGCACGGTATAAAAATGTATTGAGGGGGATTAAGTGTAGAACAGTTAAATTTAAAACGAGTATATCTGGGATAGGAATAAAGATTTGTAACAAACTACCAAATTATATAAAAAGCAGTGGAACCTCTCACAGTTTAAAAAAAAAAGACTAAAGAAATTCTTGATAAGTAAAGCCTACTATTCAATCAATGACTTTTTAATGACAATTATAGGTACTGGTGACTACACCGAGAAATTAGCTATGATAATGTCTCAATGAGTAATTTAATTTTGTACAACATCAATAAGATATTTAATGAAATCAACAAATAATTAATTTATTATGACATCAATGAGTAATATAATTTTAAAGAAATCAATGAATAATTTAATTGGTATAAAATCAATGCCTACTACTTAATTCTTTTATCAGACTTTGTGAATGAACAACTATATTAATGCATGACTAATGATAGACGTTGACTTAGGACGAACAATGATTTTAGCTAGTCAGGCCCGAGGTAGCCTGCGAGAGGGCCAAAACAATAGATAATCAATTGTGTCTCATTAACGATGCTTGATGAGTTAATGTTAAATAAGTATGGGACCAGCATTAAATATTGTACACCTTATAGGTATGTTACAGCGATCCTTTATAATAATTATAAGAATGGATATTTCACCTGTGACAAACAATAAATGAATTTGAATTTGAGAAATAAAAACATCTTTCATAATTAAAAAAAAATGACAACATTACCTTGATAATTGTGGTTTCTCTCCTTCTCCTAAATTGTCCAAGTTGGTCAATTTCTTATTTTTCTTTACTACACGGTTGGGATTTTCTACTTCAATGAGGCCTGATACACCCTTAGCTTTTGATGGTCTCTGAAAAAATATTATAACATTTAAATTAATAAAGTGTGAATAACATTAGGTACCTGCTGGAAATGGAGCTAAGATACCAGTTCTTAACCTTTTTAAAGTAACAGTAACCCAAACAAAAACCTTAACAAAGTTAATTAATATTAGTAATAATTATGTTGTTATGTTGTTGTGTTTATTAGTGGTAATTAATTATTATTATTAGTTAATTTAAGTTCAAAACTGATTTATGCAATCAGCACTTTACGAAAAGTGCTGATTGCATAAATCAGTTTTCTAATTACAAAGACCCTAAAAGGGTGCTTCATTAATTTTACACATGTTTTTTCTGTAAAATTTATTATCACGTACACTATAGTGCCAGACAAGACATGAACAATACAAAATTCAAGTCAAAACTAAGAACATACAAAATATAATTACATCATCGTCAGAGTCGCTATCGGAATCACTGCCGGACCCAGATTTTTCCTCTTCTGATTCCTCTTCACTCGAGCTTTCCTTCCCATGCTCTTTCCTCCACCTGGAAAAGTTATTAAAATTTATAAACATACAACAAAAAAATATTAAGTAGGTACAGAAATTGTTTTAGGAAATATTAAAACTTTAGACTACATTCTGGGAGAAAACCACTGATACTACATTTTAAGATATTTACTTGACCAGTCAACATTAGTCAAAGACAAGTTGTTAATAGAAATATCCTGAACTCAAGATATCTTTGAAACCATTGTAAGAATCACCTATGCATGTATGCAAGGGAGCAGCAAATGCATCCATGCACAAATTGTTAGCTACTTCCCTAATACAACTTTAAAGTAGGTATCATAGGAATATTTCACTATTTATTTTAATATGATCACAAGCTTCTACTCAAGTGTCTACTGTAGAAGAACAACCATTCTCAGTATAGCTTGCTGCAAATATTGAGTCATACATAACGAAAGAGGTGACTAATAATGAGTCTTACAAGCAGACAATCTAGTACTCTTTTAAGATCTGGTTCCTGCAATGTGCCTGTTCAATTAAAAGAAATATAAAACAATATGTATTGAATGAGTTAGTGAAAAACTCAAATTGTAATACATACACACATCCCTGAAAATATAATGTTTATAATGCAGTTTGTAAATAAATTATTAGATCAGTTTTCATACTATGAATTCAAGTGAATGACCTTATAATGTACAACAAATAACTTTATTATCAGATCATATAAATGATAATTAATAACTTATTACACAATTACAAGTTTACCTACAAACTACATTGTTATGTTAATTATCTTTTGAGTAATAAACGCTTAAGCGTCGAATCTGAGACGCCTTAATTGTATCAACAATATCACAAACAATCACTCACTTCTGCTTCTGTTCTTCTTGTTTCCGCTGCTCTTCTAGCTCTTCTGGGCTGGTGAACTTGCGGTTACGACCCTTATGGTTCGTGAACTTACCTGAAACGTTACACAAACAAAATATTCGTCACAAAGGTTATGCCAACTAAACAATCAATAGTATCGAAAAAGACAAAATATTTGTAGACTTCCTTCGAGAATTCATATAGTAATAATTTATTTGAACAAATTCTTATTAAATTTCTAGCTGGGCAGCTACTAATCATTGAGAATTTTTGATGAAAGCACATTCCCATAACATTGGACGACATTGAGAAAAAACAACACGTATACGATAGACTTACCGCGTGGCATGATTGAATTTATATATAAACGACTTTTGTATGTTACTATAGAATAACTATTTGATTGTAGTATTATTCTTAGACGGAAATTAGTAAGCAAAATACTAAAAATTGGATAAATTTAGCGTTGACGTCTCATCGGAACCGGAATTCGAAATCGAAACGTAGCCTAGATAATATAAGGAAGGTTACCAGATGAGAAAAAACTATCGTAGCAGATTATACTTTATAACCACGCCCTAAAATAATTTAAAATATTGTGAACAGCGCTTGACTGTAAGAGGTGATCTGACATTATTTTGTTCAATCTGGCTGGTCTATCTGATTGAGAAAACTAAAATGTTTGAGAATTTTGCGTCAATAATTTCACTTCGGGTCAATGGCGACGCTAGAGTATTTCAAATTAAGATACTATCTAGTTAGAGAATAGATATTCTTTGGATACTATTAAAATGAGTTATTATTATCTTTAAGTTAGAATTATAGGAACCTGTGTATTAATCCATTTTAATAGTCACTTAATTTGAAATACTCTCTAGCGTCGCTATTGACTACGTATTACCTGTATATTAGCTAAGTTATTTTATAACTTCAAATTGTAATAACTTACAAGCGGATGGACCGATTTAAATGAAATAAATACTAAAATAAATAATACCTCTAGTTAAGGGTTATGACTATATTTCTCATTCATTAGATCTTTCAAAAAGAGGTAGGTACAACAAAATTCAATATTCACGTGAATTTTAAAATCATTGCCTATTTTACCCCCTTGGGGGATGATTTTACAAAATCGTTGAAACGTGCTGAACACAATTTTTAGAAATATTGGTTTACTTACTAAAATAATAAATTAACAAAAAAAAATCCCTAACTTCAGAAATGCTATGTTTCCCATACAATATTTCATACCCTCTAACACCCCCTTTTAGGATTATTTTTGAGACAAAAAGTAGCCTATGTTCTTCTCCAGGATGCCATCTATCTCCTAAAAACATTTAGAACCTCTTCATACATTTTCCTCTCTTCTGTTGCCGCTTAAAACATTCGAATTCCCATTTTTTGGCGTTTTGATAAAACTGGCTGGTAGCATTATGATTTAAAATAAATAAAACACGTTCGCTCATTTATTTCATTCGATTACATCTAAATAGCACTCTGGATGCGCCTTGGATGCGCGCACGACAGTGTGTATGTGCTACGTTCAGCACCGCCAGTGTTGCCAACTCCAAAAGTTAAAATTATCAAATTTTTACGTCGAATTTATCGTTTTGACGACAAAATTATCGTACAAATGGATACAATAAAAATGCAATAATTATCCTGTAATACATTATTTGTCTTTATTTTTAAAAATTTGTCTAACCAGCTGCCACTGCCAAATTATTTAATTGCCAAATTATATGCCAAATTGATAACAAATAAAAATTACATTAATATTACAGTTAATACTAGTGGCAGAAGTAGTACAAACTGTAAACAATGTTTTCTTATAGCTTTGAGTAGTGACTAGTGATGTTCATGTACAAAAAATATCGATATTTTGTCTGATATAATATATCGAAATATTGTATCGATGTTTAACGATAATTATATCAGTCAAAAACATCGATATTTTCGATATATCGTATCGTAGGAAGGAAAAGACTATATTAGGAGTAAATAAGTAAACCCACCAAAGGTTATAATGTCAATCAACTTTATTTTTATGAATCCCAATAATTTTCTTATCTAAACCTGACCGAAACAAAATTGTATTGACTCTTGTGACTTGGAGTCTGCTTCTCTGCTAGGTTGCACAAGGAATGTAAATTGTGATAAAATCGACATGAGACAATACTTTTTGGTTATCAAATAAATTGATTTCTTATTATCTGTAGAGAATAATACATTTAATAAAGAGAAATTATTAATGACGAGAATGTTTCAAACGGATGCATTTTTTTTATTATTTGCAAGTAGCAATGAACACACCTCGGATTAATTATTTCCTAAGTGATGAATAAAAAATTTAGAGACCTAAATTTTTGTAGTCCAAGTTCGCCGACCCTATCTGTTGTTCGTTTTTCTTTAATACAATATAACTCCTCCCCTGGCTCGCACACATGCGGAGATCCTCCTGGGCATGCTGAGGATCAAGTTATCCAGCATTCCTTGCGGTAGCCTGTCCCATTGTTGAATAGCGGCTTTCCTGATCTCTGGCACTGTCTGGGGAGGTGGCTGACGGTTCCAAACAACTCGCTAAAGAGTATGCCACGCTTGCTCTATTGGGTTTAAATCAGGCGAGCTGGCAGGCCAGTCTAACCTTGTGATGTCGTATTCTCGAAGAGCAGCATTGACTCGTTAAGCTCGATGTGCGGGCGCATTTTCATCGACCAGTACAAATGGGTGCCCACGGTTTACTCAGAATCGTCTGACAATTCCATCAATAGCGACTGTTTTGTACCTATATGCCGTAATGGAGCTTCGATACGATTTCGATTTCGATAATTCCACCCCAAAAGGACACAGATTTCCCGCCTTGCTGAACGGTTCCAGTGGCAGTTCTTTGCCTTTCAGTCTCCAGGGCTTCTCCAGCCACGGACACGTCGGTTATCTGGATGAGTACTGATCGCGATTCGTCAACGAAAAGAAAGTTTTGCCAAATGTTTTCCTCCTCAACTTCTTCATTTTGCTGGAGCCTAGCCCACTGCAATCTCCGTCACTGACGTTGCAGTGAATTCAGAGGTGCTCACCAAGACGTCCTTGCTCGTAGTCCAGCATGGTGTAAGCAATTCCGAGTAGTCTGAGTGCTAACTTCAAGTCCAGAGGCGGCTCGCACTCCTGTTTTTATTTTTGTGGCGTTGATTCATGGGTCACGGGCTGCCAGCAATCTGATATAGCGCTTCTGAGCAGCAGTCAGAACAGTTGGTTCGTTCTTTTTGTGTGTTTTTTCTTTGCGTCATGTTTACCGCAAATAAACGTATTTTCTTTTTGCTTTAGTTGAGCGACCACTGCGGGGTCGATCAGCCAAATTATCCATGCCATGGTACCTCTGCAACGTGGCCACGACATAGAATTAGGATACAGCAACTCTGTGTGCTATTTCTCTCTGGAATATCCTTCTTCCCTCAAAGTTACAATTCTTGCTCGTAACACTTCTGATAATCTTCTTGGCATTTTATCAATAACAACTTTCCTTGCAAAAATATTATAAATCCGTTAAAATTGAATAAGTCAGATTTCTGAATAAGCGTAAGCTTGGACTGAATTTCTTTTTATATGGGAAAACAATTGAATTTGTTTTTTTTTAATATTCTTATTCTATATTTATAAGTAAATAATCTAAAAAGAAGAGAAATTATACTATATCCTACCGTAACAAAAAAGATTTCCATTTTTCGAAGTGATCGCAAACTTTTTTTGATGTGTGTAGGACATGACCGCACATTTACTAATGTTTAGGCTGAGGTTGTTTATAGTGCTCCAAGTGTGAATATTGTAGATATCGAGTTGAAGTATGGCCAAAATAAACAGTCTATTTTTTAACAAAATTTATTTATTACATAATTATGTAACTTTTTATTTGATTATATTAGTGCAAAATAATTAGTTTACCCGAAAAAGAAATAATAGAATACAATACAGAATAAAGATATACCTCCGTTGTCGAAGTTTTACTTTATGAAAATCAATCATCAATTTAAAAATCTCAAACAATACTCGGTTCACTCCACACAGTGTTGCCAGACGCCGACGGCGTATCCTCGTGCAGACATGGTCTAAAATCTCGTATTTTAACACAACCTCGTATGTATGCCATCTAATTAATTTATTTCTTAAAATCTATTGATTTTCTAGTCAACTACCTCATAAACAAGCACTCGAAAACAGTTTCGTCAAAAACTACTACAGGGCAGTTTGTACAAGCTGTACAAACACACCACACCTTACACGCCGCTGGATAATCTAGTATCCATGGTCGCAGGTCGTACAACCGGAATTTTGCTTTGGATATTGTATGTTGTATACGGACTGTGCCTACTAAAGGGGGAGTAGAGTGGAATTAAAATAGACAATAAAATTATTATATAAAAAATAATATATTTCCTACATTTTTTGTAATTACATAATTTAGAAAAACGCGTAACCGCCATATTGGGTGAATCCCCAAGTGACAGAGTAGTGTTGCAAGACATGCAAGAACTGCGCACACTGTTCATCATTAATTGCGGATAGTTATAGGCGCGTTCCAAAGTATGATTGTATCAACGAATCTCGTACAAAATCGTACGAGGATGGATGTAAGGTCGTACCTCGTACCTCTGAATCTCGTACATGTACGAGAAACCTCGTACGGATGGCAACACTGACTCCACAGAGCATAGTTCAATCACTCTATTCTATTCTATTTTTTATTATGGTAAGCAAAGCCGATGTCGACTATCACTCGACTATTCTGCCAATTTCTAAATTGAATTGGAAAAGCAAGTGTGCACTATTAAATATTAAAAAAATATAACGATAAAAATCTTCAATGATACAGTTGAACTTAATGTAGTTCTTGTGAGTTTAGTACTGGACTGAAACAAAAAAAAAGATAAAATTACATTTAGGTTATATCTAGCTTCTTCCCGCGGCTTCGCCCGTGTGGATGTAGGTAATTATCCCCCAGGTACATGCTACCTTCATCCCCTCCTTTAGGGATATTTTTGAGAAAAAAAGTAGCCTATGTCCTTGCCCAGGATGCCATCTATCTCCTTGCTAACTTTTATCGAAATCCGTTCAGTGGTTTAGGCGTGAAATGGTAACATACAGGCAGAGTTACTTTCGAATTTATAATATTATTAGGAAGGTACTTAATTAAAAATAAAAAATCTCTGTAACACACTACTAAAGTTTCTATAATAATACCATTAAATCATGATTCGAAAGACACGTGGCGCCATCTATTGTCATAAGAACGCTATTGTTGTTTTCCTCGGGAACAGTAACTTTTTTCGGGATGAAAGGTACCCTATGTCCGTTTCTGTACACCTGACAACGTATATGCAAAATTTCAGAATTATCGGTTCACTGGTTTAGGCGTGAAAAGGTAACAAACAAATTTACTTTCGCATTTATCATATTAAATAATATATATATAGTAAGGATTAGGATAAGGATAGGATTATTAGAACATTAAATATACTTATACCACATCCACAATGACAGAATATTTGGGGAAACAAATAATAACTTTATATCTATTATTGTGGCGGATGAAAATTATCAGCGCCACAAGCAGCGGGGTAATTACGTAACACACTATCAGTAAGAATGGGTTTTATTTTGACAGTTCATCAACATTCATTGCGCTATTTACGTTGTAATAAGTAAGTAATTTTTCGGACATATGAAGCAATGGATTAGCAATAGGCTTCAAAATGATTCAGATTGTGATAGATAGTGTGTTACGTAATTAGGGTGCTGGTCTATATGTTAAAAGGGAGGGGAAATTAATCGGAAGAGGGCTCTCAAATTTAGGAGGACGGTTATACAAATCTAGAGAGGGGGGTAGAGGGGGGGGGGGTTGTTAGAGCATTCGAAAAATATGTGATCCGGGGTGCCCGCCCTCCTCCAACCCGCATTCGCAGAGAGCGGATTATATGTAAAAAGACGGGAATGCAACAAAAACCTAGGCGGATTCTACAAAGAACAGAGATAATATCTCATAGAGAGAATATTTTCGATACTTTCTAAAAACACGGTTTTGGTTTGATAGTCGGTTCCACTGCATAAAAAAACTGCGTTTATTTTTACTGGACATATTCCACTGCTCCTGCCAGGAACACTGCAGGTTCAGTTTTGGAAGGAACCATAGGTCGTAACCCTGAGTTCAATCACTCGCACAAAAGAAAAAAGTTGACGTGACAAACAACTTGACATTGACATAGCTTACATCACGTCATTACTTGTAATTTTTTTTTTTCGCTGTTTTTAGATAGGCCTTTAGTCGAAGACCTTACCGCCTCGTCTTACGTTACCTACATGTCAACTAAGTCATTGCTTGACATTGACAATAGATTTTTCTCGGAACGCAAAGAATATTCGTTCAGACCATGGTATAATAATTGTTTTTTTAGACCATGGTTCAGACTAGTTCAGTTACATTGATCGGCGACATCTAGTGTAAAAATGAAATAATTATGAACGAACCGAAAATTCAGCAAAATCTATAGAGTACACCTAATTCACGCTAGATGGCGTCTAAAGTATAATATCGTTGTATCGATGTTTTCGAGGACTTAACATCGATGTTTTGTCGCTAAACATCGATGTTTATCTAACATCGATGATTATAGATCATCTCACGACCTCATAATTATCGTACGGGTTGGCAACACTAAGCACAGCGGCTTTGAGCGGACGTACAGCTGGTAAATAAGATTCGAGAAGAAGAAACAGACCATAGTTGTTTTTTTAGACCATGAAACAGTCGTTCTAAAATACTTTAGCGGTTTTTCGGTTTATATCCATGTGACGCTAGAGTATTTCAATAAATAAATAAATAAAATTAATTATTATTATTTTTAAGCTAGACATTTAGAATCATGAAAACTTATAACTAAATAAAACTAAAATAACTGTTACTAAATAAAAATGAATAAAATAACATTATTTGCATTAACTATCTGTCCGTTTGTTACCTTTTCACGCTTTAACGGCTACGGCTGAATGGATTTGGATGATAGGCGTGGGATAATTTCAAACCTTAAGCCCCTAAAACTACATGTAGGTAATAATTTTTCATATTTTTCATACAAAGAGTGAAAAATTCCATAAAAAACACGTTGAGGCTGCCCCTTATGCGCGCCTCCCGGCTCTAAAAAAAATTCACGGGGTAGGGCAAACAAGTACCATGTGGTGTCGCGATTGTCAAATTAAATCTTAGTTGCGTCAAAATTATTTTTAAATTTAGAGATATTTTTTGCAGAATAGCTTTAAGATTCTCAGCCACAAGTAAGGAATTTTATTGATAGTTTAGTTAGTTTAGTTCGGTGTACAAGAGAATCGGCACCATGTCTCATTAAATTCTGTATCTTTTAAATTAAACTATCGTCTACTATAATAGTCCAGCATCATGTCCATCATAAATAATTCAGAAAGTAACCTATCAACCAGTCATATTGGACACTTTATTCTGTAATTAGGTATTCAGTTAATTAGACTCCTGGTAAAGTATCCACGTCTAGGTCATTATAGAATTGAATCCAAGTCTTCATGTTTGGTAGCAACGCTTGCAATTAATTGACCAATGGAGAATTTCGTCCGGTCAAATTACGTCCTTGTTTCAATAACAAATTAATGTTACTATCAATATAATTCTGTTAATTAATTTATTACTACTCTAAAAATGTGTTTACAGTATAAGTACCTACCTATAAAATGACAATAGCTAGGATCACCATAAATTCAAATCATAAACTTGGCAAATAACACTTATCTTTAAAATATTATTGAAAGCGACGTGATGTGGGATGTGTTATGAAATTGCAGTTTATCAAGAAAAAGTCCTAATTACTTACCTTAAAGCATAGGCTATTTAGGTACTTACCTAGCTATAAATATGATATTTTAGATTTGTGCTGCTAACATGAGTCATAAATTCATTGGCAAAGTTGCTACATGGATTCATAATCAAAAATGTTGTACATATTATTATCCCAAGAATTGATCGGGTTTGATTGCAAACTTCAAGTGTCAACTGTTGGGTAAAGTTAATTTTGCGTTGAAGTGTAACAGACAGACCTACAGACAAATATTACAAGTTACTTCTAAGTAAAATAAGCGTCCGTTGAATAGGGTAATCCGAAGAAATCCGTACGTATGGTAACCTAGCTTCACTGTGGCCGCGCCCTAAACGTTTTGCGATGTCATTGACACGCGTTTAAGTGGTTGCGCGGCAAAACCTTATCAAGTTGATTGATATACTCCGTCTACCATCACCCGTTAACACTGCAACCACTATAAAGCATCTTAAATGGGTCAAGCTTGTTCTTTTATCTGCTGTTATTTTTTGGTGTAAAGTATTGGGTCACACGTGACATCCAATGATGTAAATATTTATATAGGATCTACTAAATGAATGTGTGTATGGAGTACCTGAGCATCATGTAAGTAAGAAGACGGAAGAAAACAATGTATATCGTGGTACAGGCGACCACACGTCTGTGGTAACATTTTGATCTTTAGCTGGCCTAGTAGATAGTAGGTATACAGAGTTTCAATAGAATATGAGGCCAGCATATACAAGTTTTGTTTGTTACGACTGACGTACGGCCTATTGGCTTCGACCATAAGGCTTCTTTAAAAGGTACCTATTTGTACTACACAGATCGATAGGTAGGTTATGTGTAAAATTGTTTTAATTTACAGATTTACATTAGGTATCAATAATTAATTTGTTATGAACAGAGACATATTAAACTACCTACCTACTAAGTACCTACTGGGAAAATTAGCATAGATTATTTTATTTCCTTAGGTACCTTTCCGTATCCTTGTGTATAAAATCTCCGCTGTCTATGTGTACAACAATTCTATTGGTAATGACCGTAAGCTTAAGCATAATCGGCCTATAATGTTGCCACTGCTGGGACACTGTCCTCCTCTCGTCGAGAGGGTGTGGCCCATAATCTGCCACGCGGGCCCAGTACGGGTTGGTAGATGTCAAATATCTTTTTGGTTCTAGGACATGCCGGTTTCCTCAGGATGTTTCCCTTCACCGTTTTGAGAAAGACAGTAATCTCTGCAAAACAGCTAAAAGATAAATCGTAAAAAGTCAGGTAAAGTCATAAAATTACCGAAGGACGACCCATACATTTCCAGCATATATTTAGGAAGGAACGTTCTTCTAGATACACCATGCAGACAACCAGGTGGTCAAATAAGTACTGTATTTAGGATGCGTAGGGGGCCCCAACTACAAACTGCCTTTTACTTAATGAACATGTTTTGTCTTGTTTGGGATTTGATTAAAAAGTATTTCTCGAGTTTTGGGGGCCCCGAGGCGGATCGCACCTGCCGCCCTCCTTAGTTTACCAGTAGTGAGGCCTTTACTAACCTGAATGTGGAAGCAGAAAGCCCGAGGAACAACTTGGGAAATGGATCGGTAAAAGTGGACCTCTCCAGCGGAACGAGCCGTACGACAATATAGCTCATGTCGGGGTAAATAGATTTACCAGTTAGCAAGGATGTAGGCTGATTGCTCAGGGTATGCCAGACGTTATGAGTAAGGCATCGTCACTCGTGGAGGCTCTGTTATGCACCTAGTGCAGTGGTGGACTATGATAGGCCGATTTGACAAATTTAAACCATCTTAGGTAGGTATTTTAAAGTCAAAGTTTAATCATTTATTTCAAATAGGCACAGAAAAGGCATCACAGAACGTCAAAATAAAAAATAAAAATTGAATTGATTCTAGTCGCTCCTTACAAAAGGTAGTTTTATATGGAGAAGAATGGGCCATAATCTCCACCGTTACTCTTAAATTTTTTTACAGTATTTTGTATACGTTAATTATATAATTATATGTGAAGACTATGCACAAGTCATATGGTAGGCTAATGTAGTTTCTTCTAGGTGAACAGTGTGGTGGATTGAGATAGGCCGCTTCGAAAACCAGCGTCAGGCACTAGTTGTCTGACATGTTAGCTGAACTGAACCTATTTGGCGCAGCCGCGAGGCACACTTTCCTGCTAATTTCTCACAACGCACTTTACACTTTTTATTTGTTTGTTTTATTTTTCTGTTTTACTTGTAGGTATATGTTGTGTTGTGTGCTTTGTAGTCTGTGCTAAATAAACGTATTTTCTTTCTTTCTTTCTTTTTCTTCGATTAATTTAAACTGTCGTAGCTGTACTCCAATCCACATGGGTCAGTTGTCCATCTCGGTCCTTCGATGTGAAGTCAAGGTCCAAGAACAAAACAATGCCTACCATAAAGTAATTATCCTATAATATCCTTTTATAGAAACTAAACACGAATCATTCACCTCGATATTGAGAGGTTATTGTCGAGTCAAGGTTGATCAGCATCTTACTATGTACGACACATGACCGACACTCAAACCTAATGTTTTTGACGAATTGTCAACAGACTGAGTCATCGTGGACACACTTTTCATGTAAACAATACTTACCTTTGTACCACTGACCCGAAAAAGCAAGAAATAATTAAGATTCTTGGTTCATTTCTATTCCTTAAATATCTATTACCTACTTGAAGACGATACTACGGATCTATAAAATGGATGTCCTCATAAGTTTCTACGTTTTCATTTTCGTGGATGCGTCCTATTGAAATGTAACCTTATGGCGAGGTGTTAAAGAATGTCAGTCGTTCATTCTCAAGTCCCATTTAAATATTCATCAGAATAAAATTCTTTCATCTTACAATAAAAGCTAAATCTATTTTTTCGACCAGTCTAGTCTGCGGTTTATGACAAAGATTCTTCCACCAAGACGGTGCTTCAACCATTATTTTTAAATAATTACTCGCCTCAAAATGGTTTATTTTCGCTGTAAGTCATTAAATACGTCATCATGGAACGTTACATTTTATAGTCACTCGGTCCTTATTCGCGAGAAGTTTTTGCATTCCTCGTGACAATGATTTTGGGTCGTCGAAAGTTTAAGTTCAAAGGGACTTAATGAAAATCTGAGTCTTCATACTTTGTAGTTTGTTTAATTTAAAATTTATAAATCATTTGCTACAATCATTTATCCTAGGTATCTACAAAAAAATTGAGTTCAACTCAGCCTATCGCAGTCCACTGCTGGGCAGAGGCATCTCCCTGGCTGCGCCTGAACACCCCGCCCTCCGCCTTCCGCATCAAGTCTGTGCCAGCGGTCCATCTAGCTGGGGGGCGTCCCACACTACACTTGCCGATACGTGGTCTCCGCTCCAAGACTCGTTTGCTCCACCGGCAATAGGTCCTTTGACATACATGGCCAGCCTACTGCCACTTCAGCTTGCTTACTCTGCAAGCTATGTCGGTATTTACAAGAAAATAGAGAAAAGAAAATAGAAGAATTAGATATAGATATCTAATTTTAATCACTTAGGTACTTTACTTACCGCACGACGACATATCAAGCTATAAATTACCAGTATAAGCCGACTTCTCATTGTACGAAAAGCCTATACAATGCGAGGTCAGCTAAAACTGGGAATGTAATGTAGCTTTATATTATGTAGTCGTGTGTACCTTTCTTGAGTTAGTCATAAGTTAACCGAGAAAATACACCAATAATTAGATGTTAGCTTTCAATTAATATTTAACTAAAGCCATTGAGCGTAAAGTAAGCAAACATGCCCTTAGAGATGCGTTATTGTGTATAAAAAAGATGCAAAAGGTCCCCTTGTGGTCAGACATTAGTGTCGGCAAAGTATGTGCGTCAGTCGGAATTTTAAAATAGTTCTGCGTGGTGCAAATAACGTGGACTTGGGATGTTTATGAACATCAAGAGGTATGCTAAAACAACAGGTTTTCTTTTTACAAAAACACAATAGTATTGGGTATCATAAATGATCTAAGCCAGAACTTCTTTTTGTCTAGGGACTATAACTATGAGATAAAGTTTTCGGTATCCACCGACACCAAGTAATTTATTTATTTTTTAAAGAGAACTCTTCTTATTTTGTAGAGCGTGTACCATTACAATTACACAAATCAGTCACGGGATAATCAATAACGAAAACGATACCTTAATTAAAGTCAGGCCGATTTTTTTTTCGGGCTCCTTGGGGCCAAGTTCTTGTAACGACAGTCCATTAGACCTAAATGATCGACATGAATTACGTTTACATAGATGAGAAACCCATTAATTATGTAACATATATATATATATATATTTTATTTAATCTTTGCCCCACACTAGGATTTTCTCCTGTATTGTGGGTGCGTTTACAAACATTCAAACTCACGTACACAAACAGCCAGACCCGGAACAACTACTTGTAGGTCATACAAATATTTGTCCCATGCGGGAATCGAACCCGCGACACGCAGCGCAGCAGTCAATCGCTAAACCACTGCGCCTACCGTGCCGTCTAATAATAATCGTATAATAATTATAAATACGATAATTTATTATAGGTGTCCCTATTTGTCACATTTTTCAAATAGGTACCCAATATTTATCAAAAAAATATTTGCTTGACGAATTGATATGACCCTTAAAAGGTAACTGCAAACCACGATATCATGTTCAGATAACATTTAATAACAATGATATGAAAAATTGCTGCCAATTATGAAAAAACAATAACGCGTTTTGTATACCACCTATGTTGTATTTTTTTGTATGTGCCTGCGACTCGCGAAAATGCAGATTACGTCAACGTGATCACATAACGGTTTGCGGTATAAAACGTTCATGTTTTTAGTAAGTGTCGCAGGAGTTCCTCGCCACAATCTGTTTCCGATGACTTAAGTGATTTTTTATCTTAAAACATGACAGATCGTGCCTCCGAGGTTACGTATCTTGGTGGCCTATGGGCGTCAAATCGGCTATAAATAGTATTCCGATGTTTTATTTTAATTAAGAATAAAGTATGTGGTCCAATTTGTCAAATGCTGGTCGCAACGTAACGGGAATTATTAGCATTGTCACTTGTCATGTCAATTCAGTCGTTAGCCTAAATTGGGGACTTATTTTTGTTTTACTTTTACATGTCTTTTTTTGTCCTGATTTCTGAAGCCGTGAATTATAGACCAATAAAACAGTCAACACTAAAGTCTCGGTGACTTATGAGTTGGTATGTGTGAACATTTAACACGATGCATATAAATAAACATGTTTTTGTAACGAATTTTTTTAATTTATACTATAGGTTTGAAACACCGTATTTTATAATCACCATATTATAGTATAATAATTCCTAAAAATCGGCAGGGAAGTGTGAGACCGTAAATTAGCAGTTCAGTCAGTCATTTCAAGGGTACGGGCAATATTGACTACCTGACTGCTAATAAAAACAAACTGCAATCACATATCCGTCTGCTGTGCTCGCCATCTGCTAGCCATTTTCCGGTTCTTTTTCGGGATTAGCGTTAATATGAAATTTTCCATATTATTTATTGAGCATCTACAACATTATAATATTTAAATGGGCACAAAATGTCGTATTATTGTTTTGACCATCATTATTGGAACACCCTTCGCTGCCAGGCATAAACCTGCTCCGAGCATCGCAACAACGACAGGTCCTGCGTTGCCCTCAGCCACCGTTCATTATTATTGATTCCTCAAATAAAACATAAGTAGTATCATAAGCTTAGTGCAGCTGTACGTGTAATACTAATTCTTCTATAATCATATTCATAGGCATGTCAGTTATGATGTTTAATTTAACAATCTCGTGACCACATACTCACTTGTTTAAAGGATGATTACAAATTACTGTTGCATGACTGGTAATCGTGTTTTATTATGCACGTTGGGTCAATTTTATGTGACGTCATAGCCTGCGTTAGATACTGAAGTGGGTTTCTGAAAAAAAAATCATGCTTTGTAAACGCATACTGCGCGACCCCTCATTTGTCGTATCGTGATAAGTGCGGTATCGGTATCAAGTCAAGCAAAATGAAGGGTATCGATGGGGTTATTTGCAATGACTTACACCTTTGCATTAGGTACCTACTTAGTAACTACGAAAAAAAAAAAACACAAAGCAGTCTGAATTTCACATATTACATATAATCTAGTCACGATTTCTTATATTGTTTTGCACTACCGCAACGTCACCGAGTCAAACGGTTATTTAGATCAAAAGAAGCATGACCCAAAATCTCTGCAAACAAATTTCGCTTGATGCGGGCAGCGCAGGACCGGTCGTTGCGGTAATCCTTGAAGGACTATGTCGAGCAATAGAGGCTTTTGACTGAGATATTGCTCATCATCATTTCAGCTGAAAGACATCCACTACAGACGGACAGTAACATAGGCCTCTCCTAAAATGTCACCACTTTGACCGGTCGAGTGCTTCTCGCGCATCCAGCGGATTCCCGTGACCTTCACCAGGTCATCTCAACAACCGGAGATATGTAGGTTGATGATGATTTTATAAGCTCAGCCTGTCATTTTAATTTTAACATGTAGCTAAGAACAAACCTATAATTTATAATGAAAAATTCTCCTAAAAAAATCAATGACGCTGTATACATTTCTTTATTGCTTGCATAATTTTAGTTTAGCTTCGTAATCCCCGCTGAGTTGACAATGTACAAACGTTAATCAGTTAAAGTGCGAGTTTATCACATTTAAATGATAATAAGCTGGTGAGGTCAGTGATCATCCCGTTTTTAATACATTTATAACCGTAATACTTGTAATTCCGTATGGGTCAGAGAGGTTTATTTTGTTCCCTGATGACGTTATTACTCACAAAATACGCGCCTGGACGTGGAGTGGCGGACACCAGCTCGTAATACAATACAATACTCGAACTACCGATTCGATCAGGTATCCACAGATCAGGTGACCACGGATATCGAGGTAAATCAATGTTTGATTTTGAATTATTTGACTCGTGATTATGAGCGATAATTACAAAACTTAAAGTACATAATCATGACATTATTTTTAGAATCGATTACAATGGATGATAGCTCTATTGGCGCGGTGGTTAATTGGTTAGAATTTACCTTACGAGTTCCAGGTTCGATTTCTGCATGACACTGATTACTGAAAATTGCAGTGGCCCTTGGTAATTTTTTTATACCTTGCCCCACACTAGGAATTTGTCCTGTATTGTGGGTGCGTTTACAAACATTTAAACTCACATACACAAACAGCTTGACCCGAAATAACTACTTGTAGGTCATACAAATATTTGTACTGTGCGGGAATCGAACCCGCAACATGCAGCGCAGCAGTCAATCGCTTAATCACTGCGCTAATCGTGCCAATTAGATGTTTACTTACCATATTATGAGAATAGCGCGTGATAAAAATATAAGCCAATCAGAAAAATGGTAGTGCGGCAGACTGCCCAGTGCCCAGAGTGCATTGGACGTATAATTATGACAATTACATATCGCCATTCGTGAAAGCTATTTTAATGCATTGCCACAGCAAGAAAGCACTAGAATTGGTACAGTTTGTTAAAAAAAAACCGACTCCAAGGAGTTCTAGTTTAGACAGCAGCTAAGACTTTACAAGGGAACTTAGTTACCTATAAATATAACAAACTTGCAGCCTTTTCCTCTAGTTAAATAACCCTGCAATTAAGTTATTATCATATAATTATTTTATACGTATTTATCTATTAATTATGTTCACTTAAAGTACCTACATTGTTCTTCAATCAACTATAAAAAAAAACCATGAAGTTCAATGAATAGGATCTCAATTTAGCAACATCAACGATATGAAATCATTGGGCATAAAAAATTACACACAACACATTTAAGTTACTATGTAACTTTCCTTGATTAAAAATGAAGCAAGCGCCCTTTCCACAAAAAACTAGGTACTAGTTATTTAAACTCATTATAATCTCATACTAGCGATGACTGTGCACACTAACCGAATCGGTAATCACTATTTAATCGCGATCGCTCTAGATGTACTCACTTACATAGGTAGTAATCGTAAAAAACAAAACACTAGCGGAGCCCCCACAACGGATGATCATGACGCGTTTAATAGTATCGATAAGAGTGCCAAGTGTATCATGTGTGCTGGCTTTACGCACGTATAAGAGGCTGGGGAACCGCGTCGCGCATCCACACACAGCCTTATACAGCCTTGCTGAGACCTTGCTTGCCACGCAAGGACGATTGCAGCCCCTACGAACACTAGCCATTTTCACTACGACTCCTAACCGAGAAGCTCACTTCAAGAACGATATTTTTTAAATTTAACGCTAGTTCCGATTATTCTGCACCAGAATAAGACTGAACGTTACAGTGTCTGTGATATTACTGAATAGTGCTGAAGGATTTTTTGGGTGAGTGCCAGTGAACATATTTTATATAAAAATATTCTACAGGTTGAAGCTGATTTTTACTAAGAATTTGGATGTCATAAATTAAATAAAATGTGTTTAAATAAACGTGTAAATGAATAAAAATAATAATAAGTACGCACTTACTGAATAAGGAACATAGCCTCATTAAAATGAAAAGTTTTTAACAACAATTAAAATAATATAAAACACATGAAGGCGAGCGCTCGTTGAAGTCTAAATAAGGGACAATCGTTACCAGAAACATTTTATACTCCCGAATAACGAAACCATAATTTTAATTTAATTGACGTATCTTCAGCATCAATTCTTATCGCAATTTAAGCTTTATTTGAAGACGAGAAAAGGAAATGCAGGATATTTGAAAATTGTTCGAAAGAGTAGGCTGTGTTTCATTATGCATGCATGCATCGGTCGTGTCGTGACGAAGGGTTTTGTAGCAAAGGCGATTTATCGCACAATGTTACTGGTCGGAAACACTTTGGGCAACGACTGCAGACGTTTCACAACGGGACTTCTTAAATGAAATTAGAATTTCTGGATTTCTCCGGACATAAGGACATTCTCTTTTTATTTAAGATTTTATTAAGAAAATATTTTTAGTTGCTACCTAGTAGAAATGTACCTATGTAAATAAGTTTCTCATACAAATTTTTCTTGTTAGTCATTTTAAAAGTTAAACAATTCACAATTGTGTTTAAATATTATTCATCCTTCTAAAGTTGAGTAAGGTCAAAAACGCGAATGACACTTTCTCGTTGAAAACAGTCTTAGATTGTCACTGCAACCTAAAACAACCCGATAATCTTGCAACATACAATAGGAACCTAACTGATGAATATTCCCTAAAAAAAAATTATCTACATAATGCTTCGGCGATTCCAAGACATAGTGTGATAACATATAACCCTTTGTTTAATAAATTGCTAAAAATCAAAGAGAAAAATCTTTTAGTTGATATAAAGCTAGGGTTGCCATCCATCCGGATTTGTCCGGGCATGTCCAGCTTTTTTGGCCCCCGTACTAAGTTGGTCCGGTCTTGTCATTTATCAGAACTTTTCTACATGACGGTTTTTTTAAATATAGAAAATAGGAAGGTAGCTACAAAAAAAGAAAAAATAAAAAGTAAAATCTCCGGATTGTTTTGCAAATGTCCGGATTTTTATCAGGACTTTTCAAATATATAAATGGTAACCCTATGTAACGCCAACATTGTTAGCAGTGTAGCGCAAGGCTTGTAAGAAGATTCACTGATATGCTGCGCCCGCGCACGGCTCATGCTAATTCGATCGATACTTCGATAGTGACCGCTGGTGTGTACTAGCTAGATAACTAAACTTCTTGTAATGGATGCCTTAACTACTATTTTGTTTATTGGAATTACGTAATTGACGAGATGCGGGTTTTCATACTATAATGCGTGGTGGATTATGGCCCATTCCCTCTCACAGAGAGGAGCCCTGTGTCCCAGCAGTGTTTACATTATAGGCTGGTTATTCTGATACTATAATATAACTCTGGTTATCCCTTTAGAGAATACAGGCTTGATGTTATGTATGACATTATTTTTAATGAGTATGTTTAACTACTCCATTACCTACTGCTGCTACTTACCTACTTTACCTAACATCATTAAACCTGTACTCCCCTGAAAGGGTTGACAGAGGTGTACCTATAGTAGCACTCACATTTCGCCAGTTATATTTAAGTCCCATTTTTTTTTTGTGAAGTATTGCCTTGGTGCTCTATTTAGTCAAAATTAACTTTGTATATTAAAACCAGCTCTTTGTCTGAATCACTAGGTAAGGAAAATATTCAGTCTAGGCTCAGGGGTTCAGTCTGGGCTTCGTAATAGTCTGTTCCGGTAACGACCAGGCCCGGGTCGACGACGCGTCGTGTTCCACGTGCGCCTCAAAGAGATGTCAGCATCATTGACGGGGTCCAAAAGGGCCGATGCCTGCCGGGGTCGCGAATTGTTCGAAAGAGTTACCGGGGCCCTGGCGCACAGGCAACTGAAGGAATACGGTTGGGTTTTAGTCAGTAAGAGTCTGACACGCCCTTCCGTCAAATGAAGATTTCCCACCCAAAAAAGAAAAGCCTAATAATCTGTAACAGGATTCTCATTGAGGGTCTTTCTGGGAAGAAACTTGATTGCAGATAAAAAGAGTCATAAAAAGTTATATAATTAGTTATTTACGATTCCTAATCACTACTGATGAGATAAACAATGAATGCTGACAATGGCGTAAAATTATTTCCATTGGTTTTTCTACTAGGTATATTTACTTGATCGCGCTACTACCTGTTTTTAATTTGTCTTCATTCAATGAACCGTATTTCAGTCGAAAGAATAGCTGTAATAGCAGTTTTTATCAAATTATCTGAATATTCATTGCGCGGTCTTAAATTGTTAATATTTTGGTAAATTATTGTCATATACTGTTTAGGATTAACTTTTCAGACCACAGAGGATCTAACTACAGGTTATCGGTTATCATTACACAAAATTATATCGATGAATTGAATAGCTGAACAAAAAAGTGAATAGTCAAATAATTATTCACTTTTTTCTTCACCTTAGCCTATAGCGTCCCACTGCTGGGAAAAGGATCCCCCACCTCATTTCATTTCTATCTGTCTACTGCCATTTGAGGTCTGTTCTTTGAAATGTAGCTCGCCATACTTCAGCTGCTTCTAGGCCAGACCCCATCTTTTATGAGCATCTTCTAAATGCTTTTATATCGTAGGCCTCATCCAGTGTTTTCCATCAGCCGAGGTCGAGGTCAAGAGCGAATCCATTTTATACTCACAAAAAAGGTGATCATTCCACTTACCCAGGTTATCAGATATTCTTCTTACACTTCCTTACTCCCCTTGGGTGTATAATTTTATAATTATGGTACTAGTACGGTAACTGATTTCTTCTTGTTAGAACAATGCAATATTCAGACAAACAAAAAATGCCCACAAAAACCCGTAGCAGTCATAAAACTGTGTAACATCCTGTAATATCTGCGGTAATAGATTAACACAATGGTAAAGTTCGCGATCGAAAACGTCGATAAGTTTAGCAAAAAGTAAACTAACAAATGTGAATACCCAAACAAATAAAGTGTTTATTTATATTTTTGCCAAAAATAGATACAAAAGTACCAAGCCTTTAATAAAAAATTTTAAGTGTAGCTTTCTACATTATTAAGTACTTTTTTATTTATTTTTACTTTATTACTCTACTTTAGTAACTGCTATCGACTACTATTTTAATTTAATTTAATATTTGATTTATGATTGGTAATAGGTGTAAATTACCCGAAATAATTACTACAATTACTATTATTATTACTTATTGGTTAATTAACACAGACGTTTCAATTCCATATTTTCGAATCCAGGAATCATAGGGCCACGTTTTTGGCAAAACCACATTCGATAAAAAAATCTTGAACACTCGTTGTAACAAAAATACTCATCAACGGTTCCTATTTTTTTTTTTTAATGTTATACTTAAACGTGTCCTGTCTGTCTTTTCTCGAATTGCAGTTACACCTCTTCTATGAAGCCCGCTCTGTAATCGTGTGACTATTACGAAGGCACGTGATAAGCGCCATCGATTCGCCTCATTGGTACCCTCGTCATGGCACCAGGATTGTCATGTATGCCACCTTGATGATAGATGTGCAAGTAACAATTGACAATCTGTACTTGATGTGAAGATGCGTTTACACCAACAAAGGAATATAATTCATTATTGCATTAAGAGTCAATATAGTGAAAATGTTGTATGTCGATGTGACAAGAATGGCTTATCCATTCTTGTCACAGAAGGAATGAGCATTATAAAAGAAAGTTTGAAAGTAGCGTCGGTGGCAGAAAAACTGCAATGAGGAGTATTCGATTGTCCTTGATGTACATGTGATTCGAAGAAATGAGGAACACATTTCTTTTTTATTAAGTACTTGCTGTTGCCCGCGACTTCGTCTGCGATCCAGGATGAAAAGTAGCATATGTCCTTCTCCAACTCATGGCCTATCCATGTGCCAAATTTTATTTAAATCCGTTCAGCCGTTTTAGCGTGAAAGCGTAACAAACAAACATACTGTTTTTTTTCTATTTGTAATATTGTTATGTATAGTTTAGATGTTTAGTTTATATATAGTTTTTATAGCTGGGATATTACAGAAGACGATAGGGCTATGAAAAAAAAGCTCACTAAGAGGACGGCTACTAGAGATAATTAAGATGATAAAGTACCATACTGTACGGACCCCAAATAAACGGATTTGTAGGCAGAAAATAATGGTGGCGCCCCGCTTGACACCACGCAAAAATACAAAATTGATTATGCAACACTTTTTTGTAAATCATATCGCCTTGTGATGTGACACTATTCTTTTGTGGCTACTACCACCTTACGTTCTTATATTCACTATTCACGACCAAGCAGCATTGCTCTGACCTGTTTGACGGATATAAAAATAACGAAACAACATGCGGTCGCGCAAAATTGCAATCATCGATTCCCGATGGGCCGTGAAAAGATTTTGTCGGGTGCAAAGTAATGCTTATATTCACTTTTCCGATAGCTATATATCTTAGCACCAGTTCTAATTGACCATAGTTAGATGTGACAGCAATTTTTATCACCTAACAATTTTTAATGTCGCTGCAAAGGGATCCCTGTTCTTTTTTTAATTAAAGTATATTTACAGCAGCTGTTTTTCTTACATTCTGCAATCAACATAGAAAACACTCGCTAGATCTTAGGGTCCAGATAAACAGCTTCCCACTTGAAAATTGTACGTACGTGCATTTATTTAACTTGTTATAACAACCGGATGATGGTACAATAAGAACAACTCGGTTATTGCAGCTTGGGATCTATACTGAACCTGTAACACCCTTGGAAAAGTTACTAGTTAAAAAAAAAAAATTTTTTAGTCCTCTTTGGCGGATCGGGTGAATGCGACCGAACTTTTGTACATACCTTTAAAACCTGCGAATAGATGTTGAATTATTGACAGTTTCTTCATACAAAAACTGTCAGACGTCTATTTTATTCCACGGATGCTAGATATAAGATTTTGGTCCTATTGTAGTAAATACTAATTCCATGTTTTGGTCACATTAGACCATAGTCAAGGCTGTAATTTTAGCATAGTCGGTTTCGAAACTTATATATATGTTTAAATTAGGTTCCTACTCTTATCATAAGAACGCCCTTTCTATTGTCAAGTTTAACACAACAATAGTAATTTTAAGATTTCATACAAAACGACTGAAATTATAGATACCTTCAATGACTCGACTACAATCTTCATGTATCAGGTCGTAGATGTCTCAAAACACACTATTTGCTCTGTAAAAGATGGATTACACCTCTGGGATTTGTTGCTCGATATCAGATAATAAGTAAAATAAAACCTACATAATTGCCTACAGGTTCATGAATAAGACATAGATATGTACTAGATACGTACTCCTATCAGAAAAAAGAAACCTGTTACAAGAACAGCTTACATTAAAATATTAAATAGAATACCTCGTCCAAGAAACCTTTTGCAAACAGGACTTATCTTTTACAGGCCGTATTTGTCGATCTTTTTCTTTTATTTTTATCCAGGATATTCTTGAGCATTTTGTATTTACTTATCTCTTAAAAAGAGACATGTAGAATTTTTCTTAGTTCTAAAGATAACCGAAAGATATTCGAAAGATCAACATTTTATACCAATGTATGGGTTAATGGATTTTGACTGATATTAATTCGAGTAATAAAGTACTAACACTGAATTAAGGCAGTGAGTTATCTATATATATAATAAAATAGTAACGAAGAATTTTTGTCTCCTTGACTCGATGTACACACATCAAAAAAGTCTAAGCAACATGTACGGTTTTGAACTTTTGAACGATTTTTACTATTGTAATATACTTATATTTCTTTTATAAATAATAACTAAGCATTTTTTTATGAATTAGTGACTAAAGGAACAAAATCCTTTATTCAATTTTTAATTTACAATAATTAACAATATGTGTACCGTAACACACGTAGTATAAATTTGTCCATTTGGCTGGATGTACATATTTTCCAGATTGGCGTTAAAACGGCTGAACGAATTTGGATGAAATTTGGCAGGTAGATAGTTTATAACCTGGTTAAACACATAGGGTACTTTTAATCCCGGTCGTAAGTTCTCGTGGAATATTTTATGACATCCACCCGGACGAAGCCGCGGTAAAAAGCTAGTTTTAATAATAAAAACAACAACAAAAAATAAGGAAGTTTGCCCGATTGTCCAAGAAGTTTTCACATTGGAGATACGTCAAAACTTCTTGGACAATCGGGAAAATTTCCAGAAATGCCAGTAAGTAGTACCAAAGCAATCGTGAATAACCAACAATTTAATGCGTAACAAACTTAATAAACAGTAATATAACAGATTATCTGTTATTAAAGTATCAAGTTATAATCAATATGCGATCGAAGTCTTGAATTATACTACGTATCAAAATATCAAGTATCAAAAATGATTCATCGTATCTTTAATCGGCCTACCAATGGCTTGCATTTATCTTCAGCCATTTTATGTTATAACAGGTGCAATTCCGCGCGATGTAGAATTGTATAAGCATGTACTGCAGTTTATTTATTTTTTAGTCGATGGTACAATGTTTTCCTTGGAGCATACAATAAAACCTACAAGACATAATATAAACTCGTCAATAGTGCAGACCAGTTTGATACTGAGTTACTGAACCACATTGAACTTGCACCTAGGCTGTTTATTTATTAAATTAAGTACTGGACCAACACTCGTTTTATGACTTTGAATATATTGAAACTTTTTTCAATTTCAACGAAATGTATTTTTTTTGGGTAATTAAAATAAAGATAGGGTACGCATTATGTTGGTCGAAAGGACCCATCCAAGTGTCGAGTATATACTAATAGGTTAGGTAGGTTAGGTTTTGGATTCAATTTACAACGAAATTTGAATCCAAGATTCTGTTGTAAAGTTCCATGTTCAAGAATCAATCTACACAAGCATCTAGTTTGTGATAATGTACCGTAAAATGTTCACATTTGTCCAATTAACACGTCTTTCAGTAGAGCATTATTTTCACAAAATATTTAGAAAACAGTTGACTGGACCCATAAGTCCGATGTAGCTGTTTCTAGCCAAACAAAAATTCAGAAGTGCGAATTTTCGTCATAAACTAGATTTGTACTTTTGAAAAATTAAACAAATAGTACCATTTTTGTGATAACTGTTAAAATTTATATTATATTATACCCATGTAATTAGTATGTACCTACTATATTTACCTATCTGTGTAATATTTGTTTCACGGTCCTGAAAACGCTCTAATTTGGATTTCTTAATTAATAACCTCTGTCAAACGGCCCCACTATATTCATAACCAGGGTGACATAGAACATGTCCCAGGAGTATGTTGAAAACGTATAATTATATTATAACTGCGTCGTTGGTATAGTGGTCGTTAGCGCTACTGCTGAGCATGAGGTCCTGGGTTCGATTCCCGGGTCGGGCAAAGTGTTATTGGGTTTTGCCATCTGGAATTTCTCAGTAACAGCCCGGAGTTTGAAATTTGTGTCCGGTTGATGGCAATAGGCTCGTCCCCTGTTACATGGGACTTAAAACATAATTGGCGAAATGTGGGTGTACTATGGATGCACCTCTGCCTAACCCTTCGGGAAATACAGGCGTGATGTTATGTGTGTGTGTATAATTATAGGTACTGATACTTAGTAAATCATTTATTAAAAATAATAATTTATTTCAGATTCAAATTCAAAGATAGTACATTATAAATATAAACATATCTTAGATGACCTTATACTAAGAAATTCGACGAGAAATCTGTGTCTGAACTAGATAAATAAATATCTGTATCTCAGACAACAGTGCTCTTCCCTAAAAAATATTATTCCCGATAACCAATCAACAGTTCAACTCTAATAATAAACAATACTAACATACGTTTAGCCTGTATCTGATCTGTGAAATCATCACATGAATAGATTGTATGTCTCGATCTGAATCCAATCCATTTTTTGCTCCCTATGCAAAGTATTTCTTTGACGAGATGATCTAAATAAGTGAAGTTGTAATTTCGGGCCATTGTGTAGACGTCAATGGACGAGGCATGGAATTGGTCGTAAGAAATGGTACCTCGTTCTGATGGTATTTGATGGACCAATCCCATAAAACTGCCACGAGAACTAGAAAAGTCTATAGTGCAGCAGAGTCGTCCTGTTTGGTAATAAAAATATGCCACGGTCGCTAATAATTGTTATCAGTTTACCTGGCATTTTTCGCTTAGATTTTATTTGTCGTAGTTGTAGTGAGACCTAGTTACGAGTAGCATGGTCTGCAGTGAACGGTCCTTATAAGTATACAGGGTGTCCCGTAAATACTGGATCAAACGTGACGGGTAGGTAGCTCACTTGATTTCCAACAACTAAATAGGATAGTTTATAAAAAAATCCCTACGGTATAAAAATTTTATTCAAGATATTATTTTTTTCGAATTTTGTCATTTTCTCTACCAGAATTCAGTTGTTTAATGCTGTCGCTGCAAATGATAACATTTTAGGTATGATTTATGTGGAAAATTATTGAATAGCTTAATGTATTATGAGACCATTTTTGTAAATAACGATTTATTTGCCTTAAAAAAAATCTTAAGCTGAAAAGTTGTTTTTACCATGAAAAGACAAAGATTAAAAAAATAAACTATTCCAATTAATGGTTGGAAATCAGGTGAACTGCCTACCCGTTACGTTTGATCCATTATTTACGGGACCCCCTGTATATGTTAATTTCGAAATTAACATTGTAAGGGTTCGCCATTACTTAGACAAAAAGTAGGCCAACGAATATTTACGGATTCAAAGCCTTAGCACCGGTAACAACCGCAAACAAAGATTACAATGTATTCGGCACATTTGGCAGGCCCGCCAAGTGGGTTCTCTCTCAAGTTCAATGCCAAGAATCCGTTTGATCTTCCTCAATAACACTATATTAAACTACTATTCTGAACGCGAAGTTTGCTGTCCTTTTGGCATCAATGAATGAGACCGTCATACCTACATTCTTGTCGGTTCAAGCATTTCGACAAATTCTGATGCAGATTTATTGATTCTGGCCTGTCCGACTGCCCTGACAAAGGATCGTTAAGGAAACGTATCGTCTGGCAGTACGATGGTCATCATCTTTTTTTTCATTTAGAAGAGCCTCCATGGTATTGTCCGGCGCAATCTGACCAATTTCAATCCGCATCCAGTCTTGTTAACATAACAACCCAGCTTATGAGCTATATTGTCGCATTCAAATATAGTACCAAAACGAAAATGGTTTATATAAAACGTTTTTTACGATAAATAAATAAAATCTATTACGTCTTTGCAATTCAATTAATCAGAATGTTGGACTTGTAGATGAAACAATCTAGCATTTATCTCATGTCAAAGGACAATGCGTAACAGTAAAAGAATGAACGGGATCTACAGACCACAGGTGACAGGGTACTGAACTACTGACTAACTATGAGACATCAAGGTGCGCTGGCGCTGATCGTGAAAGTACAGTTTGCATAATTTTTTTATGAATAGTTAGGTATTTAGGGAAAAAAAATATAAATTGTCAGCAGTAGCTTATTTTTTTTTCAAATATCGCTAAGTGTTAATTTAAGATTTGAGGAACTCCAAGAGACAAGTAAACTTGAAAAATGCAGTGGGATTCAATTGGAAAAGCCTGTTTAATATCTATCTGTCACTGGACTAGGCTAACGCTGACAATAAACCCCTTTATTTATAAACGTTTTTTTAAGTTAATATACTTTATACGTCAAAAATGTATGGTTAAACTGTCGCTAATCATTAAATAACTTTAAGCAACGTTAATAAATAAATCCCATTGTTTTTAATGAAATCTTTTCCCAACATTCCACGCTAACTTTTGATGCTGACTGTACCTATACATGCTTCAATGAGTGCGTCATCAATAGATACTTATCAGTCATCACATCAGTGTTGAGGTTCATATTAACAACAATGGTTAGAGATGATTTGGCGAAATATTGACGAGATAACTTTATAGATGTTTTAGCTTTTAAATATCTTTCTTTCTTTTCTTTCCTATTACTGTTGACCTTTAGAAGAGGAACAACCTCAGTATTTATTGCTACCGAAAAGTTATTTATATTAGTATTATTTTTGCAATTTCACATTCTACTTTGACTTGTAAAGGTCGTAATTGGATCTTTTTCATTTTTAAACCCCATTTACACGATGCAAGTTTCTTGCCAGTGGCATACAATAAAGTTGAAACAACAATAATTGACTTGTATTCAAACACTTTTGTGACGGTGGAACTTTATTGTTGGTTTAACTTATGGTGTGCCACAGGCAGTTTAATAGCACCGTGTAAATCAGGCTTTAGTGTAGATGAAGTGTAAATACGATTTTATTTTGCTCATTCTCGAAAAGACGCACGGAAATCGTCTGTCATGGAAATCACACGAAGATATATTAAAACAGTGTGAGGTTACAAAACTAGAGTACTTATGCATTTAGATTTTGTAATTAGATCATTAGCATTTCAGTTTAAAAAATAATGACGGAATTTGGTCATTTAATTCAAAATCTACTTTATTCATAAAAACTACATAACTGACTGTTGTTAAGTAATACAGTATTATTCAGAACTGTAAAAAAAATGTTGATTCCTTACAAATGATATAATATATCGTTGAAGGTTATATAGAGCAGTCGATATCTTTCCAGTTAAAGAATTTTAATTACATAATATCTTGCTTTAAATAGCAGTACCTCTGTAATAAGTACCCAGGATTATGTAATATCTTGTTTTAAAAGAGTGTCCTTGGAGTTTCTTGCCCGTTCTTCTCCATAGAGATCTACGTTTTGGAATGGGCTACTACAGTTTCAACTTTCTGACTAACAGACTAACCCTTTGACAATTCAAAAGTGCCTGAAAATGGTTTCATTGAAATAAAAGCTTTGAGTTTGAGTATGTATTGGGCCGTAGCGCGAAGTTAGTGGGCGAATCATAAAAGCAGTCACCAAACATGGAAGCCTCGTGAGTTCCAACCCAAGCAGGTACAGTACAACTATTTTTACGCTCTCAATCGGTCTGGTCTGATCTGCACCAAGTGGAAAGGGCAACTGATAGAAATCCGACGACTGACGAAACACGAAGTTTGCCGAGGGACATTAAGAAAATAGTTGTACTGTAAACTACTGATATGCAGCCACTCTAGCACTCTGAGGCAGGTTAATGTAATACCGTCTGAAAATATAATATTTATAAGGTGTCAAGGTATTTATTCACGCACAATGGTCCACTGGAAGGACTAAGTGTGGAAATCAAATCCAAAAGAAGAAGAAGAAGAAGGTATTTATTCTGTCCCAATAAAAAGTCTTTACCATGATGTTGGTATTTTGAGTTTTGACTACAGATTCTGAAATGCCTCTAAGGGCAGAAGACAGATATTTTGTTATTTTAAGTAGGTAAAAAAAATACAGTCGTGGAATGCCTCTCCACTCTTCCAGCACCTCAGGATATGTCGCCCCCTTGTCGCTACGTCATTATGTGCTAGCGACCGTTTCCAGGGGCCCATTATTGAGTGTGCTAGTCACCCCTTGCCATTTTATCCGTTTGGGGTATGTATATAACATTGTTCAGGTAGGGGCCATGTGCCATAGTTTTAGGTAACCAGTCCACTTTAGCCACACAAATCCTTAGTCCAATACCTTTATTTCTATATTCTGCAATAGTGCTATACAAACCGGGGGTTATCTTTGGGTGCACTTGCATAGTGCGTACAAGGATAATCGTTGGTTGGTGCCTCATTTTATTGAAACCGTCTAACGGGCCTCTGCGAGTTGGCTTCGGCCCCTCGTACGCCTTACTAAGGTACGGGATCCTAGGGTCCCGAGATATGTCAAAGATAAAATAAAAAAAAAAATGTAAATAGAATTAAAAATAGCAGCTTATTTTCATGATTCATTCCTTAACAAAATCAGAGAAAACCTTTGACATAAATGCTCACATCTAATGACTCTTATTATCCATATACGCATCCCAAAGGGTCAATCACAGAGGAAAAGCTTATTTTTTCTGTATTCCATGTAATAAAGGTGCTTAATTCTAAATTTAATAAATAACACCTGAATTATGAGCTTAAAATGGGCCAAGATTATGATTTACATAATTTTTGTTTCCAAGTTAATCTGGGTTCAAAATTGTCCTTGATTTATGCTCAAGTATCTTCGTCAGATATTTTCTTTGTTATGCTGTGACACGGCCATTGAACTGCTTTATAATCCTCAGATATAATTAAGCTAAGATTGCTATCAGACACCGTACTAAATGAGGATGTTTTGTTTCTTATGTGGAGAGCGAAACAACTAAAGTTTTTTGTCTTACCAAATTAAGCTACCTATTAACAATAACGCTTTGTTTCATAATTGTTACCAACGGATGTAACGCATATGGTATTAGTTTTATTACGTCTTGAACTGTAACAGTTAAGTTGGTTACGGACAATTATGGGTAAGCCATGAATGATGTAACATATGAGATGGTTCAAACTAGGTTCATTATGTTCATACCTTTACAATCCGTTGTAGGGCAAGGCCGCATGCTTTTGTTAGTATTTATAAAACGATTGTTGGGTACCTATGTAAGATTTAAATAGGTACCTTATCCTCCAGGGACTATAAAGGTGCATACCACTAGTAATGCTGCTAAACCCATTCGGCGTTATACCTGCCTAGAGTGGGGTTAAGATGACCAAGCAAAAATAATTGGGAAAATATAAAAAAAAACAAAATAACGTTTTTCTAATGTAAAAATAATCGAGAACCTAATAATTACTGCCGTGTCAAATTATGGTAAGTAGATAAATCATGGTCATTATTTAAAGTTTTCTTTGTTTTTCTCACCACGATGTAAAAGTCATTGGAATTGGTATACCTACATGTTACATTGTGTTTAGAGCTTTCCTGACAAATAAAAAATTTAAAAAATGATAATCAATAAAAAATTATCAAAAAAATTAAAATAATCATAATATGCAATCATGGATGATCGAAGTGTTTTGTAACTGTGTACTTAATTGACTGCTGTAATTAATTTTGATCACCATAAATCAATGTTCTTTTAATAGAAACTAAAAAAGTAAATAGCTGGGCACGGATTGGCTACAATTTCTAGAGTTTCATGTATATGATTAAAAGAAGGATTGTAGAAGCATTTACATTTTTTTTTCTAAGTATCGAAGTAACAAAAAATATGTTTTAATTTGTGCCATGATTGCATGTTATTAGATCTAATGGACCGAAATATTCCTCAGGTCAATGCCTTCGGTAAGAAATTATTATTTTCGCCGTTTATATGAAAATTATACTATAAAATAAATATGGCATGTCTCCATCTTACTCACTGATGAGACATAATGACGAAGTGAACGGTTCGTGATTAATTTTTATTCTGTGTGTGGAGTATTTTATGACATTTTTTCTTATTATTTTTATATACCGTTTATTGTATTCTATGACACTATCTTTGACACAGTGGAATTAAGGTGGCTAGCATTTTATTTTTGTTTCTTTTTATCGTAAAACAAGTTATAACTATACCTATACTCCTGCACCCTAATTACGTAACACAGTATCTACCACAGTCTGAATCATTTTGAAGCCTATTGCTAATCCATTGCTTCATATGTTCGAAAAATGTGTCTGCTCAACAACGCAATGAATGTTGTTGAACTGTCAAAATGAAACCCATTCATACTTTTAGAGTGTAACGTAATTACCCCGCTGTTCATTAGTCCAAAATATTGTGATGGAAACATCGAAAAATCGAGCACTAAGTTGGTTTTCAGCATACTGAAACTAAACTGAGCACTGAATTTGACTTCCTTAGATAAGACAGAACTTGGTAAATTTATGTATGATCAGGAAATCTCATAAGATTCAGCATTTAGCTCAGTCCTCAAGATGCTTAGTTAGCTCACTGATGTTAATGAAAATATTGATTGAATCTCACTTTGAATTAATTAACTTAACTTTACATAAATAAACATTGCTATTTTACGAATATTTAAACTTGCAATTCGTCATGAGATTGTGGTATAAGTACGTCATACTTGATAGGTGAACGACATTATTGAAAAAACTAAAGAAAATCAAGTTCTTGGTGCAATTAGCGGTGATAAATTTTATGGTCTATTATTAAAAATTGGATATCAATGAACTCTTATTATTAATGTTTTTCTAACATAAACGTGGGTAAAAAAAATAAAGTGATTATAAACGAAATAAGTGTGACTTTAAGCTTGAGTTTACCTTTTTTGATAGGTATAGGTCGGGAGTGTTTGCAAATTACATGTAATTTATCTTGAGTTAGTATTCCATCACAATAAATAATTTTGGTTCGTTAATGCAGCGGTGCCATAATTTTTTTATTTTTTTAAACGTTTCCCCTCACTTGGAATTTCTCCTGTATTGTGGGTGCATTTACAAACATTTAAACTCACATACACAAACAGCCAGACCCGGAATAACTACTTGTAGGTCATACAAATATTTGTTCCGTGCGGGAATCGAACCCGCGACACAAAGAACAGCAGTCAATCGCTTAACCACTGAGCCAACCGTGCCGTGCCGAAAATTAAGATGCAGGAATTAATTTAAATACTAATAGAAACAAGATAACTTATTTGGTTATATATGTATATTCGCTGTCATGTATTTTTAATACATAATGATTTACCTACTTAGGTATTCTTGCAGATGTATCTACAATATTCTCTGCTTGGAATCGGCAGCTTTAAACAAAGTTGCTTCTGATTATCGCTAAGTGTAATATTGAGATAACAGATTTAATTTAATAGGTAGGTACCTACATTGTTTTGATACAAATGCAGTCAACTTGACCTTACACCTCGTTCTATTTACCTCCCGGCTTGCCATTGAACGTTAACAGTGCATATAATTAAGACAAAACAATAAGAAAGTGAATAGATTCCATTAGATACCGTTGTGCAACGATAAAACTTCAGAATCGCCGGATGGCCGATACCATCTGCGAGTCGTAGTCCGTAACGCGGGTTGCCAAACTAAATGATTTTGTACTGGATTGATTTATTGTGCTTTAACTCCTGTATTGTTTAGGAGAATGGTGTGATTATGGCTAGAATTTATAGGTATAAGCTGAAGGCTATGTAAGGCCGTTTGATGTCGGTTTACGGCAGGACTAGTTGAGGGGGCTTTGCCCCGACTATAGATATCCGTGGCCCCGACTCTCCACCCAGCCTTATACTTAGGCAAAAATAGAAGTCCACGATAAAAACAGGCTCTTCGGATCAAAAACAATTTTCTTCTTTAAAAATAAATCCGTGATATTTACTCAAAACAGTGTAGGCTGCAAGCCAAAGTGATCATGTGAATAAATACTCTAAAGCCAAAGAGCATCCATCAAACTATGTCCTGCACCATAATTACGTAACACACTATCTATCACAATCTGAATAATATTGAAGCGTATTGCTAATCCATTGCTTTATATGTTCGAAAAAATTGTCTGCTCAGCAACGTAAATAACGCAATGAATGTTGTTGAACTGTCAAAATGAAAGCCATTCCTACTGTTAGTGTGTTATGTAATTACCTCGCAGTACCTATAGTTATACCTACCGACTTATGCATACAAATATTCATCTTGGCTCTTAAAAACTAATATCCGGAACGGCATAGATGTATAAGTATGACAATAGTTACGTATCCAAGATAATTGCCGACAGGATTCCGTCGGTAATGACGCTGTGAAGTCATCATAATGATCGCTCATGCCGACCCGCATGAAAATCGTGATTGCGAGGGAAAATTTACTTGTCTATCAGATATGGTATCCTAACTAGTACCGAATCGAGTCAAGGTTTCGTGAAGTTATTGCAAAAACAAACGCAAGAAATCACCTATCTATTGCTTTTTCTTTGTAAAAGAAAACCAGCACCCTAATTACGTAACATACTATCTATCACAATCTGAATCATTTTGAAGCCTATTGCGAATCCATTGCTTCATAATGTTCGAAAATTTGTCTGCTCAACAACGTAAATAACGCAATGAATGTTGTTGAACTGTCAAAATGAAACCCATTCCTACTGTTAGTGTGTTACGTAATTACCCCGCAGGTATTTAAAAAGTTAACAAAAAATGTAATGCCCGGTACAGATTAGTGAAACGTATCATGAAATGTAACACAATAACAATGTGTGTTACATTTCACCAAACTGTACCGGTCATAAAAAAAGTGTTGTTGAAAAGCAGGAGCTCGTTTGTTTTGAGAGTGTAAATTGAAATATAAGATAGCATTATACTTATCTGAATTCGAATGACAACATACATTATGTAGTTACTCACATTGATAGGTTTCTTCAAAGACCAAAAAATCATATTTTCCATTTTCCATCGGCCAAATTCAAGCTTCATGTTGAATTATAAAGACCTGTGTCGAGAATATTCGTTTTATGCATATTTGCATTTGGAACAGAGATATTACCGTTTAGTGTGATGTTATTAATAAATCTGACAAAACAGCACCTTTGTGGTATCACATCACAAAAACTTTACAGGAAGTTTTTCATGCATAATATTCTCGTTACCACCGCGTCTTCCTCACTTACAAAATAATTGTTTACAGCGAACCAGTTCAGATGAAGAAAAAAAACGACCAAGTGCGAGTTGAACCTTCGTACTCTGGGTTCCGTACTATTAGGTAGAGCAGGAACTAAAAAAATAAAATAAGTTTTTATTTAAAAATTTATTTGTAAAGATTTATGTTTTTAATTATTAGAGAGGCTGCTGGTTACAGTGGCCTCTCTCATTGCAGTTGACAATTAACGTATTCTGTCCGAATATCAATTGACTACCTATTAGTTTTAAAAGATACAATGTTGTGTCTTTACCCTACCTACGTAGGGTGTAGACCTAGCAATAGGGTTCCGTTAGCACCCTTGGGTACGGAACCCTAAAAAACAAGATTGTAATGTTATCTTAATTTTAATGTGCTGCGTATATCATTCTATGTTGGTCAGTAGTGTGATATATTTAATTATAATTGATGCACATAATTAATTCTTCTATGAACTCATTTTCTTGAATATGTAGTAGTTAGTCATGTGTTGTGGTCGCAGAAAACTTTTAATTGAACAAAATTGGTTATTCGAAGTATAATTGTAGTGGGGTATTACAACTGTAATGGCTTGCACGTGTATAATATGTGTTATTGTATATCTAATTTTATATTGACTTCAGCATTATGAATTTATAAATGACCTAGATATGAATTGATAACCTATAGGTAGATACTTGTGCGTCGGTAGTTTCACATCTGAAAAAAACACCCTTTAACTCACCTGAGTTTTTCAATCCATAAGGCGATTATTTGTTAACATTATGTTTAGAATATTAAGCAAAATAATACTTGGTAAATACAAATATTATAAATCATAACATGATCTCCAGTCGCAGCTCCTACATAGGTGCGTACGTAAACTTTCAGGCTTCTGAATCACAAGAAGACTACTACAAGCTATTGATACTAAAAATAAAAATCTGACATCACCTGTCGCCACCGAGGAAGTAGTTCAGAGATAAAAACTAAGGAAGGAAAAATCTTAATAGTTACGTTGTTCATCTGATCAATTCATTGCGTAAGCGCATACATAAATACCATTGACAGACATCAATGCAACGATTTAATTGTACGATGCAATGCAGTACGAAAATTATATATTATACACATAGCATTAAAAAAACATAAAACCCTACCCTTAGATCCAAACATATTAGCTAGAAGAAGGAAACATAACATTGCTTCCAGCCCTTTTGTAAGAACAGAATTTGCTAATATTCAGTACGACAAACGCTCGACTTTCATATACAATAAAATAAATAAACAAATAGATATACATACTAAACCATATAAAGAATTCAAATCGTTGCTGATTAAATGGATAAGCAAGTTAAGCTACGATGAAGTAGAGAATATTCTACTAAATATAAGGTAAAACCCTTCCCGTAAAAACAACCACACACACACACATACTTACATACACATACATAAACACTCACACTTAAACTCATACACATAAACACATAAACACACACGCACCCACACATATACACACACACTAACAGACTATATAAAAATAATAAATTCATTAACTTCTAACTTTTATTTAATAACTTTTGTTTAATAACTTTACTTCAATAACATGTTACACTAATAAAAAGATATAAAGGAGCGGCGCCTCCTGGCACAGGCATCTATATGCTTAAAAGGGGACGCCACCAACTGTATAACATATGTACGTGTAATATTGAAATAAACATTTGTATTTGTATTTGTATTTAATTGTTCACTTACAAATGAGATACATCCGGTGGAACTAAACCGGTCTTGGTTTTGATTACATTATGAAGATGTGGAATATACTCTTCTACTTCCATCTTGCAAAACGGAAGGCTCAACGTGGGTATGCTCCGTACGAGGTGGACCGTTTCCCTGGTAAAGATCGAGGGAATCCGCTGGATGCGGGAAGCATAGGTCCAGTAGTTGTAAGCGATGGTAGGAGGATTCCTATGTCCAGCAGAGGATCTCTTTCGGCTGAATGATGATTTTATGCTGGAGGCTCAGTGGTACCTACACTTGCTGGTATCACGTTTGTGATGGTCTCACACAGGTTTGGCACAGTTAGTGTTCGCCTTCCAAGGGCCACCACCATTGTAGTAAGTTAAATCATGGTGTATATTTACCACTTCGCTGGTGGTAAACGCGTAATGTGGTATAAATCCGATCCGTTCCTAATATTTTTGGCATTTTTATGGCCTAGGGTTAGTAGATAAATCTTCTGGTAATTATCGTGTGATTTTGTTTGATTACTTAAGTGATGGTGGCCTTAAAATGCGGTTTTGATTTCATAGTCCCAAATGAACGCAAAAGCATAGGCAAGATCCCATCCATCCACTCTTAAATTAACCCCATGATTTCTTCTGTCACAAAGTTATCAGAGCTAGTTACATCGTTAAGTGGCAAAACCAGCCGTAATTGCCGCTTCGGCAGAGTGAGTAAACACGATACGAGCCGTAGTCGACGTAACCTTGGCAGTGAACTAGAAACGAGGTGCTGTGCGAGTCAAGTTTCATCAGCCAGAATTTATTCATTACGCCAGCAAAATTACACCTTTAGGTACTAAAGGTGTAATACCTTTAAAAAAATTCAATTTATTAAAAAAAAAAAATACACCTTTAGTACCTACTTAAAGTTATAGGAAGATTCGTTTATTTGGAGGACTTAATCGGTTGCAAAATTAATCCTGATGCTGAATGAGGGATACACCCTTGGTTCCAGGTATCCAAAATATAATAAAATTTGAATTATAGAAATTCTATGTTGCAGTTTTGGGTTGTAAAAAGGTCCGATAAGCTAGAGTAGACCCATGTAATCAATCATTTCAAACCACTGAAGACCACCATTCTATTTCGGTTTTCAGCTTTGTCTTTGAGCTGGCTCCATTGGCAACTGTATTTCAGATAGGTGGCTTTGACCATTTAACATCAGCGTCAGCTTGTTTACCATCCAATAACAAACAGCTGTGCGCAGAAAAAGAATGAGTTCTTGGGCCTTGGCCCATGTAGTTACGGTCGTCTTCTGTTTATGTCTAATCCTTCGCAATTTACTGTTAAACTGGTATGAATGTAGACAGTATAACTCGTTGTAGGTACATATATATTTTTAGCTTTACACTCGTCTTACCGCGAAAGTAAGTCGGCCGACTTGGCATCAGCGCGTGCACCTGCAGCGGCAAGTTCAAGGTCGTTGCATCGTAATCTTTACGCACTCATTAGTAGGTACTTAAATATATATATTACTAGCTGCGCCCTGCGGCTTCACCCGCAGCGGTATAAAATATACTTTACGACATATTCCCAGACCTTCCAATTTATACACAAGAAAATTCATAAAAATCGGTCAAGCCGTTTCGGAGCAGTTCGATTACAAACACTATGACACGAGAAATTTATATTTTTTATTTTTTATATATTTATTAAACTTACACACACTATCTTTACAGGATTACCCCAATACAATAGTGGATTGCAAACACACACCAGATAAATTGAAAAATAACTAACGGCTAATATAAAAAAAAACTAAACTTTAAAAATATGCAGAAAGCAACACTAAACTCTAATAAAACACAATCTAAGTCAGACTACAGAATTATATGTACATATGTAATAATTATCAAACTCCTTATGTATTCGATTATATCCCACAAACATTTGCAAAATGTGATTTTTTCCTTTAAAATATTTGTTTTGCCTGACATTCATTTTTAAGACGAACACTAGCAGTATGGGTTGCATTCCTGTATACAGTAATTAGGCACCTCTTCGCATAGTCTAGGACAGAGGGCAACCATGGCCTTGGCTCTCCAATTTGCCACGTTTATTTGGTTAGGTTAGTAAACAATGGTCAGTAAACTGTGATTACTGTATGACAGTCTATTTGCTTTTTTATTGTTTCGGGTGGTAAATCATCAAATAACTTCTCCCGCTCTGGGCGGAGCGGGAGGGCGTGTCACACATTTACTGACTAAAACCCACCCGTGTTCCTCCAGTTGCCTGTGCGCCGGGGTGTATTTTGATATTTGAGAAAGTTGATTTTCTTCGCTATTCCCCATTTTTGCCCTAAAGGCTCTAGTAGAACTATTTCTATGACAACTTCATGGAAATTGTTCTACAAGAGTCGCGCCGCGCCTGTCTGCGGAAGTCTTAACTCTCTATTGAGTCTAATAACATCACAACCTGTTGGAATAATCTTTGGAGGTTATTATTACAAGCTTTTACATATATGTAATGTGAATCCAATTAATCCATTTACAGTGCTTAAAGGATCTTTTGGCGCGTGTATGACATTAACAGGGGGACGTTATTGGTAAACATTTTGTGTAATTATTTTGTAAAATTGTATTGAAAACCGGCCAAGTGCGAGTCGGATTCGCACGTGAAGGGTTCCGTATCACAAGGCAAAAAACTCAGAAAAGAGTCCTTTAAATTTTAACATTATTTTATATGTTGTTATAACGACAATAGAAATACACATTCCGTGAAAACTTCAACTGTTTACCAATTAAGGTTCATGAGATACAACCCGCTGACAGACAGACGGACGGACAGCGGAGGCTTAGTAATAGGGTTCTGTTGGCACCCCTTGGGTACGAAATCTTAGAAAAACAATGTGGCGGCGTTAGTCCCAATTTTTGCTACGCGCCAGAAGATTATTGATCTTCTGGCGCGTGGCAAACACACTACACTCAATCAATCTACACTGATCTACAGTTGTATCACTATATTCGTATCGTAAACATTGTTTTTAATCTGCAGTGATTTGCAGTAATTTTTTCCTCTAGAAGTCTAGATGGTTGTGCCTAAAGCAAAAATAATAGTGTGTTGTGAAAAGTTAAATTTCGAAAGTTGCCGATAGTAGATGTGAAGAATAAGTTAAGCTACATTGTTATTAATTATTTTATTTTATAATTGTAGAATATTGGGTTATTATCATCTTTAAAAATCAGGTGTGACCTGATTATTTTATCGGAACGTTGGCTGAACGAAAATACTAATATTCTGGAATTCTGCAGGGATACTCGGCCTATTCGTCTACAAATAGCCTAAATAAAAACGAAGGTCTAGTTATCTACGTTCTTTCAGATTTACAGCATAACACATAAGGCTAAGGCATAAGTCCGTCTTTATACCTTTTTGTGTGCGAAAATTTAAATAAATGAAAAAATAAGTTAGGCATGCCGTTGAACTTAACATGTTTCCAGATAATGATGATGACTTGTGAATCCTGACCATAGCTCGGATATTAAGGAAATAATAAAGAAAATCGATGAGGCACGCTCCCTTTTTGCCTCTAACCACAAGATGCTGGTAGGATGGTCTTCGACCGCAAAGCTGGCGTTAATCTTGTATCCCACGAAGTACATAGTACCTACGCTCTTTTGTTTATCTGAAATATAAAGCCTTGTCTGCACTGCTACAGCGAAATTTTATGTTCTGTACCTTGCTGGTGCAAAAGATGTTTCAGGTTAGGAGACAGAGTAATATATATCAATTTTAGTGAAATATCCACGTATATTAATTATCATTATGATTAGGTACCTTATATTATTATCTGTTCTATGCCCTTATATCTGTTGATACACATTCCCAGACCGCAACCCTGAAAAATCAAACCTTACTTACACGTGGGTGGCGCCGCTAGCACAGCTAAATCATAATCTAAGTGGGTACCTTGATAGGGTGCGTGGGTTGTAACTCGTAGGAAATAACTTTAAAAGCAAAAAGGCAGCACTCGCTCTTAAATCAAAGCCTGAAATAACACAACATTTCATAATCGCAATAAAAAAACAGGTGTAACCTTAACTTTCCTGTACACTCTAAGCTCGATAAATGTACACAGTTTACACTGGCTAGCCAATTTATTTCTAGACATTAATATCGGGACTCAATCGAGATGCAGCCGCAAGAATGCAGCCCCACCACAACTGCTGGAAAGGGAATCTTCAAGAAACCAGTTCTACATTATTGCGTCCTTCAATAAGTTGTAATAAACTATTGGCACCGGTTATTTTTAGTCGTCTATGCAACTTACTCAAGTAATTGAAAGGAAAAGTTTATTAGCATTTACATTTTATAGGTATGCTTATGTGAAAGGCGTTTAATTAGGTCAGTGTGTTCGCCACACTGATAATCTGATCCCTGATTGTTTTGAATAGTGTATGAAAACCTATATTCGACAGTTACCTCTAGATTTTGACTGATTACGTACATGTAAAGATAGATCATATTGAGAACAAGAGGATGTAAACTAACAACAGCTATTTCAATTATTTTGCCCTATGATACAGATATTTTGTATAAATCGTATGTCTAATGCTGGGTACAAATTGGTAAAACGTATCATGAAATGTAACACAATTAGCCGTCCTAATTTATACAATGTAACATGAACTGTACGAATAACACAAGAACTAGGAGAATTTGTTTCCACGTGTGTTACATTTCACGTTATGTTTCGCCAATCTGTACTTAAGCTACATAACTAGATAAACCATATAGATTACACGTACTTATAACAATCCAATTAAGTACATATATTATGTAGACACATTTTTTTGTCGCCACAACTGATTATTCAGCTCGTTTGCTTTGCATAACTCGCGTCATACAGCCGCGTAATGACAGTGCCCAAGTCCGCGTTAAAAGAAACTTGCCCTCGCCGTATCATCGTTTTGCCTTATTTTCAACTCAGGAGTTGTAATTATTAGTGCCAACGAACTACAGTCCGACGATCAATTTGTTCTTATGAAGGCTACTTGGTTATTCACTTATGACCTTTAGAAAAATGCCCGAGGAATCGTTGGGAATTCTTTGCGAATGAGTACTAGCTAGCGAGCTACTTTTACGCTTTTTTTGTTAGGTCTTCTCATAAAAAATGCTTGGTAAATATACTTTAACTGAGATTAACTGCTATTAAGTTATTTAATAATATGGTAGCTTTCATAAATGCCCGCCTTGAAATTAAAGTGGTAGGTGGTATTACTTCTTCTATGATCGTTGTTTTAATAAACCGTAACTCAGAATTAAATTTATTTATATACGGTACTTTTCTGTAATATTTGTTACCGGGTGGTAACAGATACCAGTAGCAAATACAAAAGTTTTTTACAATTGATACTATAAAATAGGTACCTATAACCGGAAGCAAACGGCCCTTGGATAGTGGTCACAGCTCGATTTTAAATAGCCAATGAATGAGGCAAACTTCCCGATTTCTACTGTTACCTATGTCAGATTACTAAAGCCATAATTAGAACGGGGTTCAAGTAAACGTTCATTAGAAAACTGGCGTCAGACAGCATGTCTGCCATTAATGCAGAAATTGAACTTTTTGGCACATCCGTGAGGTACACACTATTGTTGATAAAACATTATTTTTACTTTTTGCTTTGTATTTTGTGTTTCACGAACTGTTTTCAAATAAACATTATTCTTTCTTTTCTTTGTAAATAATTCAGCGGGATCGAACTCACGGCCTTTGTCAAGTCCGGTCTATTTCTGTTTATAAATGGCGTATCATCTCTATCTCTAAAAGCCATGTCCAATAAAATACTTAATCCAAATAAGGGTATAGATTATTATAGCAACATTAAGAAGGTAAATATATTACCTGTGATTATTGCCCACGATCATAGTAGTAATGTAGTAACCTGCTCCACACAGTAGTATCGTCGTAGATACCTAGGTATGTACTGTATATATGCACTCCCTCACAAGATGTACTGAACGTTGCCAACTTGTGAGGAATAAGAAAATAAATATAATTGGTCAAATTATCTACAAAAAAATATTCTGCAAGAATATCGGAAACGCTAAAGCTATTCAAACATTTTGGCAATCAGACAAATATATAATGAAAAGTGCCAATACAGCTGACTTTACGTAATTTAATTTTGTGTACAATTTTAACTGTAAAAGAAATAGAGACCTTCTTGAAAAAGAGTTCTCGTATTTCATAAATAAATTCATTAAAAACAACAATTACAAACAAAACATCAATAAATTCATTGAACTGCTTTAGATATTAAGGAAGTACCTAAAGCAGTCCAATGAATTTATTGACGTTTTGTCTGTGTTATTACCTATGTGTTGTTGCATGACTGCAGCAAATTTTAAAACAACAATGCACTATCTATATTATGTCCTTATATCTGATCACACAATATCACGCCATTGACTGGATGTTACGCAGTGTTTTGACATTGCATAAGTATGTAATTTTATTATACAATAAATTTATTCTTTAAAAAACACCCTATTACCTAAAATGCCATGTTCATTTTTAGTTTCAAAATCCAATAGCGCGCTTTTATTTGGGCATTAATTTAGATGTCGCGTAGTTTTGGTGAAAATGGGCATAGGGAATATAGTGTTAATATATCTTCATATTTAGTGGGTTAGGCTGTTCTTTCAATCAGTTCTATTAGCAGTATAAAACCACGTAATATATAATACATTACTATTACTTATCTGTGGTATTCTTCTTATCTGTGGTAGGTAAACATGTTTCCGTACTCAGAGCGTAAATCAATTAGGTACTTAAATAATTGGTACCTCTATCTAAATGAAGCTCGAAACGTCCATTCCCTTTCTACATAAATATAGGCTGCAAAAGAGGAAAAGAAAAGTGGAAGGGATTATGTGCAATGTGGAATAAAAATATCGTTTACTCAGGTAGTGCTCTTGTTATATTGAAAAGGTCTCGCTTTGTAATTTCAAATGACATAAAGATGAAACATAGCTACGCAGGTGCCAATTAAACACTAGTGCATTCCTGAAGTATTTTCTGATTATGTCGAGTGTTAGTTATTAATTTATGATTCATAGGTGATATTGATAGCATATTTGTATAATGTTTTAATTAGCACTTTTTTATCGAATTAGTCAGCATGTTCGGTTATAGTTGACACATGTGCAACTGTACAACGTGGGAATATGTCTATGATCGTGGGATTACCGAGGCATTACCGTGTAAGGCTTGGTTGAATTGTAATCAATCGCAAGCAAGCATGTGAGGAATTTAATTATATACCCCGAAGTTTGACTCTTCGAGTTAAATGTTTTATTTTAACATGATAGTCTGTTCAATAAGATTTAAGTAAATAACTATTGAATTGAAATCCTACATTTTGTTACATAATTAATACTGAACTTCTCTCTTAGAGTACAAATAATGCTCTACTACACCTACACAAACTCACGCCTTCTTTTAATGGGGTTTGGTAGAAACTACAGAACGTCACCTGCTACAATCCTTACATACTCTTTTTGCCTCGTTCCGTTTCCGTTCATACATCTGGTCATACACGCACGCCGGTTGCAATTACTACTCACCTGACCTTTCTGAAGAACATAACCAATATCTCCACCTAGGGCGGCCCCTCCCAGCGTTTCCACTCACATCTGCCTTGTAAATACCTTAAAATAATAATGGCTGCTCTACTCCGCTGAACCATCTTACGAAAACAATTCCTGCAAGCATGATATCACGTATTTTATGAAATTGCTATCGATCCCGTTCTGTATAAGATAGATTTCTTCCTATACATATGATTGAAAAAACAAAACACTGCGCCTAGTATGTACTCAGAAGATTAGATTGTATGGGTAACTTTTGGCATATATCGTGGCGTGGTTTTGCATCATGGCAGTCAACAAAGTGGCGTGGACCTTATCATATTAAATTATACCGCAGTATACACACATAACATAATCAGCCTATAATGTTCCCACTGTTGGCGCATAGGCTTACTTTCGGTGAGAGGGAGTGGGCCGTAATCCTCCACGTGGGCCCAGTGCGGTTTGGTAGATGATACGTGTCTTCGAATTTTTGGTTTTAGGACATGCCGGTTTCTTCAAGGTGTTTTTCTTCAATGTTTTGAGATCAGTGCAAGTGATGAAATAATTCACACATTTATACAAAATTTTAATGAAATCCATTCGTTAAAAAAAACAGCTGACTTATACATTTTGTTACACGTAGCTAGACAAAATGTATGGAACATCTGTTTCTTTTGTTTATGATTTAGGTATAACATGTGGAATACGAGTTAGAATTAGCCGACATTAGCAGGATAGGGATAATGCTCACTCAAAACCAAATACCTAGTATATCGACACTTTAATTTATCTTTGAAAAGATTTATGTAACAGTATTAAGTGACTAATGAATCAAAATGTACCTTTGTTTAATTAAGCGAAATTCCTTTTTTAATACGTGTTTAATCTTTCTACGACGTTAAATGATTCATTGCGTTTGATGACACATGGAAAAATTACGGAAATGAGAGTGTGACTAAACAGCGCACTTAAAAATATTTTCAAAACGCGTTGAATGAATTTACAATAAGAATACATATGCATATTTAAAACTTTTCACACAATACCTTATTTTTTTTTTTTGTTTTGTTTCAGGTAGCAACAACAAAAATGTTCTGCAAGTTATAACGAAATTAAAAACATAATGGACATTGCATTACGAAGATTTTGTAAATTATATACAATCGCCCTTCTTGTTTTCATTGTTGAGGCAACGGGCAGTAGTAGCAATGGTGGGTATTATAACAATTAATCAACAGTAGCTATTTACCAATATTCCTTACACCACACAAAAAAAACTATCATTATCATTATAGCACGCTAAATAAACAAAATTAATCTTTTTGTTACTCAAGAATAAAAATTAAATTGCAGATACGTCACACGAGCGTCGACAATCTCGAGTCACCGGTAGAATAGTAAAACTTTACTCGGGCACAAGACCTGAACCCATCTTGTGTGCTGGCGAAGGTTTTCAAGCGGATCCTCATGACTGCGCAGTATTCTACCGCTGCATGAAATCAGGACGTGGCAAATATACAGTTTTCAGGGTAAGGAGATTAATTTTCAAACTGAGGCTCTGGCATAATAGTCGTAACCAAGTAATTGTGTTCAAATATACTTACAAAATTTATTTGATTACAGTTTCAATGTGGACCTGGTACTGTTTATGATCCAGAAACCGAAGTCTGTAATCATCCGCGAAGTACAAAACGCTCAGAATGTGGAGGTCTATCGCCGCCACCAGCTGCAGCAGTTGATCGACTAAATAATAATGAAATTGAGGGAACGCAGAATGAGATACCATCTCCAATAACAAACAAACCTATACGTATAGAAAGTACAACAGGCACTAAGGCTACATTCACGACAGTTTATCCTTGGACAGCGTCTAGCTCAACAATCCTAGCTCATTCATCCACAAAACGTCAAACACCAGAAGTTTCCACGGTATTCAGTAGTTCATTCCCATGGGGATCAATGGTGGGTCAGACTGTCTCGGACTATACAGTTAATCCGTTGAGCTTACCACAAACTACAGTAACTCAAAGTCAGCAATATACCAAGGTATCCAAAACCACTTCTCCACGAACTACGTCCGCTAAACCTCAATCGAACTCCCGAGATAATATTTGTACTTCAGACGGATTCATAGGCGATAGCGAGAATTGTCGGAAGTTTTATAGGTGCGTGGCTAATCAAAGGGGAACTTACACCAGGTTCGAGTTTTCATGTAGCGAATCAACGGTATGGGATGATGACACACAAAGCTGTAACCATGCTTGGGCAGTAAAAAGAAGTAGATGTGGGAGAAGTAATCAGGATAGCCAATTTACAACAAATGCAGAAATTCCTCAAAAATACAGCTCTACAGATAAAACTACCCAACAACAGCTGCAAGTAAGTTTTGGCTCAAAAGTGACCCAGACTCAAACACAAATTAGTAACGGATCAGTAATACAAAACCAAACTCAAATAAACTATGGTGATCGGTTAAATCAAAATAAAGGCACAAAGGCTAAACAAAACCAGACTCAAATAAGTTATGGATCGGCGGTTAGCCAAACGCAGACTCAAATTGATTATAGTGATAAAGGTGTACAGACACAATTACAGATCGATCATTCCCAGCAGGCAAGTCAAACACAGATACAGGTTCATGAGTCGACAACAGCTACACCCTCAACGTCTACAGCTTCTTCTACGAGCCATGTCAGTACACAGGAAGGTAACGGATGTGAAAGGTCAGGTTTTATGGGTAATACAAATGACTGCAAGAAGTTCTATCGATGTATTGACAACGGGAAAGATGGGTACACAAAATTTGAATTTTCATGTGGTGAAGGAACCGTTTGGGATCAAAGTATTGAAGCCTGTAACCATGCTTGGGCTGTCAAAGATTGTGGAGGAAAAGGTTCTGCAGAAATAACAAGTACTACGCAAGTAGCTATAAGTACTTCTCACTCTACACAAAATTATTACACTACAGTATCAACTGATAATCATCATACGACCTCGGAACTTATCGATACGGAAGATAACGAAGACAGTGGTTATGGTCATCAAAATGAAAACCCCACTACATCTTCGACCACTTCAAGTTCAACTACTGTGGGTTCAACAACAGCAAAACCGCCCTCCAGTGGGACTTGCCAATCAAGTGGGTTTATTGGTGATGCAAATGACTGCAAAATATTTTACAGGTGTGTCGAAAACGGTAGAGGTAGCTTTACAAAATACGAATTTAAGTGCGGTGAAGGTACTGTTTGGGATCCCGATCTAGAAGCATGTAACCACGCCTGGGCCGTAAAAAGATGTGGTGGTACTGCATCTTCAGATATTAATAAAGTAGAGACAACGACAGAACAACAAAATACTCTTTCCTCTGCCCATACTCAAAGTCCTATAGTTACTCCGTCACCTACAGAATCGGCCGCAACACAAAATGATGACTATGATACCGGTTATGGATCTGCAAACAATGATTTCACTTCAACGACGACGACTACATCGAAACAACCACCGGACCAAGAACCTAGTGTGGGTACTGTTTGCACATCTACTGGCTTTATGGGAGATGAAAATGACTGCAAAAAGTTTTACAGATGCATTGATAACGGCAATGGTGGCTATACTCGTTATGAATTTACTTGCGGTGAAGGAACAGTATGGGATTCAAAGATCGAAGCTTGTAATCATGCCTGGGCAGTAGAAAAATGTGGTGGATCATCAGTTGACCACCAGGAAGCTACGACTCAAGCTAACCCCACAACCACTCATTTAGTTATTGAAAGTAGTACAACAGAGGATACCCAAATTACCGGTTCATCTACACATTTGCCGAGCACCATATCCAGTACTTCAACTATAACTGAATCTGTATCTATAAGTAGTATTGACTGCACAAAGAGCGGTTTTATGGGTGATGTAAAGGACTGTAAAAAGTTCTATAGATGCGTAGATGATGGAAAAGGATCCTTCACCAAATACGAATTTTCTTGTGGTGAAGGAACCGTATGGGATCAAAAAATCGAAGCTTGTAATCATGCATGGGCAGTAGAAAAGTGTGGTGGAACTGTCGATTCTTCCACCAGTCACCATGAAACTACTACGCAATATCATCCTATTATGAGTGATGAAATTGATAATGGCTATCCTTCCAACATTGATACAGGCTCCGAGATAACTACACAAAGCACTACGACTCATTCTGCAACTGAAAGTTCAAAAGAACCAAGTGAAGGCAACAATTGTATAAACAGTGGTTTTATTGGAGATAAAAACGATTGCAAAAAGTTCTATCGATGCGTTGATGATGGCCATGGTAAATATATTCGGTATGACTTTAGCTGTGGTGAAGGTACATTATGGGATCAAAGTATTGAAGCGTGTAATCATGCTTGGGCGGTCAAAGATTGTGGTAAAACTGGAAACAATACAGCGCACCCATCCAGCGAAATTCCGACACAAGGTACGTTAACTACAGAAATCGAGGATGAAGGATATCCTCAAAGTACTGAAAAAACAAGCACTTCGACGGTCAGCAGCTATCCAGATAGTGAAACAGGTGAAATGTGTTCCAAAGAAGGTTTCATGGGCGATAAAAGGAATTGTAAAAAGTTTTATAGATGTGTTGACAATGGACGTGGTGGATTTACTAAGTATGAATTCACTTGTGGTGAAGGAACTTATTGGAGTCAGGAAATATTATCATGTGACCATGCCACATCTGACAAAACTTGTGGTGAAAAGGAAAGTAGTTCTAGTACACAAACTTCTCACCCGGAACATGATGAGATTTATACCGATAGCTCGTTAACAGAAGAAAACGCTAATGAACATCAAACCCAACAGCCACCTATTTCTTCTGGAATATGCACATCAGAAGGATTTTATGGTGATCAGTATGATTGTAAAAAGTTTTATAGATGCGTAGATAATGGAAAGGGAGGTTACACTAAATATGATTTTACTTGTGGGGATGGAACTGTTTGGGATCAAGAAATACATGCATGTAATCATGAATCGAGCAACACAAAATGTTCACCTGGTTCTCCACCTAATGCTCAAACGACCGAAAACCAGCCAGAATCTGGAAATGATATTTCTATGACTACAGCTTCACAGATTCAACATTCAACAGAGAAAACGGAGACTTCATCTACCTCTACCTCTATTAGTAATCGATGTTCTTCTGAGGGATTTTTTGCAGATCCTAATGATTGCAAAAAATTCATTAGATGTGTGAGTAACGCTAAGGGCGGCTATACAAAATACGAATTCACTTGTGGTGAAGGAACAATTTGGGTTCAAGATATACAAGCATGCGATCACGATACTGGGGATGCCATTTGCAGTTCTCAAACAACGACTAAACCTTTAGCAACAGAAGGTCATCAACAAACAACAGAAAATAATGAAGTTGGTACTTCAACATTAGAACCACAGACTATAGATAAACAAGAAGATGAATATGGTAACGGAAATTCCGAGAAGCCCTCCCAACCAGGAAGCGGCGTTTGCTCATCAGAAGGATTTTACGGAAATGATAATGATTGCAGACAATTCTATAGGTGTGTGGATAACGGTCAAGGAGGATACACGAAATATGATTTTACATGTGGTGATGGCACGGCATGGGACTCTGAAATACAAAATTGTAATCATATAGATGAAGTCAAAACTTGTAATGGAGCTAGTGAAACACAACCTGTAATGCACGACGAAGATAATAGTCCATCCACAGAATCTTCTAGTACAGCATCTTCAAGTACGACGTCTTCTGGTACAGCGTCTTCTGGTGCAACATCATTTAGTACAACGTCATCCAGTACAACAGCTTCTGGATCTAATCAAGACATGACTTCAGGCAATAAAGATACATGTGACAGTGAAGGTTACTTTGGGAATTCTCAAGACTGCAAAAAGTTTTATAGATGCGTGGACAATGGAAAAGGAAGCTACACGAAGTATGACTTCACTTGTGGAGAAGGTACAATATGGGATCAGGATGTTACTACTTGTAATCATCCACAAGATGTTGTTAATCCTTCTTGTAATCAAAACCAAGGCGGAAGTACTACACCAACAACCGCGGCTAGTTCATCATCCAGTGGTGAGCCTTCATCAACCAGTGAGTCCTCGTCATCCAATGATTCCTCATCATCAACATCATCGTCATCTCAATCAACAACAGAAAGTTCACAAGGTTCGTCAAATTGCTCTCAAGATGGCTCTAAAAAACCAGCAAATCAAAACATTACTTGTGATAAAGCAGGTTATTTTGCAAATCCTAACGACTGTAAGAAATTTTATAGATGCGTAGACTGGGATGGCGACGGTAAACGATTCTCTGTATATCACTTTGATTGTGGTGAAGGTACAATATGGGATCCAGCGGTTGAAACTTGTAATCATGAAGAGTCAGTATATCCACCACGAGATTGTAGTGGTTCCCAATCGCAAAGTGAAAATCAACCAGCAACTGAAGGGACTACTACAACACAGCAAGAAACAACAAGTTCCCAAGACAGTACTTCAACCCAAACTATATCCACAACACAATCGAGTACTGACCAAACAACACAGTCGACCACTTCTGAACTAACGACTAATCAACAGTCGACCAGTACCGAAAAATCAACAACACAGCAATCCACAACTTCTGAACAAACAACGACTCAAAAATCTACCACTTCAGAACAGACTACTCAACTATCAACTACTTCTGAACAAACAACACAACAACCTTCTTCTTCTGAGCAAACAACGACTCAACAGTCTACAACTTCGGAGCAAACCACCACACAACAGTCTACGAGTTCGGAGCAAACAACTACGCAACAGTCTACGACTTCAGACCAAACTACCACACAACAATCCACGACATCTGAGCAGACAACTACACAACAATCTACAATATCAGAACCAACAACGACGGAACAGTCGACAACATCTGAACAAACTACGGCACAACAATCAACCACTCTTGAACAAACGACTCAAGCATCTACAACTACCGAGAAATCTACAACTTTAGAGCAAACTACAACAGAACAACCTACAACTGGTGAATCTACGACAGAACAATCTACTTCGACCACTGAATCTTCCACCACCGAGCAAAGCACGATCCAACAATCTACTACCACTGAACAATCTGAACAAAGTACAACCGAAGAATCAACAACTAGTGAAGGCACGACTACTGAACAATCCACTACACAGCAGTCTACAACAGAACAAGCAAACGAAAGCTCAACAACAGAAAGTGGCACTGATGAAAGTACATCAGAAAAGAAATGTCCAGAGACCGATGAAAACCAATCATTGTTTGTATGCCCAACATCATTTAAAAGACATCCCAAATACTGCAACTTATTCTATCAATGTGATGAAGATGACGACACACATGACGTAAAAATTGCAGTATTCACTTGTCCTAACAACACTATTTACGATGAAAGTCAAACACGTTGTGTGGAAGAAAGCAAAGCCGACAAAAAGTGTGATGGGAAAATAGCACAAAAAAGGAGATTTAAAAGATTGGACAGAAATTACAAAGAACCAGTAAGTATTAAAATTGTTGCTTATTAGGTAAGTAATACTGAATTGTTCTAATGGAAAATGCTAATGAGTTTATTTTCTCTTTCAGCTTGTGGTAACAAAAGAAAGTCACGCATGTCCAAGTGCCGGTTACTTTTCGTTTGAAAAAGACAGTGAATGTTCTCCAGCGTTCCTTAAATGTAAAATCGATAAAACAAACAAGTTAAGAGGTCTTGTGTATCAATGTCCATCGGGCTACGTTTATTGGTCAATTAGTAAACGATGTGAGCCAATGAATAGAGTTAAAGACTGCAAACGTTCACAAAACAACTGGACAGGAAGATGGGAGATACCAATTGAAAGAAGAAATGTAGCATCCGCTTAGAAAACGTAGTGTTGTAAAATTAGGCTCTATGAAAATAAGCCCTGGCATTTCTTTGTGATACAACATACTGTGCATTTGTGCAATAAGTATTAGATATGTAGTAAAGTAAAATAAGTATAAATAAGTATTTGAACATTTTAATGAGCAAGCATTAAATAACAATATTTGTTGCGTAATTTCCACACATAACGAGAATGTACAAATAGTTTTTTAACAACTCTACAACAGAGCTGCAATTTGCAAAAAAAAGTGTGATCAGCTAGTGAACATTTTTACCTAGCTTTTTAGGCTTGTATATTGGTGGTATTAATGTTTTTTCTGAAAGTCATACTGAATTTGTATCTATTTTCTGATAAAATATATCTATCATTACCTTCTCTATATTATTATGATTTACGAAATATCTAGTCTATTATATTTTCTCTACAAACAATACTTGCTGCCATAATATTAAAAAGAATGAAAACTTGTGAACCAAATATTGTGAACTATTTAAAAAAGCAATATTTGAATCACGACTTTATTAGTTAGTAAGTTATGTAATTAAACGAGCAAGGAAATAAATTATTTGCAAATAATATTGCTTTTCTTTTCTCTCTAGAATACAATATCAGAAAGAAACACACCTAAAATCATTACTATAATTCTCCTGCCCTTATCGCAATTTACATGATGCTAGCGCAGCGCCTCTTAAAAAAAACAATACATAATATAAATTAAATAATTTAATACACATTCCTAAAATAAGTAGCAATAATTAAAGTTATAGTAAAATCAAATCAATACCCATACACGAAGACAAAAGTCCTTTACAAAAAATTGTCAGTTCAGCAATTATAAAATCCGTTACACTTTCTTCCTCACTATGATGGACTGCATTGCTAAATATAGTACCTAAGAAAGCATGGCATGCTGTATCAGTTGCTATAATTTTCCCTCTTAAATCAATAGTGAGTCGATTTTTCTCCAAATTGTCATCTGTATCTTTACTGGGATTCACTGTGATAGACTTATCAGATTCAGATTTATTATAAATGCCTGCCGCTGAAATAATGACGGGTCTGTAGGTATCAGCAATTTTATTTTCAACGGTATCCTCCAGAGTGTGAGTTGACAAGGAACTTTTATCATCCTCAGATTGGGATACTTCTAACACACGCCTGCGTGTTCTATTAGTTGTCACGGCCTCTGTAGGGTTTTGTTTAACATTAAGTTTATTATGAAATATGAATTCTAAAAATAAAGGTAGCAGACTCAACTTAGTGATATTCTGACTGCCACCTAAAGCAATGGCCGATTCAGTACTATTATTCACCCCAAAATGGTTTCTTGTGTCTGCGGTGTTACCTTCACTTGAGGAATTTATATGAGGGCGAATTTGTGTTTCATTATACGCCTCGGTAATCCTTTCAAATTCTTTTTTTACTGTGGTGTCTGTAACCGTAGTTAAGTGGCGTTGACTTCTTGTTACAATCGGAGATTTTATGTTTTCTGCCTCAGTAAGAGTTTGCTGGGAAAAAGAGTTAATAGGGTCGTCATCATTTTCCAAAGCATTAATTATGTCCCGAATATTATTTAATTTTCGTTCTTTCTTTGCAGTCGTGTTGGGCTTGTTTATAATTTTAAACTCACTGCCAGTTTTATTAATGTCTGCATACTTGCTAAGTAGTTTCTGTAATTTCTCTTTATAAACAGTATGCTTTGTCCTAGGGGTCAAAATAATAGGATCAAAAGCTATACCTCCTTTATCCCAAATGGACACAGAACGTGCTAAAAATTCAATAAGATGATGAGGCAACGTCTTCCAATACTTTCTTAAAGGAGAGTTTTCCATGTAGGCCGATAGAGTTACATATTCAATAGCAATGTTAGATTTTGATGGTTCTATTTTGGGGTCTTTTTTCCAAAGCGAATTCATAGCTATTTCATTATTTTCTTCAGCACTCAACCAACCTAAGTTTGTGTCGTTAGCCACTACTATTAAATGATATTTTATGTTATCATATTTATTCGATATTTCTTTAATGTATGGCATGTATTTATTAAAGTCTATATTTTCATATTGTTTGACAAAAACATGCATAAACACGTCAGGTAAAGTTTTGGGGGATGATTTGTCGTTTCTATTAGTCAATATCAAACTTGCAGGGTTTGAGTTAGCAGTGGGTAACATAGTAAATGCAAACAGGCTGTTATAAACTATGAACGTCGCAAGACTAATCATTCCGAGCCCTATCCACCAGTACGCAAGAAAAGATGACCAGTGATCTGTAAAGACAAAAAAATAAAATGTATGGTCGATTGGTTGCCGACCTAATAGACAAAAACTTAGAGAAACAACGTTAAAAATTTACTATACTTTCATGTGCTTGATCTAGGGCAAGCTTGTGTATTGGGGACCTTAATAAAATATCATAAAACTACGTACCTGGCCAACGCGTTATAATTGAAGCTGCTCCCTTCAGGTTGGGTCTGGCTCGGCCCCTATAGTTCGAAAGTCGCAGCCTCCGATGATATCGAGGGCTGAAGTGTTCGCCGTCCGAAATCTCCTCACATAGTAATGGATGTTGCTCCTTGTAGTACTCACTCATAACTTGCCATTGGTTCTACTATTAACAAAAAAAATATAGAAATCGTACTGGTCTAATACGAAATCGACGATAGTTCGTCGATTTCGTATTCACAGCTAATTGAAAATTACAAGATGTTTAATAATAATTTGATAAATTCACAAATGACGTTTATTGTGAATTGATTACTCGAAAATTTTAAGGGCATAAAAAGTTTCTGGGTTTACGAAAGAGGCCACAGACTACATAGAGATATGAAAGAGGCTTAATTCAATTTGTAAATAGAATAGACATAATTTTGATTTGAGTGTTGTGTTTGAGATTTTTCGATTATGTTAGGGCGATCAAATGCTTAACTTTAAACAGGGTCAAATTAAATTAGCTAGCGAAACTCCACAGACGTAATGTGCATCGATATCTATACATGATAAAACAAAAAAATCATAAATATGATGTTTTTTTTTGTGGGGTCTACGACTCCAGTTACTGTATTCACTTGAAATATCAGTTTACAAAATCAGTTTTTTTTGTGTAACTTCACAGACGTGTTTGGTATCGATACCTTAACACGATAAAAATATTTTTTCAACTCATACTTTATTTCACAACAGTACCAGCGGTCGTTGACCCCTAAACATACTATAAACCTTTTTCATTTTTATTTTATCGTGTGTCTGCGGAGTTTCGTTACCTAATTTATTTTGACTCTTTATAAACACATAACATAACATCACGTCTGTAATCGCTGAAGGGTTAAGCAGAGGTGTATCTGTAAACTAATTTTAAATCTTTCCTTTCATCATATAAAAATAAACACCTATCTATGACAAGTTAAGAGGGCGCACACGGGTCTTTAAAATAATATTATCTCGTGACTGAGAAGGAATTTTGAATAACGGCTCAATAAGCACCTACAGTAAGTGTGTCTAGAATTTTCTAATACCTTTTATATACTTTCATATTTAGACACGAAGCACCAAAATTCGATCTAAAGAAAAGCGGCCACATTGCTCTAGACCGTATTTTGTTGCTTCGTGTCTCAATATGAAAGTTTATAAAAGGTATAAGAAAATTCTAGACACACTTACTGCGGGTGCTTATTGAGCCGTTATTCAAAATTCGTTCTCAGTCACGAGATAATATTATTTTATAGGAGTGGCGCTAGTGGACCCGTGTGCGCCCTCTTAAAGAGTACACGACTAGTTTCTCAAAATAAATCATTTACTGTAAAAATAATGTTGTAAACTCATGTTTAAGGTAGGTCGTTCATAATTGAGACAACACGTCCATTTCAAGTACTGGCTTCAAAAAGACCATTGAAGAGGGAAGTACTTCATTCAACTTGATAAATTGGTACCTACTAACTAGCAAATGGAGATGTTCCATATCGCAGCCCTTATATAATGCACGCGTATTATTTTTTACAACATCCCCGCGAACAGAGTATTATGGTCCATTTTTTTATGTAAACTGTAGCACGTTTCTGTAGGTACCTTTTGATTACTTTTCGTTTGAGTTTCATGATTATAACAAAGTTTGTTATCACAAAATAAATGTAAACACCTACCGTCATTTGTATTTCCTGTGTAAAATCACTTGTTTGTAATAGTTTTGAGTTGTCAAATATGATGTTTTTTTAATCACTGATGCGCGTGTTCCGTCCTAGCACTCGATGAATTACATTTAACTGAATATGCACGTAAGTCCCTATATTATATGTGACGGTGGCACGTTTACATTTTCCGCCATAATTTTGTTGATTCAACATCGGATTCGTCTCACGTACAGTCGCCTTGCAGTTACGATTGTTACTGAATTTTGCCGACTATGCACTTGTGAAGGTGAATTATGACATTGTTATGGAAATCTTCTGTTATTGTTCGATAAGAACAAATTTTCAGTTTCGGATTATCTTTGTGATAGAGCTACATGGAAATATATGCCTATCAAACTGAGTTAAAGAAATTACCAAGCAATCTTTTCTCGCATCTGGCGTATTATTGCGACCTTTATTATCATCATCATCATCGATCATCGATCTACTTTGTGAGGGGCCTACGGGCCTACATAACACAAGCTGTGCCTTTTGGTACCTACAAGGGAGCAATTCCAGAACTTTTCACCCATTGAGAATCCGTTTTGGGTGCGAGAAGCACATGATCGGTATCGTCGATGTGGCAATGCTTAGGGGAGGCCTATGTCCAGCAGAGGACCTGTTTCGGCTGAAATAAAGATGATGATGAATCAATCTTTGTTCGACCAAGGAGTATTTACTCAACCACATTAAATAAGCTGCTCACAAAATAAAAACAAAATTATAGACGTTTATTTCAAAATTGGAATGTCTACAAAATTTGTTGCAAATGTCGTTCTCCCGGTTTCAAATTTTCACATACGTTGATAAATCGAAGTTTTAAATTAAATAACCTAAACTAATAGGTATTCTATAGCAGAGGCTAACGTAAGTATTTTGGTTCCCATATCCAGTATGAAAACATATATAAACTCCGTATTGACACTAGAATCTATAAAAAAGCTAGGTATATTTAATTCTTAGTTTAATTAAGTAAAACTCTTACTTTACTTCGGGCATGCTTTACGATCTTCAAGATCAAATTGATGTAAATCTCTGGATCAAATGATACAAATCAATCTAGATTAACTGATGACGTTTCACATTTCAAAACCACTTATTTGAGTTGTCAATAAAAGTAATACATCACTTACAGCACAATATGGTGGAGCATGCTCGACAGACAAAACGTGATGAACAGTATCCACTACTAAAGGTGGATGGAGGTGGCGGGGATGGCGGGGTCCATCAACAACCATCGCCGACACTCGTCACCCCCGGCTGGGGGGTCACTTGTTCCCCGAAACAATCCTGGATTGTCCGCTGGCCTGGTTAGCAATTCCATAATTTCTCTGTACATATCCATATGCTGTTTGTCGTTCCTTTCAAGTTATGTTAACTTAAGGCTTACGCACATTAATAGGGATGACACTGCAACGCAGAAATCCTGCATCACTTTCGTACATTTTGTATGAACCATCGCATACTACAGGAGGGTCGCACCGGGTTTTTTGCTGCGGCCCGGTGCGGCCGTAATATGCACTAGCCTTAACGATCAATGTCAAATATCAGTTAGTTTTGGATACACAGCTGGCACTATAAAGGCAGTTAAGGCTGGTTTTCATGCGTGAAACACTCATTTGGGTTTGTCGCGGTGATTAACTAAACTACAGTGCACCCAATAATGGCCGGTACCTATCTACTGTGACAGATAATGTTTGACAGAAAAAATTGTGATCGCAGTTTTTTAGTATATAAGCTGGAGATGCTTTTCCTCTAAGGTCACCCTAGTCACATTATACGACACCTGTGCAGAATGTTTACAATATATTAGACTGGCTACTAGTAATGATGACTTAGTAGAATTGCTGCCATTTTGGACTTTCAAATTTGCATTCACAATTACTACATCCTACCTACCGGCTTATACCGGCTGCGTAAGATAGTATATCACTAACTCTTAGCAGAGTTATACCCATATTCTAAGTCGTAACCTCGAAAGCTACTCGACTCACGACCCTGTCGAGGAGACCTCAATGCGTGCCTGAGAAGACTCTCAAAATCGGTATTCATAGACGTCAGATTAGGGAAAGTATGGACTCCCTCGAATGAGTGTGAGTCGAGGCGATACGTCACGAATACGTCATTATTTGGAGGAATATTCCGTTTGTTATATTGGCTAAGCTTATTTTGAGAGCAGTCTGAGAGCGCCTTATCTCTGGTTTTCAACTAAGTGCCAACATTTGTCAAATGAAAGTAGAACATATAATATAATATTATTCTTTAGTGTTCTCTCATAATCACAAACACAGCATAAATAAACAAACCCTAATATATATGTATTTATATATTCTCGTTTATTGCGGATCACATATAAAAGTACACACAATCCAAATAGTATTAGTAACAAGGACTTAGGAACTATGTTAGTAAAAATTACAAACTAAACTAACAACAACTAATATCTACGTGGCTCAACAGACTGTACGTCTGAACTTCGAAGCTTAAAATATCAATGTATTTAATTGAGAATGTTCATAATCGCGATGCACGGAACTTCGAAAGAATGTCTATTCAAACTTCAAAGTTTAGTATGACATTCTTTCGATGTTACGTACTTCGCGATTATGAACATCCTCAATTAAATACATCGATATTTTAAACTTCGAAGTTCAGACGTACAGTCGGCTCAACACCATGTTGGCACGTATCTCTGCACCTAGTGCCTAATAAAGGGGCTGTCTGCCTTGTCAACCAATGTTTTTAGGATGCTGTTAGAGATTCTGCGCAACCTATGTCTTATTGTCGCCGCTCTTGTTGCTCATTATGACATGAAAATCGTTAAACGTCCTCGTCGTCTTCCGAAAACATCTGTGAAGCGCTGCAGAAGCGCGGAAGCCAACATCCTAAATCCATTATTATACTGAACCCGTAGGACGTTGTAGGCCCTCTGCGTATACTTCACGCACAAGCTGCTCGTGTAGAAGGATTGGCAGTAGACCTTAAAAAGATAAACCTTCACATGCCTACTACAGCGTGCAAACCTTCGGGCTAACATATTGCACCGAACCGCCAACGCCCTACGCTCCCTGTCCGAATCTGCATCTTCAGATAAGTCCTCCGTGATCACATGTCCTACCTGCCTGAGGTTGTTGTAAGTAAGAAATTGCTTGTTGTATGTGAATACTATGCGGAGGCGCATGCGTTTTCGCATAGGATTCACATACAACAAGCAATTTCCAGAGAGCACTGATTGATGGGCTATGCAGCACCATATCATCTGCATAGCTTAGATTGACACCATCTATTGAACAGCCGACATTGGTTCTGCCGAGCCTATCAAATAGGTCATTCATATACTGGTTAAACAGAGCAGGCGATGTCAACCCATCCTGTCTCACTCCACAGTCCAACAAATACGGCTCGGAAGACACATTAATCCACCTGACGCGATTAGTTTGCGACCTGTACCAGAAGTTCAACAAGTTAACTAGCTTTGTAGGCAAATTTAAACTATGGAGCTTAGACCATAGCTTCTCATAGGATACGACATCAAAAGCCCTGGAAAGTTCAAGAAAGGCAGCAGAAACTGGGCGCAGTCTGCTTGAGCGCCAGGATACCACTCTCCGTTGAGAGTTTGTATTGTGAAATCAAACTGTGCATCATTTAATGTTAAGTGGCTGCTAAGCTGACGTTCAAGCAGATCATCCAGTATCTTCCCTACTACCGTAGCTGTAATTGTTTTTGTCGGAGACATTACCGGTTTTATTTTTAATTTCGGGTACAACCACATTTTCTACTAAATCCGCTGGAAGATAGATATGACGCAAAATCTAAAAAGCATCGCAAATGTGCGGTGTATATGAGGTCCAGCGTACAGCAAGTCCTCAATACCTAATTCGTCATGCCGATATGTATGTAAGGATTATCGTATAAATTTTATATTCAATAAACTCTTCAAAGGACATTATAAAAATCCGATAAAATACGCGTGTTTTGTTGAAAGTTCCTTGTTGACTACCTCATCCTTGAGGTAGTCAGTCAACAAGGAATTCGGTCAAGGTACGTAACTAGCAAGCCTCAAGGTAGATGCCGACCTTGACGCTTGCTAGCCTCAAGGTAGACGCTGACGTACCTTATATTTGACAGTTGGTTCCTCAACTCAAACTCGCCTCGACTGAGGCAACTGTTTGAGATGAGGAGTAAAATTACAACTATGAATATCAAACCACCTAAGTGAGGTTGAGTCAAGTCGAGGAAATCATGAGGTTTTGACTTAGACTATGGGTGTTAATGTTTAAAGACAGTGATAACGTGGTAAATATTACTTACATTTACTCTTTTTTCAGAATACATCTCAGCATGCTGGATGACTTTGATCCTGTTGGGAATATCCTTCCTCGTGTTTTATACATTGGGCATAGAGGCATATCGAAGAAAGCCTATTATGATCATAAAATGCAACTCTACTAAACCCGCTAGCGATGTCTACTACCATCACATCGTTCAACGAGGGAGCTCTGCTCCTTTCATGCTGTACGCTGATTATCTCTCGGACGTGGCCGTACAGTATCCCTCACTCCATTTCCATGTATTATTTCTTGTGGATGACTCGCTCCACACTGCATTCCGAGGCCCGAGGCATGCAAGATTTATCAATAAACTGATTCCATACTCTGCCGGCAATGTAAATCCTTTCTCTAAAATTGATGACAACGGTAAGCAAGATATTGCAGACTTTGAAACAAGATATCAAAACGTAAACGTTACAATTATGTCCTTAAGTAAGTACATGGCTATGACACCGCTGAAGTACAAGTGGAGGACCATACCACTTGCATACATAACGTTTTATTCAAGAGTTTTCTCAGTTTGGCAAACTGGAGGAGTGGCCATGGACTTGAATAATTTCAACAACAATTATAATAATCGCAAATGCGTTGATCGTAGGATTTCCGCTATATTAAAACAACATAATGATGGCATTCAAGTAGAAGAATACACGAATGCTCTAAACAAAATTGACCGTGAGGATGAAAATGAATTTTTCACAATATTCTATGGTTTAATGCATCAAATTTTGAACGAGACAAGAACATTCCTATCAAAAAGCTTTCCTTTCCCACAAATTACTACCGAGAAGGTTGTGTCTCAACACGAACCTTTGATTCGTACGAACAGAAACAAACGGGAGGTTTCTGCGTCGATAAACGATAACAATAATAAATCCGAAACCATTTCTAATGTTTATGTAGAAACTTTAAATTCAACTAACGATACAGATTTGAAGAAGAACGAATATCAAACTTTGTCCAACTCCGACGTCAATCTGGAGAGACTAAAACTTACTCTAAATGATAGTTTTAAGGCTTTGCAAATTGGAAACAGCAATGTAGTTAACGGCATAAATAAATCGCAGGGATTAAATAAATCTGAAGTTCAAACTGAAATGATGAATAAATCCGATACTCCTCAAGTGGTTTTGTTTTACGATTTTTCAGTGTTTTCTGATGGTGTCGCACCTTACTTGATGCCTGAACAGTTAATTCGCACAGATTTTAGACAAAATGCGAAAACCGAGTTTGGGAAAACGGGAAAATACGGAAATAATGGGGCTCATCTTCTCGCTATTGACTCTGAAGGAATGTTTGTGTCAGCTTCTTCAAGACTGCATCCATTTTTAGGACATTTGATCACTGCTGGCTGTCAACGTATGCAGCCTAAATTCGCCATTCAAGATACACTCTTAACACAATGTTCCGGAATATTTAATGAAGACACCTACTGCAACAATATTTATTTACTTTAGTTTTAATTTCTTGTTTTTCGTTAATGTTTATTAGTATTCTTCTATTTCTTGTTTTTTCAATTGTTTCACTCAGCAAGCTTGGAAAAATGTACTCATTTAGACAATTTTAGTATTAAAATGTTCTTGTTTTAACAAGGTATTGTTTTAGTTGTACATAATTATAGGTAATTAGCAGGTCATAAACTGTTAAGACAGTTCTTGAAATAAGAATTTTGACAATCTGATCAGTCGTTTTTGTGCTACGATTAAAGATATAGACTCATACACATAATATATACACCTAGACCACATACCACACACATTCTATTCTACATAGATCTATGAGCACCATACCACACACATCTATTCTATTCTAAATAGATCTAAGAACATCATACCACACACATACATTCTATTCTACATAGATCTATGAACACCATACCACACACATTCTATTCTACATAGATCTATGAATATCATACCACACACATACACTCTATTCTACATAGATCTATGAACATCATACCACACACACATTCTATTCTACATAGATCTATGAACATCATACCACACACACATTCTATTCTACATAGAACTATCAACATCATACCACACACATTTTATTCTACATCGATCTGTGAACATCATACCACACATACATTCTATTCTACATAGATCTATGAACATCATACCACACACATTCTATTCTACACCGATCTATGAACATCATACCACACACACATTCTATTTTACATAGATATATGAACATCATACCAGACACATTCTATTCTACATCGATCTATGAACATCATACCACACACACATTCTATTCTACATAGGTCTATAAACATCATTAAACTCATTACGCTTCCTTTTCCGTATTCGGTTACAAAATGCCTGTGGGATGTTTATTTTTATTTAGGTACCTACTGACTTCTCGGTACATAGATATACTTACCAGTATTTACAGAACGGGAGCTATCATTTAATACATTTGACAAGCACATACATAACTGTTTGTATAGGTTTTTTTCCAAATTTACAAACTACGATTAAAAAAAAGATTATTCTAAATTGGTACAGTCAGGAACGTACCAGCATCATTGCAGCTACAGTCGAACAAACTACCTATTTGGTAAACAGGCAAAAATATTCATCTTTCCACAACCACTACTGCTAATATTCATTTTAATTGCGTGTAATATTTTTTATGCCCTAGCATAAAAGAGAGAAACCAGAAAAGAGGGAAAAAGAAAAGGAGAGAGTTAAGAGAGTGATGTAAAATAATTAACTACTTACTCATCACACAAAAGTAGTTGCATGCAAAAATTGAAATCTTTGGTTGCAAGTTACATAGCTGCCTGTGTACAATATAAAATGTACTCTGTGCCTGTGTACTAAATAGCTTGTTCGCCTGTACATTGCTTTCATGCTTACTGTTAACGAGTGCTGACATCAGCCGGGTATGACGAATCATATCATATTAGAATTCATATTAAGAAATTATCTATATATATTTGATTCAATTATTTTAAATTTACATAGTTTAAATAGTTAATGCAATATTATACAGGTTGGAAGGGACATCGACGCGCCAACTGTAACCATGAATTCAGTACATGATTCTAGACCCCCTAGCGTAGAAATTTATGGAAAGTTATCAAACAAAACAAATCTGCTATTTCATAGAAAAGTGCAATATGTATCCGGTCAAAATGTATGAAACAGCATTTTTTTTTTGTAATAACCGACGTAAAATTTCAACGTTATAAGTATTCTTGAATAAGTACTTATAACCCCTCTCCTGGCGGCAAAATTCTTGAATTTTATGGGGCCAAACTCCTGCTACCTTAATACCATGTAATTTGCTAATAAGTTAAGATGCACCGGATGTTTTTTTAATTAAAATAAAAAGGATGAGTGCCATTAATTATCCAGACTTCGAGTTGCTACTTTACTACTTCGACAATTTCCGAATGGAAAAACTAAAACCCAATAACACGTTGCTCCACCCCAAGACTACTTAGCAATCACGCTAGCGGCCATTAGAGAGCAAAAAGACACTCCAAAAAAATTATTACATTGCTTGGTAGTTACACCAGCCGAATTTTTTGCTACCGAAATTCGGCCAGTTTCGTAGCATCGGGCGGCGCGTCGCCGTAACCCCGTAGCACCAACGTAGAACCCACGTAGCACTGCCGTAGCGTGACGATTATTTTCTTTTCTTTTTAGGAAAGAAGAGAAATATATTATTGTGCCTGTTGGTCGGGTGCAGTAATCGCGAAGAGGTTAAACGACTAATTATCATACTCCTTGAACTCTTTTGACAGTTAACTTGACAGTTGCATACTGTGATTGTGGCATAAACAATGTTGTTAAAATTATAGTTCATTCATTATGTTAAAAATACAAATAAACCCACTGCTAGACTACAGATATTTACAATGAAGCTTCCGTTTAACTTAGTATTGGCTCCTATATTAAAACCTTACCTGGGACGAACAAGAATGTTCTGCCATCACCCAACATTTAGCATGAGCATTTACTACACATACATTTATGGAACGCTTGGCTTTGTAAGTTTTTATGTTGTACCTTATCTTGGATTGTACAAACCATGTACCCGATGGAATTTCCCATCGGCAAAACTTACAAAATTCCATACAAACTTTCATCCCCTATTTAACCCTTTTAGGGGATGAATTTCAAAAATCCTTCCTTAGTGCTCACTTTTAATATATATTTAGGAACTCTTGTGCAAAAGGAGATCATTCACCGTCCATACATTTTTGGGCTAAATGTGCAAGTGCCAGCCGAAAAAGAAAAAACCTATATTCCGAAAGATAAGTCTTTCTCTTCATTTTGTACTATGGGACCAAACCTAGGTCATTCTCCGTCAAGTTACATGAGTTCGAAAAATCAATATATCATTATTATTTGATACGGGGCTTAAGAGTGATTTACTGAATTTAAATGATTTTTATTCGGGCAAGCTATTGTTATATTACACGCTTCTTTTGCTAGTACATTGAAAAAACGAATAATTGGAATATTTTAAACTGCATGCTATTAATTCGTCGTTCTTTTTCTTCCACGCCGGCTTGAAACAGATGCCAATAGCTTGGGGTAGTGTTTCTTTTCATCCTTGTAGTATTATTCAATATACAGGGAAATATACAATTTCAAAAGACCCATCACATACCCGTTATCTACGCATTTTGTACACCAAACTTAGTAAATTTGAGCTAAAATTATTGCTGGGCAATGACTTTTACTTGTGATATGAGAAATCACTGTTTACAGCAGCCTGCTAATACACGCAAAACATTGTTCATATGAGTGGGTGCATGCACATTGTTGTGTTGTGTTGTGTTGAGTTGTGCACATGTACAAGAGTTGTGAGGGTATTTAAAGTTAAGTTAAAATAACATTTAAAACTTGTTTTCGTAAAAAATGTAAATAAAAATTGAAACTTTGACCTTCAATATCTCCGTAACCAGAAGGTTTCTAATGTTTGTTACGCAATTCCAAATATGGCAAGCGATTGCGAGTGGAATTTCCTACATTTTGGGTTTACATTGTAAAATAAAATGTGTAACACAATTAGCCTGCAGCTAAGGTCCAGTACAAAAACTACAATGGCGGGGAAAACAAGTGACTTTCGGCATCGTTAAGCTTCTTTGTTCACTATTTTTTTTTTTTTTTTTTTCTTGTGGCTTCGCTGTTCACTATTTATTTATGTACCTACTAAAAATATGTCATTTTATTTCACTGTTTTTGTGTGAAACCACTGATTAGGCCCAAACCCAGTTACATATTTAAATAAGTTAATAAAAGTATAAAAATAGAATAAATCTTTATTTCTAATAGGCACTATAGCTACTATAATCATAGATTTCCACAGTAAAAAATGGTAACGTCTGATGTTTACTAGCATAAAAAGCTATTACTACATATAATTAGATTACTCTTTTATCTAAAACATACTTACTGAAAACAGTATTTTTCATACTCGTATAAGTAAACTCTCGTAGGGAATAACCCTTCAGATTTGGTCTTATAGTGAAAAATGAAGAGAATAACATATTTTATCGGAATATGAAAAAAAAATATGTGTGGCTTAGAATTAGAATACTCTTTATTATGTACATCGTAAAAATTACAGACATAAATTTAGAAATTTCATAATTCATCATTCATCATCATTTCAACTTCTTTTTTTAATTTTTTTATTGTCATTCATTCATTTTTCATTCCTATTTTTTTTTTTTTTTTTTTGCATTTTCATAAATTTGCCCAAAATTAATGATCCTCTCATACTTTTAGACCCAGCAGTTAAGGCAGTGCGTTGTCTGTCAGTGAATGAACTTATGATTTTATTAGGTAGATTTAAGATTTTAATTAAGTAGATTTCATTATACTCACCATTATTATGTAAGGGCCAGGTATTGATTTGCGTAGATTTTATTTCTATTTAAACCCGTTGCAGATTATAAGTGCAAATCATTTGAGGAAACATCTGGGAGAATCACTTCCCCCTGACGGTTATGTGCGATCTGACACAGAAGTCCGAGATGATATGAACCTCATGCTGGTTCACGATTTGAAAATCATCGCCACGTCAATGGGATTGGTGCAATATGCTTGTCTGATAGTCGGATGCATGACGGTAAATATAAAAAAATATATAAAAAATAAAAATATAAAATGGTGCAAGAAAATACTATATACCTACCTGAAACAGCTATTATACTTAATTATAATTATTATATATAGTATAATTATAATTATTAGCAATTATAATTATAATGGCGTAAGCAGGTGATGTACAGACAGGCAGATGCGAGAGTAAATTACAAAAAATCCAGAGTAGACGATTTTTATAAGTTACCTCAATAATATAACATTAAATTTTTCTTTATGGTATGTACAGTCAAATGGCAACAATCTGTACAGTGACGAGCACAAATATGACACTTGGCCGAATTCAAAAGCGATTTTCTTCTTAATTTTTTAATTAAATTTTATGTTGTTACGAACATAGTATTTTCGAACCCATAGGTTTATATAATATGTCGCATTTCAACGTTGCATTCGTTATTTCACGAAAAAATCACTATTGAAAGTTGCCATGTGTTGACATATTAAAGTGCTCGTGACTGTACAGTAGGCCGCACATTAGTGGTAACAAAACCAGTAAGTATACGCTGGCATATTTTCTATTGAGTCTCCGTACTACGCTGGGCCAGCTTAGTTCAAAGAGTTACAACCGACGTACGGTGGACTGTTCAAACATTTACTTATAAACATACTTATTTCAAGTTATTTTATCATTGCAGGAAAATCCATCTCTATTTATTCCACATCTTACTGGTCAGTTACTGGTGGTTATTGTGAAGATTCTCAATGCTCTCCTGCTGTTGGTTCCTTTCAACAAGAAGGCTATCGGCAAGTTGAGCCACAAAATACCTGCCATCATCCTGATGGTGTTCAACTGGCTCCAAGAATTCTGTGTGTTTCGACAATACTTGTGTATATGTGACCTATGATTGGTTCTTTTCACGTATAAATTTCATATTTGTGCATATTTAATTAAATCGTGTTTTTGACGGTCAACATAAATGAAGCATTTCAGTTATTTTTATGCTACTTGCTGAAAAAAGCCATTACGTGTGATTTGATGACTGATTCGAAGATTACTAATGTGTTTACACCTGGTTCAACGATACTTAGGTAGTTACCGGTATTTTGCTAATAAGTAGATGTCTGATGTGAAACAGATTTATCTTGGAAAGGATGTCCGGGATTAATAACTTAGGTACATAGGTACCTACAGTATGAGGCTGTTAAAAAGGCTAAAGGCACACGAAGTCTATGATACAGACTGTCCTGAAATTAACTAGAGGAAATGGACAGTACCAAAGGCAGCACCATTTTCATCTATCTTCCTCTAGTTACGAACACCGATGTAAATTACTTGTTTTTCAAGCATGATTATGGTACTTAATGGTCTGTTCCAAAAGGGACTCGCTGCAAAATAATAACAGCTGCATGGGTCGATTGAAGGTTAAGCTACGTTTGCCGCGGCCGGCTCGTGGTTGGGTGACCATCCATTACATACTTATCGAAACGCGTCCGTGCCTCAGCAAGCATGTTAAGCCGTTGGTCCCGACCGTCATTCGTAGATCTTCGACAGTCGTTACGGGTAGTCAGAAGCCTGAAAGTCTGACCACCAGTCTTACCACCAGTCTTACCAAGGGGTATCGTGTTACCCAGTAACTGGGTTGAAGAGGTCAGATAGGCAGTCGCTCCATGTAAAATACTGGTATGCAGCTGCATCCGGTTAGACTGGAAGTCTGGAAGCTTACCCCAATATAGTTCGGAAAACGCTAGGCAGATTGGTTGGTCTGTTCCGAAAGTATTTGATGAAAATGTAAATAAAATTAAACAAAGGGATCAGAAAACTTACCTGTGTAAAATTTTGTAGTTTAGTCGGGTTAATTAAATAAATGCATAGTTTGTAAATTCAGAGTTAAGTAATTAACATTTAAAAAAGTCTTTCGTTTGACAATGGGGGCTATCGTTTTTGTTCTCACCAGTTGGCGCCACTGTCGAGTAAGGTCCTGTTGCAGTACTTTTATTTGATGTTTTGAATATGTTTAAGTACCCTTATATTCATAGTATGTTTATTTTATTACATTTTAAAACTTCAGATTAATATTTAGATTATAATGTTCCTAAAATTGGCAAGCACGAAGCAGACAAATCTTATTCTTCCTTCAAGTGCTACCATATTAGATCCTAACTTTTTACTTAAAATCTTAAGCAATAATTAATCAAGAATGGCACAACCATTACAGCTATTATGAATCATTCGTTAAAATCTGTGATAAAAAATCCCGAAAACAGTGAACGTTCAGTACATATTTTGACATCTAGGGACCTTACTCTACACTAGCGCCTCTAGCGGCGAACTCAAACGCGATAGCCCTCATTGAGGTTAATTATAACTTAAATTCTCGTCGACGATTTTTCAATTTCAATTTATTAATGTTATTGAAACAATAATTTTTGAAAAAGTGAATATGTGAAACGGTAGTAGAATATACTAAATATATGTTTGAAACCTTCTAAAAACAGATTAATATGTTAGTAATTCTCTTTATTGAGTGATTGCGTAACAATTTAACCTTATCAGGGTTTGTTTACACTTTCATCAGATACTTTTGAAACAGATAGTAGGAGCATGTTATCCTACTTTATATGGACCCATGGATGAATGTGGCCCATGGCCTATTCTCTAAAGCCTTTGGGATTCAAACGCTTTTACGTAAGTGAGCAAAGAGCAAGCCTTCGACCGCGGAAGCATTACAGGCAGGAGACTCATTTAAACTATTTTTTTTTTAAAGATAGTGTAGAACATTATTCAGTGACTAACTTGTTTCAGGTTTTATAAAATACTTTTTTTATATTAAAAATAATTTATTTTGACATTGACTACTGACAATGGCAATGCAATGAACATTTATTATTATACTCTTTGTTTCATACGCCATCCGGCTGTCATTTACCAATTCATACTTCTAAATGCGCTGCATTATGTAATAACATTTATTAAACTCCATTTGGCGTGAAAATTCGTGTGGTTACTCATGGAATGTACCTTCATTAGAATAGTTTTTCTGTGACAACTACCAGGATGTTTAACAGTGATTGAAACGAAACAGCATGGAAACGGAGAGTAATGCATTCTTGAATCAGCTTCGGCTCAAGCATGAGAATCACGCGAATGTTGTGAGTTTACCTACTTTACAAAAGTTCTTGTTTATCGACGTTTGTTTACTTGTAGATTAAGTGGGATTATATAACTAAAGTACCCTTGGGTATTGGACGGAACTTTGATGGTCCACAGCTAAAGCCGTATCCTATTTAGGGGCAAATATCATATCAGCGTATGATAGCAAGCTACTCTTAATCATAAAATGTATAGTTACATACATAACATCACGCCTGTATTTCCCGAAGGATTGGGCAGAGGGGGTATATTATAGTAACACCACATTTTGTCTGTTATGTTCCCATGTAATAGGGGAAACCCTATTGCCATCAACCGGTTTCAAATCCAGACTATCATAAAATGTCTGTAAAAAAAACCGCGACAACACTGATGGTAACCATGATTTATGCGTTATATTGATGGATAAATACTGTTTAGTAAACAGCATCCTAATTACGTAACACACTATCTATCACAATCTGAATCATTTTGAAGCCTATTGCTAATCCGTTGCTTCATATGTTCGAAAAGTTTGTCTGCTCAACAACGTAAATAACGGAATGAATGCTGTTGAACTGTCAAAATGAAACCCATTCGTACTGTTAGTGTTATAGAAGAATGAGGAACAGGGTGTAAAGCTCACTCATACTCTAATGAAAAGGGAGTATCCTCCGACCAGACGGGTGTCGTGTCTGGTGGGCAACTGCCCGACGACTGATGTCGGGACGTTGTATATATGCTAGTTGCGCGGTAAACTCTGCTTGCGCGATGCACGATTTTGCGTGACGTCAGTGTGACGTGTAGCTCGCATGTGGCGATGTAGATACCGCTACAGTGTGTTACGTAATTACCCCGCAGGTTCTCTTGCTTTTCCAATTCACTTAAGACATTAACAGAATGGGCGACATCGGCTTTGCTTGCCATGATAAAAAATAGAATAGAATAGAACTAGGTAACTCATTGCTCTAGCCTAGAATGTTTTGCAGCTAACCCACATCAGCGGTGAGAATTCGGAAGGCCTTAAAATAAAGTTGCGAGCATTGCTGGTTGCGCTTCTTGGCGTGTCCATGTCGGCATGCGCCTTTGCGTCCCAGCCGGTCGAACTGGAGTTGGACGATGATGAGGTCGCACAGAAGCTTAACAACGTTAGCTTCGCTAGGAGGTACCACATACCTTTTCATTTGAATTAATTAATCCGTTACTACTAGGGGTACGTGGTCTAATGACTAGATCATGACCTAATTTAGTTATAGGGCCTTTTTCTCTCGGTAGTAGAACCTAGAGCATTGCGAATATAAAACTGCACTCGGGGCAAAGCCTCGTCCTCGAAAACCTACACAAGTTGATTTTTTAGACACTCCTACCATTTTTTTTCTAACTTTGCCGTAAGTATTTACATTACTAGGTGATTGTGTACCTTTAAACCTAGGTAAGCTTTTAATAACCCAGTATCACCATGTGACAGAATATTTTATTTTATTTAGCTCTTATTAGAACACGCCTGCCTGTATGTCAAACTTTTATATTTCCTTTTTGACACTTGACCAGTGGCGTATCGAGGCCTATCAAAATTAGTTGGAGCCCCCTTTTTACCCGACCCTTATTTCGCTTTTTTACAAAATAAATAAACTAGCATACTGACTTGGAAGGCCAAGCTGTCAATGCTGTTATTGTGATCATATTACTATTAGAATACAAGTGCGAGTGAAATGAGCTAGAAAATTGGAGCACCCTGACTCAGGTACTAGTAGTAGTAAAGCTAGTAAAGCGGGCATTATGGATTTTTTTACCAAAAGAATGCAAGAGCGAGCGTAGCGAGATCGAAAATTTGAGCCCCTTCTTTTGGATAGGTTAAGTTTTCTGTGTGATTTGACTAAATGAATGAAAGAACTTGAGAATTGGGCCGCGCCTGTAAATTGAACGTAAGTTATTTCAGTTAATTTTGATTAGGTTTTTATTCATAACGGGTGTCTTTAAAAAAAAAAAAAAACCAAAAAAGAAAAAAAAGAAACAATTTTTTGAAAAATATTTTTACAATTTTTCGTTTCCCCATGTCGCGTCGGAGCTACAGGGCCGCCCTCTTAAGCTGGGACCCCGTATCATTGATACGCCTGATACGGCGGTAGGTACGCCCCTGCACTTGACTATCGTCAAGATGATTTTGGCGCCCCCCTGGCTAAGGTGCCAGGGGCGGTCGCCCCCTTCCAGCCCCCCCCCCCTTAACACGGCTCTGAAGAACCCTACTACTGAGTCCTATAACTAAATTGAAAAATAAAACTATATTATACGATAGCATACCTCCTATCCCATAATATAATTATATTTACCGATCCCAATGCGAGCGAAGCCGCAGATTAAAGCTAGTGAACAATAAATGAATCACGGGATATCGCCTATAAATATAAGCGAGTTGCTTGTCGCGTTGCTGCACGCTTGCTCAGGTATTTGTTAGATAGTTTTCGCTCCATCTTCAAGCCCTACAATATGCTAGTTGAAAGTTTTTGATTAAAACTAATTCTTCTTCTTCTTTTCGTGTCGATGGTATTCTTCCTCGTTGTTATTTTTTTAATATTATCTAAGCCCAGTACGTGGCTACGTTGATTGCAGCATCAGTGGCATTCTTTAGGTCATCCGAGGTGCAGGTGAACGGGCACTTAGGCCACTCCAGCAAGTGGGGCATGGTCTGATCATAAGCACCAAACTCGCTCTGGGTGTTGGATGGGTTAGTAATCCCCCACTTCGACAAATTTTGTCTGCAGCGACCTACATCGATTGAGAGCTTTCCATATAGGCCACTACAGACCAATTAATAACGTTGCATGTTCCTACTCATATTACAGAATTACAAAACCAACAATTCGACTTGTGATGGGTTATGGGAAACTCAGTGCATTTGTCACCGCAACAACTTCATTGCTTTTATTAGTCGCTGTTATGTCCAAGGTATGTTATGTTATTTAAAATTTATATTTTTGGGTTGTCTAACTGGTCCCTGTTACTTACCAAGCCTACGCATTTAAGTCATCCCATTTTGCGTTGAGAGTGCAGATATGATTTAACCACAAATACGAGGGTGGGTCAAAAAGTTCGAGGAATGGAAGGGTTAGAGTGGGGAGGGGAGGACTTTTTTACCTGTCACTTCTTGGTGACTCAATAAGTTTCAGCCCGATCGGTACATTAACCTTTGAGATTTCGCTGGATAAACAGGTAAATCGGGAAGAGAACACTGACTATGGAGAAAATTGAGTTTCGTGCCGTGATAAAGTTCCTTACTAAGCAAGGAAAAACGCCTCAGATAATTATGGAAGAGATGTCACCTGTTTATGGGGACTCTTGCTCCGTAAAATCGAATGTTTACAGGTGGCATAATCTTTTCAAGCAAGGCAGAGACTCGATTGAAGATGATCAGCGCTCTGGTCGGCCGATTGAGGCAACATCTTCAGACATTGCTGAAAAAGTTGAAAAACTTGTTCTCGAAGATGCTCGTCTGGAGAAAAAACAGATCGCAGAGACGGCTGATGTATCGTCTACGACTATTTTGAGCATTCTCCTTGACTATCTTGGCATGTCTAAGGTCTCGCGAGTTTTTGGATCTGTGTAGTGAGAACAGGGATGAGTTTATGAAGCGAATTGTGACTGGGGATGAAACTTGGGTTCATTACTATGAACCTGAGTCAAAACAAGAGTCCATGCAATGGCACAAAAAAGGCGCAGCATCACCGCCTAAAAAGTTCAAGGTGTCACAATCAGCCGGAAAGATTATGGCTACAGTTTTTTGGGATTCAGAGGGGATTTTGTCGATCGACTATAAAGATAAAGGTGTCAATATCACGGGGAAATACTACGTTACTAGAATAAATAAAAAATGCATTTAAAGAAAAAAGAAGGGTAAAGTGGTTTGGAGGTGTGCTCCTTTTACACGACAATGCACCCGTTCACAAGAGTCATGTTGCGATGGCTGCCTTACACAAGTGCGGCTTCGAAACTCTGAACCACCCACCCTACAGTCAAGATTTCGCCCCTTGTGATTATTATTTGTTCCCAAACATGAAAAAAGACCTTCGTGGAAAGAAATTCACCGATGACGAAGAAGTGAAGTCGGCTATTTCTACCTATTTTGAGGGCCTTGACAATTTTTTTTTCTCGAAGGTATAAACTATTTATTTGAAAGGTCTGAGAAGTGTATTAGGGTTAATGGAGAATGTATTGAAAAGGAAAAATAATTTCATGTTTAATTTCAGCTCCCTTCCTTTTCATTCCTCGAACTTTTTGACCTCCCCTCGTACCTAATGTGGAATACCCCTCGGTTTTAGTTCCTTGAAATAGTGAGTTCAGGGAGTGACCACACTAATTATCGACGCGGAATCAGCTTAAGCCTGCCACGTATCACCATAGTTGTCGCATTAAGTTCGACGTGGTGTTGAGATGCGTCATTCAAATTGAAACCAGGCCTAGCTGTTCTCTTTTTCGCTTTTATTGCGTGGACACCTGTTTCTAACCTGCTTAAGCCACACAATTTCGCGTCGATAAGTGTGGTGGAAAGGCAATCGTATTTTTTTTACGTTTATCATTTTATTCGTTTAAATACCCATCACACCTGTGAAGTTACACCCGTTAATATAATTTGACCATGTATTTCTGTCGAAGCAATCCTGGTGGCGTCGAGGAGCTCGTTGGCTGGCAGCCCCAGCGCTGTTGGTGGCTGCTTTAGAGACGGCGTCGGATGCCAGCGATGCCATGCTTGCTGCCGTGCTCCGCGGCTCGGCTGAACCGGGCCGGGTCGTTGCGCAGACCGCCGCCGCTGCCCTGCTCATCACCATTGAGATTCTAGTCTGGTACGTTATAGGACCAACCGGTCTGTTCTGTGAATCTCACCGTGAAAGTTTAGGTGAAGTGAGCTAAGAGTGAACCGTCGTTGGGATGTCAGTTCACTTTTAGCATAAGCTGTCAATCCCTACCGTCAGGTGGGCCTGACGACGCTAGGGATTGACAGCTCATCACTTCACTAAAATTGTCACGGTGAAATTTTTACATAACAGCACTACTGTGTAGGATTATCACGATATTTCCGTTAACTTGAATTGTCATACGTCGTTAGATGAAACATGGCAGCTTATTTTACAATCTTCACTTGTATTGACTGTTTCGTTTGTCTCTAAATTTGAATTCAGAATCTTACTTATTAAAGTAGGTATCAAGTTTCGGAAACAAAAAACTCAATGATTAAGTTCAATTCCTATTGTAAGTAGGTAACTACTGAAGATATTCTTATGACCACTGGTATGATGATGATGACACTTAGTCTACATAGGTAACGCTAAAGTACTTACATATTTGAGTAATATCCTGTTCTAAAAAACAAGGTCTGGCATTCCGGGACTGACACATGCTTACGTCACTATTTATTTGCCACTTTATTGCAACAAAACACGAATTATGGAAACATTTTCAGTCACCATTCTGTTAAAAAATATATTAAAGCATTTAAGTTGTCGTTTCGTTTTTCTAATCAAAAGAAACAATTCAATTGAAACATATACCAACGTAATTGTTAGTCAACACCTCATTGTTCTATCGGATTCGCACAGGTAATAAAGGCGGTTGGGGAGTTATTATTACACACTACTGGTAACACAGCGGTGATGACGTAGGCTTGTGTCACCCACGTGACTCCTGTGTCTCGGAATACTATACCTGGCGAAGTATATTATTATACCAAGAGTAATATATAGCAATGGTAGGTATTTATTAAAAAAACAAGACCTTGAATTTAGGTGATAGCATGGCAGCCTATTTCACATCCTAGCCTTGTCAAGTCTGTTTGACTTAAGAGGGCCCTTCCCGGTCCGTCTATCGTCAACGCGAGCATGATTGAAAAGGTTATTGTTTCATCCAACGCAATGTTTGAAAAAGAAGCAAGAGTGAGAACGCGATAACATCGAATGAAAATTGGCGCGTAAAGATTTCACACAACTTGTTCCAGGAAATACGTGTTTTTGAAAAAGCCTTAGAAGTTTTTGGAAAAAATGTTTGTCATTTAGAATCTCCATTACATGTGTGAGGTTTCTATGAAGATGTTTTCTTAACTTTTATAATTTATGACTACATTATGAACGGCCAAAGTTCAGGTAAAATTTGTGCAGAAAAGCAGATTTTTGGAGGCTTATACTGAATTTGTTTCTCCAAATTTAGATTTTTTGCTTGCATAGAAACCTAGATAAAGTGCACAAGATACCTATTAGTTCAAAAATTTCAATGAAAGATGTGTTTCAACGCCATAATCACGTACGAGCGTTTGTATGATAAATATGACGGGTTGGCCGCTCTTAAGGTTTCAAGCGCGATTGCGAGCGTGGTGTCCTGGGTTCGATACCCGAGTCGGGCGAAGTGTTATTGGGAGTCCGGATTACTGAACAGTTCGTTCCATTTGTATCTATTACGCAATAATAGCTGTCCGTGACATCTGATTTTTATAGATATCATACATGTGTAGGTACCTATCCCAAGCCATTGAAGGTTTTCATGAAAATTCACGCCACCAGTTGGCCCCACTTTGACAAAAAGTCTTCCATTTCGACAATGAATAAAAAATATATGATGACGTTCATCATTCCTTCATAATTCTGGCACGACTTAAGAAAATATAGGCACTTGGAACACTTTTGACAGGCGCCCGGACCTGACGTCTGAGTGCTGCCACCTATTGAACGTCATTTCAGAAAACCCTCATTAAACGTCATAGCACACATATCAATTCGGAAAGGAATCCTCATCGTATTGCCTTTCGCCTTGCCGTCAAACAGGCGTCAACCTAACGTAAGCACGTAACCAAAGCGGATCAGCAGCTCCGATAAGTCGACTCGGCTACGGCTAGGCGACGCCGCGCTTACGGCTTGCCGACCGCTAGTTTCTTTACAATTTTATTATTATTTAGTATTTTTTGTTTGAAATGTACCCTACAAATTCAATAAAACACGTGCGCAACACGACTGGAACTGCCTTGTTAATGACAGCACGTGTAGCAACAGTAGTGTGCTGCAGGCAGGCCGCGGGAGGGGTGAGAGGGGCAAGGGTGGACGAAGAGACGTAAGCTCGGGTACGGAGAGACGTAAGCGCGTGGACGACGAGCCGTAAGCGCGGGAACTGCAAGTTGACCACGCACCGCACCGCGGTTCGTGAGCTCTTCCCGAGGCGACGCGATTATGTTACGATTCCGATTAGTGTGCCTTGCAGTAGGGAGTTTCATACAAAGAATACTGAATGAAAGATTTAAGTACGAGGCTTTTGGTACTTTTTATTAGTGTATGTATTTTGTCTACAATAGTTTTTTTTTTGTATTGTGCGTGTTGTTTGTGCAGAATCCAAAAATTTTTTTTCTTCTTTCTTTTCTTTACTGGCTCGAGTTGACATGGTGTCGATCCCTTTCCGATTTGATATGTGTGGTATTATTTCCTTAATAAGGGGGGTGAATCAATAGGTAGGTAGGTAATAGCTATATATGTATTAACTAATCATATTATTTGCTACAGGTACTTCATAGCGAAATTTTTCGAGTATAATCCACCCCAGTCGGCTGAGGAACGTGAAAAAGAAAATCGGATACGACCAATGCCAGAATAAAATAATAATGTTTCATCACACAGACAAATATCTTTTTTTTGTATTTATAAATCGCTTAACTAAAACTATTTTTACAAGACTTTTCTTTAAAACCTATTAAACTTGTACCTATGGGTTGAATAGGGATTCAGGGGAGATTCAGACAATACCATGAAAGAGATTTTAACGTTAAATAAACTATGAAAACAAACAAAAGTTTTACTACTTACACATATGATACATACATACATAAACTGCCTACTCCCATGGGATTCTTCCCATGGGAGTAGGCAGAAACTACAGAACGCCACCTGCTATGATCCTTACATACTCCTTTTGCCTCGTTTACGTTCATACATCTGGTGATATACGCACGCCGGTTGCGAGTACTAAGCATCTGACCTTTCTGAAGAACATCACCAATAAGATCACTATATGTCTTCCTAGGACGTCCCCTCCCGGCGTTTGCACTCACATCTGCCTTGTAAATACCTTTTGTTAGTTGCCCTTCATTCATCCTCTCAACATGATCAAACCATCTAAGCATACTCTTATCAATTTGTGTCACTACATCTTCTTTTAAACCGCACCGTTGCCTTATCACATAATTCTTCAGCCTATCATTCATAGTCACACCACACATGCTTCGCAAGGCACGCATTTCTACAGCATTCACACCCAACACTCACTTCCATACATGAGCGTAGGCACACAGCACAGCACACCATTTTACTATTTAGTAAGTATTAAAAAAAAACCGCCCAAGTGCGGACGATACTCGCACACGAAGGGTTCCGTACCATCGTACAATATTATTTGAACATAACATTTTCTTTAAACACGTTTCTTGTATGGGGACCACCTTAAATTTTTTACTTTATTTTATTTTTATCATTTGTTGTTGTAGCGGCAATAGCAATACACACTCAGTGAAAATTTCAATTGTTTACCTATTACGGTCCATGAGATACATCCCTCTGACAGACACTCGGACGGATGGATAAACGGATCGACGGACGGACGGATAGCAGACGCTTAGTAATAGAGTTGAATTGGCACCTTTTCGGTACGGAACCCTAAAAAGGCAACAAAAATTATATAAACTCAACGAGAAATCACTTTCAGAGATAAGTTAGGTAGGTATGTTCCGATTCATCCCTTTTTGGGTGGGAAATCATCTAATGACCTCTCCCGCTCTGAGCGGAGCCGAAGGGCGTGTCAGACTCTTACTGACTAAAACCCACCCGTGTTCCTTCAGTTGCCTGTGCGCCAGGGCCACGGTAACTCTAGGTAGGTATGTTCCGATTCATCCCTGCATCACATTTCACAGTATGCCGCCATGAAGGAAAGGAGATTGTCAGAATGCAGGCCCCTTTTTCTGCTTTCCGTCTCAAACTTGTTTGTCAAGACTAGTTTTGCGCTCCAAAAGTTGACACATTTACAATACGAACGATGAATCTTGGGTGGCCGAACTTTGTGCAGAAGCCTGCACGATAACTTTTTTTAGGGACCAAATGGTGACGCGAGGTGAGTGTGAGTGAGAAAATATAAAAAAAAAAAAAAATATGCGCGAAAGTTCGGAGAGTTCAGAGAGAAAGTTGTTCAGACCGGCCATGATTCATGGGGCATATTGTATCTCGGTTGCGATGCAACGATCTACGCAAGGCGATCTCTGTTCCGAGCATACAATGGATTAAGGGCTGATTTTATCAAAGTCAGACATCTTTTATCCGTGGAATAAAACTGACGTCTGACAGTTTTAGTATGGAAAATCTGTAAAATTTTTAAAAAATATTCTCAGGATGAGACTTATTATAGGTATAAAAGTTTGGTGAAATTCGGCCAAAGTCATGTTCCTACTCATGGGTGCATAAAATTGTTGCAGTAACATGTTTCCGTGTTGCTGGAACATCTTGCGGGCAGTTGCATGTAGTACATAAGTGTGTGAAACATGTTAGTAGCAGCATGGATGTAGGGTTGTAATAGGAGACGAGAAAAACAATGTATTCTGTTAATACACTGAATATTATTGTCAAAACACATTATTGCTTAAGTCTTACAATCATTACCTAAGTATTTACTCCATTTCATGATAAACATACATATTAAAACAATCATTATATTAGAAGCACAACAACTTGGACAGTTCATTCATGTTGAAAAAAAAATGTCTTGAATCGCCGTCACGGGCGCGCCATTTTTGTATTAAAAGTAATAGATAGATACCTTCTTAACATTAAAATTACGAATTTTGTTTCGAAAAAAGGTATGATTTGATTTGAGGGACATTTTGAATACTTCAGTGAAGGCATATAAATAAAAAAAAAAAATCACTCAATACGTAACCAATCACAAAAAAATATGGTTTTAAAATACTGATGCTTAGCTACCTACATAAAAAATGCAAGTTAAAAAACTATTTATTACACCTAATATTCAGTTTAAACAAAGTATAATCTAAAATAAGTAAGATAAACGCATTTAAATGGTTCGAATGCTATGAAGCATTATTTAATTAATTAACGGAGACGCGGCTAATATCGCGTTTTGTTACAATTATAGTGCTTTTCACGAAAGAAATCCTGCAGATCCTGCACAATACGAGGCGGAACGGAGAAAAAGTTACCAATAGCATAATAGACTATGTTCCGTTCTGCATTCATAGGGGCCCCTTATGAATGTTGAATGGAGAAAAGTAATTTCGTGGAGTGTCAGCCTAATGTGTGATACCTCAATAGTTTGCCTTTGACAGCAGAAACCCATTAGCAACCTTATAGTCACGAATATAAAGGTCACTGTGATTTCTAGACTAATCAATGGCAGCAACCCAACAACAACCTTATTGCAACGACAATAAAGATTACAGTGCTTTTGAGCGTTACGCTAAATCAGTGGTAAAAAAGCTGTGAAAGAACCGTAGTTCCACGTATTACCACATGACTTCGTATAAGAAAAGGTATTTTCATTATAAACCTATGTTTCATATAAAAAATACTTATAATTAAATTAAGGCACTTAAATTATTGTCAATTTTCTCTTTCATAAGTAACTCCTTAAATACCTATTTTAAAACTTATTTCATTTTATTATAATATAATAGAATACTCCTTATTATGTACGTACACCATATAAATTATAGATAATAATGTAGAAATTTTACATAGGGGACACAAGTCTGTCAGTCTTGACGATTTTAGCGATATTAGCACCAGTTATTAATTGTCTAGCTGAACACTTCCCTACTATGTTGGAGGTTGAATTCCAGCTGAAATCAAGAATGTCTAAGTACAAGAGTCAGTTAGGGCCAGGGCTACACAGATGTTTGTCTTAAAGAGAAAATAAAGAAATACGTATGTACGATTATTATTACCTATTAGGTTTCTCACTTATTTTTACAAAATCTTATACCCTGGCATTTTACACAAGTGTATTGTTTTCTAACGCGTTGACGATCACACCACTTAATAATTTCCGTTTTCAATGAAAGTACCATACACTCGTCCACAGTTGGCGTTACCGTAATATAATCGTCAAATCTATCAAGTATGTAAAAAGAAATCCTCAACAATATATCTTCATCTGGATTTATAGCATTTAAACGGCAAACCTCAAATTTATTTAAAGTTGCTATGATTTTAAAGCATAGTTCCATAAAAATATCGCATTTTTCTTGTGAATAGTTTTCAAACCACTTTTCAAAGTTATCTACGGTGGTTTGTTTCACCAGAATTGTATGGGGCCCAACAACAAGCTCTTGTCCAACTCGTAGAGTATTGAAACCGCTAAGATAATCGCTTATGTATTCATCCCCCTCATCCCAAGTTTTGTTACGAGAATTTTTATCTTTCTTCACTTTTGCAAAGTAATCCATTACTTTCTCCTTCAGTTTCAATAATGTTTCTTTGTTAATTCTACCATCGCGTATGTAAGATTTTAGGGCAGCCATGAACGCATTGTCGTTTTCATCGTCAGTTATTTTCGACTTTAAATACTGAAATATAAAAAATACCAACCGCCTCTTCCAGTTAGGTACAAAGGAATTCAAGAAGTCTAATTCTGAAGGTATTAATGAAATTAGAAGCTCACTACAGACTAACAAAAACCCATCATGTAACACTTCACTTAGGTGCGATAGTAAATCTAGAATGAAATCTTGATCAGCCGCGCTCAGATGCATTATAAATGCCGAAATTTTTATAAACTCTTCAGGGCGAATTTTACATAATACTAACTCTTTCACTGGTACTTTTGAGGTGCCGGCTACTTGGTCGGATGGATATATTCTTGTAGGAGCATTTTTAGTGGTCACCCTCGCAGGTCCATATCTTGCAAGTAGTTTGTTGCGGCCCGCCGGTCCCATCCGATACATTTTGTTAATATTAGCTCTGTGTTGATTGTTTATTAACACTTTGGCATCTGAAGCCAATGATATCCTTACTTTATTTTTATTGAATGATTTATTCATATATTTTAATTTTCCAAAAAATTCATCTTTATTTTCAATCGTTTTAAGAGCTCTTATGACATCTGTGTTGCCATCGATAGTGCCCTTTAATCTTCGGGTTTCAGCTGTCACTTTATCGAATATTTTCCTGAAAGTAAAGAAAGAGATACTATTAGATAAGTAGTTGTTAGTACAATTAAAGTTTGTGTATTATATATTCTTTTTTTTAGGTTAACTGGTTAACTAAGTTGAAGACTTTACAACGTAGGACGGTACAGTCGAACAACCTATTTGGTAAATAGTAAAAAAAAACATTTTTATTTTGCTTAGTTTTTTTTATCTGGCATGGTATACTTAAGACAGTGGTGTATAAGAATTGACTACTCAGCACACTTACACCATTGTTAAAAAGTAGTTGCTGACTGTGTACCAAATAGCTTGTTCTATACAATAAATTCATGCATGATGCCTGACCTACCAAGCCGGTCTATTTCATTAAAATCTTACCATGAAAACTTGGTCGAAGTAAGTTGGAAGTGAGCGGTCAATAGTGTTAATTCCTAGCATCAGGTGGATTGTTTTTACGGTGAGATTTTTACAGAATAGACCTGCAGAAATCTACCCGGTTTCGTTATACCTTTTATTGTTACTGGACAATGAATCTCTGATTTCATTTATTTTGTTAGCTTGCGCATCCTTAACGATTTCCTGCGCTGTCTGGTTAGACATCACACCAATTCCAAGGAACAGTGCAGATGTGGTGAACTGGAACACTTCGACGGTTGTTGGTGTCTCTCCATACTTCACGTACTGTAAATTTAAGAAAACGATAGCACTTATTTGACCGCTAAGTGAGCAGGAATAAAAGGGTGAAAATCCATTGATTGGTAGAGTTAATTATAGAGATAAGTATACAAGCAGCTAACTTGCGGCTATGGACTTTTGAACAGTGTTCTGAATGTGCTATGTAGTGAAGGCTTTTACATCAAAATTCATTGCAGAGTAGTGGTAAGATGAATATTTTTGCCTGTATACGTAACTCTTTTGCCGACTGTACTACGAACCTTGTAAATCATGTCGCCCAAGCCGTTGGCAACACCTATGAATCCAGTTGCAAGATTTGTAAACTTTAAAAAGTCCAACGCACTCATTAGGATCTGTGAAAATAATTTGTTATTTGCATTAAGCCTGCATTAGGAACACTTAAATTTGTTAATTTCTAAACAACTAGCTTCAGTCCGCGACTTCGTCTGCGAGGAAATCAACTTTACCATAAAACATATCCTGAGGCACTCGCCAATAGTGTAGCTTTCTATCAGTGAAATAATTTTTGTATACAGATCAGAACTTCCAGAGATTACTACTTTTATACAACTTTTTCTTTACCTCATTATAATATTAATATAGATTTAATAATCATTCAGATGTTCGGGGTGTTGGACTGTCGGTTTTTATGCGTCATTCATAATGAAAAGTCCAAAAAGTAGGTATTTTCATGAATTTATTGATTATATCCTTACTTTGACATTTCTGCCGGACGTAGCAGCCCAAGTTAATAATTTTCCTGCTGTAGTGAAGGACAAACCGACGGTGGATATCATTATATTTATCCAGCTAGAGCGGGCTTCCATGTTCTCCAAGCCGATACTCTGAAACAGAAATAAAAAATTCTGATACTCATCAACAGAGTCTGGCCCTGTTCGCGGCTTCGAGGGATGTGACTTGCGTCAAGGGACACGCGCGCGCGTCACTTGTTTCACTCCGTCGCGCGTCGCACCGCAAATCACGTCGCGGTAACTCGTGGCAGGCTCTAAACAACTTCATTCTTTTGTTTTCTCCGCAGTCGCTGTCGCAAGACGCGTGTCGCTTGAGCGTATACTGGGTTTTTATTTATTTAGATTTCACAACGTTCGTATACACTACAGAAATTACAGGAAGCAACGGAAAATAAAGAACAGAATTTTCTTATTATTACCTACTAGATTGGTGGAGGTTAAGCTCCATTGTCACTGAACTGTGATTACTAACTAGAAAAATTCAGTCCTGTGACAAACAGACGGACGAACGGATGGCCGGTAAGATAAACGGCGTTGGTTTAGTAATAGGGTCGGAATTCTCACCACCATTTATTTGTTGTTTTTACACTAAATTCCGGACAAGTTTCCCGTTACCGTTCTGAAGATAGATCAGAAATAAAAAACTCTGTGTGACAGACGAACAAATAGTGATCGTTTATAGGTTTCATTTTACCGTTTAAGGTTCAAATCCTTAAAACGTAGAAGATCATGCATTTTTTTTATAGTTTCTTGTATGGAGGACGACCCTGCGTCTTTCCATTCTGTACAAGGCCAGAACGGAAGGTGTGAAACAAATCACGTATTGATTGAAAATCACTTTTTTATCAAGGTCTTCCAATCTATACAAGAGTAGTAAGCAAATACTCGCGTATACTTCGTAGTGCCCTAATTACCTAACTACCTTATTCCATAATTTTCCGGGCCAGTCCGCATATGGACTAATCGACTTAGTAAAAAAGCAATGATAACTTAGGATGCAAGAGCGAGCGAAGCGAGCTCGGGACTTGGGGCACCCCAACTCGGACAGGTTAGGTTCGAAGGGGATGGCTCGCCGAGATCCCGCCGTTTCCTGCGTGATTTTGTTTTTAAACCATTCAGAAGTAGGAGCCCCGTCAAAGAGGGGCTCAGTCGACAACGCCTTAATACATAGGTATATTAATCATAACAATAAAAAAAAAATGTTTAAAAGCCAATGTTATTGATTTATTCCTACACTAATAATGTTTAAATATTATTCCATATATTAATCAATACGCGATTTTATTAAACTATATCTTTAACACTCTTGTCAGGCGTAAGTAATGTAGTATAGTTTGAAACCAGGATGCGCCCGTCCTCGATACAAACTACACATATATATGAGTAGTACGCAAAATTTGTATATACATTGTAATCACAGATTTCAAAATAGCTTTACAATGTATACGCGAGCAGTTTCCTATGGCTGCGTTTTGGGATTGTATAAATTGGAAAGACGCGACGACCCTACGGTTTGGACTTTTAATTATTATTATTTCGTTTGCTTCCATAGTTACACTAATTATTATATGAAAGTTATAACTGGCTAGTCAGCCCTATGACAGATGGACGGCGTAGACCAGTTGACACCTTTTGGGTACAGCCCTTAAAAAGAAATACTCATACCTGTTCATGTTGAGCTCTATCAACTAAGGTCGCGATAGATCGTCCGATGCTGTATATTCCGGAGACTGACGCCACGCCTATGGCTGTTGTAATCATCACTGGCGCCACGACAGGGGTCGCGAACGCCGCTCCCACGACAGCTACCAAAGCGCCCACATTCGCGGCTGTAAATACATAAATAATTTCTGAGACGACACAAATAAATGAGATATACCTACAGGTTGTAGGGACATCGAGGCGCAAACTATTACCATGAATTCAGTACATGATTCTAAACCCCTCAGCGTAGAAAGCTTTCGCCAGTTATAAAAAACAATATAATGCAAATCATGTAAATCATGAGTCACGTGACTCATGTCATTGTATTAATAAGTTTGAAATTGGAATGATTGTCGCGCGATCGTGAAATGCAACACCTATGCCTACTGTCGTTTCGGTAAATGGTGCGATGACTCCGTAAACTTTTCCATGTACAAAAGAAACAAATAGACAGGTAGCTTAATTGCAACTACTTTATATCAACCTTATGAGTGTGCCGAGTAGTCGTCCATAAAATCACTCTGTTATGTATGCCGAAACACATCTGACGCATTTTATATCGCCGATCTTCCTTCGCGTTATTTATGACTCTCTTTAGTAGTAACGTATCTTCGGTAAAATGTGTAGACCAGGTACGGTGTGCGATGCTTGTATGGAATTATGTGTACTCGGCATAACATGACGAATGGGTTTAATAATAATAAATTAAAAAAAAAAATTGGTGCTCACAATAAAAATGAATACTGTCAGTGTAGTGGAAATATACTGTTGCCCCGTTTTTGCCTATACAGAATGTATCCGAAAAGTGTGGTCAAATTTAAGGGCGTAGCACAGACGATTATACTGATCAACTTTCTCCGTGGGGCCAACATCGTAATCGCTGCTCACTGTATTCCTAACTCTTTTACCGACTGTACCAACGTTCCAAATAACTCATACCTGTACTTATGTTGTCAGTGACATTAATCACCTTCGCAGCAGGACCCAACTCTGGTGAAGCCTTTACGGTCAGATTCACTAGCGGCTCTACTCCGTTCTGTAGACGAACAATTGCCAAATTATACCATCATTATGGCTGTCTTACCACTTTAACTGATTATCTGCCAGGATGCAAGGGCATGCGTATTTTGAGTGCCATAGATTTTTTTTAAACTTGCGGTAGGTCTTTGATTCCGCATTTCTCAAGGTTTGACTGTATAAACTTTGGCAATATATTTATAGAGACCCATATGTACATTTACTTTATTGTACACCAGAAAAATAAATACCTACCAAAAATTAATTAAGCACTACAAAACACAATGAGCGGTTTTTCTATTTCACGAATCTTCGGAATTTCGGTTCGGTGATTCTTCTACAAAATAGCGTTTGGAGCTGCCAAATTTCTTTCCATTTCTTAATTTGCCAGGCTCGTGATTGTATTTGCAGGTTCTTTTTTTGCCACTTGACTTCCCTGGTTGTTGCTTCCAGTTCCCTAATCCGACCTATCGTCCTAGAAATGAATTGCTTTGCTTACCTTGACAATCGTTCCTGTATATTCTCCATTTTCAGGAACCACCATTACACACTTCGGCAGTTTGTTTTCGGTCAGATAGTCGATCCAGGTTTCATATACTCTCGCATCATGGTCTATAAATACTTTGCATCCCTTTACTGCAATTTTAATGGGATATTGGGTAAATGGGTTATTGGAATTAATTATAATCAAAATCCAGTGTGCATACTTTAGAAGAACTAAGCGGTCACACATCCACACAAAAAGCGACTTTGTTTTATACTATTTATAGATCACATCAAGTAGAGCTTTTTTCTGTGATGGATACTAGTCCTAATTATTTGAACTAATATTATAGAGTGAAAAAGATTTGATTTTTTTATGTGTTTGTTTGTTACGCTTTCATGCTAAAACGGCTGAACGGATTTGGATGAAATTTGGCACATGGGTATACCATGACCTGGGTTAGAACATAGGATACTTTTTATTCCGATATTCCCACGGGATAGAGACTTATGCGGGTGAAACCGCGGGGCGCAGCTATTTGCTCATACATATATACACGAGCGGCACGTTGCCAACGACAAAGGCAACTGTAGCCGTCACTGCGTCTCCGGCTGCTGCCGACGAGTGTGGATGGCTGCAGTTGCCTCTTAGCACTTATATCTACCTACTAGCTTCTGCCCGCGACTTCGTCCGCGTGGAATAGTTACTTTGGGCTAACGCTAACTTTAACCCGCGACTTCGTTTACGTAGAGGGTGAAAATATTTTTAAATAATACGTACGTGAAGGAGCTGTTTTAAGTACCTACATCACGCTTTTATCAGTACACGGAGAAAATATTTCTTAAAATATTCCTGGGGAGTTTATGAATTTTTACTGGGGCTCTGCAGTAACGCAGGACCATATGCGCAAACCCAAGAAAATTTACCGGGTTACCCAGTACAAATTCTAGGACAAAAAAAAAATGTAAAGTCTTAGAAATTTTACTTGGTTACCGATTCAATTTTTACTGGGGTACTGAACGTCATTTTTGTCTATTTTTCCGTCGACAAAACGGTGCTCGTACTAAGCCTGCTGGAATATTTCAAGAAATCTTTTCTCCGTGTAAGAGTGGAACTTTAAAACGTTAGGTAAAAAGTACTGGGTCTTATAATCTTATATCATGTAGATTGTGGGTAATTCTAAAAAAAAAAACTCAAAACTAATTCTATTTTAAAGTACTTCTGCGTACACTATATTTAAAGTTTTGTTTCCTTCCGGCATGGTATGTCGCAGAGATAAGTGGGGCCACCGCCCTTCCCCCTCATGACCGCCCGTCGGCCTTGCACCATTATTTTGCTGCAATGTTATTTTAAAACTGCGATATCTCCTAAGATATTCATTGAAATCAAATGATGTAAAGGGCAATTTTGTTTTAAATTAAATACTTGTGATGAATAACGTATTTTTTTTGATAACGATTAATATCATGTTTATAAAAACACCTTCGCAAATAATGTATTATTTTAGAACAAATTTGGTTAGCATAAAAAAGTTTAGAGTGAGCCAACCTTAAAAGATAGACATAAGCTGTCACAGCCTTTTTTTAACTTTTAAAGGGGAACAATTCTGCAAAACATGACTTTTGCGAAACTTTAACCGTTTACGCAGCGCTCGCAGCGGAAGCTCTCAAAAGAAAGAAAAAAACTCACGATTTTGAAACATTGCTCATTGGTGCTCCGTTCCTATTGGTTTTAGCGTGATGATATATAGCTTTCCTCGATAAATGAGCTATCAAACACTGAAATATTTTTTCAAATCGGACCAGCAGTTCCTGAGATTAGCGCGTTCAAGCAAACAAACTCTTCAGCTTTATTATTAGTATAGATCTGGGAAGCAACTTGAGTCGCTTGTTTTCGTGTCTGCGTCGCATGTGACTGTTAGGGTTTTTTTTTTTTTGTGAAGATTTATGTTAGTAGGTAAACTCACCTTTGGAATTCATTGATATACATTTCCTTATACTGAACACATGAAATACTAAAATGTGGACAGATGCTCCTTTTTTCTTGTGAAGATCGAGCCAATAATCTTTTGGAGTTATTTTGAAAAACTTTATTTCTCGACTTGGAATGACGCACACGACTCGAAGGACGGAAATGATTAAATTTTCACCGTTGTGTGAATATTTCGCTGAAAAGGCAAAACAAGGTTGGTTTATGAGAACCTTATACCTACATATATATTTAACGTTCCATGTACCGCTGTAGGTTTTAAATTTAATTTGGCAATCAGAATTAGGTACTATGTATTTTACATAGTAACTAAATACCTAATAATACTAATACCAGAATTGGTACTATATATTTTACGTAGTACCTAATTCCAATAGTTTTAATGCTTCTCTCTTCTTAATTCTCTTTAATTTTCAAAGAGAATTGCATTTTTACAATAGAATTGACGCATCCATGGACTAACTGGTCTAATGGTCGCCAGCGCTACTGCAGAGCACGAGGTCCTGGGTTCGATTCCCAGGTCGGGCAGTGCTTGGGCACGCCACAACTGCGGCGGGAAGTCCCCTCTTTGAGGAGTGGATTGAGAGGCGCTACGGCGTCCTCACCGTCCGCTTGACGCAGGTCCTCACCGGAGACGGTTGTTTTGGGAGGTTCCTGTTTCGTATAAGGCAACGCCTGGGTGTTACCATTGTTTGGATCGCCCGGAGGACACGGTGGAGCATACGGTGGAGGTCTGCCCGGCTTGGGCGGAGCACCGCCGTGTCCACGCGGAGGCGATCGGCGGCGGTGATCTCTCGCGTGCAGCGCTGGTCTAGGCAATGGTACGGAGCGAGAGGGCATGGCAAGCCGTCACCTCCTTCTGCGAAGCAGAAATGCTTGCGAAGGAGGAGGCGGAGCGCGTGACGGGGAGGCAATCGTTGCACCTTCACGCCCCTAGTCGCCGCAGGAAACGTCCTGGGCGTTAGGAATCGATCGCAGATTCCCGGCCACCGTAGGCGCGGGCTTGCGGACGGCGAGTAATAGGTAGCTCGCCGTCCGGTAAGGACCAGGTCCAGGTCGACGGAGCGTCGCATTCCACGCGCGCCTCAAAAGGGATGTCAGCACTAATTGACGGGGTCTGCTAGGGCCGACGCCAGCCGGGGTCGCGGATTGTTCGAAAGAGTTACCATGGCCCTGGCACACAGGCAACTGAAGGGGTGGGTTTTAGTCAGTACAATTCTGACACAAAAGTTAAAGGTTATTTGATGATAAATAACCCAAAAAAAAATTTGGTCGAGCAGTGCTATTGGGTTTTTCCATAAGGAATTTCAATAGCAGCCGGGAGTCGGGATTTGTGCCCGATTGATGTCAATAGTCTCGCCCCTTATTATGTACGTGGCATTCAAACATAACTGGCGAAATGTAAGTGTACTTAGATCACCTCCACCTAACCTTTCAAGGAAAACAGGCGTGATGTTATAAGCATTATATAATTGGTGCATCTATATTTAAAGTTTAAATACAAGTATTACGTGCGCCGCGCGCGTGCTTTCCTATTAATTAAACTAGCCGAATCGCAGTTATTAGTTGAATAAGTTATTAAACTTTTTATCCGAATTGAATTGCTCAGCTTATGTCTCATTTTAATTTAAAAGATTTAATTACTTTGATTTATATTTTTAACTTTAAGAAATATGTTAGTTATGTATCAAACAATACCATTTGCTGTGCCCTACAAGGTCAAGGTACAAGGGTTTACAAGGCAACGGCTCTTACTCTAAGCCTTTTGTTAACATCTTGTTTTACCTTGTGGAATGCAAATATAGGAATCGATCGCAGATTCCCATATTCGTATATAAAATAAGTACCTACCTTGTTCTAGAATCTTGTCAAACACTTTCATACACGTGTCTTCGTCGCGAGCTTCGTAACCTTGGAGTTTCAGTTCGGTATCGTTGCTTTTCACGCAATCCATCAAATTCCCCTCGTTGGTAGGCGGCCCACAAAGGGCCACGGCTACCTTTTGCAGTAGAAATCTTCTGTCTTTTTTCTCGTACCTGAAAATATGGGCAAACAATTAAATTTGATGTCTTTACTCATTACTAACGGCCAGGGCGGACCAGTGGCGGACTAAGCCTGTCGGGGGTCCGGGGTGGCAAAACAAAATGAGGCCTCTCCAGTTTATACGAATTTCTAGTAACATTTTGCAGAAAATGAATAATGACAAAAGAATATCAAGTATAACGTGCGTAATTACTTTGGGCACCCGGCAGAATAATTTTTTTCAGAGACGTGCATTTCATCTCAACACTGTCCATTCACGGACATTTTCATCGAAAAGCAAGAATGTGAGATGCGAACTCGAAATGTTTTCTAGCCCGTTTCAGAATTCTCCGTTAGGTCTCTTTTGAACATTCATACGGAAATAGGAGTTGCTTTATAAATGATTTTATTTCTCTAAGTAAGTAGGTTTGTACAAACAGTTTTACACGTCAATCGTATTTTAAAAACTAGATGGGGTCGGCGTTTCCAATCTGAGAAGAAGGGCCGAAACATACTCAGCGGTCACAGTCTCTTTTAAAGTCCAGACATAATCTTGGTCAGATCATCTGAAGACCATGTAGATTGGTGTCTGAAATGACCTTCTGAGGAAATAATCACACAGATTGAGTGGACCCGTCCTGTCAGTGCACGCATTTGTCAGTAACCGTGCAGCTCAACTCAGAACGATTCGACGTAGGTACAATACTAAAGAAAGGACTTTGTCGACTAATGCAGAAAAGTTATAGAGTTAGTAGAACATAGGATGCAAGAGCGAGCGAGCTCGAAAATTTTTGCACCCCATGACCTCGCCTCGGAAAGGTTAGGTTTTTTCTGAACTTCCTATAAGTATATTCCTACATAAATAAGAGTTACTTTGTCGACTTTGCAGAAACCCCGAGCATGAAGAGAATGTAGGCTGCAAGAGCGAGCTTAGCAAGCTAGAAAATGTTAACACCCCAGGCTTTGTGTAGGTTAGGATTTTTTTACTATTCATACAGAAATAGGAGTAACTTTGTCGACTTACATAGCTATGCACAAAGGCCAGACAATTAGGAGAAATTCGATGAGAGACAGCGAGGCGAGCTCGAAAATTTTAGTAGGTACCTTGCATTTATATTTTGCATATGTAATTACTTTGGGCTATGACCGGGGCCGCCACGGACCCCCCCCCCCCCCGCAGTCCGACTGTGCCGGCGCGGACAGATCAGTTTTTAAATGATCACAAAAAAGTCCCTTTAATAAAGTTAAATATAGCCCGTGCTCGTACTCTAAATTTTACTGCAAAGAACCAGCTCGAGCATTTTGGTGACCTGTCTGAGCTGACACTAATGCGTTTCGAGTTTTGAAAACTCTTGAAAGCCGGTTCCGGACCTGCGTTCACTGTAACTGCTTAGGTAGAATTTGCAAAACCACCCATGTAACAGAATAACCCTCCTCGCCCCAAATTATGTTCATGGGGCTCAAACATAACTGGCGAAATGTGTGTGTACTATTTACACCTCTGCTCAACCCTTCGGGGAATGCAGGCATGATGGTCTGTGAAACAGATAACCATGACCGGACAGTTCAACCAGCGGGGTAATTACGTAACACACTAACAGTAGGAATGGGTTTCATTTTGACAGTTCAACAACATTCATTGCGTTATTTACGCTGTTGAGCCGTAAAATTTTTCGAACACATGAAGCAATGGATTAGCAATAGGCTTCAAAATGATTCAGATTGTGATAGATTGTGTGTTACGTAATTAGGGTACAGGAAACGCGGTCGATATAAATTGTTGGCTGCAGTTTTAATCCTCCGCCTTCGTTAATTTATAATTCTACAGGGTCAAATTAAATTAGCTACCGAAACTCCGCAGGCGTGATGAGTATCAATATCTAAACACGATAAAATAAAAACACGTGTGGCACTCGGAGACTGCCGCGGTAAAGCTATTGCATAGCATTTGTTATCAACTTATGCAATTATAATTAGGTACCTATTTATACATTTTTTATTTATGCAGTATTTTTTTTTCTTTGATATTAATGCAAGTACAGTCGTACCATATACATACACGTTTAGCGAACGCTCGGCCGAGCTACATGGTAGGCGGAGTGGGGGTGTTAGATTTTATTTTCGTTACGGAATTTCTTGATTCGGTCGCCGCGCTAAAAGCCCGCGATAAAAGCTATGCAAAAGTTTAAAAATAAAATATTCTATGTTTTTTGTCGGGGTTAACGACCGCTGGTAGTGTTATTACATGAAGTATGAGTTGAAAAATGTTTTATCATGTTTAGATATCGATACCAATCACGTCTGTGAAGTTTCCACAAAAAGAAACTGTTTTTTTAAAGATATATTTCAAATGAATAAGTACTCTTACTACCGTCAATACCTCACAAAAAATAAATTTATTCTTTGTTTTATCTTGTTAGATATCGATACGTCGACGACGACGTCTGCGGAGTTTCGCTAGCTAAGTTAATTTGACCCTGTATAGGAACTACCTCGTCTCAGTTCTAATCCTGTGTTCTACACAGGACCGAAATGATCTACCTCTCCTACCAAACATCGAATCTAACGAAGAAAACAATGACTCGATTTTGGACAATTTTGAGTTATATTAGGTCTTTACCTATGAAATTGCCGTTCTGCAGTACTGGCCATTTCAAATCAAAATAATTTTTGTTTGGCTATGAATTCTAATTTCAAATTAATTTTATTTTAAAAACATGGATTTTTTTTTCTAAAAGTAGTCATTTCTTTATTGATTAGTGTTACATTTTCATCGCATTTCAATCTTTTTCGTCATCATGGATACGTTAAAAATTCGAGTAATTATGGAATATGAGTACCGTCGTGGCAGCAACGCGGCACAAGCGGCACGCAACATCAACGACGTTTACGGAGCTAACTCTACAAACCAACGCACCACCTGTTATTGGTTTGCTCGCTTCCGTTCTGGAAATTTCGACCTGAAAAATGAACCTCGCGGTCGTCCGAAGACTTTGGTCGACAATGACGAATTAAAGGCGATTGTGGAAGCTGATGATACACAATCTACGGCTGAATTAGCAGCAGCTTTCGACGTTAGCGTCAAAACAATATTGGTCCATTTGCGTCAAATTGGCAAGGTAAAAAAGCTTGACAAATGGGTGCCCCACGAACTCAATGATCGCCAGCGCGAAGTACGCGTCGAGACGTGCCTTGCACTGCTCAACAGACACACAAATGAAGGAATTTTGAACCGCATTGTTACCTGCGATGAAAAATGGATTCTGTTTGATAACCGTAAGCGCTCAGCAAGTTGGTTGGATCCTGGTTCAGCACCTAAACAATGCCCTAAACGAAAACTTACCCCTAGAAAAGTGATGGTCACTGTTTGGTGGTCTAGCGCCGGTGTGATTCATCACAGCTTCTTACCAAACGGGGTGAGCATTACTGCAGATGTGTACTGTGAAGAACTGAACACAATGATGGAGAAGCTGGCGCATCTCCAACCAGCATTGGTCAATCGCTCGTCTCCGCTGCTCCTGCACGACAACGCGCGACCTCATACTGCACAGCAGACGGTCTCCAAGTTGCAAGAACTGGGGTTGGAAGCTCTCCGTCATCCGCCCTACTCACCAGACCTTGCGCCTACAGACTACTACTTTTTCCAGAATTTGGATAACTTCTTGGCGGGAAAAAAATTTAATACCCGAGAGGCAGTACAAAATGCCTTTGAAGAATTTGTTGCCTCCCGTCCAGCTGATTTCTTTAAGAAGGGCATCAATAAACTGCCACTGCGATGGCAAAGATGCATTGATTGCATGGGTGATTACTTCGATTAATACAAATAAAAAATTCATGAAAAAAATTCGTTTAAATTTTTTCATACAAAACGGCAATTTCATAGGTAAAGACCTATTATATACCTAATATGATAACGTTTCTAGGCACTTAAACGAACTACTGAAGTAGTATTTAATTAATTTGTGGAATTACCTAGACGAAACAGGTGTAAGTAGGTAACTGTTTTACAAAGTACCGAATATCCGGTCATCCTTTAAGTACCTAAGCCAAATATTCAGTCATCCCCCTGGCAAAGTCGTATGAACAGCGAGTCAGAAGGAGAGACACGATGTAGGAACAAAGAACATTAAAAAAAAATGAGGTAGGTTATAAATAAATGTAGGTGTGGATAATTACTTACAATTCCCAATCCGCATCGCCAATTGTTTCATAATATTCTTGTTGTATCTCGATGGCGGTCATGTCAAGACGTTTGTTTGGGTCTTCCATTTTGATTAGGTACGACTAAAAAAACGATTAAAAAAAAACAATTAAATAAAAACGCAACCTAACTACATAAAATAACACTTTTAACTTCCTATTGCTAACTTTAAAACTTGCCCTTACCAATTATAAAGGCAAATTCTAAACGAGCAACTCACAATTAATTATTAAATTAAATAATTCCTAATACCTATTACTTAGAATACAAGAGATTATAACACAAATATATTTTCTTATTAGTTTGAATTCCAAAACATTCACCGGCTAAAATTAGCTGTAACGTACGTAAGTAGAATAAGGGTATCATTTAAGCTATTACCAATTTAATTAGTTTTGTGTTTCTTAAATAATAGGGTTTGTCCTCCAAATAGTAGATCTGTCACCAAAATGTAGTCACCAAACAATGCAAAATCAGTTCCACAATAAATCACCTAAAATCCTGAGATATAAGGTCTAGTACCAAATAAATGTTTTTGTATGTATTATATTGTGTTGCTAACAGGCACCGAGCCTTTGTTTCGGCGAGGCCTCCTATTTCTGAATGGCGATAGTAACGATAAGGCGTAGTCGACGGAGCCCCGCTTTGCGGGGCTCCTACTTCTGGGTGGTTTGAAAAAAAATAACCACGAAGGGGATGGCGGGGTCTTTCAGACCCCGCCATCCCCTTCTAACCTAACCTGTCCGAGTCGGGGTGCCCCGAGTCTCGAATTAATTTGATAATTCATACCTGGGAACAATTTTTGTTTATCTGAGAACGAAAATATTTCGTGGCGATAGATCTATTTATTAGGTGATACAACTTGATGACAAATATAAATTTTGGTGATAGAAAATATAGTTTCCGTAGAATAAACAAGTTAAAACTGAACTCGGCGCAGGCGCCCACGGTCGCATACGATTCACAAAGTGAATCTGAAAGTTAGTGGACAATCCATGGTTCGGAGCACTGCATACGGGAATAAATAACACACGTAGCAACGTACAGGTACAAGTATAATGACTTGCTAAAATCTTGGAACAACTGGATTACCTTCAATACTTTATAACTAGTGGCTCCTCGCGAGTACTTACTCGTACACCTTAAAACAAAATCCTTAAAACAAAAAGCGCGCGCAGAGCGCGAAATTGCTGTAATGTTTTTTTACGTTTTCAACCCCCATATCTCCGCCATTTTGAAAAATTTCGAAAAACTGAATAAACAAAAAAAAATCTATATAATCCAACCTGCTCACAAAATTTCACGAAAATCTGTTGAGAAATGCGACCTGTAGAGGAGAACAGACATCCGGAAATCCGGACATACGAAAGCATTTTTGCCCAAACAAACGGAGACGCTTCGCACTCGCTCGGTCAATAAATAATAGGGTAATTCCGGGAGAGATGGCCGTACGGGAGAGATGACCAGTCGATCGTATTGCAAGTTATAATACACAGATGGCGTTAGTAAAACTTTAGTTCGCTTCGTTGTGAGGCTGGCGACAAGTGGCTGTGTGTTTCTTTTGCAAAAAAAAATTCAAAAGTAAGTAAATTCCACATTGTTTTTATAACAGATGCATGATCTAAGATAAGAGGTTAACATATTATGTGGTCACTAAAAGATTTTTTCAAATTCGCTTGTTTTTAATGTTTTATTGGGAAGTTCATAACTTTTTTCGTATTCTAACCTAAAAATTACCGTTAAAGATTGCATCATACTTTTTAAAAACTATATGGCCATCTCTCCCGGGCATTTGGGATAGATGACCCTATTTTTTCAGGGAGTGATGACCATAAAATTTTAAGCGGTATTTTAACTTCACAGCTTACATCACTCTCCTAGAGAGGTTAGCAGGCTATGGATTTCCACATGCTACGATAAAAGTAAAATAAAAGAAAAAACAGCAAAGGAAGATAAAGGTAAGAAACCGAGGATTATAAAACAAGAACAAAAGACTGATGGAACTAAAGAGAAAAAGACTAGAAAACGTAAAGCTATTCGTAGAATCTCAGACAGTAGTTGTGAGGAAATACCAATCGATTTCCCTGATTCCTCTGGAAGTGAAGTGGATGAAACCGAAGAGGACAACTGCAGAGGCTGCGGTGAGAATTATTATAAAACTCAACTGGTCGAAGATTGGCTACAATGTAGTATATGCAAGCTGTGGGTACATGAAAACTGCACAGAGTTCGAGGACATGTGTTCAAACTGCGGCAACAAGGAAAAACAAAGACTCAAAGACAAGAAGGGTAAAGGGAAAGGCAAAAAAACTACTGGCCATCTCCCCCCGAGCCCTGTGGCCATCACTCCCGGACACTCCGGGTGAGATGGCCAGTCGAAGTTTTTTTTAAATCTATAATAAATCTAAGTTAAACTGATTCAAAGACTGATTTCAATTAAAATTTTATTAGAAATATAAATACTGTTACGTTTGTGATTAAAATGGTTGTTTTATTGTACTTGGTTTCCTAGCTATGAATCCTTAAAGTTAGTAGGGCCATCTCCCCCGGACTTACCCTATCAATTTACCCACAATAACTTATTACTACATACATTACAGTTAGCATATATTAATTTTCATTAAATGAGATTATGATCGGCAGGCAATGTAATCCCTCTGAACAGATCTGAGCATGTTACCTTTATAAAAAGTTAAATAATAAAAGACACAAAAAACGAAGGAAAACAGTAACTGAACAAAAACAATACGAAATTAATCATTCACAACGCGTTTTCACTCAATGTGCTATATTCGCACCAACCAACCAATCACAATGCATATATAATATAACTCAATCTATTGTTAAACTTAACTACTGCGGCTATAGCACAGTTTGTTATGACACAGCTTCAAAACAATATACATTGCTATTAATCAAAGTATACATACCTTGTAATCAATTTAAAAAAGAAACACTCCTGTAACACAACCTGCCATTCAGACGCACCACTGTAGAATGCAATGCAATTACCCATTCCCAAGCCAAGCTGCGTCGGTCTTGACGAATATGTGCTATGCCTCTTGCACTGGCACACTGAGACAATGCAAAAACTCAAAGAAAGAAAATCACCGACCATAGACAATTATCGCGATTGCAGGGTTGCCAGGGTTTACAGCAAACTTTGTCAGTCCATTTTGCTTGTTGATCTAAAGCTACACAATAAAATAATGAGAATTTGTTTATGGTCTATACACAGTGAGTGATTTAGGGATTCCCATTTTAAACTCTGGCCAAACTGAAGCGAGCGAGCGAGCGGGATGCAGGACGCAATTGCATATGTCGATTGTCTTAATTACTAGCAAGTCACGCGACTATTCGGGCCAGTTTGAACACCTCCATACATCATAGATACAATATGATGAAGTGAATTTCGCCCCTTATTAGGGATGGGTCATTGACGGTTTTTTGGTTAATGTAATTTAACTGTTAATCATTATTGGTCAACAGGTTAAAAAAGCTGTTAAATTATTAACAGGTTTTGTATGTTCAATCTAACGTTCGGAAGTATTCGTTTCGCATACTAGTTGATTCTCAGAAATTAATGAAATTATAATGAAATAATCCGTTGAGCCGTTGACGTAAATTAACAGTTTATATTTTCAACTGTTTTTTTTGGAACTGAGTAAAATAATGACTATTGAACTAATGTAGTTTGTGCGTAGACGTAAATTAATAGCTAATATTTTCAACCTGTTATTTCATTGACGATTAACAGTTACCTCGTTGACGAATTAAAAGTCGTTAAAAAAAATAGTTTATTGATTCAACGACCACCTCTACCCCTTATCCCTTTCGCCGCTCGCTCAGTAGTGCCATTACCGATATTCATGTTTTACTTATTAACTTTTACAGCGGTCAGGTTTGCATTCTTTTGATTCAGCAATTAAGCAGGTGTACCTATAGTATGTACACCCCCTATTTTGGGTCCTAAAATACTAAATTGCCAAATATCTACGACCTACTTGGATGTTGCGCTCGCCCACCGCTTCCGCGGCGATGCTCGCTTCGCTCGCTCGGCTCGCACGACTTTGGTAACAGTTCTAACGGTTCTAACCTAACCCATTTGGTCGGGGTGCCCTAGATTAGTTATTGCGACCAATTCGGATCGCACGTGGTTGATCGGTTCTAACCTTATTTTTTTTTTCTAACCCAACCCGTTTGGTCGGGGTACCCTAGATAAGTTACTGCGACCAGCTGTGAGAATAGGGCAGGAATTTAAAAAGAGGCACATTTATTTTAAAAAAGTGTGCATCGTTTGAAGCACAAAAAGTGTTTAGAGGTTCATTAATTTAAAAAAGTGTACATCATTAAAAAGTCAATAAGTTTCCAGAGGATCAATTAAATATTTGCAATTTAGAAATTGGAAGTACACTAGAACTGAGCTTGTTGTGTCCTTTTCCCTTTTTGTTTACATACAATAAAGAAGTGTCTATCAGAAGCACATTTCTTTAATTAATTAATTATTGTTTTATTAGGTATGCTAGTTATGTAATAGAAAATAAATATATTATATTTATTATCTATCTTTAATGATGAAATCATGCCGATGATAGAGACGTCACTCGAATCGAGGTCAGGACAATTACACTGATGAGAGATAAGACAGTTTAATTTATCAATATATTTTATTATTTATAAATAGCTCAATATGTAGCTTACCTACTCTAATAACTGTTTAAAATCTACTCTGCGTGTCCATACATATTATATTCAACATTTTTAATTATGTGATTTTACACAATCTAAAAGGCACTATATTTTGTGAAATATTAGTTATTACAATAAACTAAGAATAAGCAATCAGTGGTGTGTTATCACAGTGCATATAATCTATCACATGTTAATACAAATATCTTCTTTAATATATATTGGAATTGCAGTTTGATAAAAACTGTTTTACAAAAGGGAACTGCAGTTTGATAAAAACTGTTTTACAAAAGAAGCCTTATTCTCTTAGCTTTTACTAAATATTTGGACAATTTTGATATGTATTAATATTTTTTAAATTACTTACTTTAGTGTAACAAAGGGATATTGTGTTACACAGTAACTGGGTTCTGGAGGTCAGATAGGCAGCCGCTCCATGTAAAATACTGTTATTCAGCTGCATCCGGTAAGACTGGAAGCCAACTCCAACATAGTTGGGAAAAGGCTATGCAGAATTTTTACTTCCGAGTCTCAGGATCTTAATCGAATCGTTATTGAAATAAGCACAAGTGCTGAAACTGGGATGATTTACTATTTACAACAAGTCACCATAGTAGTAAAGGACTATTATTAATGTTATTTGTATTTGCAATATGAAGTTTGCGAAATTTTATTTTCAGTCAAATGCAATAATTTTCCTCATGATAATCCCCTATGGTGAGTGTTTACAATTATAATTATGAGTCAAATGGAAGCTATCGAAGTATTGGAAGTATACAATAATAGCAAGTATGAGCACAAGATGCTTTGGTAAACCGCAGTGATGTAGGTACATCACAGCGGTTTACCAAAGCGTCTTGTGTTCATGATAACTAATGTATCTAATTAGACATTACTTTAGCAAAGCTAATGCTAAAAATATTTATAAAAAATCTTTTCCTTGTTAAATATGTCTCAAAAATATGACATTCTTAAGCATACCTAATGCCTCTACAAATCTCACACACAATTGACTTTTTGTTTGGAAATTCTAATCTCCTCCGATCCATTTCACCGTCGACCCAGCCGAGCAAACGATCCTTCAAATACAATATCGTTTCCTGACGAACAACACCTTGTTGGAAGAATTCTTTTAAAACTATCGTGATGCCATTGTCATTCTCTCTACTTGGGTCGCCGAGTGGTCTTTCGTGTTTCATGTAATTGAACACAAACTTTACTATTTGGACGATTAGATCTTCTTCAGGGCTCAGCAGCCTAAGTCTGGCGATGTCTTCAGGGACTAGTTTTGACAACACGTTGAAAGATATTGTCATTAAATTGGCATAAACATCTTGACTTAAATTTTCTAGCATTAGAGCCACATTTTCGGCGCCGGACGCGCTAACTCGAACGAGTAGGGAACCGATTCTTAGTATTTCTCCCGGATGAATACCGACCAAGGTATTATTTTCTTCTTCGCCTTCGATATACCCGGCGACTGCATTCGTGGAGGGTACTATACGTGTTGGTACGTTGTTGCTATTAACTGAAGCAGGGCCAAGATTACTGAACAGCTGTGCCCGGCCTTCCTTTCCAAGGTTATACAGCTCTCCAGGGTTGAACTTATGTTGAGCGTTCAAGTTGACTTGTCCATCAGAAGTCATGGATATTCTAAGCTTGTGTTGGTTTAGGTCTTTGTTAATGCGGAGTACGTCAGCGAAGTATTGGTCTTTGTCAAAGATGTTCTGTATGCCTCTGATGACTTCAGTGTTACCCTGCACTGCGCCTTGTACCCTCCTTGATTCAGCACTGATTTTGTCGAACATTTTTCTAGAAAAACAAAGCAATATAAATGATTTTCCGTCGCATCATATTGTTAAAGGTAACTATTGCTTCATATATATCACAATAGTTTTATTACAATAATAGTGATTTTAAACAAAAACCTTTAGTTACTGACCTGTGTCTATTGCTCCTAAGTGTGGAGCGATACTCGTTGATAGCTTTAGCCTGAGCGTCTTCAATAATACTCTGCGCCGTCCGGTTGGACACCACAGCATGACAGAAGAACAGAGTCGCCGACGCGAATTGGAACAGCTCTAACTTCGTTGGCTTCTCTCCGTGCTTGCGATACTAAAGAGAAAGGGAATTGTTAAAAGGAGGATCCGACAAAATACAAGAAAATAAAGATATTATCACTTCGGCATATTTTTATACACTTTGTAGTTTTTAAGCTATTGCATAGCTTTTATCGCGGGCTTTGAGCGCGGCGACCGAATCAAGAAATTGCGTAACGAGAATAAAACCTAACACCCCCCACTCCGCCTACCATGTAGCTCGGCCGAGCGTTCGCTTAACGTGTATGTATATGGTACGACTGTACTTGAATTAATATCAAAGAAAAAAAAAAATACTGCATAAATAAAAAAAATATAAATAATTATAATTGCATAAGTTGATAAAAAATGCTATGCAATAGCTTTACCGCGGCAGTTCTCGAGTGCCACGCGTGTTTTTTTATACATATTGGCTACCAAGTTGTTTTAGTCTAGGCTAGGCAGATGATAATGATAATTAGATTTGCTACCAAGTATTTTTTGATATGACAATATTTGTTTTAATATTTTTAATATTAGTCAACATCCCTTTCATAGTCATCTTTAAATATATCGTTACAATAACAGCGGTCGCGATTAGGAATACCACTGAAATAAAATATTTCGTATATAAAACCAACAATCCAATGTTCAAACGTTATTTCTTCACTCAATTTTAAGTCGCCGATTTAAGTATTATTCTGTCCCTGTCACTTAAAGGTCTACTGATGTGACACAAATAGTTTTAAGAACACCGACCGGTGCACATCTAGTGAGGCGTATGAAAGCGCGGTTTTTACAGCCAAAAAAATATCAACTTTATCGTTCTTGAAATAACGTTGAAAATAAATAGCTCGATGCCGCTTCCGGGCAGTCAACCACACTGTTTTATAAAAAAGAGGGTATGGTTTACCACAGTGAAGTTTAGGATTCGATGCGACATGGCGACACGTACCTTCAGTATAATGTGAAGCAAGCTGTTGACGACGCCCGCTCCTCCTGTGACAATGTTAGCGTGACGTAACACCTCCACCGACACCGCCAGCGCTTGTCCTGTCTACAATAACAAAGTTGTATTATAACGAATTCAGAGGTCTGACAAATATGGCAAGAGTAATTCTGAGTAACTTCTACTCAGTTAAAATACTTCAAGAGAAAGATATTTCTGTTTGCCAAAAAGTAGGGCATAAGAGCCGTAATAGTAGGGGAGGTAGACTCTGTATCACTCGAACGTAAATTCCTCCTTTTCGATCAAAATTTTTGTATTTGAAGTTAGTGATAGGAAGATGATTATTTTATGTCTGAAAGAATATACCATAACAATGAAAAGTGAAAAAAAGAATGTGTAAAAGCCGTGTAAAAATTAACATTGTTTTTTTTTAAAGCGGTTCGATGATGAGGCTAAGATGATAGTGAGTATGGTCTGTTCCAAAAGTATTAGACTAAAATGTAAACAAATGGATCAGAATAACTTCTGTGGATACCAATTTGTAGACAAATTGAGTGCTTTGATTTGATTATTTGACCCGAAACTCTAATTTTAAATCACCTTAAAGGTGATTTGACGATTGAACTTACTTTATAACCTCAAGTCGATGTTTTTTAAATTACAATTTAATAATGTTATTCAAACAATAATTGTTGAAAAAAGTGGTGAGATATAATGTTGAAACCTTATATATACAGATGAATGTGTTAGTAATATCTTTTGGTGAGTGATTGCGTAAGAATTTTACATGAACAGGGTTTGTTAAAGTTACACTTTCACCAGATACTTTTGGAACAGACTATACATACTTTGGTCATGTTGGTGCCGGCGGCGGCGGAGCGCGACAGCAGCGAGCTGGCGGCGCCGGCGGCCAGGCCCACGCTAGACGCCGCGATGTTCAGCCAGCTGCCGCGGGCTTCGGCATCCGTCGGGCTAATGGTCTGCAATTTAAGAAAAAACCTTTGAATACTATTGCATAAAATCAAGTTCTAATTTAACAGACATGTGTGTGTGACAGAATTTAACAGATGTGCTGCTGCGGAATTTGTAGTGCAACTTCTTCCCAGCCGAAGAACTAGGAAGAGGTGAAGGGCGGCGTTTTGGGGGACTGTCTTATGTAATTTTGACGTTCAAAAAGTGCTGATCCTCGGCCTAATTTTAATAAATGACTTTTGATTTATTAATACCACTGTCAACTTACTTGTTCATGAACGCTTCTATCGTGCAAATGGAGCGAGGATCGTACGAGGCCGTACACGCCGGTGGCCACGGTAGCTGCGGCCGCGCCGGCCAGCACGACCGGCGCCACGGGCGTGAACGCCGCCACGCCAATCACGCCGATGGCGCCTATAGACGCTATCGTAGTCGCGGAGTCCACTGAACTTAGCACTCGAGCCTTTATGCCTAACGTCGGCGACGGCGCTACCGTCAGTTTTACAGCGAAAGTTTCTTCGCTCTGTAACAATTACATGAAATTAATATACAAATTATTAGTAAAACAATTAAGTCTTAGATCTACGCATGCTTAGATTCTAGCCTTTTACTAAACGTAACGACGGCGACGGCACTACCGTCAATTTTACAGCGAAACTTTCTTCGCTTTGTAATAATTACATGAAATTAATATAGGTACAAATTATTAGTAAAACAAATAAGTTTTAGTACTACGCATGCTTAGATTCTAGCCTTTTTTTAAATGTAATATGCTTTGTGTGGCAAGACGCCGTTTCGGTCTTAGTAGCGAATGTGGTAAAATATTGAATTTATTTTATTGATCTTGAACTTAAAATAATACGTTGTGTATCTTTGCAGTATTCGGTTCATGCTAGTAAGTGCAAAAAAGATTTTGTTCGATACCAGCTAACCAACAAGCAAATACAAAAAAAATAATGCAGTTAATCCCATTTCTCTACTGCACATTATTGATTTCGCTCATCGCTCGAAATGCCAATCATTAACATTTTTAGTTACCTCAAGAAGAGTTCCAGTATATTCTCCGTTTTCAGGCGCAATTATTACACATTTTGGCAGGGTATTGTCTATCAAATACGAATCCCAGTTTTGATAAACGCGTGCATTTTCATCAACATAAACGCGGCAGGATTTCACTAAAATAAAGAAAAAATTACAATAAAATACTTGCAAACGCTTTTTTTTTATAACCTTTTTGCCTCTAAGCAAAAAAAAATGCATAATTTTATATAGCTAATACTTACTGCCAACTGTAGTAGGTATACACCTCCTAACTCTGAATACAGCAGTACACCACATGTCACTGTCCGTCCTCTCATGAAGGTCTAGCCAGTAGTTTGATGGCTGCATCTGATAGAATTTCAGCGGTTTCGGTTTAGCGCAGACGATAAGAACTACTGACATTACTATGTCATCATCATTGTGTGAAAATTTACCTAGAAAAAATTTGCAATGTTAATAATAACTGCTGAAAATGAAGTTCCCCCCGTTCCACCTCCACCCCTCTCTTTGTATTGTCAGCATGGCCTACTGAATGTAAGAAATCAAAAAAAAGTTAATAGTTTTGAATTCTATCAATACCAATCAAAGGGGGATTTTATGGGGGATGCGCCAAGGTAGCCTGCGAAATTCAAATTTTCTTATATTTTTTGCAATTTGCAGGTCAGTATCAGGTTGGATGTTGATCTAAATATGATTCGCGGCCGTCAAATATCTATTTATAGAATTATCATCATAAAAATCATCAATACATCTCTCTAAGTTCATATTACCCTATTGAATGACTGTTTCATGAAATCATGACATTTGAGGCCAATTCTAACTTAAGGAGTTGTATTACTGATTCTATTGATTATAATTCTGTAAAGCCATATTTGTTACGGCCGCGAATCATATTTTAATCAACATACAACCTGACAGTGACCTGCAAATTGCAAAACACGTAAGTATTTTTGAATTTCGCGGGCTAGTTGTGCGCATCCCCCTTAAAAAGGAAGTATTAATAAATTTATGAACATGTCATGAGGCAATTTGGTATACAAAATAAAAACAAACAAGATTTATTATAATGATAAGTAAGAGATAGATACTTACTTTGTTCACACAATTTTTCATATACTCTCATGACTTGTTCCTTTTGTCTGGTTGTGTAACCTTCAAGGTGTGCATTCTGATCACCAACAACTTCTGATAATTCTCCTTCATAGGTTGGACCACCAAAGAGTGCAAAAGCTACATTTTGAAGCAAATAGTTTCTATTGCTTTTTTCATACCTGAATAAAAAAAAAAACCAATCAATACATATAATAAACATCTATTTAAAATAATATTTGTTTTCTACCTACGTAAAATTGATTGAGAACATTATAAAAAATAATATTGAATGTAGTATTTTGTTTAGATTATCATATCGACAGTGGAAAGGTGTAAAGTTATCACTTTATAATTAAAGATAAAATGGCTAAAGCTCCAAAACCTGAAATCTCAGGAACAAATTTTTAAGTTATTAATTGAAAATCATTCCTGAGATTTCAGGTTTCGGCGCTTTAGCCATTTTACCTTTCCATTGTCGATATATTATGAAAAGTATGGCTGTTTTTTTTTGTATAATCAATATAAACCACATTTTTTTCAGCCTTAGTTGAATGCATGCAATCTAAAAATAGCTACTATAATGTAAAGTACCTAAACTTCATGTGGTGTCTGATAAACAACATTCAAGTATTGAGCTACGCACCTATCAGAATTTTGAGCAAAATGTTTTAATAACTTATTTGTTATTTTTATTTGAATGGTGACAAAAAATTAATGTCAGTCAATGATAAGTAATTTTCATCTTTTAATTAGGATCACTTTCATCTACCATATTAGTTTATGTTTATTTACACATACTGGCAGTCTAGCCCTGTGACATCATAATGCTCTCATACTAATTCTATAATTAGAATGCACCAATACTACTTAAAAAATCTGAAATTTTTGGAAAGACCATACAAACAATTAATTTGTGTAAAACTACAGAGATTGAATACATACAAATTACCTATAGGTATTAATTTTACTAACTTGTTTTAAAAATATTCATTGTTTTTTTTTTAATTTGGGCCATAATGCAAAATGTATCTTGTATTATTTACGCTTTAGCGTTTTGATTGATACTTACTTTACCCAGTCACAATCCCCTAAGTTTTCATAATACTCCTGCTGTATCTGCACTGGAGATATCTTTATCATAGCCTCGACAGCTTTTTCAACATTTGGATCATCCTCATTTTGTAATGTAACTGATTCGGGAAGTGTTTCAAAATTTTCCACTTGTTGTATTAAACCGGAGTGTTCTGAAGCCATTTTAGTCTGAAATACATACACGCATTGCATCATAATTTATGCAAGTAATTATGTAAATTATTATAAGTGATAAGAAAAAAATAAGCATTGAGTACTTCACAGATTGTGACAATGACTGTTTTGTGTCCCCGACCACACAATTACTTGCTGGTGACTCATTCGTCATCATCAAACACTATTATAGATCATGTTTGTATTTCTAAAAACGTACTAAATTAAGTATTGACTTTGTTTATTAGGTATAACATGTAGGCGAGCTCGATCGATCTCAACTTTTAATTAATTGACTGTTGTGCTTGATTGCATTATTTTTATTAATTAATAGGTACTGCACTTAATTTCACTGCGCATAATTATTTTATGTTACGATCTGTTATTTATTTTAAGTACGACATCAAGATTTCTTACCTTTAGAGATAAAACGGTTCACTTGCACCCGTTTGTTTAGTTTTATCACCAACAAAGATCATTCACAATTTTATTTTACGATAAATTTCGAGTTCTAAGAAACAACTGATCCAACAAGCCAACAAGTTCTTGTTCTACGTTCGTAACGTATGTACCGTCGCAAAATAAAATTGTTACACAGAGCATGTAACTTGACTTTAAATTCCTCTTGACTTTTGTTTGTTTTGACATTTCATTGATAATTTTCCACCGTGACGTGTTATGTCAAAGCTTTGAAAGATACAGAGGATTGTCTGTGGACACATCATTGCTTGATCTACGCAATATTGTAAAACTGAAACACTTGCCGAACCATTTAGTGAGACAAGTTTCATTCCCTCGTTTTAATAATTATTTTATTACATACCATTTATTGGATACTTATATTCGTATAATAAAATGAATAGCATGGTAAAATATCATAAAGTTTATATTGTAGGTATATGTACAGTGGCCAGCATATAAGTTACCAGAAACTGTCAGATTTTCTTATTCGATTTTGAACCTAACAGACAACGTTTTAAGGTTTAAAATTGTTTGGAGAAATTTGACAGTTTCTTGACCTGCCGGCGACTGTACATACTTATAACAAAACTATTTTCAAGATAATACAAATTATAGCGCATGTATTTTGTGCACTCTAATATTGTAATGCACAGACTAAACTAAAACCGAGTATATTGGTGGAGTAGAATCACACCTTGTATGCCTACAAGGCATACTACAAGCACATGAATAAAAAACCCAGCAGAAGGAAAGCTTCTTAACAGGAGCTCAAAATTCTTACCAACTTAGGGCTGTCACTCGGTTATTGAAAATAAAAAAGGACCGGGCAACTGCGAGTTGGGATTCGGCAATGAGCACGGACGGCCGGATGGATGGACAGACCGACAGACGAACGGACGGACAGGTACTGTGACTGAGGTGATCCCATAAGTTTTCCGTTTTCCAATTTTGATACGGGACATTATAAATAGTGTAGCTTTGAAAGACGAAATGGTTTATAATGTTAAGCTTGTTTAAAATTAAGTAGGTACAAAAAGCCAAAATAAGTTAAGTAGGTACATTTAATTCCTAACCAAACGCCAGACATTTGAGATCGAAGTGGGCAGTTCGACAAAACGCCAATTTCATAAGGACCTATAAAATTACTATGAGTTAGGGACGGTTTTTTTTTTTTAAATAAATAAGAGTAAATGTGGGAAATAGTGAATGGTGCTACACAAGCAATTGTGACTAACCAGTGGATGTCCAAAAAAGCACGACTGGCTGTTCACAATAGTGTGCTGGTGCCTACGCTTATGTATGGAAGTGAGTATTGGGTGCGGCAAAAGAAGCATGAAAGTAGAATAAATGCTGTGGAAATGCGTTCCTTGCGAAGCATGTGTGGTGTGACTATGAATGATAGGCTGAAGAATGATGTGATAAGGCGACGGTGCGGTTTAAAAGAAGATGTAGTGACAAAAATTGAAAAGAGTATGCTTAGATTTGGCTTAGATGGCTTGGTTATGTTGAGAGGATGAATGAAAAGGTATTTCCAAGGCAGATGTGAGTGGAAACGCTGGGAGGGCACGCCCTAGGAACACATATAGTTACCTTATTGGTGATGTTCTTCAGAAAGGTCAGGAGCGTAATACTCGCAACCGGCGTGCGGGTAAGACCAGATGAATGATCGTAATCGAGGCGGAAGAAGAATGTATGGACCGTTAGCAGGGGGCGTTCTGTAGTTTCTGCCTACTCCCATGGGAAGAAGGCGTGAGTTTATGTATGTATATATGTTATGGACGGACGGACTGACGGACATGGCGAAAGTATAATGTTTCCTTCCTTGTTTTACTAAATTTGATAAACATAAGTTAAGTATCTAATAGCAAAAGTCAAACGGAATCTTGCTAAGACGGCTTACAAACACCCTTTGGTACCTACAAACCTACTAAAACAAAAGTACGAAACAGATAGATAAGGGAGACGAACAACAATACAGGCGGTAGGTAAACCATAAGAATAATAAATAGGTATTAATTCTTATGGGAAAACCTTACCAATCGCCATCTTAGTTATATTACTTACGTCGTAACTAAATACTTCTTTACTAAGCATTAAAACATGTGTAGGTATGGGTAGATATAGATAATTACCTGACGAGATCCTTTGGATATACAAAAAAATAAATCTCCTTGGTTTTCCTATCATTATTTGTACACACAGCGCCATCTTTAAAAGCAATTTAAAATTGTTAAAACAAAACGTCCGCGTCGTATTGCTGCCGGTGGCACCCCTTAACTTTAACTCTCTCCGCTTGCTAATCTAGCTCAAACCGGTTTGTACCCCCGCGGGCGCCGGTGCACGCTCCACGCGACTTGTCGGTGACAGTTCACGTGTAGTAAAGAATATACCCGTAATTAATAAAATTTAGGTTTTATTTAACAAAATTCAACATATTCATGCCATGACATAATTAATCCAGACCACTCAGTTTTTTATTTACTTATGGCGTTTAATATTGACCACGGAGTTTATAATTTATTACCACATTCTCCTGGGCCAATTTATTGTTCCACATAGTCAGTTAGATGTGCAGGCAGACGTCGTACTCTTTGAGAACGACGCAGTCTCCGTCGTTATGTTCTGTGGCTGGACCATCTCATTCTGGGAATCTCGCTGGTCATCTGTGATACGATCAGCGACTGCATCGATGAACTCGTCGTCATCATTGGAATCAGCTTCATCACTTTCTAACGAAGATTCCCCACCAGGAGCTAGGTGTCGATTAGATACGACAACTTCTCTTCCACTGCTCAAACGCACACGAGAATGTTGAGTATTACTTTCCGAGTCTACTTCTTCAACCTGTGGATCATATTTGCTAGTTCGATTATGTTTTCGCATTAGTACTTTTCCTGGGACGTTTAGCCATGTAGGCATCGACTGACCAGTTGAGGATCTCCTCGCGTGAGAGAACATCCGCTCATGGGGCGTACTGTTTATAGTCGTGCAAAGAAGTAATCTTACAGAATGTAGAGCCTGAGTTAAAACTGACTCCCATTTGGTTGTAGGCAGATCATGGTTTTTCAGAGCCAATTGTACTGTACGCCAAATGATTCCGTTGTATCTCTCCGTTTGTCCATTACCCTGAGGGTTGTATGGTGTAGTGTAGCTCGTAGCAACGTTCTTCTGGTGAAGAATGTCTTTCATCTCTTTTGAAAGAAAAGTAGTACTTCGATTTGAGTGTACGTAAGTTGGCATTCCAAATAGAGAAAATAAATCAGTCAGTTTATTAATTACCGTGTTAGTACCCAAGTCTGGGCAGGGATATGCAAATGGGAATCGAGAATATTCGTCCACAATCGTAAGCATATATCGATTGTTCCTAGTGCCATCTGAGGGAAGTGGACCATTAAAATCTATCGATATTCTTTCGAATGGGGCCATCGCTTTTATTAGTTTTCCCACGTTTTGTTAAAAACGAGACTTTACTTCTGCACATATAGAACAATTTGCGGTAATACGTTTTATCTCTTCAGTGGAGTAGGCTAAATTCTTGCTTCGAACCTAATGAAGCATTCTTGTTACTCCAGGATGACACAAAGTTTGATGCAGTTCTTTGAGTGCATTTTCTGAATTGTGTACAGATGCTACTATTGGCGCATTAGCTCTTGATAAAGCATCAGCTGCTATATTCTCATTCCCAGGGCGATAAACCTTGTCAAAATTGTGTTTGAAAAGTTTGAATCGCCAACGTTGTATTTTGTCATTTTTAATTCTTGACGAATGTTGCTGATTGAACATGAATGTGACCGATTTTTAGTCAGTTATCAATTTAAATTGTCGTCCAATGAGGAATTGTATCCGTTTCCGAGGACATTCGACTATAGCCGCGGCCGCCTTCTCTATGGCTGGGTGATTCCGCTCGCTACTGTGAAGGCTTCTCGAGAAAAATGCAACAGGCCAGCCTTTTTGTGACAGAATTCCCGCGATAGCATAGTCTGAAGCGTCTGTTTCAACAACAAATGGTATATTGTCATCAATCGCGTTTACTGGCTATCTCTTGCTTTAGAGCTTTAAAAGCGTTTAATGCCTCAGAATCGAGAGGGAATGTGCCTTGTGAAACCAGGTACTGAATTTTATTAAGGAATCTTGGCACATATGTAGAATAGTGAGCAAAAAATCCCAACGCTCGCCAAAGCGATGCCGTGTCTGAAGGCAGAGGCAGCTCTAATAGTGGACGTAAACGATCCGGGTCGGGTTTAATTACTCCACGTTTATATTATATCCAAGAATACGTATCTCTTTCAATGAAAATTTACTCTTTTCAAGATTCAGTGTAAGGTTATACCGTTTGGCAATATCAAGAAAACGCTGCAGTTTTTGATCGTGGTCAGCTTGGGTTGTTCCGCAGACTGTTATATCATCAAAATATGCGTATACTCCTTTAAGTTCCTGTTTTGAAATTATATTACAGACAGTTCTTTGAAAAGCCGCTACTCCGTTGGTTTCACCGAAAAGTATTCTTCGAAATTGGTATAAATTCTGCTTCAAATGCTGTATAAGGTTTTCTGTTTCAAGAATCTAAATCTGATGGTACGCACTTTTTAAGTCGATTTTACTGAAGCCACTATGTTTGACTACCTTATAGACCATTTGTTAAATACTTGGTAATAGGTAAGCGAGTTGCGTGTATCTGTTTACTGCCTGAGAGTAGTCTATACACATCCTTTTTTATGATTTTCATTTGTAGTTAGAAGTACTTGTGCTCTCCATGGTGACGAGCTTGGTTCTATAATCCCTTCAGCCAGTAATTCCCTTACTTCAGTACGAATAAATTGCATGTCACTATCTGAGTATCTTCGTGACTTACCAGCTATTGGCTTGCAGCCTTGTGAGAGATTCAGGAACAAACAGATTGGATCCACATAGGCTTGACATAGTGCACATAATTTCAATGGAGCTCCAGATCCGCCGAAATGCATTTCTAATGTATTATGTCTCCTAAGAATATCATGGCCAATTATAACATCCTTATATAACTTCTCCATTATTAATAACTTCACTTGAAAACTATGACCTTGCAGATCGCTATTGACGGAGCACAATTCATCTACCTTTATTTTTAGATTTGAAGTTGCTATGCTGACATCTTGGTAGCATGGGCTCTTTTGTATATTACGAGTATATTTACGCACTAGTCGACTGTCTATAAAACTAGCAGTACTCCCTGTATCAATCAATGCTCTGGCTTCAAAACAAATCTGTTTATTTTAATCGGTATCATAGCTTTATCGAGAACAGTTGTAGCGGCCACGATACGTGATAACAATCTTGCGACTCTTCATTTTTAACCGACTTCAAAAAGGAGGAGGTTATCAATTCGGATGTTTATATTTTTTTTTTTTATGTATGTTCGGGCATAACTCCGTCATATAAAGACGGATTTGCAAAATTCTTTTATTGTTTGATAGGGTATACTGTCGAGGTGGTCCCATTGTCACCAAGTCAGAATCTGATGAAGGGATCCCATGAAAATCGAGGGAAATCCTCGAATTTTATAGGCACACCTATAGCGATTTGGGTATTTTTTATATTTACTCGTGCATTTGCTCTCTGTAAGCACCATTCCGTGAATAGAACTGATGATGAAGACCAGAGGTGGCCACCGGAACTACTCAATAATAAGTATTTCACGGGTTGCGATTCGATTACTTTAATATGGTTGCTAAGCAATTTTTTCAAATGACAATTTAAGCAAATGGAGCTGACGATGGCTTCACTATCAGCTCCAGTTCTTTCCCAGGAGAACTCAATAATAAACGCATCGGAAAAATGAATATTTTGTAATGGCTACAATTTAAATGCTCACCAAAATATTTTTATGACCTTAAGACTAAGTGCCAAGTAAAATATGTTAACTAAACTAAATAAAATAAACCCACTCTGTACCGAAGTGCCTAAAGAACAACGTTTTAAGTTCCAAAATAATTATACACTCATCAGAATAATTGTACGTGTTGTATTTATATTCTTTTTGCCTACCAAAATGGATAAATGCTCATCAAATCTTGTTTAAGTTGCTCACCAAAAATAAGTTTGCATAAAAATGCAAGGGTGGGATAGGGTGCAAGAGCGAGCGAAGCGAGCTCGGGACTTGGGGCACCCCGACTCGGATAGGTTAGCTTAGAAGGGGATGGCGGGGTCTGAAAGACCCCGCCATCCTCTTCGTGGTTATTTTTTTTTAAACCACCCAGAAGTAAGAACCCCGCCAAGCGGGGCTCCGTCGACTACGCCTTATAAATAAAAAAGGAAAATAGTTTAATTTTGTGTGCATGTATCCATTCTGGTGGACACAATTTGGTGAGTATTTCGATTTTTTTGGTAGTAAAGTAGGTACTTTTCTGGTAGGCGTTCAAACACAAGCCTTTTGTAAAAGGTGATAAGCAGTTGACATAAGGCTATTGTAACTTAGATACATTAATAACTGAATCACTAAAAAGTGAAAAATAAAAACTTTTTTACAAAAAAAAAACAACCAACTTCAAAAAAAGACACTACATAGTCAAAAATAACTTTAATTTCGGAAGTCGGTGGCAAAAAACTGAAATACAGATCCAAGGACACCGACTTCCGAAATTAAAGTTATTTTTGACTATGTAGTGTCTTATTTTGAAGTTGGTTGTTTTTTTTTGTAAAAAAGTTTTTTTATATGTTTGTTTGGTTCATCTATAGCACTAGTAAAAGCACTCCGTTGTGGTGGCGCAGTCATTACACTTTTGCACACTTTTGCGAAATGCCCTCTTTTTCCACATTTGCGGCAGGTTGTACCAGCAGCCGGACAGTTTAGCCGGTCGTGTCTCTTGTTTCCACAGAAATAGTATAGTTCTTGGATGTGTGTTCTCTGATTATTAATGGGGACTGCATTTACAAACGTACTAGGTTGCTGGTAATCATCACTGTGTATGATTCGCGCCATCTGTAGAGCGCGGGCCCGCTTGAATGCGTCGTCTAAGTAATGTGAGAGTGCTATTTTCCAACAGTCTTTAACGTACAATGGACGACGAAAGTCTAGATATGAAAGCGTCTGTAACAAAATCATTTTCGTTTTGCTCAGCTGTTACTTTTTTTAGAAAGAAAAGAAAAGAAAGAAAAATAGTTTATTCTGCACAAACAAAACGCACCTAACAAATGAATAAATAATAATAATAATGAATGAATTTTTAATTGTTTTCTTTTGAGAGCAGTTTCAAAGCTTGTAGATATTGATCGATGGACTCACCTGGTGGTTGCGCTCGTTTTGCTGATCTGTGCCTGGAATATTATAGTTCATTAGGTGGCTTTAGAAATAATGCATCAAGTCTTCTTAAGTATAGCAATATCGTAATCAGTGCAAGCCTGTATGCGCACAAAAGTTGTAGAGGACTGATGATTAGTTAGTAATTGGAGTTTAACTTCTTTCGCAATAGTTTTCTCGTTCGTAGCTATAGCTGTCAGAAAATTTTCAAATGTGCTTTTCCAATGTGTCCAGTGACCCCTCACTGGACACATTGGAAAAGCACATTTGAAAATTTTTGATGATGTTAGCTTGAGGACGGGTCTCCGTCGAAACGTTCTGGTCGTAGATATTTGTCCATTTTGTTAATTAAATTGTAGTAAAGAATATACTTACCTGTAATTAATACAATTTAGGTTTTATTTAACAAAATTCAACATATCCATTCGATGACATAATGAATCCAGACCACAGAACATATCTTTATGTATATAAAAATTACGTGTCACGTTGTTTGTCCGCGATGGACTCCTAAACTACTGAACCGATTTTAAATTCGATTTGCACACCGTGTGCAATTTGATCCAACTTGAAAGATAGAATAGCTTACAAATACACAATTACAATTACAATTTAATAGCATAACCACCATGTGTTGCTGAGGCTAAGGTATAACCTAAATAGATTTTGTAATAAACGAAATACAGTGAAATAATATTATAAAGAGAAAAGATGTTGTTTGTATTGAATAGGCTCCGAAACTACTGAACCGATTTCAAAAATTCTTTTACTGTTGGGAAGCTACACTATCTCCGGGTAACATAGGCTATATTATATTATGCTTTCCTACCCGGGCGAAGCCGGGGCGGGTCGCTAGTATTATATAAAATGTACTCTGTGATATATATACTCTTGGGGAGATCCAGACCACTCAATTTTTTCTTTACTTATGGCGTTCAATATTGACCACGGAGTTTATAATTTATTACCACATCACGCAAACATAGCTGTTCGTGTCGTAGTGTACCCGCGCACGGCGTTAGTGTGAAGCTTTCCTTTTGCTCGGTTTCTTATTCATGTGCTACAAGCCTACAAGTAACTCCCTACCATAGACAACTCCTGTACAGCAGACCATTGACAAGTATCAATGTCAGTGGTGCAGGGCAATCTTTACCAGCAAAATCGACTAATAAACTGCAGGGCAAGGGCCGCTTCCTATACAGAGAAGGTACGAGCATAATATATATGTCGCATGAAATACAGTGTTGCCGACTGAAGTACTCTATGCAGTCGGTGCGCTATGACGGGGTCTAAGGACCGGAGGGCGAGGGCGCCGGAAACAACAGGACCGCCAGTCACCCTTCAGCCCTAGGAACTGTCACACGTTCATGAGACTCGTGCGCACAGATACTCATCCAAAGTTTTATTATTTTATTTCTATTATTATTATTAATGGAAAGATTAATTAGGACAATAGTTGTAAATTGTGATTTGTGTAACTGTATGAACTAAGTGTACATAAACTAAGTATAAGAAGCTGTTATCATATTTTAACTGCCTGAGACCCACAAACAGCCCACAACAATGTCAGAGGATGGAAGCATGACCCCTCCTCGACGTCCTGTGACGACATATATAATACCAATTTTATTATATAAGTCTTGCTATTTTTATTATTATTCCGAGTCCGTTTGAGTAGGAGATAACCTAAACTAATAATAATTATTACGATTGACTTCATCAAAATACAATTTGCGCATTTTAGAAAATATAAACGATCCGACCTGATGTGACCAGACAATGTAATGTCGGTATTATTCAATAAACGTGTTCTCAAGCAAAACACTTTTGTTTTATTTTATGAAGTATTTAGATTGATCCCATATTGTTTTAATTCTAGAGTCTTGCAAAAGCTGTTTACTTTCTCTTGCCTGCCGGTTTTAACGTCTAAAGGTTGTAAGCGCGGCTGCTAATCGTCCTAGGTTCGATCCCTGGGTCGAGTAGTGTTATTGGGATTTGCGAAGTTCTCAGCTGCAGCCTGGAGTCTGGATGAGCGCGAAAATATGGTGATAGATTCGCCCCTATTACAGGGGATAAAAACAGAAGAAGAAATAAAATAGAATATAGAAGGGATATTAAAAGGGTCAGGCAGAGCACAAAAGGTATACCTCTGGTGCTCTGCCAAACCCTTTTCAGTAAATAGCGAGATTTTATGTATGTAGTATTCGTAGTAAAATGCAATACTTACCTATTCCTATGTCCATAGCCTTGAACTAGTCATAACTACAAATAAATTAGTATAGAAAGAATAGTTCTGACTACCTAATAGTATGTAATGAAACGTTTAAAGATAAAAAATACAATGTATTTTGACTAATAAACGCTAAGTTATTACCGTAACGTATATTTCTATTGGCATAATTAGGTACCTATAACTTCAAAATCTGAAAGTGTTTTAGATTTTATACAATTCTCAAAAGTATCCATGATTTTAATTTAGCTTCAATCGAATATATGCATTATTTAGAACACAAAAAGTAAATTCATGGCTCTGTTGGTTCTGAGGCGAACGATGTATGGACGCCGAACAATGTCCTTTCTCCAAACGATTTTAAACCTTAAATTTTTTACGGTTAAATTCAAAATCGAATGAGAAAATCTGACAGTTTGTGGTAACTTGATGTGCTGGTGACTGTACACGTGAGAGAAGTGAAACTTCTTAAAAATAAAGAATAAGAGAGATTAAAGGCTCCCACAGACAGGTGCGACGCGACAGCGCTACACAAAGGCGCCGCTCGTCGCGCGACACGCGGTGCCTTTGTGTCGGGCGACGCGTCGCGCCAGTGTATACGAGCAATTAGTGTGAGAGACAGAGAGAGAGAGATATATATATTAAGTATGTTTCTTCTCTCTCATGTAACGAAATATGCCGACGGGAAATATGTGACGGGTCCTTGAAACACTCAATTCTCGTCCAATTATCGAATCGCCGTCTAAAAAAAAAGTTTTACTTCAAAAATATAAATTGACGACAGCTGAGCATTTAGTCTGAGTTCGATCCCAAGGTCGGGCGGGTCCCAGTTCAAATGATTCATGCCAAGACGGTAAGGTGGTAGGGAGGGAAGCTGCACGCTAATGACAACATACTGTATCCTCAAGTCGTTTGCAAAACTGTTGTCTAAGCATTACATTATCATCACCAACATTATTGTAGCGAACCGGTCTATTAAAACAGATGCGGGCTGATAATGATAATGGCGAAGGTAGGTACTGTAGGTATTGACGAGACCTAAACTTGACATACCTACCCACGTTTTTTTAACCGACTTAAAAAAAAAGGAAGAGGTTCTCAATTCGACTGTATGTTTTTTGAAATGTATTAACAAAATTCTGAGCAAAAGCTCAGAATTTTTTTCTGGGTGAACCGATTTGGATGATTCTTTTTTATTTGAATGCTGGTGCTTCACATGTGGTCCCATTTAAATTTGATCAAGTTCTGACCAGTAGTTTTTGAGTCATCTTTAGTACTGCGTATTTTTTCCACTTGGTTTATGATGATGTTTTAATAATTTCTTGTCACTGTTATTTACATATCAAGTAGTGACATAAGAATTTGTGTGGGGTAGGTACCACAACTAAAAAGTGAAAAATAAAAACTTAAAAAAAAAACCACCGAGATCCAAAAAAAAAAACACAAAAAAACGTGAAAAATAACTTTAATTTCGGAGGTCGGTGTCTTTGGTTGTGTATTTTCGTTTTTGGCCACCGACTTCCGAAATTAAAGTTATTTTTCACGTTTTTTTTTTTGGAAGTCGGTTGTTTTTTGTAAAAAAGATTTTTAACCTTTATTTGGGTTCCAACCTCTGGAGCAGATATTGGGAATTTGGGAGTGTGGAAGTCTCACTCCCGGTGGGCATAATCAGTACATATGGAGGGGAAGGTAGACTCTGGATATAATCTCAAGAATCCCTTTGTAACGCCTGTAAGGAGACATCCCTGAGGAAATATTAACAAAGGAAGCCTAGCTCTAGCTACCTTTTACAATAGTTGCTACTGACTTTTTTTTGTGTATTTTCCTGTACGAATAATTCATAGGTTTTACTACAACTTGTTAACCCAGTACAATCGTAAAACAACGCTATTCTCATTACTTTTTGAAAAACTCAATTAACTTTTATTAATTACCTAAGGTTTCGGTCGTGAGTACCTAAGTAGTTTACTATAACTACCTAAATGATAAATGATATTATTTCTATAAGTAGGTTTGTACAAACACTTTTACACGTCAATAAAATACCTAATTTGATACCACACTTTGTCCCCACCAATACAATTAAACATAGGATTAGATAAAACGTAATCAATATTTCCATTTCCACGTTATCTAAAAACCTGTCATTAACTTTACAAGAATAGATCATGTTTTTTAAATAGATAAAACTCTATCATCATAAAAGGTCGTCCTCGGTCAATTTTAACTGATTTCAACACCATTGTTCGACCACTGCAAGTTTACATTTTGTCAACATTGTACGTCGAGTATGTTATTATCAGAGGCGCGCAATATTTCATGTCATCCACGCACATGATACCTTGCAGTACCTACCTATGGTTGTTCAGCTGATGTAGATACGCCAGTCAATACGTTCGAATAAGGCGTTAGTGATAAACGTATCCAGTATTCGTGACTTCAACAGTGTTTTGTGTTAAGTAGTGCCACAGTTCGTATTATCCAAAAGTTATCTATGTATATTTACCTAGTTAAAGTTTTAAACGCTAATTCATGTTTTAATGAACCATTAAAATAGATGAGCGTATCGAATTAAATTCAACTCCGAGGGAAAACTGTATTTTAGTGGCAGTCGGATATAAGTTCTTTAATGAAAATCAATAAGGACTTTTCAGTTAATTAACGCAATTTAGCTTTGCGAAAAAACGCTCTGTGTTCTGAATAACTAATGTGAAAATGCGGTAGTGGTAGTAGTGACGGTATTGAATAAAAATATCAAGGACTAATATAATCACCATGGCTCAGATCCTGGTAATAATACGAAGAAAATTAGCTTCAATGAAAGCTGTAATCTTTTTACTTATATGTATATGCATGATGATTCCCCTTGCATCTTATTTGCACGAGATTCAATATCTTTCAAACCGTCTTAGAGCAAACGATCGAAAAAATATGATGAACCGTTGGCATGCTGCATCCGTGGATAGTTTCTTATCACTTCGACTGGTGAGTATTTACGAGTGCTTTATGTATGGGTTTGTACCTATAAAACCTAATTGTCCAATTATTATGTACCTACCTATTATATGTCTTAATACTGTGTCATGAAATTTTAATGCTAGCCTTCGAACCAGTGTTTTATAAATAATTTGTTATTCTGGGCAGTGCTGCTGTGGCGCGAAAAGGCTACTTGTATTTTGTAGCAAGCATGACTTCTCTGGCTATGATACTTTTTAAATAAACATACCTTGAGCAGGTATCTACAGTCGAACAAGCAATTATTATATTCATTATTTCCTAGTGTGCGTAATAATAACTTATGACATAGGTAGTTTTTTTTTTTTTTTGGGTCGGAAATCATCATATGACCTCTCTCGCTCTGGGCGGAGCGGAAGGGCGTGTCAGACTCTTACTGACTAAAACCCACCCGTGTTCCTTCAGTTGCCTGTGCGCCAGGGCCACGGTAACTCTTTCGAACAATCCGCGACCCCGGCAAGCATCGGTCCTATCGGACCCCGTCAATGGTGCTGACATCTCTTTGAGGCACGCGTGGAACACGACGCGCCGTCGACTCGGGCCTGGTCCTTACCGGACGGCGAGCTGCCCATTGCTCGCCGTCCGCAAGCCCGCGCCTACGGTGGCCGGGAGTCGGCAATCGACTCCCGACGCCCAGGGTGTCTCCTCCTGCGGCGGCTAGGGGCGCGAGGGCACAGTGATTGCCTATCCCTCTCGCGCTCCGCCTCCTCCATCGCGAGCATTACTGCTTCGCACAAGGAGGTGACGGCTTTCCATTCCCTCTCGCTCCGTACCATGGCCTGAACCAGGGCCGGACGCGAGAGGTCGCCGCCGCCGATCGCCGCCACGAGGACACGGCGGTGCTCCGCCCAAGCCGGGCAGACCTCCACCGTATGCTCCACCGTGTCCTCCGGTCGATCCACACAATGATAACACCCGGGCGTTTCCTCCCGCCTTATCCGAAACAGGAACCTCCCGAAACAGCCATGTCCAGTGAGGACCTGCGTCAGGCGGAAGGTGAGGACGCCTTGGCGTCTCTCAAGCCACTCCTCAAAGAGGGGTCTTACCGCCGCAATTGTGGCGTGCCCTGCGCTGGGTTGCGACAGTCGCACTCTCCATGCCGCCATGAGATCCCGCCGGAGCTCTGTCCGCTGTGCCGCGACTTTTCGCGGCAGCGGAGTTACGCCCCAGCGTTTCGCCTCCTGGCGTGACTCCCAAACGTGCGCGATGACTTTTGCCTCCAGATCCCACGGTGGCAATCCAGCAAGGAGGCTCGCCGCCTCGCAGGAGACCGTGCGGTATCCCCGTACCATCCGGATGGCCATGACCCTTTGGGACGCGTTCAACCGGCGGGCTGGCCGGAGCCTCAATGAACGCGCCCACACCGGCGGTGCCCGGTAAACGGCCATGGACCGCACGACCCTCGCGTAGAGCCTCCGGCAGGAGGCGTTTGGTCCCCCCAGATTGGGCAAGAGCCGCTTCAAGGCAGCCCCGGCCCGCTGCAGTCTGGGAGCCAAACGTCGGAAATGCTCGACGAAGTTCCACCGGCTGTCGAGAACGAGTCCCAGGTACTTCATCGTCGACTCGGCGCCGATGTGAACCCCTCCTACCGTTATTTGGGAAAACGACAGTGGCGCGTTCCGAGGACCATGAAAACACATGGCCTCGGACTTGTGCAAGGCCACCTCGAGTCCCAATTGCCGGATCCTCTCAACTACTGTCGCAACCCCGCGTGTGCGGCCGCCGCCTGGTGCGACCTCCCCTGCGCCAGGACCAGCGTGTCGTCAGCGTAGCACACTACGCTGACGCCGCTAGGGAGTTCGGCGCCCAGCACCCAGTCGTAACCGATGTCCCACAGATGCGGCCCCAGGACTGATCCCTGTGGGACACCGTACGACATCTCTCGCCGGTTCCATTCTCCCTGGTGACCGGGGTAGATAACCGCCCTATCCGTCAAATAGGCCTCGACTACACGACAGAGGTGCAACGCCAGGGCAGGGTATTGAAGGCATTGGCCATGTCTAGAGACACCGCCAAGACGACCCCACCCCGGGCCACAGCATCCCCCGTCGTGAGGGCTCGCACGCGCATGATGGCATCCACAGTGGAGCGCCCCCTACGGAAACCAAACTGGCTCTCCGCCAAATCCGGCCCCACCCGCACCAGCTGCCCGACGAGGCGGTCTGCAATGACTCTTTCAAAGAGCTTGCCCACCTCGTCGTGCAGCACAATGGGCCGGTAAGCGGACGGAGAGTCCGCTGGGCGCCCCGGCTTCTTAATGAGGACCAGTTTCCCCGTCTTCCAACGAAGTGGGAACTGGTCCTCCTCCAAGCACTTCGCTCGCTCGGCTCTTGCGTAAGAGGTCACAGTTTTAACCTAACCCAACCTAACCATTTTTTTTTAAATAATTAACCTAATCTAACTAGTTCGGTTCCAGGTAGCCTACTAAAAATAATTTATTTTTTCTATTAGCGCAATTCTTTTCTAGCATATAAATTTGTGCTTATAGAAAACATACCCGGGCCTATATTTTTTAATCAAAGAATTAAAGAGACTTTATGCAATGCCAATGAGATTGAACAAACAATGTCAGGAGCTCCTCCTGTGAAAAGAAAGAAAGAAATATATCTCGAAAGATGAACGGATCGCAAGAATATTGAAGCAAAAAGAAAATTATTCGGAAATTAAGTTATTGAAATCTTTAGCAAGGCACTAGCAATTAAGATAACTATTAATAACTAGCTTCTGCCCGCGACTTCGTTCGCGTGGAATAGTTACTTTGGGCTAACGCTAACTTTAACCCGCGACTTCGTTTACGTAGAGGGTGAAAATATTTTTAAATAATACGTACGTTAAGAGCGGGTAGTAACCAAAATTGCCTATCTTCAATTTAATTTTTCATGAAATTCATAAGACTTAGGTATAAAATAAAAATCATATGAGTAACTACATGATATTTTGAAACTTTTTGTGGAACAGAAACACAATACGTTAAAATTTTCTCGATAAAATAACATCACGAAGTTACCCCTAATTTTCACGTTTTTTCAATTTGTACTTAATATGCTAATGACTAATAGGATAATTTTTTAATGATTATCTGTATCAAGACAAGGCGAAAAAAATTGTGCAGGCATTTTTTGAAATTCCTTTTAGTTTTGGTATTATTACGACTACAAGCTTTAAGCACTTACGACGTTTTTAGTTCGTGGAAGAAGTCATCTTCCGTCGCACGTTGCGGGAACTTCAAGCATATTTTTGTTTCACAAATCAGTCGCCGTCGCTCTGTTGAGACGAGAGGACTGCGCTTGAATTTTCTGCTGCTCTGCGATTTAATTTATTTGCGTAAATAATATTTTCGTAATTTATCACATTGTTGGAATGAAACTGTGAAATACAAAACATGAAAAAATCACTAAAACCACTTCCGAAATGATTATTAAAATCGTTAAGAATTGATAAACTAAATAAATACCACGGCTAAACTATAAAATAAAAATATTATAATAATTCAATGTTGATATTTGAAAACTCAAGATGACATACAATTATTTGACAGATTTTTGACTGGTATAGTATAACTAGCGCCATTGTTCTCCACTTCAGTCAATTTTCTTGCGGAGAAAATTTACAACATAGAGTTCGTGCTGGAGATTTTAGATCTTATTACTATTAAGTAAAGAACCAAATTCGTTTACTCCCCCTTTCGTTGACAAACTTCGTGTAAGGGTAACCTAAGACGACCCATTTCGAGCGACTTTTGACCAAAACCCCCGAATCAAGTTGAAACTCAAAATTTAACATATGGGTAGGTTATTGGTATAATAATATTATTGGAGTTTACAAAATAAATAAATCGGAAAACTAAAATAGGGTTTATTGCGGACACAAGTACGAAACGGTGTGCACGGGACATGACAGTTTTCTTACGGATAGTGTTCTCGAGACTAGATACCTTCTTATGGTGGGGATGAGTAAAGATTGTGACGGATCACAATGTTTGGGACTGTCGGCTTGCTTTTCAAAGCTAAAGTTTCAACAGTTACAAACGAGGAACCTAATAAACTTTCGACTTTCTTTGGCACCCATATAAATAGATGCCAATTATTTTATCGGTAAAGCCGACTAATGTTACCCTAGTTATTTGTTCCAAAATTGGCCTGTTTTTCACAAATGTTTTCGGCGAGGACTTCTTTCTACTCGCGCTCCGCGCAGGATAGGTTTTCATGACACATGCCATTTGACTTTGCACAATACAGTGCAAAATCCACCATACCAATATAATTTTTTACTTGGTAACACTGTTGCTAATTGAATTTGCACGATCCTGCAATGCAATATCCACGATATACCATTATATTTTTTTACTTGGTTAACACTGGTTTCCACGAAGACGTGGTGACGTCCAACTTGTAAAAGGCCCTAAATAAAATTTGGGTACATTGGAATTTGAACTTTGTCACGCCAGCATTGAGTTTCTAGTTCCAAAACATGACTATGATCTTAGATTATGAATTCAAGCTTAGTGTATAGTATAGGCAAAATAAACAGATGTTTTACCTACTGAAGAATTCCATTGAAAATAAAGGGACTGGACAATGGTCATACTTCGTTTAAATATTTTAATTGAAAAACCATTCGAGGTACCTATTTGTGCTGTGAGACCTTGCTTCTTGCCAAAAAATCATGATTCTAGGTCAACGGGATGTATCATATGGATTTTAATTTATTTGCGAATGTTTATTTTCTTATTTTATTGACATTTTTGTTCAATTGATTTCATTTTCTCAAAGTAAAAAAGCGGAAGGTAAGTGATGCGATTATAATTATACGCTTTTATATCATCAAAAAAGCAATTTTATCGAAATTGTTTTCACCATCATGTAGGTAGTATCATGAGTATGTAGTATTATAGTACTTTGATGGAAGTGCTTTGCTTTTTAGAGTTCGGTACCTCAAAAGAAAAAATCGAAACCCTTATGGGATCACTTTGTTATCCATCTATCTGACTGCTTATCTCAGGAATGCGTGGAGGTATCAAGTTGAAATTGATATCAAATACTTAGATAAACGGTCCTTTGGAGCTGTAAAAAAAAACGAGCTTCTAAGACGTTGACTTAGTATCTTGACATAAATTGCCATTCTTTTCGCTCATCTTGACACTCGCAAATAAATTAAAACCCATAAGATACATGTCGTTGACCTAGAATCATGAAATTTGACAAGATGCAAGGTACAGGAATAGATACAGGAAAGTATCTGAAAATTGTTCAATTGTAGTTATGTTACATAATGTATGGAACAATATTTTTTCAACTACAACGTTAGGTTTGTCTTTCAATTCGGAATCGAAAATTTATAGGCCGTATCTTGAAGTAACATTTAGTCTTTATTTCATTTAAGTCTGTCTAATCTCCAATCTAACAGCATCGGTAACAGATTCACGGACATACAATAATATTTAATAATATACCTACTTGTACACATATGTAAATTGAATAAAACAGTTTCATCTGATTATTTTGCGTATACACACTACACACAAGATTCAAATTCAAATGCCTAAATATACGCCGGGTGAAAAGTTTCTGCTGGCGGGAAGGGATTGGGCCCTCTTAAGAGGGCGCAGCAAGACAGAAAAAAATCAAGTTTCACCCGCGCCTCTTTGCCTACCCCTCTCATCAAACACGACAAAAACAAAACACAATCCCTTCCCGCCAGCAGAAACTTTTCGCCCGGCGTATATTTAGGCATTTGGATTTGAATCTTGTGTGTAGTATGTATACGCAAAATAATCAGATGAAACTGTTCTATTCAATGTACCTATGTATGATTGCTGTGTACAAGTAGGTATATTATTCAATATTATTGTATGTCCGTGAATCTGTAACCGATGCTGGTAGGTTGTTAGATTGGAGAGTAGACCGACTTAAATGAAATAAAGACTAAATGTTACTTTAAGATACGGCCTTTAAATTTTCGATTCCGAATTGAAAGACAAACGTAACGTTGTAGTTGAAAAAATATCGTTCCATATATTATGTAACATAACTACAAATGAACGATTTTCAGATATTTTCCTGTAGCTATTTGTGCTGTGAGACCTTGCTTCTTGTCAAATTTCATGATTCTAGGTCAACGACATGTATCTTATGGGTTTTATTTGCGAGTGTCAAAATATGCGAAATGAATGGCAAATTATGCCAAGATACTAAGTCAACGTCTTAGAAGCCCGTTTTTTTTTTACAGCTCCAAAGGAACGTTTACTTAAGTATTTGATGTCAATTTCAACTTGATACCCCCCACGCATTCCTGAGAAAAGCGGTCAGAAAGATGGATAACAAAGTGATCCAATAAGGGTTTCGATTTTTTCTTTTGAGGTACCGACTCTAAAAAGCAAAGCACTTCCATCAAAGTACTATAATACTACATACTCATGATACTACCTACATGATGGTGAAAACAATTTCGATAAAATTACTTTTTTGACGATATAAAAGCTTATAATTATAATCGCATCACTTACCTTCCGCTTTTTTACTTTGAGAAAACGAAATCAATTGAACAAAAATATCAATAATCTAAGAAAATAAACACTCGCAAATAAATTAAAATCCATATGATACATCCCGTTGACCTAGAGTCATGAAATTTGGCAAGACGCAAGGTCTCACAGAACAAATAGGTACCTTGATTGGTTTTTCAATTGCAATATTTAAACGAATTATGATCATTGTCCATTCCCTTTATTTCCAATGAAATTCTTCAGTTGGTAAAACATCTGTTTATTTTGCCTATACTATACGCTAAGCTTGAATTCAGAATCTTAGATCATAGTCATGTTTTGGAACTAGAAACTCAATGCTGGCGTGACAAAGTTCAAATTCCAATGCAACCAAATTTTATTTAGGGCCTTGTACAAGTTGGACCTCACGACGTCTTTGTGGAAACCAGTGTTAACCAAGTAAAAAAATATAATGGTATATCATGGAAATTGCTTTGCAGGATTGTGCAAAGTCAATTAGCAACAGTGATACCAAGTAAAAAATAATATTGGTATGGTGGATTTTGCACTGTATTGTGCAAAGTCAACTGGCATGTGTCATGAAAACATTGACATAAAAATACTGCTATCTCTTTTTAACTTTGTTAATTTTGCGTAAGTGAAAAAGGATAATAGTGTTTTTGACACTAACTATAATGGCAACCCTTCATTCCTAGTGGCATTGAAATACCTATTTGCGGCCGGGTCGCCATTTTATCCGCTCGCTGTTTGGTACAGTCGCCGGTACATCAAGCTACCACAAACTGTCAGATTTTCTCATTCGATTTTGAACTTAACAGTCAACATTTTAAGGATTAAAATCGTTTGGAGAAATTTGTCAATTTCGTGTAGCTTGACCTGATGGCGACTGTAACAAAGTTGGGTTCGTCGACAGTCAAATGCTCTTGAGCTGTGTATATAATTTGTGAATTTTGGAGTAATTTGCTGTGTTATTGCGTTAGAAATCGGTTCTATAGTGGAAATCGTCAATAGCAAGATGCTCAATTTGCAATATAATCGCTGTTATTTTATAGAAATATCAATATGGGCTTTTTTTTTTTGGGGTGCGAAATCATCAAATGACCTCTCCCGCTCTGGGCGGAGCGGAAGAGCGTGTCAGACTCTTACTGACTAAAACCCACCCGTGTTCCTTCAGTTGCCTGTGTGCCAGGGCCACGGTAACTCTTTCGAACAATCCGCGACCCCGGCAGGCATCGGCCCTATCGGACCCCGTCAATGGTGCTGACATCTCTTTGAGGTGCGCGTGGAACACGTCCTTACCGGACGGCGAGCTGCCCATTGCTCGCCGTCCGCAAGTCATGTCCGTCATGTCCCGTGCACACCGTTTCGTACTTGTGTCCGCCAAAACCCATAAACCCATTACCTATTTTAGTTTTCCGATTTATTTATTTTATAAACTCCAATAATATTTTTATACCAATAACCTACCTATATGTTAAATTTCGAGTTTCAAGTTGATTCGGAGGTTGGTCAAAAATCGCTCGAAATGGTTCGTCTAAGGTTACCCTTACACGAAGTTTGTCAACGAAAGTGGGAGTAAACGAATTTGGTTCTTTACCTAATAGTAATAAGATCTAAAATCTCCAGCACGAACTCTATGTTATAAATTTTCTCCGCAAGAAAATTGACTGAAGTGGAGAACAATGGCCCTAGTTATACTATACCAGTCAAAAATCTGTCAAATAATTGTATGTCATCTTGAGTTTTCAAATATCAACATTGAATTATTATAATATTTTTATTTTATAGTTTAGCCGTGGTATTTATTTAGTTTATCAATTCTTAACGATTTTAATAATCGTTTCGGAAGTGGTTTTAGTGATATTTTCATGTTTTGTATTTCACAGTTTCGTTCCAACAATGTGATAAATTACGAAAATATTATTTACGCAAATAAATTAAATCGCAGAGCAGCAGAAAATTCAAGCGCAGTCCTCTCGTCTCAACAGAGCGACGGCGACTGATTTGTGAAACAAAAATATGCTTGAAGTTCCCGCAACGTGCGACGGAAGATGACTTCTTCCACGAACTAAAAACGTCGTAAGTGCTTAAAGCTCGTAATAAAACCAAAAATAAAAGGAATTTCAAAAAATGCCTGCACAATTTTTTTCGCCTTGTCTTGATACAGATAATCATTAAAAAAATATCCTATTAGTCATTAGCATATTAAGTACAAATTGAAAAAACGTTAAAATTAGGGGTAACTTCGTGATGTTATTTTATCGAGAAAATGTTAACGTATTATGTTTCTGTTCCACAAAAAGTTTCAAAATATCATGTAGTTACTCATATTATTTTTATTTTACACCTACGTCTTATGAATTTCATGAAAAATTAAATTGAAGATAGGCAATTTTGGTTACTACCCGCTCTTAAGGAGCTGTTTTAGGTACCTACATCACGCTTTTATCAGTACACGGAGAAAAGATTTCTTAAAATATTCCTGGGGAGTTTATGAATTTTTCCTGGGGCTCTGCAGTAACACGGGACCATATGCGCAAACCCAAGAAAATTTACCAGGTTACCCAGTACAAATTTTAGGACAAAAAAAATTTACGGTCTTAGAAATTTTACTGGGTTACCGATTAAATTTTTACTGGGGTACTGAAGGTCATTTTTGTCTATTTTTCCGTCAGCAAAACGGTGCTCGTGCTAAGCCTGCTGGAATATTTCAAGAAATCTTTTCACCGTGTAAGAGTGGAACTTTAGTTTGAAGTTTTATTTTTAATTACAAGCCGCTAATGAGGGTCGGGCGGCCCGCCGCGCTCAAAAAATACATTTACTTGATAAGCAACGATTGACAAAAACACTATTTGTCATTTCATCATTATACAACAACAAGTTTGCCAATTATACAATAAACAATTATCCGATTAACTTTTTTTTTAATAACGGATTATTTGACAAACACTTCATTATTTTTTTCATTTTATCTCATAAAACAACGTTTGGAAAAAAACGTTTTACTTATTGACGCAATATTACGCAATTTCTTAAATATGATACTCACTAAATAGGCAAAAAATAGGCATTAAGTTAGTTAGTTAGTCATTTAATTTAGTACCTAGTGTAAATAGTTACTTGTGTTAAGTATTGTTCAAGTTTTTATTTTTTAATTAATTCGTTGTTTTGGCCTTTTTTTTGTATAAAGCTGAAGAGTTTGTTTGTTTGCTTGGACACGCTAATCTCAGGAACTGCTGGTCCGATTAGAAAATGTTTTTCAGAGTTAGATTGCTCATTTATCAAGGAAGGCTATAGGCTATATATCATCACGCTAAGACCAAAAGGAACGGAGCACCGATGAGCAATGTTTCAAAATCGTGGGTTTCTTTTTCCTTTTGAGAACTTCCGCTGCGTGCGCTGCGTAAATGGTTAAAGTATCGCAAAAATCATGTATTACAGAATTGTTCCCCTTTAAAAGTTCGATAAAAAAGGCTGTGACAGCTTATGTCTATCTTTTAAGGTTGGCTCACTATATACGTTTTTATGCTAACCAAATTTGTTCTAAAATAATGCATTATTTGCGAAGGTGTTTTTATAAACGTGATATTAAATAAATACGCTATTCATCACAAGTATTTAATTTAAAACAAAATTGCCCTTAACATTATTTGATTTCAATGAATATCTTAGGAGATATCGCAGTTTTAAAATAACATTGCAGCAAAATAATGGTGCAAGGCCGACGGGCGGTCATGAGGGGGAAGGGCGGTGGTCCCACTTATCTCTGCGAGATACCATGCCGGAAGGAAACAAAACTAAAAATATAGTGAACGCAGAAGTACTTTAAAATAACATTAGTTTTGAGTTTTTTTGAGAATAACCCACAATCTACATGATATAAGATTATAAGACCCAGTACTTTTTACCTAACGTCTTAAAGTTCCACTCTTACACGGTGAAAAGATTTCTTGAAATATTCCAGCAGGCTTAGCACGAGCACCGTTTTGCTGACGGAAAAATAGACAAAAATGACCTTCAGTACCCCAGTAAAAATTTAATTTGTAACCCAGTAAAATTTCTAAGACCTTAAATTTTTTTTGTCCTAAAATTTGTACTGGGTAACCTGGTAAATTTTCTCGGGTTTGCGCATATGGTCTCGTGTTACTGCAGAGCCCCAGTAAAAATTCATAAACTCCCCAGGAATATTTTAAGAAATCTTTTCTCCGTGTACTGATAAAAGCGTGATGTAGGTACCTAAAACAGCTCCTTAACGTACGTATTATTTAAAAATATTTTCACCCTCTACGTAAACGAAGTCGCGGGTTAAAGTTAGCGATAGCCCAAAGTAACTATTCCACGCGGACGAAGTCGCGGGCAGAAGCTAGTTATTAATAGTTATCTTAATTGCTAGTGCCTTGTTAAAGATTTCAATAACTTAGTTTCCGAATAATTTTATTTTTGCTTCAATATTCTTGCGATGCGTTCATCTTTCGAGATATATTTCTTTCTTTCTTTTTACTGGAGGAGCTCCTGACATTGTTTGTTCAATCTCATTGGCATTGCATAAAGTCTCTTTAATTCTTTGATTAAAAAATATAGGCCCGGGTATGTTTTCTATAAGCACAAATTTATATGCTAGAAACGACTTGCGCTAATAGAAAACATAAATTATTTTTAGTAGGCTACCTGGAACCGAACTAGTTAGGTTAGAATAATTATTTAAAAAAAAATGGTTAGGTTAGGTTAGGCTAAAACTGTAACCTCTTACGCACGAGCCGAGCGAGCGAAGCGAGCAGTGCCGCGGCAGCGGCCGGCGAATGCCAGAAAAGACTTGATTATATAGAAAAAAAATACTTTAGTATGTTTAAAGAACTTCAGTACTTGCCTGTAAATTATTTGAATTAAATGGAAATTGCAACCATGTACGATTACGTTTTCAAAATTTGATAGCAAGCTTAAGATAGCCGCTTTTTCAAAATCTTTTATGCAAACTCTTCTTGAGTTAATATCTAGAGGTATGTTATTTTCTGCTTCATATTCCATAAAAATTTCAAATATTATGTCACTGGTTTAGAAAATGTAGGTATTATAAAATGATATTTAGTATTTACGTGATTTTTCCAAAAGAATCTAAATATTAAATGAAAAATGTATAAATGATTAAATATCATCTGAAACATTTTTAAAGAGAAGCATTTGCCAAATCAAAGTTTGCAAAGCGAGTGTTTATAAAATAAAACATTTGCGGAATAAGTTGTTTACGAAATAAATAGTATACGAAACGTTGTTGTAAACAAAAAAATTGTCAATGGTGTTTTGGTGAAACGTTAGTGAAGCTTTTATCCCATTAGACACTAGCCTGAATAACTTCTCCCCGATTACCTACTTACGTTAGTCCAAATCATAGGAAATGTTACGGCGATATGTTGTTGTTATTCTGTGTCTACACTGGCCTTCAAACCTTAGTACCACACTTTTAAATTGCATTTTTCCTAAACTCTAAAGAAGTTAAGAGTTAAAAAAAAAGTTTTATAGCAAATTGTATCTACTTTCTTTGAAATTATAGTTTATTATACATTAGTAACGTTTTTAACTTAAAAAAAGATAAAACCAAAAAATTGCCGTTTTTAACTAACGGGCAAAAAAATTGACAAAATTTTTAAGTAGGTATGTTCTACGCCTTTACATTTAAATAACTGGTATTGCCTCCTCGGGCGCTGATAACAGCTACCAGCCGGTTTAGCATATAGAAGACGAGGTTTCGGAGGCGATGTTGAGGAATATTCTCCCATTCTTTCATCAGGGCTTTGAGGGTGTTAGGAGGTGGTCTGCGGCTTCTGACCAGCCTCCCGAGCTCATCCCAGGAGTGACCGATCGGGTTGAGATCAGGACTTCTTGATGATCAAGCCATCAAGTTGTTACCGACCTCCTGAAAGTACTCTTGTACGACTCGAGCAGTGTGTGGCCGGCGTTATCCTGCATCAGTACCGATCCACCCACACCCATCACCCATATATACTAAATATGGTCCTGCATACTCATTAAGGATCTCTTGAGCATATCTTTCCCCAATCAGAGTGCCATTTTTATGGCCACTAGCTCTGTGCGTCCTTCTGAAGAGATGCCAGCCCATACGTGTACAGAGCCTCCACCGTATTGGACTCTTTCTGTGAAGCAGGCTTGAATGTATCGCTCACCAGGTCGCCTGTGCACTTTTGCATGCTAGCGCATGACGTCCGCGCGACGTTCATTTATTTTTATTTAAAAACTTTGAAAGAACAATGGTACCTAATAATTATGATGTTATTTGAAGCATACTGCATTGAACTTTAATTTGGATTAAAAAAAAAACATAGTGTTATCGCTTTAGATTTCGAAATAAAATCCCTGGGAACAATAGTGCCCACGGTCACTCGAGCGGTTTTTGTTTACGTAATAAACGTACGGCTTTGTAAACAAAAAACTAAGTCAGTTAAAGTAACAAAACAATTTGTATTATATAGCCTGATCTCACTTTAGGAAACAGTCATAAGCTTACTATCAGTTTGAAGTTTTATTTTTAATTACAAGCCGTTAATGAGGGTCGGGCGGCCCGCCGCGCTCAAAAAATAGCGATAAAAAACGTTCAAGGAAACACAGGAGGGGCCGCGATTGGGCGTTAGGGATAAACGTATCCAGTATTCGTGACTTAAACATTGTTTTGTGATAAGTAGTGCCACAGTTCGTATTGCCCAAAAGTGAACTACCTGTGTATATATGTACCTAGTTAAAGTTTTAAAGGCTAATTCACGTTTTAATGGAACCATTAAAATAGATGAGCGTATCGAATTAAATTCAACTCCGAGGGCAAACTGTATTTTAGTGGTAGTCAGATACAAGTTCTGTAATGAAAATCAATAAAGGCTTTTCAGTTAATTAACGCAATTTAGCTTTTCGAAAAAACGCTCTGTGTTCTGAATAACTTATGTGAAAATGCGGTAGTGGTAGTAGTAACGGTATTGAATAAAAATATCAAGGACTAATATAATCACCATGGCTCAGATCCTGGTAATAATACGAAGAAAATTAGCTTCAATGAAAAGTGTAATCTTTTTACTTGTATGTATATGCATGATGATTCCTCTTGGATCTTATTTGCACGATATTCAATATCTTTCGAACGGTCTTAGAGCGAAGGATCGAAAAGATATGATGAACCGATGGCATGCTGCATCTGTGGATAGTTTCTTATCACTTCGAGTGGTGAGTATTTACGAGTGCTATATGTATGGGTTTGTACCTATAAAACCTAATTGTACAATTATTATGTACCTACCTATTCTATGTTTTAATACTGTGTCATGAAATTTTAATGCATGCCTTCTAACCAGTGTTTTATAAATAATTTGTTATTCTGAGCAGTGCTGCTGTGGCGCGAAAAGGCTACTAGTATTTTGTAGCAAGCCTAACTTCTCTGGCTATGATACTTATTAAATAAACATACCTATCTACCTGGAGCAGGTATCTACAATTGAACAAGCAATTATTATATTCATTATTTCCTATTGTGTGCGTAATAAGTAATAACTTATGACGTAGATTATATTAAGATTAAGAGAGTGACATAAATTAATTGACTACTCAGCACACTCACAACATTATTTAAAAGTAGTTTCAAGTTAGCTGGCTGTTTACCAAATAGCTTGTTTAGCTGTAGCTATAATATTAATTGGCATACACATTGCACACTAAGTCTGTTCCAAAAGTACCAGATAAAACGTGCTTCATTTAATCAGAAAACGTACCTGTGGATGGCAATAATTTGTAGTGCCACTGACAAATTGAGTGCTTGGGTTTGATTATTTGAATCACCTTATAGATGTTTTTAATTTGTCAATTAATGTTAATTTTATAACGTACATTTTTGTCCATTGTTTCTCAATTACAATTTAATAATGTTATTCAAACAATAATTGCTGAAAAAAGTAGTGCAATATAAGTTGACACCTTCTAAACACAGTTAAATGTGTTACTAATTCCCTTTGGTGGGTGATTGTGTAAGAGTTGAACCTGCTATGGGGTTTGTTTACACTTTCATCTGATACTTTTGGAACAGATCTTAGGGTCGTATCGTTCTCAGCAGAAGATAAATGTCTTGTTGGGGTGTCGTCAGAACTTCGTGTCTCTGCACACGCAAACATCGGAAGCCCTAATCTCTGTGCCCCTAAATAACATTATAAGTACATTCAGGAATAACGCCAACCCGTATGATTTGATCCCATTAGACGCTAGCCCGAATAACTCGGGTTGAGATCAGGACTTCTTGATGGCCAAGCCATCAAGTTGATACCAACCTCCTGAATGTATTCTTGTACGACTCGAGCAGTGTGTGGCCGGGCGTTATCCTGCATCAGTATCGATCTATCACCCATATTTACTAAATATGGCCCTGCATACTCATTAAGGATCTCTTGAGCATATCTTTCCCCAATCAGTGTGCCATTTTCTATGGCCACTACCTCTGTGCGTTTTTCTGAAGAGATGCCAGCCCATACGTGTACAGAGCCTCCACCGTATTGGACTCTTTCTGTGAAGCAGGCTTGAATGTATCGCTCACCAGCCGATCTATTCTGTAAAATTCTCACCGTGAAAACATAGGTGAAGTGAGCTGTAAGTCCGCCTGATGCAAGGGCTTGCCACTATTGACAACTCACTCCACGCTCACTTCGCCTAAGTTATCACGGTGAGATTTTTACAGAATAGATCTGCAGGTCACCTGTACACTCTTCGCCTACCATCGGAAGTGAATAGTGAGAATCGAGGCACATCAGTGAACCAAACTCTTGCCCATTCTTCTTCACTGTACTGTATGTGTTCACTGGCGTAGCGCAGTCTTGCTACTCGATCTCCTCTCTCCAATTCGGGATACTTGTTGGCCTCTGGGGCTTCAGGTTTGCTTCAGTAAGTCTTCTTCTCACTGCACTGTCACTAATGTTGTCTCTTCGGGTCTCAAAGAAGCTGTTGCTGGACTTCAACTGCATTGAGGTGGCGATTTCCCAACACAGTGGAGACAATATAGCGGTCTTCTCAGGTACTAGGGCACCTGGGTCTGCCATTACAAGATTTCACATGGTTTCCAGTTTCTTCTTACCTTCGCTTCACCTGCTGGCAATGACGTATTAAAATATACATCATTGCCTGCCGGACCGTTCTTAAGGTTACACCCACCATTCTTGCAGTACGACGCATATTGATGCCTAGTTCCAAGAAAGCCATGATTCTTGCACATTCTGCAGGTGAAAGAGGCATGATAAGTAAAGTTTACGTGTTGTAGATAGATACCTTGGCTTTTGAATCAAAATTCATCGATCAAGAAATAAATGTGAAAACAGAACCAAAAAAGTCAAAAGTAAGACAGCAATTTGAAAAGGAGTGTTTTGTTTTATAAAGATTTGTTCAGCCATTCCTTGGAAGAAGGTTGTTGACTATAAAGTTTTTATGTAAAAAATTAAATTCTTTTTGTAATCCTTTTTATTTCGAAAATATATCTCGTGTAGTTTAAAAGTTATTGCAATTTTAAAAGTGTGGTACAAATTTTGAAGGCCACTGTAGTTTGGCAGAACTTTAGCTTGGTCCAATTTCCTTGTGAAAGTCAAAAGAAAACCAACACGAAGGCGTACATCCTCTGTGAAAGATCACAGAGGATGTACGCCTTCGTGTTGGTTTTGGATAGGTTAAGAAACCTACGTAATTCGTACGTGTGTTCTATCCCAAAATTTATTGAATCAAGTTCCAAAAGGGGCAGCGTTCATTAAAAGAAGTGATTCGGATTTTAATTTCTGGTTTTAAGAGAGGAGTCGTAAGAACCCTCATAAGCGCGGGACAGTCTTATCATAAAGTTGTCAAAAGTAACAAACAAACTCAGTTTCGCATTTAAAATATTAGTTATTATAGGTAAATGAAGGTTGATTTGACTATAAAAGGCTCCTACAGGCAGGCGAGATGCGACATCGCGAGACAAAGGCGCCGCTCGTCGTGACGCGCCTGTTTGTAGGAGCCTAAACTTAACATTTATTTACAATTTACTAGAGCAGCTACAAATCGTGAGTCGTGACGGGACGTTACCTCATTTTTGCGTTAAACGTACATACATGAGATTATCACATCAAAGAATACATCACCATACTTGTGTTATAGGTATTATAATATAGGTCTCAATGTCGACTATTCAATGTTAAACCTTATCCTTATCGGTAAACTACTTCAAGGGCCGTAAATGTTAATTATTTATTTAATATTTTATTGTGTAACTACACAATGATGATAATAATTTCACTGTTGTTGATAGCACAGGGACTTTATGATAAGACTGTTCTGCGCTTATGAGGGTTCTTACGACTCCTCTCTTAAAACCAGAAATTAAAATCCAAATCACTTCTTTCAATGAACGCTGCCCCTTTTGGAGCTTGATGCAATACATTTTGGGATAGAACACACGTACGAATTACGTAGGTTTCTTAACCTATCCAAAACCAACACGAAGGCGTACATCCTCTGTGATCTTTCACAGAGGATGTACGCCTTCGTGTTGGTTTTCTTTTGACTTTCACACGGAAATTGGACCAAGCTAAAGTTCTGCCAAACTACAGTGGCCTTCAAAATTTGTACCACACTTTTAAAATTGCAATAACTTTTAAAGTACACGAGATATATTTTCGAAATAAAAAGGATTACAAAAATAATTTAATTTTTTACATAAAGACTTTATAGTCAACAACCTTCTTCCAAGGAATGGCTGAACAAATCTTTATAAAACAAAACACTCCTTTTCAAATTGCTGTCTTACTTTTGACTTTTTTGGTTCTGTTTTCACATTTATTTCTTGATCGATGAATTTTTATTCAAAAGCCAAGGTATCTACAGCACGCAAACTTTACTTATCATGCCTCTTTCACCTGCAGAATGTGCAAGAATCATGGCTTTTTTGGAACTAGGCATCAGTTTGCGTCGTACTGCAAGAATGGTGGGTGTAACCTTAAGAACGGTCCGGCAGGCAATGATGTATATTTTAATACGTCATTGCCGGCAGGTGAAGCGAAGGTAAGAAGAAACTAGAAACCATGTGAGATCTTGTAATGGCAGACCCAGGTACACTAGTACCCAAGAAGACCGTTACATTGTCTCCACTGTGTTGAGAAATCGCTACCTCAATGCAGTTGAAGTCCAGCAACAGCTTCTTTGAGACCCGAAGAGACAACATTAGTGACAGTACAGTGAGAAGAAGACTTGCTGAAGCAAACCTGAAGCCCCAAAGGCCAAGAAATATCCTGAATTTGAGAGAGGACATCAAGTAGCAAGACTACGCTACGCCAGTGAACACTTGCAGTAGAGTGAAGAAGAATGGGCAAGAGTTTTGTACACTGATGCGTCTCGATTTTCACTATTCACTTCGAATGGTAGGCGGAGAGTGTACAGGCGACCTGGTGAGCGATACATTCAAGCCTGCTGCACAGAAAGAGTCCAATACGGTGGAGGCTCTGTACATGTATGGGCTGGCATCTATTCAGAAGGTCTCACAGAGGTAGTGGCCGTAGAAAATTGCACACTGATTGGGGAAAGATATGCTCAAGAGATCCTTAATGAGTATGCAGGGCCATATTTAGTAAATATGGGTGATGGATCGATACTGATGCAGGATAACGCTCGGCCACACACTGCTCGAGTCGTACAAGAGTACATTCAGGAGATTGGTATCAACTTGATGGCTTGGCCATCAAGAAGTCCTGATCTCAACCTGAGTTATTTGGGCTAGCGTCTAATGGGATCAAATCATACGGGTTGGCGTTATTCCTGAATGTAGTTATAACGTTCTTTAGAGGCACAGAGATTAGGGCTTCCGATGTTTGCGTGTGCAGAGACACGAAGTTCTGACAACACCCCAACAAGACAATTATATTTTGCCGAGAACGATACGACCCTAAGATCTGTTCCAAAAATATCAGATGAAAGTGTAAACAAACCCCATAGCAAGTTAAATTCTTACGCAAACACCCGCCAAAGGGAATTAGTAACACATTCAAGTGTTAAGAAGGTGTCAACTTATATTGCACCACTTTTTTCAGCAATTATTGTTTGAATAACATTATTAAATTGTAATTCAAAAACCATGGACTAAAATGGACGTTATACAATTAACATTAATTGACAAATTAGAAACATCTAAGTATAAGGTGATTGAAATAATCAAACCCAAGCACTCAATTTGTCAGCGGCACTACAAATTATTGCCATCCACAGTTACTTTTTCTAATTAAATGAAGCACGTATTATATCTGGTACTTTTGGAACAGACTTAGTGTGCAATGTGTATGCCAATTAATATTATAGCTACAGCTAAACAAGCTATTTGGTAAACAGCCAGCTAACTTGAAACTACTTTTAAATAATGTTGTGAGTGTGCTGAGTAGTCAATTAATTTATGTCACTCTCTTAATCTCAAGTACCTATGTCATAAGGGGGCTATTCTTAGGCAGAACCTCACTCCTGTTATAATTAGTTCGCACCTGTAAACTGGTTAATTGATAGTCAGGCTTGTGTCCACCGGGTTTTGCACGATATAATAAAGAGTAGTAAAAGCAAAACTATACCTACCTATTTATGTCTGTACTTGACTTTCTTTTTTGCTTGTCACTAATTTGTATCAGACAGGTGGACCAAGCATAGGACAAATACGTAGATAGCTTGAATTGAAATGCTCCATTCAATAATACTTAAACTATTTAATCACCGCATCGGTGCGTGCCAATGACTTCTGCAACTATGCCAAACATGTCGAAAACAATAGAAGTCAGAGAGACTAACGGCCTTAGTGTATAGACTCTTTATTTTTATCTACTAAACCCTAAAAAGTTATGGAACTGGTTACTGCAACGTCATGATGAATACCCGTTCAAGACTCTAGAATCAATTTAAAATATTTGTCCAGACCAAATAAAGCATTATACTTTTTGTGGCGCTAATTTGTACATGGTTTTTGTACTTAAGGCTCCCTCAGACAGCCGCGACGCGACTACGCGACACGACTCTAGTAGAATAATTTCCATGAAGTTTTCATAGAAATTGTTCTACTAGAGTCGCGTCGCGCCTGTTTGCCTGAAGCCTTTACTAATAAAGTGTGAAATTATAGGTATGGCTCAAGTGTTCTGTAAACAATGCTGCAACATACAACCTGTATTGTCACCAGTTGGTAAATGACATATAGAATAAAATTAATTAATAGTATCTAATGGTAGAAACGAGTAGGTATAAGGCACCTTTTAAATCTTAATCTCTGAAGTTTAAAAGAGACTTTGAACCTTGATAGGAAATGTCGACTCCATCTAGCTTGTTTTTTTTTTAAATATACCTTGCTAAAGTGGAATCACTTTCTCGCTATTCTATTTATTCCCAAGGAATATCTATTTCGGTTTGAAAGAAATGGGTGCCGTACATGATAAATATAATATTGTTAAGGATGGCAAGACACCTGCGACTTCTCTGATATCGCCGTTGTTTGAAGTTACACACGAAATGCATTAAAATTTTGGGTTTGCTCATTATCAGACTTTTAGCGGCTCAACCTTCAGATTTACAATGTTGTGGTCGTCTTTCTGTTTATCCAGCTCTTAAATCAGTACCTATTCGACTATTAATTTGTATTTAACCTTGACATTTCGAGTACGACGATATGAGGAAGTCCTGAAGAAACCACAGAAACTCAGAAAAAGTTTCATGTTATCGGCACGCCGTAACTTACACCTACTAACGCGCGAAGGCGATCGAGCGTAACGACCGTGCCGCAGCAGCAGCCGCCGAGTGCCAGATCCCTTCTTTTGTTGGTGAATCATTTGGGTTAGATGGATTATAACAGTATGTTTCCTGATATTTACTTATTCATTACAAAACGGCTGATAATTAGTAAATATGAAAATTAGGTCAACTGAACGTTATACAAAAAGAGTATTAGACATATTGAAAATTATATGAAATTAACGTAATACTAAAAGTTATTAGAGCAAAAGAAGGTTATATGAAATATAAGTTTAGATCGCATGAAATTAGGTTATTTGTTTTTATAGCATATGAAAATTATATCATGTGAACGTCATTTCAAGTGATATTATACTATCTGCTATTAGGCCTTATATTACATACCCCGTGTAGCTGTTAGCTCTGTGATCAAGACGTTGATCGTTAAACTACGGTTATTAGAAATTTCTGATAAGATTGATGAAGTAGGTTCTTTGGCTCGACGGATCATATACTCATGTAGCTAGACTAATGTGTTTCCCCCACTGTATTTATTTACTTTTTACCTCGGAGGGGATCGAAGGTTAAGCTACGCTTACCACGGTCTGTCCGTGGATGGGTAACCATCCATTTCATATCGAGACCCCTCTGTGCCTCAGAAAATACGATATGCCGTTGGTGCCGGCTGTTATTCGTAGATCTTTGACAGTCATTACGGGTGGTCAGAAGCCCGAAAAGGTCTGACAACCAGTCTAACCAAGAGGTATCGTGTTAACCAGTAACTGGGTCGTGAAGGTCAGATAGGCAGTCACTCCATGTAAAATACAGATATTTAGCTGCATCCGGTTAGTCTGGAAGCTGACCCCAACATAGGTACTAAGAATAAGAATACTTTTATTGATTAGTGCTGTTTTCCCGTATGGTATATCAATTTCTAATCTTTTTTTGTCACGTAATTGTCTATAGTAGCTTTTAAAAACAGTCTTTTAATAATTAGGATTTAATTTCACAAAACCATTTAGTTTTTGTATGTATAACGAAGGCAGTATCAGAATTTTTAAGCTTTTAAACTATGGTTGACAGCTGGTGGTGTTGTCTTCATCACACATTATTCTAATGCATTTCTTTTGAGCTTCAAATACAGATTCCTTATCCACTGCCTTGCCCCAAGATATAATACCATACCTTAGGACAGGTGCAACAAGTCCGTGATAAGCAGCTAATACGGCTTCTTTATTAACAATTTTTGAGAGTTTGTACACAGCAAATGAGGATTTATTTACTCTTTTCCAGACATATTCTAAATGTGTTTTCCATGACAGTTTATTGTCAATATTAATACCTAGAAACTTTGTATCTGTCACAGGATGTATTATTTCGCCGTGGTAACTAACGTTTATATTTGTCAGTTGTGTTCTTTGGTGAAAGTGTATAATTTTCGTTTTGTCCATATTTCTTTAAAGATTATTTTAGGTTAACCATTATATTATCGTATTTAATGTTTGGTCGCTTTTTATTATAACTGTGCTATCATCTGCAAATAGTACCATTTGTCGGTTGATATGTTTAGGAAGATCATTGATATATATATCAAGAACAGTAAAGGGCCTAGGATACTACTTTGTGTGGGCGCGTTCATTGAGGCTCCGGCCAGCCCGCCGGTTGAACGCGTCCCAAAGGGTCATGGCCATCCGGATGGTACGGAGATACCGCACGGTCTCCTGCGAGGCGGCGAGCCTCCTTGCCGGATTGCCGCCGTGGGATCTGAAGGCAAAGGTCCTCGCGCACGTTTGGGAGTGGCGCGAGGAGGCGAAACGCCGGGGCGTTACTCCGCTGCCGCGAGAAATCACGGCACAGCGGACAGAGCTCCGGCGGGATCTCATGGCGGCATGGAGAGTGCGACTGTCGCAACCCAGCGCAGGGCACGCCACAATTGCGGCGGTAAGACCCCTATTTGAGGAGTAGCTTGAGAGACGCCACGGCGTCCTCACCTTCCGCCTGACGCAGGTCCTCACCGGACATGGCTGTTTCGGGAGGTTCCTGTTTCGGATAAGGCGGGAGGAAACGCCCGGGTGTTATCATTGCGTGGATCGACCGGAGGACACGGTGGAGCATACGGTGGAGGTCTGCCCGGCTTGGGCGGAGCACCGCCGTGTCCTCGTGGCGGCGATCGGCGGCGGCGACCTCTCGCGTCCGGCCCTGGTTCAGGCCATAGTACGGAGCGAGAGGGAATGGGAAGCCGTCACCTCCTTCTGCGAAGCAGTAATGCTCGCGAAGGAGGAGGCGGAGCGCGAAAGGGAGAGGAATTCTCTGCGCCCTCGCGCCCCTAGCCGCCGCAGGAGGAGGAGACACCCTGGGCGTCAGGAGTCGATTGCCGACAGATGTCAGCAAAATTGACGGGGTCCGATAGGACCGATGCCTGCCGGGGCTGCGGATTGTTCGAAAGAGTTACCGTGGCCCTGGCGCACAGGCAACTGAACACGGGTGGGTTTTAGTCAGTAAGAGTCTGACACGCCCTTCCGCTCCGCCCAGAGCGGGAGAGGTCATTTGATGATTTCCCACCCAAAAAAAAAGAAAAAGGATACTACTTTGTGGGACTCTAAATTTTATAGTTTTCGAGTTTGACTTATGTTTAATCTCATTTCGTGTTTTCTGACACATTTGTGTTATTTCTACTATTTGTTTTCTATCATGCAGGTATGAAAAGATGAGATCTAGCGCTTTGCCTCTTATGCCATACATGCTTAATTTTTGCCTTAGTATCGTATGGTCAACTCGGTCAAAGGCTTTACTCATATCCATAAAGATAGCACATGTTGGTATTTTTTGTCCATGGCTACCAAAATAGTTTTCAGTAGGTAATAAATGGCCATATTTATTGATCAACGATCAACGCTGTGGTTACTATATAATAGTTTCCCATTTCTCGTTTGTCTTCTTTTTAGTGTAGTGAAATGACAAAGGACGTTATAAGGTTTTCTGGGTATATTCCGTTAGAAATGCATAATTTAATTATGTAGCATAGATGAGCTGAAATATCCGAGAATACATATTTTATGACTTTGGTGCGAACACCATCGTTGCCCACGCCATGGGTATTTTTTAACAGCTTTATTCCTCTTTCTACTTCTGTAGGTGTTATGGGAGTAAGACAAATTTAATTAATTTTAGTGTTGATATTATGATTTCAGGGTCGGGTTTTGTTTTGACTGTTATTCCTTAAATTATTTGTTTAGTCTGATTCTGAAGCTTGGTCAATAAAGAAGTCATTAAAATTACTTGAAATAGATTTAGGATTTGTGATCTTGATGTCATCTTTAAGTATTTCTGTAATATGCTCTTTGGGAAAGTTAAATTTAGACTTGTTTGTAATTGACCATGTCGCTTTTGATTTGTTTTGTGATGTATTTATGTAATAATTGTTTTCTGACTTCTGAGTTAGTGATATTACTTTTTAAATCTAGCTGCGTATTGCAGAAATGTGTTTTTATTTGTTTTTGTTGGATGTATCCTATACTGCCATAACATTTTTCTTTTAATTTTACTACAGTTTCTAAGACCTTTAGATATCCATTCCGATTTTTTGTTTAGCGATGTTGTTATAATTTTGATGGGGAAACATAAATTGTAAAAACATAAGAAAAGGTCTAGAAAATAATTATAAGCTTCGTCCGGGTCATTTGTATTGTAAATGTCAGTAAATGACAAGCTGTTCATGCATTTTTTTAATTTACTCAGATTTTCAGTACTATTATAGAGGTATGAGGAACAGGGTGTAAAGTTCACTCATACTCTATGGAAAAGGGAGGATCCTCCGACCAGACGGGTCTTGTGTCTGGTGGGCAACTGCCCGACGTTTGATGTCGGGATGATGATTGGTATATATGCTAGTTGCGCGGTAAACTCTGCTTGCGCGATGCAGGATTTTGCGTGACGTCAGTCTGACGCGTAGCTCGCATGTGGCGTTGTAGATGCCGCTACATCACTCCCCCCCGGAGACCGGAGGTCGATAGTGGGCTGAGTCTTGTATCTTGCGATGCTTGCCAGAGCCAGTTGAGGTTCCAGTGAGTCGGAACCGGGTGCCGCATAGTTCACGGTGAGTCGGAACTGTCTGCGGTGGTACCCTAGTGAGTCGGGGTGGCGCTGCGTTATGCTCCAGTGCGTCGGATGTGGTACAGCGCCAAGTTGAGGCTGACTGCTGGCGTCGACCAGGGGAGGGTTTGAAGGCTCTGCTTGTGGACCAGCCGAGAGTGCAGTGTGCTGTGCCAAGGTTGCTGATGAGGCTGAGGGTGATGACCAGGTATGCGCGGTCGCTGCATGCTGGTGGTCAGAGTACCCGTTGAAGCCGTGGGTGCTGACTGGCTGTGTGACTCGCCGCTCGAAAGCTTGAAGGAAGTGATGATGACGTCACGCTGATGTAGATGCACGAAGGCTGCGCTGACATTCATCACGTCGGGGTCACCAGTATAGAGGTATGAGGAACAGGGTGTAAAGTTCACTCATACTCTATGGAAAAGGGAGGATCCTCCGACCAGACGGGTCTTGTGTCTGGTGGGCAACTGCCCGACGTTTGATGTCGGATGATGATCGGTATATATGCTAGTTGCGCGGTAAACTCTGCTTGCGCGATGCAGGATTTTGCGTGACGTCAGTCTGACGCGTAGCTCACATGTGGCGTTGTAGATGCCGCTACACTATAGTCCGTCTTCTAATATGCCATGATTTTATCACACAGGTTTTTTTGACGGGGCATTGTAACAGTCGAGTTGTGTGATCGAATATACCAAATTCAAATATTTCACTTTTGCATCTAGGAATATTGTGTGCAAAGTTGTCAATACAAGTCTTACTGCTGAGCCTGGTAGGATGTCTAATTTCTAATTTTAAATTGTGTTTTTCCAAAAGATATTCAAAGTCTAGAGCATGGCGGTTTCGTTTGAGTATATGTATGTTAACATCTCCGCATAGAACAATTTTCTTGTTAGTATTGTCACATATCTGGCATAATAATTTCTCTAAATTATCATAAAATAGATTTTTATATGAATTTGGCACTCTGTATACACAAACTATTATGAGTCCATGTTCATTTAGTTCTATGGCGCTTCATTCTATAATACCTTTAATAGAACAGTTAATTTTAAGTGTTGTATATTCATGTCCAATTCTAGTTAGTATACATGCCCCTCACCTCTTTTCGTCTCTAGAATAACTTGTTGCTAGGCGGAAGTTGGGTATGTCAAGTGTGTTTTCCTGGTCGGTCGTCATAAAGTGTTCGGTTATACAGATAACGTCTATGGGTTTATTATTTTGTGCTAAGGAAATACAATCTTTTCCCCTATTTAAAAAGAAATTATAATTCCACATAGTGAAAAGTTTTAAATTATCTTAGTGTAAGTATTTCATAATAACTCTGAATATTTACATAGATTTTAATATTAATAGTAAAAACTATATACATATTCTCAAAAAATACAATAAAACGAATAAAACAAACTTCAAATAATAATTAAAAAAAAACATAATTTTTAATAATATGCTTTCAATAGCAATTATGATAGAAACTGTGTTTCGATACGTAATATGGACTCGTCTCAATATTTCTTGCAGATTGCCTACATCAAGCTAAAAAATAAAAACGATTGTTGCTACTTCTAACTTCAAAGATAACGTTCCGATACTCGTCCCAAAGAACGTTTACATGCATGATTTCATCACGTGTTTCTCATTCTAAGTGAAAAATTATTTTCTGATTTTGAGAAATAAATGTCTTAAACCATAACCACCACCACCATGTATTGTTTATAAAAATATGTGTTTCTCTACTATGAGGATAAAATATTGGCAAGGATAAAATGCATGGATACTTATATCGTAACTAAAACAAATTATTTTAATATTTATAATGCGTGATAAAAGTGTGCTTTTGAGTTTTCTTTTAAACTAAGTACATAACCCTAATCCTAACTAGTCCTAACTTATATACTTATATATATTATTTTATATTTATATTTTATATTATATTGTATTATATTTATATATTTATATTATATTATATTATGTATATTTATATTTTATATAATATTATAAATACGAAAGTAAGTTTGTTTGTTTGTTTGTTACCTTTTCATGCCTAAACCACTGAACCGATCATCCTGAAATTTTGCATATATGTTGTCAGAGGTACAGAAACGGACATAGGGTACCTTTCTTCCCGAAAAAAGGTACTGTTCACGAGGAAAACAACAATAACGTTCTTATGATAATAGATGGCGCCACGTGTCTTTCGAATCATGATTGAATTATATTATTATAGAAACTTTAGTAGTGTGTTAAGAGATTTTTTATTTTTTATTTAAGTACCTAATACATTTGTGAGTCTAGAGTCTAGAGAACTATAATTTCCCGAACAAACCGAATTGATTGTCAAATTCTAAATTAACGCGAGCGAAGCCGCGGGCAAAGCTAGTAATATTACATTAATTAAAACAGTAGCACAAAAAAAAAATACCGTACAAAGGCAGACTTACTGTCTAAGGTATTTTCTATCACACAGCTTTAGGGTGATGCCGAGAGAAAACATGGCACGTCCAACAAAAGGGATAGATAACACGGAAAAAACTACAAAATACCGGAATAAATACATAGATATACATGCATATAAACAGAATAAACTTTATCAAGAGAAAAAACGATCGGTAAATGAGAAATGACGATCAGTAGAGGAGAAAACGAATCCAGCGAATCAGCGCTGGGATGTTTCGGCAAACTTCATATGTTCACGTGCCGTTACCTTATAAGAAAACGGACTGGTTGCCACTAATAATTTCGTCAATAACGCTAGAAAAAATTAAGTTAATCAACCTACCGCTTACGAATAAAAAATACATTTCCTTTTTTTCAGATATGGCCTGCCTCGAAATTAGGTAGAATATTATTTGATCGGGACCAAATTCCAACACCTAATCCCAATGCGAACAGAAAATATGTGATCCTTGTGTGGAAATATTGGGATTGGCTCAAGAAACGACATGTTTTTAACTTCGGGAAGCCTGGGTATGAGTACGTAAAACTACATAGTTTACATTATTTTTGTGTAACTAGAAGACCTACACACAGTTCCTTGCCTCTTTGGTCTAGTGGTTGCAAGCGCGACTCTTGAGCGTGAGGTCCTGGGTTCGATTCCGAGGTCGGGCAAAGTGATTCAAGTTCATTTATTGGTATATTTTACATGAGATCTTAATAATAGATAATTAGTCCCTCAAAAATCTACCTTAAAAGTGTACACTCTTTCGCACAATTAGTAATTATTATAAAAACGAATAATCAGTATATTAAAATTAAAAAAAACAAACAAAACATTAATAATTGAGTATACATAATTATAAATAACGAATGGAAAGAAAGATAATAATACAATGTCAAAATTAAATAAATATCAATGTTAAATAACTTACAATTTATCATTAAGGAATTCGTCAATAGTGTAATAACATTTTTCCAATAAAAGATGTCTTAATTTGTTTTGTAAATTGAATAATATTTAAGTCCTTCATTCCATTTGGTATTTTATTAAATATTTTTAGGGCCATGCAAAGTATGCTTTTGTGCATCAAGGCGGTCTTTGATGGTCGAACGCATAACTATGTCTATATTCTTGTATAATCATTTTATAGCGATGTTCATATGCTTTTCTGAATAGATTAATATTTTTTTTACCAAATAAAACCGTCTCAAATATGTACAAGCAAGGTAAAGTCATTATTTTTAACAATACAAAATATGGTTTGCAGCTATCAGTTATTTTTATACCGGTAATAGCTCTAATTCATCTTTTTTGCGATTTGAACACCATGTCCTTATTGCAGGAGTTACCCCAAAACATGACTCCGTAGCGTAGTACAGAATCGATATATCCATAGTACGCAGTGACTGCCGCTGCTTGATTGACTACTTTCTTTAGTTTATATAAAGCAAAAGCAAACTTAATAGTTTTTTTTATTAATATTGAAGTATGTTGTTTCCAATTAAGTTGATTGTCGATTGTTAAGCCTAAAAATTTTGTATTTGCAACTTCTTCAATTATTTCATTATTAAAGCTTACATTTAGTTCCGAATTAGCTACTCTTTGACGAAAATTCATAATTTTTGTTTTCTTTAAATTTATAATTAAGTTGTTATGTTCTAATCAGTTAACGGCTTGTTGTAATGCATTGTTTATATCAGCTTCAAAGTCTTTATTGCGTTTGTCAAGTTTAACAATGATAGTACTGTCGTCAGCAAACAATGTCATAGGATAGGGTATATTCTGGGGAAAGTCATTTATGTATATAAGAAACAATAAAGGCCCTAGCACACTGCCTTGGGGCACTCCATAAGATATTTTTCGTTCTTTAGATATGTATTTTATAACGGTTTTATTTAATTTACAAATTCGACTTATTTCTGTACGTTGTGTTCTATTTTTCAAGTAAGAATTAATGGGGGTTTTGGGGTTTTCCGTTACGAATTTCTTAGTAGCAGCCCGGAGTCTGGAAGTTGTTGGTGTGGCATCGCCGTGCCGCGGAAAGCACGTAAAGCCGTTGGTCCTGCGCCTGATCTCTCCCCGGTCGTGTTGAGTTGCCGTCCCATTGGACTATGAGAGTAAAGGAACTGAGAGTGCACCTGTGTCTGCGCACACAGTTGAGTCTGCGCACACAGTTGTGTCTGCGCAAACACTGATGCACTTGTGTCTGCGCACACACTTGTGCAACAGTGTCTGCGCAAACACTGGTGCACCTGTGGCTATGCACACATTGGTGCACTATATCTCCTGCTTACTAGGTTAGTCTCCGTTGACATTGGCCAACATGACCGAAATTCGGTCGGAAGGTTATTGTTATTACCTAGCAAGCATAACAGACATGCTGCTTTTAGCATCGGTGATTAGCGATTTAGTCACTTTCCGAAGCTTGATATACAGCTACGCTACTGACAGAAGATCGTAAGATTGAAATCACGCAATTTTGATACCACGCTCAGAGTGAGTCACCTAACCGCTGTAATGGCGATTTTGCGAAGAAGAAGAACGAAGAGTCCGAAACACGATGCAGCATAATCACCGAAAACACCGGGGATTAATTAGGATTACAAGCGTGATGTTATGTTATTGTGTAAAATCACCAATGGCTAATTTCAAAAGCAGGTATCATGCCTGCTAAGGCCTTGAGGATTAGCAAGTGTGTAGAAGTGACAACGTGTGAAGGATAACCTATAATATAATTATAGTTGTAGTATTCAGTAGTAATAATATATTATATAACTATATAAGGATAAACATCGAAATGGATCAAATAAATACACGTTTGACTTGTAAAATTTTAACTGCAGCGTATGGCTATATACATAGGTACTTAGGTATCAGTTACTTTCCATACAAACAAGCATTTTGAGATTGTTGCGTTGGAATAAATCTTTAAGACGGCATAGAATTAAAACGACTAAGACTACATTGCACCGCCAATCACTAAACACGTTTAGCGCTAAACGAGTTTGAAACATCATTCCGTCTCTATCATCTTCAAACATTTTATAGAAACAGAGTTATATTTTAAACCCATTTAGCGCTAAACGAATTTACTGATTTGCGGTGTGCAAGTGGGCTTAAGACTTACGGACTAGACCTATCATTTTTGTGCTTTTTATGAATGATGAGTCTTCCGGCTGCCGCCAACTTTTCCCCCCGCTCACTTCTCATACTCTTGAGGGGTCTTGCCTAGTAAGTACCTAGGTAGTCTTATAATAATGTTGCTGGCGAGGTCACAATTTAGCCCGTATGCCTTTTTTGATTCATTATGGTTATATATAATTAGCGGATTTGATACTCAACCTTGTCAGACAGGTGATTTATTAAGTATTAACTAATATAAAGGCGTTTGAAGACGGTGCCTGATGTAGGTAACTTGAGAATAAACTATTGTGAGGGTACATGCGCGGGAAAAATCATTTTCACTATGTATAGATTGTCTACAAAATGTACCATATAAACGGAGCAGGTACCTGAATTTGTACGTGGGTTAAATTTAACGTATACAAACACTTTTCCTTACCTAAAAGATTGTACATTGTATGTATAGATGTAGGTATATCTACCCACTAATATACCTTTTCACTATTTCGTTTCGGAAGTATGCAGACTTCAAAAACTTCAAACGACAACTTTTCGAAATATCTCTATCAATAAACAGTTCACTATTGTTAACTTCAAAAGCAACATGCTTTAGTAGGTATAGTCAACCGCAAATCAGTGGTTACACTTGCACTACGAAAATCACCTTTATTGCTACGACATAAATGTCCTGTCAAAGTCAAATTGTAACCACTGATGTGTGGTTGGCCTTACACATTAACATCTCTCTGAAACGAATCCTCGTTTTGAAACGCCACTCACGTATGATTCTGTCGTATCATATACGCTATACGCGTGTAATGTGTATCATTCATGCGGCCATGCATAACCAGATTATGCAAAACGTATGTACAGTCACGAGTATAAATACTTTACACTTACACTTGTATATATTTTCTTGCAAATAAACATTTCTGATTACACAACATTCAAAAGCGATTTTTCCAAAAGCATTGATAGATATTTTATGGTGTTAATGAGTTTTCGAAACCATACTAATCAGAAATTGGTCTTTTCTCAAAGTTGTAATTTTGTATTCACGAGAAAAATACTTTTTAATTTTGCGTAACTGTAAGGTGTGTGCTCGTGACTGTACCTACGGTGACCTACAGCTATGTAATATAACAAGTGACAATAGGATTTTTGTTTTATTTTGTGGGTTACTCATGAAAGCGTTCTTTTGTTTGTTTTAACTACTATATTCTGATAGTGATATACTTCCTCTGATTATGGTTGTTGCTGGTATTGATAATACAGACCCAATGTTGTGTTAGGTTAGAGGTGAGTTCAAAATTGATAAATACTGGCGCGTACAAAAGATATTGTACAATCAGCCTCAAAAAGATGTAAAAATCGACAAGACTTCATTTGATTGTCTACAATTTCCGTTCCATATTACTGTATCAATGTGCCCATGTGTAATGTTTTATGGCTACACAATGATACAACATTATGGAACAAAGATTGGAGACAATTAAATGAATTCTTGTCGATGTATAGATATTTTTGAGGCTGACTGTATTTCTTGTCCCCGGTGTTGGTCTTCAGCCAATCGATGCGCTGCGGAACATATGTAGGCTTCTCTTTCAACCAAAAGGGAAGACCAAAAATGGGAATGAGAATCACCATGCTTGGCACATTAGTGACGGCAGTTTGTTGTTATTCGCAGACAGAAGAACACTGTGACACACATTCACACACATACACACACACACATATTCTCTTTTGTGACTATATAATTTATGTTTGAGTTGCGTGGAAATTTGTTGCTGCTATTTACTTTAAACTGTTTAAATTATATAAAATACTTCCGTTCAACATCCAAGGTTAGTTTTCCAACAATATGAAACAATGTTAAATTAATCATGTTTATTTTTCTGAATGTCTAGGTATTGTGTGAACAGATGTCTTCAAAAATTGCTTGTGACCCTTTTCCGGATGACAGCGATGCGGAAAAGTAGTTTGTTGCTTAAGTGCCTCCTTGTTTTTATTATCGACTTCATCATTCTCCTGACCTTATTCCAATATATTTGGGGTCGTCTCAACATGTTTTTTTCTTCCAAACTTCTCTGTTAGTCGTCATCTCGGTAGTGAACCCCTTCCTAGCCATATCATGTTCCCACACAGTCCATGCATCCTTTCTTTGGTCTTTCTCTACTCTTATACCACATTCATACTCAAAATTTTTCATCACGACGTTTTTCTTGTTCCTCCGCATCACATACCGTGGACACTCACGGTGAGACTGTTCCATAAGTTTAAAGTCGCTCAAAGAGCTATGGAGAGAGCTATGCTTGGAGTGTCTCTGAAGGATAACATCCGAAATGAGGTTATCCGCCAGAGAACCAAGGTAACCGACATAGCCCAAAGTCTAAGCAAGCTGAAGTGGCTATGGTCTGGTCACATCTCTCGCTGTACCGACAATGGTTGGGAAAAAGGGGTTCTAACGTGGAGACCGCGTTTAGGCAAACGCAGTGTGGGACGCCCGCCGGCCAGGTGGCGTGACGACTTGCGAAAAGCGGCTGGCAGAGACTGGATGAGGAGAACCAAAGATTGGGCTCAGTAGCGTTCACTAGGAGAGGCCTACATCGAGCAGTGGACGAATATAGGCTGATGATGATGATGATGATAACGTACCATGATAACCAATTTCCACACAACTTTTCAGTCACCGGTGCCACTTTCAGGCTTCCTCTTGTTTATTCATTTCTTATTCTATCCATTCTCGTAATATCACACATCCCTTGTTTTTGTTATGTTATATCTTTTTCTTTTGTTTTTGTATATCTAGGTAGGTGTTATACATGTATCTAGTTAGTTGAAATGTATTATGTCGTAGGATTTTGATTAAAAGCCGGAATATGACAAAATGGTGACTCGATTTAATTAAAATCCTGAGCGATTTAAGATGCAGACTAAACATTGATAGGTATATTCACCCTATGAATGTGAACTCTTAGAATAAATAAACGTCTCTTAATGACACGCTGTTGAATTTATGTACAGTCACAAGCATCAATATGTATACACTTGGCTAAATTCAAAAGCGATTTTGTCCTCAATTTTTTAATGAAATTTATGTTGTTACGAATATAGTATTTTCGAACCCATAGGTTTATGTAATATGTCGCATTTCAACGTTGCATTCGTTCTAGACTCAACGGTTTATAGGCTGTGCGTTGGCTGTTAGTTTAGATTGAATTTAAGATTATTATTAAGGTGAATACGCAGCTGTAGCCCGCCAAATTCAAATTTTCTTCGGTTTTTTGCAAATTGCAGCTCTGTTTTACGTCGTATGTTTAATAATAATTATATATTTACTGAATTATCATCAATTTCATATTAATCGTCAAACCACCTATGAAATGTTTTGAATATTTTTTATGAAAATTCTTTAAATTTGGCGGGCTAAAGTTGAGGATTCACCTTGTGAGCAAGCTTGTGCCCGATGGCTTTCCCATCAGCAAAAATTAAGAAATCGTCTTTTTAACCTCTTTTGGGGATGAATTTTCAAAAATCCTTTCTTACGCTCATCTACGTTATATAAAGAACTCTTGTGAAAAATATCATGCTTCTAAAGCCAGCGGTTGAAGCCATGCGTTGTCTACTGTGAGTGGATGAATTTAAGATTTACAATCAGTAGAAGATATTTACATCATATCTAATCATAGATTTTATTCTATTTACAGAGACAAAGAAAATAATTTACTAGAAGATTGCAGTGTGAAAAACTGTATTTTTTCAGGCAATGAGAGCCTGATAGATACAGCAGATGCTGTCCTCGTACATTTGCAGAGAGGCGTTGTACCTAAAGTAAAACATAGAAACCGGACACAAAGATGGATATTTTTAAACGACGAGTCCCCAAAAAATGCATTTTCTTTGGCAAAAAGTAAACCAAACATGGACACTCTGTATAATGTATTCAATTGGTCTATGACTTACCGGTAGGTTTACTTTTTGAAGTTCTTGGTGCTTTTTTACCGAATTATCATAGTACGCTGTTTGGCAAACACGTTCGGGGCGCTTATGGGGAGGCTCGGTCTAGGTATCAAGGTTGGCTGTTCTGTAATAAGCCAAAATCTGGTAGAATTTGGGAAGAGATGCGACGGAGTCAGAGAATCTTTAGGGGTAGACTTAAATGGTGCCGAAATCACCAGGATCAGATTAGGATAGACATATAAGCATCGCACCGAGGGTCTAAAATTTTTTCTGAGTTCTGGAAGTCGACCAATAAGTTGAGGGTTGGAGCAGGCCGCCCTGTGAGTGTGTGGGAATGTGATTCGCCGGAGGATATACCCCGCATGTTCAAAGATCGATTTCGAGGGGGTGATCGATGGGGAGACTAGTCGTGATTATGAACCGATCCGTTTCTCTGCCAAGCATGTAGCTGAGTTAATCGAAAAAATGGCTAAGGGGAAGTTTCCAGATCACGATAGTCCCAGTATCGAGCACCTCAGGTGTGCCGGGTTACATCTACCTAGACTGCTGGCGCTGTTTTTCACGCTTTGCATTAACCATTCATACCTTCCATTTGATATGCTGAAAACAATAGTGGTACCAATCGTGAAAAATAAAGCTGGGGATGTGTCGGACAAGGCGATTTACAGACCGATATCTCTGGCTACTGTAATTGCCAAGGTGTTGGACGGTCTGCTTGACAAGTAACTTGACAAATGGATAACTTTATATGACGCACAGTTTGGGTTTCAGCCTGGACTTTCCACTGAGAGTGCTATCCTCTGTCTAAAGCAGACGGTCCAATACTATAAGGCCTTCCTGCTTCCTTGATCTCTCAAAGGCAGTTGACCTTGTGTCATAAATGATGTCCTCTGGGGGAAGCTCAGACGAGCGGGTGTACTACCTAAGTTGACGGGTTTGTTCCAGTACTGGTACTCTAACCAGTTAAACCAAGTTCATTGGGGAGACATTCAGTCTGAAGCGTACAGGTTGGAGTGTGGGGTGAGACAGGGGGAGGGGGTTAACTTCACCTAAGCTCTTCAACATGTATGTAAATGACTTCATCATTGAACTCAGCAGCAGACAAGTTGGGCGCAAAATAGATGGTGCTAGCGTCAATAATTTAAGCTACGCTGATGACATGGTGCTGCTGGGTCCAACGGCTGGCTCAATCAGGGAGATGGTGACCGTCTGTGAAAGGTATGCGGCAACTCACGGCCTGTTATACAATGACATTAAAAGTGAATACCTGATCTTTGCCGCTCCCGGGAAACATCTAAATTACGAGCCCTCAATATCCGTCAAGGGACGCACACTTAAAGGGCCACATCATTTAAATACTTGGGACACTATGTCACTGAGGACCTCAAAGATCAGGTAGATATTGATCGTGAGCACAGGGCACTAGCAGCCAGATGCAACATGCTGGCTCACAGATTCGCTCGTTGTAGTAACGAGGTCAAAATAACTCTGTTTAAAGCTTATTGTCAAGCGTTCTACACGGGCAGTTTGTGGGTCAACTGTACGCGGAGGGCAATGTGGTGTGACCATTTTCGAGAACTGGGTCAGGCACATACCTGTAGTATGGTACTTCGGATTCCACAAGGTTGTACTTTGGCTTGCAATTCAGCTTGTGTCTGTGCAAGTAGTCACCGTTAGCAAGAACAACCCGAAACTATATGTCGGATTGATTCACTGGGACGGTGGCATGCCCGACAGATGTCAACCGTACCGTCCTTGACAATGTATTTCCGATCATTATTTGTCATGATAACTTCATCCAAATTCGCACAGACAAAACTTCGGTTTCCCCGAAGAGGTTGCCAAAACGCAGCCAGGATACAGACGCCAAAAAGTCTACATCGGGTCCATGGAGGGCCCGAAAAAAGGGTCCGTGAAGTTCTATGCCTTGCCATACTTCCTTACGATCATTAGTATTTAGTACTGCAGGTTTGCACCAGTTCTTTTTTGCCAAGGAGAGCGGGGTTAGGCCCTTATCCACTGCGACCACCTCTCTGTGCATCCCCACGTCAGTTTGAAGGAAATATTCCCTAAGACTGCAAATCTCGCGATTGTGGAGGGTTTTAGCATTTAATAAACCTCGACCCCCACACTTCCGCGGGAATTACAGTGTCATCACTGATGACCGTGGGTGATGCATCCGATATGCCGTCAGCAATGTCCGGACATTCCTATTTAGAGCATCAAGTTCCGTCTGAGTCCATTTGAGTATGCCGAAAGTATACATCAAAACTGGAATGACCCAACCGTTAAAGGCACGCACCTTGTTTCCGCCTGATAAAAGACTATTTAACACTTTATTCAGGCGGCCATGGAAGCGCTCCCTCAATTATTGTTTCATGTCAGCATTGATGCCTAATGCTTCCGACATACCCAAATACTTGTAGGTTTCGGTTGAGGAGAGGGATCTAAGGTGTATAGAATCCGTTAGTTGGGTTCCCACGGATTCCATAATCCCCCCTAGCTTTACATGCATGACTGCACATTTCTCCACACCAAATTCCATCCTGATGGCACTACTGAACGTTTCCGTTACTTTTAGTAGCTTCATCAGTTGCAATTTGTTGGGGGCAAAGAGTTTCAAGTCATCCATGTAGAGGAGGTGAGATATGACCTGACCACCTCTTTGTAACCGATAGCCTAGACCTGAATCCTCCAGCAGTGAGTTTAGAGGATTCAAGGTTAAGCAAAACCACAGCGGACTCAAACTATCGCCCTGGAATATTCCTCGCTCAATCCTGATCGGTTCATCGGTCCTCCGGATATGTTGACATCCTGGATAGAGAAGGATCGTTCTCCATTGCCCCATACACGACATCAAGAAGGTGCGTAGAGTTGCGTCTATTTTGTACAACTCCAGCACCCTAATGAGCCATGTATGTGGCACCGAGTCATAAGCCATCTATCCAACATGTCGGCAAATCCTTCCGGGATCTACCAACCTGTTGGCTTATGGCCATGTCTATAAGTAGCAGCTCCTTAGTACCGCGGGACCTTTTCTTACATCCATTCTGTGACACAGACATAATTGAGTTACTTTCAATATGTTGCGCAATTTTTGCTCTAAGAATGGATACGAGTATAAGAACTTTATAGACCGTCAGTAACCATGTAATTGGTCTATAGTTTTTAGGTTCCGCAGTACTACCCGATTTATGGAGCAGGTGGGTAACTCCTGTCGTAAAAAACTGTGGTAGCGACCTAGTCTCTAAAGATGACTGGAATTGCGAGGCTAAGCAGGCGTGTGACCTTTGTAGCCCTTTAATCCAGAAATTGTGCAGCCCGTCCTCCCTGGAGATTTCCAGTTAGGCAACGGACGGACTGCACGAGCCACATCTAGAGGACTAATGTTAATAAACTTCATGTCTGGTATTGAATCACACGCCTGCTCAACAACACGCATCCAATCACTTTTAGTGTGACTGATGGGCACCGACCAGATGTTTCGCCAAAAAGCAATCATGGCATCATTATCCGGCGGTAGCACGTCAGTCACACCTTCAGTGGGAATGGGCCGCTCCCAAGCTCTGTATACCCACCTTTCATCGCTCTGGAACATGCGGTTCTGAGTGTACCGATCCACTCTTCGTCTATACCGACGGATACGGTTTGCCCATGCATAAGCTTTTTGCTTCAGAAAGTCGATGCGCTCTGTGACACGAGATACATATTCTCGAGGAATAAAATTAGTTCCCGAGAACGTCACCTTCACAAAGCGCATCACTGAAGCAGATGAGCTTCCCGATGAGTACCCTGGCCTCATTAATACGACGCTCAATCCTGCATTGCCACGCTGGTGTGGCAGGTTTCAGCCCTGCAATTCGATCAGTATTTGGAAATTTAACATGAGCTATACGACATGCCGCGACAGCCGTGTAATACAAGATTGAGTGTGTATCGCAAAGGTGTACACTGTTTTCAATAAAATTTGGTAACAGCGCATCCAGGGCACACACCAGTGCTTTATTTTTTTATTCATGGGCAGATGTGGTATCCGTGGTCTAAGATCAGGTGATATGAACCGGTACTCACGGATCGCATCCTCCAGAATGCTCCTTAATTCCATATTGCACAGGTTATCTGCAGATATAGCCCTAGTTTCCTCCTCATCATGATGCTGGTTTGTCCGCAGTGGAACCTCGGCAGCCGCATGCACGAAATTCTGGGAAGGGGAAGGGATACTAACAGAGTTACTCTGCATTGCCAATCGCAGCCGATCAAGTGTAGCGTCATCCAACCTATGATTGTGTCGAATGACGCGCACCTGATCCGACAATCGTTGGGCCGAGACGTTTACGGCTGGTTCAAGCACCTGTAAAAAGAGAGAACATCCGACCTCGGTACGCTGTAAGGTTAATTCCTCCCTCTGTAGCCCCATAATATGCGCGCATCACATTTTCATTTATGGACTGGGTCCATCGCATGCGCGACACATTTCCACCAGCAGCGGGGACCCTGTTCTAGGCCTGTTGGCCTTGAGATCCTAAGTCCGCTGGTGGCCGTCCTCTTCCTCGTTGTCGTGGTGGTGTAGGTGACGACGGTGGGGAGAAAAACTCTCGTTCGAGCTTGACGCAACTGCAACGACCGGTGACACGGCGCTCGTGGTTGAGGCGCGTCCCGGCGACTGCGAGACGGAGCTGAGCGACAAGTGCGGAGATGGTGGGTGTGTCAACTGTCGTATTCTGGCTCTGGTCTGCATAATTTACTTACAAGTCACATTGTCTATTTTTTTGTTTACGTAGAGTCCGTTTTTTAATTTTATTTTTCATTTGGTATTATTTTTTGGGTTTTTAACTGTTAGTGTTTAATCTGGACTATGGAATTTTATAATTTTATGTAAAAAATGTTGAACAAAATTTTTTCGTGACATTTGACAGACGCCATTATTATTATTATTATAATAATGATTTGTTATTAATATTATAATAGTTGCACGTTATTGTAACTAAAGCCGATAATTGGTCGACGTTCTACCAAATTTGGAATGTCTTGCGAACTCCTGAGCCGATCGCACAAAGCCAAACAGGTAGTGCGTGCCTGTGCGCATCTTATACATATTTTTCCCACTAAAACATTGTGTTTGATTTTTCAGGAGCGATGCCGATGTGCCTGTCCCATACGGTCGAGCGATTGGACTAGAAGAGCCTTTAAATCCAGAGTATAAGTCCTTACAAGATATTGCTGAAATGGTTCCAAACTGGAAAAGGAAAAGACGGGGAAAAATAGCCGCGGTACTAATGTCAAATTGTGGTGTCAAAGCCAGAAACGACTTTTTGGAAAAGTTAAGAAAACATGTTGACGTTGATGTTTATGGAGGTTGTTCAGATAATGAAAAATTAAAAAAGAGGTAACATATAGTCGGTAACCGTAGTACGATGCTTGCTTACCTAATTACATTTTATTCCGTATGAAATAAGGTACCTATTAACCGAAATGAGTGTTACGCATGTTTTTAATCAATGTTTGTATAATTCAGTACCTATTTACAAGAATATAGATATAATTAAACTTTTATCAGTTAATCCAGACAGTGCGTGTGCAAAGGCCTACAGGCCGCGTCTGACTTGCGTGCGTATCGCGTCTGTATCGCTACAAACGCGCGTCGACGGCGCGTTTAAAAAACGTGGTGTGCATAGGCCCTTAAGAAGCTACTATTTTTGAATAACCGTCTGGGACTGCGAACTATAAAATGTCTTCAAAGCACAATTATATTTTATTTCAGTTGCCCTGGACATTTTAAAGCGGATTGCGAGCCAATAGCAGAGTATTTATTTTATTTAGTATTAGAAAATACTAGTTGTTTTCAATACTTGACCGAGAAGGTTTTCTACCATGCTTTCACGAAAGGAGCTGTACCAGTTATTTTCGGTCCTACAATTGAAGACATCGAGAGTCTACTGCCACCTAATTCCTATCTACATGCTGACGCGGACACAAATATAGAATCACTCGCAAGGGATATTAACACATTAGCGCAAAGTTCTGAACTACTTCTTGGCATGCATATGTGGAGGAATCATTTCAAAATAGTCAATGAGCACGGATACTTTGGAACAAAATCTTATCATTTGTGTCGTGTTTGTGAAGCACTGAATTATAATGACGAGAGAGAGAAGATATACGACAAACAACTCCTTGATTTTTTCCTAGATCCAGCAAGAACCTGTTACATATGAGTATAATTTAATGAAAGTGTGTATATTTTAAATAATGTATGGTTGTTCATTTTTTAAATTAAGTTTGTAAATAAACAAAGAAAAATTCAAACTCAAGACAAACGAATATTTCTTTGACCTAACATTCGTCTGAGTTCGCAAATCATTTCGGAGAGTTTTGAAAGTTCCCTCCTGGGATCTTCCAGGAGAAATATAAATCTACTGTTTATTGAGTAATAAATTTCATCGCATTGTTATTCAGGGTGAGACTGGTCCCTTTGAATTATGATACAAGTTTGTTTTTATAACTTGTATTGTTGAAGGTGCTAAAAAAGGATCCCGTTAATCGTTCTGAAGACTTAAACTGACTTTTCTTATTATCATGCAGTTTTGAAAATCTCAAAAAAAGGACGCAATTTCATCGCGACCATTAATTGTCATAATTATGGCGCTGCAACTAGTTAGTAGGTACCTCATCTGGAGTAGGTTGGTCGAGCAACCAGGTGAACACCAGCACCCTAATTGTGTAACACACTTACAATCACAATCTGAACCATTTTGAATGATATTGCTAATTCACTGCTTCATATGTTCGAAAAATTTGTCTGCTCGACAACGTAAATGACACAATGAATGTTGTTAAACTGTCAAAATGAAAGCCATTGTTACTATTAGTGTGTTACGCAATTACCCCGCAGATGAGGTTTTATATTTACCTTTGAGCTGCTTACAATTGTTGGCATCGCGACTTGTTTGCTCTGTCATGGCTTCGTCGTCTGAAAGTATAAAAAGACTGCATAGAAACAACAGTAGGTCATCATAATTATAGCCGAAAGGCGTCCACTATTGGACATAGGTATCCCCCAAGCATCGCCACAGTCACAACAGGTCATTAAGGCTAATGCTCTATTCATCTATTAATTAAGCAACAATGCTGTGCCAACAAATATCACAGTCGAGCAACAGTAACAAAGTAGTTTAGCTAATCCTTAAAGGAAACGACATCCATGTTAAGCCTTTCAGAAAACTTCTCTTAGCATTAAGGCTTCCGCAGATAGGCACGATGCGATTCTAGTAGAACAATTTCTATGATTTCTTCATGGAAATTGTTCTACCAGAATCGCGTCGCACCGTCGCGTCGCGCCTGTCTGCGAGAGTCTTAAAGCAGCTGAGGAACAATATTAATTGTTTTAAGAAAAACATGACTGTTCTTAAAGGCTTAGACAGAGCTTAATGTTAGAGCTCGGCTTAAATAAATATTTTAATGCAAGGCTCAGTTTGTCGGGACTATCTTAGATAATTTAATTGGCGGACATTTTTACTTGGTTTTAAAAAAAGGTCTTTAATTTATATTTTTGTATCTGTGTGCAAAACATCTGGAGTAGTATCATTACTATCCAAGCTGTTTTAGTTGTGTTCTTTAACTTCTTCTTTTTTTTCTTTCTTGTTTTTTTTTCTTTTGTTCTTTTAGCAGGTGTAGGAGATCCCTGGGCGTCAGGAGTGGATTGCCGACTCTCGGCCACCGTAGGCGCGGGCCACCGTAGGCGGACGGCGAGCAATGGGCAGCTCGCCGTCCGGTAAGGACCAGGCCCGGGTCGACGGCGCGTCGTGTTCCACGTGCGCCTCAAAGAGATGTCAGCACCATTGACGGGGTCCGATAGGACCGATGTCTGCCGGGGTCGCGGATTGTTCGAAAGAGGTTCTGTGGCCCTGGCGCACAGGCAACTGAAGGAACACGGGTGGCATTTAGTCAGTAAGAGTCTGACACTCCCTTCCGCTCCGCCCAGAGCGGGAGAGGTCATTTGATGATTAACCACCAAAAAAAAAAAAAAGTTGTGTTCTTAAACAACGTAAAAAATAGCTACTATAAAGTTTGTTCTGTATTGTGAGGCTGTTACATAGGTAGGTCAGTGTAAACTTAAAAAAAAGAAAAGCAAACAAACATTATTTCTCAACTTTTATTTACAAAAGGAATGAGTTTGATAATGCATTTAACTAAGTACCTACAATGATAAAATTCTAGAATATCCCGGGATTTAACTGGACCTTAGATAAAAAATAAACATTTAAGCTTTGATCAAAATGAGGCGAGTCCCGCGTGGGATGCGGGACGAATTTCACCCCCGCTGATTGTGTCAACTAACTTGTATGGAGGTGTTAAGAATAGCTTTCATTTTGACAGTTCAACAACATTCATTGCGTTATTTACATTATTGAGCAGACAAATTTTTCGAACATATTTAGCAATGGATTACCAATAGGCTTCAAAATGATTCAGATTGTGGTAGATAATGTGTTACGCTATTATGGCGCTGGCGTGAATAGCCGCATGACTTTCTAATCACTATAACAATCGACAAGCACGGTCGCGACCTGCATGGGATTGGCTTTAGTTTAAACAGTCCTATATTCATTAAAATAAAGCAATCCGCCGAATAACGTGAAAAACATTTTCGCAATTTAATTATCCTTTTATCCCCTGGGTTATTTTAATAATGGTGGACTTGGCCGTCGTATCACATTAAAGTTAAAACATAAAAAGGGACTGTCTGGAAAACGGCTAGGTCAATGCATGCCATTAAATGATATTACCGGGATTTACATTCAGATTTAATTTCTATAGCCGGCTCCCGCAATATGCTAATATAATGTTGTTTAAATATATCATTTTTACGGTAAATTTATGCAAATGTTTGTTGCGATGGCTCGTGTAATTAGGTGTATGGGTTGACCACAATTTTCAGTTTGCTTAATTCTCACTTAACCGTGGTGCATCCGTTTTTCCCCGTGTTAAACGATTCCTAGGACTAGCATATGTAAGACCTTTATCTAACTTTTATTTTACTTAATTTTGATTCTGCTATTTGTTTTTATGTTTTATCTTTATAGCATAATAATTAATTTGTTTACTGCTACGATCGATATTTTTATTCTGGTCCAACATCGAGCTCTATTTTAACTACATACACGATTAGCTATTTGATTAAATGTCAGTGTAAACAGACGTATTACAACAGAACTACAATGATTTACATCTACTTATTAACACTTGTGTGGATTTTGCATTTCCGCCTTTCCAAACACGAGTACAGTGGATCAATTTAAATATTGATCCATGTTTTGATAAAACTGTGTTGAAATACCCACATAAAATTAAATTTCCATTTCCAGTAAATGATTAAAAATCAACATAGAAAGATACTATCTGATTTATTGTTTGTTGTGAATGATAACATCGAAACATTAAATTTTAATAATATCAGTCAATGTGCCTAGCCTTTTCGCAACTATGTTGGTCGGCTTCCAGTCTAACCGGATGCAGCTGAATAACAGTATTTTACATGGAGCGACTACCTATCTGACCTTTCGATCAATTTTAATAATATGACATTAAGAGGCTGACAACAGCTAAACCGCGGTCACTGTCGGACTGCGTAGAAAAGAAAGAGAAGCGCGATGACACAACACTGGTAATTTATTTCAAAATATGTAGCAATTATCGATTTACAAAAAAACTACTGAATGGACTAAAAAATTAAAACACTATTACGTTAATATGTTGCTTGTAGAATAATCTGACAAAAAATCAGAATGATTGCATGTATATTGGTATGGTTTTTAATCGTTAAAAGAAATTTTTGGAGGCATTTTCGTGATTTTTTTCTATCGTATCAAATTAGTTGTATTAAGTTTTCAACACACTATCTAACTAGCATATATCCTGAAGAAGATCATATATTTTTCTGATTTTGTTTACTGCAGTGGATCATATACTTTTAGGCATTATAAAATTTGCATTTAGGTCCTGTAGTCCCCTTAACAAAATCACGAGAACGAATCACGGTATACTAGAAATGTTCTATACCACTACTTCAAACACTGCATTAAAGTTTCTGCCGCGCTACCATACCCACTTGAAAACATGGCTGCTAACTTTGTTCGATTAGTTAATTTCGCGAATTTCGTCTATACCCAGTTAGTGCACACGCTTAATACGACGAAACTTTACTTGATCAAGATTTTCAAAGTTGGAAATAAATCTTTCTTAATTTCAATGTATTACGTGAGAAGCGATACATTTTGTTTTATAAAGACACCTTTCATTACATAAGAAACAGCGTGATTAAAAAAAAAACTGTTTTTTTGAAAATAGTTACTTTATTTCATCAAAATTTCCAAGTCAAAAATATTTTTTTCTTAATTTCAATGTTCGTATTACGTGAGTGGCGATTGATTTTGTTTTATAAGACATGATTACCTATGAATCCTCTATTTTTTAAAAGCTTTGTTAAGGACAAAGACAAAACATGGCTTGCGCGGGTCCAGCACGCCGATCACCTCAAAAAGAATTGGGATTCTCATTTTAGTCTAGATAATGTCCACCCAAAGCTCGACGAAGGATGTCGTGGATCCTGTGATAGCCCCTATATGATACGGGCTAAACCTGTCACCATAAATCCCAATAACAATGCCTGCTAATCAAACTCAGACCCTCATGATACATGACCAAACTTGTAATTACTTACTTCAGGATCAGAGACGGCTTATGCTACAGAATCAAATGTAAGTTACGAGCAGTAGTATGAAAAAATATTAATTCATGATCCACTATAAGGATTCTTTCTATAATTCCGTGTCCTAACTATTGTGTGCTCTGACTATACCGTTTGGAGGTCATGACTACTCTAATAAAGATAGCAACGACATGATTTTACTGCTTACAGCCGGGTAAGATGGTCATGAAATGTATTTTCATTCAAATGGTCCTCGTCATTGCACCATAAACGCTTGGATCCCCTTTATTGAACTCGGGGCCGATCCTGTTACCACCACTTAAGGCGTAATGGATTTTCTTTCACACCAACTTGCTTTAGGCCTATTTATTTCGAATCTCAGCTCCTCAATCCGAACGTAAGCGATCAATTTCTGCCTAAATGGGCATTAAAGCACCATTCGTGCAAACTTCCCAAGTTACGAGCCATGCGTATTCGTTGAAGCGATTTACAAAATTGCTCTTAAATCCAAGTTCCAAGTTCTTGCGGGATACCTGGTCCAACTTCACTTGTTATGCCCAAGAATAATGCTCAATATTTGGAGAAGTTCCTAACTTTTGAACGATCGCGAAAAACTTGTTTGTTGTTCCAATGGCTAACGGCTCATTTTTCAGTCTACAAGTTCGGGATCTCTTTTGTTCGCTTTATTATAAACGGGCAGTAAAAAAACTTATTACGAAAGCCAATACAATCTTTTTATGCCCATATAATATTATTGTCAAACAGTAAACACAAAATGGAGATCGGTTTCCTGGTATAAATTCAATACTTTATTGCCATTTCTCGAACAGTGGCAATTTGTGTCTGCTAGTTTTTCTATACATACTCACAATAAAAAGTGGTTGTAACTTGGTTATAGTTTCCGAAACAGAGGCACCACATGCCAGTGTAAGATGATATACGAGTGTCATTGGGATTTATATTCTGAAAGAAGAAAGGTAAGGTTCAATTTTTACTGGACGCATGCAAGACTGAATTACAGGACTTACACTTATAGCGCTGAGGGTAAATGATTAGGTGCGTACTTGTAGCGTGCGTGTTGTACTCTCAAAATTCTTCTCTTATCTTGAGGCCTTATTTGTCTAACAATAAAGAAGATTAGGTTTTCGTATAACTTTCCCTTCGTGAAACATTACCAAATAAAGAATTATAGGGTTTCTTTTGATGAAAGTAGGATAAAAGCGTATTTGGACGTGATCCTTGGAATTAGAATGATCCCCGTCTATCCAGTAGGTTTCTTTCATGTGTGATACTGTTAAATATATAACATTTTAAAAGAAATCCTATGTGGAATTTGGTTGAGCTGAAAATTAAAATAGAAGCTTTTGCAAGTTTGAAACTTAAATGTATTTTTGACATGATACGAAAATATTTTATACCAAAAACACATTATTGCGTGCACTAAAACTAAAAAAAAAGCCTTTTCAGGAGACGACACTTAATAAATCAGTCACGGCGGCAACAGATGGCGCCACCAGCTATCTTCTACAGTTTATTCCTGTTTCTCGATAGGCGATCAACCTTCGCCATGATAATATATAGCTGACCCGATCCTCTTGCCTTTTTCTGCTTTTTAATCCCGTGATTTATATTACGAACGGAGAACGATTTTTGAATACAATGAATTTTATTCTTGACGATAAATTTCTTGTCCAGTGATCGAGCTACGGTAGTTTTTGGTATTGCCTTGTAAATGAAATGTATATGTTTGAAAAAAGGTTGAACGATAAAATGAGACTGTTTTAAAAACGTAGACAAAACAGTGGTACGAGGTATTTGATTGATATGGTTATGGAATTTCCAAAATGTTATTGTAGGTAACTTATAATAACGGTCTAGAAGACAAACTAATAACAAATCAAATCAAAATATTTTATTTCACATAAACCTACATGGGCAGTTATGAAACGTCGGAAGCTAGGTGCACGGTTCCAATTGGTCGTTTCCTATGAAGAAGAACCGGCTAGAAACTCCACGGTTACTCTTATAAAAATAAGTGGATTTTACAATGTTTTCAAATTACAGTGTTAATAGGTATGGGAGGACAGTGTAGGCCTGTCAACAAGTAACTGGTACTCAAGAAAATAGAAAAAGGTCTACAAATATACAGTCTACAAGTTAGACCTACAACGTTCTCACATTCACAAAATGTAGAAGAAAAACATAAATAAAATAATTAAAATAAAAGCCTATTTAAATCAAATGACATGTCAACTGTAACAAATCTGAATTAAAAGCCTGTCAACAAAAGCCATTAGTAAAGAGTTGACATAAGAATGGGGGGTATCGTTTTTGTGTTCACCAGTTGGCGCCACTAGCGAGTAAGGTTCTGTCAATACTTTTATTTGACGTTTTGGATATGTTTAGGTACCCATAAATCCATATTATGTTTATTTTATTACATTTTAAAAGTTCAAATGAATATTTAGATTATAATGTTCCTAAAATTGGCAAGCATGAAGCAGACAAATATTATTCGTCTTTCAAGTGCTACCAAATTAGATCCTAACTTTTCACTTACAATCTTAAGCCATAATTAATCAGGAATGGCACAACCATTACAACAATGATCAATCACTAGTTAAAATCCGTGATAAAAAATTCCGCAAACAGTGAACGTTCATTTGACATCTAGATTCCTTACTCTACACTTGCGCCTCTAGCAGCGAACTCAAGCGCGATAGCCGTCATTGGAGCCATAATAATGTCAAAGAAGAATGTAAAAAAGCAACTTTTTTTTTTTGGATGAATTTCTTTGTTTGGGTGCAGTTACTTTAGACATTTCGGTTTAATGAACTTTATTCTCATTAAGACAATCGTTACTTACATGAGAACATTAAATCTTAATAACTAATTATATTGTATCAGTGCGGGTAGAAGAGAAACAAAAAGCAAAAAAAAAAAACGTATGATCATTGTCAACAAAATTGGAAGCGAGTTCTGTGACCGAAGACCACGTGGTCTGTATTAAATGAAACCACGTACCTTGTCAACATAAAAGTATATTAATTTAAAATAAATTAAAAAGGGTGTAGGTAAGTTTATGGTCACAAGTTTTCTTTAATTTCCCGTGGGAGTAGCGCAGTACTCTCCTGGCGCAGCATGGTGTGATGAAACTCGCAGCGATGTGGCACGCTGCAGACGCCAGGAAAGGTGACGGTCGGCAGATGGTCTTGCCAGACCCTTGGTGCGAGCTCGACGCGGCCACGCGGGTAAAATAGGTACCCACCGCGGAGCTCGTCCTTGCGCAGGGTTGCCGGAAGGTGGTGGCCTGGAACTTAGCGCCCGGATGCCCCCGATATATCTGGATGAACTTCGGCAGGTGGGAAGCCGGAACTTTGGACCCTGGAATTGACGTCCAGCGTGTCACAATATGGCCAATAAGTCATCTCCGCTGATTGTGACATCAAGGCATAAGCAAAGCGAGATGTACTATGCGCTAATAAAGGTGGTGTGTGATTGTCACAATCAGTACGGAGTTTACAAAAATGGAGGTGAGAAGGACGAGATGACTTGCACATTTTAAAGTATGGAACATTCCATAAAATGCACATAGCTAATGGCAAATATGTTGCATAACAAATATTTAAGCGGAAGGCATACTAATTTAAATCAAAAAACGCTGTGAGCGAAAAGGCACACGCCCTAAGATGACCTAGATAAGTAGGTACACAGAATATAAAACATAATCAGCTGTTCAACACTTACCCAATATGGGGTTACGAAAACACAGATTTTAATAAGGTTGACTAATAGGTGTCAATAAAACTGTTGCCTGCTTCAGGCTTTCTAAAATGGTAGAAACCACGTGGGTCACAAGTGATTCTGGATCAAGTGAACGTGCGTCTTCGCCCGGAGCAGGATTTCGAAAGTGCTGGTCACCGTGAGTGAAAAATGACACACGGCGGTGACGCGCGCGTAGATATAGGCCTTCTGAGTACGTTCGGATATGCCGACCGCGCGCGTCACTAGTATTCGCAGCTAATAATATTTTTTAGTAACATAAGACGTCCCTAATATTATTACGTCTGGGTTTTTATTTTATTTTTGGTTGGGAATTCATCAAATGACTTCTCCCGCTCTGGGCGGAGCGAAAGGGCGTGTCAGACTCTTTACTCGCTCTTTACCCGCTCCGCCTCGTCCTTCTCGAGCATTATTGCTTCGCAGAAAGAGGTGACGGCTTCCCATTCCCTCTTGCTCCGTACCATGGCCTGAATCAGGGCCGGACGCGAGAGATCGCCGCCGCCGATCGTCGCCACGAGGACACGGCGGTGCTCCGTCCAAGCCGGGCAGACCTCCACCGTATGCCCCACCATGTCTTCCGGTCGATCCACACAATGGTAACACCCGGGCGTTTCCTCCCGCCGACAGTCGCACTCTCCATGCCGCCATAAGATCCCGCCAAAGTTCTGTCCGCTGTGCCGCGATAATGACAAAATCACAACAATAAAATGTCACGTCTGTGGTTTGACTTGACATTTTATTGTTGTTATTTTGTCATTTTAATGAAAGTAACGATACAACACTACACTGCATTTCTAAGATAAGATGATAGCACAAGTTAAAATATATTGCGGATTTAAACAAAATTAAACACAACACAATAATTAATATAGTGTTTCGTCGTTGTAAATAAAAGTGAATAATTTATTTTTAAATAATATATGTTGAGTGAAATTGTTTCTTTTACATCCTTTGGAAGTTTATTCTAGAGTTGTGCTCCCACATAGGTTAGGTTATTTTTACCGTGACGCAGGTGCTCTCGGGGCACGGTTGCTTCGGGAAGTACCTGTGTCGCATAAACAGGGAGCCGGACGCCCGGTGTCACCACTGCGTCGACTGCCGGGAGGACACGGCGTGGCATACGCTGGCAGAGTGTGCCGCTTGGGAGGAGCCGCGCCGTGCCCTCATCTCAGGAGTAGGCAGTGACCTCTCGCTGCCGGCCGTTGTGAATGCGATGGTCGGCGGCGAGGAGTCCTGGGACGCGGTGGTATCCTTCTGCGAAACAGTCATCTCGCAGAAGGAGGTTGCGGAAAGGGAGCGAGAGATCTCATCCTCTCACCCGGCCCGCAGCAGGCGCACCGGGCGTCGGCGGAGGGCGGACAATGCCCTCTTCCAGCCCCCCTAAAGGGGTCCAGGGGCGACGGACTCGGGGACGTCGGTTCCCCCCCATACATCAGGACCCGAGGTGGCGGCGCGTAGTGTTCCACGCGCGCCTCTCTTAGACGTCGCGGGGGGAGTCAAACACCTCACTCCCCCCGCTCGACCGGACGGGGCCCGCAGAGGCGGGCCGGCACCGGCCGGGGGTTGCGGAAGATTTGTACGTTCCCGCGACCCCCGGCGTAGGTGTGAGACGGAACACCGGGGTGGTTTTTAGTCAGTAAGAGTCTGACAGACCCCTCCGCCCCCCCAGGGCGGGGGACATCCATGAGGATTTTCCAATCCGGAACAAAAAAAAAAAAGGTTATTTTTACCGTACCAGTCGGGGGTTGCGGAAGAATTGTACGTTCCCGCGACCTCCGGCGTAAATGTGAGACGGAACACCGGGGTGGTTTTTAGTCAGTAAGAGTCTGACAGACCCTTCCGCCACACCAGGGCGGAGGACATCCATGAGGATTATCCAAAACGGAACAAAAAAAAAAGTTGTTAGTACCGTAGTTAGTTCTTACTCTAGACAATACCAGGTAACAAGCTCGACGAGATGAGTATTTGCATATTTCCCCTTCTGTTGTAAATGTAATGCGTGGGTGAATAAGTTTGTGAATGATTTTATAGATAAGTATGCATGTGTTATATATATGAAGTTGTTTGATAGTTGTTTGGTTGGTGTAGCTTCGTCTCTTTTTAATAGTTTTTGACGGTGTTAAAAAATCATAATTGTGTAGTATTTTGATTATTTTATTTTGTAGAATTTGGATTAGTTTTAGACTAGTTTTAGATAAGTTACCCCATATTTCGATAAGATATGATCAATGAGGCTTAACAAGGGAGTTGTATAATACTAGCCGAACTTTTTTTGGACTACATTTAACAATTTTATGCAGCGAGCCCACCAATGATGAAAGTTTGTTTTTAATGTGTTGAAAGTGTGCAGTCCATGTCAAATTGCTATCAAGAGTTAGTCCGAGGTATTTTTCTTGATCAGTCCTTTTCAGCACTTCTCTGTTTATGCTTAGATTAGGGTAGTTAGGGAGATTTTTAAAAAAACATCAAAAAATATAAGGTTAGACGAATATTTGACTGAAACAAAAACAAAAAGTCAACTAAGGGTGGTGGAGAGATAAGATGGCAGCTGCTCTGCTTAACAGGCGTTAATAATAATAAAAAATATTAAAAAGATAACATAATTACGTGTTATTATGTGTTACTTCTAGCGGCTTGAGCGTGGTTTTTGCTGCGCAACCCCAACAGGAAATACAATAAGTATAAGCAAAGTGCGAAATAGACATTGCGTATTATAATGGGATTGGCAATATACCGAAGAGAAATTATTATTTGGTTTGGTTATTTTTCTTTGGTCGTTTTTCTGCTTTGGTGCAGTCTTCGTCTTATTTTCCTTACACTCCCTTGCATTCTTTTCCTTAGTCAGGTAATTTATGCACAGGGATCTGTAACTAGTTATAGCCATTTTCCCACATTTTCTCTTTTGTTTTTCCTTAGTTCTTAATTCTTTGGAAAACGCCAAAATATTTGCCATTCAGGACTTTTCTCTTTATCCCTTGAAGTGGACGCGAAAAGTTCAAATGACTGTGAAGAAACTGAAACGATATAAAAAAGTATTAAATAAAATTGCCCCCGCGAAGAGGGGGCCAAATAGGATACCATCCCATTATGCCCCGTTCATTTTGCCCCTAACACTACAATTTTCAAGTTGGCCGGCCATTTTTAACCTCAGTAGAAATTATCAAAAATAAATTAGTATTTGAGTATGACCACTCCCACTCACTTATGGTATAAAAGTTTATGCAGGTCATCTACTTACCTCACTACACAAGACTATATTATACGAAAATAAATAAAAATATCTTCAAAAACTGTTTTTGTCAGCCACGACACTAAAACACCCACCAGACGTGTTCCGCTTGCTCTGACTGACGTGAGGCGACTGAACAACGAACGAATGACGCCGCCGTCGACACGCGACAACGCGGGATGCGCGCGTCGACGCGTGTGTGACAGGCACACAAGCTAGCTTCAGGTTGAGCCCCGAGCCTCATTTTGCCCCACCCTCCGAATTTCCGCAATAGGCAAATGTCTGGAACAACCAAAGGAATGGTAAATAAAGCTTTTTGTTAAGCGAATAATCAGCTTAGCGTGAAGGTGTTAGTAAGAACATAGGTACAGCCTGTGGTGGGTAAGTACATCTGAAGATTCCCACCTAAGTAAAGACGCTTCTTGCGGCGACCACAGAAAATGTTTGCAGACAGTGCTTTGTTTATGAATTACAGATTGAAAAATATTGCGTAGGTATTCTCACAAGCTTTTGGTATTATGGCAAGTTAAATTAATTGTAAGTGCTAAAGAATATTAGGCGCTATATACATAATTTGATTTTGTAATCGACAACAATGTCCGCTCGAAATTGTTTACTGATGCGGTACTATGAAGTTTAAGTTCTGTAAATAATTTCCGAGCATAGAATTGATTGAATCATTTGAATTTCGATATTTTTCTTCTGTTTTTTATTGTTTTAGTATTATGAACATTTTACTTCAAAGGAGTAGATTTATAGATATATTAATTTATGTGTAAAATATTTCTCGTCAAAAGGTTCTACTCCGTTCACATATTTATTATTACCGATTTTTCCGTCATAATATTTTTTTCAATAAAATATGTATATTAAATACTCTTTGTATATTATCGTCGATAATTATTAAGTAACATCACATATTTCAACGACAAAATTAAATTTAGACGAGACAAAAAGGATGACGTTAGTTAACGTTTTGTATGAATTCAAATTAGTCCCAGATTTTTAGCAATTATGCATATAAATAAAAAATCAGTCAAGTGCAAATCAGACTCACACACGAAGGGTTCCGTACCACTAGGCAAAAAACACAGAAAAAGACACGTTTCTTGTATAGAGACCACCTTTAATTTTAAACTTTATTTTATTTTTATTACATACACACATACATACATAAACGTACGTCTTCTTCCCACGGGGATAGGCAGAAACTACAGAATGCCAATTGCTACGATCCTTACATACTCCATGTTCCTCATTACTTGTTGTTATAGCGGCCATAGAAATACACACTTTGTGAACATTTCAACTGTCTACCTATTACGGTTCATTAGATACAGACCGCTGACAGACGACGGACGGACAGCGGTGGCTTAGTAATAAGGTGCCGTTGACACCCTATGGGTACGGAACCCTAAAAAGTATAATATAAAAATTAATGAAGTAAATGTAACGAAATTCTTAGGTTTGAATGTAGACTGTAATTTAAATTGAAAATCACATGTGGAATCGGTCTGCTTAAAGTTAAATAGTTATTCTTATATGCTATAATACATACTCACAAAAATTGTAAATTTATCTTCTGTCATGACAGCCTACCATGCATATGTGGTATCCACGCTGAGATATGGTGTAATTTTCTGGGGGATCTTGACGGAATGGGAGTCTGTTTTTAAAGCCCAAAAAAAGTGCATACGGGCAATGTGTAGACTTAAGACCACTGATAGCTGTGAACCATATTTCGAAACACTTAAGATTCTTACCTTACCTAGCTTCTTCATTTATGAGATGGCAGTCTTTGTTAAAAGTAATATGTATATGTATGAAAAATTCCGAAGTGCTACATATAGAAATAAAGTTCAGACTGTGCCCTGCAGAGCTTATTTAAGGGATTCCAGTGTATATTTATCCAAGATTTATAATAAATTGCCATGCTATATTACAGACAGGCGCGTAGCTACCGCCGTATCTGCCGTATCAATTATACGGGGTCCCCGACGTGCGTAAGCAAAAATTAATAAAAACTTCCCAATTTTTATTTTATTTCAGAAATGACAAAAGTCAAAAAAAACAATTTCTTTTTTTCCCGCGTAAAGCGTGCGTTCAAAAGTTGGCAACACCCTACATCGTTTATCGCGGGCTGCGGGATTTCCCCGTTTAAGTCATTTACTTCAACGGGGGAATCCCACAATAATCTATGTACATACGATGATAAACCACGGAGAGTAGTATTTATTGATGCGTTTTATTTAATTGTGCATTACATTGTAATACAATACAAACAATTGTTCTTCTGGTTTAGTAGTATTAGCAGCGATTTGTAAAAAACAATGAGTTAAAGGAAAAGAGATTATCCCAGCGGAGTTACGAAAAGAAAAAGTAAACAGAAAAGGGAGGTCATAAAAAAAGTGCCCAAAATTTCTTCATTTTTTCAGAAACCAGTTCCGTTGATTTCCAGTGATTGTCCAGTGATTTAGATTGCAAAGGTAAGTACTACCCAACCCATTTATCTATTTAAATAAATATTTCTTTTAATTTTATGTAAACATTTTTTGTCCTTCATAAGGGCCCCCAAACAAATTTTTATACGGGGCCCCGCCAAGGCACGCTACGCCACTGATTACAGACATTAACAACTTGCACATACTTAAGCGGAAGCTAAAGGAATGTCTAAGTGAAGGAGTATCTAAAAGGGAATCCTTATGGCCAATAATTTATTAATCAGTTATTCAATAATATATATGACATGTATAACTCACAATTATTATTTATCTAGGACTTTTATTTATTTATTCAATATTTAGTATGACATTTATTTAATTAGTAGATACTTCTTGACATTGAAAAATAAAATGGTTAAAATGATTTTCACATTTAATAATTTTGTAATATTTATTATTATTCAGCATGGTATTTTGATAGTAGATTGTTAATTTTTGTGTAAAATTTTGGATGCCCAAGTGACGGCAGAGCATGGAGAACATTATCAAAACATGTATGACATCTATACCCCTACCCATGTTGGCAAAAAATAAATGATTTGATTTGATAATATTTAATAGTTTAGTAGTGATCCATAGGTTAAAAAAGGGAATGTGTGTGCTATTGTGTGCGTGTTTAATCAGTGACACGCAGATATCGCGTTCAATTCCCAGGCAAGTGCCATGTTATTGCTTTTGGATCGGTGTCAAAACTTCCGGTATCTATTGGTAGACACTTGATTGCTTTTTGTTTGATTAGAACTCAAATGATTTCGTTGATGCGGACCTAGGCAACTACCTACTTATATATGCAGGGCGACTTGTAATTGGACGCATTCCTTCTTGGCCGTGATAGTTTTACCCAATTGCAACATTTAACGCCCATAAAGTCTAGGCAAAACTTCATGGGATTCGAGAAAACGCAATTTTAATATTTTTTTGAAAATTTCCCAGAATTCGATACTAAATATCATTTGTTTCTAAAGTTTTAAATTGGATGGCCTTCATTGCTATTCCTTGAGTACCCAATACTTTAACGAACCTTTCGGTCTAACTAAATTTTCTAAAACGTCAAACAGCAAGTTAAAGGAAGAAGTTTATTAACCATTTTCAAATATCATCTACGTATATGAACTTTGCCACCAGGGCCTGCAGTCTCGACATTAGATAGCAACAAAAATCTGTTGCTGTCGTATCGATGTCAAATTCCTTCAATAGATTTTTAATTTTATTTCCAAAGCATAAGGTTAAGCATTTAAGCATTTTACATGCTGGCAAAAGTCGAACTTGCATATTGTTGAAATATTTTAAAATTGTGTGATAATCGAATTAATTAACTGGTTTATGCCATCCCACTACTTCCTGACCTCACAGCAATTCATCACGCGCTAGGCACCCGGGTCGTCATGTCCGGGTCACGAGTCGTGGAGCGGCTTTTATACATAATTCAAGCGTCCGCCGTTCCAATGAAGCGATATATCTCTTCCATCGAATTCGGTCCAGATATTTTTCTCCTAGGGTAGCGTCATAAATATGCATATAGTCACACATATTGGTGGATAAATTATCTAGTTCTAATATTACGTTTGCGGTGAGATTTAGGTATTGTGCGCGGGTTCATTATTAATTACGTGACACGTTCGAGGAGAGCATTCGTCGCTGAGGAAGGGTGTAAGGACTGACCTGGAATATTGGTGTGAGCTGCTTAGCTGACTCCACGTGGCTTCATTAGTTGGTCTTTTCTTCGGCACGAGATCACTTCACTTCACTCACGAATAATGTTCACTCAAAGTTAATTGGGTGCAGTATTAGCAGTCCTACATTATAGCGGTGATAAAAGTTCCAGATTGTGTGCGTGCGCACGTAATCATGAATATGTTACTTCAGCGATGTCTTGGAAGTCAATCATTATAGGAGGGAAAGGGACGGATATAGGAAGCGACCGAAATGCTCTCATAATGATGTCTCAATCTTAAACATTTAATTAATAGATATAGATTTGAGTACGAGGTTTTTTTTACTATAAGAGTGAAACTATCTGGACACGCTTTAGCATGTCAAGCCAAGTTCAAAGAAAAAGGAACTGGCGATGCAGCAGCTGTGTGTTATATTACACGAACCATTCGGAGATACTTTTGACCCCTTTATAACTCAAAACCTATTTAACATAAACACATGAAATTTGGTTTATTTATTAAAACTTCTTAGATTAACTAGAATCCCATGTTTCATAAATTTAGCTCAAACGGTTAGGTATTGAGATTTAACGTCTATAAATCGTAATTTTTATTACTGACTGACATATAGATCAAAAACCTAACCCACTTCCAGATGTCCTAGAAAGTTAAAATTTGGCGTCCAGCTGGGTTATTGTGTATACAAAGGAAAAAATCTGAAAACAGTGAATTTTTACTATTTTCAATATTATCCAAGCAATCGATTTTTACTAACACCTAGCGCCTTTCAAAATTATAATAGCAACAAAAACTTTTTCTTTCGCAGGAGTATAGGTTCCATGATGAAAGGCCGCTTTAGGGCGAGTTATCGAAACTTTTGTAACATGAATACGAGGCTTTTGGCTATTTTGTTTGTCTCTAAATTAATGTCGTTCATTTGTTAGGTGCGTTTTGTTTGTGCAGAATAAACTATTTTTCTTTCTTTTCTTTTTTCGTTTTGTATACAAGAGGGCCTAGGCAAATGACATTCGCTTCGGAGCGATTCTATTTCTAGAATCCCTATCGCTTTCGCTAATGTTTTCGTCATACGAATCGAAAACTAGCGATAACGCTTGTCAAATAGTGCCACTTTGCTACACATCTCTATGGAAGTAATAGTTCGATGCTGTCCATTCGTTTCATAGAATCGAATAATATTAACATTGTCTAGCTAATTTCTTTTCGTTGACCTATGATCACGTGACATTTCGTTAGCTTGTGTCAACCCCAGAATTTTTTGGCTATTCAGTAGAAAAGCCAAAAAAAATATGGGGTAGGGATGACGCTTACTAGCATCGTATTATAAGCTTACGAGCGTCGTAATCGAATGGTACTTTGTCTAGACCCTTAGATTATTTATAGGTAAAAAACTAAGACAACCAATAATAACACAAACTGCAACTGGCAGCGCCTGTTCAGCGATCTAACATCTTTGCAAACAATTGTGTTACGAAAGAAATACATTCATACACAGCAAGTGATTTACAAGAGCCCAGATTCGATTCCAGCCGGTCGATTGTGTAAAAATGTCACCGTGAAAATTTAGGTGATGTGAGCTTAAAGTGAGCTGTCAATAGTGTCAATCCCTAGCATTAAGTAGAATGACAGCTCACTTCAAGCTCCTTCACCTAAATTACCTTCCCTTCATTTCAGAGTGAGATTTTTACAAAATATACCGGCTGTTGTCTATAAACACGCTAAAACGTTTAAAATAGACACTTTGAAAATGTACATAATCACAACCAAAAATTTAGGTATATGTAAGGAAGCATTCATCAGCATATTAATATGAACGCAAGCTAGTCGGAATGAAGATTGTTGGAAAACACTTAGTCTTCCGACACATACATAGGTAGGTACACCTTCCTTACTTACCCTATTTGCTTAACTTATTGTGCTTACCTTACCTTACACATGAAGAGGCGATGGTGGTGTGTAAGTAAGCAGATGCCGGGAGAAATACCTACGAGTATATTTACGTGTTTCGCAACATTTTGCTTAGAGTTATCTATAATTAATAATTATGCTGGTTGAATTCGTCCCGACGACTATCCGCGACTCATACGGTGCGGGATGCGCAGGGTGTGCGGGGCGGGGGACAGAAGTGCGGCGTGCGTGGGGCTACGGTGAGGGGGGGGGGGGGACGAGCTGGTACACATGTGAACCACAAGGGACTATGAAAACGTATTTTAACAGACTTGAGAGGTTAATTTGAACGATAAATAATAGTATAGTAATTATATCCCATCAAAAATATAAATGTGAAAATGGAAGCCAAGTTCAAGATTATGAATGTGCGTGGTTCTCGACTTCGCCGACAAAAGACTTAAGGCTCCTACAAACAGGCGCGTCACGCGACGCGAATCACGGGCGACACAAAGGCACCGCCACTAGCCAAGTCAAAATCTTGAGCTTCAATTTATTCGACGTTATCTGATTTGTGTAAATAATTCGACTGTTCAAATTTAAGAAGTTTTATTTAAATTGCTAACATTGGTGTAGCATAAAAAAAACATGAAATTGTGTTTTTTTATTTTTGAATGTTGTATGTTCTTATAAATAAATTTTAGAATTATCTACAGAACTTGGCATCCATTTAGAGCTCAATTCTTTTGTCGGCAACCATGCTTATTTTTAATATTGAACTTGGCTCCCATTTTCACATTTATGTTTTTGATGGGTTTTATTTTGCATTTTTTTTGGCGTCAACACTGTATATACTTTCATGTAGGAACGCTATTGCTTGACCATCGGACCATTAAAATAGTTTAAGCCCATTGTTTAAATTAACGCTTCCAACAAATGCTTCAAAACGGAAATCATTTGCCTGAATTATGACTTCTGGCGTAATTATGGATTACTAGTTTTTTCCCGTGGCTTCGCCCGCGTAGAGATTGGAAGTTATACCGGGGTAAAAGTATCCTGTGTCTTAAGCCAGGTTATGGTCTACTCATCTGCCAAATTTCATTCAAATCAGTTAGCCGTTTTGGCGTGAAAGTGTAACAAACAAACAAACTCACTTTTGCATTTATAATATTAGTAAGGATAGGATATTAGTAGGATGTACCGCAACACTGCAATTGCCTTTTGTTTTATTTAAGTATTACAATTATTTTTTATCATAACTGACGGTTCTGTCCCTTGACAGTTCAAAAGTACCTGTAATTGGTTTATTTGAAATAAATTGAGTTTGAGTTTGAGTTTTGTAGATATTGTGTGACAACTTTTCTTTTGACAGCCCACTGATACTGTACAGTCAGAAAAAAACTTTATTATGCAAATTGACACCCTACGTCAATTTGCCGTGCCATTGCATACAACAGACTGCCAAAGACTGACAGTTTGGAATATACGGACAATTTGAGTTGGTAGGTAGTCAATTTGTTTAAAGATTAATATGACTTGATTTCTCATTCCGATGTCGTAGCATATCAATTTTGCTAGAAAAACCTTTGTTATTATGAACGAAACATCACGTGAAAGCCAATTACATCCAATCATGGCTTTGTTATGAAAACTTAAGAACAATAACAGCCCCACCACAGTCAAATTATGCAAATAGTTTTAAGCCATTTTACGGTAACGGCCCAGCTTGTTTAGGTTTCATGGTAATTTGCTACTATAATCTGTGAGTGCTAAATCCTGTCGTGTGTGCGGTACGCGACTAGATAGCGTTGTTCCTACGCATCTGCAATGGAAATGTGCGCCATCAGAATTCCGTGCATACGACTCTGCCCTCTGACGGACTAACAAAATTTCTGGATAAAAAAGCCGACATTAATAAACGCTGTGTACGTGCTTTACGTTTTGGGTTTTTCGGTATGTACCTACTGGTTTAAAATGTTTTTATTTGCTGCTGTGATGATCGTGGATGTTTTTGGTTTAGAAAGATAATTTCTGGTTGCTACGCTGCAATGCAGTTCCGCTCACTTAGTTCTTAATCTGATTTATGCCTTAAAGACGTGACTCCGGTTATACTAAAACCGATGTTATTTTGTTATGATGTCTTGTTTATACCTTTTTAGTTGACGTTTTGGTCGATGTTTTAGTTTTTATGTTTTCCTTCTTTTTCTTTACGTAAAAAATTTAAAAATATATGTCGTGATACCACTTTACACTTTTATAAATAGGTAAATAACTCTCTGCCTAACCCTTCCGGGAATGCGAGCGTGATGTTATGTTTATGTTATAGGTACACGCTTCAGAAAACAACGTTTAAAAATAGAACAAAACCGTTTCCCCATTTTCTGTTTGGATCGGCTGAACAATAAACTTTAAAGCTATTTCCTTGAAAATCTGTTTCAGACTAACTTTTATATAATTAAAACTCCGGATTGGCGAACTCTACCGCTGCAAGAGCGAATAATTCATAAGGAGGTTAATTAAGTTCGTTCTTCCTCGGCGGTTCGTACGTACCCGGGTACGATATAAAATTGAATAACCTCTATTAATCTAATAGCACACATTGGCTTTCGATCTAATAGGGTTGCGGGAGGAACACCGCTAAAAGCGATAATAAACGAACGTGTTTTAAAGCCGTGTTCGGGAATGGCCATTATTTATCAGACCTAGATTATAATCTCGTCCATTGAAATTTGGCTGGAAACCGTTCGTTATGTTAATGTACCCGATGATGTTGATTATGATATGGTCAGTCAATAGGTACATACGATCCGATAGGTACTCTCAACATACGGAGCATCGACCTTCAAACAAAAGAGTGATGTCTTTCCTAAGCCAGATGATTTGGGATCAATAAAAAAGAAACCCAGAAGGTTTTTCAATACTTTTTCTAAGACCGTGACTTTAATAGAACTCGTGCGCCCCCTGAGGTATGTCCTTTTCATAAGAATCAGCAATAAATATAAAATAGAAACGTGGAAAACTAATATTGTTTCTAGAACAGCGTTTTCTTCATTGAAAACTGAACGGAGACAGTTTAATGAAAAATTTCTTGTCACGTTAGGCTAGTCGATGTTCCCTTTAGAGGCACCTTAATAAGATTCCGCCCGTTTTAAACTGCATTTTGCCGTTTCTGCAGACTGCGAATTTAATTTCAGAATAAAATTGTGAAGGACATCTTGGACCTTCTAACAACCAATTTTATTAATAAAATGTTAGTATTTTTCACGATTTCTGTTACGGAGTCACGCTTGTTTTTCTAATAAATTGCCAGAACTAAAGCCTAGTCACTACCTCCTGTTTATATTAATATTTTAGAATAACTCATCGAGATTCTATTGCCCATGATGGAAAGATAGCTTGCAAAGTTGCAAGTTAGCGCCAATTTGAGTCATTCGATTGTATTGAGAACATAGTTTTTAACTACTTGGATTTCTAAAGTTGAGCAATTGCTAATAATTTTGTACACACGGCTACATATCAAGCTATACATTTCCAGTCTATGCTGACCTCTCATTGTACGGAAATCATATACAGTGCGAGATCAGCTTATATTGGAATTGTATAGCTTGATATGTAGCCGTGTGTACATGTTCTTTATGTACACTCACCGGCACGGAAACTTGGCCACATGTGAATTTATCGATAACTCGTATTTATATTATACTAGCGGAGACCCGGCGTGTGCTACTACAATAAAATAATGCATTAGGCACATTCGGTCCATTCTTGAAGTTTTTTTTTTTACCTTTGTTTTAGAGTTTAAAATAATCTTCGCATTATTCGGTTAGGGGCAGATCGGTTGGATGGTTCCAAAGTCTATAACGGACAAAGGTAGAATAATTTTTCGTGTTTTACATATATTGATTGATTTTTGTCACTGAATTAAGGGTAGGTGCACTTCATAGGTGTTTCTTCTGTTTTAAGAACTTGGTAATTAGAAAATGACTACACCATTAAGCAGGTTTGCCTTAGAATTCTGAAAACCATTTTTTATTAATGAAAGGTTAGTGTTGAACAGTAGTGGCCCAGTGAGTAGTGTTGCCCAGTGGAAACCGCCGCGACTTACAAGTTGTAGGCCGTAGGCTCGAACCCTGACAGGTCCGTTACTTTGTGGAAATTATTTCATCACCACTGCTCTCAAAACGGTGAAGGAAAACAACGTGAAAGAAAGAAAGAAAATACGTTTATTTAGCACAGACTACAAAGCACACAACATAACATATACCTACAAGTAAAAAATAAAAATAAAACAAACAAATAAAAAGTGTAAAGTGCGTTGTAAGAAATTAGCAGGAAAGTGTGTGCCTCGCGGCTGCGCCAAATAGGTCCAGTTCAGCAAACATGTCAGACAACTAGTGCCTGACGCTGGTTTTGAACTGAACCTGAGGAAACCGGCATGTCCTAGAACAAAAAATTCGAAGACATGTGACATCTACCAACCTGGACTGGGCCCGCGTGGTGCATTACAGCCCACTCCCTCTCACAAAGAGGAACATTATAGGCTGATAATGATTTTGCTAGTGTTGTTATTGGAGTCACGCTTATTTTTTACCGTTGTATGAATATCCATTACTTGGTTTGCCTGCTGTTTATATTATTAATATTTTAGATTACGTTATCAAGATTCTATTGCCCATGATGGAAAGATGTAGACAGAATTTATATTTTGCTAGCTAGGCAACCGATTGGAATGGGTACATTGTACCTATTCTCTTTTAAACCATTTGGAGTCCCAAAGTTGAGTATTTGCTAATTTCCCTATCTATTGCGTGGTATAGTGTATATATATATATCCTCATACAGCAGTAACATTAATTTGTTTTAGACTTTATAATGAAATATACTTACTTTGACGCACCACGAATATTTAGCCTCGCTAGGCGTTTCACTTTAATTAAATTTTCACATTGAGGGCTACCGGATTATCTCAAATGTTTTGGACTGGCGCTGACGCCACGAATAATAAGAAGGTCTCGCTTATATATATTTTCTGAACAAACGCCCGAAACAGCTTAGCAACGCGCCCGCGTAGATGTCGGAAATTATCCTATGGGAACGTGCTACTGGTACAAAAAGTAGCCTATGTTAATCTTTATAGCATCAGCTATCTGCCAATTAAAGTCCCGTCTAAATCGGCCCAGCCGTTTCAGAGATAAGCCAGAACAAACAGACAGACAGATGAATATTTAAAAAATAGTTTTTTTTGTTATAAGTATAATAATTTCATATATATTTAGTTAAAAGCTGTTATTTTAACATTACAAACAGATACTTCAAATTATTTTATTTGCTTATGAATGAGTAAACTTTATGGTTTTCATTTTCTATCGATATACGAGTAGTCAGAAGTCCGGGAACAATCCCTAATGCCATGCAACCACGGGTAATTTAAAATTACCCATGGACCCGGTAATGGGTCGACCCATCGGGACCTTGGGTAACGAGTGGAAATGCTTTATTGAAAGTAAATATTTCACACTGTATTCTTTACAACAACAATCCAACCAATTCATTTTTTCGCCAAATATGCTCGTACCCGAGCAAGACTAGATAAACCACTAGGCTTTCTAAAATATATTCCTGAAGCAGATTTATTTTTTGATTCTCGAAGGACAATCGCTAAACGTGTATATTTATTTAAATATGAGGAAATGATGAAGAAATAGTTTTTGAGCTGTTTAGTCTAAGAAGTGTTAATTTTTTAAAATGTAAATTTGTAGAATTAGCATAGATTATAAGCGATTTGGTGTAAACTGTTAGCTAATATTTGATGAATAAATTAATTTATGTATTGAATATTGCGTAAACCATATTGTGAACATTAAAATATCGATAGAAGCATTATTACCAAAAGGACATGAGTCTGCATAGATCTATTCTTGGAGAACAGATCAAGTCACTGAAATCAGCCAAAGCAGAGATCGATGACATCAGCCCATGACATTCACCAGTACACTTTTGTCTACATGCTGCTGAGAGTTGTGCTATATGCGGCAGCAGCATGGGTCTGGAGAAGAGTGAGATGCTGTTCGATTTTTACGGCCAGCCGGGCGAAGCCTACACTACATCGGAGTCAACCAAAGTGCATAGTGCAACCGCAAAAGCAAAATATTGCTGACCGTCGGCAAAGTGAGAGTGAACCGATAGGTTTAAGTGCATATTTCTGGCAAAATATGCACACCCGCACTACGTATACATAGCGCGGATAAAAAGGAAAGAGCTACGTTGACTATAGTGCGAAAAGAAACGTGTGTTTACAGTTGAAGAGTGTAAAGAATTTTGTTTTTTAAGGACAACCATAATTTATACCTTTACCTTTTTTTACCATTTTGTAATACTTTTACCTTTACTAACCATTTTTTAATACTTTTACCTTTACTTACCATTTTATAAAAGTTTTACCGGTATTTTCCATTTTATAATACTTTTATTTTGTTCACAATTTTATATTACTTTACCTTTGTTTACCATTTGACTTGTATTATTATTTAACTAAGGTGAAATCTTGTTTATCTCATCTTGTGCTCGGGAATATGTTCGGTACAATATTTGCAACCGATCAGCTCAGCACTTTAGCATGCGTGTATTTCCATACATGTATGAATCACAACAATTACCAGTTAGTACGTGTTCGACTACCAATCGCGTTACTCAAACCTAACCAGATCAAACCATCTTAGTGCTAATGTATCTTAGATTTACCATTTCTTAATTATAATGAATTGTAAGTAGTATTCAATATAGCTTTTAAACCTTATTATTTCGTATCATTATATCAGTGATCATAAACCAACAACCAAACTATAACCAATCTAATAACCAATCTAACTAAATCAATAAAATATCAACCAACCCAGAAGTTAATGCTAAACCACGCAGTAACTAAAATCTACAAGTAGGGTACTTTTTGTTCCTGTAGCATGTTCCCGTGGGACATCAACGCGGGCGAAGCCGCGGACAGTTGTCAATCCAAACGTGACCAATATATACACGTTTCATTGGACTACTAACGTTTGATTTTACAGAGTTTTCCAGTACAAATACCGGGGCGGAATATATATTTTTTACCGCTAACTCTATGTCAAAAATATTATCAAATTCTGAATGTAAGTAGTTCCATCCCCCCCAATTACTTTAAGCGGGTGTCATTGTCGCCGGTCGGTATCTCATCTGATAGATGACCGCAGTTCCCAGTGTGACGCCCCTAATCTTCTCAATTCCCGATCCTAAAGGGTTCACCACAATCCAAACGGGAGCAATTTAGAATAATTTATTCCGTGCGAACTTCAATATTTTCATATTTTCGCCTATAAAGGTGGTCTGTGCCAATTTTATAGCACATAAATTCCGATGATAACCCCTTTGTTTGTGGGTACTTTGCCGGATTAACGAGTGCTATTGACAATTTGTATAACGAAGCTCTCAAGAAAATTGGCTGTAATTTATTATTAGATGTTGAAGATTGGTAGTGGGGTGGATTTTATCAATTTGCTTAATAGAATTTATTGTGTATTTATAAACATTCGGATAATATTAAAGGTTTTCTTGTTGTTTATTTTTTATTACATTAGTAAATTGAATCACAATATGATTACAAAGGTTTTCGTATTTCTTTGTTAGTGACAAAGTTAACAGCGTTCAAGAAAACTGTTCGTAGCTCTTTAACAAGTGCATTTTCAGCTTTTTCGTATAAAACGTGTAATTTTTCTTGACATTGCAAGACGACCTGTACTCTAATCCTATAAGACATAATATATCACCTCGAAAAACGTTCTAGAAACAATTATCATCCAGGTACTATTACGGGCATGGACCTCGTCTTAATTAAGCGTTAAAGTCAATCAGCAATCGTTCAAAGGCTCAAACTTACGTACAACTTTTTAGCTAATACATAGGTATTATCTACATACCTGTACATAATCTCATATGAATGAGCATTAAATCATAACGCTTACTCAATGCGATACTTATTTTTATTTGCACTGACTACGCTGTTTAGTCCAACCTGTCGGAAAGAAATAAAAAGCGGCCAAATGCGAGACGGACTCGCACACGAAGAGTTCCGTACCAACGTACAATATTTTAATCCATACTACAGTGGCCTTCAAAACTTAGTACCACACTTTTAAAATTGAAATAACTTTTAAAATATACAAGATATATTTTTTAAATAAAAAGGATTACAAAAATAATTTAATTTTTTATATATTTTTTTACAAACTTTATAACCAAAAACACTCCTATTCAAATTGCTGTCTCACTTTTGACTTTTTTGTTTCTGTTTTCACATTTATTTCTTGATCGATGAATTTTGATTCAAAAGCCAAGGTATCTACTACACGTAAACTTTATTTGTCGTGCCTCTTTCACCTGCAGAATGTGCAAGAATCGTGGCTTTTCTGGAACTAGGCATCAGTATGGGTCGTACTGCGAGAATGGTGGGTGTAACATTAAGAACAGTCCGGCAGGTGATGCGAAGGTACGAAGAAACTGGAAACCCTCTGACGAGACCTTGTAATGGCAGACCCAGGTGCACTAGTACCCGAGAAGACCGCTATATTGTCTACAATGTGTTGAGAAATCGCCACCGCAATGCAGTTGAAGTCCAGCAACAGCTTCTTCAGACCCGCAGAGACTACATTAGTGACAGTGCAGTGAGAAGAAGACTTGCTGAAGCAAACCTGAAGCCCCAAAGGTCAGCAAGTGGCCTAAACTCGAGCGAGAGAGGTCATCGAGTAGCAAGACTGCGCTACGCCTTAACACATATAGTGGAGTGAAAAAGAATGGGCAAGAGTTTTGTTCACTTATGCGTGTCGATTCTCACTATTCACTTCGAACGGTAGGCGAAGAGTATACAGGTGACCTGGTGAGCGATAAATTCAAGCCTGCTTCACAGAAAGAATCCAATACGGTGGAGGCTCTGTAAAAGTATGTACGCACAGAGCTAGTGGCCATAGCAAATGGCACCCTGACGAGGGAAAGATATCCTCTAGAGATCCTTAATGAGTACACGGGGCCATATTTAGTAAATATGGGTGATGGATCGGCACTGATGCACGATAACGCCCGGCCACACACTGCTCGGGTCGTACAAGAGAAAAATTCAGGAGTTTGGTCGTTTTTTCCGTCTAATAAAAATTACATAAAATGCAAGATTAAAATAGACTGAATTTTTTATTACGAGCTGGAACTAAGAAAGTCTTTCCAGAATTAATAAATCCTTCATTCCTTTTGTTTCAAAACCCGCCATCTTCCGAGCCCACACCTTGTATTATGAATGCGGGAACCAAGTTCAACTATCACGATTCCGAACCATTAAACGCTGCGAAATACTGCTCACAGTGTTGTATAGACGTGTAACGTGTAATATTATTCTCCAACACATATTAGGTGTTTAAACGCATTTATGCCAATTATTAACGCCACATTAACTTGAATACTACGAACAATAAGTTGGCGGTAAAAAATTTAATGCGTTACTTAACGCCTTAAATTTTTTTGTGGTGTCATCTTTCGCTTCATTTATTTTAAGACATTATCAAAGTGCTGTCAAGGTGTCAAGAGAGTACGTTTGTTAGCTACTTCAAGTTTAAAGCAAGGTTACTTACTTTGAAAGGCACATGCATCTATATACATATACAGCATTTCTAAGTCATGCTAATGACCCCTGCTCGAGTCAGCTGACGAACGGTAACTTGATCGTCGCATATGACTTTGATGGAGTATGTGTCACAGCAAAAATATAGGTATTGTGACGTTGAATGTAATTCTAGCCATCTGTTTTTGCACGCTGTTATTTCTGTTTTGCACCTTTGATTTATTGGACTTGTTTCGCGAAAGTTTTCGTCATTTCCCAAATTTAGGTTTGAAGACCTCACACATGAAGGATTCTCCGTGATACAAACATGCGTCAAGTTTATATATGGTTGGTACGAAATAAGCGTCTTTTCTTAGGTTCACAGCGACGTATTCCGATATTGGTGTTATGCTGGTCATACTGTAATTAGTATTATCCTGTATAATTCGGGCCCTATCAGAATACCAGCGCTGCGGTACTTATTTTTTTTAAATATCGCAGCATTATGCTGAGATAGGAGCCTTTTTGGCCTCGCACAGGTCTTAAATTTTTTACATGTTTATTGTTGTTTTTATTATTAATTTTGTTAGTTTTAAATGCTCCTTTTTTATTTATTTTTTATTTTTACTCTTTGTATTTCCTGTGCGTGTCCCATATAAAATATATCTTTTTCTTTCTTTCTAATTGAAAACTTTCTCATGCTATGAGCGGGAATGTAATTTCGAATATAATATATTTTTCGGTGACTCGAGTCTTTGTTCTCAGGAACTTGTATGTGTGCTGAAGGTTTGTCTCTATGTTTTCGACTGATAGGCCTAAATTTTGAGGCATTTAGCCGTAGATAATTTGTAGCTCTCGATTGAGCTGCGTTGGTGTCAGTAGATGCAGATTGATTTGGCCATAGTAGATTTTGTATAAATCGAACTATCTTGTATCTGTTTCAAGATTTGCATCATATTGATGGTCATTATAGAGACTAATGTAAGATCCTGTTGTATTGTCATCACATCTAGTTCTTGTTGCAGCTTACTTTTAACCTGGTCCAAAGCATTTAAATGTTTATTTATGGTTTTGTATTCTAACATCTTATAAGCCTTATAACATCAGCTATGTGCCAGTGAAGGTCCGGTCAAAATCGGTCCAGCTGTTTCGGAGATTAGCCGGAACAAACAGACAGACAGACAGTTATAAGTACCGATTATACTTTCATATGCATGTAGTAAAAAGCTGTTATTTTGACATTACAAACAGACACTTCAATTTTATTTATTTGTATAGATATGATTCTGCATATTTTAACGTGTTGATCTGTCTAGGATGCCAGATTTCTTTTTGAGTTTTCCAAGAATACCTCTATCGCTTTTATAGCAGGTGAGTCTTTCAGATGCTGTATTTCCATTAGTGGTTGACTGTTTTTGGGTGAAGCAACTGTTTTCCCATAGCCTGGTACCGATTGCAAAGCTTAGCACCGCGTAGCAGTCCGTAGCATACCATCGCACTCCGTCGCAGTTCATCGCACTCCGTAGCACTCCGTAGCGTTGCGTAACTCTCCGTATCATGCCGTAACATCGCGTAGCACTACGTGGCACTGCGTAGCTCTCCGTAGCACTGCGTAGCTCTCCGTAGCACTGCGTAGCTCTCCGTAGCACACCGACGCATTCCGTAGCACTTCAAAGCACTTTGCAGCACTCCATAGCGTAGCGTCATAAACCTTACACGTGCTCGCGGCAAAGCATTTTTGTAGTAGGTAGATATCACTGTTTGCAAGTACAAATATTATGATTTTAAATCGTAAGATAGAAAATAACGATACCAGCCTATTATTGTTCCACTGTAGGGCAAAGGCCTCTTTTTACATAGAGAAGGCATGAGTATTGATCACCATGCTTGCGCAAGGTGGATTGGCGATTTCAGAATTATATTAATAATAAGTCCAGGTTTCCTCACGATTTTCTCCTTCACCAATGTCAGTGGTGTCCAAGATAAAGTGAGAAAGAACATAATTATGAATTGAAAAGACACATTGGTATTTAGCCGGATTCCATTGGTGCTTGCCCTTATCCAGGTCATCACCATCACGACATATTCTTGGAAATTATAAATTGTTAGTAAAAACTATTAATCACTGTATTTAGTTGAACCATCTTTCAACTAAATACACTGATTTCACTGTCGTTTGTAAAAGAAATGGTTGATCTATCTCTACTAAAGGCTACGCTCATTTTCAGCCTATCTCCTATTGCAACACAAATCAAGCCGATAAGATCTTTTTAAACGCAATAATACTAACGTAATGTATGGCAATTTACTCGCAAGAAAAGCGAGGACGCTTTATCGCGCTTCCCTTTGCTTTGGAAATGGCGTGTGATTTACGATAGCACTCTAATGATCTTGTTAACAAGTTGCTATAAAGTTAAATTATTCTAATATCATCCGTTTTGAATTTTCTTTCGTTAAAATCTGAGGTAGCATATATAACATCATACCTGTATTTTCCGAACGGTTAGACAGCGTTCTACCACACCCACATTTCGCCAGTTATGCGTTAGTTCCATGTAACAGGGGACGAGCCTATTGCCATCAACTGGGCACAAATCCAGGCTCCTGGCTGCTACTGAGAAATTCCAGATGGAAAGACCCAGTAACACTTTGCCTGACCTGGGAATCGAGCCCAGGATCTTATACTCCGCAGTAGTGCTTGCGGCCACTAGACCAACGAAACAGTCTGAGCTAGCGTTCTTCTGTTTTCCAGTTATGTGTTGTAGGGACATTTTGTTATTTGGTTGAATATTCTTTGAATCAGCACCCTAATTGCGTAAGACACTATTAATTACAATCTGAATCAAATGAAATTTGTCTTCTCAACAACGTAAATAACGCAATAAATGTTGTTGAACTCTCAAAATGCAAGCCATTCCTACTGTTAGGCACATATTACATTTAAATTATTTTAGAGCCATTTGATTGGTTGAAACTACATAGTTGTAAGTAATGCTAGAGTCATGAGTGAGGTTTTGTAATACGGGCCTTAGTGTGTGTTACGCAATTACCCCGCTGAAACCCCGCTCAAAATACTTTGGGATAGCATTCAAACTCATAAGTGATACATTGTAAACAGTCCTTTACTATTTAATGTCTCTATAACGATGTCAGGTGTCGAGTACGGAGCCTATTCATGTATTGAATACCCATAATATTCACTAGCCCTTATATTTAAAAAGCGAATGGCATTTAGCTTCATGCCAAAAATATATCTTTATACGAGTGGTAGTAGGCAGTACCTATTTATTTTTAAGTAGGCAGACAAAGGACACAATGCCTGTTCAGCTATGTAAATTAAAGCGTTGAACACTTGCCCTAACACACACTATCTCAACCTCCCCAGTATAATTAAAGATTTATGCTTAAGTGCCTTAGCAACAAATTTCCTGTGTGCAAACTAACTTCTTAATTAAGTGCTTCACTAAGGAATGTGAATAGACGCCACTTTCTGAAGATCTCGTTACAGATTAACGACTGATTTGTTTTAATTAACATTCAGCCTTTATTAATCTCAATACGTTTTTCATAAAGCCTTTGTTAGAATCAAACGCTCGGGTAAAAATCAGATTAAAATATGATGAAATCGCTCCCTAAATGACGACTCGAATTTCATTCTGCTGAATGCTCTCTTGCAGATTAACGTCGACCGATTGAAATTTGAAATGAATGAAAGATTATTACTTCTTCAATGATTTAGATAATTGACTGAGATCGTTCAGTTACGCAGACTGAGCTGGCCATTAATAAGCGCCGGGTTAAAACTTTTCCCTTTGCAGTTCTCCGCAGTTTATTTAAACAAACTACTTGTTTAATTGAATATTTAAACGAGATTCCTCACGGTAAGTATAAAAAGCTCTTGGGCTGGCAAGGAAAAAGGCAAACTTGAATTTTTATTTCATAAAGTTCAACGTTGAGATGTTGTGGGACTAAGAATATTAGCGTCTATTAATTATGTTTTTTTCCTATGTTATTACCTACACCAAAGTCGGTGAATGTCTCGGCGGACAGCCGGCGCCACCAAGCCCAAAAAGGGCTTTCAGGGTTCAGTAATTTTATTTGGTTTTTAAATAATAATGTTTCACTACTACTAGTGGAACTGCTTTTTATGCACAAAAAAGGGACTATGTCTAATTTCCCCTACATATGACAACGAATAGCTAAAATAATGCGAGTGCTGACCATAATGTGAATTGTAAAGAAAATTGGCAAAAAAATTGAAAAAAAATTGGCAATTTAATTTGGTTTCTTTAATAGTACTTAAAATATTATTTAACGCTAATGCCTAACGTTTGAGAAAATACCGCAGTATGAGTTTTTTTTACCGCGGTATAATATTAGTAATTATGTCTGCGGAAGTTATTTGTTACTTACGAGTTGTAGGTCGTAGGTTCGAACCCAACCAGGCGCTTTACTTTGTGTAGGTAAATTATTTTCATCACCACTGCTCTCAATGTGGTGAAGGAAAACATCGTGAGGAAACCGGCATGTTCTAGAACCAAAAATCCAAAGACATATGACATCTACCAACCCGCACTGGACCCACGTGGTGCATAACAGTCCTCTCCCTCTCACAGAGAGGAGGCCTGTATCCCAGCAGTGGGAATAATGTAGGCTAATTATGCTAAGTTATTTGTTAAATCAAGGTATGAACAAACTGGGTACCTTAGCAGGGCCATGCGGGGAAATTATCTGGTTTATTATTAAAATGAGGAAAGATAACCCGACGCTGCCTGTAGGAATCTTAGACATTTTAATAGAATCGGGGATTTTGGATTGAAATTTCGCATGGAATAATAACAATATTTTTAATTGTAATGTTTATACTTTGGACAGGTAGGTACATCCCATTACTGAATAAGGCGAATAATGCATATTACACATTTCCGAAATAAATCGTTTCTTTTTATTTTTTATTTTTAGATACCAAGTAGTCTAACCCAATAAGTGGTATCTCGTTGCGGTAGCGAAAGCCGTTACTAACGATTTACTCCTCCGAGAAATCGTTTGATCTCAACTTCGCCAAGTAACGTCCAAGTATATAATAGCCTGAGATGAACTATAAGTATTTAAAGTACCACTTTTTGAGTGGTTGTTATCAGGTTGTCTAGAGAAACCGTCGATTTACTCTCTCTGATCGGGGACTGGACACATTTGTTAATCACTGTTAGTATTTTTTTCATTCCTCCTGCCATCGTAGAAGTTCTACATAAGAAACGATCTTTATATTTGCAGGTATGAACATGAATATGGATACATATACAATCTATCTATCAAACACAGGCAAGATGATTGATTCAATTACGCGTCTTCAGTCTTTAGTCAAACACAAATAACAATTAATATCGTAGAGTGCGTGTTGCTTGTTAATAATATCATTCAGACAGACATTTACGTAGACTGGCCTTAAGTTACATAACTTAGTCCACTGTTATGCACGATTAATGTGCCTGGTCGTACATACCTAAAGAATTTTGATATTTTCTGACACTTCGAACTTCTAATAGTGTGCAGAGGCTTTTCAATGTAAAATGTCGTGTTATGATTTGCGATTACTTAACAGCAAACCATAACTGAAGGTTTATTCAAACTTAGGTTTAAAAACAAGCTATCTATTTCTAAAATCGTTTCAGATACATGCATGGTATAATTAACTCGCAAAACCTTTTTGACTAACACACAATAAGAATAAGAATATTAAAAGAAAAATAAGATATTCATGTATCTGTTACTGTAAAAGTCCGAATTTTGGTAAATCCTAAGATTTTCCAGTAAAACCTAAGACTGAACTTTTCTACGTTTATTGATCATTTCGGACTTTTACCACCACTCACTCGGTAAATCTTAGATTTAACTTCAGAGGCACGGTAATTGTTGAACGTAGAAAAAGTTGTTAAAGTTAAAGAAGTGAGTCTCCGAGAAGTTCAAAAGACAAGGATTAAAAAATTGTAATTGCCTCAAAAAATGTTTGTCGAAGATACGCGCTTGCAAGTCATCAGGATTACTTTGTAATTCTAAATGTCATAATTCTGGTATTTTTTAGAACACGGTGATCTACTGCCACCAAAAACAAAAAAAAAAAACTCTCGCTCTCGTATTTTTTTTTATTATGAATGATAATTTATTAATTGCTTTTTTCAATTTGTTTATTAAATACCAAATAATAAGAAAAATACTGATTCAATTAGCATAGTCAACGCAACCGTTATGTTTATGAGAAGATAATTTTATTTTTATTGTTTGTTTTTTACTATCCAACAAAGGTGTTTTAAAATTAAGTTTTACTAGTTACAAATAAATATACCAAATGATAATAATTTTGACTAAGTATGCAATTAACTGATGTGTAATTATATTGTAACAAGATAAATAAACATAATGATAATTAGAAATGTATCTGTTGACGCAGGGCTAATGTAAAATTTAAAAACATTAATTTTAAGTTAAAATTTAACAGTTAAATATGACTGGATAGGTTTAAATTAGTTTAGATTTGATTATTGTAGTCAGTTTGATACTTTTCAATGTAAAAAGTCGTGTTATGATTTACGGTTTCTTAATAGCAAACCATAACTGAAGGTTTATTCAAACTTAGGTTTAAAAACAAGCTATCTATTCTTAAATTCGTTTCTTAATTAATAAGCGGTATGCGTTAGATTAAAAATGATTTTTGGTTAATTTTTGCTTATTCAAACTTAGTTTATTAAACTACTATAAATTGGTTAAGCAAAGAAAAAACATGGCGCGCGTTTAAAACTGTTTAAAATATTTTAAGCAATATAGAAATAAATTCAACGTTAAAATCGAGTGCTAAAAATAGTAAAACGAATTAACAAATCATAGTTTCTTACTGAAATTAATGTTACCTGAAATTTCAAAAAAAAACAAGTGTAATGACTTCGCAACGACGACGCCATATTGGTATTGGATAGGGCGAGCCGCTGCGAGGCCACATTGTCAAGGAGAATGTTGTGAAGACAAGTGTTTTACTAAAATATCTTGTGAGTAGGTACGATTTTTCTATTATTAATTTAAATTTTAAGGCTGTTTTAATTGTGTTTTATTAGTAATAAGAATAAAACGTAAGAAGATCAATTGGGTGTATTCATTTTTGCAATGAGTGAGCCTGGCGGTGGAGATGGTGACGTCAGCTCAGCTGACGTCACGATTTCAAAAAATCTGAATGGTCCCGGTGCTCCGTTATATCTTATTGATAATTAAAATATTATTATGTAAGATTTTAACTTATAGGTAATTTAAATAAATGATTATGTTAATACATTCATTGGTTTATTTAAAAAAAAACAATGTTTACCAACCAGTATTGGTAAAACGTAACATGTACCATACTCTAACGGCAAAAGCCTGAAAAACTGTCTCTTTAAGAGTATTCTATTATTTTTTTTATGAAATCCTTACATTTACCAACTCATATTGGTAAATCCTAAGATTGACTAGTAAAACCTAAGATTAAGAATGTACTGGCTTCTACAGTAACTAAACAAGCTTCAAGTTACTAAAGATCTATAGTAAAGTTAAGAAAAACCATAAAGTTGTCATTGAAGATATCTCTGTTAATTTGACTGTCAATAAATTACGTTCGGACATATAATTGCAATGTTTTTCTCGACAAACACTAACAAAGTGGCTATAAAGGCTGTATCTCTGTGATGGATTACCAAAAACTTGTTCTAGGATCAGATTCCTAGTGAAGGATGACTGTTGTGACGTAATTTGCTCACTATTTTGGAGTAAGCTTTCAGTTTCATCAAATACTCGCTGTGTTACCGGCTTGGACTAATATTAAAACCTGTCCGGAAACTAAACTAAAAAAAAAAAACACTTTATTCGGTTAAATGGTTCGAAAGTTATAACCGCGATAACTGACAAAAATTTTGTGCTATATATAATAATAATAATATTATTTATTTGTTTAGACAACAATGATCCGTATTATGTTAGTTTGTTAGGTACAAAAACAACTTAAAAGCTATGTTAGTGTGTTAAATAACTAAGTACTAAGTGTATGTGGGGGTGAATTATATATTTGTAGGCATTCGAGTGACTATTGTTAGCCATAAGTAGACCACATCTCGTCCCTACCTGATAGTTTTGTGGTGCTACATTTTGGAAATCCTGACGAGTAAAAATACGCTGTCGAGTTTTCGATTAGTTGTGGCTACTGACATGTACGTACGGGTATGTCAATTGTAATGAAACTCTTCTTTTGTAAAAAAAAAAAACATCGCCTTTTGTACGTGACACCCCAAAATTTTGAAAACAATGATCGATCTGCGCAGAAGCCACCAGCGATGCCTCGTAAATTATAGATTGTATCGGAAGATATTGCCTGACACCTATACAAACAATTATAAGCACGAGCCTACCGCAGACTTATTACAAACATTTATTTCCCCGAAAAACGGGGGCACGTAAATTACTTCAGTATCTTTGGAAGCAAAAACATAATTAATGTTTCGTTGTTTGTAATCAGAGAGCTAAGTGGTAAATGTTGCCAGATGGTTGCCTGTTATTACACTCTCCTACGCATTTTATCCTGCGCTGCGTCTAAATGAAACCATCATTCTTACACACGTTACGTTATCTTATTAAGGATGGGTAATATCGCAACCTATTAGGTTATATTTTTTGTACGAAGTATTCTTAAGGTGAATCCTCAGTTGCAGCACGCCAAATTCAAATTTTCTTTGGTTTTTTGCAAATTAGAGCTCTGTTTAACGTCGTATGTTGATCAAAATGCGATTATCGACTGTAGGAATGATATTATATTTACTGAATAATAATAATCATCAATTTCAATTGCATTTTGATCTACATACGACGTAAAACAGAGCTGCAATTTGCAAAAAACTAAAGACAATTTGAATTTGGCGGGCTATAGCTGAGGATTCACCTTAAACCGAAAAATAGCAGGTAAAGTTTAGTTTTATTTTATTCACTATACCATTGTGTTGGTCTATTAACAGAAGTCAGTAAGCGGGAAAAAAGGGAGAGGCTATGTTTTCAGAAAAAGGGAGTGTTCTCGGAAAAATCTGTAAAAGTCAAGATACGTTCAGTATTGGTAGAAAGAATATAGTAGGATTTTCAAAAAAAGAGAAAAAGGGAAAGAGTGTTTTCAATTTATTTAGGAATCTACATAAATGTTCAGATGTAAAAATATGAAATACTTTTTGATACATGTGGGCGGTTTTGACGGAGGGTTGAAGATTATGTGAGCGAAGTCGCGGGCGACAGCTGGTTTTATCCAAGTTGGCAGCAGCCACCCTTTTCTTAAGACATCTGAAGGTCTCCTAGGCCGTCATTAATCAAGCACAGATTATGTTTCCTGGCGTGACGCCGTTTTAAATTTATTTATTTTCTGTACTTAATTGCGGTCTTCAGTTACCGGCTCTTTGAGCAAAAACCTTTCTGTTTTGATAATTAATGGATCCAACGCTCGTTAGGAGTACTGAGCGCCGTTTCTGAACAGCTGTTTCACTTTTTAGTGCCGAAAATGTTATTTTTATTGACGGTTATTCGGATAGTGCTGTGTGATAGCGTTTTGTGCATTCTGCGTTGTTTTTTTTGTTTATCTGTCATTGATTTTTATAACATGTGTATACATTATTATTTCAAGTCAAGTTAAAACAAATAATATTTTAGCCCATAATGGGTTAAAATATTATTCGTTTTTATTTCGTTGGTCTAGTTGTCGCAAGTGCTACTGCTGAGCATGCGGTCTTGGGTTCGATTCCCAGGTCAGGCAAAGTGTTATTGGGTTTTTCCATCAGGAATTGCTCAGTAACAGCCAGGAGTCCGGATTTGTATTCGGTTGATGGTAATGGGCTCGCCCATATTACATGGGACTTAAACATAACTGGTGGAATGTGGGTAAGTAAGTACCATGTTATTATGTTGTTACACCTCTGCCTAACCCTTCGGGGAAAACAGGTGTGATGTTATGTTTGTGTGCTGTTTTTAAGTAAACACTGTTATTGAATGTTTAAACATTCGAATTTAAAGTAGGTTTGTCCTACTAATATTATAAAAATGTGAAAGTTTGTGACGATAGATAGCTGGATGGATGTTTCTTACTCTTTCACGCAACAACTGCCGAACGGATTCAGATGAAATTTGGCACAAATATAGTTTATAATTTGGATTAACACATATAATACTTTTTATCCCGGTAGTATGTTCTCGTGGGATAATTTCCGACCTCCACGCGGGCGAAGCTGCGAGCAAAAGCTAGTACTTTATAAAATTGATAAAGTTAGGTTTTTACGGGCACAAGTTACATTAAATCCTGAACTAAATGACTCTGATCAATTAAGCAATAAACGTAGAATAGATAAAACAGCTGATAACAATATCAATAGAATTATTTAGGTCGTGTTTATACAAGTGGTTGTAGTAGTAAAGCTAATCTTATCTGATAACAGTAATGTGGCATTGGAATGTATATAAATAGATACACACCATGCTGATTCACGCTGTACAAGTAGATATTTTTGTACAAACAACAGATAAGTTTAGTTGGCAGACAAAAAACAAACATCGTTTGTTCTACGCAGCCAATATTCAAAAGAGTGATGCAAAGAAACTAGTGTCCGACCAAAGATGGATTTTCCGCCGAAAACGAACACGAAGCTTCGGTCAGTCACTAAAATAAGCACAATATAAGTTAAGCTGTAGGTAGTTTTAGGTACCTTTGCCTGCATACCTATCTCTTTTGTTCACTGTACTTACCTCCACTAGCAGTTTGCGATCTGTGTGAAGTTCCATGAATTTAGGTAGGTTTACTTATCCTCGAAAAGATGTATTTATACGTATACATTGACAAAAATTCATTTAATTGTCTACAATCTTTTTTCCTTAATATTGTATCAATATGTAGTCACAAAACTACACCTTCTGCAATTAATTGTCAAACTCAAACTCAAACTCAAAGTATTTATTTCAATTAAACCATTTACAGGCACTTTTGAATTGTCAAAGAGTCGGTCAGTTAGTCAGAAAGTTGAAGCTAGTTGCCCATTCCAAAACGAGAACTCTATGGAGAAGAACGGGCAAGAAACTCCAAGGACACTCTTTTTAAATCAAGATATTACAAAATCCTGGGTACATTATTCTTGTTGCTTCTATATGCGAGAACAATGAAAAAAATATATAGAGAAACAATTCAAAATATAAGATTAATAATAAAAATAAGCCGTGGCAGCTAAGAGATGACCAGTCTCAACTGACGGCACCCGTTCACGAACATGACATTGATCCAGTATTATGGACCACAACTTGTAGACCATCAAATGTTTTTTGTCGATGTACCTATATACAGTGTTATTGGTTATATTTCAGCAATCCATTAAGGGGATGTAGGAGACGTAATTTGCAAGAAAATTACTCCTGATGACCCCTATGCGAATGTCAACCATTTTCGAGTCATTTGACATTTTATATTTCTTTAGCGGTACATAACTTTGAATTTTTATTTATAAAACCCAATGCATGTTTTTTTTTTTTTAAATTATTATTAATTGCTTCCACTTCAATACATAATAATCAACCATAAAATTACAATTATATTTAATATTTTTACAAATAGTTACAATTTTCTAACATCTTGAGCAGGTTATTTGACTAAAATAGTGGATTTTTGCAAAAAAAAAAAACACGGAAGTACTTTATCGGCAGAACATTCCAGAAATATGTACCACTTCTCAGCTATCCAAGGATAAACAAAAAGATACCAGATATCTTCAAAAAAATATAAAATGTCAAATTACCCGAAAATTGTTGCCATTTGCATAGGGGTCATTAGGGGTCATTCAGTTGCAAATGACCTCTCCTACATCCCTTTAACGGGTTGCCGACATATTACCAACAACCCTGTATATTTTTGAGGCTGACTGTACGAGCTCATGTTCATTTATCACAATTCAGGTAAACACAACCTATAAAACCTGAAATTGAGAATTTAAATCTAGACTAAAATGAAGTGCGAACATCTTTATTCCTCAACTGGGTATATCTACGCATATTCGAAGCCAAGCCCACCTCAAAGAGGTCATTATTGTTTTATCTGATAATCACGATTTCAAAAAAACCGGGCAAGTGCGAGTTGGACTCGCACATAAAGGGTTCCGTACCACAAGATAAAAAACGCCAAAAAAGACACGTTTAGTGTATTTTAATTTTTATATATTGTTTATTTTTGTTATTTGTCGTTATAGCGGCAATAGAAATACACACTCTGTGAAAATTTCAACTGTCCACCTATTACGGTTCATGAGATACAGCCCGCTGACAGACAGATGGATGGACGGACGGTGGACGCTTAGTAATAGAGTTCCGTTGGCACCCTTTGGGTACGAAACCTTAAAACATAAAATTACTGTTTACTTGCTAAAATGTTGGCAAAAAATTTTAGCAAGTAAACAGAGACAATCTCGGTTCCAGGAATTCTTTAGAGTCCAAAACCAGTGGTGTAAAACACACTTAATTTATTGATTATCGCAAACCAAGAAGACGCCTTGACGACGCTTTCTGGACAAACCAAGCGTGTCACCGTTTTCTTGCACAAATGACGCAGGACATAGAAATTGATGGCTTAGACTGGCGGTCCGTGATAGAAGTAACTAATGCGCTAAACGCATTTTCGGTACCACGCATTTTAATAGTACTGGCGTCTCTAGACGCTGCCGATGCCAGCCGATGCGGCGATTCCGTACTCTGTGGCTATGATGACAGTTCAATGTGACTGGAGCAAATGCTTGTCTTATCGGTAAGTTACTACCATCCATACACCATCCATCCACCCATTGTATCACCCTATGTAAAAATTCTACATTTATATCTGTAATTTTATGGTGTACATAATAAAGAGTATTCTATTCTAAATATTAAATAACTTCGGTGCATAAAATACTCGAGAGGTGCCGTGCGACACATGGTTGGAACGAAGTTCCTTTAGCAGTAAGTAAATAACAGGCGGCATTAAATAAATTGAAGTTTGAGAGTAACTAAATTAAAAAAAAAACGAAAAGTAAAGAAATGGTAATAAAATTGGAATTAAATACAGCTGACGCGCATCCCGCACGTCTATACTAAATTAATACCTATACATACACAAACACACATACCATAGCAAAAGTATCGTGACGGTCAAAACTTTACAAAATTTTCGGTGTAGCTCTCCTTCGTCAAGTGTGCAGAGTATAACGTGCGATAAGCTCAAACTCAAACTCAACGCATTTATTTCAAACAAACTGTTCGTGCCCGGCGCGGCCGCGGTGTCGCCCGGGGTGAATTTCATACAAAAATAGCATCCGAATTTCCGACTTTCCCGGTGGATATTCAAAAAAAAATCTTTCATACAAACTTTGTCCTGACAATTACAAACGCAAAAAAAAAAGAATTTGCCAAATAGGTGCCACTTCGAAGTGATGCGCGGACAAACACTTTTGGCAAATGATTTTTATTTATACTTATAGATAAACCAATTACAGGCACTTTTGAATTGTCAAGGGTTCGGTCAGTCAGAAAGATGAAGCTATATATTTTTTAAGATTCAGATTCAGATTCAGATTCAGATTCTTTATTTGTTAACATAGGTAGTTACAAACAGGTGTTACATTGTCATATGCGCTCTATGTTTTGCCATTTGGCGTACAAATATGATGATCAATTTTACATTTAATTATTAATTATCTACGTGCAACAAATACTTTTATGAGTTTAAATTATAAAAAACAAGAATGCTAAAGTGTAAGCGATTCATAAATATTTTCAAATTGTCAACAATAAAATTTAAGAAATACGAGTAACAAAAATAAAAATGTCAGGAAAAAAAAATAAAAAAATATAGAAAATATTGTCAGTCATAAAATTTAAAATTAATACAGAAATGTCAAAACAATTATTAAACTATTCCTTCAGTGTCAACAATTAAATCTAAGGTAGAACATAAATGTTAAATGTATTATAATAATGTCAATGGATTGCAATGTCGATTAGTTAAAATAAATACAGTAATGTCAAAATAGATGACCTAACACTTATTATCTATAGGAGGCATTATAGAACTGTCGTCCAAATATTCCTTTAGCGAGTAGTAACATTTATCAATTAATATTTTCATAAGCACTCTTTTGAATTTGTCCAGGTTTAACGATTTCAATGTCTCAGGCAGCTTGTTAAATATTTTTGTGGCCATACAGAAAATGCTTTTATTCATTAAGGCTGTTTTACCATGTGTGATTTCAAGCTCTAACTCATTTTTGTCACGTAGTTTGCGATAGTGACTTTTAAAAGCTAATTTGTACTGTGAGATGTGTGTTTTGACAAATATATTTGTTTCGTAGATATACAGTGATGGTAGGGTAAGAATGTTCAGGCTTTTAAAGAACGGTTGACAACTATCGGTGCTATTTAGGCCACACATGGATCTAATACATTTTTTTTGAGCTCTAAATACAAAATCTCTATCGACGGAGTTGCCCCAATACATTATGCCATACCTAAGTGTTGATGCAACATAACCATGATAAGCCGTTAGTACAGATTCTAGGCTGACAGTCTTTGATAGTTTAAATAGAACGTATGCAAATCTATTCATTTTTTTACAAATTTCATCTGTCTGTGATCTCCATGTCAGATTATTATCAATTACGATGCCGAGGAATTTGGCGACAGTAGTTGACTCTATTGGGCTCCCTAAATACTGAATTTCAGGGATCTTACTTGGAATTCTCTGGTAGAAATGCATGATTTTAGTTTTGTCAAAATTAATTACAAGATTATTATTGTTGAACCAAGATATTATTGTATTTAATGTCATATTTATTTCATTCTCATAAGTCATATTATTGTCACATTCAACTACTACTGTGCTGTCGGCAGCAAATAGTACCATGGGATGGTTTATGTGTCCGGGAAGGTCATTAATGTATATTAAAAAGAGGGGTGGTCCAAGTACACTGCCTTGAGGTACGCCGTATTTTATTGTTCTACGTTTGGATCGATATTTATTCTCGTAGCCGTTATTAGTACATATTTGTGTGATTTCCACAAACTGTTTTCGATTCACCAAATAAGATTCGAACAGTTTAAGTACATTTCCTCTAATACCATATTTTTCTAGTTTGTTTAACAGTATTCCGTAATCTACATAGTCGAAGGCCTTGGTCAGATCCATAAAGATAGTACATACAGGATTTCTCTTGTCCACGTTTGATAAAACAGGGAGAAGAAGATCATGTATGGCCATATTAATTGTCTTCTGTTTACGAAATCCCTTTTGCTCTTTAACTAATATTTTTGACTTCTCAAGGTATGTATATAATGATTTATAAATTACTTTCTCAAATATTTTTGAGAAGACAGGTATCAATGCAATAGGTCTGTAGTTAGCCATATATTGCCTATCCTGTTTTTTGTATAATGGAACAATTATGGAAGTTTTTAGAGCTTCGGGAAAAACTCCATTAGAGATACTCATGTTGATGATGTGACTGAGATGTGGAGCTATATATTTAGCGGCTTCTTTTATAACTTTAGTGCCAATTCCGTCATAACCTACGCTATTTGTATTATTGAGTGAGTTAATATGGTAAATTATGTCTTGCGGTATAGTTGGTTCCATAAATAAAGAACTAGAGGTGTTGAAGTGTATTGGAATTTGTGGAATTTTATTATTTTTAGGTTCGGTAACTTGGTCAACATAAAAATTGTTAAAGGACTCGGCTATTTCTGACGGGTTTGTTATTTGTTTTGAGCCTGTTCGTATTTCTGTTATTGGCTCTTTAGGAAAAAAAGTTTTTGAGTTGTTAATTACTGTCCATGCCGCTTTCGATTTATTTTGCGAGGTCTTAATGTAATAGTTATGTTGTGATTTTTGTGTCAGTGATATAATTTTTTTAAATCTAGCTGAATATATTTTGAATGTATTTTTATTCTTTGAGGTGGGGTTTTTTCGGTATTGCCATAGCAATTGCCGTTTCCTTTTACTGCATTTTCTTATCCCGTTAGAGATCCATTTTGCTTTTTTGCTAATGGATATTGTTCTCATTTCATAAGGAAAACAGAGATTGTAGAAGCATTTAAATAGGTCTAGAAAATGGTTGTAGGCCTCGTTAACATCACTGGTGGTATAAATATCTGAAAAGGTGAGACATTTTATGCTGTTGTTAAATTTTTCTACATTTTCTTGGCAATAATTTCGTCTTTTAACTCGCCAGCACTTTAAAGCAAATGTTTTCTTAACTGGACATTTCAAAAGCTGCGCCGTATGATCCGACAAACCGAGTTCTATAATTTCCCCTTTACAGCCCTTTACATTATGTGCAATATTGTCTAAACATGTCCCACTGCTTAGCCTAGTGGGTTGAGAAAATTGTAATTTTAAGTTATAGCTTAACAGTGTATACTCAAAATTCAAAGTTTGCATATTTCTTTTCAAAGTGTTAATATTAAAGTCTCCACATAAAATTACTTTTTTACTTAGTTTTAAACATACCAAATGTAAAATGTTGTTCAATTTGTCGTAAAAATCATCTAAATTAGATTGAGGCACCCTATATATGCATACAATAATAATGTTGTGTTCTGTCAATTCTAACGCGCAGCATTCAATTATGTTAGTTAGAGAGTGTTTACTTATATTTAGCACCTTATATTTATGGTTAGTTCTAGTTAAAATGCATGCGCCACCTCTTTTACATCCTCTAGAGAAGCTAGTTGCTAGGCTGTAATTTGGTAAGTTCAATAGTTCTTCCTGCTCAGGTGTTATAAAATGTTCAGTTATGCACACAGCATCGATCCTTTTTCTATTACTCTCTAGTTCTTCCAAATAAACATTAAGGATATCCGTTTTGTTTAGGAGTCCAGCAATATTTTGATGCAGAATGTATATGTTATTGTACACGAAAAAAGTTGGAAGTTTCCTTAAGATTTGCATTTGTACCGTTGAGGACGCTTTCTTGTGTAACGTTGCTATTTACCTGGCTATTCCTTTGACCATAAAGATTCAGATCAATCAAAATGTTACTCATAATATTTTCATATATGTTCTTCATGCCGTACTTATTGATTCTGCCCGTAGTAAGGAACCTCGTTCCAAAAATCTAGCCTTCAAACTCTTCAAATGCAAAAGAGATATCAGATAAAATCTTTCTGGTTCACACTGTTTCAATAAAATTGTCACATCCAATATGGCACAGAGTGACAATCCGAATGACGACACGACATTATTGAAGAGAAAATATTGGATCCTAGGATTTTATATTATAAATCTAGACAAACTATTTCTATAAAAATAATCTATTATATTTCTATTTCAATAATATAAAATATTTGTCTGCTTTCGTTTTGCATTTTGTAAGACTTTAAGTCTGAGATGATGATGGAAATTCGTGTTTTTCGCAATTCATTGCTTAGTATTTAAATAATGAAGCGTAGGCTTTGCCGCATACCTACTTAGTTAAGATAGTTAGGTATGTGGATAGATAAATCATTTATTAAGCCCATGTTCGCACAGACGTAAAAATATTGCGGCGGGATTTTTTTGTGCACTGGATCTTTAACGCGCTGCTTAGCGCCGAGAGTCGAAAATCCAACAGTGTTTTTTTGACCCACTGGGATGCAATCTGTAGGATTCTCAATGCTCGGTTTAACACCGAGAGTTGAAATCCAAAGCGCCATAGAATCCCGCCGCAACATTTTCACGTCCGGGCGTCCGTGCGAACGTGGTCTTAGTGCACACAAAGGAAATAGAGCAATAAAAGCACAAATCAATCATTATTAAGTACAATCACTAGAATAAATATATTGCTATGGACCGTTTGGCAATAATATCTGAATTAATATTTAATTCATGAATATCTACTTTCAAGAAGCCATCAAATATATGCGGTCATCTGTGGAAGGCATATAAAATGTTGCGGCCCATATATGTGACATGGAAGGAACACAAAAATTATCTGACGAGACACGCAACGCCATAATATAGGATACCACATCGGCTTTGAATAGATTTGCCGCCTCTCATTTCATTTCGCATTTCATAAATGTAAACCTAAGTACCAGAAGAATGTGATACCTTATTGTGGTAAAAAATATCTGACATCACTTTGGCAGCATACAAATCTGACCGTTAAATGTTTGCAGCTGTGTTATTATGTATCTAAAATGTTACATCTCACTAGAAGCATAAATATCTGAAATCACTTTGGCAGCGTAAATATCTAACAGATAATATTTTGAGTCGTTTTCTACTATATGTGTATATAATACTTGTAGCTAGCAATGAGTGCCGCTCATATTGCAAAAATATGTGACATCACGCTGGCAACATATGAGGAGGCGCGAGAAAAGAGTTCCTGGAAGGACTTGGGGGAGGCCTTTGCCTAATAGGTCCCACTGTTAGGCGAAGTTAGTCAGTAGTGAGTTAGGTAACAATAATGTATCCGAATTCAATACGATAAAACAATCGTATTTTATAAAACTATTGCATAATGAAGCGCATTAAAACACGAGTGTTTTAATACCTAGTTATGAGCAGTTTCATACACTACTTTATCTACTCTCATAAATTGGGATTGAACCTACTAAATAAAAGATCAAAGTTTCCCCCGAAATTCAGTACTTACAACAAAACGTATGAATGGCGCCAAAACCCAGAACATCACCGAGCATGTCCTAAACCGGGCGCTGCTACAGACATGTAAAAATTGGAATCAAAACTTTTTGTAGTGCAATAAAAATGGCGTGTCCCGCATATTTGTTCCATTAGAAAAAAATATTAATGGAAACTCCTTGGTGATATTAACTTCTTGGATTTGTCCAGTATCGAAAGTGTAATTTTTTTTTTATAAGTTTATTGGTTAGAGAAAAAGTGTTATAATATGATTCTATTTTTAAATTTCAGTATTGTGTTTATAAAGTATGTCAATATAAACTCGTTTTGAAATTTATAATTCGAATTTTAAGATATGAGACTGGATAAAAATTATTAGAATAATAAAAACCGTGGTTTTCTAGATATGGTCAAGTCCATCTTTTTTTTAATAATGTGCCTAATCTTATATAGGTACAGAGTGTATAAAGACCCAATAATGAAGCCGTCATCTACGCATACTGTACATCAAACTAAGGAGCTTTTATTTTTGGTGTGAAAATTCGCTGTTTGCGGTAAGTAGTGCGCGATATAAATATGCAAAACATTGTGCTTATGGCTGCATGCAACAGTACAGGGATCGTGGGAGTATTTAAAGTTAAGTTACGTCATTTAAAACTAGATTTTATGAACAAAAAAACCTCAAAAATGTTTGATCTTTGAACTTTAATATCTCAGTAACCAGGAGGTTCCCAGGTATGGACCAGTACAAAAAAAAAGATCTTAGTAACGGGAAGGACAAGTGACCCTCGGCTTCGGTAAGGGTATTTTTACACCCGTTATAGTGAAAACCGCTTTGTTGAAAATAAATAATTCTTCTCCATAGAGATCTACGTTTTGGAATGGGCAACTAGCTTCAACTTTCTGACTAACTGACCGACTCTTTGACAATTCAAAAGTGCCTGTAAATGGTTTAATTGAAATAAATGCTTTGAGTTTGAGTTTAAAATAAACGATATGACTAGATTAATAAAAACAAAAAAATTGCAATAAATAAATGTAGATAAATAAACCTGATTGTGTAGGTATTATAATTATTATCTAACAATTACGAACGTTATTGAAAGTTTATCTTTATTTATTTACTACTTCCACCAAAATTTTATATTTTATAGTTACTAAGCTAACTCAGTTGGGACCGGTTACAGACCAGAGACCTATTATGTAGTACCAATCCGATCTTTTTTGTAAAAATCTTCGTGTAAACTTAGGTGAAGTGAATTTGAAGTTGGCTGTCATTAGTGTCAGTGAGATTTTACAGAATAGAGCGGCGTTACTAATAGTCGTTATAATGGTTAAACCACAACAGTAGCTACTATCGCACCGGATATAATTAACTAGTAAGAATTACTAAGTAGCATCATTAATGCATGTATGTATACGGATTAATTAAGATTTGTATAATAAACAAGAGAAGGGGATCCGCTTTGAGACGCTATCTAATTATATTTTCTTACATTATTTTGCATTATCTCTTAGATAATACATATTAATAATAATTTTCGCCATTAATTTTTTTATGTCGTAGAACATATTGGAGGTATTGATTATGTATTATGTAGGAATAAGATAATTATGTGGAACGGCTTTAATTATGTGGAAAGGAGAAGCATAGGACCATCGATGTGTAACAGCGGTGTAGAATTGCCACCGTGTGGCACTCCTTTGAGTTCTTGGCCGTTACTCTGTAGGAGATTACTCGTCTGTACAGCAGTCAATAAAATTATACACAGTGTGAATTGACCCTTACCCTAAATAGTCAAGTGAAAATTTGTACCTAGACTCCACCAACTCTGCCGAGTGATTCCATTATGTATGAGGGGCTACTACTACATTGGCAACGAGTCTTTATTCCAATCCTTGAATTGGATCTCAGAAATTACCGTAGTTTGGAGGGATAAGTACCGCCATATGTCACACGGGTTGGATCCACTCTGGGTAAAAAACCAGGGCGGCAACCTTCGAAAACTATCTCTTGGCTCCCAGCTGTGGCCACCCCAGTTTACAACTTTACTAATTCATGATCCAATAAATAGCCGATGCGTCCAACATGTCGGGCACACTTAATGCTATTGCGTACCCAATATTTCTTGCCCGTTTTTCTTGGATTACTGTTTCGCTTGATCGAATAGAAAACTGGTTGTTCTTATAAATGTACATCTAAAATATATTATGATATCGTTTTAGCTTCAAGTTGAAATTTAAACTGTTTAGCTGTTTGTCGTTGGTGTTATTTGCAGATGACACATCATTGCTCTTTAAAATAGACCAACGGTCACAAAATTTTGACGACGTGAATAACTTTTCAGGTCCAAGATTGGTTTACGGTAAATCATTTGGTACTAAATGAAATAAAAACCAGATGAATTAGATTTAAATTACCTAATGTTAGAATTTTCGAATGTGACATCATATTGAATGGAGAAAATCTAGAATTTATTAATCAGAGGGTTTTCCTAGGAATCACGCTAGGTGAGAAATTACAATGGGGACCTCATATAACATCTCTTGCGGGGCGGCTAAGCTCGGCTGCTTATGCCGTTAGAAAGATAAGACAGTTAACAGATGTAGAAACCGCGCGTTTGGTCTATTTTAGCTACTTCCACAGCATTATGTCATATGGTATTTAACTGTGGGGTCGGGCTGCTGACATTGAATCCATTTTTATTTTGCAAAAGAGAGCTGTCAGGGCCATTGACAATCTATGTCGCCGCTTATCTCTTAGGGAACTATTTAAAAAGATTAATATTATGACGGTACTTTGCCAATTCATTTATGAAAGAATTATCTGTTTATTAAAATAAATGATAGACATAATTTTAATACTAGAAATAAAGATAAAATAGATCAACAATTTTTCAGATTATCTAAAGTACATACATCTTTTATGGGGTACTGTGTTAAATGTTACAACAAAATACCTTGTGATATATTGCAATTAAAAAAAAAAACAATGAAAGAAAATTTAAAACTCATATTAAAAGTACGCTTTGTAAACAAGCATATTACAAATTAGAGGATTATATCCTAGATAAGAATGCTTGGAAACATACTGGTCCTGCTCGATAGGACAATCTAGAGTCTAGACAAAATCAAACTGGTTGCTTATTTAATTGTATAATTTATCATTTTTATGACATTGATTTTACATTCTGTAATTACTTTAACTCACACACAAGATTATTTCTTGTTAAAATTTTTGATAAGTCATCTAATTTTACAATATTTGTAAAAATGAATGTATTTGTAATCACATAATTAATTTACCTGTCATTGCTTTATATTTAATTCTTTTACCTATTGTGTTATAGTAATTTTATTCTAGGTGCATCGTCTTTACATATATTATATAATTAATGTATACATAATATTGTAAAACATTTTTAAAGAGTAACGGTGGAGTTTCTTGCCCATTCTTCTTCATACGAAACTATCTTCTGGAAGGGCAACTAGAATCAATTCTATTTTCATGTAAATTTTGACGTTCAAAAGTGCCTTTAATGTGCCTATTTGAAATAAATGAAATGACTTTGACTTTGTCGCAAATTGTTAATATCGATTGTGATAAATTATTTTGAAAATCCATCTGGGCCTACGAAAAACGAAAAGGAATTGTATTCATAATTTTTTATTAGTTTACAAACTGATGAACACAATTACTTTTGTATTTTGTAGTTCTTTATTAATTTTTAATTTATGTAGTAGCTCAAACGAATAAAATTTGTCCTGACGTGATTTATTGTTTCTTTTTTTCTTCAAACCAGACAATAGACATGTCTAGGACCGCAGGCTTTACTTACTTTTCAATCTACAGAGTTGTTAATGTCTAAAGAACTGTTTTCCACTTACATTCCGGCACTCTTCTGCTTTAAAAATTCATACCACTTGCTTATTTTACCGGACTGCCAAAAGATATTTTCACTTTATAATATAAAGGACCCTATTTAAAATACACCACACCATGATTGCTGGTTTGTCCTGCTCGTCGTGCATCACTATAACGAAGAAAAACTGCCTATCTACGTGACTTTACTCCAATGTATTTTGTTGAAATATTAAATAGGTTGGGTCTCTTATTAATCTCAGAAATAAATTTCTTGTGTTTTGGGTTAGCGAGATTAAAACTTTGCATGTGTTTGGATGCAGCTACTTAGGACCTACATTCGATTGAAGGATTCTCATTATTAGAATTACCTTGCATAATGAATACTACCAATGTAGTTAATTGCAAACGTAAAACTTAAAATGTGAAAAATAAAATCTGTCAACCGAAATTTTTAGATATTCATTTATTAATACCAAATACATACCATAACCAAATACTAAATCAAATAAACCAAACCAAAAGTCAAACTAAAACCACCAAACCAAATATCAAACTGTATTTCAAACTCTGTATGTTTTTTGATAAATAAAGATTTTTTTATTAATATCAGAAACGAGCTAACTTAAATATTAAAACACAAACTAGTCTTATGTGCCAATATTGGCGACCACTTCGTCGGTATCATTTACAATGCTTCATTATTATGTCATGCGAGGCATGTCGGTACACCTGGTCGCGAGAGAATTCCCCGAACGCCTTATTTGGTCGATACCTTCGGGCTACGAAGTATACACGACAACTTATCAAGCTATACTTACCAGTATATGCTGATCTCGCTTTGTATAGGCTAAAGTTACGGTTTTCTAGAAGAGTGGTGGCTGGCACATAGCAGCCGCAATGACAGCTGTCATAAAAATAATGGCAGCGCGGTTTGACTTTACGATGTCAAGAAACGCTATATATGAAAACACACCAACTTACTTTCTCCTTCTAGGAAACCATACATAGCTTTAAAGTCAGGGAAATCAATTGTTTATCAATTTATCAACTGCAAAAATTGTCAGTATATTCAAATCATAACTGTCATTCTTTGGCTGTTATATGAAATGGTTATAACACGGCAAATTGAGGTAGTGTGTCAATTTGATAAACAGTTCATTTCCCTGACTGTAGAATGAGAGGTCAGGTTATTCTGGAATATAAGTATACCTTAATATGACGTGCGTACAACGTAAGACCGTGACCGCTCTGTGAGTGGAATTTTGCAGGTAATAAATCATTTTGACGTAGCACACGATACTAAGGTTATTTATTGACTGTCTCGTATACGTTACCAGGGTATTTCGATGTAGGCTGGAGGTCAGGTCTTGTCTGGTGTTTATGCATGGGAATTATGGAAACGGTGGTTGTATGTCATTCTCTTGTCAAGGGAAGATTTTGGTTACAAATTACTGCTGCAACAATCGCTAGCGTTAGCTACAACCACTGTAACACTAATAATAATAACATGTTGAAAAATCTATGGTTAAATCTTGGCCAAGAATGAATCTCCTCCTTTTTTCAAAGTGTTCACAAATTGCTTTCTCATGTAAGAATAAGAATAATTTAATGGTCGATTGCTACAAAACTAATATAAAAAATAATAACATTGTTTGCTTACTGTAACTAGAATATTTAACATTGAACCGTGGTCCCCAAACTAGGCAGCGTCTGTATCTTGGGGGCCTAGTTTGCGTTATCTTAAATTTTAATTCGAAACATGTTTGCGTTAACTTAAATTTAATTTCAGGATGTTTGAAAATGGAGAGAAAACTTAATTAGATAAGGGTAGTAAACTATCGAGATAAATTAAAGATAAATTTAACTAATCAAGTTTAATTTTATACCGGGGTCTATCCTTGGTGAAAGTGTGTTTTTGAGCTATGGCAGCCATGATTATATCATGATCTGTAATAGATGATTTCCCTATCGTCCCTATTGATTTGAAGTTTGACTTGACAAAAATGTACCCAACACGGTTGCGCCCTCTGGTAGGCTCGGTTATAGCAGGTGAAAGTCTGTGGGTTGCCATGAGACTTAGACGTGCTTGCTTAGAGGTACGTGAGTTAGATGTGCAGTGTGCTTGGTGTTGTTTGTATTATAAATATCAATGTTAAGGTCTCCGGTTACATAATAATTGGATACTTTTTTAATTACGTAATTCATAAAATTATCAATGTTCGGAAAAGAGGGAGAGTGGTCAATTCCCAGGATAACCACTTTTTCGTCTAGTATTGTAAGAATACTGTCCACTTCTGCAATTTCTGTATCCAATACAGAAATATTTTAAGAGGTTTCCGTGTAGAATATAATAGAATAGACTACACCACCGTGTAGATGACTATACCTCCGTTTTTATTATGTTGAGTATAATAGGTAATAGGTAATAGGTAATACGGGCTGGTGTCCGCAACTCCACGTCAATGCGCGTATTTTGCGTACGGGTGGGAAAATCGATCATTCGATCGACCCCAGCTCCTCGAAGAAGGCCAGCAACGCCTTGGTGTTGCTGACAATCTCACGTAGGGTACCTGGGTTACCGAAGTACTTTGCCCTGTACGTGGCGAACACCGGGCAGTTTAGAAGCACATGAGCTGCTGTTTCGTCGTCCTCCATGCAGGCCCTGCACAGCGGACTGTCTGTGACTCCTATGACAAAGAGGTGTTTATTAAATGACCCGTGGCCAGTTAAAGCTGCTGTAACTGTACGCAACTGTTGTTTAGTTAGTCGGAGAACCTGTTTCGCAAGGTGGCCATCAATTGTAGGGAGGGCTTCCTTAGCCTGCCTGCACTCACCTTGGTCCACCCACAGTTTGTAATGTTGGTCCCTGGTGCGTTTCCTTACCAGAGTGCGTAAGTACCCGAAGGGGAGTGGCACGATGGGTTCAGGTCCCACTGGTGCCACGCTCGACCCCCTTCTGGCAAGTTCGTCAGCTGCGTCATTACCTAGCGAACCGCTGTGTCCCTTGATCCATTGAATGGTTATGTTATTGAGGCTACCCACCTGGTTGAGGCGCTGGTGGCACTCGTATATTAGCCCAAAATCAACTGTGTGACTGTTTAGCGCTTGTAGAACAGCCATGCTGTCTGAGAGTATGCGGATTGAGTGGTCCTTAACTTCCCTGGTCATGATGGCCGAAGCGGCTAGAGAAATACCCATGCACTCGGCCTGGAACACTGTGTTATGGACCCCCAATGGTGTGGCTAAGTGCATATTGAAGTCCTCCGAGAAGATCCCAGCACCTGTACCACTACCTGTTTTAGATCCATCCGTGAAGATGCGCAGCTCTGCAGGGCACAAGCCCTCGCAACGGCGATCCTCGTACAGTTGGATTTTGTATTTTTTATCAAAGATAAATTGTTTGGGTATCCGGTCATTAATGGCTTTCGTAATGGGGAACTCCTTATTGAGTCCCTCTAGCAGCGCGGTGTGTGGTATGTCACTCTTACCCCAGAGATCTATTGCATTTAGACGTGCCGCCGCCATCGTCGCTTCCTGCTGTATGAACAGGTGGAGCGGTGGTAGTGCCAGCATGGCTTCGATTGCTGCAGTCGGGGTAGTCCTCATGCAACCCGTGGTGGCCATGCAGGCTAGTCTTTGCATGCGTTGTAGTTTGTTGGAGGCTGTAACCAGCTTGGTGCGGGGCCACCACACCACGGCCCCGTAGGTGATCATGGGGCGGATTACAGTGGTGTACAGCCATAGTATAATTTTAGGGGACAGACCCCACTTCTTACCTATCATTCTCCTGCACTGCCAGAAGGTAATGCAGGCCCTGTTTAGTTTGTTGTCTAAATGACTACTCCAGTTTAACTTACTGTCTAGAGTGACCCCGAGGTACTTGACTTCGTTGGCCAACTGGAGTTCTGTATTGAATAGTTTAGGTAGGCTGAAAGGGCCTAATGCTCTTTTTTGGGTAAACATGACTAGTTCAGTTTTGGTGGGATTCACTGAAAGGTCAAAGTCCCTGCACCATCTCTCTACGATACGTAGCGCTTGCTGAGTGAGGTTGCAAATCGTACCCGTCACCTTCCCCGAAACAAGGATTGCGAGGTCGTCTGCATAGCCTATTGTGTAATAGCGGTTGTCGTTGAGTTTGGTGATGAGGTCATTAATCACCAGATTCCATAGAAGGGGGGACAGCACCCCTCCCTGGAGGCAACCTCTGGCTATCATGGCCTATGTTGAGTATAAGTGCGGGATACGCAATACCCTGGTAGTGGATCAAGTACTGTCATGTCACTTAACCAACACTCAGTCAAAACGATAGCGTCGAAGTCGGTGTCAAGGCGCTGGAAGGCTGTGTAAAAGTTATCAAAATTGTGCTGATAAGTTCTAATGTTAAGAGAGAGGATTTTAAAATTGTTGGAGTTAGGTAGCAGTTTCCTACATTCTTCTAATTGATCATATGTATGTCATTGTATAGTAACGTTTTCGTCATTGTCCTGGATGATGTCAAGTAAAACCACTGATGTAGCTGAAGAAGATGTTATTTGTGTGGTCATTGTTACTATAGAAGTTTCGTAAACATGAAGATGAAAGAAAACATTAATGTAAAAGTAAAAACCTATGTGTAGGTGTGTAAGTTTTGGTTGTGTTCGTGAGGTAGGTAGGAGTTCGTGTGTTTGTTATAATGATAGTAGCGTAAGCTATGGAAAAGTTCGTGTAAGTGTTATTATGTTACGATAACATTACTAAGGTACACAGTGTGTTTATAAATTGCAGAGAAAAGGTATTAGAATAAAAATTAAACGTAAAATAAAATTTAAAAGGGATATAAAATCTAAAAATAATGTCCGATCTTAAAGTTATATGAGATCTTAAAATAAGAGATCGAAGAATAATAAAAAGTTTGTACGTTACCGTCATACTGCGGTCGCGGAACCCAGTTGGCGGTCCAGGTCTTCAAAGTTCCGTATGTGGATGGAAGGGTTGCTGCTTGCTTCCGAATGAGAACGTTACAATATTTAATCTAACAGAACTTGTTCTACTACTTGTTCTGTGAACTATGTTCTTTTGCAGCAAGTTTGGTTGCACAAAATAACTGCTTGTTTTCTTGGGTGAGGCGCTAGTTTATTTAGATGTTTCTCGTTACACCAGCTATTTCCATATCAGTCGAAGTGAGAGTCCTTCTAGTTTTAGCAGCCTTCAAGAATTCGTCACGCTTGTAGCGCCGTACAAAATGGACAGCAAGTGTGCGCGATAGACTTTCAGCTGAATCTTTGGAATGTTGTCGGCATGGTCCCGCTCTGTTTACGTATTCTAAATCTTGTTCCTCTACGGAAACTCTTATTTTGTGAACCAAGACGCGCACGATAGGAAGCGGGTTTTCATTTTTGAACTCGTTGATACCAGATATCTCCAGTTCATTCTTCAGTGACGATTGGGCTTGAGTGTTCAGCTGTTCGCGTAGATTATTATCTATGGTGTTGTTGAGGGAGATTATTTATTCTTCGATTTTCTCTAGCAATTTTATCCTTGAGTCGTAGTCGTCGAGACATGGGTAGCATTGCGTGAGGTGTTCGGTGAGGGATGTAATATGAGACTTTGTATCTAACCACATCACCTCGAAGTAATTTTATTTCAGAGCTAAGAGTGCGTAAAATCTCCGAATCAGTAAGTGCAGTGGTGGATGAGGCAAGTGACGAAGCAGAGTTGTAACCATCAGTTGAGTTAGGCGTCGTGACGTCTGTTAGCATCTGTATCTCGGGAACTGTGTTGTTCAAGGGGGTAGTTACTCTCGTTGTAGCCTTGCTTTGACAGGATGGCCAAATCCAGCTCAACTTCTTTTGTTCTGTTAACTTGGTCTGATTCCAGCATTATCACATACAACGTGGACCAGTAGATCGCATTTGGAGCATTTTATATTCGATGATCTCAGCGCTGTATGACAAGATGCACAGTTGTTAACCATTATTATTATTTACGTAGGTATTGCGTAAACAAATTGACACCAAATTCCTATAATCTGAGCTAGGACACCTGTGTCGGCCGCGGCCTATCTCCCAGTAGTGCGAAAGTCCGTGTCGTTTACGAGGTGAGGTGGGGCCTACCTCAGCACATTGTGATCCCGGGCGCGAACTTTCTTATTGGAATATACACTAAACTTTGAGAATAGTTATTTTTTCGTTAAGCGTCCATATTATGTAAACTGATTATTTTTAATTTGAGGACAAAACAATATTTTATTCGTAACACGTCCACACACACCAGTGACAACAGGCCTTACGACGCAACTCCATATTCACCGGTAATGTCACTAACTTGGACTAAACTTCTTCATAACATAAGGCTATAAAATAGTCCATTACCGAACGAAAAAAAAAATGACAAAAGCGAACCTGCAACGTCCCGTAACAATATCGCAAAATTTTATACACCCTGTATACTGCCATTGCGTGTACAGTATGCTTGTTTCTTTTGTAAATTTGCACCAATTTGTGCTATCTGTTCACCACAGTGAACACTCACGTTATTATGGTTATTGTCATACTCGTTATGTGTTCCGTATCGTGAGCGTTACGTGTCGTGTAAATTATTATCGCTGTTGCTTTTGATGTGAGGGAAAAATTGGAGGACATAAGTGTTCGTTTGTGGACGGATGAAACGAAACTGTCTACGCAGATGGTGGGAGTAACTCAAAGTCAAGTGTTTATTTTAATAAGACTGTATTTGCAGGAACATTGTACAAAATAATGTCTTTCAAACATCTAAGTACACATGCAGTAATCGGAATTTTTGATTATTATGTTTATTTATTATTCAAAAGTTGCTGTAATCTGAGTGTACAGAGTTGTATGGCACCAGTTTATAGATCGAAGTTAGTATTTACCTGTTAATAATCCACGTATACCTAATAACATTCTAGATTAATACGTCTACATACCTAGATACTTCGTTTCGTCTAACAAGACAGACAACACTTGCTCCATAAAACCTCCAAACTTTTAGTAATACATCTCCAAAAAGCTACTTACGAAACTGAAGGTTAGTGAAGAGTTGTTCACTCCTCAGTGAAATTACTTGGAACTTTCTTGACGCATTAGGAAGACGAGCCTTCTCGAAACTATCTTGGTGGCACCATCTGTCTCCCTATCGCGAACCACAAACGATCCAAGTTTGTTTCGATGTTCGGGCTCTCACTCGCTATTTTCTAGTAATAGTACTTGAACTTCATATTTTATAGCCCTTTCGACACCAGCACTCCAATTTCGTAACACACTATCAATCAGAATCTGAATCTTTTTTAAGGATATTGTTAATCCATTGCTTCATATGTTCGAAAAATTTGTCTGCTCAACAACGTAAATAACGCAAAGAATGTTGTTGAACTGTCAAAATGAAAGCCATTTCCACTGTTAGTGTGTTACGCAATTACCTACCAGATCTTATAGGTACAAGATTTAGGACCGATGTACTTACGTGTGTGTACTTACTTATGGGTGTGTGTGTGTGTAAAGATTTTATTCGCATTATTATTTCACAAAGTTACTTCATTGAACATTTTATTATGTTAGTCAACATTTTTGAATTGATTAATGTGGAACTCATATGTGTTGACGGAATGCACAGGTAGAATATTATTAACAAGCAAAACAGTAGGTAAATTACTTCAAAAAACCAACAAATAAGATCCAAAGATTTAAGATTAAGGAGTAAAAACTAAATTAAAAGTAAAAAAACAAGCTTTTATAAAAAAACGAACTAACAAGAAAAAAAAACGCTATCCATTATACAGGTTATTAGTACATCAGTGCTTCTAGCTTTTAAAATTTATATCAATTTTTATTTTCATTTGTTTTTAGTTCACGTTTTTTTTAAAAGCTTGTTTTTAATTATTGTTTTACTTTACATTTTCAATATAAAAGTGAAGTCATCACCTTTTTCTGTAATACTCAATACATTTTTTGCATTCCACAATGTAAGTTTTACAAAGACATGATGTTTGTGGACTCAATCGGGCACAGCAAAGATTATACAAAACAAACTATTAACTGATTACTTGAAAACAGGGACATTACGAAATTCGTTAAAAATCAACCTATCTTCAGACATATTACCTACCACCACCCACCCACCTACCTACCTACCTACAACATTATTTTAAAACACAATTTTCCGAGATGAAAGGTTTATACCTACAAGCAATACAGGCTCGTGCCTAAAAAAATACATCTTGTTAATTTGAAGTCGGTAGAAAACATAAAATGAAATGTCGTCATTAAAATAATGAAAATTACGTAAATAAATGTTCACGAAAATTTGTGAGGAGGATCTCTATAAGGGGAGGCAGTTTTTTCGCGTCAATGGACCGGCTAATTGATAGGCCTTCCTGGTTCCAAAGTTAAGTAGATATTATCTGGCAGCTTCTCATAACGATCGAATTATGGTAAATTATGCACGGGTATCATACTTCAGTAAAGGTAGGTAAGGTAACTCTTGTTGTGTACACAAAATGTAGTTGTTTTTTAAACTACAGCTACACAGCTACTACAGATACTAAAACTAAAAGACTTGCTGTAAAACGTTTTGAAAGAAATTTATGAAAATAATGAACAATTAACGTGTGTAAATGTTTGTAAACAGCCCTTATGAAAACCTACAAAAACGTAAGCAAAAAAAAACGTGTGCGGTCGGGTACTCACGTCAGGAACCAAGTCCCTTACACGATATTCGCACGCACACACACTCATATATAATATAAATAGACAGAGATAGAGCGAAAATGTTAATTTAATACGCATTTTTAATACAGACCCATTTAGTAAGTATAAGTTTTTAGAAGCTCTCACGAAGTTGCCGCCGTTTTTCATTTTCATTTTGACCTCTCTATCGGCTTTAGCACCCTCGAGAACCATTTACTATACCCATGATGATTTTAATTTAATTTTCGTGCCGCCATCTTGGATTTTCAGTTACACCTCACTATCGGATTTAACACCCTCGAACACCATGAAAGCTATTGCAAAGAAAAAATAAAGATAAAGTCACATCGATGGGGCATAACGCTTTTTCGTTACGTGACGATATCTACCGGGGTCGGCAGTCTCGACATTAGACAGCGACAAAAATCGGTCGCTAAGTCCTATCGTTGTCAAATTCCTTTAATAGATATTCAACTTTATTTCGAAAGTATAAGGTTGAAAATCTATTAAAGAAATTTGACATCGATTAGACTGAACGACCGATTTTTGTCGCTATCTATGTCGAGACTGCCGGCCGCGTTAAAGAACTTCGTTCCAATAAACATACTAAAAGATCTACTTTTAGGTTTGATTATTCTTACATACTTTCAGACTGTAAGATGCAACCCATTTTAGACGTTGCTTAGGTAGTGGTCATTATTATAAAGGTCCAACTTTATCAAGTATCTATGTACCTTTAGGTAGTTGAAATAGAACTTATATTCCAATTTTTTTAGTAAATAACCACCCGCTTACAGGTTCTAAGCAACTCTTGAACGAAATTAACACAAATACTTGGCATTTCCAATAAGCCTGAAGTACTCTAAAAAGGCTTGACTTAAGATTTCGATACTATTAAATAAGATTATATTAGATTAGCAACGCTCTTCCAAAGTTCGCTTAGCTTCGAGGTCCGTTGTCTTAGTAACAAGGAGGGCACTTCTGAATATTTCTAGGGATAGGGTTGATTCGATTAAAATTGTGTATCTATACCATTGGTAAGGTTAACGTAATCAAATAAGGGTTTATCGAATCCAAAATACGACAAAATAATCACCTTTTTTTTTACAGGCATTCGTGTTTTCTGATACCACTGACACAACTGATTCATGTAAAAAGATATATTATAGAAATCATTTTGATCCAGTGTAACTTAATAAACCGAATGAATTTATATATTATCCGAATATTCAATGAAAATAATCGAATAAAAGATGACAGAATTTTAAAAGTGAAGAGATACTACATTAATGATTTAACCCAATTACTTCAAAATCAAACGAAGATGGTGTTATTTGCCAGGCGCGCCGACTTTTAGAAAACTTCGTGGGTGCCCATATTGGTTACCAAAATAAATAGTAGAAACAATCTGATCAAAATACCCCAAATGTTCTTAAAGTAGTTTTTTTACACTTAAGAAGTTTAATTGTTGCGCATTGTTTTAAAGTGCATCACCAACCAACAAACATGTTAACAGTGTCTGATGAAAAGTAGAGTGTGCTGGCGAATCCGAAAACTGAAGTGCGAGCGAAGCGAGCTCGAAAACTTAGCACCTCGGATAGGTTAAGTTTTATTTTGACCATTTATACATAAATAGGAGTTACCTACTTTGCTGACTAATGCAGGAAGGCTTTTGAATTAAGAAAACTTACGAAGCAAGAGCGAGAAAAGTGAAATCGATAATTTTAACACCGCTTAAATAGGTTATAACGCAAGCAACGTAATAATAATAACGTAAGTAGTTAGACCTCTTGCCACGCGGCATGATGATGCCTATGCTAGTGGGTGCTCTGCACCTACTGTTTACCTCTCCTGGTTGCTGGAGCCCCCGAGCACCCACGGAGTCCACGCCCCTGTTATTTGCAGATGATACATCATTGTTCTTTAAAATAGACCGACGGCCAAAAAATCTTGATGACGTAAATAACTCTATTCTTCAGGTCTAAGATCAGTTTACGGTAAACAATTTGGTACTAAATGAAAAAGAAAACCAAATGCGCGAGATGTAAATTAACTAATGTTAGAAGTTGCGAATGTGAACAACTGTGAGTGTGTGTTGTGATGTGATGTGATGTGAATGTGTTCATATTGAATGGAGAAAAACTACAATTTATTAATCTGGCGGTTTTCTTACGAATCACGCTAGACGAGAAATTACAATGGGGACCTCATATAACATTTCTTGCGGGGCGGCTAAGCTCAGCCGCGTATGCTGTTAGAAAGATAAGACAGTTAAAAGATGCAGAAACCGCGCGATTGGTCTATTTTAGCTACTTCCACAGCATTATGTCATATGGCATTTTACTGTGGGGTTGGACTGGTGACATTGAATCCATTTTTATTTATTTTGCAAAAGAGAAATGTCAGAGCCATTTAGCCAATCTCCGTCGCCGCGATTCTTTTAATGGAACTATTTAAAAAGATTAATATTATGACTGTATCTTGCCAATTCAATTATGAAAATATTATGTATGTAAGAAAAAATCTGCATATTTTTAATAAAATAAGCGATAGACATAACTCTAATACCAGAAATAAAGATAAAATAGATCAAGCATTTTTCAGATTATTTAAAGTATATGTACTTTATACATCTTTTATGGGGTACTGTGTTAAATTTTACAACAAAATACCTTGTGATTATATTGCAAATAATTTTATAAGAAAATTAAAACTCATATTATTAAAAGTAAACTTTGTAAACGAGCATATTACAAATTTGAGGATTATATCCTAGATGAGAATGCTTGGAAACATGCTGGTCCTGCTCCATAGGACAATCTAGAGTTAAAATCAAACTGGTTGCCAATTTAGTTGCAAAATTTATAATTTTCATGACATTGATTTTACATTTTGTAACTAGTTTAACTCACACACAAAATGATTACTTGTATTTTTTTAAATCATCTTTTACAATTTTTGTAAATATGTGAGCACCATGTATCTATCACATAATTAGTTCACCAGTCATTGCTTTATATTCAATTCTTATTACCTATTGTGGTCGTTTTCACATATAATATATTATTAATGTGTACAAAATGTTGTAAAACATTAAAAGAGTAACAGTATAGTTTTTTGCCCATTCTTCTCCATACGAAACTACCTTTTGGAAGAGACAACTAGAATCAATTCTATTTTTATGTAAATTTTGACGTTCAAAAATGCCTTAAAAGTGCCTATTTGAAATAAATGATTTGACTTTGCCTTTGACTTCATCTTAATAACCCTAGAAGCACCTCGAATGATTGTAAAAGCATATAATCGATAAATACCGCTTGACTTAAGAATAAAGCATAATAAATTAATCAATTTACAGAAAGTTTCCTTAGACTTGGTTGACAAAGGGTTTGGTGTTCGCTGCCTTGAATAGCTTATTTGGCGCTAATCACCTAACTTTTAATTAATGACATCGTTTAAGTGTATAAAAGTAAAACGAACTACAGTCATCATTCTAGAAGAAACGCCCGCAATTAGTTTTGGGAGCACGACAGCGTTACGTGACTGATGATTTTCATATTTTCTTAGAGAGTGCCGATTTAGCGAAATATTTTTAAGCTTAAACAATATTTGTACCAAGTAGACCTGATTGTAATATTCGCTATATATTTTGTCCTCATATGACATGGTAGCTATCAATGTAGGAATTAAAATCACTTGTTAAGTATATAGATTAGCACAAATTGAAAAAAAGAGCAAAAGTAAATAAAGATTCAAATTATCACTAACCGACCGATTTGCAACGCCATATTCTTTAAAATCCTTTTGTGTCATTGCAATCGAATACGTATGGTGTAAGGTGTACCTAGGTAAAATCTCCAGGGGCTCCAGATAAATAAGCCAGGCAAACCCTACATTAATAAACACAAAAAAAAAATACGTCTCGCAGGTCAACCTAGGAAGTAGTCGGCTGCTCAACCGGGCTTACCTGTAGGTGCCTCAATAAATTAAGGCCTCCAGCCAGGGCTTAAAAAAATTAAAAACTAAGCGACTACACGCTACGGGCACCCCCTGTCGGGTACGGATCTCAACTTAGGGCGTCGCTGGGGGAGGGCAGCAAGGGAAAGGCTGGATTGGAATTAAAATCAATACCTAATGTTACGTCAACCTTTATACCTAATGACAGCAACTGACAGACACACACTACAATGGGGGCTATCGTTTTTGTTCTCACCAGTTGGCGCCACTGTCGAGTAAGGTCCTGTTGCAGTACTTTTATTTGATGTTTTGGATACCTTTAAGTACCTTTATATTCATATTATGTTAATTTTATTACATTTTAAAACTTCAAATGAATATTTAGATTATAATATTCCTAAAATTGGGAAGCATGAAGCAGAAAAATCTTATTCTTCCTTCAATTGCTACCAAATTAGATCCTAACTTTTTACTTAAAGTCTTAATCCATAATTAATCAAGAATGGCACAACCATTACAGCTATTATGAATCATTCGATAAAATCCGTGATAAAAAATCCCGCAAACAGTGGACGTTCAGTACATATTTTGACATCTACAGACCTTACTCTCTACACTAGCGCCTCTAGTGGCGAATTCAAGCGGTAGCCCTCATTGATTCAAATTACAGTGATTTGACACCATTAGAGACTAACGACTGTAATCAAATGATATATCTATACTGTATAATATAATGAAGCTGAAGAGTTTATTTGTTTGAACGCGCTAATCTCTGGAACTACCAGTTGGAATTAAAAAAATATTTTTGGATTTGATGCCCAATTCGTAAGGAAGGTATAGGCTATTTAACACCAAGCCCTTAGAAGTTAAGCAAAATTAAAAGAAGTCAGAAGTAACGCTAAGTGAAATCGAAGTAACATCGCGGGCGGGCGATGCGGTTCGACGCGGTGGGTCGAGGGCCGATGGCGGCCGTCCGACTAAAACCGAGCATTACCGGGAAGATCCGAACTGAGCATACCTATCAATGAGGTACCATCCCGCGTTGCTCAGACGATTGATTATTTATTAGTATAGATGTTGTGCTGTCTTACGACTTCCACGCGAACGAACTCGCGGGCAGAAGCTAGGCGTATATTGAAGTTACATTACATGTGGTTTTAACTTGTGCATTAGCAGTAGTTTCGAGGACTGGGGTTGAGGAAATGATGGATGATTCTGTGTGTTTAGGCTCAGTTTGTATACATATATTTGGAGATACCTAGGCAATAATATTTGCACGCGACTTCCTCTGCGCGGATTTCGGGATTGAGAACTGTCTCAAAGTTTCAAGCTATCTTACTCTGAACCAACTTTGATGAAATGTGGTATAAGTATATTTCATCAAAGTTGATTCAGGGTTCAGCCATGAAAACGTAAAGACCGATAGTGATACTTTCACATTTTCTAATAATTGTAAGAATTACAGGAAAAAACGAATTAGATATGGCTTTTTTGGTAAAGTCACTTACAAACGCCAAACGTGCGAAGGAAGATTTTCCGTAATGGACGATCATTATGAAACAGATTTTTGTATAAATTTTTCTGTACAATGTTTCGTGCCATTGCAGATCACTTTTCAGTGCTACTTAGCAATAACGACTAATGATGGAGAGTTATACTACACAACCGAAGAACATTTAGTTGACCCGTCGTGTCGCATTGCTGTTGTGTGGTGTCATTTATATTTGAATCGACTTCAAAAAAGGAGGAGGTTCTCAACTCCGGTGTATTTTTTTTTTAAATCTTATTATTTTCGGGCATTTCTTCTTTTGTTTATGAACCGATTTTAATCATTTTTTTTTTGTTTGTAAGGGTATACTCGTACTCCTGAGGTAGTCAAGTTCTGTTAAGTAATTTTTGAGTTAGCTTCGATAATTCGTATTTTTTCCAGTTAGTGTATGTTGATGATGTTATAATAACTTTCCTGTCACTGTTATTTACATAACAAGTACTGGTATACGAATTTGTGTGGGGAAGGTAGTAGGTACCACAACTAAAAAGTGAAAAATATAAACTTTTTAACAAAAACGAACAACCCGCTTCCAAAAAAAATACTACCTAGTGAAACATAAATTTAATTTCGGAAGTGGGCGGTAAAACGTAACCGACTTCCGAAATTAAAGTAATTTGTTTCCTCTATCGGCACGTGGAAACGATTTTCATGTCGTCATAATGAGGACAGATAAGTAGGTAGTGAAATATTTTTAGTTGATCATTATTTTGCAGGAAATTTTGTATTTTTATTAAACGTACCTTATGAGGTCGGGCAAACTAATTATCCTTTTATGTCATTTTCGACCCAGTCCTTAATTTATGTAGGTACTGATAAGGGCTCACTAGTTAATTTGGCCTATTTAATCCTGGATCCAACATTTATCATGTGAACCTCTAGTAATTAAACCAATCGTAGGTACTTCGAGTGTTCAAGACAGAGGGATTTTCAAAACTGCATCTTAAAACATTGACAGTGCAACTACAAAGTCAATAAACACGGTGACAAAAATCGAAAACAATAAGTGGCCCCACGATTGCAGAGGGTAATTGAATTTCGTTCGGAGTGGTCTGATGTTTCTCGTTAGCCCCTGTCGCGTCGAATCATTTCAACGGAACCGCAAACCGAATGTCAATCTATATTCAAACTTCGTTTTCACACCAAAAATACAAAGGGGATTTCTGTTTTACTCGTTCAAACGAACCCCTTTTTTTAAACGACACGAGTGTGCAGTTGCCAATAAGCATTGAGAGAGCCGTAGTTACAGAACTATAATTAAACAAGTCGATATGCGAACCGCGCTTTAATTGTAACTAAGTTGCTTGCATTAATAGGAACGTAGAAAAGCATTCAGCATTCTCATCAGTTTACTTATTTTGTTACTTTCAATTAGTTAAATTTGTAAGAGAATTTATTTACTTAAGTTAACCTAGCTTTTCCGTTTGTAATTATTTTATTACAACCTAGAAACAAAGTTTACATTAGCATACCCATATTTACATTAATTTAAAGTACTTACATAAATACATAATGTTATTTCAACCACAATCACTTACATAGGTACTTTCGCGGCTTCCATTTTAGCGGTACAGCAACAAAATTCGTAAACAAATGCTCACAGAACGAAACTACGAGGCTTACGTATTCTCAAAGGGCTAAACATCTGGTTTGTAGCAAATTTAATACAACACGTTACTTAAACCGCGGTCTTCTCTCTAGGGGAGAGCGGGGAACGCTCCCCGGTCGCATAGTGTGACTAATTCAGGCTTCTTCCGCCTGTAATCGGATTAGAGCATAGGTTCTCAACCTTATTTTGTCCACAGCTTACATTGAGTTTTTTTTTTTTTCTAATCTACGTCTATTTTTAAATATCATCTGCCGCGAATCTGAAACAGCTATTGCCACGATTATATTTAGACGTGTAATATTATACAGCCGTAAGATCCCATCTCAAAGCCCTCTAATTTTCTCTGAGTCTCCTGCTGTCCTCCTGAAAGTCTCAAACACCCACCAGGGGGCGTTATCGCCCACGTTGAGAACCTACGGATTAGACACTAGGCACTTTTTCACCTTAGTTATTTATTTGTGAATTGTCCTTTTGATGTCACAGCAATTGTGGAGTTGTGTTCGCTTTGTTTTCTTAACAATAACTTACAAATAAATTCTAGTCTTTCTTTATCGAGTAGGTAAGTCCTGATAGAAAAGTGTGTTATTTTGTGTTCATACAATTAAGTATAAAAAACCAGGCCGGCCATCATTCATGTTTTTTTGGCCTTCTACGCTTAGCTCTATTATATTTTCCGGATATCAGAATGGATGCGGATACTTTACGAAGATTTGTTTTCTTTTGCTTCCAGTTGTTTTTATGCTGATTTGATTTGTTCTGTTTCTTTGTTAAGTTTTTAAGCAAAATTGAATTGATTAAAAACAAAAATGTTGAAAATGTATATCCATTATTAACAATATTTTCTTTGTGTGAAGCACGTGAAAATAGGTACTTAATAATATCCCACCAAAAACTACTGGATACAGATTTTTTTATTCGACGACATAGCACTTGCTTGTAAGCTTATCCGACATCAAGTCTATTTTTAAAATCTGTAATAACAACAGAGTCCAATGGCCTAAACCTATGTATTCAATTCATTCAAACTTTTACTTTTAGCACACGAACGAACTAAAAAAAAGAAACCTAGTATTTCATTGCTTTAATGTGTAACAAATCAGTACCTACCCATGTTTGCTAACATTACCCGTCGAAAGCAATCAGAGTCGCAAGTAATTTGGGTCTGCAAACACATTACTAACATTAGTCACTAAACAATCAGTCAAGTTGAAGCCACTATCGGTAATTGATACCTAACTCTCGCCATGTTCTAGATTGACAGCTTTTATAGTTTGTAGTAATCAAGGAGTATGTCTGACGGTTGACGAATGTTGATAATGATGATATTTTATTTTATTATTTCAACCTTTATTGTCCACTGCTAGGCAAAGGTCACCCCCAAAGCTTTAAGTCATCTAGCGTATCCTCGGTGACGACGGACGCCCATGTTCTGGTTCCCACTGCGTGACTACTTTGGCCAATCTGTCCTGATGCATCTTACACACATGGCCCGCCCAATCCCTCTTCAGCCTAGCAGACTTGTTGCCCACACCCGCGATTACGGTTTTGGAGGATGATGATATTCTTCATTTAAAATATTTCATTCAAATTCAGGCCCGATTCCTCTGTCTAATCTTGTGATCGATTTTATCTAATAGGATTGAGTTTTTTTTTTTAGGGTGGCAAATCGTCAAATGACTCCTCCCCCGAGTGGGAGGGCGTGTCAGACTCTTACTGACTAAAACCCACCCTTGTTCCTTCAGTTGCCTGTGCACCAGGGCCACGGTAACTCTTTCGAACAATCCGCGACTCCGGCAGGCATCGGCCCTATCGGAACCTGTCAGTGGTGCTGACATCTCTTTAAGGCGCGCGTGGAACACGACGCGCCGTAGATCTGGGGTTGGTCCTTACCAGACGGCGAGCTGCCCATTGCACGCCGTCTGCAAACCCCTGCCTACGGTGGCCGGGAGTCGGCTATCGACTCCCGACGCCCAGCCTGTCTCCTCCTGCGGCGGCTAGGGGCGTGAGGGCGCAACGATTGCCTCTCCTTCACGCGCTCTGCCTCCTCCTTCGCGAACACTACTGCTTCGCAGAAGGAGGTGACGGCTTCCCATTCCCTCTCGCTCCGTACCATGGCCTGGACCAGAGCCGGACGCGAGAGATTGCCGCCGTCGATCGCCGCCACGAGGACACGGCGGTGCTCCGCCCAAGCCGGGCAGAAATAGTAGTTGGCCTGAATTTTATATTGTACACAATAATTAGACTATAATTTCTCTCGCATTAAATTTCGCCGAAACATATTTTTTTTTTTTGTTATTCAAATCTTATTTAGCTTGTTGGCAAAGCAAATCTTAAGTTCGTATTACGGAACTATACTGAAATTTTATACTTTACGTTTTACTTGAAACTTAATTAAAAATAATTGTAGGTGAGGACTGATGATTTTGATAGTATAAAACAATGAAGAAGAGGCTGGCCATGAAATGACTCCCTGAGGGACACCCACAGCCAGAGACTGATATTACACCCCCCATAACCCCTCCATAACCCAGTAACCCCATGCCATTTTATTTGTATCTTTATGTATATAAAAATTACGTGTCACGTTGTTCGTCCGCGATCGACTCCTAAACTACTGAACCGATTTTAAATTTGATTTGCACACCGTGTGCAATTTGATCCAACTTGATATAACATGAAGTCTTATTAGACTAGAATTATATGAAGGTTTTGCTTCTTTGGTGGACAAGGAAGGTGTAAAAGTTATTTTAACTCTTCAAACGGTTTTTGTATGCTTGTTTTTTTGTTTGTTTTTTGTTTTTTAATGCTAACCCATTCCCTCTCCCATGAACCACATGTGGTTAGGGTTAATTATTTAACTATTGTGTCTACTTTTAACATGATTTATTCGTATTTACAAATATGAAATTAGTGTGTCTACTGTATGGACAGTGACAGTGTTAATATTAAAAAACCGGCCAAGTGCATGTCGAACCACGCACAATGAAGGGTTCCGTAGTTGGGATGAATTTATCCTAAAACAAACATAACGTTGTCGTAATTATAAGTGTGTAAAAATATGTTCTCCCATACATCGAAATGTATGGCAGCAAAAAAACATAGTTTTTTTTTTAATTATAATCTTACATTAATGAATAACAAAAAACTAAAAATATGTGTTAAAACTCTTGATTTTTTTAGAGCTCCCGGGGACCGTAAACCTACGCATTTGATATTAATTTCAACTTGATACCTCCATGCGGTCCTGAGAAAAGGGTCTTGGCAGACTGACAGACAGATAAACGGACAACGAAGTGATTCTATAATGGTACCGTTTTTCCTTTTGAGGTACGGAACCCTAATAAATACAATAACATTAAAATAACAAACGATTTATATAGTAGGTACCTCTAATCTAGCAAATGATAATTAGCAAACCTCCTGACCTGAACTAAATCATTTATATTTTAATTTAACTGTATTGACCTCGAACTTGACGAATTTATAATCGCATTTCATTAAACTTGACATTATGTATTGTATTGCCTGTTTCAAATTATATACTGAATTTCATCTTGACATGGTAAACTTGTATTGATTTGATTGAATGTGTTAATAATATATATTGAGTGAGTCTTTGTTATTAAAGCTTAAACTGTTTGCAAGCCTTAGATAAGTTAGTTAGTGTAAGTATCATTTCTAAACATATGTAACTTGTAGCTACCTACTTTCTGTGCAAATAAAGAACTATTATATTCTATTCTATTGAAACTGCAAAAGCGAATGCGTCTCGAATTCATACAGTACCAGTAACCATTAACTGCCGGCGTCGAGAAAAAATATGCACTTAAATTATTATAGCAATTAATTAGGATAATATTCTACGCTAGTTTCAATATTCGGTCACGATTAATCGTAACCGCAACGTCCAGGTATCCATAACCGTAAAATGTGATACGTTCTGTGTAACCGGTTAATTATCGGTTCTTCGAACCCTGCGTGGCTAAATGGTTTTATGTAATGAACTTACATTTGGTAGCTAGTTATCGGTATAACGTTATCATTTACCTGCCAAGGCTTACGACGAAATTCTATTTAGTCAGGTTTCAGGTACCTTTATATAATGTTTTAGAGGGTGCGAAATATTTTAGATTATTATGTTATCGCATAGACACCCTTACCCTGTCGAAACCCTATATAAGTATATAACATTGAATCGCGATTTACGAGTATTATTTTGAGCATGAGCTGAGTATGAGGTCCTGGGTTTGATTCCTGGGTCGAGCAAAGTGATATTGGGTTGTCCATCTGGAATTTTTCAGTAGCAGCCCGGAGTTTGGAAGTGTGCCCCGTTGATGGCAATAGGCTCGCCTCTATTAAATGGGACTTAAACATAACTGGTGGAATGCGGGTACACCTCTGCCCAACCCTTCGTGGGATACAGGCGTGATATTATGGGAAACACTATAGACATGAATATCACTCTAATGCCAAGGATATGATTATAAGTTCTCCTGTTCATTTGAAATTGCAAGGAATATCTGGAAACCAAACAGTTTAAATAAGAGCTAAATTCTATCGAGATTAGTTACATCAACAAGCTCGAATTACTTAAATTAGGTTGATTATATCTCAACTTTAATTTGCTTTCATTTGAAATCACGATAAATGTCGTTAAGCTAGAAGTTTCTTAAAATAAAACAGTACAATATTAGGTTAGTCGATGTGAGCAAACATCTTATTTATTAGTTTTTAATTATTACCATTTGCGAACTGTTTTGTCTAGAACAAGTATTGTTTGCGCCGGTTAAGAGTTTCGTAGTGTGGCGTTTACACTTATTTGTAAAAAGAACATCTGCTGTATATTTTCAGAGAAATCAACGGCGTCTTTTTGTACGGAGATGCCCAACAGAATTGATTACTACTTCCTTTGTTGTTCACTGTAGTAGCCTTTCACTAGGAAGAGAAAGCGCTGATCTGATTTAGAACACAATAGATCCAAAATATTACTGACAACAACGACCTTATCAAAACAAAGCCTACCCCAAAAAGTGTCTCTGTTTTATAAAATACACAACACCGTTCATTGTAAGTTAATTAGTGCCGAAATAGACTTTTATCCTCAGGGTGACGTAAGATTAGCATAAGTAAATTCGATACTTTCGGCCCAAAATCCTTTTGGGACTCGTTCTAATTCAGATCGCGTCGGAATATTTACAGAATCGTGTTACATTTTTATCCTTTTAGAATTGCAGACGCCCATTTGAATAATTGGCAAATAGAAACCCTTTTTATTCCATTCGAACCCATGGAAAGTGTAAAACACTCATTGGAATTGATTCGAGAACTGAGTTTCAATAAGTTGGAAGCGAGTTTCCGAACAGTCGTTTCTTAACGGCCGATTTAGCGATGCCTTTATTGCGAGCCTAATGAATTGTACTTGTTTTAAAGTTTCTTGTATCACGGTCTGATATCGGATTCAGATTGGAATGAGGGCAGCTCTAATGACGGCGAAGCAAGGAGCCGTATAGACTTTTTCATTTCGACTTTGGTTTTAATTAAAACCAGCACGTTCATTGGAACTCAGAAGAGGAACGGTAAAGTTGGACTGTACTCTTACTGCTTTTATGGCTTAGCGAGCAAGTACTTGCGGTCACGGTTTATAGGGAACTTACTTTTAAATGGTTCGACTATAATATTCAAGTACCTAGTGGTCTTATTGCGACCAATCGCTTTGCGAGTACCTACTGCTTATTATTTTTATTGATACTGAGCGAAATGGTAACGAGGTGAACTTGTATAGTAGTATATACCTTTAAAGAACGTGACGTATGGGCTAATGTGATGCAATTAGTGAGCTCAACTTTTGTTTTGCCTCAAGTGTATCTCTCCACAACTTTTCTACGTCTTACGAGATATAAAAAAATACTTACACGTATTTTCTTTTACTCTCGGATCAGACACATTAATCATATATTCTGTATATTGCTCAGAAAAGGGCGATTGGTAGCGTTACCTGTCACAGAGGACATAAACTACAGTCCCTACGGGAATATATCGAGCGCAGCGCTTTCGACTGACATTCTAATAAATATCCCTAACTTATGTGGGCGTTTCATACTTTATGTTTATCGTAGTAACTAAGATTATTTGTGGAGCGTTTTCAATATTTCTCACAGTTATTATTAATGGTTAGATGGTAAAAATAACTGAGTGTTTTGATGATTCTGTGCTATTAATTGCTTAATCATCCAGACTGAGAAGAGATAGAGTAGAGGAAAGGAAGAGGAGGAGGTCGGGCAGTATTTTCTTCTTTTTATTTCTATGTGTACAGTTACCAAAAGAGATAAGTAAACAGGGTCGTCGGATATAGTTGAAGTTTATTAAGACACTAATGGGTGTTTTTGAATGAAATTTAATTTGGTAAATGACCTGCTTGTTTTCTATTAATTTTATTTTATTCGTAAACATTCATCGGTTTCTTACTAAACTTCGACTATATAGACGACCCTGGTTACTTAATTATCACTTTTGGTGACCGTAGATCTTCAGTTGTATATTTTAATACAGCAGTTACTGGATTAATATAATTACCGATCTCATGTGAGTTTTCCTTACTTTTGATTTTTGGTCAACCAAGTTTATGTGACCATGACATGTGCTTTGACCAGGTCATAGTTATGCTCATGTCTTTCACCGCGACGTGTTTTTCTTGGGACGTTCCAAAGGAAATATAAATATTATAGATACTAACCAACTTTCTGACTATGACTTTTTGTCTTTGACCTTTTTAAATGTCTAGGTAGATACGTCGTTTTAATTATAATGTCCTTAATTCAGTTTGGAAAAAGTTCTCATCTTACGAAGCAGTTGATCAAAAATTTTAAACGCCACATAATAAACCTGGAATTTATGATGAATATGATGAGGGTACTACAACTGGACACTTTTATTGCCACGTCAGACCCTTTTAGAGGTGAACATGGTGCTAATAAGGACTTATTTCTAAAGGACTTGAGTAATTGAGACCTGAAAATGGAATGTGGTTTGTTTTGGCTGAAAAGAGGTCAAGCGATTATGTTTTGTGAACGTGTTATGGTGTAGGTATTTTAAGTATTTCAACATTACCTACATAAACTCACGCCTTCTTCCCATGGGGCTAGGCAGAAACTACAGAACTTCAGCTGCTACGATCCTTACATACTCCTTTTGCTTCTTTTGCGTTCATACATCTGGTCATACACGCTAGCAGGTTGCGAGTTTTACGTACACCTGACCTTTCTGAAGAACATCACCAATAAGGTATATGAGTTTCTAGGGCACCCCAACCTGGTATCTACACTAATTACTATTTAAAGGTTAATCTTCATTCCAGAATGCTAACGTGATATTTAAAGCAGCGATAGAAATAACTGATTTAAAGTCCCTGAAGAGAGACTTTAAATCAGTTATTTCTATCGCTATGAGTAACAAAACTCGCGCTTGACCGGTTATTATTCAATCCATAAAATACTGCTTTATTTTCACACAAATGTTGTGTACCAAGCAGATAATTATAACATTACTAACTTTTGCCCGCGGCTTCGCTCGCGTTCATTTAGAATTTGACAATCAATTCGGGTTGTTAGGAGAATGAAAAATCGGTCTATCGACACTCTAGACTTGCAAAATGTATTAGGTATTTAAATAAAAAATAAAAAACTCTTAACACACTACTAGTTTCTATAATAATATAATGCAATCGTGATTCGAAAGACACGTGGCGCCATCTATAATCATAAGTACGTTATTGTTGTTTTCCTCGGGAACAGTACTTTTTTTCGGGATGAAAGGTACCCTATGTAAATTCAGGATGATCGGTTCAGTGGTTTAGGCGTGAAAAGGTAACAAACAAACTTACTTTCGCATTTATAATATTAGTTAGGATAGTTAGGATTAGGATACTATTCAGTCAGCAAAACGGTCACAATTTGCTCTAAAACAGTGCCAATAAAAGCAATTCTCTCAAATCATTTAACTCTTCCATTCTCTTCCATTAACAGTTCCATGACAAAGGGCCGTTAAGTATTACAAATTCAATCAATGGATTTTAGGCTTGGCGATATACGAGTACATGTGCCCTTTAAGCCCTTGTCGCATAAACTAGCAATTTGTGTCAAGGTTGAAAAAGAATCACCATTAACTTAATTGGCGAAAGGTCTGCCTTATCAGTTTTCCGCACGGCCGGCTGATTAACGATTTACGAAAGTAGCTTTTTGTAAGACGATCGGACAATATTTTCTAGGCGAAATATCTGTTTTCAGTGACTCTGATAATGGTTATCTCAAATCAATGAGTTTTGTTGATACGTTTTAGGGAAGATTTATAGATTCTCGCTTATTAACTTAATATCTCACTCTTCAAGGCCAGGAAAAATCACCGTTGATCGTTGACAGGATAACGCGTAGCGCACCGCTACGCGCCTCTACGAGCGACGTAGCGCGATAAGCGTAGACATTATCGTAGCAAACTGATGTCTTTTGCCACACCTCAGACATCTTCGTAGTAGAAAATAAGTACTCTTTTTAAACTGACTTTTTAATTCACAAAAACGAATGCTGTCTGCTGTTTAGAAATAATTATAGTTAAGTTGCTAGCTATTTCCTATATTTACCGTAATTAAAGATATAAACCGCAATAAGAGTAAAAATACGAGAAGCCGAGGATTACATGTTTTTGCATTTTTATTCCATTCCCGAATCAGCATGCAAACATTTTTCAATGCTGGGATTTGCTTTATTTATTACGAGTCTGGTTACACATTGCTATGCTATAGGAGTGCGCAATTATACACATAATGTGATTGAATTTAATTACATTGCACACAATTGTTTATTTTGATATTAACGGAACATGAAACAAAATGAGTGACAATTATTTAATTTAATCGTAAATAGCTTTTATTGTGCTTGAATTAAAATTTAACAAAATGGTATAATTAAAGTCAAATTAATTCCGTGGCAGTATTAATTAATAATCTTCATATCAAAGGGCCAAACGTTCTTGAACCCTACCTCCAAAAATAACAACCTTCTTCACCAAAATGTCTACAAATAGGACTTCAAATGTCAATTTGTCGAAAGCTTACAAAACTGAAGCATTTTCTCTTGAAGAATATTTCCGTACACGCATGGAGGTCTTCAATCAAGAGAGACAGAGGACACGACACATAAGCCGACGACCCGCGATGAAGGACTGTGTCGCATAGGTACGTTATTTGATTATATTATTTATTGAAACGGCCAATTACATCGGATAAAGATAAAATTACAGTACTTAAATAATTTCATTTAAATAATTACATATATTCTCAATCTTCTATTCAATCACAAGAGAGAGGACATTGCACCAAAAGAAGAAGTTGAAAGGGCTGTGCCACATAGTCGCGATATATCGTCCGGTATTCACGGACGCGATATTGCGATAGTTGGATGAGCCGTGCTATGATACTGTTATTTATTTTATGAGAGACAAGAGAAAGGACACGGCACATAAGCCGACGACATGCGAGAAAGGGCTGTGACACAAAGGCGCGATTTTTATCGTCCGGTGTACACGCGACGCAATATTGGGATACGGTTCGATTGTTTTATTTATTTTACCGAATAAAGCTGATTACCTCGGATAAAGACTCGGTATTTAGAGAATCTTAGTTAATTTAAATAAATTCTTACACCCTCAAATTTACTTTCAATCACACGGGGCTCCTACTTCTGAGTGGTTTAAAAATAAATAATTACGAGGGGGATGGCGGGGCCTTCCAGACTCCGCCATCCCCTTCCAACCTAACCTGCCCGAGTCGGGATGCCCCAAGTCCCGAGCTCGCTTCGCTCGCTCTTTCATTCTATCCCATGTTAATATTAGTCGCCATGCCATTATTTATAGTACTCGTCTATGATTTCTAGTAGCAAATAGTTAGTCGCCTGGAAAATAATTAGCCTTATAACAAATGAATTCAAGTATCAGACTCCTAAATTCTTAATAATAACAATACACACATTGTCACATAAAAAATCACATAAAATATACATAAAAAATACGACACTACGATACTATTATTTACTTTATTAAAACGGCTAATTACATCGATAAAGACCTAATTATAGTACAATACCTAACTATGTTTTATTTGTTCAGGTACTTTCTAAATACAAAATCGTCCTTAAACTAACTTAAATAATTAGCACCCTAATTTCCAACCTCTGTAAAAGGCTGCTTAGTGAAAACTGCCTACTGTGATAATTTAAGACCTCTTTTGTACACTTTGTTACTACTTATTTAAAAGCCCGAGTTGACCGTCGCCAGAACGAAAACCTCCCTCTGTTGACTTTTCACACTTCTCTCCATCTACGATTATAGGGCTACTAAAAATTTGTCGTGTAAAATACCTACCTGGTTTTAATAAAGTTGGAAATGTATAAAATTAGAAGCTTAATCTTATTTTTTGTACAGTTAAAATCTGTAAATGGCGATCGCAATCAATCTCCTTGTGATTCCGAAAAAAAAAACAGTAATTGCGGATTTAAAAGTATCACCGGTTACCCCGCATAATGGTCGTGACGACTAAAGTATTTCCAAGCTAGCCACGACCAAACCTGGTACACAATCTTGGCTGAGAAGTGTGCCAGGAAGCTACTTTCTCCCATTACCCAACCGCATTTTACTGGCACACAGCTTCATTGCAAAGTATGAGGCCATCTGTTTCGCTTTCGCACCGTACTGTATAGCAATGAAAAGCTAACAACAATATGACAGTCGCAAAAATAAATCACGTCGCACCTATGTGGAGGGACCTAACGGCACCACAAAAGAAACGCAAAACACAAAGTCTTAGATAGAATTTGAGGAGGGTTGTTCTAATGGACATTTTTGTAAACAAAACCATCCTAATCATTTGGTTCAGCACAATCTGAGTACGGACTTAATAAAGGCCAGACGATAAAATAAAAGAACAGATTAACTACGTCAGAACAATGGTCCTAATGAATGTTTATTCAATGCTTTTAATACTTACTCAACTCGTGAAATGAGCAGTTTCGAACATCTCATTTTAGGGAACGAACACGATTTTTTTCTTTAACTTTATTGCATTCGAAATGAAATAGTAAACCTTTTAATGATATTATTAATTAAGAATATCTTTCAATAAGAACAAAATATAATTTGCTAAAGAGATTGTGTTTTTCATGATTATTTCATCGTTTGAATAGTAGAACCGGACAAAAGCTTGAAATCTAAAACAGCAATTCAATTATGTGAAATAAACTGCAGTGCAGTGTTGTGGCTATAGCGAGCAGCCAAGGGGAAGTTAATTAAGTCTCTGAATAGAAATTGATTAACAAGAAAAACTAACAAAAACAACCAATACAATTTAAATTCAAAGGGCAACGTGTCTGATTGAAAAGCCTACCTTACAGACATGCAATACAAGTTTAAGTACGGTGCCGAGGGAGCGTTGGGGTGGTGGGAAAACCGACCCTCATCTTCACTATAAAAACCATTCAAATTCTGGAAATATGATGTTAGATTACATCCATTACTGGTTTCTGAATTATGCGTAAAACAGTCTTTAGTAGTAAGCGCTCAATGTAACAGATACGAGGATGAATCGCGAGGGGTTGGTGGAAAACCTATGGTAAATGAAGTTCGCGAACAGGCGCGTAGTCAGTTGGGTTCGAGCCTTGAGCGAAGGAGCACGCGTCTCGTGTGCGTCAAAATACGTTCGTTACGGAGAAGAACAAAGTTTTGTGACTGAAAATTAAAGTTCGGTTTATTTTGAGTTCGCAATCAAACTGGGACGAGTTTGTTTGAAATCCGCATTTGGGAGTGCGTGTAAATAAAGGTTTGTAGGTTCATTTTGAATTTGCATACGTTTCGTTAGGAAGGCTTTTTGTTTAGTTTGGAATTAAAGTTTTGTGCAGTCCTTAATTAATGGCAGTCATAAAAATACAGTTAAAATAAATATAGTAAGGAAGTTTCACTGAATAAGTTAATATACAAACATTTAAATTAAACAAATGTATGATTTACTGAAATGGGATGGTAAAGCCAAGTAGGTCTTACACTAAACAGGGAAAACACAGGAATGCCGATGTTTAGTTATTTGATGGCTAGATTTACAGATAAATAGACCTACCTAGTTAAATATTTTAAGACTAAGCGACTGATCCATGCATGATAAATGAATGATGAGAATAATTTCATTATTTTGGTAACATTAACATCTTGAGGATAGGCAGCTGTATATTCTTTTGGTTTACTACTTAACCAAAGAGTTCTTTGGGTAGGTTCTTCCGAGTATTTTAGTGCTTCATGTTGTAGCTAATGTTTGCTGTAGTAGACATAACGAGTACATACCTAACGATGATAAGGTATCACGGGACAATGTTATGTCATCACTTGATATTATTAATGTGAAAGTTTGTGAAGATGTTTGTTTGTAACTCAATCAGACATACCTATTGACGGCTAAATAGATTTGTATGAAATGCACAATCAGATCGTGACTGTGTTGCTAACGCAAACCACTATTAATAAATAAAATAAATAATTTACTCTTATCCAAGTAGGTACATAGAGTTTATATAGATTTCTCTTGAATGAGTGAATCTTCTTTTTTTAGAAGCCTTATTATAATTGGATTTAAAATCATCACCCATAAAATAAAACTATCTAAATTATTGCGGGGCGAGTAGGTGTGAATTATTACTTTTGCCTTCAAGCCATCAATAAAAGTAATAAAAAAATCATAACATCAAAACTTTACTCCCGGAAGCGGTAAGCGGAGGTATAGGTACACAGACACACAGAACTATTCGTTATAAGGCTCATGTAACAGAGCCTAAAAACCAAACTCAGACTGCTATTGAGATTTTTCCAAAGACATATCCCAATAACACTGCTGAATTTGTGTATCCTAAAACTCTTCGGTCAGAAGCCGCAGTTCCGATTACTAGACCAACGAGGTACTGCGTTCAGTCCATATATAAAAATACCTAACTTAAAAATGTATGTCGTGTACAGAATTTTGTAAATATTATCATGTGCCTTAACGCTCGTTAACCGAAATACGGAAATATTTATTATTTCAATAAATGGTTTTGATAATGTTCGCTGATAAGGGTATAATTTAACTTTATCGTTCGCCCTGATTGTTGTTAAAAACAATGTTGGAATGTTTTCCCCTAAGTAGATAGTTTATGTTCAGAGTTTGTTCAAGTGTTTTTGCTTTAGTACATAAATAGTTTATGTTTTAAATTTTAAGTAGCGGTGGAATAGGTACTTATAAGTTTTGGTGTTTTGTTGTTTGTTTTCATGTTCATTTGGGTTATAAATATTTTTGACTAGGTGGACGTTTTTAAATTGTTTTTATTATTGCTTTATTTACTATAGAGAAATGCAACACATTATGGGTCAGTTTCAAGGCAAAGCATTAGTGTGGACTTTGACAAACGCCATCAGTTTACCTACATTCAGTTTGATATTATTGGAAGAGCTGCTTTATCAAACAGATTTTCAAGTTTGAGAATTTCTTAACTCATGAATAGGGCAATGTTTTTGTGGGTCCTGAGGCTGGATGGCTGGACATGAAGAATAGTGGTAGAGAACTTCATTGAGAGACTAAATGACCTACGACCACCATGGTACACATGAAGGTTTATTGATTATGGGTTACAGCCACATGAGATTACAAAAAATGCACTCCAATAGTACCTCTGTCATGTCCATAAAAAATTATAATAAGTTACCCGAAATAATAAAGAATTTAAATAAATATAACATCTTTGTCAATAAATTGAAGCTTTTCCTTGAAAGCAAATGATAATATAGTATAAGCGAATACTTAAATGATAAATTATAAGGAACTGCATAACTATCTATTTGTATCTACAAATACTCACTATTAAAGATACGCCTGTACTCATAAAACGATTTTTTTTTTTTATAAATTATTAAGCGTTAAATAAATAACTTACCCTAGGGATAATAAATATTAATTACGTAATAAATAAATATAATAATAAGTAAATAAAACAATAATGAATAATTTAAAAAATAAAGGGTTTTTACAATGTTACTAAATAAATAAATGTATATAATTTATAAAAATGTATTGTAATTCATAAATTCAATTCTGTATTAATAAAACAATATAATTTACAAACTACTTAACTAATAATCAAATTTATCATATTAATCAGCCAGTGTTCTTCCTCCTCTCTCCTACTTGATCTATGCTGTGCCCGACAGGGTCCTTAATTGTGACTAATATAATTATTTCCCTACCAACTATATACATTATGGTACGCAATAAAAAATTGAGAATTGAGATCTTTCGGTTCTATCTTGGTGATGTGCAATGAAGCCCTTCATTGCACATTACCAAGACACAACTGAAAGATCCGAATATATATTCGGCGGACATGTCAGAAAATTACTGCATAACATTCATTGATGGATTGTGCATGTGCCAAAGCCGTTATTTAGTCATAATAGTTTTTAACAGACTTCAAAAAGGAGGAGGTTATTTACCTAAAACTCGAAACTTTGCTAATAACAAACTCAATGAAGCAGAAATGTAAATAAATTGCATGGAAAATAAAAGCTATTTCTATTATTCTATTTTCAAAGTCAAAGTCAAAGTCAAATCATTTATTTCAAATAGGCACATAAATGGCACTTTTGAAGATTAAAATTTACAAAAAAAATAGAATTGATTCTAGTTGCCCCTTCCAAAGCCTTTTCAACAAAGAAAATTATTGAAATACGCGTTCTATTTTTTTCTGGTTTCTAATTGCTGCTCCTTACTAAGACATCCATTAGCGACAAGAAAAATAGGTATTATAGAAGAAAAAAGAAAAATTATAAAATAAACAGAAAATAATACAAAATAGTCAAAAGTCTCGTATTCGACGGTAAAATAATAAATGCAAAAAGAGAAATTTAAGAAAGTTATAGACACAAATCTTTGCATCTAGAAACTTTTAAACCGAAATACTCATATAATATTCCGTTCAGTGCGGGAATCAAGTTGGCGAAATGACACACCGACCACTAGTGACAAAAAATAAACTTATTTTTCTTTATTTCTTTCTAGTAATTGCAGTTGTTATATAAATAAATAGCTCAACTGCTCAACTACTGCATGAATCAAACCACCAATTTCTATTTGAAGTCCTTTATACTCCACACTTCCTACCTTTTTCTCTAAACCGCAAACAAGTCTAGACATTAGAGTTTCGTCTAGACGCCTCTTTGCTAGCAGTTTACACACGTGTCGGCGGTAATCCAGAACTAATGACCGTTTACATTTTAGCACGAACTTTTTACTTGACGTACCGACTAATGCGACTTTTTATACGAGTTTAAAAGAAGAGGCAACGTTTTTAAAACGTCGGTGTAACTTATCGTTATGTTTATTTTTTTATATGGGTACAGTACCTAAGCAGCAGATCAGTGGCAACACTACACTGCGAAAATCTCCCTTACTGCTATGACGTATAACCGCTGACAATTTTTTTGTTACAATTGGCGTGCTTTTGAATGTTTCCATTTATGTAAATTCAACCCACACTTGTAGCTTGTTCGGAACGTAAATAGAAACCCGTAAGCACGTATTCTATACTGAAACTTATGCTCAGTCACGAATCTCGTTATAAAAAAACTAGATTTGAGTCGAGATTAGATCTAATATTGAATTGAGAGATTCATATCTGAACACCATCCTAGAATACGGACATAAATAATATATCTACCTAATATTATGTACATTCTTCTTTCACACAACTTTCACAAAATCGCAATGAAGACACAAGTTTAATGAATAAAATAGAATATTCATCATTTTGCCTAAGTTTTATGATCTACTAGCGACCCGCCCCTGCTTCACAAAGATGCAATGTACGTGGGATCGCTAGTATCAACAAACTGCGATCATTAACTTGTAGTAAATTGTGTAGCCGCCTTTTGTAGCCTATTTTGAGCAGAGGATATTTAGCAGCCGACATTCTTTGATGCTTTCATTTTAGGTGATTAGTGATGATAAATTGATTATGAAGGCAATAATTTTGTAATCAACATTACTATTAATTTTATTTACCACATCAGTGTGTTTTTTTAACTCTGTAAAGTATGCAAGAAGCAGTTCGTGTTTTCAATTAATATTGTAGCACGACAAATTAACGTGAAAATTACAAAATATCTTAAGTAAAGAAAGAAGATTAAAAGATATCACAATGTATTTTTAATTATATCAAAACCCAAAAATATTGCCCGAATATTCCAACAGGAGACAGACTCAGCGTAAAAATCTAAATATGCAAATAATTACGGTAGCAGATGTAGATAATAACACCGTATATTAGACGAAACGTATTTTAATAAGAGCTGAGAGAAAAAAAGCCTTGAACAAATTAAAAAGTCACCACATCGTTCAACTTTCCCCCGGGCGCAGGAGAATTCCATAAACATTTTTGCGGGCTATGTCGTCGAGAAACCTGCAAAATAAGTTATATTTTTTCTTGAAAATTTCGACAATGCTAGGATTTCAATGGCTGCTGTAACCCGGCAAGTGTTGTACAGAATTTGGTTAGGAGACTGGATGTTGATTGTCTCCTTCGGTGTTGTACTTACTCACCACCGTGCTAAAGTAAATTTGTAAGGTATAATAAGCTGCTAGGGAAAGATTCAATTAAACAAGTACCTTCTGACACAATGCAATGTTTATTACAATAACACACTATTGAAGGTTCACAATATTGAATGTGGCTGGCCACATACCTTTCCCCATACACCTGGGCTTCCACACCAGTACAACCAGTCTCGGGTCTAGTTGTATTGGTGTGTTCACCTGCAATGAGACTATTACAATAACTCAGAGTCGCTATAGCGAATCCGTGAGATGAACCACTTAATAGATACTAGCTCAATCATACAAGTACCTACCTATCAAGGTTGTGCTAACAACGGAACATAAGATTATGCTAAGCAATCCGCGACACAACACTTTATGGCAACTGGTCTCATCACCCAGTCCATACAATAGGCCTAACTCTCTCATAGACTAAATTGCTATCTTACCGATTATTCACGGTGATCTCTCAGTACTAATCCCTTCACTTGACAGGACTACGACCCTTGGCATCAATCACAGGATACCCCTGTGTTTGCACGTTACGTGGCCTACGGGTCAATAATGACGCTTCGTTACCTGGAGCGGCGAACTTCCCTCATCACCGATATCGGCTAAGTAAAGCCTTCCTGTCACACGGATGACCACACCTCAAAGGTTGCCTGCACCCGGATCCATTCCAATCATCAGACCACGGGGCTACTCCAAAGCATCACGTGTCAATATTTATTAGAGATACACGAGAAAAAAGGCTAGCATAAACAGCCAGACCTGTAACAATATACTCGTGTCAGAAATCACATGTACGAGCCACGTCATTCCGCATGAACAAAGAATACGTTTGAACACTCACCGGATTCAGCTTCGAATGGGACTTATCAGAAACCCATCGGGTTCTTTGGGTACAGTCTGTTCCTCCAGAACTCAGTCCCTCTTCCAAATCCTATTCGTATCGTGTCACACACGTTGCGGGTCTTCCCCATGCCGGATCAATGTCACAAACCTTCGAGAAGCTTCCACTACCATAGACTAAATAGAATTCTTGTCTATTGGTTATTTTCCATTTCTTAGGCATTGTTTTAAATAAAATGTGGGAAATTATGTCTGTATGTTTATTTATTTAAATTAACTAATACTCTTGTATATAATTTACATGACATAATTTCTCAAGTGTTACAGAGAACACGCTGACAGCCATGCCAATGCCTGACACAAGATGTCGCTACTTGTTGCGTAATTTATTGATTTTGCAACGTCACAATGCCCCTCTTCCCACAATAAGGTTTTTGGGTAAGCAAAAACCACACACCGCCCTCGGTGTTAGAAGTGGGAACTCAATTTTGAAACAGAAATGGAATAAGTTCTATTAAAAAAAATGATAATTAATTATTAAGTCCTACTAAATGCAATAACCAACCTTAAATGATCCAACTGCCAGGAAACTCATTCTACTTACAAAAATTTTCTACTATCCGGGCATAACCCCCCCCAATCTTTCATACATCCCTAGATTTTCTTCTCTTTCAATCTGTAGCAACCTGCATTCTAATCGCAGAAAGCCACCTCTCGCATACTCCCGAATTCCGTCTGTATACCAGTGGAACTCTGCATTGTTTAATATAAATCAAAACGATCCTCCTGGTGAATATGTTCAGCGAGCTGATACATAACAAATTGGGCAAATAATGTCCATAACTCACCAGGCAAGACGTATACAACATTCCCAGAAATAATAATTTCTGAAAACTAATGGTGTTTTGGCTTGTTTTAAGAGTCACCTGCCGCTCGTAACTAGATAAGCAACTAGTGCTATCTAACGTCTCACCGAAGCTACAATGCTATTTCGGCAAAACAAAACATTAGTCTAGGCTTATTTTAGGAGTTACTATCCGCTCCAATACCAAATATGGACACATCCATGTCCAATAAAAACGCAACCAAGCGAGCTTGGCTACAAAAATGTGTAGGCTTATTTTTGAAGTCACTATCCGCTTCTTATTAACTAGATAAGCAACTAGTGCTATCTAACGTCTCACCGAAGCAACAATGCTATTTCGGCAAAACAAAACATTAGTCTAGGCTTATTTTAGGAGTTACTATCCGCTCCAATACCAAATATGGACACATCCATGCCCAATAAAAACGCAACCAAGCGAGCTTGGCTACTAAAATGTGAAGGCTTATTTTAGAAGTCACTATCCGCTTCTTATTATTGTTATGGTTTGAGCCATAAAAATAATAAATTATATCGCAAAGTATGCAAAACGGCATAATTACTACCGTATAATATGTGGAACAAATCCAACAAATAAACTAAACGAACAAATCCAAATAATTAGATCCCTCGTTAACAATATGATTTACAAAACAATGTTTAATAACAAAGTATAGCATGCATACGCCTTGTCTTCGTTGTTGGAATAGTCACCAAACAACACGTAGTAACACGGACTACGGCTAATAAACCCCCGGCTGAGACGACTGAAAGAAAATTTTCCGACCACTGTTGATCATGTTAATAAATTTTCATATCCTTTATGTGCCAAGTGCCTAGTGGCTTTCCATTCAATCCTATAAGCTCATAAACCAAAGGTGAAAGCACTTTTCCCACTATGCACTGTTGATATTTAGGAGCCAACTTAGATGCCTTATACTTATCTGCATCACTTTGGATGTAAGTTTTACGCCAAACCAACTGGCCTTCACGTAAAGTGACGTGACGCCTACGCAAGTTATAATATTTCGCGTTTGTGGCATGAGCCTTAACAATATTGGCGCGCACCTTTTCGAAGATATCCTTGAGAACTCCTAATTCGCCTGCATACTCTTCACGAGGCATAATTACTTCATAATCACAGTCGTCTGTGTTCTTATAAAACGTGCCGTTTATAATGGGTTCACGGCCATGTACCAAGAAAAATGGAGAAAATCCAGTTGTTTCATTCACTGCGCTATTTATAGCAAATTGTATTTTTGTTAAATTGAGATCCCAAGTCCTATGATCTTCTTTTACGTAGGACGAAACAGCTGTCATTACTGTTTTATTATACCTTTCAACCATGTTAATTTGTGGTGTATATCTAGGCCCATAATGCACTCGAGGTATGTTATATCTCTTTAATAGGCTACGAAATTCCGATCCCGTGAATTGAACCCCATTATCGGTAATTACGGTTTCGGGAATCCCGTGAGCAAGAAGAACATAATTCTCAAAGTTTTTGGCTACCAAAGAACTAGTTGCACGGCGTAATGGAAACAATAACGTGTATTTTGAAAAACAGCAAGAAACTACAAGTAAATGTACAAAACCCGAGCGTGATTTTGGAAGTGGACCAACTAAATCTATAGATACAGCTTGAAATGGTCTATAACATTGTTTAGGCTGACCCATGAGACCTGGTGTAAGAGTAGTCTTATGTTTATAGGCCGAACAATTACTACAACCCCTGATGAACTCAACTACGTCACGATACATGCCTGGCCATATATACCTCAAAGTTAACCTGCGGTATGTCTTAAAAACACCCAGGTGACCTGAAGTAGGAGGTTCATGGTTTTCTGTTATGACCTGTGTACGCAGTGATTTGGGAACTACTTCTTTCCAGTCGAACTCTTGTGTTACCGCATATTTACCTTTACTGTACCTATACAGAATACCTTTATCTACGCGGTAGTTGGGGTAATTTCTCGGACATGACAAACAACCAGCCTGTATTCTATCATACCATTCATCACCTGTCGGTGTAGGCGTAATTGGTGTATTTATTGCCTCAACCTTAAGTAACCTTGATAAGGCGTCTGGTACAACATTGTCCTTACCCTTCCTATGTTCGATTGTATAATTATACTGTGATAAACGACAACCCCAGCGTGCTAAACGACCTGTTGGGTTCTCCAAATTTTTAAACCATTTGAGTGAAGCATGGTCAGTAATAACTGTAAAATGTCTGCTACCCAAATATGGTTCATACTTTTCAACTGCATAAATGACAGCTAATGCTTCACGTTCAGTTGCACTATAATTACGCTCGGTTTTACTTAGGGATCTACTAATATAAGCGATAGGATGGTCATTCCCGTCAATATTCTGGGTTAGCATACCACCTATACCATAACTAGATGCATCGCAGTGAACAGTAAAAGGTTTCTCAAAATCTGGACATGCTAGAACAGGAGCAGAAACTAAAATATTTTTTAAAACATTGAAAGCGTCGTCTGCTTCTGGATTCCATTTAAATTTAACTTTTGTGCTGGTGAGAGCATTTAATGGTGCTGCGATGGTAGAAAAATTTCTAATAAATCTACGGTACCAAGAACAAGTTCCTAAGAACATTTTTACCTCCTTTGATGTCTTTGGTACTGGAAAGTCTAAAATAGCGCGCACCTTATCAGGATCAGTCCTAAGACCACACTCGTCCACCACATAGCCCAAGTATTTTAAGGATTTTCTAAAGAACTTGCTTTTTCCAAAATTTATTGTTAAATTTGCGCTTTGAATCCGTTCGTGTAGTCTTTTTAAGAGAAGGATATGTGTTTCTAAATCCTCTGACACTACACAAATGTCATCGACGTAACAGAACATTAACCCCTTAGTTATATCGCTGCAAAACGGATGGCCAAACAACCTATCCATTAATCTTTGCTGTCGAGCAGGAGCTCCGCAGAGTCCAAATGGCATTACTTTAAATTCAAAAAGTCCTCTACCGGGAACAGTGAAACTGGTTTTCTCCCGGGAGGCTTCTTCTAACGGAATTTGCCAAAAACTAGCTTTAAAATCTATTGTGCTTATATATTTGGCGTTTTTGAGGCTATCTAAAATTTGAGGTATATACGGTATCGCATAAGCGTCCCCTTTCGTAACTGCATTAAGCTTCCTACAATCCAGACAGAACCGCAATGTACCATCTGACTTTGGAACCATAAGGACTGGATTGTTCCATGGACTCTCACTAGGGACCACCACATCGAGCTTCAACATGTTGTCCAATTCCTTATGAAGTTGTTTTAACTTTTCCGGTGACATTGGATATGGTCTGGACTTAATGGGTAACGCATCACCAGTGTCTATTGCGTGTTGGATTAACTGTGTTCTACCCAAACCTTTTGACTCAAACGATATGTTTTGAAATTGTTGCACTATTAATTCCGCTATTGTTTTATGTTCTGGGCTCAAATTATCAAATGACACAACTGTGTTTACAACTGTTTCACTTGTATTATTATTAAATTGAATAAATCGTTTTGGTGCCTCAATATAACTAATGTGTTTAAACATTTGAGGCATTAAGCTAAAAGCTATCCAAAAATCCACTCCAAATATCACATTTGATGTTATGGATGGAATAACATAAAATTTAATAATCTTAGTTACACTATTAAATGTAATTGGTAACCTTAAAATACCTATAGGGTTGCTTTCGGAACCATTTGCAACGAGAATCTTTTGCTTTAACTCAACTGAGGTGTCCAATGAATAACCTAAGTTGATAAACTGTTCATGGGCATTATTGCCTATGATTGAAATATCTGCCCCTGAATCTAATAATCCGCATAATGCTATATCATATAAATGTACATTTAAATAAGGTCGAATATCTTTATCCCGGTCTGGCTTAAACAGTGCTGACACTGATCTGTTAAATTTGTAAAAATCAGTAACAAATTTTAACCAAGATCTCCATTCACCTGGATCGACCGTTTCAGGTGGTTGGTGACAGACTGTTGAAACTAGTTTTTTTGTATCCTTAGGTTTATTTTTACAATCTGGACAAGTTTTAACTGTAAACCCTGACTTTCCACATTTGAAACACTTTATCTCCTTCACGGATGATTGTGGCTTGGATTTGTCTTTGGCCTGTCCATAGCTAAATTTATTTTTATTGACATGAAGATTCACGCTGGCTACTTTATGTTTCTGTTTGTGATCTGTTGATTCAGACTGTGAAGCAGGCGTAGTGTAACTTTTTAATTTAATATCTTCAGCCTCCAGAAGACGTGACACTTCTTTGAGTTCTGCCACTGAATCCGGCTTCACTAAAACTAAACCCCTTGATATGGATGGTTTGACGTTCTTCTTCAGGATTTTAATCTTTTCTGGTTCAGTCAAAGGTGTCTTCAATCGTGAGAATAATCCATTCATGACAGCGAAATACATGTGAACCGGTTCATCATTACCTTGGATCCGTTTCTTGGCCTCATCTAGTAAATTATCCTCATAGTCAATAGCATGAAACTCCCTAAGGAGCAGATCCGCTAACTCCTTCCAAGTAGCCACTTGACATTTTGCACTCCTGTACCATATTAAAGCATCACCCTTAAAAAACGCAAAAGCTGAATCAAACAACACAGAATCTACTACTTTAAAAGCCTTAGCACGTTCAGAAATTGAGTCCAGAAATAAAAATGGACACGAGTTGCCATCAAACATGACATTCCATTTACAAATATTCTTGGTAACTGCATATTGATTACTATCAAAATTTTCCTCCGCCTCTGGCTTTTCCGACTGTGGCTGTTGCTTTGCTGCCTCAGAACGACTGTACAATTTGTCTAGTGTAGTTCCATATCCGTTTATTATATACTTAAGCTTCTCCTGCAAAACACGTTCTTTATCCTCCCTACAATTGAGCCTATGTAGACGATGGAATAAATGACAATACAAAGCCCTAGCACGAGCTAGACTATACCTGTCTCGGGTATTTTCGGCACTATCCACCTTGGCTTGTAACTCTTTCTGCTTATCCTGGATCGTAGCCAATTCCTTGCTAGTGTCCAAGTCTTCATCCACAAACTCGGATGGTCCGAAGCCCAAGCAAAGTGTTTTGAGTTGTTTCCGAAGCTTAAAAACTGTTTCTGCTGGTGTTTCCGCACGAACTGCAACCTCATAAGACAATTCATCTCGTAATAGGGAATGAAAATATACCCTGTCTAAATCCATTTTAATATTTTCCCAATAAAATAATGCCAATAAAAAAAATAAACGATGTTTATCTAAAACACGTTTCCGAACGCACCAAACCACATATAACACAACGTCAAACGTCAAAAATGTCACCTTGACAACATCAAATTGTCAATATGTTTTATAGGTTAAGTTCCTATGTATGAAAACGAATGACTAACCAACCTCTAATCATGGAATAGAATAACCAAATCAACTATTTGTTTTATCGAATGCTGTGATCGTATTTCCAATTAGGGTTTAATGATGAGTGTTAAAACGTTAAACGTCTAAGTGACTGACCAGTCTTCATATAGATTTACAATGAAAGTTACTGTTCTATATTTGCACAACCTCAATTAACAATGATACTTGCCTGTAGTGTTATTATTTTACTATGGAGATCCTCTCAAACAAATAAGAAAACGCTATAACACCTTTGAGAACTGTCTCGTTTGGGCTGTGTACAATATATCTAGTATAAACCAAAATGTTTTATAACTATTTTACAGTAATAAGTTTTTGAGTTTATTGAATTGTTAAACAATGTTTCACTATTTAAATGCAATACAGTTTATCATTAATCTGACATATTTTAGTTTTCTTTGTAGTTAAGAACTGCTAAGATTTTATCTTGAATCAATTGTCCAGTTGTATACAATACCTATAAACTGTTCCAAAAAAATATGCAACCTCAATAAGTTACAAGTTACAATACCTTCCAAATTATAGGTAATATCAAGTCACTAACCATTAAACAAACATTGGGAACATAAATAATCTCATAATAATTACCACAATGCTACCAATCCAACTTGTGCATTGGCATATATACAAATAGGTTAGTGAACTTTTAACACTCTGCACCTTACCGGTCCAAACAAGGGAAATTGTTATATTGTGGTGCGTTGACCACTTTACATTCAAACTTAAAAAAAAAACTAGCCTTAATCTAATACATAATCCTGCCAAGTGAAAGACTGAGAGAATTGAGAGAGAGATACCTGCTATTAATTTGTTCACCTTATACAATTAAACAATTATATACCTTTGGGCGCCAACTGTAACCCGGCAAGTGTTGTACAGAATTTGGTTAGGAGACTGGATGTTGATTGTCTCCTTCGGTGTTGTACTTACTCACCACCGTGCTAAAGTAAATTTGTAAGGTATAATAAGCTGCTAGGGAAAGATTCAATTAAACAAGTACCTTCTGACACAATGCAATGTTTATTACAATAACACACTATTGAAGGTTCACAATATTGAATGTGGCTGGCCACATACCTTTCCCCATACACCTGGGCTTCCACACCAGTACAACCAGTCTCGGGTCTAGTTGTATTGGTGTGTTCACCTGCAATGAGACTATTACAATAACTCAGAGTCGCTATAGCGAATCCGTGAGATGAACCACTTAATAGATACTAGCTCAATCATACAAGTACCTACCTATCAAGGTTGTGCTAACAACGGAACATAAGATTATGCTAAGCAATCCGCGACACAACACTTTATGGCAACTGGTCTCATCACCCAGTCCATACAATAGGCCTAACTCTCTCATAGACTAAATTGCTATCTTACCGATTATTCACGGTGATCTCTCAGTACTAATCCCTTCACTTGACAGGACTACGACCCTTGGCATCAATCACAGGATACCCCTGTGTTTGCACGTTACGTGGCCTACGGGTCAATAATGACGCTTCGTTACCTGGAGCGGCGAACTTCCCTCATCACCGATATCGGCTAAGTAAAGCCTTCCTGTCACACGGATGACCACACCTCAAAGGTTGCCTGCACCCGGATCCATTCCAATCATCAGACCACGGGGCTACTCCAAAGCATCACGTGTCAATATTTATTAGAGATACACGAGAAAAAAGGCTAGCATAAACAGCCAGACCTGTAACAATATACTCGTGTCAGAAATCACATGTACGAGCCACGTCATTCCGCATGAACAAAGAATACGTTTGAACACTCACCGGATTCAGCTTCGAATGGGACTTATCAGAAACCCATCGGGTTCTTTGGGTACAGTCTGTTCCTCCAGAACTCAGTCCCTCTTCCAAATCCTATTCGTATCGTGTCACACACGTTGCGGGTCTTCCCCATGCCGGATCAATGTCACAAACCTTCGAGAAGCTTCCACTACCATAGACTAAATAGAATTCTTGTCTATTGGTTATTTTCCATTTCTTAGGCATTGTTTTAAATAAAATGTGGGAAATTATGTCTGTATGTTTATTTATTTAAATTAACTAATACTCTTGTATATAATTTACATGACATAATTTCTCAAGTGTTACAGAGAACACGCTGACAGCCATGCCAATGCCTGACACAAGATGTCGCTACTTGTTGCGTAATTTATTGATTTTGCAACGTCACACTGCGTATCGCACAATTTGGGTTCTAGAGTTCTGTTTATTTCTTGCTTTCGACTTTAAAAAGCTTATACTCGTACATTTCAGTATAAGACCATTATGTTTATTTTTACTTTTAAATTTCCCTAAAATGTTATCAAAGGTCGTATCCTAAAACAGAATAATACCTACGGATTTTAGGACGTATTTGAGCATGGGTTGCGTAGGTGGAACAGGATATTTCTACGTTTCCATTTGATACAACGTATATATACAAAAATACTTACCTAAGCCTATATACTTTCTGGAAGTATCCCACGGCACTGCTTGAGCTACTTTTCCAAACCAGCTGGATTAACCACAAGTAATTAGAAATGTAATTGCTAATGCCCCGGCATGCGTTGCAATGCCTGTTTTTTCATTTTTTTTTCAAACCACGCACCACTGTGTTAGAGCGAAAAAAACAAAAATCAAATCGGTTAAGCCGTTTTTAGGTTTTAGCGAGACTAAGGAACATCAATTGATTTTTACATATAAGAAGAAGAAGAAGAAGATGATAAGAAGATTTGTCCTGTAACGCTACTTTACAGATCCTATGTTTGCTCATTGATAAACTATGGATTTGATTCTTACGAGACTCCTCTTGCCAAGTATATCTTCCAAGTTCTATGTCTAATCACAGTTCTCGACCACGCCGATTTATTTATCAAATACTATGTTTATTAAATCTGTTTATAACTGGCGAAATGTGTTTTTAATTCATACCTCTGACTAACTTCGGAAAATGTTATGTTTTCGTTTTTGTTACAAATAAGTACATTTTGGTAGGAATTTTGGGTCCGTAGTGTGTGTGGGTATTGGGTCATTGTTGTCTTTAAGACAGTTTATCAACTGTTTACCTTTTGCGGTGCTTTGTTTGGGTCAGTGGGTCGTCTTGTTTGGCTATTTTCAATGAACGATTATTTTAAACAATTTGGATTAATTTGATGTTAAACGATCTAATAATATCTTTCCTCATGTTGCGTTTGACTTCTCTGTTTTTGTTTTTATACTGGGGGCATGTCTTATTTGAACTTAGAGCCTGTCTTTCATCTATAAGAAGTGTGGTATTCGATGTTAGTTTTTTAATTTTGTTCGGTAGTGTTTTGATTTTTCTACTAGCTGTTTTAATACTATTGGCAATATTATTAAATTGTTCTTGTACGTTATTGGTTTTTAAATCTAATATACTATCACTTTTTTATAAATTCTTAATTAAATTGTTGTTTATTGACTTTGAGTGACTCTTTGTTTAATCTTTTTATTGGTTTGACAACTTTTCAACGAGGTTGATATTTTTTTAATATAATATCAGATATTTAAAACAGATATTTACAAAAAAATAAAATACGCTTCAATGTGTTTGATACTCTGAGCCTTGATATCTGGCTGTTTGCTAAAGCGAATTCTTTCTACAGTTACCGAATCGTCGCCGTCGTATAAATTTTTCCGGTGTAAACCATCGATTTACATCGATGTAAAATATTTGCAAACAAGAAAAGGTTCTTCCTACGAAAGTGAGAAATGACGAGGATACGACGCCTGCAACCAAGGCAGCAGTTGCGAGCGCTGTGCCCTGCATGCGCGGCGCCCCAGGATCCAAGCGTGACTGCGCCGCACTCGTCAAAGTCCTTCCTAGTATGACGGGCTGTGCTGGGGCGGCTGCTGCAGGTGCCGAAAACCTCAAACGGCGAAAATATTCCAATCTTATTGAGAGTTATACGTTCGAGCCGTTTGGGGTTGAAACACTAGGGCCGTGGGATCCGAGTGCCCACTTGGTTTTTCGAGACATTTCCAAGCGGTTAGGTGACTCTTCACGTGACCAGAGGCTGGCTATTTTGTGGCCAAAGAATCAGCATCGCCATACAACATGGCAATGGTGCCAGCATTTTGAGTACTTTTCTTGTTGACGGCAATTTGGACGATTTTTTTGATGCCCTATGATTCTTTTCCTTCTTTTTTTATATACATTTACATATTATTTTAAGTCTTTTAGCTTACATATTATGTAAATATTATAGAAAGATAGTAAATACATTTATCTTTTTATGTTATCTGTAAATATAATTTTTCTATACAATTTTAAATCGAAAAATAGTGTCGCACGTACGGGTTTATGGTCAGAGTTGTACTTGAATTAATTCCTTTGTCACTCAAGCAAAAAATTATGGACATGTGCATCCTTCCCATTTTTACCTTTAGATCCCAGACTTGGTCTTTAACAAACATTCCAAAGCCCAAACTCAAGGTTTTCCAACGTGCAATGGAGCGCAGTATTCTAGGCGTCAAATTGACATACCATATTCGCAACACCCACACTGCCCTTCAAAACACAGATTACTGAAGTTACTTAAAAATCCGCTAAGCTAAAGTGGGACTGAGCTGACGTCACGTCGACACGTCTGCCGTAAGCCCAATGAGCTGTGGGCCAAGAGCTGAGCAAGGGCCTGAGCTGTGGGCGGCAGACCCCGTAGAAGATGGCGGGATGAGCTGGAGAACACAAATGACCAGTAGTCCCCTTAAGCCCTGGATCGAAAGAGCTAGAAGTCATAGGGAGAGGCCTTTGCCCAGCAGTGAGGTGATGCAGGCTTACAGAAACAGTAACAGAATTTATCCATTCTTCGTGGGTTCCTGTTACTTATTATGTGCCTTCATTTCGTTCAGAACTAAACCGTGAAAATATTAGTAAGAAAAGAGTCTGGTTTGATAAGGGTTGACGTGAAACGACTTGATCAAAATTAAGGGTTGAGTCCAGTCGATTCTGTTAAAAAAGGGGAAGTTCAATGTCCTTGGCGGCAAAAATTTTTGGTAAATAAAAACGCAGTCTAGATGGAAGTAATTTTGGGCTGATTTTTTTAATCTCAAACTTGAATCAACTTAAATCTGAGAAATAAAATCTGAGGCAGGAAGGTTTTAAAAAAAAATATATAAATCGCCATATAAATTTTTCAAATAATGTAATTTTACGAGATAGGTACAATTGTTTCAATGGAGATTGATAAAATAGATACCAAACTTTTCTGTCTTCATTTTGAGCATGATTATTTCTTAACCCCTTTTATATAAACACCGAACTCAGCGTGTTATATGAGCTATCACGTCTGAGCTCGCATATGATTGAGAAAGGTTCGAGACATAAAATGATACCCTTCCTCTTGACCTAATCTCTGAGATCCTGTTTACGACACACATACAAATTAACAGACAACCTCGCTTCTGTGTCATAAATAACTTGAACCCTTTACGGATATCATTTTATATCTCCTAGATAGAATAAGAGTTAATATTCCCCACAAAGATATTAATCTTTAACTGATCTTCTAAAAACTAATTGATCTTCTCGCAGTTACTTGGCTATTTAGGACCCCAAAATAGGAATTATTTGAGGTTCACATAAAGAGGCGCAATCATTATATTAGAGTGATCAATAATATTATTAGGAGCGTAAAACTAGAATGGTTAGAGGTTCGATAAAATACATGGTTATCAACGTGATTACGCTTGCTTCATATCGTTAAACTATCGAATTTTTCAATAGTATACGTCAAAAAATTGTCCTACCAATCCTCATAAATAGGAGAGTTATCTAAACTTAGATATCGATACAAATACACCCGGTTTCTGAATTGAATATTTGAAGTTGGAAACTTTTCAAACTGTACTTTAGCATAACTTAAGGTGAAAGCCCGCGAAATTCAAAACTTCTTTGCAAAAACGTAAGAAATGGTGAATTTCGCGGGTTACATTGAAGGAATCACCTATACATAATGCTAGAGTAGACAACTGCTCAGCTTCAAATTCTCAATTCAAAAACCGAGTGTTGATTTAGAAACATGGTGCTTATACAAAATTTGTCGATGGCTACACGATAACAGCGATTACTGTTTTGTTGAAAGTTGCTCGCACACAAAAGCATAACTCAGCCTAACTCTTTGGGGATACGGGGTAACATTGTACAACATTCACACACTCAACTATTCTTTTTGCATACATTCCATTAGAGGACTGACAAAAAATCTGCACATACTTTCCTAATTTTTCCGCTGAAATCTCGGCATGCTTATGCGCAAAATTCAACTGAAAGTTTGCAAATAACCAGCAGGAAGCTACGCGTAGTTTGGAACATTGTGCTTAAATACTTTTAAAGCCGAAAATGCATAGTCCCATTTTAAATTATTTTTTTCCTTGCAGGTACATGAATTTTTCACTTTTCTCATTTATGAGGACAAATTCTGATAAACTAAAATAACTTTATACAGGGTTATTTGTAACTCGACGTATTCCTTGCACGACGTCATAGTAGGATTAAAATGCAACAAATTAAGCCACCAAATGTTCTACCGAAATTCAGTATTTTTTCGTAATTCTTGACTGATAAAAATAAAAATTAAGGAGGATAAAATGTTTAATTAGTGATCTTTGCCAAATTTTTAGGCATTATTGAACTTTTAATTATTAACAAAGATCTGCTACGGCATCAGCTATGATAATAACTTACATTCCAGTATAGTCACGCCGTAAATCATTTTTAAATTGAAAATCTAAAAATCTAACTAACTCAGAAACTACTGAATTTCGGTAGAACATTTAGTGGCTTAATTTGTTGCATTTTAAACCTACTACGACGTCCTGCAAGGAATACGTCGAGTTACAAATAACCCTGTATACTACTAGCGGCGCGCACCTTTTTCGCACGGTTTTTTGACTTGACAAAATATCGGGATTTCTTTAATATTTAAGTTTAAACCTTCCAGAAGAAATTATCAAAATTATGGTGAAAACCGCATCAAAATCCACTGTGTAGTTTAGAAGAACTGAGCACTGGCAGACCCAAAGAGCGTAGATTTCGGACATTACAAATTGCGTGAATATAGGTTCCCGCCCAATTGAGCTAAATTAGTTCGTATTGTTTCAGGTCTGAAGGCATCATAAGAAGGCTGATGTATAGGCATATAATGGACTATACGACCTTTCTCTTTATCTTCATAGTATGCATTGGTAAGCTAGTTTTCAATAATACTAGGTACTTTATTTTATATTGAATGATTTTTTCTGTACCTTGACCAGCTTTTTTATTATATAAAGTATCTCTGTTCTTTATTCTTCAAAGAATCATATCGGTAGAATATGGTAGTATTTCTTAAAAATTCTTCTATAACAAGTTTCCCAGAATCGCAATCACGCGAACCTACTCAATAACTCCCAGATTGATTATTTACTACAACACCGAAATACAAAGAAACGGGAAAATGAGAAAATATATCAGTGCTGCCGGGCAAAACATCAATCGAAATTTCTATCAATACAATAAAAACGAGATCATTCCGATCCAACCTTTGAGAGGTTTCTATTCATCCCGAAATTACTATCAGAGTAGAAATATATCTTTAATTTATTTCCCACAGATCAAGGTGATGGACATTGGAAAGAAAGGGACAAAGAAAAGCTTCGACATGATATTGAACTGTACAAAACGATGGCAGGTAAGAATTTATACGAAATTAAAGATATAAGGCTCAGTATAGCACAGTAACACAGTTCCCACTGCGTCGCGTCGTGACGATTTTATTATGGCTGGACGACTGACGTTTTTAATCTATTGTAAGCAATGGGTCGTGAGGACAGAAAATTATAACACAAATGAAAATATGTATAGATTTAATCGTGGACGTCATAGTACTTAATTATTTTAATATAAAAGCCACAATACTTTAAACAGGATGACTCTGTCTTCATAACATAGTGAGGGCTTATGGTGATACCACTCTCTGCTCTCAATAAGTAATCGTTCGATAAACTTTTGAAAGTAATATCGCAATTTTGTCAGTGAAGGAATTAGTGTCGAAACAGTGAACTGTCAAACCTATATTAATGTGTACACCTATATAAATTTCGATACGGCAAAGTGTAAAATTTACTAACTCGCGTGAATTCAACACATGAATTTATAACTTAACTCGGAGCAGCAGTGCTGTACTGTTTTATCTTAACGACTGCAAATAGCAATTACTATACATAACTATTTGAGTTTAAAAAATAAAGTCTAGGTTCAAGCCGTATTTGCATATCAATTGTTATTCTTGCACAATATTTTTCTTGTGCCACAACATGATTCGCTTTGAAATATTTCTATAATATCCTTTAGAGAGAGTCATTTGCTAGATAGAAAATGTTTTCTTTATTTAAAAACAGCCATTCTAAAGTAAACTGGCATCGCCATCTTTCGCTTCAATTCGTTACAAGTCCGTTTCATTCACGGCAGGAGCATCGAGAAAACAAAACTGTTTACAAACGATGTCATGAAAATTTGTTCCTTTCAAAACTTCTCCCCTTTCTCCAACAATAGCTTGCAAAAAGTGTGTCTGACATTATTTCAATTTCCTTTGCAGAAAAAATTGAGCGCGAGATAGAAAGCTTTTACGATGAATATCCAGAAGAGCGATACAAGGAGGATAATGTTGATAGAATACACTACAAACATGTAACAAATATACCGGATCGTAAAAAAGAAACGGGAAATGATGAACACATCGATAAAGTAGAAAGGAGTTTTTTATACGCCAATACTAGTGATATGACTAATGAAATGCCTTCGAAACATTCAATCAATGAACACAATACTATTAAATATGAAGCCTTAAACAATGATAAGCCTAATAAACCTAGTTCAATAAATTCACCATGGCCTAAATTTGAAGATATCTTATTAGCAATGGGCAGAAAATACGATTGGAAGAACGACAGATGGATAAAAGTAAAAGGAAAATTAAAGATAGCTGACACAAAAGAAGATATAAGTGGAAGAGGAGATAATAATAGTATTGAATATCATGAGAAACACAAATTCAGTTATAGAATCGTAAAACTAAATAAAAGTAAGAGTAGAAGAAACGTGGTGGTCGCAGTGTCGGCTGTGAGATAGTGCGTAACGAAACAGTAAATTAAGCCAATGAACTGTAAAGGGACATATTTTTTGTAGATAAAAACGGGACCAACAAGGGTGGCGCCGGCATTCGATCGTTTTATGAAGACAACTAGGCTAAAACGTTGCGTCGATATGTAAGCCCCAGTAATGATTGTAGCTGAATGAACATTTAATTGTGCTAATAAATATAAAGGCGCTTCATTGTTTAAGCCTATGCCCGAAAATGTATAGTAATTGCCTATAGAAATCTTAACAAGTACGCATGTAATTAACTCTCCAATTGTTGTCTGTTATCGCATAAGTAGAGCTCTCTCAATAGTTTCTGTTTTCGCCATTTATAAAAGCTAGATGTGTAACTTTGAACTGGTAAAGTTAATTTTACGAGTCTCGGAAATCTCAATATATGAACAAACGTTAAAAATAAACTTCTCCAGTTAAACTTTTGTTTTATTCTCTACCTTTACACACTATTTAGGAAAGTGTTTTTGGAGTTTTGACTAAGCGCTCCCTCTTGAGCTATCTTTAAAGAGTTCACCGTTCATGAAGTTGATTGTATAGTTTAAAATGTTCTATGTATATTGTTTGAAACTTTTAGAATCGTCCGTCGCAAATTAAAATCTTCGACGCGTAATAATAGGAAGTTCACAATCGATCACAAACTGCCTATTTGTAACACAAAGATTATCAGGAACAAACAATTATTGAGATCTCTCCAACAAATCGTAGTAATTCTATTTTTTTAAGAGAACATCTTTCTGGAATACCGCAATGTGAGCGGTGGGGTTTGAGGAAAAGCTCTGTCATTTTTCATTCCCAAGAGCCGGTTGGCAACACTATGAACAAGTGCCCAGATAATTTGTCGAGAGAGCATATTGTGTTTTCCCACGTCGACATATGCATACGAGATATGACTGTCATTTGTTACGAGTACAAGGAAAGTAAAAACTTCAAGAAAGTAAAGTGCCTCATTCTTTTCCTGCTTCAAAAAGGGAAACTCCTAAAATGAGGCATGTCCTAGGTACCTACTACACGATTAATGACTTTACTTAGTAACAATGATCGCTTGCGTAATGTAAATGTAACCTCAATATGGCTGTTTGTAAATATAACATTGTTTAATCCTCATTTACATAATAAATATTAAATTCAAATTTTATACTAAGGTGGTCGGGACGGAACATTACGTCGCCACCGCGCCGTGCCATTTTGCAGAGTGTGCTTACAGATGATAAATTATCATTATGCCTAACTGACATCATGATCGATTGAGTCGTTAAGCTAAGGTTGACGATGTTTTGTTTGAATTTTAACAAAGAAAACAGATCTTATTTGTTAAAATTCCGTGATGAGCCTATACGAGAAGACAAGAACGCGCTTACTTTAAAAAATCAAATTACAAAAATCTGCAGGAAAAGAAAGAAACGGATTAAAATTAATTAAAGCTCTCACGACTGTCACAATGCAATTTTAAATGAGAATAAATTCTTTACTTTTCGTCATTCGTCCTTGAGTTAGAGTGGACAAACAATTTTAATTAATTCAATAACAAAGAAATGTCGTTTCTTTGTTTTGTTTTTCTGGCAACATCTTATCTGCGATTTTTCATCTTCATTTTTTGGGTGACCTAAAATATTTGCTTATCTTGTAAGTCGTTTCACAATGTTTCTATACAATCTCCTTCATAGAATTTTAGGGCTGAAAGGATTTTTTGTGCTGAAGGTGCAAAATATTTGGAACAACATTACAATACACTTTCGCGGGGCTAAGTGGAACGCTACTTATCAAAGGAATTAATTATCTTGTTACTGTCTGGCGAGGAAAATATTAAATCATGTTTGAGTAGATAAATAGATGAGTCATTTATTCAGCGCAACAAAAATAAACAAATCAAAAATAATTACTGAAAGAAAGAAAGAAAGAAAAATATTTTATTTGGGACCCGCACAGGAAATCCAAACAAAAAAAAAACACAACTGAAAACTACTACTGAACTACTTTTAAATGATACGCTGAAACTAAAAATATAAAAAAAACAAATCATGTATGTTTTTCGAGATTTAGGGCCTTAGCACACCTCCGCCGCGGAAATAATGATTATTAAATAAGTATACCTGTGCTGATATCCTGCTAGACCCTGTAGTGACATACGGACATGAATAATTACTGAAATAGTGTTATGAACATTGTAGGGTATGTAACTGATCTATGTGAACCATTTCACAAGTGATTTTAGGTGACAAAAAGCTTGGAAAAAAAGTTGTGAAGTTAGTCGTACGGTCTGTTATCAGAACAATTAAGATCAATAATGATGTGAAACAAAACGTCGTAAATTAAAAGTACCCATTGAATCAAACGAAGTTTGCTGTCCTACGTCGTGGGTGTGTGGAAGCCAAGCTGTTGCTGTGTAATGTGACTGGATTACAAGGCAGAAACGACCACTTGCGGGTGCTAATAAGTAAGTACTTACTAATTATATAAAAACTGTGATCTGTGTGTAACGAGCAGTTATCTATTAAGGAAATTATTCGTTCAACCTATTATAGCGGTCATTAGGAGACCTATGTTTAGCATTTGGGTTGATATGTGTAACCAAATCTTACAAATTGGGCTGATATTAGGTCTTTACCTATGAAATTGCCGTTCTGCAGTACTGGCCATTTCAAATCAAAATAATTTTTGTTTGGCTATGAATTCTAATTTCAAATTAATTTTATTTTAAAAACATGGATTTTTTTTTCTAAAAGTAGTCATTTCTTTATTGATTAGTGTTACATTTTCATCGCATTTCAATCTTTTTCGTCATCATGGATACGTTAAAAATTCGAGTAATTATGGAATATGAGTACCGTCGTGGCAGCAACGCGGCACAAGCGGCACGCAACATCAACGACGTTTACGGAGCTAACTCTACAAACCAACGCACCACCTGTTATTGGTTTGCTCGCTTCCGTTCTGGAAATTTCGACCTGAAAAATGAACCTCGCGGTCGTCCGAAGACTTTGGTCGACAATGACGAATTAAAGGCGATTGTGGAAGCTGATGATACACAATCTACGGCTGAATTAGCAGCAGCTTTCGACGTTAGCGTCAAAACAATATTGGTCCATTTGCGTCAAATTGGCAAGGTAAAAAAGCTTGACAAATGGGTGCCCCACGAACTCAATGATCGCCAGCGCGAAGTACGCGTCGAGACGTGCCTTGCACTGCTCAACAGACACACAAATGAAGGAATTTTGAACCGCATTGTTACCTGCGATGAAAAATGGATTCTGTTTGATAACCGTAAGCGCTCAGCAAGTTGGTTGGATCCTGGTTCAGCACCTAAACAATGCCCTAAACGAAAACTTACCCCTAGAAAAGTGATGGTCACTGTTTGGTGGTCTAGCGCCGGTGTGATTCATCACAGCTTCTTACCAAACGGGGTGAGCATTACTGCAGATGTGTACTGTGAAGAACTGAACACAATGATGGAGAAGCTGGCGCATCTCCAACCAGCATTGGTCAATCGCTCGTCTCCGCTGCTCCTGCACGACAACGCGCGACCTCATACTGCACAGCAGACGGTCTCCAAGTTGCAAGAACTGGGGTTGGAAGCTCTCCGTCATCCGCCCTACTCACCAGACCTTGCGCCTACAGACTACTACTTTTTCCAGAATTTGGATAACTTCTTGGCGGGAAAAAAATTTAATACCCGAGAGGCAGTACAAAATGCCTTTGAAGAATTTGTTGCCTCCCGTCCAGCTGATTTCTTTAAGAAGGGCATCAATAAACTGCCACTGCGATGGCAAAGATGCATTGATTGCATGGGTGATTACTTCGATTAATACAAATAAAAAATTCATGAAAAAAATTTGTTTAAATTTTTTCATACAAAACGGCAATTTCATAGGTAAAGACCTATTATAAGATACTACTACTACATATATAGATATGGGATACTACGTTATATACCTTTTTTTTCTTTTTTTTTGGTGGGAAAATCATCAAATGACCTCTCCCGCTCTGGGCGGAGCGGAAGGGCGTGTCAGACTCTTACTGACTAAAACCCACCCGTGTTCCTTCAGTTGCCTGTGCTCCACGGCCACGGTAACTCTTTCGAACAATCCGTGACCCCGGCAGGCATCGGCCCTATCGGACCCCGTCAATGGTGCTAACATCTCTTTGAGGCACGCGTGGAACACGACGCGCCGTCGACCCGGGCCTGGTCCTTACCGGACGGCGAGCTGCCCATTGCTCGCCGTCCGCTCAGTACCTACCATAACCTTCAAATAAAATTTCATTGATATCACGTTTTCCTGTGATTACCAAAGAATAAAATCCTCATAGAAATATAAAATTACTGAAAAGGTTACAATCGAGATATTTATCTATTACCTATCTGTCATGATTAGTACGTGCGTCATCATCATTATCATTATAATAGTCGGGTGAAAGAAATCCTCATTATATTCGCTTTCCTGTGTAATTATTATCTTTGTTATTATGAACAACATTGGTGTGTGGTCATTATTATTTGGTTCTGTTTTCCTGTTGACCTTTATTACGATAAATATACAGTACAGTACAGTACAAATATTTTCTTAATGTCCTTCGGGAATCATCGCATTTCCGAATACAAACGAATGCTAAATTCCATGTCCATCAATTATTAGGTTTATCGTGTATAATAATTTGAATTCAGAACTAAGTACCTTATTGTTGTTTTGTTTTTGACGTAACAACTATAAAGTACTTAGTTCTGAATTCAAATTATTAAACACGATGATTAATCTAACAATTTATGGACTTGGAAATTAGCATTCGTTTGTATTCGGAATTCCGATGATTCTAGAGGGACGTTAAGAAAATAGTTATACTGTACTTACTTTGAATAAGGGTATGGTTACTTCTATCGATTTAATAATAATACTAAGATTTTCCATAAGTGGTTTGGTTAAAATATAAAATTGAAATTTCACTTTCCGGTCCTTCTATTCATATTGTCGCCGCGCAGTGAAAACCTCGTAATTGCAATACACGTTATTTTACAGGGTATGATTGCAAAATGACGGGAAAATTGCTGTTATTAACGTTTCCTGAGGTTATCATTATAATCAACAGATAGCATTAGAAGCATTTTAGAACTGTGCACGGTTGTTCTAAATATGCATTATGAGGTTTTCTTCCCAACAAATAAATAAATAAAAAGAAAAAAACAATGAAGTTTTGCACTACGAGGTTTTCACTGCACGGCAACGATATCTGATTTGAGGAGATTTATAGATTTGCTATTGCTACCTTTCGTAACAAATACCTACCTACAGAATTTGGATAATTATACCATTTCTAAAAATATGTGCACCAACACAATTTTGTGCCTAAACCATCACTTCCACCATTTCCTTCCCGTCCAATTTCACCCGTCTTAGTCCAAAAGCCTTTGCAATGATTTGTAATTATTCGTGCCGGACAAACATCCCGTGTAAAGAAAGCTTTCGGAAAGGTCGAAGGGCCCTTAGCTTGACGTTCGTAAGACTGATCTCTCCGCAAACTCTGCCACCTTCAGTAAACAACGCTATTTGCTTTACCTCGTCCACTAGGACCCAAACAAACACCAAAATTCTCATCGCTGAGGCGGTAAACTGTAAGAAAAAACAAGTTTCAATAGCTCCTTATGAACGATTTATGAAATACTAATTGGGTACAAAAAGGGTGAATTTTGAAAGGGGCTATCCTTTTTTCGGTATTAAACTTGTATGAATTCTGATCGCGTTATGAAAAGTGACTCGGGAAATGGGTTTTTCTGATACCTGGCCCCGACAAACGCGGCTTTATTGTGTCCCTATTGTGGACTTTTATCGATCTGAGGGTTGAGTGGTTTACGGAATAGGTATCAGGTTCAATAAATTATTTAATCAAAAAAAGAAAGTCGCAATATTTACGACTTACTGCGATCGCAGAAAAATCATGAACATAAACCTAAATCACATCCATACATCATTTTCTTATAGTTATTTATTTTTTACGGCCTCACTCAAGAACTAGCAATTTATCAAGAGCATGTGTTGCGGGCATACAGAACAAAAATCACAGATTTGGTCTTCACAAAAAAAAAAAAAAAAACAAAAGACGAACGTGATCTCGTTGAAATACGTGACTGGAATGGTGTAAAGCACAAATGTGAGTTTTATGATTTTTATACGAGTACGAACCCTTTTTCCTATTTCCAAATGGGCCTTCACACAGCCTAGTAAAGTGATTTTAATTGTGTAGCAAAACTCCCAGCTTGTCAATCTTGCTACACTGCGCTAGTGGTAGCAGTTTGTTCTGTTTTCCAACCGATTTATGTCCCACGACGTTATTTGACGAGATTTGTTTACTGAGCAAAGAACTTGTGGGGAAATGTTGTTTTCTTGCTAAACCTAACAGTTTAATTCAGTGCTAATGGCTAGGATCTAGACTGAGTTCGGATAAAAAAAAAACTGCAGTTACAGATTTTCTCTATTTTCAAACAAAATAACAACGTATTTCTACAAGAAAAACTGAACTATTTGGAATGCCGTAGATGGATTCTCATCTTCAAAAAGTATTTTTACTGAGCTTAGCTTAGAGAATGCTAGAGGATCATTCAGGGCATGACGATCAATAAATACAGGGTCAGTCATCTTGCTCGGGTAAAACAATTACCGGTCGCCATTACTACGCCGCTACAATGTCAATGTCGTCAGGAGCGAACTATCTTAGAATATATAGGACGTAACAAGACCCATCGCATAGACGTTAGTGTGTAAAATCTGTGTCTAAATAGGGCTCAAAGTATCGCAAGCAAAACATTGTGCGAATAGGTGCATGCAATAGTACAAGGGTCGTGCTGTATTAACAGGGCCCTTTCCGGTCCGTTTATCCTCAACGCGAGCATGATTGAAAAATTTGTTCCAGGAAATAGGTGTTTTTGAAAAAAGGCTTACAAAATTTTGGAAAAAAATAATTGTCATTTAGAATCTCCATTACGAGTACATGTGCAAGGTTTTTATGAAGATGTTTTCTTTACTTTTACAATTTATGAGTACATTATGAACGGCCAAAGTTCAGGTAAAATTTGTGCAAAAAAGCAGATTTTTGGAGGCTTATACTGAATTTGTTTCTCTCAATTTTGTTTTTTTTGTTACATAGAAACCTAGATAAAGTGCACAAGATACCTGTTAGTTCAAAAATTTCAATGAAAGATTTGTTACAACGCTATAATCAGGTACGAGCGTTTGTATGAAAAGTAAGACGGGTTGGCCGCTCTTAAAATTAAGTAATAACATTTAAAAATTGTTTTCGTGAAAAAAGTAAAATAATTGTTGGAATGAATAACTCCCGGCTCCTTTAAGTGCCTTTCTACACACGACTGATACAACAAGCAATATGGAGTGGCATAATATAATATTTGTACAGAGGAACTGCGTGATAACATCTTCTGTCTGCAATGGTTCCTTAGTACTTAGGGTGGGCGTGTTTACATAAAATATTTTACGTTTCAAGTTAGCAGTAAGGATTTCTATTGGCATTATAATAATGTAAGTTGCGGAGAACGTGAAGTCATAGTATATTCGTAATATCCTCGGCAACATCAGTTGATTTTGAAACTAACACTTGGTGGTATGGTAGGCCGCACGTCAGTGGTAACAATACCAGTGTAAGCTGGCCTTTTATTCTATTGAAACTCTGTAGTATGCTAGGCCAGCTTAAGCTCGAAGTGTTATTTTCAATATCTTCTATACTAATATTATAAAGATGTATTTGTTTCTTTGTTTCTCAATCTCTGGAACATCCGGTCGAATTTGAAAAATTATTTTTGCATATGATAGCTCAATTCTTGAGGAAGACTATAGGTTATTTAACATCACGCTAGGACCCTTAGGAGCCGAGCCAAAATAAAAAAAATCAGAAAGAACGCTAAGCGAAAACGAAGTAATAGCGCGGGCAGGCGATGCGATGCGACGGGGTGGGTCGGAGGAACCAGAAATTTCACGCGGCCGAAGTCGCGGGCAGAAGCTAGTTGTAAAATAATTTGGAAGTTTCTTTACCCAAAAGTTACAAAATGTTTCACAAAATTGACTAAGCCGTGAGCTCGAGTCTTAACACTAACTTGAAAGTCTGAGCGGGATTTTTATTGACGCCTACATAATATTACGGAGCCTCTAAGAAAGCTTCGCTTTTCACTACGTACCTAAACAAATCCCAAATAGTCATAGACAGTATATGGCGTAATATTTTATTCAGCTATAAAACCAATAAATACAATATTTTTTTATGTAAAGTAATACTTCTCTAGTTTGTTTTACTATTCAATAAAAAAAAACTTTTAAAGCCTTAAATCACGATGCCTATGGGATAAAAACAAAACAAAATACAGCATGAACAATTTTGAAGACAAAAATAATATAACACCAAGTAAACTTTCTATTCCAAACTTTCAACAGAAAGACAAAAGCTTTAGAAACAATTCTGATAGTATCTGTAACATTGTGTAATGTTGTATCGAGCCACAAAGAACGAAGACGACACGGCGCCCGCTGCTAGAGGCGGCATTTTCAACACTTTCCGTACAAACCAAGTGTCTCACCGTTTACTTGCACAAATGACTTTTAGAAAGTGACAGCTTTAAATAGCGATCTATGACAGAAGTTGTGCGCTCAGAGCACTTTCGGCGCCACATATTAAAATATGGTACGGCGATTCTGTGCTCTGTGTGTCGAGCCATTTAGTTGTCATCCTATACATCGCACTCGCACGAAGCGTTGTTTGTTTGTGTATATTCCTTTCACTTTATGTTTACACGATTTCAATCTCAGTATACCCGCAGATTGGATCCATGGATGGATAAGAACGTTTTCAGTGAACACGTCAAATGTATTTTGGTTTGCGATGAATTTGTATAACTGGGTATTTTGTTCGAATACGAAATGTGGAGTGGGGTACAGAATTTCTGTTATAAGGAATTTCTGTGGCATGTTTTCTGGACATTATTATCATCCTTTAATAAATTTGAGGAGAATTAATGGCTTAAGACATTTGCCGATACTGAAAAATCTCTGATGTATGGGTACCTACTACGAAAATTAGATGATTAAAACTTAACATGGACCTTAAGACGCCAGATTAGTGGATTGTTTGTTATAAATATTTTTCTTTTTGGCGACATTAACTTTAAGTGTAATTTGTCAGAACAAGTAGACGCAAATTTATCAGCAATTCCTATCTCATGTTCCCGCTATCCATTAAAAAGGTAAACAACTCAAAATATATTTGTTCCTTGACAAGCTCATACCTACATTAGAAGGTTAATGTATTTTGCCAATATGCCACAGGTATCTTTTACATGCAGGCCCGCATGAGCGATGGCTAAACATTTACCTACCCGCCGAGCAATAACATATTTGCGAGCCACGAGCCCCGCATATTAGGAAAAGCTTTTACCTGAAATGGAACGAGAAAACATACTTACTTTCAGTATTGACACACATTCTAATGAATGTGGTCCAAAATACTGTAGCAATAACGTCGGTTATTCTCTGCGTATTTATAATTCAGAAAAAATATAATTATTTCTTCTCTCAGTCTGTTGCGTCTCGATATTAATTATAAAGAGTGTTCAAAGTAAAGTTGAGTTTTGAGGTTTGGTTTTATTTTTAATTCGAAACAATAATTAGTAGGAACCTTTCATGAGCCATCTTTTTTCGTATCTTAGAACATTCCTGAACTACAATTGGAGCTTGTATTTGGAATTCTGCCTAATTGGCAATAACCTCGCTCTATATTGCCTTCAGGTAAACCTGAGACTGAATACAATCTCCAGGCAATATACAACAACAACAAAATCAACAACCACAACAACAATGTAACTTTGGTTTTATGTACAGACTTGGTGTCTATTTACGAGTATTTATACCTACCTCATTTGAGTACAACTTAAGTGATGCAACAAAAATTAAAGTAATTTTTCAGTTTTTCGTGTTTTTTTTTTAAAGTTGTTATTTTTTGTTTGTAATAAAGTTTTATTTTTCACTTTTTATTTGTGGTATCTACCCCACACAAATTCGTATACCACTACTTGATATGTAAATAACAATGACAGGAAGTTATTAAAATATCATCTATTTAAGAGGGCGCAGTAAGACAGAAAAAAATCAAGTTTCACCCGCGCCTCTTTCCCTACCCCTCTCATCAAACACGACAAAAACAAAACACAATCCCTTCCCGCCAGCAGAAACTTTTCGCCCGGCGTATATTTAGGCATTGAATTTGAATTTTGTGTGTAGTGTGTATACGCAAAATAATCAGATGAAACTGTTTTATTCAATTTACCTATGTGTACAAGTAGGTATATTATTAAATAATATTGTATGTCCGTGAATCTGTTACCGATGCTGGTGGGATGTTAGATTGGAGATTAGACTGACTTAAATGAAATAAAGACTAAATGTTACTTCAAGATACGGCCTATAAATTTTCGATTCCGAATTGAAAGACAAACCTAACGTTGTAGTTGAAAAAATATTGTTCCATACATTATGTAACATAACTACAATTGAACAATTTTCAGATACTTTCCTGTACCTATTCCTGTACCTTGCTTCTTGTCAAATTTCATGATTCTAGGTCAACGACATGTATCTTATGGGTTTTAATTTATTTGCGAGTGGCAAGATATGCGAAATGAATGGCAATTTATGCCAAGATACTAAGTCAACTTTTTAGAAGCTCGTTTTTTTTACAGCTCCAAAGGACCGTTTATCTAAGTATTTGATATCAATTTCAACTTGATACCCCCACGCATTCCTGAGATAAGCGGTCAGATAGATGGAAAACAAAGTGATCCCATAAGGGTTTCGAATGTTTCTTTTGAGGTACCGAACTCTAAAAAGCAAAGCACTTCCATCAAAGTACTATAATACTACATACTCATGATACTACCTACATGATGGTGAAAATAATTTCGATAAAATTGCTTTTTTGATGATATAAAAGCGTATCATTATAATCGCATCACTTACCTTCCGCTTTTTTACTTTGAGAAAATGAACTCAATTGAACAAAAATGTCAATAAAATAAGAAAATAAACATTCGCAAATAAATTAAAATCCATATGATACATCCCGTTGACCTAGAATCATGATTTTTTGGCAAGAAGCAAGGTCTCACAGCACAAATAGGTACCTCGAATGGTTTTTCAATTAAAATATTTAAACGAAGTATGACCATTGTCCACTCCCTTTATTTTCAATGAAATTCTTCAGTAGGTAAAACATCTGTTTATTTTGCCTATACTATACGCTAAGCTTGAATTCATAATCTTAGATCATAGTCATGTTTTGGAACTAGAAACTCAATGCTGGCGTGACAAAGTTCAAATTCCAATGTAACCAAATTTTATTTAGGGCCTTGTACAAGTTGGACGTCACTACGTCTTCGTGGAAACGAGTGTTAACCAAGTAAAAAAATATAATGGTATATCGTGGATATTGCATTGCAGGATCGTGCAAATTCAATTAGCAACAGTGTTACCAAGTAAAAAATAATATTGTTATGGTGGATTTTGCACTGTATTGTGCAAAGTCAAATGGCATGTGTCATGAAAACCTATCCTGCGCGGATCACGAGTAGAAAAAAGTCCTCGCCGAAAACATTTGTGAAAAACAGGCCAATTTCGGAACAAATAACTAGGGTACATTATTCGGCTTTACCGACAAAATAATTGGCATCTATTTATATGGGTGCCAAAGAAAGTCGAAAGTTTATTAGGTTCCTCTTTTGTAACTGTTGAAACTTTAGCTTTGAAAAGCAAGCTGGCAGTCACAAGCAATGTGATCCGTCACAACCTTTACTCATCCCCACCATAAGAAGGGATCTAGTCAGGAGAACACTATCCGTATGAAAACTGTCATGTCCCGTGCACACCGTTTCGTAACAACCCTATTTTAGTTTTCCGATTTATTTATTTTGTAAACTCCAATAATATTATTATACCAATAACCTACCCATATGTTAAATTTTGAGTTTCAACTTGATTCGGGGGTTTTGGTCAAAAGTCGCTCGAAATGGGTCGTCTAAGGTTACCCTTACACGAAGTTTGTCAACGAAAGTGGGAGTAAACGAATTTGGTTCTTTATTTAATAGTAATAAGATCTAAAATCTCCAGCACGAACTCTATGTTTTAAATTTTCTCGGCAAGAAAATTGACTGAAGTGGAGAACCATGGCGCTAGTTGTACTATACCAGTCAAAAATCTGTCAAATAATTGTATGTCATCTTGAGTTTTCAAATATCAACATTGAATTATTATAATATTTTTATTTTATAGTTTAGCCGCGGTATTTATTTAGTTTATCAATTCTTAACGATTTTAATAATCGTTTCTGAAGTGGTTTTAGTGATTTTTTCATGTTTTGTATTTCACAGTTTCATTCCAACAATGTGATAAATTACGAAAATATTATTTACGCAAATAAATTAAATCGCAGAGCAGCAGAAAATTCAAGCGCAGTCCTCTCGTCTCAACAGAGCGACGGCGACTGATTTGTGAAACAAAAATATGCTTGAAGTTCCCGCAACGTGCGACGGAAGATGACTTCTTCCACGAACTAAAAACGTCGTAAGTGCTTAAAGCTTCTAGTCGTAATAATACCAAAAATAAAAGGAATTTCAAAAAATGCCTGCACAATTTTTTTCGCCTTGTCTTGATACAGATAATCATTAAAAAATTATCCTATTAGTCATTAGCATATTAAGTACAAATTGAAAAAACGTGAAAATTAGGGGTAACTTCGTGATGATATTTTATCGAGAAAATTTTAACGTATTGTGTTTCTGTTCCACAAAAAGTTTCAAAATATCATGTTGTTACTCATACTATTTTTATTTTATACCTAAGTCTTATGAATTTCATGAAAAATTAAATTGTAGATAGGCCATTTTGGTTACTACCCGCTCTTAATAATAGGTCTTTACCTATGAAATTGCCGTTTTGTATGAAAAAATTTAAACGAATTTTTTTCATGAATTTTTTATTTGTATTAATCGAAGTAATCACCCATGCAATCAATGCATCTTTGCCATCGCAGTGGCAGTTTATTGATGCCCTTCTTAAAGAAATCAGCTGGACGGGAGGCAACAAATTCTTCAAAGGCATTTTGTACTGCCTCTCGGGTATTAAATTTTTTTCCCGCCAAGAAGTTATCCAAATTCTGGAAAAAGTAGTAGTCTGTAGGCGCAAGGTCTGGTGAGTAGGGCGGATGACGGAGAGCTTCCAACCCCAGTTCTTGCAACTTGGAGACCGTCTGCTGTGCAGTATGAGGTCGCGCGTTGTCGTGCAGGAGCAGCGGAGACGAGCGATTGACCAATGCTGGTTGGAGATGCGCCAGCTTCTCCATCATTGTGTTCAGTTCTTCACAGTACACATCTGCAGTAATGCTCACCCCGTTTGGTAAGAAGCTGTGATGAATCACACCGGCGCTAGACCACCAAACAGTGACCATCACTTTTCTAGGGGTAAGTTTTCGTTTAGGGCATTGTTTAGGTGCTGAACCAGGATCCAACCAACTTGCTGAGCGCTTACGGTTATCAAACAGAATCCATTTTTCATCGCAGGTAACAATGCGGTTCAAAATTCCTTCATTTGTGTGTCTGTTGAGCAGTGCAAGGCACGTCTCGACGCGTACTTCGCGCTGGCGATCATTGAGTTCGTGGGGCACCCATTTGTCAAGCTTTTTTACCTTGCCAATTTGACGCAAATGGACCAATATTGTTTTGACGCTAACGTCGAAAGCTGCTGCTAATTCAGCCGTAGATTGTGTATCATCAGCTTCCACAATCGCCTTTAATTCGTCATTGTCGACCAAAGTCTTCGGACGACCGCGAGGTTCATTTTTCAGGTCGAAATTTCCAGAACGGAAGCGAGCAAACCAATAACAGGTGGTGCGTTGGTTTGTAGAGTTAGCTCCGTAAACGTCGTTGATGTTGCGTGCCGCTTGTGCCGCGTTGCTGCCACGACGGTACTCATATTCCATAATTACTCGAATTTTTAACGTATCCATGATGACGAAAAAGATTGAAATGCGATGAAAATGTAACACTAATCAATAAAGAAATGACTACTTTTAGAAAAAAAAAACCATGTTTTTAAAATAAAATTAATTTGAAATTAGAATTCATAGCCAAACAAAAATTATTTTGATTTGAAATGGCCAGTACTGCAGAACGGCAATTTCATAGGTAAAGACCTAATATATGCTTAGTGGAAAAAATACGCATTATTAAGGATAACTCAAAAACTACTGGTCGATCTTGATCAAATTTATATTGGACCATATGAAAAGCACCAGATTTCAAATAAAAAAAGAATCATCAAAATCAGTTCACCTAAAAAAAAAAGTTCTGAGTTAACAAAAAAAAATACTGTCGAATTGAGAACCTCCTCCTTTCTTTGAAGTCGGTTAAAAAGTAGGTGTTAATATTCAGTTTCAGAAGGGAAGTTATAACCGGTTATTGTAACCAAATCTATGATATATTATAATCTATTCAGTTTATATTTATACCGCGGTTCAATCTATCTAAAACCTTACCCTTCTTTTGACGTCTGACTGAGATGGGTAGAATGTGTGTTCGATATCCGATGTTCCGGTTCCGCACTTATTGAAATAATATTTGTATGGCCTTTTTTCTATGGTCTGGATTCCTGTAGGTAAGAAGGTCGCTGTTTTTTTTTTTTTTTTTTGTCCACGGTAACTCTTCACACGGCATCGGTCCTATCGGACCCAGTCAATGGTGCTGACATCTCTTTGAGGCGCGCGTGGAACACGACGCGGCGTCGACCCGGGCCTGGTCCTAGGTAAGTAGGTACCTGGGTTTGTAAACGAACCTTACGATACAAGAAAAGTCGAGAGGTGTCGTGGGACACCCCGTTGGAACAAAGTTCCCTTTTTATCGTCAATACTAAGTAATACATAGACATACGAATATTTAATTTTACTGTATTGACCTCGAACTTGACGAATTTATAATCCCATTTTATTAAACTTGACATTATGTATTGTATTGCCTATTTCAAATTATTTACTGAATTTTATCTTGAAATGATAAACTTGTATTGATTTCATTGAATGTGTTAATCATATAATAATCTCGTGTCACAGTGTTTGTTATCGAACTCCTCCGAAACGGGTTGACCGATTTTTATGATTTTTTTTGTGTACATTTGGTAGGTCTGAGAATAGGTCGTAAAGAATATTTCATACCGCTGCAGGTGAAACCGCCGGGCGCAGCTAGTAATATATATTGAGTGAGTCTTTGTTATTATAGCTTAAACTGTTTGCATGCCTCAGTTAAGGTAGTATAAGGATCATTTTAAACTTAACATCTGTAACTTGTATACCTAGTTTCTGTGCAAATAAAGAACTATACTATACTATATACTTGTAAACACACAAACACACATACAATAGCTAAACTGTTGTGACTGTTAAAATGTTACACTTTTTTCGGTCTAGTTCTCATTCGTCAAGTGTGCAGCGCACACAGACAACTTAGCCCCGTAGACACCGCATAGGAGGACACCCGCGCTCGCCAAGCATTAGTTCTACGGCCTCATATGTGATGGCCACGCCCCCAACTCGTTTAGGAAGCGCCAGTCAGTCCGTTACTGAATGTTGACGTGTTTTAATTATTGTTCTGAGGTTTTAAAAATCGAAAAGAATATTCAAAATGCCGTATTGTGCAGTGAAATGGTGCGGAAAATGTAGCAAAACTTCGAGGTTACACAAAGACGGCATTACATTTCACCGATAAGTTATTTAAAAGCATAAAATAATTACAAAATTTAATTTAAGGACATTATTTGAATACGAAACAAATGCAAAGGTACAGTAGCGCTCGTTGATGTCTTTTGAAAAATCTCTTTCTTTCACGTTTTAATTTATATATTACTATCTCGCTCTATCATCGGTAACAGTTTACTAGTGATGATGAATCGATAACAAATCTACAAATAAAATATCGATATGTTACCACAAACATAAAATAAATAAATAATCATTTTTAATTTATTTTAAAGGTTTCCAAAATGCCTAGAATTAAAGAAATTTTTTATAAGCGCTACAGAATGAGAAGAAAATTGGTGTCTCACTACAAATAGTGTTATATGTTCCCGTCATTTTACTACGGATTGCATTGAACTCAAAAAGAAACGACGAATTTTATTTATTACTGCTGTACCAACTTTAGTGGGTCACTTTTCAATATTGTCAGATATTATCGACTTTAGTTACCTAATTCCCGAAATATTTTGGCACTAATTAATACACTCAGTGCATGGAATTTGGCGCAAACGTGGCACGTGCTTCTTCAAAACTATTTTCTGTTTGATGCAAAGAATATTTCCTTAATTAAGTATACCTAGATATAAATACTAGGTATAAAGAATTAATATACGTAGTATCTCTGTGCTATAATGTGAGATTTTATTTGATCGGTGTACCTTTTTCAATAGATAAATAAATCTAAGTACTTACAAATGTTGCTTATCGATAAAAATATCGAGTCTCATACCAACCCTAAGTCGTCCTATGAGTCATTTGACGTCTGATATGTGACATTGAAATAGCCAATCACAGCTCTCTTTGCACCTCGGCCCCCCCTGACTTTTGGCGATAGTATATTTGAACAAAATATTCTTAATGAGGTGTCTACGGGGCTAAGTTGTCTGTGGCAGCGCATAATGTGCGATAAGGAACTTTGTTCCAAAATTCTTAGTACAATACATGCCACTAAATATGAGACTTGACACAACATATGGTTTGACTTGCGCAGTAGACGATTTATAGGTTTCTTTAGCGGTGGGAGAGGGCTGATCCTGCTTGGAGAAGAAGGCGTCGGGGAGGCAACCGTCTTGGCGCCTATTACGTCGAAACCCGCTTACCAATCAAGGTAGGTGGACCTTTGGGGTCGCAGGCGCACAGAGTGGGGACTCTGTCCGCCCACTGAGTGATCCCAGGGAAGACGGTGGCACAGTGGTCACGTGCTGCCGCGCATAGCGAGGCTCAGGGAAGGCCCCTTTACAGTCTCCCCAGGGATGTGCTTTACAGGCGTTGCACAGGGGGGGTTCCAGAATTGGTATTTTAAGAGGAACCGGGACCCCCCTCTATGTGCTGATGGTGATCACCGGGGTGGTTTTAGTGAGGTAAAAATTCCACACTCCCCGACCTCCATCCCCAGAGGTCGGGTGCCTTTTGAAGGTTTCCCCACGAAAACAAAAAAAAAAAGGTTTCTTTAGCGGTATGAGGTTTAGGCGAGAAGGGACCGCCGACTGACCGACCAAATTAAGGATAACTATTTCGTACACGACTGTACCTGCGCAGGCTCCCACTACTGACTCTCGTCAAGTTTTATCTATCGTGGTGCGTATTGTACCTATGAGACATTTAGTTACATACCAAAAACGAAATAACGACATGATGAGATTACTCGCATTCCACTACTGATACAATTCCGCTTAATCTACACTACAACAAAGAACACAACTGTCGGGAAACAGCTGTCTTGAAAATTAATTAATTGAGAAAACTGCAAGGAATGTACCATTAAGGAATTGCTCTTTGGGACAATGATAAATGCGACAAGAACAATTCTGACAGTTTTTTTTTTTAAGATGACTGATGGTTTAACGGATAATGTTTATGCAGGGTGTGAATTAAATAGTATTGTTGGTCTTGAACGGCTGAAATGAAATGTACCTACCTACCTAATACCAAACTCAAAATTTTTGTAATGCTTCTGGGGATTTAAGGATTATCAACTTTTTTTTTGTTTCACGTAGTTTTTCATACTTTACAAACTATTTAGAATTACCCAACTAATACGCCGCAGGCTATAGGTAATTATTTCTACTCGAATATTTTTATCTGACGCACACCCTAGGTAATACAAGCTATACGAGTATTACCGTGAATGGAATTCGACTAAAAAGTACCTTTGAAGGTTTACTTCAACTTTAATTTATTCAGACAAGCCTGAACAAAATACTTGGCATTTAAAACCCTATTTCTGTAGAATATTACCAGTAAAGAATGATAGGTAAGATTCCGCTTTGATCTAAGTTAATAAATCTGAGAACTTCATGTACCATTTCCTAAAAATACTTTGTTTACTGCGAAGCTTTTTCCAAGACTCAATTCGAATAGGGCTGTTTGAAGATTTCTGTTAGCAAATTCCAGTAATTTCAGATTTCGACTATCATCAAAAATATGTATGACTTGAAAAAAAATCTAGTAACTGAATGAAAACTCAATTACTTGATTTTTGCAAGTCCTACATATTTTTCTTTTCTTGGTTCCTTTAAGTACGAATGAGGGTAGTTTGCAAATTACTGTAAGACCACAAAACAATATTGCACCACATTTGGGATGCTGGTTAATTTTAATATCAGGCTATGTATCACCAGGAAAATCCATACTCTCAGAAATTGATACTTAAATGGATAGCTCCCAGTCAACAATGCATACTAGGGTTACAGTGTCAACGAAGCTAGTGAAACAAAGAACATAACCTCGTCAGCTATCAGCCAGCCAAACAGGTCGGCACACAGTAATGAAATATTTTCATTACCGCGCTCTCGTTGGACAAACATTTGGACGAGTTCTTTTACGGACGCCATTACTATGCGCTGCAGTGAGTGGCAATTGTATAGTTAAAAATACACCTAATTAGAATAAATTATGATTAAGACGTAACATTTTCTTTGTAATCTTATTGAATGAAGGTTTGTTGGGGTCCATCGCACGCGGTAAAGAATTGATACCAAATCGACTCAACGTAAATCATTGAAATGTGAGCTATATAACTTGTGACGGTACCTACAGTGTAGTGAAAATAGGCTGCATAAGTATAACTCGCATCAAGTGGACTATCTATTAATAATTAGCTTTTGCTCGCGACTCAATCCGCGTGTTTCGGCCCCTGCCCCACTGCACCGTGTCGCTGCGCAACGCCCACCCGCGCTCTTCCTTAGTATTCGCTTAGCGATCTTTTTCACTTTTTTTCTTTTTCCTCGGCTCCTAAGTGTCGAAGCGTGATGTTAAATAGCATATAACCTGCCTTAAGAATTGGGTTATCAAATGCAAAAAGATTTTATCAAATCCGACTGGTAGTTCCAGAGATAAGCGCGTTCAGATTCAGAGTATTTATTTGTAAACATAGGTTACTGATACACAGGTGTGCGAGTTATTATATTTTTGTAAGTTCTCTATGCTTTGCAATTAGGCGTACAAATGTTAGTATTAATTTCAATTATTTCATTATTAATTTCACAATATAAAATAAAAATTATAGAAAGAGCTTGGATAAATCATTATAATATACCCCTGAATAAAAACTACAATGGCAAAAGAAGTACCAATTCCAAAATATTTCAAAACAGGCAGACAGACAGAAAGGCAGACAGACGCGGCGAAGGGATTTTGTTTTATAATATGTAGTGATAGATACAAGCTAAAGAATAAAGTAACACTGTAAGAAAATATTTATGACAAACAAATCAAACCAATTTATTTTATCAAAAAATTTAAATACAAATACTCCAAGTTTTATCTCTCACAATTGTTTACGGGCACAATATTGTAAAGGTAATAAAATCCTTGTTTAACAAACTCAAGAAAAATTGAGTTAACATGAAATACAGTGTTGGCGTCGCGTTGTCTGCCAAATAAATTCCATCAAGGAATAGTTTGTTACGCAAAGTTGTATCGCTGTACCCCAAAATTGTATCACATGAGGACTTGTTCCACAATGTATGTAAACCTTGTTGGCAAATTGAATTACTGGTGTCAAGTGTACTTCAAGCCTTTGTGGTTTAACTCGGGGTTTAGCTCTGCTTCACGATGTCAAGGTGACTAGATAATTTTTGGAAACTTCCAACCCCTGCTTAAAACTGTTTTGTTCTCAAGTCAAATTTCCCACAGGGCGAATACTCAAATCTTTTCAGTTCTTTTTGTAGTCTTATTTGCAAAAGTTTTATCTTATTTATAAGCTATTAATGTTTTATTTAAAAACTTACTAAACCGAAAAAGGAAGGAGTTTTTTTTCTGGCGTCTCTTAAGCACAACCTCACACAACCATACTTATATTCCGATGGAATCATTTGATGGTAAATATATGGAAATTAATCAATACTCGTAGATATCTCTGCTTCATTTCCTCGTTTTGAACGTCAGGAACATAAAGGCAGGTGAGTGGACAGCACGTCCTCAACACAACCCAATTAAGAAGCCAAGAATGCGGTCACCATGGTCGGAATTACATTGATTTGAACAGCACCGGCGCATCTCGAGCCCATTGGAATTCCGCTCAGCCGTAAATGTGGTCACCAGGATTAATCAAGTAAAAAGGGGATGGCGATCAGTATATGAATACATACATAACTACATGCCTGTTTTCCCACAAAAGGTTTAACAGAGGTGTACCTATAGTACACCCACATTTCGCCAGTTATGTTTAAGTCTCATGTAATAGGGGGCGATTCTACGAGTATTGCCATCAACCGGGCACTAATTCAGACTCCAGCCTACTACTGAGAAGTTCCCAATGGAAATACCCAATAACACTTTACCCGACTTGGGAATTGAACCCATGACCTCATGCTCAGTAGTAGCGCTTGCGACTACTAGATCAACGAGGCAGTCATATACAAGTTGTCCCAGAAATCGACCGACATACTGTACGTAGTGACAGCTTTGCTCAAGCCCTCCCAAAATAACAAAACATATGTTCCGCAAAATCTTATAGTTTTTAAAATTGATATAATTTATTAACAATAAAATATTTGAGGAATAAAATCAAATTAGAGCGAATTTATGTTGAATTTGTAAGTTTTTATGGAGAATCAAACTATTTAATAATATTTTGATAGTAAAATTTATTAATAAAAATATTTTATTTACACATGAGAGTCAAAAGAATGACGCACGATGGTTGTTTTTTTTTTTAAATCTATTAGGTATTACTCGAAAACTGTAAGATTTTGCGGAACATATGTTTTGTTATTTTGGGAGGGCTTGACCAAAGCTATCACCGATAGCTCAATCGATCGATTGTTTTGTCGATTTCTGGGACAATCTGTATGTATTACACATTCCCTTAACAAGGTGCCTGCACACTTCTAAGCATTGTGTTCGGGTCAGTAGTCTGATATCAATATAATTACTCGACCGCTGTTATATTGTGAGGAACGCTCCAGTAGGGCGAGTGTAGGCTGTCGGAGTGTAGGCACTCCGTACCCCCATTTGGCTCCTTTGATCGTGTGCCCGCGCTAATTTATGCAATTACTGCTTACTCAGCAACTTGGCTTGATATCAAGAAATTGACGATGGTGGGGCGCCTGACTTTCTGATAATTTTATTCAAGTCTCGCTTCACACCACAAACAAGCGAATGCTTTCATTAGAATTTGTAGGCGAGCATATTATTATTACTCTATTAGATTTTGTGGGCTTTGTTTGGTTAGGATTAGATATTATACATGGTGTTGGCGTTGTGATCTTAGGCACTGGACAGTTTTTAGTACAAAATTTTCTGTTTTCGTAATTTCCCGTAGTGGTTGAGATAAGTGGTATGTTTTCAGATAAAACAGCAAAGCCTACTCCAAAACTTTAGGTTTGTACAGTAAGCCGTTTGTTAAAAGAGTGCTTTAATAAAATGAGGAGTGTCTTTTCAAAGAGGATATTTCCAAATTTATAATTTTTCAACAAAATATGAGGTCTTCTTATTTATGCTAAAATACATCATTATACATCTTGAACGAATGCAAAAAGGGATGCTCTACTTAGCAAATTGGACGTGAAAAGCGTGACCCGAACAAAACGGGATATTTCCTCAAAAAATGAATCTAATTCTAAATTCTACAACAAGTTTCTTAGAAAATTGGACTTGAAAAAGCGTGACCCGAACAAAACGGGTTATTTCCTCAAAAAAATCAACCTAATTCTAAATTCTGCAATAAGTTTTTTTAAGTTTCTGAAAAATAAGATAACATGCAATTATCCCCTTTTGAAAATACACTCCTCTAAATAATAGCACTGTCAACCTGCACCCTAATTGCGTAACTCACTATCAATCACAATCTGAATCCTTTTGAAGCCTATTGCTAATCCATTGCTTCATATGTTCGAAAAATGTGTCTGCTCAACAACGTAAATAACGCAATGGATGTTGTTGAACTGTCAAAATGACAGCCATTTCTACTGTTAGTGTGTTACGCAATTACCCCACTGTACCATGTTTGTATAATATCAAGTTGATACTATATTTTAGTTATGAGTTAGGCCTGGGAATAAATGAGATATTATTAAATATGTCTCATTAAATCCCAATATTTCTTCGTTAAAACTAACTAACTTATCATTTAATATTATACCTCGGTATTTAAGAAGTTATATTACGAAATTACTTAACAAGTTATTTACCTAATTTTAGTTGAGAACTGAGAGAAACCTGCCAATATTCCTTCCCAATATTATTTCAACATACTAGTAAATTGTAGATGTGAGGGTTTTCACTCATAAATGCTCGTCCGCGTATGAGTATAATCTCTAACATGTATTTGTTAGCACACATTGGGATCTATAACCTCTTACAAATATTTTCTTATTTGCGTGGAACTAACTTTACACAACTAGCCTTTTTAAACAAGAATATAATATCATGTTTGTATATAAAAAAATATTTGTATTCAGTAGGTAAATAATAGGTAATGTTATTAATGTTCAAACGAAGTTCTCGTAAAAAGGCAAGTTATTCATCAAATTATTTACATATTAAAGGTAGTACGTACTTTCACTAAGACTGACCTCACTCCATTTGGATTGGGGAACCTAAGGCATCGCGTATGCAAATCTCTGATCCGATCACTCGGGTTACATCCCACATTTCTTTGCACGGATGTATTTCCCAATCTCATAGTATTATCTCTTATCTTTACACCCCAGTTCTCGCGAAATAGATAGCAATCCGAAAGGCAACGATTGCTATCGCCCGACATAGTCTAGCTTCCATAGTTCTACTAGCATAGTTAACTTCAGCGTATTGTTTCCGAACACATTATTACGCAAACAAGGTATAAATCCTTCGGGTACGTAACTTAGTATAAACAGATACATATTACACTCATACTTGCAGCGCTGCGCTGTACGTTGCCAAACTTTAGGGAGGAGACTTATCGTCTATCCAACTAAAGCGCTCGAAGCGCAGGTAGAATCCGTTCGAGATTAAAACATTCCGGGACAATATTACCCTATTGAACTTCAATGTTTTAAAAGATATATAGTAAACAAGTGCTTTGTTTTGTAGCTCGATAAGAGATTTACATTTTCTTTTTGATGAATTTATCAATATTGCTGAATGAAATTATGAAATATCGCTCTATATTGCACTAAAACACTACCATATTAATTATTGCAATTCATATTGAAAATCTTAGTGCACGAGTACTACACAGCAATATTTCATAATTTTATTTTGTAATATTGATAAAATTATCAAAACAGCGTAATATTTTACAGCTATAATTGCGACGTTGCCAACTTTCAGAATGCACCCTTTTAAGTCTTCACTTTACGTCCAGCCGAAGGGTGCCTTTTCACACCGGACCGGCCAAATGCTCACTATTTAGCCTCGCCCATTTAAGAATACGCTCTCTTTACTTGGGTACGCTTAAAAGGGTTTTAAAATAGGTTATTAGAAACCTTACATCCGGGAATGAAAGCAACAAGTACCTACTTATTTTGTAGGCTTAATTATGTAGACCTTTTTTACTTAAGGTCCTATTGTATGTTGGGTAAATAGAAGACTTCATTCTGTAATAATCTTCGAAAGAATGTTGCTTAATGGTTTAAAAAGGTGTATTTAAGCATAAAATACAAAAAAAAAACTACGTTTTAGGTTGTATTTTATTCAGGTTTCGTTTTATTGTTAGGGATAGTCGCTAGGCGTTCTGGTTATATGTGTTCCTCTGAATAAAATAATATTGCTGGATATCTGCTTCAACTTCAGTCATCTAACTCCTTACTTGCCTCTTCTTTCATCCCCCGTAAGCGTAAACCACCCAAAAAACGGTCAATATAATAATGATGATTCAAAAAATGTTCTCTAAATGGTATTCTTATCAATTTTCAGTATTCCATGGGAGTCCCTTCGCGTTAAGCACTTAATAAATCTGCAAAGCAATATCAGTTTGAATTTACCGGTGTGATAAATTGATATCGAAATTGCTCGTAACTCAATAGATAACGGCGCGGGAAAACGGTGAAATTAATAGCGCGGCCTAATTGGCATTTTTATTTTATTTTTTAGCTTTAGACGTATTGTGAAACTGAGCCTTTTCAGCGGTCACCTGTGTTATTATGTTTATGTTAGATCATCATTCTGGGTACTGCGGCGTAATTGCGTAACACACGAACAGCAGGAATGGCTTTCATTTTGACAGTTCAACAACATTGATTTCGTTATTAACGTTATTGAGCAGACAAATTTTTCGAACATATTGAGCAATGGATTAGCAATAGACTTCAAAATGATTCAGATTGTGGTTGATAGTGTGTTACGCAATTAGGATGCAGGTTTGTAGAATATGCCAATTAAAATACTCGTTATTTTGCGTGGAAATAGATTATTTGGTGGTCAATAGTATGATTCATGCATTATGTAATTTTAAGATCCCTTCAAAAAAAAAAAAAACTGATTTGGTGCTTCTGCATTCGACGAATACGAAGGCTAATCCAAATTACACTTTTATAAACAAAAGCTCTAAAGCAAATACCTAAGATATAGTTTTCGTATGGAAGTCACAGACAAATGATTGTAATTACAAAACAAACTGCCGAACGAAATCCTATACACACTCAATATCTGCGAAACACACCACAAAACCTATTGTGACGTAATAAAGAAAACACAAAACAAAGTTGATCCAAAACTCGAAGACAATTGTTTATCACACCGATTCCCACCACAGCAAACAATACCCAGGTGCGTTGTGTCCTGAAAAGTTACCACGCGAAAATTTATACGTAACAAAATACCTCGAAATGGGTAATATGTTATCGCTGCGGTAGGCTAAAGCCACATTAATGTGAGTGATCGTGTTCCAAGATGGTAGAAGCATTGTGGTTAAATGTACCGCAAGTGAGGAACTATCGGTCTTTCCTGGATCTAACATAGTCTGAAGTCTAATGTTCGGTAACGTGAAGTGATAGAACAAATAGTGCAGCTGTTTCTTTTATTTCGAATCAGATTGGAACGAAAACAAATCCTTCAATACCCTTTGTATTTTGGACGTAGATCGTGTTGATGGAAACTTGAACATTTTATTTATATCACAAAATCCACTCGTGATTCGGAGGAATTGATTGATGATTTTCACGGATAAATTGCGAAACAACGGATCATATCAGCTTAGCTATAAAGGTCACCAGTATTTTATTATTTCTTCAAGTTTATTTAGTTTATTTAGGTATTTATTTTGGTGGTCACCAAAAAGCTTTAGACCTTTGACCTTCCAGTTTCATTGAGCGTAGGTAGGTGTAGGTCAAAGGTGAGGTACTTTATGGTTCGTTAATTAAGCCTATACCATTCTATATAGATAATGCCGTCGGTTACATAACCATTGTAGTTTATGTGACAAGTTAATTGTTAGTTTGTCTTGCAAACCAAGTAAGACGGAGGAATGAAGGCAGTTTTGGACACAAGCCAAAGCTGGAACGAATCTTGTCTCTAAAAGTTTGCATTACATTAAGTACAGGAAAATAACTTCAAATAGCTATTCTATTCATTGTGTTCCAAGATTCCCAAGTAAGAAAAATTCTTTATAAATCTTAACAAAAGATTTTTCTTTTATTAACTTGGAGAAATAGAGAGGTCATAACAAAATTGAATTTAAAATTAGGTTATAGTGTGATGTTTCTAGACGTTTTCCGCAGTTGGAAAATACAAAAACCTCGTAAAAACCCTTCGAAATTGATGATTGAAAATTGTTTTATCGTTTGGTTACGTAAAATGATATTTTATTAAACCAACACAATTTTGTTTTGATAATGAAGTAACTTAGTAATAAAAATTTGCTGCGTTGTAATATCAAATTCTTTCCAAATTTTCGAAGTGCAAAAATTCTCCGTCATTAAATTTGGTCTACTTTATATTCAAATACGATTTTATCAAACTTCAGAAGTGAAGATAAGGCTTTGCTGAGAAACAGAATTCAATAAAACGGGCACAGAATTTTGATGTATTGAGTAGAAATAAAAATAAACGTAAGACTTTGAAAAGGCAAGCTTTTTATTTATGTAGGATAACATAAATAAGTGTGTGGCTTGCGTGAGGGTCGGTTTCGATCCTAGCGCTCATTATGCTGCTTTCATTACGGAATGACGGTCAAAAGGGCGCGTCCTAATCAACAATCTTCATCTTGTACCTCACCGTGCTTTCTCTTGAGAATTCTGAACTTAATTTTTCCGCTTAACAAGTACAACAACAACAACAACTTGGCAAACATTCGACTTTACCCGTAAACTTAAATGAAAGTATTGCAATTTATTTTTTGAAACCACTTACAACTTTACCTGGATATACTCGCTATGTTTATCGTTCCAAATGAATCGTTTACGTAATTTCAAGTCTCTAATTGCTTGGAAATGGTTTTACGTTTCATTTCAAATTCAAATGCTACTTTACTTAACGTTATTTCGGTATATAAATATGAAATAAATTGAATTAATTATTCTGTTACGATCGCAGAGCGTATCTTTCTTTGGAATTCAACTCGGAACACAAAATAACTTCCATTAGCGTTTGCTTCCCCGGAACTGGGGCACTAGAAGGTAATTATAAAATAATTTTACCTTTTTAAAATAAATTAATAAGATTTCACAGCCTTAGGTTTTAGTTAGATATGATGAATTAAAGATTTTTCATCAAATATGTTGGCAATAAAAGGACGTTGGGCCGTCTGAAAGTCTTTATTAACGCATTTTGCCAATAGGGAAGGTCGGTCAAAGCTAAATGTAGATGGCGTGACCATAGCTAGGTCCCTACGGCCTACAATAAATTTTACATTTCGTTCATTCATTCCATTTCGTGTTCATTCATGAGTTTTATTTTATTCCACTATTTCATTATTTTCGGTGATTTCAATATTTCTAATCAATATTTATTCGATATGGAAAGTGTCAGAATTAAAAACTTTAATTATAGCTTATTTCCTCGTAATCACTTTGTACAAAATATTTACGACATAACCTCGAACTCTATTTAATACTCATATTAAATAGAGTTCGAGGTTATGTTATGAATAGCTTTAAGCCACAATCTTCTAAGTTTAGGGCCATTAGGATAATTATAGCCTCCAATTTCGGAGCATTTAGGAATACCACAACGAGTTATTTTCGCATAAATAAATAAAAACCACATCACGCCTAGCATTATTAGCTTGTTTTGGGAACTAGCTACAACAGCGCCATTTTGACAGTTGCCTTCCCCATTGGGTTGCCAACCCTTACATAAAGTTGTGTACAGTCATTCACTGTTAGGTATTTTATTTCTGACAGCAGCAACCCAATAGCAACCTTATTGTAACGAATATAAAGATCATTGTGAATTTGCCAGACTTGTCAATGGCAGCAACCCAACAACAACTTTATTGCAACGGCAATAAAGATCACTGTGATTTTGACAGTGATGCAATCTGCCGGTTTATTCTTTCAGGGATCTTTTGGCGCTCGAATGACATTGACGAGGGGGCACTGTTGGTAATCATTACAATTGTTTTGTAAAATGTCATAGTACATACTAATTCCACGGAAATGTCTGGAGAAAACAAGATGGCGGCGTTAATTCCAATTTTAAAAGAACCTTGTAGCGCTGTAAGTACCTGTTAAACGACTTTTAGATGCCGGTTGACATCAAACATGGGTTAGTTTAAAGTCGTTTTAGGACGAGTATATTAACAAGGAGCTCTACGCTTACTCTAAAAATACTATAATTACTACCGGACAGTAAATTATGTACACAAGATTTTCTTAATAGCGACGAAGCAACATTAATTGGGGAGTTTCGCTCGAAGCAAGTTTCATTATAATTTACTCTGTCGTCGACAACGTGTTGGTTAAATACATTAATATGGACGTCGAAGCTCTTCTTGTCAAACTTAGTTGCATTCAGCTAGTGTCTCAACCCTTATTCGATGTAGTTATAGTAAGGGTAATATGAACATAATAGTTTATATTATTAGGTACAGTCAGAATTATTTGGTCGCCATCAATAAATATTGTAGAGAAGTTGTACTTATAAAGTCTATTTGAGCATCATTTAAAACTGAACAATTATTATCAACTTCATGGAATTGAATGTAAAGTCAGAGAAATGAATTGTTCTTATAATTAACTATCAACTTAAATTGTCCATGTTTTCAAATCATAGCTGTCAATCTTTGATAGTTGTGATTTGAATAAATAGGTCGGTAGTTTTTCGTATTAAATAGTTATAAAGTTGTAGTAAAATCTTTTTGGCTGTACTGTTTGTATCTGGCTGGTTTTGATACCATTAAATAGACGACATAAAAATAAAAAATATGTTAACAAAGTTAACAACGATGTCCCGCCATGATTCCATTGTTTTTCTGTCCGCCTCAATGAGTGAATGTAACGAAGAAATTCGATACATTTGGAAGTTTAATTACAAAAAAACGGCAAAAAATGACACAAGCCGCGAAAAAAATATGTGACGTTTATGAACTTAACGCAGTGTCACTAAGAGTAACACAAAGTTGGTTTAAGCGTTTTCAGTCTGGGAATTTTGATGTCAAAGACAGGGCGACCAGACCGATGCAGCTCGCTCTGGTCGCTCTGTCACAGATAAAGTCGATGCCATTTTTTTTAAAGTGAAGCAAGATCTGTTAGTAGTTACGACATAGCTAAAGAGTTAGGGGTTGACCACAGAACAGTTTTGACCAATTTGCAGTCTTTTTTTTTTTTTTTTGGGTGGGAAATCATCAAATGACCTCTCCCGCTCTGGGCGGAGCGGAAGGGCGTGTCAGACTCTTACTGACTAAAACCCACCCGTGTTCCTTCAGTTGCCTGTGCGCCAGGGCCACGGTAACTCTTTCGAACAATCCGCAGCCCCGGCAGGCATCGGTCCTATTGGACCCCGTCAATTTTGCTGACATCTCTTTGAGGCGCGCGTGGAACACGACGCGCCGTCGACCCGGGCCTGGTCCTTACAGGACGGCGAGCTGCCCATTGCTCGCCGTCCGCTAGCCCGCGCCTACGGTGGCCGGGAGTCGGCAATCGACTCCCGACGCCCAGGGTGTCTCCTTCTGCGGCGACTAGGGGCGCGACGGCGCAGTGATTGCCTCTCCCTCTCGCGCTCCGCCTCCTCCTTCGCGAGCATTACTGCTTCGCACAAGGAGGTGACGGCTTCCCATTCCCTCTCGCTCCGTACCATGGCCTGAACCAGGGCCGGACGCGAGAGGTCGCCGCCGCTGATCGCCGCCACGAGGACACGGCGGTGCTCCGCCCAAGCCGGGCAGACCTTCACCGTATGCTCCACCGTGTCCTCCGGTCGATCCACACAATGGTAACACCCGGGCGTTTCCTCCTGCCTTATTCGAAACAGGAACCTCCCAAAACAGCCATGTCCGGTGAGGACCTGCGTCAGGCGGAAGGTGAGGACGCCGTGGCGCCTCTCAAGCCACTCCTCAAAGAGGGGACTTACCGCCGCAATTGTGGCGTGCCCTGCGCTGGGTTGCGACAGTCGCACTCTCCATGCCGCCATGAGATCCCGCCGGAGCTCTGTCCGCTGTGCCGCGATTTCTCGCGGCAGCGGAGTTACGCCCCGGCGTTACGCCTCCTCGCGCCACTCCCAAACGTGCGCGAGGACCTTTGCCTCCAGATCCCACGGCGGTAATCCGGCAAGGAGGCTCGCCGCCTCGCAGGAGACCGTGCGGTATCCCCGTACCATCCGGATGGCCATGACCCTTTGGGACGCGTTCAACCGGCGGGCTGGCCGGAGCCTCAAAGAACGCGCCCACACCGGTGCCCCGTAAAGGGCCATGGACCGCACAACCCCCGCGTAGAGCCTCCGGCAGGAGGCGTTTGGCCCCCTCAGATTGGGCAAGAGCCGCTTCAAAGCAGCCCCGGACCGCTGCAGTCTGGGAGCCAAACGTCGGAAATGCTCCACGAAGTTCCACCGGCTGTCGAGGACGAGTCCCAGGTACTTCATCGTCGACTCGACGCCGATGTGAACCCCTCCTACCGTTATTTCGGAACCCGACAGTGGCGCGTTCCGAGGACCATGAAAACACATGGCCTCGGACTTGTGCAAGGCCACCTCGAGTCCCAATTGCCGGATCCTCTCGATGACTGTCGCAACCCTGCGTGTCATCAATTCGGCCGCCGCCTGGTGCGACCTCCCCTGCGCCAGGACTAGCGTGTCGTCAGCGTAGCACACCACGCTGACGCCGCTAGGGAGGTCGGCGCGCAGCACCCAGTCGTACCCGATGTCCCACAGATGCGGCCCCAGGACCAATTTGCAAAGTCTGGGTATTATAAAAATGTTCGATATTAGGGTGCTACACGAGTTCTTAGTCTTGAATTTGTATAACAAATACGAAAGAACTTTTTCCCCGACCTAATGGACAATTTAAATTGGTAGTATGAAATGACTATAACACGGCAAATTGACATGATGTGCCAATTTAATCATAAAATATTTTTCTGACTGTACATTGTACAATAAATAATAAATCAAGTACCAATCTTTGTTTAACGTTTCGTATCGCGTTTTGCGAAGATTCCATCTAGTGGTCGTGAAAGAGGTAGCTTCACAACATACTAGATACTTTATCAAAGCCAAAGGAAAGTCAAGCATGCCATCAGGCTTAAAATGTTTGATCTCAATATCAGCAGACCATTTGTCCGATCTATTTACGTCACTATTTTCACTTGAACGAGTTTCTTTACATACAAAATAGATCCACGTCTCTTGCTCGATTCCCCAAATTCTATTTGAATCAGTGAATGTTAAGTCGATTTGAAGTAATGCGGCGTGCGGTGGTCATCCATCAAATTGTGGTTGAAAGTGTTGTTCATAGTGTTGTAAGTGCATTGTATGGAAATTGTAAATGTAGGTTATTCTTGTGTATTTCTCAGTACTAACATAACACGACACCACGCCTGTAATTCCCGAAGGGTTAGGCAGGGGTGTACCTATACAGTACCTACAACCACATTTCGCCACATTTCTCAGTATTGTTCTAGATAATCTGGGTAATTCGGGTTTTTGTCAAGGACAAGTATTTTAGATCTGATTTAATTTTTTACTTTGGTATATTATAGGCTACTGTGGTGGTACAAACAAAGTAACTCTCATTGATTGATTTAACAATTAAACGAAAAGCAAAGTTCATTTCAGTGAAACTAAATACAGATTCTGCTTTGGAGTTCTTTGTGAAGGTAGGTATGGCTGGTCTATTTTTCATACCTGATAATTGCCAATTGCCAATGGCTTTTGGGCACTTTTACTGTTGACAGCGATGTGAACGAATTTGCTGATGCCCTATTATTCTTCCCTCCCTTCTTGATATACCATACCTACCCAATACAAATACATCCTTTAGTTTTTAATATAAATCCATCATAAGATTCATTACATTTATTGCGCCATGTTATATAATATTTAATACGTAATCAATATGTCAAAATGTCAAACCTATTGTTTTATGACAGCTGCGCGCACAGACTATTAAAGGCCGGCGGCGCATGAGTCGTTGCCCGGAATGTTACTACTTTATAAATATTATGTTTATATAAATACATTTAGAACTAGGTATTATGTATTTCTTATTTCTTTTTGTTTATTTTTAATTTTCCTATTGTGCACTGGTTGACGTGATCCAGCGCTGGCTCGCATAGGGTCGTAGCATTATGCTGAGCGATTGCCGTTTTGCGTGGATGTGACGCATATTTTCCCCCGACTCGCTCTTTTTTGTATTTGTGTGTTCTTTTTTCAGTCATGTTTACCGCAATTAAACGTATTTTCTTTCTTTTTTATACGGGTACATGTACATAATATTATTATTTTTATTTTAGGACGTGATAATAATTATGACATTTAAGTGTTCTTTGTTATATTTTGTGGACATGGCAGTACACAAATTTTTTAAACCAATAGGACCTACTTAGTTAACATACTTTCTAAAAGTACTTTCAGGCCTATATTTAAAAACACTTTTATTGGAAAAATACGTGCTTACTTCTTTCTACAAAAAAACTTTTTAATATTCATTGGGGATAATCCTTTAAAATAAAGAACGGCGACAAAGTATCGAAGTTACCTGAGATCCCAGCTTTGAGTGGCTTTGAGTTAATACAATTTTAAATTTAAGTATTTTCTTTAAGTAACGTTGTAAAATATTTAGGTAGTACTTTGTGTCACTACTTAATATTAAGAGCCGAGTAGGTACACGTCTATTAAATAATGTTGTATATTTCAGCCGAATTTTCTGTGCTGTGTTGGACAGAGATTCTTAATTTGAATATCCCAATATGTCGTGAAAGCCAGCAGGCTAGTAAAAAAGATGAAGCCACTGGCCACCTTTTTATTTCAACAGTAATCATAATAAAAACGTTTATTTTCTCCACCACATAAAATGATGCAAAATTTGTACAATACTTAATAGTGTTTACAAATTACATTGATGTTGTGGAGACTGGAGCCTGTACTAGGAATACCTGTAATACAGGTCTCCAGGCCAAAGCGTACATCAGGCATTTTTTTTTTTTTGTAAGTATTTTTATGGCCTGGTTGCTAAGACCTTTTAGCCAAGTCTTTAGTTTATTTAATTTCCTTCACAAAATTTCTTCGAAAGTGTTTTTAATATATTTATATATTGCTCGATAACAAGTCTTATTTTTTAATAATTCTGTCAAGCGGCGGGAGGTATTATTTAGCACAACACTTTCACTACACAATTCACTTAATTCACTCGCTAAAATCAATCTTTAGTTTGGGCTTGATAATTTAGGTTTCCACTTTTCCAGGTATAAACTTGATACAAAGAACAAAGAATACTTAGCTAGGGTACTTATTTTCCATATTTCTTGACAACGATTTCCATTATTTTCAATTATTTTTTATTTTTGTTTTAGTTTCCTTCGTGTTATTCCCGCCATTTTCCCCACCCCCCCCCTGTTTTTTTTACATCAGGCATAAGTCCAGTTATGGTGCTAGTGATGTACTCGTAATATAATTGTCTAACTTGGAACAGTGCTAGTTGACAACGCTCGGGTTTAAGAGTTATTCACAAGACCATTTATGTACAGTTCATTTGTATTGTGTTATTTGAAATTGTCTGTTTTCATTCAATGCTAAAGCATAAAGTTGGTAGCTGTGTAATGTGAATTTATCGATATTTCATATTTTAATATATTTTTGACACTGAAGTAAGGCTAGGTGCACTCTCTAAGTGTTTCTTATGCTTTTAGAACTTAGTAATTAGAAAATGACTACACCATTTAGCATGTTTTCAAAATCAGGCACTTTTGCAGAAAAAAGGACTTTGCACTATCAATTTAAAAACACTACAAAATGAAAAAAACTACCAAAAATTCTTAATTGTCTTTACGTTTTAATATCAGGTGTTTCCTCTTTTACTCATAATACCTGCTTGCATACTTTCTGGCATGCTTTGAATGATGTTTTTATTAATACCAACTTGCAATATATTCTTCCAAGCGACTAGCGCCGCATTTCCAAATTGGTTTAGTTTTTGGCAAGTTGAATGTGGTCTTAATCTTTCTTTTGAGAATGTCCCAGATATGTTCTATTGGGTTTAAGTCCGGCCTACATGTTGGCCGCTGCAATTTTATAATGCCAAAGTCTTGAAGGTATGCTTGAACGCACCGTGCAACATGTGGGCCAGCATTATTGTGCATAAGGACGAATTGGTCATGCCCAATGAACCCACAATATGGCAAAATATGCTCTTGAAAAACCTCATCGATGTATCGGGTTGCAATTAAGCGGTTGTTAACAATAACCAAGTCGGTACGAGCATCGGAAGTTATTCCTCCCAAAACCATTATAGAGCTTCCATGAAAGTCAGTTTGTGTGGAAGATATATGTGATAATTATATGTGTGGTAGAAACCTCTCTCCTCTTCTTCTCTGCACTAGTTCTCGACCATCTCGAGCACGAAAATCAATTCGACACTTATCTGTGAACAGTGAACAGTACTCGAGCCTCTTACTCATGGGTCCAGCTGGCGTGTTCACGTGCTAATTGAAGTCGAGATACTCGATGATATCTAAGAAGTTCTGGACCGCGTGCTGGTCTACTAATTTTTAAGTTTATGGCCTCCATACGTCTTCTCATTGTACGCTCGCTAACATTCACAACTGTTGCTATTTGTAGCAGCTGGCGTATCTCAACAGCGGTAAGGTAGCGGTTTCTTAAAGTTTCCAGAAAAATAAACCGTTCGTCCCGGGCATGTGCATCTGAAACCTCCGCTACATGGTCTGCGGGAGCAGTGGCCTGTCTCCTGGTATTATTTCAGGGCATATTGCAATGACCAACGTGGTATGTTAAGCACCACAGCAACTTCGCGCTGTGCCAATCCTTGGTCTATTAAGGCCACAGCCTGCGCAGCCTGTGCTGGTATTAATAGCATTTTTATTGGTTATAAAGCACCTTTAGTGTTTAAACATGAAGTAGTATTATAACATATTTCAACTTACGTCAGTTATAAAAACTCAACATACAAACATCTACATCGGCTCTAAGTGCAACGGAACTTATACAAAGCGACTTTTCATGTTTCACAATTTCATAGCAGTGTTACGTACTCGTATGTACCGACAACTTTACAGAAGTACGACAGTTGCTCGATGTTTTGACTTTTCTACATGATCAAAGAACGTCCTAGATGGGTAAGTACTAAAAGTATGTCATTACGTAACGTTATGGAAATAACTATATGAGTTTAGGCAGTGTGGTCATCCATTCATCGTCAGCAAACCTAGGACGCATACCTAATGCTGTCTACACTTTTGTAAGATATATAATATTGTATCTAACTTTACAAAACAATAAAGCAATCAAAGAAAAAAAACAAAGCACAACAAAAAATATTTTAGCTTTCGGCTACGAAAGCGTAGCTATTCTACTACGCCGTAGCAACCGCGTAGCTCCTACCATATTGTTGTTGGAATCTTTTCTTTATCATGTAGAGTGTAGACCTTCGTCGTTGATATTTCAAAGGAACCACGGCTCCTATCAATTCAAAGCCTAAAGCCTCCTGTGGAACCACGATCCCATAAGTGCTAGTCATAAAGAAAGATCTTCCACATATTTTTAGGTCTTTTCATTTTTTTTTATGTCCAATAAGTTATAAAAGGTAAACGATGGACATTGTACGCGGCTCATGGAGTATTAAATGGCCCAAGACATATCATGTTAAACTTTGTGATGCGTTGCCACGGATATCGATGCGTTGCCAATAATATAAAGATGGGTTTTTGATTTGCTGAAAGTTATGGTCTTGAAAATATAAAATTCAAGTTAGTGGGGACCAGCGGACGAGCGGCTGTCTTGTCGATGTTCTTTTTATAGCGGGAGTGAAAGAAAATGTATTTTCCTATAGTCTTTTTGTCAATTCACGCATATTTTCCCCGAACTCGTTCTTTTTTGTGTTTGTGTGTTTTTTCTTTGCGTCATGTTTACCGCAAATAAATGTATTTTCTTTCTTTCTTCTTTCTAATTCAATCAAAGAAAGAGCTTCTAGAATTGTGATTTTGTAAATCACACAAAATTATTGTTCAAAACCGGCCAAGTGCGTGTCGGACCACGCACAATCAAGCGTTTCGTAGTTGGGATGTATTTATACCAAGAACGAACTTAACATTGTAGTTGAAAACATGTTCACCCATACATTCTTCTTGATATTTTATAAACGCATATAAGTATCAAAATGTTTGGGAAAAACAACTCCAGCTTTACAAACATTAAAATCTTCTCGTAAACGAAATTCCAGATTCAGCGTTGCAAGTTTAAAGTTCTTAGCGAAAGACTTTTAATACTTCCCGTAGTTTTCGTCTTCAAAGACAAGAAAATGGCAGCCATAGATATTTTATGAATGGGATGAATAACAATAAAACTTTACATTTGTCTGTGGACGGTTCGTTCTCAGACAAACGTTACAGATTATTTTTCTTGTTTGCACCTCATGTGTTTATGCAAAGGAATTCTAGAGAAAATATCTAACTGAGCTGATCTTTTCTTCTCAGTGAAAGATTCTTCCACGTTTATTTGTAGTGTATTTTTTATGGAATTACTTTAAAACAACCTAACAGTTGCAGTAACCCAATATATGAATACTATTCATTTAAATCTTCCATCAAATCTGGAATCAAATGATTTAATTTACTTTAGAGAGTCATTCATAGGGCAAAAACATAAATAGATGACAACTTATGCTTTCGGCCAATGAATAACATTGCTAACATATGATATGACGAGATTTATTGATCAGAGACTTAATGAAGCTTTTAGAAACCGGGGGTTAGTATATCATCCTTCCATTTAAATAATACTAAGTTATTGCTGGCTCAAAGTGCATTTACATTTTAAGTATTCAAAATTAATATTTTATTCTGATACGGATTCTAGGAGTCATTCGGATTTAACATCATTTTTATCCCTCATAAATTCTGTCGTAAAGATAATAACAGATAATAAATTTTAATTTCATGAATATCATAATTCGGGATCGTCGTCGCCAACCCCAAATTTTATATACTTGAGGGAATCGAGGTCACCTAGATTTATTCGTGAATTCGGAATTGCGACGAAAAACAGTCAGTGTAGTTATGACGCGCGAGTGTATGTATCTTAGAAGAGACAAAGGGGAATCTGAGAAACATGAAGACGAAATTAGAGGCGGAAGAGAGACCCATATGTAACGCGGTGAACGTGTTCCGAGAAAGAGGGTACGTTAAACAAACAAAGCTAAAGTTCCGCACTTTGAAATGTAGTGACAAAACGTCTATCCGGCACTATTATTTATTTTCGTGATTTGCTTCACCCCTCTGCTTCAGGTGAGCAACGATGTAACGCAATGTTATACCTAAAATACCTACTCACATATTCCAACTGAATGAAACGAAATTTAAATCTTCTATTAAACGCACACTATGCAGCCAAACATATATTGTAAGTTGGGGGATTACATCGCTGACAAAAATGCTTGGCGCAACTCTGGTCCTTCTCCACAAGGGCGCATAAACTAATTGATTAGCATTCGAAAATATTGTTCGAGCTGCCGACGATTGCAAAAACTATCTCTGCGTTGTATAATTATTATACAATTATACAAATACACATTGTGTGAGTACTATACCTACTATAAAGCTACCATTTACTGAGTTCGTCTTCCATTGACTTGAATGTGCCTTGGCGGCTGAGAGTATGTCATGCTCACTCAGATGTCTCGCTGGTGGTGGCGTGTGTGATGGATCATTAAGTTCCCTTCAAAATGGTTGAGCTGAATGGTGCTAATCCATACGTCATGTTCGTGAACGGGTGCCGTCAGTGGACTGGTCATCTCTTAGCTGCCACGGCTTATTTTAATTTATGAATTGCTTATTTTTCTGTTTTTTTTTTTTGTTACAGATGATTTTAACGTGCACGTCTTTCTACACCGTTCTCACATGTATAATTTCAACATGAATGGTTTATCCATTTTTTTGTAACAAAATTTTGATTTCAAAGAGTGTCCATGGAGTTTCTTGACCGTTCTTCTCCATAGGTACCTACTACGCTTTGGAATGGGCAACTAGCTTCATCTTTCTGACTGACCGACCCCTTGATAATTCAAAAGCGTCTGTAATTGGTTTATTTGAAATAAATGCTTTGAGTTTGAGTATAATATTAAACAGCAGGTTTTTGTGATAAAACACTTTGCAGAAAACAGAACATTTTTATATTCCTTAATTTTTTATTACAGCTCCTTTGAGCGTCACTCTGTGTCGCATTCATTCACAAAAGATAGGTTACGAGATACGTCCAGTTCATAACACATATTTTTGTTCAGTCATATAGAAACGGGGGCTCAACTTGAACGGCCCACGATGGAGTGATCAGGGTCCCTCATAAAATGAAGTCATAGAGTGTCATTGATCGGTCCTATTATCTGTCCCGATATCCCGTGTAACGAAGAGCCACTAGAGCCTTCACCTGCCAATTAAGTTTATATTGCGCAGACAATGATTGATTACTTCATTTAGTACCGAGTTAATTAAAAAAAGGTTCCATAGGTTTCTTTTATGACTTTTTTCGATGTTTACACGTCGGTTGCGAATAACCTATACAGCTTTTTGGTTGTACTGGTCACCCTGGAAATGCAGAGCTCTAAATAATATGGCCTGTATACAGCATTAACCTCATGCTCATACGTTAATGCCCTGCGGTTTTGGGCAGAATTGACATAGTTACTAATGCTGTTCAACCACCATGCGTATAATCTCTAATGGCATCAACAGGGTTGGAATTAGTGCCAAATCACTGTTTTAGCCAAAATTTGGCGTAAAATAATGGTGTGCTGAAAGTTTATAAAACCGCAGCATGGCTTTAATGAGCTAAGTTTATAGTTATATGAATCTTTATACTTAGTAGGTAATAATCAATTATTTTGATGTAACTATAAAAAGTTAAAAGGTTAAGTTAAAGCATTAAGCTTTCGTTGAAAGGCTTAAAGGCATTAATTATGTTTAAATGAACAGAATGAGAGACCAAGTTTCAGTTAATAGTTCGATGCATGCTTACGGAGCAAATCTTTATTTATCTTATACTTAGAGAGTTTTTCAGGGTATGGGAACTAGCGCGGTCTGGAAACGCATACAAAAAAACAGGAGATTTCCGATATCTTGAGCGCGGGGCACTATTTATTTGCTAAAGACCTCATTAAATAAACCTAACAACGCAACTTACCCACACATGCATCTACCGTAGATTTACTATACTTTGAAACAATCTCAATGCATACTAACATTTTCTAACTGACTTGTTTTTACAGCAATTATTTACAACGCTTGGAACTCTTCGAAAACTCCACACAAGCGTACAATGAAGCTCTTCGATGGAATGTGAGTTAAAAACAAACAACTGGAGACTAGTTCTGCCAGTAAACATGTAATTAGACGCACCAATCCGTTGATAATGTTTGCTTGGATAAATTCAAGTTCTAACACAAACTAGGATCGCGCGATTTTATCGTCTACATTTTATTTCTGCGTGACTAGATTACGGTTTTGTGTGCCAGTGGATAAAGCTACTTGTACCTATTGAAGAAAGGGTCAGTGGGTTGTCTTAGGGGCAAAGTAGTAGGAGTTGCAGTATACGCTTAGGGGCATTACGAGGAGCAAAGAAAAAAAAAATGTTGAAAATATTTTTTTGGGACAGTAAATCAATCAGAAAAAAAAAACGGAAATCTACCAATTTTATTGCAGTATCGGGTTAACCTTGACCATATAAATCATTTAGGTTCTGAGAAACATGGCTCTACGACGCACGTAGGTATAGTCGACGGAGCCCCGCTGAGCGGGGCTCCTACTTCTGAATGATTTTAAAAAATAACCACGAAGATCCCCTTCGAACCTAACCTGTCCAAGTCGGGGCGCCCCAAGTCCCGAACTCGCTTTGAATGCCTATTTCTCGGAAACGGTGTGTCGTAGGACCATGCTTCTCAAAGCTAAATAGTTTCTATAGACAAGGTTAACCCGATACTGCAAACAAGTTGGAAAATTTCCAAAAAAAAGTATACGAAATTTTTTCTTAGTCTTCGCTCCATAGCGCCCCTAAGGCTACACTCCAACCGAAGAAAGTTTTTACGTCACAGTACAACATCATAATTTTGAGTGTAGATCTAACTCGTGTATTTATCGTTCCTGTATCGTACGTGTGTATTGCCTAAGGTTTTAAATAAGCCAACTTATGTTTCAGTATTTGTAGATTCATTAATACAGAATCATTTTTAGCGCAGAAATAACACGTTTGTGTATCGTTCCTGTAGGATACAGGAACGATACACAAACGTACACTACACAAGTAAGCTCCTGCTTAGCTTACTTGTGTAGTGTACGTTTGTGTATCGTCGTATCTAAGGTTTCAAATAAGCCAACAAACACAACAAAAGAATATATGTTTTGAACTACAAACGTGTTCCACTCGTCTCTATTGAAACAAATCGGACGTGTAACTTTGTTGATCATACTAGAATTTCTAAAAATTCTTATAGGTGTCTTATTTGGACGTAATTAACACAGTTTACCATTATTATGCCAAAAGTAGTTTATCCATAAAAACTTATCTTTCTGATAGGATCACTAAAATAAAGCAGAGAAATAAATAAATAATTCAAACAGTGCATTCGATTTATACCAATGATCTTATCAATAATACAATTACTGCAATAAAAGGGGACCTTTGTGAAATAAACAAAGACAGTTAATGGACGTCAAATAGTGCGAAGCAATCAGGCTCGTTGATTGTTAAACACTCGACGTGCTGCGTCTATTGTGCCGACGACAGGTGCTACCATCTATCTGCGGGGTAATTGCGTAACACACTAACAGTAGGAATGGCTTTCATTTTGACAGTTCAACAATTGCGTTATTTACGTTGTTGAGCAGACCAATTTTTCGAACATATGAAGCAATGGATTAGCAATATCCTTCAAAATGATTCAGATTCTGATTGAAAGTGTGTTACGCAATTAAGGTGCCGGTACTCATGGCATCTCTAACGTTGGAGAGCCGTTCTTTGGATACTCTAAAACAATAAAATAACTAGTTAAATTGGTGCCTTTTTTGGCAATTTAACATTACAATAGTTACTTTACTACTTGTATTTTAGTCACACGGGTATCTTTAACAATTTCGTTATGTTTCAAGAAGTTATTGCCGATTATTTTTAAAGGTTATTCAGTGAAGATAGCACAAAAAACAATCATTTCACGCATACATATTTGTACAACCTTTGATATTTTTGTAACGATAAGTAACATTATTGTTAACGGTAACGGTAGGTTGTTTATGTTTTCCGTAGAACCGCCTTAAAACATTTCTGATATTTCCGGTATTTTTTAGTGTAGTGTTTAATAATTGGACACCAATAATGTATGCTGTCGCAAAGCGTATAATTTTTGTGTCAATTAGATAATTATACGCAGTACCTATGTAAAGTTTATTATATTTTATCATCATGTTTCCAAACGAATGCAGTGTTTCCGTATAATCAGTGTTGCTTAGTAACAATTAGCTCCTAAAACATACACATATGCTTCATCTCGCCTTCAATTTTGAGGTAAACTTTGGTTTGATCATCAAATGTGGAAGCCCACATAAATTCATGTACACAAAACCGGAAGACTAAAGCCATCTAATATCCGCCCGGTTATTCGTTCATCCGCATATAAAACATACATATTTAAGCATGTTTTTGACTATAAAATCGTACCTACCCCAGCCCGGTAGCGGCTAAAAACATGAACATAATATTTTATTTAAAGCCTTCTGATGTTCGCTCGCTGCTCGGGCGAAGTTTGGTTCGGGCGAAATCAACACATTACAGCGGCGCATTGGCAGACGCGGCGCAGGCAGCCGGTACATTCTACACATTAACTATGTACCTATATTAACAGTTAGTGCAAATAACGGGCAATAAAGATTTACATGAAGTCCGCACCTAAAAGTTTTAAGGCAAAGATTTTTCTCGATGTAGGTCATTTTCATATAGCTTGAAAGTTTTAAAAGTGCGGGATGAAAATAAGGTAATCTGATCTTTATTGCTCTTTGTTTAATGAATATTTACCTGCAGTACTTTTGTCTTACAAGTATTTCGATTTTTGAAATTATAGTAGCGTTTAGGTATAATAATAGATTGTAGCCTATTTAGGCATATTTTGACGGTATATTTTACAGATAAAACATCGTTTTTATGTCGGTCTGTGTCGCTCTCTTCTTGTTCAAAACTTTGAAATATAATATATTGCATACAACTTTCAAGACATTGACATAATTTTGAGGAAATAAGAGTTAATTAGGAGGAATTTCGTCGTAATTACAAATGCCTGGCATATACCCATAGATACCAAGGAGTATGTGTACATCAGGCAAATAAATGTTATCCTAGCCAATGTACAAGCACAGAGGTCTAAGGTCCCGTAGTGGGAGCAATTATTCATAAAGGCTAATTATGATAAGTACGAATCAAAAATCGTATTGTAATATCCAAATTTCTTCCCAGCATTGGAACCAAAAAATTCAAGAGCCTTACAAATTCGTGCGCAAACAGAATATGAAAAATGTATGTTCGAACGTTCATTGGTCCTGGCGCATCGAGGACAGCGTATGAGACGGTTTCCACCGGATTTTGCTGAGTGCGCGAGATGTGCTGAAGAGACGGTACTACCCATTACTAAGCTATTTACATTATTTAACGAAGTAGTCTGAAAAAAAAAAAATTAGAACATGTTTTAGTTGATCATATTAGATCCGGGATTGGACGATATTTTGTTTTTCTTTTGCAGCAAGTAATGCTTCTGGCCACATTACATTCATATCGTGAACTACATCATAAATGTATTAATGACTTGTAAATGTAATTATGGTCTTCTTATTGTGACCTCCTCATATAAGTAAAATGCGAGATCTTTTTGAACAGTGCTTCCAACAATCTAAAATTTAAATCAGCAAACTGTTTAGTGAAAACATTCCGAATACCAATTTTAAATCGTCTGATAAAATAATCTGGAGACGTCCCGCTTTCAATTTGTTTTTTAGTAAAAAGTCCAAAGAGACTCGCTTAGAGCCGTCTAAAAAATAACCAACTTTTCACGCTATTCAGCTATCTTCTAATGGAATATTTTCACACCAAAACGTAGCAACGGAAATTTTCTCTAAAAAAAAAAACAGGTTGCCAGGCCTTTTCAGCAGGTTAAAACTTTTTTGGGACGGTGTTATGACTATTCAGAAGTGTTGGTAATGATCTACCTTAATGCACATAAGTAGGTATAAAGATGAATAAAAGAAAACTCTTTTTTGTTTTATTTGTGAGTCTGGAGTTGTGCCCGGTTATTGGCAATAGGCTTGCCCTCTATTACATGGGACTAGTAAGGACATAACGTAAGTTGAGAGATATGTTGACTTCCTGAGTCGAGCTGCACGATTACTGACAAATGCGTGCACTGACTGGATATGTCCACTCAATCTGTGTGGTTCTTTCCTCAAAAGACCATTTCAGATACCAATCTATACGGTCTTCACATGATCGGACCAAGATTATGTCTGGACTTTAAAAGAGACTGTGACCTCTGAGTTTGTTTCGGCCTTTCTTCTCAGAGTAGTCAGATAGGAAAAGCCGACCTCATCTAGTTAAAAAAATATAATTGACGTGTAAAAGTGTTTGTACAAACCTACTTACAGAAATAAAATCATTTATCATTTATGGCTGTACTATGAATACACTACACTGCCTGTCATCTAGAGGAGTACATAGCTACCTACAGATATGATGTGATAATTATGTGAGTGGAAGTGTCTGTTCCTCTTTCTCGATAATTAATTGAATACCATTGACAGCTTACTGGATAAACAATTACGCCTTTTGTTAGCACAAAAAAGCAGGTATAGAGGTATGAGGAACAGGGTGTAAAGTTCACTCATACTCTATGGAAAAGGGAGGATCCTCCGACCAGACGGGTGTTGTGTCTGGTGGGCAACTGCCCGACGATTGATGTCGGGATGTTGTATATATGCTAGTTGCGCGGTAAACTCTGATTGCGCGATGCAGGATTTTGCGTGACGTCAGTCTGACGCGTAGCTCGCATGTGGCGTTGTAGATGCCGCTACACAGGTACCAAATGGCTTTCACTTAGTCCATCTGTTACCCTAACTTAAAGCGACCCCTGTATCATTTAGATCATGACACGACACAATTTAAGATCAAGTTACAACGCTCACTAATTTACTGCAAATGTTATTAGGTGCGAGAGTGTGCCGGGAAGACGGCGAGCAAAGTGTTGCAAACAGCCGTGTCGTTGCTAAGCAACGTGGAAATTAAGAGGGAGTCCAAAAACGAAGATGCTCCTAAAGTCTTGGTGCATCGTGGACGTATGCAACCGCAAAAGGAACAACAGGTTCAGAACTTTAGTCATATTTTATAACAGCTGGCTGCTATGAATTTAATGGCCAAAGTGCGACAAACTACTTTGTTGTTTTTGATGCTGGATATTTATTATTATAAACGGTGGTTGTTTTTGTTGTGGAGTTGCGTGAAAAGTATAGCGTTTAAAAGTAAATATTAAAAAAGTTGAAGACATAGGTACTACATACAGGGTGTTATAAGACCCTTCACGAAGCCGTCAACTACGCGTTCTGTACATCAAACTAAGCAACAAAATAATTTTGTGCAATAATTGCTGGGAAACGACTTTCATTTTTGGTGTGGAAATTCGCTGTTTACGCTAAGTGCGCAACGTACCACACGCAACACATTATGCGCATGCAGCGGTCCCGGGCTCATGGGAGTATTTAAAGTTAAGTTAAAACATTTAAAACATGTTTTCATTAAAAAAAAACATGAACAAATTTTGGAACTTTCACCTTCAATATCTCCGCAACCAGAAGGTATGGTGCAGCACAAAAATAATATCATAATAACTTGAAGAACAAATGATTCTCGGCTCCGTTAAGGGTATTTTTACACCCGTTATATTAAAGCATCTGTGAGCATAATATTATGAGTCTGTCGAGAAAATTAAACTCTGTAGTAGTTAGAATATTTGCGACATAGCATCTTTTGTTTGCTTAAAATTTCTTTATTTTTAACATAAACAAAACAGATAAATGACTTTCAAAACTTATTCTCAAAGCATTAAATATTATGCTTAAATGTCTACATTTATGTCTGTAATTTTTATGGTGTACATAACAAAGAGTATTTTATTCTATTCTATTCTATTCTATGCTTGGGTGTTTTGTGCTGACTATGGCGCCTACATAAAACATTTACAAATACATACATTATGTACTACATAAAACTTCTTAATTGTTATAAATCAGATGTATCATAATTACTTACGTTAAATAAATATTGTACTGTACAGCGCGATGATTAAACACAAAATCACTTTAAAACACTTATTAAACTATTTTATAAAATATTGTAACATTGATAAAATAAAATAAATATTTTAACATAATTATAATATCTAAAATGCAAATGATCTTCGTGTATTGAGTGTGATCTGTTATAAATCTACCTACATTCCAAAAACGTAAAAAAGAAAAATGTCCGATCATCGAGTCGCATCGTCTCTCTTAGTCATATAGCAAGCAGTAAGTGATCTATGATCGACACAGCATTATTATACCACGCTTGCAGCTACCGACAATACGCCATGTTTCAAAGTAAATTATTACGTTGGTAATAAATATTCCTAAAGATTTATTTTACTACTTCCGTGTAAAGAACGTCTATGTCTCGTTTACTAAAGTGCAGATACGTCTTTGTTTACAACAAGAAATAAAAAATATGTTGGCAATAACCGTTATTCTAGGTCCAAGAAATATCCCGCGCGGAAAAACAGAGAGCCGAACAAATCTCCCGTTTAATGGCTTCGAAATATTTGGAGCGAATGGCACATGACAAATATTTCTTAACTGCCTTATGTAAGGACGAACGATTGGTCTCTGCCAATAAACAAGGATCGCAAAAACTGCAGGAATTGGCCAATAAAGCTCTCGCCGATTTGGAGAAACGACAAGTACGCTCACACTATCTTAACTTTATAAAATTACCTCTGACCCGTTGACCCACAAAATATAATACATTGCATGCCGCCATTCTTTATAAACGGCCTTCAAAATTGAAATTTATAGCACTTGTTCAGATTGAAATCTAACCCTGTAATTGATTCGGTGTTCACAAAATTCACTGCATAGCTGTGAGCTTAATTAAATAGCAACGGCAATTTTTGGTGCACAATATGACACGATAGCTGGGTTTCCAGTATTATTTACAATATTTTTTATGCTGTCTGTGTTTTCGCCTAATCCATTTTTTCAGACAGATATTATCATTTAAATTGCGTAAGCCTGTCACGTCGTCTGAAAGGCTGGAACACATTATGATTCAGCTTTTTCTAATGTGAGCTAAAGCTCAAGACTTATAAATAAATCTTGAACGTTTATTTAATATGTATCAGGCTGTTCTACGTGAGCGTAGACCACTGTACGCTGCTCGTGCGTTAGAGGCTGCCGCTCGTGCTCGCCTGTCACGAGCACGGAAAGAGCAATTGACGCACACGCAACATCAACACGCAACCGACGCACGTCGCCTCATACAGACAACTCAATTTATTTACGAAGAACGAGACACTGCCAAGTGTTTAGAACAAGCCGAGTTCGGAATGGAACAAATAACAAGAAAACCAGCCAACTTATTACCGGGAAAAGATAAATTCCTGCAAAAGCTCCACGATATAGTTGGAAACGCTTTCCTGGACCAGGTAGGTTCATTTATGTATTTTATTATAAATTGTGTAGCCATGGGCATTAAGAAGCTGGGATGTTTAATAGAGCTTGTTTGCCAAGTCACGTAGACCGAGAAAAATCGCTCTTATTTTATGTTCAGAAACGTGTTCGAGAAAGTATGAGCGAGTCGGATCGGGAACGAAGGGCGTTTATTCTTCTGGGTATGTCGGTTTCGCGAGAACCGAGTCGCGACTCTGTGCTGCGAGTGCGCCCGCCAGCGCCGCCTCGCGACGCTAAGTAATTTCAGTATTTCCTTTTATATCCGCTGTTGTCTAATTATTATCTGGTTGAGAATTTTGTGCTTAAGAACGCTTTTTAAGTAGATATAGATATCCTCACAAAAATGTGTTGAATTTTATTTAGAAACCAAATAGCAAAGTAGACCGTGTCGTAACCATGACTGAAAAAGAGTCCATCTCCACAGTCTTAAATGTATGGTAAGTTAATATATAGTACCGTAAATTTTCTCGACCTTAAAATCTAGTACTTGTATAAATTAAAGCACACTAGACTTCGTAACATATGGAAACTAGACTGACTAAGATTACTTAACTTTGCCTTGACCTGATTTTCTTTAATTAATTCGACCTTTTATCTGCGACGCAGCCTTAGCTAGCGGTATTCCAACCCTGACGTTTTATGTAATTTAATGTCCGTGGTGGCTTATCTTTTCCTTTATATGCCTTTAGATAACCTGTCATCAAAAATAATATGTGGGTATCCGAATGTGGGTAATCTTTATGTATTTTTATTATACTTACGTATTTTTATCAACATCGTAATTCTCATGAAAGCTTAAAAAAGGGATGCTCATGAATTAGTGATGTAATAAAATTCGTTACTTTCAAACTCGTTTAATAAACCTATTAGTAGAGTACGTTTATCCCTATGATTTTTGTAAATTCGTCACAACACTATTTTTGTTTTTTGTTGTCTGTGAAACTGTCCAATAAGTCTCTTGAATGAATTCAATGTTTTTAAATATAATTCAATAACAAAAGGTCGTTGGGGAATGGCTTAGCGTGGCAATGAACTGTAGCAATGAACCGTACAGAGTAGGTAATAGGTATTTACATCGTTTCTTTTAGTACTGTAGAAAATTCATTGATGTGCGGAGCGTGGTTGGTCCTGCCTAAGGACGGCCCGATTCCGGTCCTAAATTGCCATAATTTAGGACCGGACTCAGGCTGTTACTCCGTGAAGTCTAATAGTAGTTTCCCCAGGGTTCGAATCCGCACCCTGGAGCGTTCGCTGTCCATGAGCACACGAGCTTCAGAACGATGTTACTTGTTGCACGAACTGGCTCGTCTCAATGTTGACACTAAGCAACCTTTAAAAGCCAGAGTCTACGCCTCTAAATGTCAAACCGGTAAGTTGAGACACTTTCAGTAGAACGGAATTTATCACTTTGTTAACACTAAAATACTCGTGGCCCAAGAATTTATAGGCCAGTGAACGGGTCGTTGATTCGAGGGAATAAATTAGCCTCCCACGATCGAACGAATGTCTTTTTATTTTTAAATTGTTTGACTTCCTTCGAAAATATTGACTCAGAGGGCCCGGTTCGTACCTGCAGCTCTTTACTCTCTTTAGATAAATCACTTTGTGATTCTAATGTCGAGTTATCATAGACGAGAGTTTGAAAACACGAGAAGCACGGTAACATACGTGAAACCCTTTCGCATACAGTAAGTAGATTGAAACGTAGCTCAAGCCCGAAATCGCAGGTCTACACTGAGAGCATTAAAGTAATGAATAAACTTCGCAACGTTATACACACAAGAATACGAGATTTATTTATTTTTAATACGTCGTGAATTTTATATGAGAGTTTTATTAATAACTGATATGGTGCTGTAAACAGAGTGTGTTCTGGTACATGATGTTTAATTAATAATGGTGAACATTCGAAAAGGCAAAACAGTTCAACAATTCATTATTCGATTCAATGATTCGATATATTCTGACCTCGCAGACAGTAACATCCTGAACAACATTGTTTATTCAGACTACGAGTGACCTGTCACAACTTTGTCTCTTTGATTCGATACTGGCTGTAGTGGGTAGGTACCTACAAAGGTAGAGGACACTCCGTGACTTTGAATTGATTCGTAAGCTTTGCTTTCGAAATACACCCCTTTAGATAGTATTAGGTTTGGATATAAGATAGTATGTCGGAGGAGATAAATGCTTCTATATATCTGTTACCATCATCAATGTAATAGATGTGTGGCTCCAAGTTAGCGTAGATACTTAGCTATAACTTATTCGTACGAGTTCCTACTAGTAAGAAGAAGTTATAGCTAAGTCCTTCCTGCAGTTGAATCTTCCTTGATTCTTGTGTGAACATATACATTACATTACATTAAATAGATAGGCAATACCTACTTAGCACTGCAATTTTTTTAAGTGTATCATAATCGGAATTTGGTGGATTATTAGGTACTTAATTTTATTATTTTAAGGGCCGATTTTTCAATCTTCAGATAACTTTTAACTGAGGAATAAAAATTGAGATTTGACAGGTTCTGTGTAGTAAACATATGTCAAATCGCTTTATATATAATTCTTCAGGTAAAAGTTATCCGACGATTGAAATATCGGCCCTATAGATCTCAGATCTCGATATAAAAAAAGCGTTATTTTTTTTTTTATGCGTCACGTTTACATATTATATCAATCACAACAAAATGTTACGAGTATTCGATTTACAAGTTCTAAACCCAACAGAGGCTCGCTCATCCAATCAGCGTCCATGGCTTCTAAACGCCCTATTCCTATTGGCTCGCTGTCATCTCCTTCAGAACAACCGGCCTGAATCTCGTGCAGTTCTCTTGGAAGCAGCCGGGCTTGCTCGCTCCTACGGATACCATGAAGTTGCCGACTTCTATGACACAGTAAGCCCCTTAAAACTTTAAGTACTTTATATATATTGTTTAGTAGTTAATTTCATAGCGGAGAGAATATTGTTGGACGTTTGAAGGCAGTTAGACGGCTGTTTTGTTATGGTTTCTAGGTTAAACTATATTGCTTTGTGGTTTTGAAGCTTGGCTTTTGTTTTCGAAATTTCTAACGTAGGTTGGTTATACTCGTAAGAAAACCAGCCTATTATTATAATGGTACAGACTTTTTGAAGTTTAAGTCGGCCGAACTCATCCAATTAGATATACACAAGTCTCAAAGACAACAAAAAGGACAAAAAAGTTGGTGCTTAAAATCCTAAAATCCTCTCGTAATTCGCTTTTGATAAGCTAAGTGCTACATGGCGGACCTAAGCCGGCAAGTCCGAAAGTATCAGAAAATAAAAGAAAACGCTTAACATTTTTAAAACTTTAAGCTAATTTCAGTGCAGTGAATTTTATGCTTTTTTTTTGTTTACGAAATACCTCGGACGAAAATATATAAGTGCATTTTGGGGAGTTTTTTTTTTGGCAATCTATTTTAAGCATGAACATTCGCTTTTGTGAACATCCTTGTTTAGCAGAAGACAGGCTGTGGATGTGAGTAAAATAAAAATAGGAAACCTAACGAAAAAACAAACTTCGGGTACTATATTGTGTAACCAAACTTTGATTTAAGTACTCTGGTTTGAATAAGGGAATAAGTGCCAATGCAATTTCAGGCACATTAGACGTTTCAGCATTGTCTTTTAACTCTACTATGAATGTCCAAGTTGCAGCATGTATAATAATAATTATGTTGTATAAGTTTCCACCAGGTTCACCATCACTCAGTTTGCCAACTTACAAGATAAAAATAACGTTACAATAAAACACAAAATCAATCAATAATTTCTGTACCAGTGCGTGAACGTATCATTGGAAGGCGAAGTGCTAGCTATAGACGCTCCTCTCGAGAAACGCGAGAAGGACCTGGTCAGCTTGATGCAAGACGATGACTTACGATCTGCAGCCAGACATCTGTTCAAACGAATGTCTCTCATACCTGCGTCCAGGTAAATATTATTCCTCTTGAAGTCCTGTATAAAATCATGTTATTGAAGCAGACTATCCAATCGTTTTCTTTAAGTGCAAAAGTGGCCGATTAGTAAATACTTTCAAGTCAAAGAATCACTAACACAATAATTGAAAGAAAGTAAAGATAAATAATTTTATTTGTCATAGAAATACGTGCATAAAAAAGATTACTTCATTCAAATAAAAAACAAAACAGATCTACGAGGACCGTTCAATGTAGTCTCGGTATTGGCATGAAAAAAAAAACGTATAATCAATACAATTTATTTTTATTTTTTAATGTATGCCTTATGGGTTCACCTTTTTTGTGTAATCAATCAGCAAAATTCCCTTTGAGTTCCAAAACACTGGGGCCATGATTTTTGCGGCAGACACAACAACTTTGAATTTCTTAGGGGGCGCAGTACCCTTCTTGTGCCACTGCATGGAATCCTGATTACTTTCAGAACTCACGTTTCATCTCCAGTAACAATTCGATTGAAAATACTTGATGGAACTTTGCCACAGAGCTCTATAAACTCTCTACAGCACTCGATTCGCATTTGTTTTTGAGGCGCCGCGGCCGTAAACATTCGTGGCTTTTATTGACTTTTGAAAGGTAAAGAAGGTCATTACGAATAGTACTTATGCATGGTACCAACGGAGAGGTGGGTCATCTCTGCTATCATTTTCATTTTCATTTGGGCATCCTCCAGTATAAGCTTCTCAACTTTTTTCACGTTTTTTTCTGTAGGGGCAGTTACCGGGCCGCCCGCGCGAGTGTCGTCTTTAATACTCTCTCTGCCTAATTTAAATTCACTTGACTTCTTTTGAACCATAGATAACAAAGCTCGGAATCTTCGTAAACAGCCAACATCTCTTCGCGAATAGTTTTTAGACTTTTTCCTTGTTTGATAAGGAATTTAATAACAGCGCGGTGCTCGATTTTCTTCAACATTGTCAGTCAGTCTTAGTTAGCCATTCCAGTTGTCGTTGACTAAGGATAACTAGCAAACTAATTCATGAAAATATATGAAATTTCACCTTCGTAACCTTAGATAATGTCATTAATTAATTAATTAGTCAAGTCAACCATATCATCAGTAAATTACCCGCATACCGATAATACATTGGACGCCCCTCATAAAATTACGAGCCCAGGACAGAAATAGTCGGCAGCTGCACGTCCTGACTATGACAGGCAGGCTTCCACATAGCATGATATTGTGCGACGGGGGACCCACAGCACAGCACAAATTAGTAAATTTTAGCTGCGAATAATCCGTTCCTAGCATGTGCTTGATATAAGCTTCTCCCATTGTTTTCAGAAAACTCATGTTGAAATTGAAATCTTTTACAGCAATTATGTATTTGTAGATGGGTACAATACAAGAGGTACCTACTTAATACTTAAAAAATAGAAATAAAATCCTCTTCTTCCAGCAAGCTGTTTATCAAGTTGGTGTAGTCCTTTGATTTCAACGTCAACTCATTCATCTTTAGTTGAAATCTTAAGACATACGAATCAGCACCCTAATTGCGTAATACACTATCAATCACAATCTGAATCATTTTGAAGGATATTGGTAATCCATTGCTTGATATGTTCGAATTTGTGGGCTCAACAAAGTAAATAACGCAATGAATGTTGTTGAACTGTCAAATCAATTCCTACTATTAGTATGTTACGCAATTACCCCGCTGCTCTCCAAATCTACGCCACTAAATCACCAATCAAGCCGTTACCACTAATTGACAATTATCAGCTTACATACACACGCGAACTATTCTCAGAAACCATGAAACGGCGTCATATGTCGCACATGACAGCCTCTCGACACAATATAGATAGGTGCAGAAGGTCTGCTCTATTCAACCATCGAAAACGCACGCACACATAGACAGAGTGACACTCAATTACTTGAGACAGTTTGAAAAGGTTCGAAAGACCAAAATGAATGGAGCAGTGGTGTCATTTTTACTTGGCTCCATGAAACTTAAAAACATATTAGGTACAACATGAAATGATTGATGTATTACGGATTCCTGGCACAGAAAGAAGCTTTTTCATAAAACAAAAAAGCAGTATTTTTTTTCTTCGAAATCGAGTTCACGTTACCTTTGACCACATTGCTTTACTACCCACCGTTTCGGATTTTGCCCTGAAGTCCCATCCCAAAAATCATCCTGTATAAATTAATTTAACTCAGCTTAGACTGATTTTTAAGTTTTACCGTCAAACAACGTTGATTATGTTATTAGCTGCATAAAGTTTCATTAATTGCCACCGAAAAAAACGACACAAATTCTGGTCACTGGTTTTTCTGTAGCTACGTAGACGCCTTTGTGTGCGTGCACCAGTTTTCTCTCGTTGTATGGAGCCGACCTTCTGTGTCTATTTAATTTGTGGTCTCGACCAATTAATCTTATCGGGTGTTGATTACAGGCGCTTCTCGATAATGCCGGGTGCTCGGGTTGAAGACAGTGCAAGGAGCTCTGCCCGGGGTAGAAGGATATCTATCATGCCAAAGGCTGCACTGCCAGCTTTGATGGCTAGGAGGTCGCAACATCCTTTGGGCTTCCAAGATTTTGATCTTTGATTCATGTTTTTAATACATCATATTTTGATATTAATGGGGTTCTATTGAAGATGATCAAATACACAAAATAAACAGTTTTATAGGAACTTACACAATTTTTTGACAATTACTGTATTGAACCCCGTGAGCTAGCAAAAGTTTTATTTAATACTTATTTTATATAACTTCCAGTATTTAGTCAATCTCAAGACATTTTTCTCAATCACACACTTAAAATTTAATACTCAGGTCTTGCCTGGAATCTCTCCATAATATTTCTGTTAAAGTATGTTAAAAGTAGCATAACAAAATTATTGAAATTATGCGAGTATGAAGAGAGTGGGATCCATTAAACATTTGAAAAGAAAAGGGCACGAGGATTTCCATTACAATATTAATGAACTTGACGTGAATAATAAGGCATTAATTTTGTATTTAAAAAAACATGATACACTTTTTTACCCTGCCTGCAAATGAAATCTAAATCAATGATAACATTATTTGTAATTAACGTGGATATGTTAATAAATTTTAATTTTGTAGTTTTCGTATTGAATATTAAATGTAATGTAACTAAGGGACTTTTATTATTTTCATAATTTTGTCTTTTCATTCACTGTGTTATCTGTGTGGTTTTTCCTCAAAGACCATCTCAGACACAAATCTACATGGTCTTCACATGATCTGACCAAGATTATGTCTGGACTTTAAAAGAGACTGTGACCTCTGAGTTTGTTTCGGCCTTTCTTCTCAGAGTAGTCAGGTAGGAAACGCCGACCTCATCTAGTTTTTAAAATATGATTGACGTGTAAAAGTGTTTGTTCAAACCTACTTACAGAAATAAAATCATTTATCATTTATCATTTATCACTGATATCATGAATGTTCATGCCAAACGTAAAGCCAAACAAAAATTGACGAAACATATGTACGTAAAGGTTTTAGATATGTGTCACGTGTATGTTTTATTTAAGAAAAGCGTTGCCGTACGTGTCCGTGTTTCTCCTGCATGGTGCGCTCACAGACACAAATCTCACATGAGTCGAGCTATTTCCGCAAATTTTCAAAGTTAAAACTCTCCACTAGACCGTAACGTATTCAGTGAGCTTTATTGCTTTCAGAAAACGCCTCAGTAGTCCGACAAACACAAATACAGATTCACATTTTCAGAAACCAGGTGCAGTTAGTACAGTTTTAGCTAGGTATATCTGGATACCGAAAGCAAAAAGAAATAAAAATCGGTAGCCCAATCTTATGATAACTGATTTGTTTGATGGTTTTTATTTTGGGCAACCAATCATAGCAATTAAATGAGATTGTACAATGTGCCAGTTAATTTTTGCATGGATCAGCCGTTCAGAAACCGCGTATTGAAACTATAATATTGAAACTTCATGTTTTTGCTGATGTGTGCTACCACTGACTTAGCTAATCAATACCTACACAAACATAGTTAATATAGTTATATTAACAAATCATGTATAATTATTTTAGAACTTAATAAACTAGATCAGGCAGCACTTTAATTGATTGTCATTCGATTTAGCTTCGCGTCGCGTCGCGTCTGTAGTGCCAGACTGCGGGAGTAGGGTTACATCAAATGTCTCATTTATATCAGCCTGTATGCAGCGGGTTAACTCTGAAATGCGACTACACATTGATTTAGCTTGCTTGAATTAGAATGTTGAATCGCAGTCAGTTAAAAGTGAGTGGTATAGATTGAGTTAAAGTTTACAAGTAATAACGTCGTACAGAATACTGCACCTGGTTTGGTTCTCTTAAATATTGGTTAACACTGTTTCTTTTTAGGTAGGTACACATTAATCCATACAAATAAAAAAAAAAAATAGAGACCCCCACTTTTTGGATTTAACATCCTTCATATTAATTTTGTTCGTATAAAATGTAAACTATGTCACACGGACTATAATAACGTATCGGTTTACACCTAATTCATCAAAACCGGATGAGTAGCTTAGGAGCTACGGTGTAACATACGTAAATACAAAGATACATACGAACGAACGCTTATTTAAAACCATCTCTAATTAATGATTTTCCAACAAAAATTCAGTAGGAAATAACAAAAAGTAATTATAAAAATAATTACAAAAAAATATTTGATTCACTTTAAAAATGCACCATGCTGTTTAAATTTCATTCAATTAAATAGTAATTAGCATCGACGGGAAGCCTGACCCGCGCCATCGTCGTTTTTGTACTTTTTTATTTATTATTTACTAACTACCTCACAATGTTTTATAAACTATGTGTTAACCATAAATTAATAAGATTAATTATTAAGATTGCTTAATAGTGTTTCAAGATCCGGACACACCTATTGAGGTTTTTATGATGTTTCTGTTGATATTTTGTTTTGTTCCTTAATTAATAAACAATAAAATAAAAAAAAAACATACATACATAGACTGCTAAAAACACACCCTTCCTGTTGAGACAGTGATACAAAAATGATTTTTTATAGTCTTTGATAACATCTACATAATACATAATGATTGAAATATAGTAGGTATATTCTATATTAATAATATTAATATATATATATATATTATATATGTAATTTATATTTATATATCTATACATAAATAGACAATATTATACCTAATTCATTTTTATTCAGCTTTAGAACAGTTTGAAATAGATTTGTATTTATTTATTTAACACACACACACACATAATCAGACAAGAAGAAAGGAACCAAAATACGTAAAAAATTGATGTTTATTTCTAAAGAAATCTCTTCCAGCATATCTGCGATAGAAAAGTAAATAGAAAATAGATGTAGACACCGTTTGTAAGAGTAAAAGAGAAAATAAAATACTGACATGAAATAAAAAAACAGTACACTAATTTTTATTTTTTTACATTGTTACACAGTAACAATGTAAAAAAGTACAGATACAGACAGTAATTGTTACTAAAAAAAATATTAATTCATAATTAATTTAGGCTACAATTAAAATGCTCACCAAAATATTTTTTAGACCCTACTAAGTACCAAGTAAAATATGTTAACTTCAAATAAAATAAACCCGCTCTATACCGAGGTGCCTAAAGAACAACGTTTTAAGTTCTAAAATAATTCCAGCATAAGAAAGACGCTCATAAACCAAAATCGATTGTTCATCAATTGGACATCCTGCCCAGTGAGGGACTTCACAGTTGTGACCAGGTGCTTTAAATGTCAACAGTATGGACATGCTGCAAAGACTTGTCGGGAGGCTGCCTATGTGTGGACATTGTGGAGAACAGGGTCACCAGTCGAATGAGTGCACTAAACATGCTGAACCGTCATAGTCTGCAACATGCTTACGATTTAAAAAACCGGGCAATCACAAAACAGGCGATCAAGATTGTCCTGCGAAGAAAATAGCGGAGACTAGATACATAAATTCCATAGATTATAATGAGGTCGCGTAGAGTGCCGACGTTTATTTCTAAGCCCTTTTTAATTTATGTTGTATTCTTAACTTTCAATTAGTATAATGTCCTTTAGGTACTAAATTATACGACACAAAATTAACTTTAGTTTACACAATTCGTATTACAAATTGTAATTATGCAATCCTTACCTTTTATTGACACGGCAAATTCTGTACAAGTAAATAAAAGCGATCTTGTTTGTACCTATACATTAAAAATTGCTTAATTGCAGAAATCTTCAAAGAACATGGTTGCAAACTAGGTCTCAGTTACCTACGATGAAGCAGGAAAGTTGTTAAGTAAGCTAACGATTTTAATTTGAATAAAACCATAGTTTATAGTCAGATAAGTAATTTACTAAGTATTTGTTTAAGGATTTTTTCTTTTTTTTATGTATACCTTGAGTGAGATGCCTAAGATACAGGTTTATTCCTAGTTCAGGTAGAATCAAATTATAATATACCTTTAGTTTAAGGCCCTAATATTGTAAACATTTGTGTACATCAATTATTTCAATAAACAATTTCAATATCAATTATACACTCATCAGAATAATTTGTAGGTGTTGTATTTATATTCTTTTTGCCTACCAAAATGGACAAATGCTCACCAAATCTTGTTTAAGTTGCTCACCACAAATAAGTTTGCTTCAAAATGCAAGGGTGGGATAGGATGCAAGAGCGAGCGAAGCGAGCTCAAGACTTGGGGCACCCCGACTCGGACAGGTTAGGTTAGAAGGGGATGGCGGTGTCTAGTGAGTCAGCGAAGCGAGTGAACAAAGACCCCGCCATTCCCTTCGTGGTTATTTTTTTTAAACCACCCAGAAGTAGGAGCCCCGCCAGGCGGGGCTCCGTCGACTACACCTTATAAATAAAAAGGGAAAATAGGTTCATTTCTACAATACTTTATGAAATACAAATTTGTGAGCCAGTCTGGTAGACACAATTTGGTGAGTATTTCGAATTTTTTGGTAGTAAAATAGGTACTTTTCTGGTAGGCGTTTAAACACAAGCCATTCATTTATTCAGTTGATAATATTTTCGTTTGGTAGAAATACAGCAGAAAATATGATCAATAAAAAAATCATGTTATTGATTTTAAGTCAGGGTTTATTGCAGTATTGTAACAAAATCAAACAATATGGCGAGTTGTGTTTTTTTCGTTGAAAGGTTCACCCTTTCCCTTGTCGTAATCATTGAGAGCTGCCGATCTGTTCTGTAAAAATCTCACCGTGAAAAGTGACATGAAGTGAGTTTGAAGTGAGCTGTCAATAGTTTTAATCTTTAGCATCAGGTGGAAAGACAGTTCACTACAAGCACTTGAGATGGTTGATGACTCACGGTGACATTTTTACAGAATAGACTACCGTGCTGTACCTAATTGAAGTGAAATGACTAATTATTATCTATGACAAAAACAAATTTTCCGTTTAAATATCATTTGTGGACTTATTTTAACCGGTGAACTGACAACCGATTGCCTTTACCTAACTGTACTTAAAGCTAATAAGTTATATTTTTAAGTAGCTTTTGCCCGGTGCCCCGCCCGCGTGGATGTCGGAAATTATCCCACGGGAACTTACTACCGGGATAGAAATTATCCTATGTGTTAATCTAGGTTATAAACTATCTGTGTTCCAAATTTCATCTAAATCCGTTCAGCAGTTTTTGCGTAAAAGCGTAACAAACATCCATCCATCCATCCATTCTCACAAACTTTCACATTTATAATATTAGTAGGACTTTCATCTTTCCACAAACATCGGATACAAAGTGAATGTTAAACACAAACTTGCTATGTAAATATTAATAGATTTATCAACTAAGTAGGTGCCTCTCTAGCAACTTCTGTTCTACGCAGAAAGCATCTGTTCTGAACTAGGAGGATAGAAAATGGGGATGTGCAAGCTTATGAAACATTCACTGGAGGGAAATCACCCAACTAGTTTTAGTTGGGTGATTTTCCCCTAGTAAATAAAATAAACAGAACTATTACACATTACGTTGTATTGCTGCTAGCTACGCTTGCCGAGGTCAATCCGCGGATGGGTGACCCATTCCATATCGAGATACCTCCATGCTCAAGCACGTTAAATCGTTGTCCCGGCTGTCATTTGTATATCTTTGACAGTCGTTACCCGAAAGTCTGACTACACGTCTTAAGGAGTATCGTTTTACCGAGTAACTGGGTTGTGGAGTTCTGATAGGCAGTCGCTCCATGTAAGATACTGGTATTCAGCTGCATCCGGTTAGACTCGAAGCCAACGCGTCTTTCTAATATATACAAGGCCAAACACAGCCATAGGAAACTGCTCGCGTATACATTTAATGCTATTTTTAAATCTATGATTACATCACTTTCGGCTGACAAGAGTTTTAAAGATATAATTTAATAAAATCATTAATTAATATATGGAATGATATTTAAACTTTGTTAGTGTAGGATTTAATAAATAACAATGGTTTTTAAATCATATTTTTTTAACTATAATGATTAATATATGTAGTAACGCGTAGTCGACAGAGCCCCGCTCCGTGGGGCTCCTACTTCAGAATGGTTTAAAAAAAATAACCAGGAAGGGAATGGCGGGGTGTTTGTTCACGCGCTTCGCTCGCTCACTAGGCACCGGCATCCCCTTCGAACCTAACCTGTCCGAGTCGGGGTGCCCCAAGACCCGAGGTCGCTTCGCTCGCACTTGCATTCTAAGTTGTACTTACTTACTTGGCCTTTTTACTACGTCGATTATTCCGTATGCGTACTGACACTGTGTATTATGGAATAAGGTAGGTAATTAGGTCACTACGAAGTATACGTGAGTATTTGCGTACTACTCTTGTATAGATTGGAAGACCTTAGTAAAAAAGTGATTTCGAATCAATACGCGATGAGTTTCACACCCTTGCTTTCTGGCCTTGTACAGAATGGAAAGAAAGGCAAGGCAGATGATGATACACAGTTCGATGTACTTTTATGAATAAAGGACGTATTTTAGGAGCTCTATTATCTACAAAAATGTTAATAAAGATTAGAGACGTAATGTAAGTAAACGCATATAAGGAAGGCATTTAACAACACCATTTCCTTTATGTAAAACCTAAAGAAATAGTATGTTAAGTCAGTGTAATTTATTGTACATTAAATTGAATACCAAATTGAATTATAAAATTAAAAATAATAATATATATATAAGATTAAAAAAAAATATTTAAGCCTAATCATCCGTATATTGAAAACACAATAATTATCATTCTTTGTCGTATGAAAATTAAATAGCTAAAATAGGATTGACGTATTGTGTTAATTTCCCTGACTGTACAAAGTATGTTTATAATGTTCACTTATTGTGCCCCAACTTTGTCAATTCAGCGGTTTCAACGAAGCGATCTTGATTGTAAGCAACAATACATTTTTATCTCATCCCACAAGCGTTCGGAATACATAATTACGTATGTATGTAAAGCCTTCGCGTCTTATCTCCCTTATTTCTATGATCCGAGGCTTGAATCATCCCAACCCGCGGCTTGACAACGAACACGCAATTAACTTCCGGGTACGGTCGCAATTATGTCGCGAGCCTTCGCTTCGCATGAAGAACTTACATATACAACCCCTATGGCCCTTACAAACATTGTAATAAAGATCAAAATCCGACAATACCCACATAATTAGCTGTTGCGAGGTTTGGAACATTGTGAAGGGTTTTAATATTCAACCGTAGGTATGTCTTATCTGATGACGTAATGCGTAATTCGTGTTCAGAGGATTTATGTTTTACAATAATGTGACGTTTCACATACAGGGGGATGAGATGACATTTCATTGTGGGATTGTGTGAGGGATTATGTTCAAAGTCTTTGTTATATTAATAGTCGTACCCGAGTTATTATTACAGAAAACGAGAAACGTATTCGCATTTTGATGGTATGGAAATTGGCTTACAAGACGGCCCATAACATGATCTTCTGACCATGGTTTTTCATTTTTATGTGTAGGTACGGCGAGGAAAATATTTTTTTTTAACAAATTGACTACCTGCTTACCTAAATTGTCCGGAAATTCAAATCACAACTGACATTCTTTTTTTCTTTCTGAAATGGCAGTAACACGGCAAATTGGCGTACTGTGTGATATTACTAAACAATTAACTTCCCTGACTTTACCTCAGACATTCTGAGTTAATCTGTATATCTGTTTCGTTACTGCACAACAAAACATGGTACGTAACGAAATGGGTATTAAAAATGTTTTCCTCAGTTACCTAAATGTAAATGCGTACCTAATACCTGCAACACAATGCTTACAAATGTGAATGTTGGTAAGTTGGTATCCGAGGCGCACGTCTTTAATCCTTCTGTCAGCTTATACACTAAGCGCAGGGATGGCGGGGATGCCTTCATCAGACACGGCGTTTCAGTAAAACCTGGCTTTGGTGCTAACGTAATTTGTATACCTTGTCTTATATGGAAGTATGAGTAATTGTTCCTTTATTTATGAGGAAATCATCGTATGTTTGTAGGGTTTGGAATGGAATACTTTGTGAATGAGGAAAACACCTTATTTGGGAAGCAAAAGGTTTTATATGGAAACATAAAACAATAAACCGCTCTACACTCTATACGTTTCATGTAATTGACAGCCAAGTCAATATTATAAGAATGTGTACCAATTTATTTATTGAAATGGGCTTTGGCACATTTTCCATTTTTATTTTTTGCAAGGAAAGCCTATTCTAGTCGACATTAATCTCGTTTAAAAGTCCTACCTATTTCGAGATGATCCATAATTTTTTCTCTCATCTGACTTTCCTTGACCAATCAAATGGAGCATAACGATTACGGCGAAACTAAAAGCATTTTCTTGTTCATAAAGTTACATAATTCATCAATATTTAAATGAAGTAATTACAAAAAGACGGTTGTATTTGCAACGTGTAGGGTTAATTTTCCCGACGCTAATTGGCTATCTGCGTGACGTATGATCCCGAACCTGAGTCACTCAATAATTAATACACACACCGGAGATATTTATTGGAAAATGAACAAACTCCATTAACCTTTCGTAATAACGTGTCAGCTATCATTCAATTCACTGACGCGAATGCAATTATATATTTATTGAGTCATTTCATTTTACTATTTTAATCACCGTCTGTATATTATATCGGTTTCGATTAGAACTAAATGGAAGTTCTATTCAACAATGATTCACTATGCAAAATCCTGAATTTTTGCCTTAAATAAACATAACATATCATATCATCACGCCTGTATTTCCCGAAAGGTTATGCAAGGGTGTACCATGGTATAGGTGGTATAGAACAGCCATGCTCATTTCGCCAGTTAAGTTTAAGTCCCATATATATAAATCCCATAAATAATAGGGGACAAACCTATTGACATCAATCGGGCACAAATCCAGACTCCGGGCTGCTACTGAGAAATTTCAGATTCAAATCTCAGTCTTAAATAAAGTGGTACGTTAAATAAAACAATGTATTTAATCAAATGTTATTAAAACGATTTGCATGCTCAATATTTCATATTATTCATATTGGGTGTATTATTCGCAACGTTTGAACTAATATCAAGATACTCTAGCGCGCAGACAGCGAAAAATTATGACAATGAGTTTTCATCAGAGCGTCTTTTGTTATTCTGATTGTATGTTTATGTAAATGAACGCTTCGTAGACAAGATGAGGCATCGACAGCCATAATGCAGGGTTAGACAAACGCGTACATGACGATAAAAAAATGACCCTCTCCATAATTACTTGTTTCAGGATTGGTTCATTAATTATTGCCCGCGTCGCACCGGCAACCATGGCATGACAAATTTGTAACGTTACACCGTATGATTAATGTACAATTTGAAATTTCCTTTATTGTTGTTATATAACATTGGACCCTTCCGGGGATGAATTAATCTGTCCTCTGTTTATTTGGAATAAAGAGATGTGTATTTGTGAAACGAACATTAATCATTCTTCAAATTAATGCGGCGGATTAAGTAACATGACAAATTCTTCCTTTATTAATTCTCTAGGGAAGTGGACGCTTCCTCATTAGAAAGCGCAGGACTAAGGGGATTACGAGATTACATTAACTTGTCGCTGCCGTCCAACCGACTACTTATATAAATCCCTTAGTTGCTTCTTACGACACCCTTAGAACGGGGCCAGCTATTCTTAGTTAGGGTTACCCCTGCGTTCAATAAAATACTTGTATATAATAGGTCTTTACCTATGAAATTGCCGTTTTGTATGAAAAAATTTAAACGAATTTTTTTCATGAATTTTTTATTTGTATTAATCGAAGCAATCACCCATGCAATCAATGCATCTTTGCCATCGCAGTGGCAGTTTATTGATGCCCTTCTTAAAGAAATCAGCTGGACGGGAGGCAACAAATTCTTCAAAGGCATTTTGTACTGCCTCTCGGGTATTAAATTTTTTTCCCGCCAAGAAGTTATCCAAATTCTGGAAAAAGTAGTAGTCTGTAGGCGCAAGGTCTGGTGAGTAGGGCGGATGACGGAGAGCTTCCAACCCCAGTTCTTGCAACTTGGAGACCGTCTGCTGTGCAGTATGAGGTCGCGCGTTGTCGTGCAGGAGCAGCGGAGACGAGCGATTGACCAATGCTGGTTGGAGATGCGCCAGCTTCTCCATCATTATGTTCAGTTCTTCACAGTACACATCTGCAGTAATGCTCACCCCGTTTGGTAAGAAGCTGTGATGAATCACACCGGCGCTAGACCACCAAACAGTGACCATCACTTTTCTAGGGGTAAGTTTTTGTTTAGGGCATTGTTTAGGTGCTGAACCAGGATCCAACCAACTTGCTGAGCGCTTACGGTTATCAAACAGAATCCATTTTTCATCGCAGGTAACAATGCGGTTCAAAATTCCTTCATTTGTGTGTCTGTTGAGCAGTGCAAGGCACGTCTCGACGCGTACTTCGCGCTGGCGATCATTGAGTTCGTGGGGCACCCATTTGTCAAGCTTTTTTACCTTGCCAATTTGACGCAAATGGACCAATATTGTTTTGACGCTAACGTCGAAAGCTGCTGCTAATTCAGCCGTAGATTGTGTATCATCAGCTTCCACAATCGCCTTTAATTCGTCATTGTCGACCAAAGTCTTCGGACGACCGCGAGGTTCATTTTTCAGGTCGAAATTTCCAGAACGGAAGCGAGCAAACCAATAACAGGTGGTGCGTTGGTTTGTAGAGTTAGCTCCGTAAACGTCGTTGATGTTGCGTGCCGCTTGTGCCGCGTTGCTGCCACGACGGTACTCATATTCCATAATTACTCGAATTTTTAACGTATCCATGATGACGAAAAAGATTGAAATGCGATGAAAATGTAACACTAATCAATAAAGAAATGACTACTTTTAGAAAAAAAAATCCATGTTTTTAAAATAAAATTAATTTGAAATTAGAATTCATAGCCAAACAAAAATTATTTTGATTTGAAATGGCCAGTACTGCAGAACGGCAATTTCATAGGTAAAGACCTAATATACAGGGTTATTGGTTATATGTCGGCAAACCGTTAAGGGGATGTAAGAGAGGTCATTTGCAACCGTATGACCCCTGATGACCCCAACGCAAATGTCAACCATTTTCGAGTAACTTTGATATTTTATATTTTTTTGAAGATATCTAGTTCTTATTGTATCTCGTTGGATAGCTGAGAAGTTGTATATGTTTTTGGAATGTTCTACCGATAAAGTACTTCCGTGTTTTTTTGCAGAAATCGACTGTTTTAGTCAAATAACTTGCACAAAATGATAGAAAATTATAACGATTTGTAAAACTATTAATGATAATTGTCATTTTATGGTTGATTATTATGTATTGAAGTAGAAGCAGAAAATAATCTAATATATAAAATTCTCGTGTCACAGTTTTCGTTGCCATACTTCTCCGAAACGGCTTAACCGATTTTGATGAAATTTTTTGTGCTTATCCGGTATCTATGAGAATCGGCCAACATCTATATTTTTTTTTTTTTTTTTTTTAGTAGGTAGGGTAGGGAGTTAGGGAGGTAGGTAGGTAGGTAGGGTAGGTAGGTAGGTAGGGTAGGTAGGTAGGTAGGGTAGGTAGGTAGGTAGAGTAGGTAGGTAGGGTAGGTAGGTAGGGTAGGTAGGGTAGGTAGGTAGGTAGGGTAGGTAGGGTAGGTAGGTAGGGTAGGTAGGTAGGGTAGGTAGGTAGGGTAGGTAGGTAGGGTAGGTAGGTAGGTAGGGTAGGTAGGTAGGGTAGGTAGGTAGGGTAGGTAGGGTAGGTAGGTAGGGTAGGTAGGTAGGTAGGGTAGGTAGGTAGGGTAGGTAGGTAGGGTAGGTAGGTAGGGTACGCCGTAGATAAGTACCGCAACCCGTGCGAAGCCGGGGCGGGCAGCTAGTAATTAAATAAAATTGCATTGTTTTATTTGAATACGTTTTCTAAGTTGTGTACCGCTAAAAAAATATAAAATGTCAAATTACTCGAAAATTATTGACATTTGCATAGGGGTCATCATGGGTCATTTTATTGCAAATGACCTCTCCTACATCACCTTAATGGATTACCGACATAAAACCAATAACCCTGTTTATTATATCTACCTTGCTCAATAATATTAAACTTGTGGTAGATAAATACAAAAAGAATATTGAGCTAACAATTGCACACTTCACAAAAAGTTCTCCATAAAAAGAGCAATTTCCTACCCCGTATCTATTCTGTTAAAAAACCGGTCATAAGTATATTACACACCCATTCTGGGTCCCCAAAATATTCATGAAATATTCAATAAAACCTTTACGCAAACAAAAAAAAACAAACGTAACGTTGTTTTTTAGAATGAGGTGAGCCAACTTTTTGAATATTTTACAAAAACTTGAAATTCGGTACCACGTGCGGTTAAATCCTGAACTTTAATTTCCTGTCGACAATGTCTAACACGAGATTTGCCTACCGCCCTTGATTTGGAACGCGGTACTATACGGAAAACACATGTACTGTGTACCGCTTACGTGTCGTCACGTGGCGAACTGAAATTCCAAATGAAATTGTGTCTTTGTAATAAACAGAAACATTACTTACGTTAATCTTACTTCGCTAACGTGTGACGTCATCGAAGTAAGTTTCTCATTTACATAAACGTTTGTGTTATTAAATAAAATTTAAGCAAAAACCTTTTTAAAAACAAGCTTTTAATGAACTCAAAAAGTTTATTAAAAGCTTGTTTTTAAAAAGGTTTTTGCTTATATTTTATTTTGTACTTTTTAGCATTTGAAATTGTTTAAATATCTGTTCTATCTATCACCTTCACTTAAAAGGTACTTGTAAAGACAAATCTTACGAATCCAAACACGCCTTAACAGAAGTCATGGTGTGAAGCTAACTGAGTTACACTATCCAAGTCATGCCATACTTTAAAACGGGCTATCATAATTGAATGCCTATATAAAATTTAGTGTCTCTGCTGTTGACCGCTGAGGAGTTTCCTCGCCTGGAGCCAATACTGCGTCCAGCAGCCAGATCATGGTAGACTTCAGAACGTACTATCATAAATAAATTTGTATATGAAATTTCGTGTCTGTAGGTACCGTTCACCGTTAACGAGTTTATTCGTCTGGAGCCAATCCTGGATATAGGATCAGGTCATTCATCATGCAAAAATGCAGTGTCTTTAAAACAGAATCAACATGTAAAATTTCAATTCCGTAGGATAAAGGGAAGTGATTTTAATTCAGCTTGCAAGATTTGACCCATTCATATTAACAAGGTAAGGTAATTTAAGCTTGTAATAATAAAAAGTTACTATTTACGATAACTGAGCAAAAAAAAAAACTGTTTCCATTTTTGCCATTTGGCAACGGAACCCTAAAAAAAGCCTTATTATTCCAATTTTTGTTCCCTAAAAACCCGTTTCATGTGAAAAAGGATTGATCAAGATAGCATGAGTGCGTAAAAAGGTTCGAAAGAAGAAAATACTTTCTGTTGTTTAAATTTTTACTGCGATCTACCCTCTAATGGATACGAATAATGTAGAATATCCCTCAAGTTCCTTAAAGTGCTCGTAGAAAGGCCTAAGGTTCAGCCCTTGAGTGGGATGGTAATAAAAGCTTTTGGACAAAGAAAATAGACAAAGCAAAAAACGTAATTCTGAAAATGTGTAATCCGCATTTTATTTTATGTTCTTTTAGTACTTTTTTGTATTGTAGTAGGTACTAAGTATCTTTGCTAGATTTTACCCATCTCAATTACAATAATAACTCTGAGATAGGTAACTGATTGAATTTTAACGATTACTTGTTTAACGTAAATTATCTTACTTACGTATATCGTTTACTTAGATAAAGTAAGTTTACTTTCCGTTTACTTTCAAGTTGCCAGTAGTCTAAATAAGAATCCCATAGAATTGCCCCAGTAATTGCAAAAAAACAATTTATTAAAAACGACACGCAGCAAATTGAAAACCTTACTCAGTTTTTATCAGCACCCAAGTCAGTGTATTTTAAAATATGTACCCAGTTACAAGTACCAAACATACCCATGGCGAGCCGCCACATTCGCTGACATCACAAAGTGTTTTTTGCGGGTGTCAAGGCGCCCACTCCTAGGGGTCGAGAGTCGAGAGGCTGACTGCGCACTCTTAATTGCCCAAACGACCACGCGTAGTAAAAGTTTCCTACCAAAAATACTGCGTAGGTGATTAAAGAAAGAAAGAAAATACATTTATTTGCGGTAAACATGACGCAAAGAAAAAACACACAAATACAAAAAATAACGAGTTGGGGAAAAATATGCGTCACATTCACGCAAAACGGCAATCGCTCAGAATAATAATAATAATAATCATTTTATTATCAGGCAACTAAAGGCCCATACATAAAATACACGAAATAATCTTATATAATAATAAACTAATACATATCAAACAAACTTATAAAACTATCTATACACGCAATGTTGACGGCATCGTGTATCGCTGCGTGGTGTCGCGTAACCGTCCTCGGAAGCGTCGATAAACGACACCTTTCGGCCAAAAGTCCTCTTTCAGGCAAGTCTGTAGATGGTGGGTTGGAACTCGTACCACGAATGACTTAAAGTTGATGTTGTGGCGCGATTCCAACCTTTCAACCCTCAGAGTCCAGTTGGTCTTCACTTTCAAATACTGCACGACTTCCTCAGTTGTAGTGGAGTGATGCAGACGCGATAGGTACAGCTGCGTCGTAGGCACAGCAGGGCGCAACAGCATATTGGGTCCACTCGGTGCGGTGCCGCACAGGTTACGAGAACAGGGCTTCTTCCTCTTCCTTTCCACTTTCGTGAAACCCTCTTCATCAACTTGGCTGCAGGTTTTTGGCAAGGAGCTACGGACCGCAGTCAGGGCAGGTTGAGTACCCTTTTTCTGTTTTTCCCCTTTTCTAGATTGTCGCTTTGGTTGCGACACATCTGGTTTGCCACCAGTGACAATAACAGCGTAGGCACGTTTAGGGGTCAATGTACCTACTCGTGACGTTTCCGCAGCCGGTGTTGTGGTGCAGGAGACGGCGACGGCGGGCGGCGCTTGCTCAGCGTTATCGGCAGCTAGTGACGCACTTGTGTTTGCCGATTCAAAACTGCCGACGGATGCATTTTGCGCCCCTCGACGAGTGTTCACCCGTGAGGCCTCAGGTGACCCAATTACCGAACCAACGTTGCGCAATAATGCTATTTCTGCACGTAGATCAGTATTGACTTTCTCTGATTCCTCCATTCTGGACTGCATCCTTGTCATCTCCACTTTTAAGGTAGTGCTACGACCCTATGCGAGACAGAGCCCCAGCGCTGGTTTTCAGCGATAGCCGGCGCTGACGTGATGACGTCAACCAGTGCTGCATACGAAAATTAAAAATAAACATTAAAATAAGAAATAAAATAAATACACCTAGTTCAAAAAGTATATAAACTTACTAAGGTTACAGTATCCTAAAAATATAAAGTGTACCTAATACTTATTTTGTAGGGTTTCCGAACCGTATTTTTCGAGACTCAAAGGGTCTACGAAACTCTATTGTAATGGCATCTGTCTCTTTCCATCTATTAAAAGCTTCTAGACCTTAAAATAAATAATGTATAGGATTTTTGTCTTTATACAAAATTATTGGACTTGAAATATTTTATACCCAAAACTGATTTAGATTTTTCGGTTGACTTTTTGGCTCATACTTTTCAATGATGCTCAGACATGCTAAAGCTTCAACGAAATTCGAAAAAGGAGGTATGAATCAGCTGTCGAATTTTGTGCCCTCATTTGAATGAGGCTCTAAATTTACTGTCACTACTGCCGACCCACTCTGTAAAATTAACTGTCACTACTGCCGACTCACTCTGAAAAATCACCTGGTACTACTGCAGGCTTAGCACTAGCACCGATTTGTCGACGGAAGAGTAGACAAAAATGAAGTTCCGTGTAGACAGTACGACGGCAGCAAAGTAGAAAGAGTCAACTGCACTTTTAACGAAATTCACTCTTTTACATGATTCAACTCGGAGTTCTTTGTTTTGTCACAGGATTTTTTTTCTGTTTGATTCTCAATTTTTACTGATATTAAGTCACGTACATAACGACAATTTTTCTCAAAGTGTCGAAGTACCGTATTTTGGAACAAAAACATATTATAGTAATATTGGCCTTAATCATTTCCTTAGTAATAGGAGAAGATAGCTTTGTTCATCTATTAATTATCACAGTTTTGCGTTCAAAACGCTCTCCTGTAAAATGATGATTTTGTAGATAATCGTATATACTTTGTGGCCGTCGAGTAGAAAGTTTTCTACTGTCTTTAGCATGGCGATTACATAATCAAATTGTCTTCACTGCTTTAGATAACTGTCAATTGTCAGTGTGATATTGACAGTTTGGTTTAGAAAACTTTCTTCTGAAATAGTCTACATAAAAAAGGATCTAGACAAAGATCGTTAGAAGCGAAAGACAAAATGACAGATTGTAGAAGGATTTCTACGATGCGATGTCAAAAATGGAGAAACGAAATGTCACTTTGTATAGAAAGAACTGAGTCTATTCTTCGTAGAAATAGAAAGCGTCATGCTATGCTTGCTGCCGAGCCACTCTGTAAAATTTTACCGTGAAAACATAGGTGATGTGAGCTTAAACTGAGCTGTCAAAAGTGTCAATCCCTTGCATCAGGTGGGATGACAGCTCACTTCAAGATTAGTTCGCCTAAGTTTTCACGGTGAGATTTTTACTGAATAGACCGGCGGGACATAAATCTAGAATTCAAGCCTTAAAAGCACTAGCAAAATACAGTTCAACACTACATTCGCAAGTTCTCTTAAATCATACTATAAACCAGTCGTAAATGACAATTAATTGCAGGACAAGACAATGCAAATGGCACACTAGCATAAAACGAAGCCCTCACCGCACGTGTGAACGCGTTCCCAACATCAGTACTAGTTGTAAAGTAATTAAGTTAATTGTAGTTAGTAATTGAGTTCATTAATTGACTCGGAACACAATTGTTCCTTTTACGTGTTCATTTGTAAGACCTGAAGGATAAGTGATATTATTATATAATTCTATAGTTGTAAGATAAGTCTGCAAATGCCTTCTTTGTAAAGACTTAACGACAAATGTTTTCTTTTGGTTTGAAGTAAGGTCCTCTCCTGGTTTTAAAACTGACTATAAATTAATGTAAAAAGCAAAACGAAAAGGTACCTACGGCAACTCCTTGAACAAAAGGCTCATTAGTAATGTTATAACAACTAAATCCTCGTCTTGACTTGAATGTAAGAAGCTTTTCATAATCTAATAACGTTCCGTTAAGAAAGGAGATACCTTATGAAACAAAAGAGGTACCAACGCATGAAAACTGAAGTGGCTACATACTGCCTGAATAACCCTACGTAGGTAAATATGAGCACATAGCGAAGAGGATCCGGTCGGGATTCTGTTTCGTTGCAGAACGATCCAGCTTGCACTTGCAAATACAATTATATCCTGTGAAACCGTGTACCGAGAGCTCCACCATTTTAGTAGGTAAAGTAAAAGAAATGATGAAGAATATTCTTATGAAATATGTATTTGTAGTTTTGGATGAAAATAATAAGACAAGGTGGGTCATATCTTTCGTCAACGCAACTCCAATAGAAACTGAGATTCACCAATAAAGCAACTTGCATGTGATTGCGCCTCTGAAATCATTTCAAGCATTCTTAAATATGTATTTACATTCTTTTACACCAATTTTTTGTTAGGTAAGTATAAACGTTAGTATAAACAAGTTGGATATACTAAACAAAAATCAGTTCATGAAATATTTCAAGACGCTTCTTCGTTATTGAAATTGGAGCACTATATATATATATATATATATATAATTTAATAGATACTTAGGTACAGCTATCTATGAGAATAAAAGAAACAAACTCAAGCTTTCATTTGACGTATGGGAGATGGCTTATGCTGTTTTCTACGAGTTTTCATTGTCAGGGATCAGGTAGTCAGGGAAGACACTTATGTAGGCCGAAGTAACACGCACCAGTAAGGTGGAAAATTGTAATTTACAAGCTTAAAGTCTTACATGAATTAACACACTTAGTTTTAGTTTGGCGGCGTATTCATCTTTCTAAACGATTTACCTAATACCTGCCCTAATTAAAACGTCTACTCGCATCCCCTAATCCCGTAGGTTCACCGTTAGAAGGACATTTAAAACCTTTCCTTGATTAAATTGGCAATACGTAATTGCTGTGCTCTTGGCCTTTGTCCAGAAGTGGAATCTTATAAGCTAGCACTATAAGAAACTTTTAGCTTCAGAAAATAGTGGTGATAAATTACTTTTAGTAACTGTTTGTAGGTCTAAATTCAAACTTAAATCATTTATTGCATTTGCTTTAAACGATTACAAGCACTTTCGAATAATTGTCAAGGGGTCGGTCAGTTAGAAAGGTGAAGCTAGTTGCCCATTCTAAAGCGTGGTAGGCTCCTAGGAATAAGTACGGAGACGAAACTCCACGGACACTGTTAAATCAAAATGTTGTTACACAATGTGTGTAGGTAAAATATTTATGAAGTGAAACAGACGACGAAAAAATAAGTCTACAAGCTCGTACTGAGTAGATAAATCTAAGTGTGTCTCCTCCATAACTTTGTATCAACTTTGGCTTTAGAATTCAGTCTGCTGTTCATAATTGTACTAACAGTCAGTACAGTTAGCTTTCATTCAATAAAAACAAACCCGAACAAGAATGTCCAGCGCTCTAAACTGCAAACATTTTAAAAATCTATTCGAACATAATCCCTTTCAGTACAGTCGTGCACAGCAGCTTTGCGTTCCCATTCGAAATATTTTTCCGCATACGGTGTCGTATTTCGATATGTATCTTTATGGAATGCACTCGGATAGCAGATATAAATTTATATTGGAATACCCATTGTGGTGTTGTGAACCTCGAAGATTTGTGCGAATCGCGCGAATGGACTACAATGGAAGGTTTTGAAATCCTCAATGCGATATTATTGGCACGTAAATCTAATAGATAAAATACTGGATACCTTTGTAAGTCCCATGAAAATATATTCGAACGGGAGAGAAATATAAACCGTCAGACCCGAACTGGTCAGACTGGGTCAGACCGCGTTGTGAGGCTAGCTTAAAAGACGTATATACTCGTGGTAAAATACCGTTTTGAATTGCGTAAAAGAAAAGAAGCATATCTTTTTAGTAGTACCCTATAGACTGAAATGATGACGAGCCTTACGGCCTGGACACATCACCACGGCGCAGCGCCTCCACCTTGAAACTGCACGACGTCGTACCGCGCCACGGCGACGTGTACGGTGCTCCGCGCCGTGGGGATATGTCCAGACCCTTATGTCTATTTAAATACCACAAACAAAAGCAAGATTCACGAAGCATAACAATTAATTATTTGAACATTAAATGATATAATTTACCGAAAAACAATAGCAGCTAAAGGAAATATTTAAACTTTCAAACAAAAGGGGCGTTTTATTTCGTTATTCAAATACGAAACGTTTCAGCACTCATAAAATACTTAGGAATAATAAATAATATGAATAGTTCTCAGTGTCACAGAGTAACTCAGAGCAAGATAAATGAGATGTCTAAATAACAAACTACAGTTTCAAATGAAATTATGCCAAATTGCGTTGAGATTATTGTAAGACGGATAACTCGGCCTCAGCCTTTAATTTCCCATTACTCCATTAATTTACTTTATTAAGGCTATGTGCAAACATAAAGCCGTTGCTAGACAGCTTCTAGATTTTTTACACTTGTTTGAAGACTTGCAGGACGGGAAGCAAAGAGGGAAATAAGTGACAAAATGTTAAAACTTTGCACCTGCTCAAATACCCAGCCACATATCACGGCTTTGGAGGAAACCTATATCTGGGGACAAACTATCCTTCTATGGAAATATGACGGCGCGCGCGTTCGCTACAAAACAGTCAATTTCAATGTTCATAATAATAATAGTACCAGCCTATTATTCTCCTCATACAGAGAAGGTACGACCATTGATCACCACGCTTGCTCAAGACGGGTTGGCGATTTCAGACAATATATTAACTAAAAGTCCTGGTTTACTCACGATGTTTCAAAATTCATAGCCAAGTAGAAAAATTGTTATGAAAAACTCCTTCCTTTTTGACACACAAGTAGGCGAAAAGACGAATATCTCGACCTCGACCCTTATTATACCTACCATAACTTTAAACATTCACTTTATTTAGAAGACTGGATTTACAAGATTAACTGAACTCGTAGGTACGCAATTGTGTTAGGTTTAAAATGTAAAATTCATGAATCCCGGTCGCTTAGTAGCGAACTTATTATAAGGAGAAGGAAAGTGTATTAATTTAATCATATTATTTAGTCATGCTTCGGTGAGCTGCTTTAAATAGGCCACATTAATTATCTGTATTTACTCGAGCTTAGCATAAGTATTAAGTATAGAATAAAGAGTATTTATTAAGAGTAAGTTACATATAATTTCATCTCGAACATAAAACATAACATAAGCTTTGCATAAATATTAATCTATAACTACAGTACTGTCAAATTATTGAATAATTAACTAATAAAACAGGCTCATTTATCCATAGCGATTTTTTGCAATCGACGTCTTGTCATTTCGTCAGCCGCAACCAAATCAGTCTTGTCTAGGTAGGGCTGCTCCATCATCGAAGCCGAATAACTTGGAAAAGTATAGAATTATTTGAAATAAGAAAAACATTGATGTATTTAATTAAGAAGGTCAATGTTCTGTTAAAGTGTTGGTATTCAAGGATTTAAAGAAGAGAAAACATCAAATTCAATGTAGTAACGAGCGTTACCTGGTGAAGGCATAAACTGCTATCGGTGTAAAGTTTATCACATAGTTTCCTACACTTGACATAAATTAGCTAAACTCGTTTGAGTACCAACGTTAAAGCCTTATTTGAAGGTATAAACTTTCGCTTTTAAAATGTAGATTTTATACCTTCAGGTGGTTCTATAAAACCAAGATGTTTTCTAGCATACCCAATCTCCTGCCTGATACACGATCAGCGAATAAACTCATGTCTATTATTACATGTATACAAGAAGCCACATGATTCTATTCAGTAATTGTCTTCAAAATCAACCTATTATAGGGCAGTCTACAATTAAGACCAGTTCATTATCGTCTGGCAACAGCTAACCACAGCTTTGGCCTGGTTTGCATCTATACCTACCTATTGTTACATAATTATATGTATTCGTTAATAATTAGTTCCTATATGCCTATTAACTACCGAGATTAAAGCCCCTATTCCACTACACGGTATTTAGGGCACAATATTTAGGTGATTCGTTTTTTAAATATCCCGACCCTTCCTACCTTTCTCATAATACATTATCCCGATTTAGGGAAAGGGTCCCTGAATATCGCCTAATGTAATAGCAATAACAACTTAATAAGCCCTATCATTCATTAATCCCCGCAAGTCAAAAAGACTGCAATCCCAATAATCAATCGGACATTTCATCCGGCCCTGTCGAACCCATATCACTCGTATTGGCTTATTTACCGAAGGGTTACTAATGTGATATGTTGTTTTAATACCACGTAGGAACGAGTATATCCGATTTGCAGGAAGCTTAGTCAAAGGCAAATTTACCTAGCTCTTGGAGTCGGAAAAACTCCCAATGAGAATGTAAACCTCGATTTGGCATTATACGAAAATTGTGTGCGCCACTTCACTTGATTAAGAAGAAGAATAAACCGTCTTTTCTTCTGTGAGATTTACGCAAGTAATGACAAGACAAAGACTAAGACTTTTTCAAGGGTTGAATGTAAGTAATGCTTGAAGCATGGCAGTTTTATTTATTTTATGGGTATTTTATTGTTTCTTTCCAAACATAGAACGTTGCGCATTAGTGTCCAGGTACACCGAATGGATCAGTCACCTTATTGTTTTACTATATAATGAAATAATCAATACACCTGAATGTATTGGTAAATACAATAAAATTGAAAACGTTATTTTCGAAGTAAGCTAAAAATAAAACAGAAGTTGCCATACCCAGAGCAAAAGTTAATTTAAAACGTCGTAATCTATTTTAAAATGCTCAGCAATTTCCGAAAACGGGGACGCAAAAATTTATAAAAAAACAAAAGCTATGCGCCATTGCAAATGTTACAAACGAGGCATCCGGTGAATTCCTCCAATTTTATTATGGAAAGAAAAACTGCCTTATCGCCGTGTTCCGTAATTTTAAAACCTTGTGTTAGCCCAAAACAGCAGAATAATAAATAATGAAATACATTTTACTCTTCCTAATAATTTTTCCGGCATCCTGTCCAAAATTATATTTGAATGTTTTTGGTATGCGAAAATAAATGCCTACATATTTCAGCTGAAATGATAAAAGAGATTTCGTAATTCGCTTACTTGTACAACGGGATAAATAAGCGTAAATATATTGTATATTACGTAGCTTATTGTTGGTATATTTTCCGTTGAAACAAATAACCTGATGTTACTACCTAATTACCACGTGTGAACATGATTTACAAAATATCTTTTTTTTCCGCGTACCGAATAAACCATCCTCTATTTTTCTTTTCACACTTAGGGAATCAATTGAATTTTACTTTTCTATGAATTTGTGTTAACATGAAAAAAAAACAAATGGATAAAAACAACAATTATCAAAACTTCCTTCTCAAAATAAATAGAATAACGGTCGACATCGATCGAAAGTCCTAAGCTATTATCAATAAGATCGCTCCGAATCCGATCGAAGAAAACATTCGCCTTTGTCACGGAAGTATCAATCATCCTGACATCGACGCGGTCAAGCCTCCGATGACACATACTCGTAGATCGTGTGGATTTAGTAACGCCACAACATAGACTTCTATGCAATTATGCCGTAACTGGAAACAGGAAGACATGGACTTCCCACCGTTGTAGGTAGTTCATAGAACCGCTAATTGACGGGATACTGCCCCGGGATATTTAATACCTAGAAGATGTTGTTGTTATGAACAGACAATTAAGTTATTGGTTTGCCTTATTAACTCACTAATATGGGATAGTCAAAATTTATTTATTTGTACACATAGGTATAATGTAGTGGTACAAGATGGTATAAAATAAAAAATATAGTGTCTATATGTGCTCTCTTTCAAGGCGTACAAATAATGCTTATACAGTTGGTACTTGGTATACAGGGTGGTAGGGGCATCGACACAACCTGTTACTATGGATTCAGTACATGATTCTGAAATCCCCCCCCGTCTTGTCTTTCTTTTAAATTTTTTCCTATAAATATTGTAGTACAGTCTTCTGCAAATAGAGTCATGGGGTGATCTCTGGTTCTGGGAATATCGTTTATATAACATAGGAATAACAACGGACCAAATACACTCTCCTGCGGTACGCCGTGATTTATAAATTTTTGCTTCGGTAAGTAGGTTTGTTCTGTTTTAGTTCTATGACATATTTTTGCTTTTTAGTTCTTTGTTTTCTGCTCACTACATACCTACGACTCAATTGATTCTAGGACATTGCCCCTAAGTTACTGTAGGTACTTTAAGTTTGTATAGTTTCCAGTATAGTTACCTACTTACTTGCATGTTTCTGACGGCTCTATGATAGTATAGCTTAGTTATCTACTTCAAAGTTATCTTGTGGATAAGGGAAGTATCTTTTGATCTTAATACATAACGGTGTTTCAAATTTATGAAAATATCTACTTCATTAGGTACCATGCCTATAAGTCAAATCTTATTTGGGTCATACACAATATCGAGCCTAAATAAGTTTCAAAAAATAAAAGTCCATTAGCGATTTGAAATTTGTTATTTATTTAAAATTAATCATATACACCCTTGCAAAAATATCAAAACAGGTCAGTCTTCATTTATTTCGACAAAAACCACATTTTTTATATTCTATGTCTACTGGAGAGATCGTTTAGTCCACAGAAAATAACAGAAATATACTTTAATTTAATATCTTATACAAAACGATCATGGCAAATTTGACTTTCATAACAATCTTTAATACTTATTTTTCTTAATCATAATCATTCATAATATACCTAAGCAAAACAATCAAGTTAGGAACAAATAAAAAATAATCGAAGAATTTCCACATAAAAGACATATCCTCCTGTAGACAAAATATTAAAATATGGCTTCATCATCGGAAACATCCTATACTTTAGGAATTGGTCACTTTTTTTGGGGGAAATGTTCCCATTGATGAATCAGTCTTCGGATTCTACGATTAGCCTTCCGATTCTACGATTAGCCTTCTGATTCTACAGAAAATATTTCTACAGGAGAGATATACGCATAGTTAACAAAAGATAGCGGGCTAATTTTTGAGGGTCGATATCCAAAAAACGAGCATTTGCACATCACTCCCTAAAATAAACATCGCCACTATAATCAAACATTTTGAATCATTGTACTTACTTTTCAACACGTTACCAAGGAAAGACGCACTAAGGTTTTACAAAAACTTGTGTAATTGATTAAAAATATATTTTTGTAATAATTTGCACACGCCGATGTAAAACTTTTAGCCGGTGACTGACAGAGACAACAATGCTACCAATCTAAAAAGAAAAAACTAAAATACGTTCCATAAAATCCAGATTTTTGGCCTATTTTATGGTCTACAGGAAGAGACCAAGAAATTGAGAACACATGTTTATTAATTTTATTTCACTAATAAACACTGTGAATATTTTGATAAATAATTTAATGTAAACCTAAGTATTTGTTGAACATTGTACCAAGAAGACCTATGGAAAAACTAAATGATGAATATTTTAAATTTCTACTTAAAGTCCAGTACTCAGTAACCGATCATTCTACAGGAGGGGACTTTTTTCATTAAGCATTGAATAACAATAATTAAAACGTAACGAAAACAACTTTATCTTTGCATAAAATAATCCATTAATAATCAGTCTAAGAAAATAAATCAAGCGAGTAAATTTTTTACCAAAACGATTTTACAACAAGCGAACACTTTATTTACAATTTTTGTGTATGACCTATTTACATAGCTAATATTGCCATTTACATAGCTAATATTGAAAACCTTTTGACAAACTAAGAGCATTTTAATTCAAAACTACCGTGTTATACCCAACAACAGCAACATTCTTAGTAGAACTAAAAATTTAAAATGAAGTGCTTTCTTTCTATGCCTGTAGAATGTAGATGCAGAGATAAAGTCCCATGAAGCATACTTTTGTTTCCACTGGGTAACTCGGTCACACCACAACAGAAGTTGCGTTTTATCTCTAGCCTAGAAACTCTGTGAATACGGATTGAAGTTTTTAAAAACATTCTTTGTCTTATAGCTAGTCAGCGGTGAAGATGGAAGGCGGCATAGTCAGCACGTTCTGTGGAATGTTTTACGAGGGAGAGATGAATCAAATAGGGGTGTGCAAAAAATTGTCTAAACCCGTCTTCTGCGTTAAAGAAATAGGTTAGGCCTCGATGTTTTTAGACGTGATATGAGACCTAGTTTGTTGGGAACATTTTTCATGTATTTTGTCAAAGTTTTGGTTTATTGGGACACGACGTTATAATAAATCATTTGAATAGCAGAAAAGGTCTGAAATCATTTTGTGAAGTTTCGCCAACAATATCGATTGATGTGGCTCATGTAATAACAGCAATAGTTGCAATTAAATACATTCGGAAGGTAATTTTGAGAGGAAAGGTAGATGGAAAAATGTTTTTGTAATCAATAACAGCGCCATCCAAACTTAAAATGGGCTACAAAAAATATTTAAAGATCAAAAATATTATACCGTAGCTTAGATACTTATAAAGCCGTTTAAAAGAAAATGATTTAAAGAAATGCGTAACTCATGCATAACGTTTCCTATTAATGAGGAACTCCGTAATAATGCCAGGCCATAACACCGTTTACTGTAGGCTCTTAAGCTTATTGGAAAACTTTGATCCTCTTCAAATGACTTTTTACAAAATATTCCAAAGAAAGGTACAAGGAAATTATGAGGAAGAAGAGTAACATAAAATTGCCCGGTATTGAAATATGAATAAAATATTTCGCTGTTTGTAAAATATTTCTTTTCACTCTTTGTATATTTTGATTAACATTGTTTCAATTTGTTCGATGACGCTCAATTAGCTGTCTTTTGTGCTTTCTTATTACCGATTCAATGGCTTTATTTCTTGGAAATATTGTAACAAGTGCTTTTGTAATCTTTGATGGGTTGATTTCAATATTTTCAAGGAATTAAGGATTTCCTGATCGAAGAGATTTCAATACAGAATTGGTTTTGGGATCAGATAAATCTAGAACTATTTGTTATAGCGATGAGTTGACAATACAAACTTTTATCCGAAGAATAGCAAAACATCGAGGTTGTGCAAAAAACGGAACCGTACGGACATAAAACATCCTAAATTCCTATCCAGGGATGACCTTATCTTTAAGTTCCAAAGTGTAACTTTCCTCAGTAATTAACTTAACATGTCTTAACAAAACACATGTTACTCTTCCAACTAAATAATGAATGACAATGTAAACAAACAACCATTCTCGTAAACAAAGCCCCATTCAGTGTCTGTAACGTCAAACAGTAAAGATATATCACTGTAGTTGCCTATTTATCTAGCTTTCTAATAAACCAAGCCAGCATAATAGTGTAGTGACTCCATTCGCCTTGAGTGTGCATTTTATCATGCTTACAGTCCGACGGAGGCAAATTTGCAAAGCCATTGAATGCACTACCCGCATCTCTAGTTACTACACTTGACTAACAATGGCGAGGGCAAATGATATTGGACGGAGTTCGGCCACTATGCTGACCACGTCATATTAATTTTCTTGTCAGAATATTGGCTATTTGAATAATGTTGTTATGGACGTTTTTAGTGCTTTCTGAGGTCTTGTTCTTAAGTTTTTTGTCTTTAATGGATCGAGAACATAATGGCTGAATTTAAGCTGGCATATTTTTGACGTTGATTGATAAATTATTCGTAGTGGGTCGAAGTATTGGATGGAGCATTCTGTTTAAAAACAGGTTCCCTTTATCTTACTTCAGTTTTATTAAATTCAACTCGGGTTTTTGAAGGTGCGGCTGTATTGCTGCTTATACTTAATTGTGTTTACGACACGTTGTTCGAATTAAGTGATTATGTCTCGGGCAATATCCTCAAGATGTCCGTTCGACACAATTTCGATGACATCAATTTACTTTACCTTGACCAAAATAACCTGTCGGCTATTAATTAGTAAACCCTAAATAACTGTGCGGAGGATGCCGTTGAAACCAGTGCTCTGAGTGGAATACCTCAAAATAAGAGATATTCCACTCCTCGGCCGTACTATGACGTGTTAAAGCCATCATTGTTCTAGCGTGAAAGAGAGACGGAGCTATATATGACCGATAGCACTATCCCTTTTTCACACGTCATAGTACGGCTACAGGGCACTGATTTCAATAGTACTTGACCGAACCCCACCTGAACACTTCCACTAGTCGCGCTGAAACAAAATTTTGATAAGTGCTGTTCATTGGAACAGTTTATTAATGTTATTTTTAGTCCCCGAACGGCACCTGGATACAATTTGTAGTGAAGGGACGTATGTATTCTTTATTCAGAGCATTACCAACACATCGATGAGGCAAGTGCACGATGAATGCGGTTAAATCTTTACTTAAGCTATTTGTTTAACGTTGGATTCAAATCACTTAAATATCACGTGGGTGAATGGGGAAGAAAACTGTAAAAATGGCGCTGTCATAGCTAGTTCCCAAAAAGTTGCAAGTTGTCGTTTTATTTTATTTTTGCGAAAATAACTCGTTATTATGTTCCTAAATACTCCGAAATGGAGTCCACTCTTTTCCGAAATATCGTAAGATTAGTAGATTCTAGCTATAAGCTATTCGTTTTTATTTTTTATTTAACAGAGTTTGGGGTCACGTTAGAAACATTTTGAAGTAATTGTTACGTAGAATTAAGAAAAATTTAAGGATTTCAATTCTGACATTTTCCATGTCAAATACGTAATTGATTTAAAATCACCGAAAATAACTAAATTGTGAAATAAAGCCTACGTTATGAATGTACACGAGCTATGATCCCACAGCACACCATCTACAATTAGCTTTGACCGACCTTTCCCATTAAAAGGGGGAAATTTTGTAAAGCAGCCTCTATAATAGAAACTATTTCAATGACATTCAAATATGTAAAGCCGTTAGCACATCGACGCCGCTAACTGCGGTGTAAAAAATAGGGTTTTTACTTCGAAGGTGCGTTTAATCAAGCGATGGTAGCCACGTTACCTCGCTTAGTTTTTATTTTTTCCTGATCTCGTGGACTGAATTCACTGGCGCTACATCGAAGTATCGAGATATTTGTATGACGATGCCACGATGACTATCCAGGTTCAGGACAAAAAAACGAGCCCCATCCAACTGCTCAGACGGGAGAGAGAGGGGGATGTGATATCCCCGAAACTGCTCACCAAAGCGTAGGAGGACGTCTTCAAGACGCTAGACTGGACTGGATAGGATATCAACGTGAACGGCGAGTGCATCTCTTTATCTTCGCTTTGTCGATGACATCGACATATACAGTTTATAAATAGTACGGGGGTCCGGGTGAATTGGTTTCGTAACAACCTGAATTTATTATTGTGCACTGAGGTACTAATTGGGTATCTAATCTTTCAGATTCATAGAAAATAAGTACGAGTGTAAAATTTGTTGTAAGGTTGTTATTCTTTTGGGAAAATAAAGATTATGATTATGATATGATCGTCATAATGTCAGAGACGCTGAAATAGTTAGACCAGATGCTGTACAGCCTAACTAAAGCCTCGCGACGGGTTGGCCTCACCATGAATCCGGACAAAACGAAAGTCATGTACAATTCACACGTCTTGCCGAGATCAATCCACATCGAAGGGTCGCTTGTCAAAGTTGTGAAATAGTATGCCTACCTAGGCGAAGTCATCCAGCTCGGTAGACATAATTTTGAGAAAGAAGCCGACAGAAGGATCCAGTTAGGTTGGGCAGCGTTTAGAAAACTTCATCAAGTCTCCTTGTCGCCTAACCCGCAATTTTTGAAGACTAAGGACTTCAACCAGTGCGTCCTGACCTTGATGACATACGGTGCCGAAACGTGGACACACAGTCACGATGGTCCTCAAACTCAAGGTCGCTCAGCGCGCTATGGAGCGGGCTATGTTCGAAGGTTTCTTTTCCCTTGATGAACACTAGCATATCTGTCTGTGACTGTATGAAGAATTAGGTTTCTTCATCAGTTCAATTTTCTTTTCACTTATCAGTGTGCTTTTGATGATAGTAGGAGATGATGTTGGCATGATTGTGGTATTTCTTCCACTACAGCCACATATGAAGAGTTGATTTAAATTTATTCACGCATACCTACCTAATAATTTAAAAAAATAAAATCTATTTTGAAAGCAATCGTTTAAGTTACTATCAAATCTTCACTACATACAAGACTTCACTTCTGCTGATTTGTATTATGTTTTGTTTGATAATGCCTTGAACAAAAATTACATCCAATCACTACAAAAATATTTTACGTAAGTGTTGTACGTGGGGCGACACGCGCTCGAGCGGTGGCGCGAGCGGCGACAGCAGCCGCAATATTCGCGCAAGCACGTTGTCGAAGCCGTTCTGCCGCACTTCGAAACCTGGCTGAAAAGAGGGGAGCGCATCTCCTTCAGGCTCATCCAGGTGCTCACTGGACATGGTTGCTTCGGTGAGTACCTGAACGGAATTGGGCGAGAGGCCACAACAAAATTGCCACCACTGTGGAAGCAGCTTCGATTCCGCACAACACACATTCGAGGAGTGCCCTGTGTGGGCCTCCGAGCGACAGGTCCTGGTTGCCAGGATCGGGCGAGACTGTCTCTTCCGGCAGTAGTGATGGCTATGCTGGCAGAGACAGAGAATTGGACGGAAGTAGCCTCCTCTGTGACACCGTGATGGTCAAGAAGGAGGCCGCCGAGCTGAATCGGACTTAGTTCCAGGGAAGACCGTGGCACAGTGGGCACGTGCTGCCGTGCATAGCGAGGCTCAGGGTAAGCCCTTTTATAGTCTCCCAGGGATGTGTGATGGATGTGGATGTGCCTTGCAGGCGTTGCACAGGGGGGGGTTTTGGAATTGGTATTTTAAGAGGTACCGGGACCCTCTATGTGCTGATGGTGATCACCGGGATTGTTTTAGTGAAGTAGAAATCCCACACTCCCCGACCTCCCTCCCCGGAGGTCGGGTGCCTTTTGAAGCTTTCCCCACGAAGACAAAAACAAAAAAGTGTTGTTCGGGGACTGAAAATAATATTGATAACCTGTTCCAACGAACCGCACTTATCAAAATTTTATTTCAGTGTGGTTAGTGGACGTGCTCAGGTGCGGTTCCGTCAAATGTCGTTGAAATCAGTGCTCTGAGTGGAATACCTCTAAAATAATATCAAATTTGGTTGAAAATTGCTCATTTTGCAGAAGGGCTCTTAAAAAGGTTCAAATTTAATTGAAATACTTTCTTTGTGTTGTTTCCAATTACGTAAACTCTACAATCTGTGTAAAACTATGAGCGTTCGAGTGGATAACAACCATTTAATTATTTCGTAATTTTAATCAACGCTATTGAGAACTGGAGAATTTGTTGGAATACCTACTTCTATATAAATAATTTCACAATATTTCACTGAGGAGGCTTTATGAGAAGCTAATTGACAATATTTGTAAATAATAATATTTATATTATAATATAATATAATAATATTTATATTATATTATAATAATATTATTTATTAACAATATTTTTAATATAAATATGCATTGAGTTGGAATTCAATAGCTTCATTTTGATCGTAACATTCGCTTATACATTGAAATGTATAACAAGCCTAATGCCCAGATTTAATTAATAAACGCATTCAGCGGAATCGGGATGCATACAAATAATTAGTTGGAGCATGTTCAATTGTTCACATTTGCATTAATACATATTCGCAGACTACGCGACTGGTGCGAACTACAGATAGACTAGCTAAACATATACACATTACATCACGCCTGTATTCCCTGAAGGTTTAGGCAGAGATGCACCTGTAGTGTTCATCATCATCATTTCATCCACTCACATTTCGACAGTTATGTTCCAGTCCCCAGTGTAAATCATAGTTGTGAAGTTCATTACTGCGAAAGTTTACTATCGCGACGTTCATTAAGCAAAGCGAGCTCGCGACTTGGGCCACCCCGACTCGGACTGGTTAGATTCGAAGGGGATGGCGGTGTGAGCGAGTGAAGCGAGCGAACAAAGACCCCGCCATCCCCTTCGTGGTAATTTTTTTTAACCATTCAGAAGTCGGAGCCTCGCATGGCCGGGCTCTGTCGACGATTAACGAATGTCGCGATAGTAAACCCGCAGTAACGTACATCGCGGTAATGAACTTCGCAATTATGATTTATACTTTTCAGTCCCATATAATAGGGGGCGAGCCCGTTGCCATCAATCGGGCACAAATCCTAAGCCTCGGGCTTTTACTGAGAAAGATGAAAAAACCAAATAACACTTTGCCCGACCCAGAAATCGTACCCAGGGCCTCGTGTTCAGCAGTCGCGCTTGCGACCACTGACGAACGAGGCAGTCGAGGTTCTAGCTAAAGTAGGTCTATAAATAGGTTACTTATATATATTTCTGTAGATGTTTGCTCTTGTAGATAACAAGAGCAAATATCTACAGAAATATGTGTATACGTATAACGTGTCCATAAAGTTAACCAGAACATTTCCTGTGCCATTAAGAGGGCCCTTCCCGGTCCGTCTATCGTCAACGCGAGCATGATTGAAAAGCTTGTTGTTTCATCCAACGCAATGTTTGAAAAATAAGTAAGAGTGAAAACGCGATAACATCGAACGAAAATTGGCGCGCAAAGATTTCACTAAACTTGTTCCAGGAAATACGTGTTTATGAAAAAGCCTTACAAGTTTTTGGAAAAAAAAAATGTCATTTAGAATCTCCATTACCTGTGCGAGGTTTCTATCACGATGTTTTCTTTACTTTGACAATTAATGAGTACATTATGCCAAAGTTCAGGTAAAATTTGTACAAAAAAGCAGATTTTTGGAGGGTTATACTGAGTTTGTTTCTCCAAAACTTGATTTTTTACTTGCATAGAAACCTAGATAAAGTGCACAAGGTACCTATTAGTTCCTAAATTTCAATGAAAGTTGTGTTACAATTCTATAACCACGTACGAGCGTTTGTATGAAAAGCATGACGGGTTGGCCGCTCTTAAATACATATGACGAAATACAAACGTGTTCATTCGTATTTATATTGCGGTAACAACGAAATCTCTTCGGTGAACCTATAATAATTCCTTTGTTGTATTGACTGAACAATTGAGTTGAGTGTATTACCGGCGGGAACCCATTCAAATTTCCAATAGATCAGATGGCGCCGCAACAAATTGCTATCTGGTTGTACCCAAATCGTATTTTCATTTCTGCGGCTCGAGACCCCTTTGTTCCATGCAAATAAATTTGGAATCAAGCCTATGGAGTTTATAGGATTTTTGAATGGAAAAGTCTTTTGGAAGTTAAGGATAATGCGAGTACCTATAACACGTTTGTCGTTTACTTATGCGACTTTTGTGTGTCATGATTTCCAAATATTAAAAAGATTTGTAGCGCTTTTAAATACTGAATATAAAATTGAAAGTATGCGATTTTCCTCAAATGATTTTTGTATCAGCAGTGTAATCATGAAGTTTAAATGTATCTCATTTGACAGTTACCGTAAAAGTACTGTTTTTTAACGGAACGGAAACTCATGGAAACAAAAAGATGTTTGGAGCATCGCCTAGTTTCAAAGTTAGTTCTCTTCGAGCCTCGAAACCAAAAGGCTGTCTTCAAGAAGTCTATATTGATATATTATTATATTGAGTACCTAATTAAATAGTTTGATAATATTGCCATATACCAAGTTTGTATGTGTGCAAGAATTTAAATACAGACATATTTATACTGGAACAGGGGTGTTCATTTCATGTGTCAGTGAAATGATTTGGATTGACTGTTTGGTTTTACTGTTGTTCAATGATAAGACGAGGTCTCAGTTTTGTAGTAGATATTTATGAATAGGTACACTTACTTCATTTCATTCATGAGATTTATACAGACGTAGGTTGTACTTAAGTATTTTATTTGCACTTAAAGTTCAACAAAACTCTTGGAAACAGCGCTGTAAGTTCTCAAAGGTTTTCTTGGAAACTACAATTTCTAGCATTAATTCACTTCTTGTCAACATTGAACCGGTATAAAAGGATTGTATTTGCTTCTTTCGTATTTACAGTGGAATTAACATAAAAAGTGATTACATGAAATGTGTCTCGATCTGTAAGTGACACGGTTAATTGGTAGTTTAGCATCATTCAAAGATTAAGAAAGAAATAATTAGGATTTCATTAATTTTATAAGTAGGTATCTGTGCTATGACAAAAAAAAAACAAAATCGACTCGAAAAAGACTCTTCCAAAATTATCCCCACGTTATTAGTAAAATAACTAAAATGATAGCTTTTGTATTGTGAAATGAACTGTGATTCAGCAATATCATAATAACACACTGTAAACGTCCACTACTGAATCCAGCCCAAACAACACCACTAAAAATTAATCGCAAATTTCAGAAACGCTAAAATGAAAGTTAATTTCAAAATTCCACACCGTTCACCGTCGAATGTTAACGACCACTATAAAAGCGAAGTAATCCTTAACATTCACCAATGTAAGCCTCTTATTTATAAAACATTCAATACTGCACAGAAATGTACTGTTGATTTGCCATCAAAAGCAATACGAAACAGCTTATTAACCGGAGCTCAAAGCATTCGGCATGAATGGAGGTAATTTCAATAGATATATAGATATATCTCTCGATGTCACACACGCGTTCATGTATTAATAATATATTGATCACGTATTACGAAGTGCTGATTAGTTTTGGTAATTATCCTCGCAACTGTAGTAGTTACTGATAAACTATTAATTTAGGAGTGATTTTGTTTATTTATTTACGTGGATATTTATTGTTTGTGTGGTTTTCACGTCTAAGCACTTCTGCTGATGGTTATGAAATTATTTTCTCAATGGTTCTGATATTTTTGTAATCAATTTGGATTAAAATACGCTCTCAGTTGTTATAGGTAGGTAGGTACTTACAGGCACAAAATGATACAATGTTACCGACATTGTATCAAAGATGGCTGCCTAAAAATTGATATTGTTTGAACAGTGAAAGGAATTATCTTCAGTCCGCATTAAATTATTTTCAGGACTATTGTTTCAGCTTAAATATAACACTTTTGAATGGACTTTAAATAATTCATTCCACTGTTTTTACAGCAAACAATACTGTCTGCTATAAAATAAGGAAATTAACATTTTTAAGCTCTACACTGTACAAGTGAATTGGAAACAAAAATTCATGTATTGTCCAATAAGTAAATTCACTCTGATCGGAAATTCATTATAAATTTATTTTTATTGATAATTTGAATCCCACAATGAACTTTATTTACATATTAATTTATTCATTATGTTGCACAATGTTATAGAATCATTTACTGAATCCATGCTAAAAGTTTGCGTTACGATGTCCCTTTCACCGTGTACCTATTATGATGTATGGTGATTTTTAACCGACTTCAAAAAGGAGGAGGTTGTCAATTCGGATGTTTCTATTTTTTTTAAATGTATGTTTGGGCAAAAAAATTACGTTATATATAGACGGATTTGCAAAGTTCTTTTTTTGTTTGAAAGGGTATACTCTCGAGATGGTCCCATTGTCACCAAGTCGGAATCTGATTAAGGGATCCCATGAAAATCGAGGAAAATCCTCAAATTTTATAGGCACACCTATAGCTACTCGTATTTGGGTATGTTTTATAGTTAATTGTGCACTTGCTCTCGGAAAGCACCATTTCGTGAAGTAGAACTGATGATGAAGACCAGAGGTGGCCACCGGAACTACTCAATAATAAGTATTTCACGGGTTGCGATTCGATTACTTTAATATGGTTGCTAAGCAATTTTTGCTCGTCATAATGCATATGGTGAAATGGATTGATGGTGGCTTCACCATCAGCTTCAGTTCTTTTCCAGGAGAACTCCTCAATAATTAACGCATCGGAAAAAGGAATATTTTGTAAAGGAAAAAAATTTTAGACCCTAAAACTAAGTGTACCAAGTAAAATATGTTAACTTCAAATAAAATAAACCCACTCTATACCGAGGTGCCTAAAGAACAACGTTTCAAGTTCCAAAATAATTATACTCTCATCAGAATAATTGTACGTGTTGTATTTATATTCTTTGCCTACCAAAATAGATAAATGCTCACCAATCTTGTTTAAGTTGCTCACCAAGAATAAGTTTGCTTCAAAATGCAAGGGTGGTATAGGATGCAAGAGCAAGTGAAGCGAGCTCGGGACTTGTGGCACACCCCGACTCGGACAGGTTAGGTTAGAAGGGGATGCGGGGTCTGCAAGACCCGGCCATCCCCTTCGTGGTTATTTTTTTTAAAACCACCCAGAAGTAGGACCGCCGTCGACTATGCCTTATAAATAAAATAGAAAAATAGGTTAATTTCTACAATACTTTATGAAACACAATTACGTAAGCATTTATCCATTCTGGCGGACACAATTTGGTGAGTATTTCGAATTTTTTGGTAGTAAAATAGGTACTTTTCTGGTAGGCGTTTAAACACAAGCCTTTTGTAAAAGTTGATGAGCAGTTGAGATTAGACTATGGTAACTTAGATAAATTAATAACTGAATCACTAAAAAGTGAAAAATAAAAAACTTTTTTACAAAAATAACAACCAACTTCAAAAAAAGACTAGTTTTTTTAAGCTATTGCATAGCTTTTTATCGCGGGCTTTGAGCGCGGCGACCGAATCAAGAAATTCCGTAACGAAAATAAAACCTAACACCCCCCACTCCGCCTACCATGTAGCTCGGCCGAGCGTTCGCTTAGCGTGTATGTAAATGGTACGACTGTACTTGAATTAACATCAAAGAAAAAAAAAACTGCATAAATAAAAAAAAATAATATATATATAATTGCATAAGTTGATAAAAAATGCTATGCAATAGCTTTACCGCGGCAGTCCCCGAGTGCCACACGTGTTTTTTTTTTTTTTTGTATTTTTTTTTTTTTTAAATTGTGTTCGCTTATGTTCGCGGATCGGTGAACGGTGCTACATCAACTAAACCGTAGTATTTGCTAGACTCTAGAAGAAAGAAAATAAATTATTGAAAGAAATTATTTTTATTTGGCACATGTCATAAGTACACACAATCATCTGCTTAGCCCTTTCGTAACTATGTTGGGGTCGGCTTTCAGTCTAGCAGCTAAATACCAGTATTTTACTGCCTAATTGATCTCTACAACCCAGTAACTGGGTAATACGATAGCTCTTGGTAAGACTGGCTGTCAGACTTTCGGGCTTCTGACGACACGTGGCAGCCAGAACCAACGGCTTTAAGTGCTTTCCGAGGCACGGAGAGGTCTTGGTATGTAAAGATGGTCACCCATCCACGGACCAACCGTGGCAAGTGTAGCTTAACCTGATCGATGGAAGCGTGCGGCTGCAATAAAGAAAAAGAACGTAATAAAAAAAAAATCCTTATTCCCGAAAGTCTTAAGACATCTCATTAAACATAACTTAGGTTTCTAAGTAAACACTAGAACTCTCGAAGTCTTGGACAAGCTCTACTTATTAGTACGTCGGAATCAAATGTCAAAGTTAGCACATCCCGAACTTAGTCTTCGATATACGAGTATTAAGACTGAAGTATCTTGCATTGGTATAGGTAAGCACCAAGTTGAAGCTAATATGGTATATTAAGTAGCCTGTATTCGCATTGTAAGGTAAAGCTGCTGAACAACGGGTTTTGTTAGTCTATGTATGACTACGTCTGAGTAATCTGTTAAAAGTAACAAATTCTAGCGGGTACTTATTACTTATGTCGGTGTACCTATGTAGTGAAAAATGTAGTGGACCGTATATAAGCTGTATGAATAGTTGCCGTATGAATCCTGTATAGGAATACGACTTGACAGAACATTTTCATCTTTTGAGCGAAATTCAAAACCTATTCCCTTTTCAAATGACGAAATTTACTAAAAAGTATCCATAGGAGTCATAAAAGATATAATAAAAAAAAACAGTTTTTTTGTAACTAGCCAAACCGTGCTTGATCCCTAGACTCTTTTGATGTGTGTAGGTATATACAAATGATATTAAAACATTAAGACTATAAAAACGGTCACAACACCTATTTAGAATAAATGAATTAGTATAAGTTTGATTCCACGAAAATCTAGAGTTTTCTAGTCAATAGGTTTTTTCTACGTAAGTATCCTATTTTGGATACTGAGCAACCGTATTTTTTCCCAACCATTGAAAATCCGTACAACAACTAAGTAACTAAGAAAAGTAGCTGTTCAAAAAGCTCCAAAAAAGAAATGTGAAAGGTTTTTCTCGATGTCCTTTTTACTTAAATAAATGAAAAGACGCATTTGTTCCTATTAGCGTTGTTCACGTCATAACAAACCGTCCCCGGTTTGACCCGGTACGATCCGGTCCGTGACTCGATTACAAAAGAACCGTTCGGACGTAAACGACAAAAGTTTTGCCGTCCCACGGTTCAGAGAAAATTTGTAGAAAGACTAGAAACTACTGAATTCACTCAACCTGTTTGTCCGAGCATAACTGTTGGCTTTCATGTTTAGCAATGTTCTTGTTAGATAGAATAAACGATGGCCTTTATATCTTGTATTTATTTATTATTTCTTAGAACTTGCCCTTTGTTGATGGTCAATATGCAAACTATCCATTAGAAATCTCTCGATGTTATTGTTTGTTTTTGTCTACAAGTAGTTTGTTACAAACGAAGATTTTTGTCTCTTTTATTTATATAAAAATGCGCCTTGACTGACAAACACACTACCAACAGTCTAAATCACGTAAGATAACCTCAAGACATTTTGAAGTAAAATGTTTCTTTAAGGGTTTAGCGATGCACTAAGGGGTGATTGCACCACAAATCACTGAATACGTTTAGCGCTAAACGTATTTGAATAAAATATAATTCTGTTTCTGTCAATTGTTTGAAGTTGACAGGAGCAGAACGATGTTTTAAATACGTTTAGCGATAAATGTACTTATATTAGTGATTCGTGGTGCAAGTGGGCCTAAGAAAGGAATATTCAAAACTTTTTCCCTGGGCGGGTCAAAACTCAAAGGAGTCAAATGTTTTATTTAAACGAGACATAATTACTTGCGAGCGGTTTCCGGTCAAATTATACACAGGCTTCTATTTTCTGAAATGATTTAATCAACCGTCTACAACTTAATCATATAATAAATGATAAACAAGCGTTAGGCCTTTTTTTTTTTTTTTTGGGTGGGAAATCATCAAATGACGTCTCCCGCTCTGGGCGGAGCGGAAGGGCGTGTCAGACTCTTACTGACTAAAACCCACCCGTGTTCCTTCAGTTGCCTGTGCGCCAGGGCCACCGGTAACTCTTTCGAACAATCCACGACCCCGGCAGGCATCGGTCCTATCGGACCCCGTCAATGGTGCTGACATCTCTTTGAGGCGCGCGTGGAACACGACGCGCCGTCGACCCGGGCCTGGTCCTTACCGGACGACGAGCTGCCCATCGCTCGCTGTCCGAAACAAGCGTTAGGCCCAACGTTACAATTGCTAATGACCGCCGGCGCTGCTCACCTCCGACTATCTATCAAATCCAAAACTTATTTCTACCTTCAATTACTTATTTATTAAATGTGAGGATCGCTAACATACTATTAATAACCTAGTATTCCTAACAATGAAATCCCCTTTTGACACATCTGCGTATCTACTTAAACATTAAATCAATATCCGCTCCCTCGACCACAGGTCCATAGCCGTCTCAATTACTTAGTAAGCCTTAATCACCTGAGTATTGGCTTCAGTACTAATCCTTGTGTTTAGGGATTAAGCAATACATACATATGTTTAAGCCAGCGTCTATCTTCTAGTGAATTACTGAGACACCTTTCACGTCTGACATGCCCCACTGGACAACGCTATGTAATTTTGATTGTGGTTGGATAGTCAAGTTCGCGTAGGTATAGAAAATGCGTAGCGGATGACAGAACATGTGAATATCAGAAGGATCTAAAAGAGACTTTGTTTAAGATTTTGGGACGAAGTTCCTTATCGCAAGTTATACTCTGCGCACTTGGCGAATGTGAGCTAGACTGAACTTCGTTCCGGTGTCCCACAACACTTCTAGTTTTTGTTTTTTTGTATCGAAAACAAGAAGAAAGTTAACTCCTGGAAAATGAAAAAAGACCTATCACATAGCCGTCAACTACGCATACTGTTCATCAAACTAAGTAATATTGCATAAACATATTATTATTATTTATTGCTGGGAACCGAATTTTATTTTTGGTGTGAATAATCACTTTTTACGGTAGTGCGCAACGTAACGCACGTCATAGAATCGATGCCAGTAGTTATTAAAACATATTTTACGGTCCCTATTTATTACATGGGACTTAAACATAACTGGCGAAATGTGGGTACTGATGCACCTCTGCCTAATGTTTTCGGGATTGCAGGCATGGTGTTATGTCATGGCCATAGATCGGATATTCGGATGCATATTCACTTAAAGTTGAGATTTTGGCATGTGCATGCAATAGTACAGGGGTCGTGGGGTTTATTCAAGTTGTGTTATAAGTATAACATTATAAACTTGATGACGTAAAAAAAAACTTGACTACAACTTGGAATTCTGACCTTCAATATCTCTGTAACCAGAAGGTTCCCAGGTATGGTCCAGTACAAAAAATAAAAGTAAAATGATGGGGAGAACAAGGCTTTGTTAAGTGTCTTTTTACACCCGTTATAGCATTTATTTATGGTGCGGTGAACAGTCAATTAGGTAAATGCATTATTATTAACGCTATAAACTAGATTAAAATGGCTACCATAACGTCAGTCGTTTCGGGACACTATTTTAATTTTAATTGACCACAATATTATGCAATAGCATTTTCTATATCTGTACACTGTGATTATATATTTTACAGCATTTTCAGAACGATTTTTACTTCCAAAGAAAGTCGAACATTCACCTAACCCGCTTATGCTCCGCATGTTGCATAACACACTCTTTAATGTTCGTTTCACGGTGTTGGGACACTAAGACCCTTGCCGTTTTCACTCTCACGTGCTAAAGCAAAGTTACATCAGACTTGCATCGTGTACGTTCAAAGGCTCTTTTAACAGTTTAAAGAGTTATAAAAGCTGTTTGAGTGGTTCGACTCACGCCTAAGAACGTTTACTGTTAGGGTTGTTGCACAATCGTATACACAGTGATGGAAACATTCACTTGGCTGAAGGTCCAACCGATTAGCTGAAAATCAATTTAATCAAATTTGTTAGCGTTTTAATTCTTAGGGTTCAGAGTTAGGTATTGATTATTTTTTGTTGTACAGTCAGCCTCAAAATGATGTAGGTATACATCGGTATACCCCACCATCTTTTTGAGACTGACTGTGACTCTTGTCGATACAAGAATTGATTTAATTGCCTGCAATCTTATGTTCCATAATATTGTACCTATTAATATGTAGCCAAAAAACATACTACACATTGGGTTATTAATTACAGCTACACATTGATACAGTAATATGGAACACAGACAGTAGACAATCAAATGAATTCTGATCAATGTATACAACTTTTTGAGGCTAACTCTAGACGTAAAAATTACCATCCTGAGTAAAAAAAGATCCATGAACCTTTCTGAAAAGCGTGATTATAGATCTTATCAAACTTTAAACATACAAAAGTTTACAGAAATTAACATAACAATTTTATTTTACCTTTATTTTTAAAATTGGCTAGTGGCATACGATGCATAAAATAAATTGCCCAATTATTATGGCGTCCAATGGGTTATTTTAATAATGTTATGGATACAAGTAGGTAGTTCCAGATTTACTTTATTTTACGTGTAGGTAACATTAATTTCTATATTGCGGGCTGTACAAAGTGAGTGAATTGAGTGTATAAAGAGCAGTAAACACTTCGGGCAGGCCTTTGTGACATGACTGAATTGATATAGCATATCGGTTTACCTTCGTACCTACAGGTACCTATAATTGTAAACATAAATATAAGTATACTAGTATCATAAATACATTATATCTCTACCATAATTATCTTTTTTCAGAAGCCCCTATCGTCATAATACATAAGTAATTTTCCGACTGATAACTAATTTTGTTTGTTTTTACAAGCTTAATATTATTTAGAGACAGCGACTTAGTACGAGAAATCATTCAGAAGAAATCAATCTCAATCTCAATCTGTTTGATGACAATGACAGTGCGGCCGACGAGAGAATGCGTTCTTGACACCTGTCAGTTTCATACAAACGAATAACAGCCTTACTAATAAAAATATTTAAAACACTCGCTTAACAACTGTTTACTTATACATTGTATAAGCTATGGATAAAAGTTACACACTCCCTTTACCAATAATGGGTGTGTAAGCATTGTATAGTTATAAATTCGTTATAACAAAAGTCACTGGCAACATTCTTCGGAAACGTTTTGAAACTTGATGACCTAATTGTAAAGACATTTAGAAAACCTTGTAAACAGCATAAAAAATGTTTATTTTTAATAAATACTACAAATTGTGCCCAAAATGTTGTTTCGAAATGTGTTTAAAAATAATTGTATGTTTTTTTACGGTAAAATGAAGGAAAAAATGAAACATACTTTGTTTGTCATTTAAGAACGCACCTTTCATATGTCAAACTATTGTCCCAATTTAAATATGTGTGCAACGATTGTGTGGGTGTGTGGTGTGTTTTTTTTTTTATAGCACCAATCACATTTCTGAAGCCTCAAATGTTTCTAAATCCAGAAACTACTTGTTCTTGCTCTTCAAGAGTCCCAGGCATGCGTATAAATTGTGACGCTTTATTTGCCAAAGCTTAGCCACTCTTCGACATACATTCGTAATAGACTGTTGGTTAAGTCCATTAATGTCTGCTGCGTCATCTAGAACTTCTTGCCTAGCCCACGTCCTGAGAGCAGTACAAACTTGAAGTTCTACAGCCAGCCCGCCACCATGAGCTTGCAATTCGATGTCATTTCTAACTAACTCAACTATTTTCCGTACATATATTTTACTAAATCTATATTGCATTCGAAAGTCTGTCTCGTTAAAAGTAAAAGGATCGAAACGATTTTTGTAACATTTTCGTTTTCTTGGTAGTTCTTCACGATCCATTTCATCAAAAATATCGAAATAATGCAAATAATCCATCATTGAGACTGAGATTTGAATGCGAACGTTCTTAAAAGTTAGTACAATAGCCCGCCAGATGTCCGGCTACTACGGTTACACGCTCACTAAACAAGGGTTGAGGACTGAATAACAGTTGTGTAATTTCTCATACAGTAAAAACTCCCGCTATACCAGATGTGTACAACTGAACTGTCAAATATCTTTTATTGGTAAAACGTTATAACTCCGGTATACGTCGTGGGTAAATCTTTATTAGTAAAGCTGTAAGTGTTTTGCGAATTTGATCTTTATTAGTTACTAGAATTGTCGCACTGACGGTTTTCAGGAGCGCATTCTCTCGACGGCCGTACTGTAATTTTATTGTCATCAAACAGATTGAGATTGAGATCTTCTGCAAATATTATCATCAGAGATACAAACTCGAATGCCAAAAACCATTTTGAATTAATTCCTTATTGAATTTTGATTCTATGCAAACACAGTGCTCAAATAAAACCCGCAAGCAGCCACCGTGTATGTTCATAGGTACGTTTAGTCAATTTCCATAGTACATCTGAATATTTGAATATGATAATAATACGGCTCAAACTCGCACAAATATCATCTTTAAACGAATTTCCAATAGAATTTCCAAATAAAATGTTGTATTGGAAGACGAGCGGTGGATACACGAGCTCACATAAAATGGTAAGCATATTATGCTGGTAACGACAAAAAAACTGCTGCAGTAAATTTTAGTTTGGACGTACAGTTACTACGATATTTTGTTAAAGTTGGGCTGGTTATTGAAATTTCGACAGTCTGGTGTAAGTTTGTAATATGTAAATATTTCGAACGAACGGAAAATTGGTCCCGAAGCAATTGCTTGCTTCAGAAATATTTACCTAAACGATAAATATCTACTGGGGACCATAAGAACTCCAAATATCTGAATTTCTCGACTGTAATAATTTCCACAAGTATTTTACGTGTTCTCAATTTAAATGTTAAAGTAAATGTGGTGGGTACTACATTTGATAGTACCTTATATTTTATAGGTAGGTATTGGTATCGGTGGTATCACATTGGATTTTTTTCGCCTGCGCCTGGCGTTAGCGTCAGAGGAAAATCAACGCTCGCACGGTGACAAGTTTCTACCCCCGGATACGTTGGATGTGCTGAAATACTGTACGGTTTTTTGCGTACGGATATTTTTTCGTTTTCACATTCGTTAAAAGTTACTGTTCGGTGGTGTTGGCCTTAAAAACCAGTGGTTAAAATTATATTTTACTTCAACTTAATATGCTATCTACTTAATTTTTACCAAAAGTATAATTCGAAGCGACAGTATAAAATATCAAAAAAGCTTTTGATTAAATATTTTGTACCATCGGTAGAGTTCGCATCCTGTTCGTCAAATGCTTTTCAATTTCTTATCAAGCTTTCCACGAATAAAAGGAAACATGTTTGAGTGACGTCATTTTCTTTCAGTCGAGAAAATTATAAATAGGTAGGTAGTCAATATTTATTTCATTTTAAGAATCACGAAAGGTCGACTTACGAGACCGTGGGCATAGATATTATTACTTGAACAAACAGAAAATATGGGTGATTTGATTACTAAATAAATGCTGCGAAAAGGCACGAATTATTCAATACTCAGCTACTCCGAAAGAATGAAATCTACGTTTTGGAATGGGCAACTAGCTTCAACTTTCTGCCTAACTGACCAACTCTTTGACAATTCAAAAGTGGTTAATTCATAAATGTTTTCAGTTTGTGTTTAAAATGTCAAATGTCAGTTCGGAAGAAAACTGAAAACCGGAATATATTCGGTACATAGTTTGAAGATCGTGTTATGGCACTTTGATCTGTAGGGTGTGAAGTAAGGGCGCCTCGAGGGCGCATGTCATCCCTTTGAAAAGGGTGACACGGGTAAGAAAACTCGTTGACTCGAACTTCTATTGCACTCGTCTTGAATTTAAGTGATCCTCAAGACTATTTGTTAGTGTAAATCAGGAGATGAGGTATTCTGGTGGCAAAGTGGTAGCCAGTAAAGTTTAATTGTGACAGTAGAATAGTAATAATTTATTGTTAAGGAATTTAATGGCAATTACTTTAGATATTGTACGAGCATCGCCACATGATTTTAATTGTTTAACTTTTTTAACTACTTAGCATTAAATTATTTCGTCGATTATGCTTCTTTACTTACACGCGTAGTCGATGTTATTTAGGTTAATCTTTTGTATGATCAGTGTAAACATTAAATTCACTCCGGTAGCACGGACACAAAAACAGAGGTTTTATTCCCTGGCCACATCCCGTCTACTGCAACAATCTACTTCACCACAACCTATACAATTCTACTGTACGGGCTAGCGGCTCGTACATTTTGGTCCTTCGAGCCGGATCTATCATCGCAACTGGAACTACAGCCCTGCACTCCGTCTCAGGTACGAAGTGTTTCTATTTACGATAGCGAATCGGTTTGACTGGTCTTCCACAAGCGGATCGCCCCAGTCAGATTGAGAAGGCGCACATATCGTATTAGAGATACCTTCTGATCCTGCGACCATAACAGGCAACATCACCAGAAAGTGATCCGGAAGCTATTGAAGTCAACAAGAGTTAGTGTCCCACAACTACAATGGACGCTAAACAACAAGAACTTCTGAAGCGGCAGGAAATCATTGCTGAAGGCATCAGGAAAATCGGTGTCAACTTCGGAAAAGATGGCCCTGACCGCAAAAACAATGCCTACATCAAGGTTAGATTGGATAATCTCAAAGCTCACTGGAACGAGTTTGAGATGAACCATGGTATTCTGCAAGGCGCTGAAAACCAGACAAACAATTACTACACCGCTCAAGTATATGAGAGAGTCAAAGGTGAATACCTAACAATATTACAGAAGTTGCAAGCCTGGCCCTCTTATACTGCTGGCGACAAGGATCCTGAAACCTTCGGGAATACAGGCGAAACCAGCAAGAACGTTGGAGTCCTGTCAAAAGCGGACGAGCTCAAAACCCAACAAGCCACCAATTTTAGAGCTTTCTCTCGCCTCACACGTAACATGATTATGGCGGAATTAACTGAAAAATGGGACATCGAGGATAAGCTCAAGACTCTTGAAGCCCGATGGAAGATGATCGACGAAGTACATTGGAAACTCGACAACATTCTCGTCGGCAGTGACGTGAACTACGAGCTTGAGTTTTCGAAGTATGAAGCAACATACGAATCAACTAAGCGGGATCTTAATCGCAAACTAAATCTCGCAGCACAGCAACGCGACAGCGCCCCGAAGATCGAAATACCGGTGTTTTCGGGAAACTACTCGCAGTGGCCGACATTCCAAGACTTATACGCCGCTGCTATCCACAATAACCCCACCTTCTCCAAAGCCCAAAAGATGCAGCATTTGAAGGGAAAGCTTAAGGGTGAGGCTGAGCGCTTGGTGCAACATCTATCGGTTTCTGAAATCAACTATGACTCCTGCTGGGAACTTCTCAACCACAGGTACAACAATCGACAGCTGCTCTTTACGAAACAGATGCAAACGCTAACGGGTCAGCCAACGATTCAACATCAAAACGCTTACGAGTTGAAGCGTCTACACGACACTAGTCTGGAAGTCGTGCACGCCCTGCGCAACTTGGGGATAGACACTACTACGTGGGATCCCATTCTAGTACACATTCTTGGAGGAAAACTCGACTCTCAGACCTACTCCGACTACATGGAAGCAAGGAAACATCCTAGAGAGCTTCCTGTGTTTGAAGAACTCATTCAGTTTATCGAGAACAAGTTTACAGCGCTAGAAACAATAACGAAGAAAAGGAATCCACCTAACTTTCACAAACAAGCATCTTCATTCCAGGACAAGGAGATTACATCACTCCAAAAGGACGCATACAAATACAAGCGGTCACCCAAGGCGAATCACACAAGCTCCAGTAAAAATTGTCCTATCTGTAAAACAGATCACCTTTTAATTAATTGCTCAACATTTCAAGAAATGAATCCGGAACTCAAATTGAGGACACTTGAGCAATTGAATGTTTGCAAGAATTGCATGTATTCACACAGAGAAAATAAATGCAATTCGAATAAAAGGTGCAGAGTGTGTAATAATACACATCACACCACATTACATGACATTTTTCGTGACACTGCGCAAATGACTTTATCGAACGGTCAACGCCCCAACAATAAACCGTCGATTTCACAAGGCAAAGCCAATCACGTGTCAGGAAACTTCAACGAAGTTCTTCTATCAACAGTCATGCTCAGAGTTAGAGCTATAGATGGAACTTATACAATATTAAGATGCCTTCTAGATCAAGGATCCCAACTAAACCTTATTACTGAATCTGCTGTTCAACAACTTGGCCTTCGGAGATACAACCAAAACTCAACGGTGTCCGGAATCGGAGCAGTTGCCAGTCATAGCAACGGAACAGTTCATCTGGAATGCGAGTCGCTTTACGGGGACTACCAGTTCACAACACAGGCATTGGTTATGGCAAAATTACTCAACAATTTGCCTAATTATTCCTTTGAGAAACAAGACTGGCCTCACATACAAAACATCAACTTGGCTGATCCACATTTCAACTTATCCCGGCCAGTTGACATTCTCCTTGATGCTGGAATATACGCCGACATCATTATGAACAATATCCTCCGAGGAAACATACACGCACCGATTGCACAACAGACAAGACTCGGATGGATTCTAGTTGGAAACACCAAGACGTTCAACTGCCATGTAGTGGTAAATACTGAGGACATCTCTCGTTTTTGGGAGATGGAAGAGATCACCGCTCAAAACGAATCCTTAACAGTCGAGGAGGACTACTGTGAGGCACTGTACACTCAAACTACCAAAAGGCTTGAAGATGGGCGATACGCAGTTAGAATACCTATGAAAGAAAACTTTAATCAACATCTAGGACAATCAAAACCACAAGCGATCGCACAATTCAAACAACTGGAGAAACGATTTGCTCGAGACGAAAATCTTGCTTCAAGCTACAAGGCCTTCATTGATGAGTACATAGCTCTCGAGCACATGAGACCATGTACTATGCCGACAACACCAAGTTGTTTCTTACCTCACCACGGAGTTTTGCGACCTGATTCAACAACGACAAAATTACGCGTAGTATTCAACGCATCGGCGACCACTACCACAGGACGTAGTTTGAATCAACTAATGGAATGCGGACCCAATCTGCAACAAGACATTCAAGCCATGATTCTGCGATGGAGAGCGTTCCAATACGTATATACTGCTGACATTGAGAAGTTTTACAGACAGATTCGAATTCAGGAAGCGGACCAACACTTACAGAAAATAGTCTGGCGAAATTCTGCCACAGAGCCACTACAAGAATTTCAATTGACTACAGTGACATATGGTACCAAATCTGCTCCATTTTTGGCCATGCGGACAATAAAACAATTGATCAAAGATGAGGGCGCTGAATTCCCTCTGGCAGCGAACATGCTCTCAAATCAGCTGTACGTAGACGATTTGTTAGGAGGCGGCAACGACATCGTCACCGCAGAGAAAGCCCAACATGAACTGATAACCATGTTGAAGCGCGGCGGATTCAACCTTCGAAAGTGGACTAGCAACAACAAATGCCTACTTGAGAATTTGCCCAATAACCTAGTCAGTCAAGGAATGTTTGATTTCAAAGACATAGATACAAACAAAACATTAGGCATAACATGGAATCCGCGCACGGATCAATTTACATATAAACGAATACCGCTTATTGACAAGCGTGACGTCAGCACTAAGCGTACGTTGCTGTCTGATATATCCAAATTGTATGACCCGTTAGGTTGGCTCTCGCCTGTCACACTAAAGGCTAAGTTGATCTTTCAACAAGCTTGGAACACAACGGCAGGCTGGGATGATTGTCTTTCATTGAACATACAACAAGAATGGGAACAATTTCGCCAACAGATGGTCTACATTCACGATATTTCGATACCACGCTGGATGGGCAACACAGAACTGCCTTTCGAAATCTATGGCTTTTGCGATTCATCTGAACGAGCTTACGGATGTGTTGTTTACTGCAAATCCACTGATAAGGAAGGTCAACAGCTGATTCGACTAGTGGCAGCAAAAACCAAACTAGCTCCGTTGAAAAAACCCATCTCTCTGCCTCGATTAGAGCTATGCGGCGCGGCCCTACTAGCTCAACTAATCAAAAAGGTCGCGGAATCATTCAGCATTAAACAAAAGGTTACAACCTACTGTTGGACAGATTCGATGGTGGTGCTAGGGTGGTTACAAGGTGATGTGAAGCGCTGGAAGAGCTTCGTTGCTAACAGAGTATCGAAAATAACGCAAATAATTCCAACCAACGCATGGAGACATGTGAAGTCGCAAGAAAATCCCGCTGATTGTGCAAGCAGAGGAATCTTGCCGGCCGATCTTATGAATCACACACTATGGTGGAATGGCCCTGCCTGGCTCCAAAACAAAAACATACCCAAACAAGAGACTTTCGCAACCAACGAGGAGCTTAGGAACCGGGAGAAAAGTTGCGCAACACAAACAAGTCAAATACCACTCATTGAGACACTTTTGCAAAAACACAGTTCAATGGCTCGTGTTACAAGAATGGTTGGTTGGATACTACGATTTACAAACAACTCGCGTGACGCAACAAAGGCCAAACGGATAAATCAGCTAACAACAGAAGACTTAGAATTAGCTGAATACACAATCATAAAAATTGTACAAAACAATTCGTTTGGCGACGATATCACACACATTCAGAAGTACAAGAAAGTACGAGCTACGAGTAAACTCTTGAATTTGTGTCCAATTTTAGACAATCAAGGCATGCTACGAGTGGGTGGAAGGCTTGAACATGCTAGTTTAACGAGCTCCCAAAAACATCCGATTATTTTACCCAACAACCACAAATTATCAAACCTTTTGATTGAGCGAGCCCACAAGCAAACGCTTCATGGTGGTGCCAGGCTCACCTTGGGACATCTTCGAAACAAGTACTGGATTATTGGTGGAATGAAAACTATCAAGAAACAATTAAATAAATGCATAACTTGTCATCGCTACAAAACGCAACGCAGCAATCAACTGATGGCGGACTTACCGCCGGCTCGAGTTACGCCGTCCCGGCCATTCACCCATACAGGTGTGGATTTTACAGGTCATGTTGATATAAAAGCCAACAAAGGCCGTGGCATAAAGACAGTAAAGGCATACATTGCTATTTTTGTTTGCCTATGCACTAAAGCAACACATCTCGAGCTAGTATCAGATCTCAGCACCTCAACATTTTTAGCAGCACTGAAGCGACTTTGCGCACGAAGGGGGACACCGAAACATGTCTACAGTGACAACGGAACAAACTTCGTTGGCGCAGCAAGAGTGCTAGCAAAGGAACGTCAAGAGGCATTGCAACTAATAAAAAATAGCGACCTCATAAAAAACATCTCGGAGTATGGCATTGAGTGGCACTTCAATGCTCCATCATGGCCAACAGCCGGAGGTCTATGGGAAGCTGCAGTCAAAAGCATGAAGCATCACCTCAAACGTGTCATTGGCGAACAGAAATTGACGTACGAGGAGTTCAATACGGTCTTAACACAGATCGAAGCGTGCCTCAACTCTCGGCCACTCGTCGCTCTAACAAACGACCCCGATGACTTGGACTACTTAACACCAGGGCACTTTTTAGTCGGCGGTACAGTGCTGGCCCCACCTATGACTTCAGAATTTGACAACACAACATTAACAATACGATGGCGACTGACACAAAATATGTACAAGGAATTTTGGAAAAAGTGGTCCCAAGATTACCTACAAACATTACAAGTTCGAGGCAAATGGCAAACTCCCACACAAAACATTGCAGTGGGTGATGTTGTCCTTATAAAGGAAGATCAGATACCCCCTGCTAGATGGTTACTGGGACGCGTTACAGAAACACATCCAGGAGCCGATGACTTAGTACGAGTAGTGACATTGAAAACTAAGTCAAATATTATGAAGCGGCCGATAACAAAGGTGTCACGGCTGCCTATAGAAACAGGACGTCATACTGAAGACAAACCCATTGAAGAGTCTGACAGCATACAAAAAGAGGCGACTTCAGCCACACCATCGCGGCAACCTCGACAGAGACCTACAACTGCAAAACCAGGAATCTACACAACGTGCTTGACTACGATGCTGATATTCATGATGATGTGTGTGACAGCATCCTCACAACAATTAGTGAACGTCACAACTCTCGACCCATCACGCCTTGTATTCTTTGATAAAACCGCAGACATACAGATAATTCAAGATGAATGGCGATTGGTTATTTACTACAACATGTCAACGTACTGGAAAAGTGTCTTCGCTGTTGAACAATATGTCAAACAATTACAAGAACTCGATCAGCGAAATACAGCCTATTTTGCTATAGCAACACAATTCGAGCACGAATTGAACGAACTAAGACATTATCATGAAGTCTTAAAATATGAACACGGGAAACGCCTTAGACGAGGTCTTATAAACGGGATAGGTAACATTGCCAACTCCCTGTTTGGAGTGCTCGACGATAAATTCGCAGAAAAATACAGTAAAGACATAAAACTGATACAAAGCAACGAAGATCACTTGATAAATCTTTACAAGAACCAAACATCAGTCATCGAAGGCGAATACAATTTACTCAAGAGAAACGAGCAAGTAATGAACCGACAGTTCATTGTAATCAATAAACAGCTAAGAGATTGTATGCAGCAATTGAAAACAGAGCAAGACAAGGCAACTTTCATCATAGCCACTGCAGTAGCCGCGAACATGATGGTCGATAACCTGCGTATAATACAGAACACATTGATCGACCTTATCACAGATATTCACAACGGCAAGGTCGACACTCACTTGTTGAAACCAGATGCGTTTGAAAAACAACTGAACATTATATCAGGACAAGTGCCGAAAGGATTATCGCTGCCCTGTACAAGCGGTTTCAAATGCATCCGTAAACTATACAAACTATCAAGTGTTCACGGAAAACTTATCGAAGACTTCCTCATTTTTGAAGTAACAATTCCTTTGGTGACAGACGAACAATATGAATTAACACAAGTTATACCCATAAGCAACATAAACGGAAGCTCAATGGTCAGCATAATACCGACAGCGAAATACATGGCCGTGAACTTGAGAAAGGACATGATGATACCGTTGCACGAACAACAACTTCTATCGTGCATACAAATCAAAACAAATCAGCTGTTATGCAATTTCGATCTACCTATATATGAAATAAAAACAACAACAGGCATATGTGAAGCAGACATAATAAACAACCGAGTAGCGTCCAGTTGCCGCACTAGAATATCAAGTTGCACGAATGACTGGATTAGGCTACACAGCAAGAACGCTTGGTTGTTTAGGTGTTGCGAGGAATGCACAATGCGCATTTTCTGTCCAGCTGGAATTACGTCACAGACACTACGTAATACTGGGACGATTGCCTTAGCAACAGGATGCATGATGCGTGGGGACAATCACCTTATTCACGCGCACTATAATCTGCAAAGCAAAATGGAATTGGACAATGATGACGAAATTTACATACCGGAGACAAGCATAAACCACGTAGTCTCCAGTAATAGCAACCTTGCCCACTTGACTAACATAACAATAGAAACACATGAAGAGCAACTAAATGACCTGAAGAAGAAAATAATGATGATTAAGGATCAACAAGACATACAAACAATAAGGTCAACCGACGCGGAACAACACCATTATGTTCTCTACGGTTTCATCACCATCTGCGGAATTCTTTTCGGCCTATGGATCTTCTTCAAGATGAGAAACCGAGTCTCCTGTCTATCGCAAGCTCAAGATCGCAAGGAAGAAATTGAAATGGTGAAAACTCACGAGAGCAGCAGACCTGCAAGGACGCGTGAAGCAGCAACAGAAGAAACCACCGGGCACCTACGAGCGTGCCAAAGCAACACCAAGATGAACTGTGGAACATCTCCTATGCCAATCAGAGCTGAACTGAGAACGTCCTAATGTTTGTTTAATGTATTGTGTTTATTTTTAAGTTTACTTTTACACAATTATTATGTTTATACAATTTTACAATTATTTACTCCTTTCTGTTTATTTTCTTGTTGTTGGCAGGATGTACGAGCATCGCCACATGATTTTAATTGTTTAACTTTTTTAACTACTTAGCATTAAATTATTTCGTCGATTATGCTTCTTTACTTACACGCGTAGTCGATGTTATTTAGGTTAATCTTTTGTATGATCAGTGTAAACATTAAATTCACTCCGGTAGCACGGACACAAAAACAGAGGTTTTATTCCCTGGCCACATCCCGTCTACTGCAACAATCTACTTCACCACAACCTATACAATTCTACTGTACGGGCTAGCGGCTCGTACAGATATCTCAAAGATTGGATCAGATTTAAGAAAGATTTAGAATCACAGAACAAAATTGAAAATGAAAAAAGCGGCAAAGTGTGAGCCGGACTTGCACACGAAGGGCTCCGTACCACCGGACGAATACAATAATTAACACTACAAATTTCTAACACGTTTCTTGTATGGGGAAACTCTTTAATTAATACTTTATTTTATTTTTATTATTTGTTGTTATTGCGTCCACACACTCTGAGATAAAGTGAGTACCTATTACGGTACAAAAGATACAGCCTTGTGACAGACGGAGGTTCGGACGGACAGCGGAGCCTTAGTAATAGGGTCCCGTTGGCACCCTTTGGGTACGGAACCCTAAAAATCACGAAAAACATTACTACTTTTTTACAAAATAAAATTCCAATTTCTGATGTCTCTTTATTCATAATCTGTAGGGAATTATTCACCCACATAATTTAAAGATTTAGGTAGAAGCCAGACTGCGTAATATGACTCAACTTCAGTACGATTCGATTTGCGTTAGATTGCCAGACAGACAGGATTTTATTCAGTTGATTAAAACTTTGTTACGTGTGCGTGTTGCGTCGAGTGCGGCTAAAGCCTACGTGCTTGGTGTCATTAAACGGGGAAGATGGGAAAGGAATCATTTTGCGTCGTTTAAATGGTGAAAACATAATATTAAATGAAACCGTTCACTATAATAAATAACGTGACGTCACTCTGTGTAGCATAAGTTTTAATAAGCCAGGCTAGCTTTAGTTTTAACGTGTTTGAAGGTAAAAAATAAATATTTTTGACAGGGACTTATATAACCATCTAAAGTTCGTCCCTTGGGGTGCATTAAATAACTTTCCGGAGTGGTGACAATTAGATGAATATACCTACGTCTAGCGCTCCCTGGTTAATTAGGCACGAAGGTAACACCATGTTATAATTATGTTTACCACTTACTATGTCTTTTCCACTTCACTTACTGTTTCTTCACAATATTTGACATTATATACCTCTAATTCTTATTTCAACTCTTTACTTATGGGTTTTGTAAACAGGATTTTAATTCAGATTTGTTACAGTTGTAATGGCAATCATGTCATTTGGTTTAAAAAGGCTTTTATTTTAATATAGATTCTTCCATATTTTGTGAATGTGAGAACGTTATAGGCCTAACTTGTAGACTGTAGATTAGTAGACCTTTTTATATATTTTTTTTATATTTTGTTGAGTGTCTGTTACTTTTTAACAGGCTTACACTGTCCTCCCATACTTACCAACAGTGTAATTTGAGACATTGTAAAAGCCCCTTATTTAAAAAAAAGTAACCGTGGCGTTTCTTACCGGCTCTTCTCCATAGGAAACAACCAATTGGAACCGTGCACCTAGCTTCTGACGTTAATTTATGTGAAATAAAATATTTTGATTTTGATTTTTACTATTGAAATTCGTCCTGATACGAGAGAAAATAAACTTGCAAAATATAATTCTGGCCCGAGATTTCCTTGCTGACTTTAATATTTTTACCACTGCATTAGCTATCCATATTTATAGTTCACGCTGATACGAGAGAAGAAGAAATCGTCTCCAGCTTTGATTATAATTCCGATTCCATCTTTACCTGAAGGAAAAACAGTCGAACACTTTCTATTTTTCTTTTATCCCGAACTGGGCAACGAGGTTCCGCCTTCCTGAATAAGCTGAAGTTAGTTCGGAATAGTCTATAGGTGCTGGGCAAAGTTGGCTAACTACTGGCAGGTACTTGCTCAGTTAGTTTCGTTAGGATTACTAACAATACAGCATCCATACAGTTTGGCTTGCATGGACTCGAATTTTGCAGTCTTTGGTAACGATCGGTGCTCGTTATAAACTTAGTTTGGGTAATTACTAATTATACAGGTACTGATATCTCCTTCTGTGGTTTGTATTTTATGAATAGCCTCTATACAAAAAAAAAAAACACGTGTGGCACTCGGGGACTGCCGCGGTATACCGCGGCAGTCCCCGAGTGCCACACGTGTTTTTTAAGTTGATAAAAAATGCTATGCAATAGCTATAGCTATTGCATAGCATTTTTTATCAACTTATGCAATTATAATTATTTATTTATGCAGTATTTATGCAGTATTTTTTTTTCTTTGATATTAATTCAAGTACAGTCGTACCATATACATACACGTTAAGCGAACGCTCGGCCGAGCTACATGGTAGGTGGAGTGGGGGGTGTTAGGTTTTATTTTCGTTACGGAATTTCTTGATTCGGTCGCCGCGCTCAAAGCCCGCGATAAAAGCTATGCAATAGCTTAAAAATCGTCCACTGTGAAACAGAGACTGAATCAGTACTCGTATAGTGACAACCCGGCTTAATTTTAAATGGCTCTGGCACAGTAAACGAAGATAAGGGTCTAGCGTCGCAATTATGACGCACGTTACATGAAACGCGCGTGTAAAAACGCCATGTACTTAAGGTGCCTTTATTATAATTTTTGTAGTAAGTTTTAAAGTTTTGATAAAAAAACTTAGTTGATTATGTGGGTATCAAAACTTTAATGTTTCCTAAAATCTGGGTTGACTCGATTCTATGACTTGTCATTAATATTACTTGGAAAACAGAACCTATTCCAATATAAAATTAAAGGGAATGTTATGATCGGATAAAATATTAATATTAAACTGTATATACCATTACAGCAATGGATTCACAGGTACTTAGGTTAAAAATATTCTACTCATGCTCGCTTTATTTCGCATATTATTGTCAATGACAATAAAAATTTTGGTAATTTATTATATCCAATGCGCTGTGTAGGTAATACACATTTGAATACACATTATTTCGTGTAATAAACCAATAAAATAAAACTATACCTGTGCTAATTGAGTGACTAAAAACTTTAATAATAATTTTATAGAACAGAACGTTTTGTGCCTGTTAAAATGCAACTAGAATGCTGTTTGGTAACTTTAACTTTTTTACGTCACCAAATTTGCTTCAAATATAAAGGCAAAATCTAAGTACTTAGGTAGATGCTACTTTGTCCAATAACAGTTTCAATTTCAGCTGTAAATGCGAAACACATTTTTACAGGTAAATCCAGTAAAAGATAAAAGGCAAAAACGGAAAACTAAAAAGGAGGACACGGCATCAAATTATCTTTACCTATAACTCACCTGCATACGATGTAAATGTACCCAACCACTTTTTTTTTCATCCGCCCTGCTGATGCTACCGAGACTGTCGAAACTCCTGTTATCGATTTAATCCAATTTTATCTTCAGCATTAGGAACTTGGATCTAGCTACGATTTATATGACGGCATGGTTAGCGCAGTGTTTGAGCGATTGACTGCTGCGCTGCGTGCTGCGGGTTTGATTCCCGCACGGAACAAATATTTGAATGACCTACAAGTAGTTGTTCCGGGTCTGGCTGTTTGTGTATGTGAGTTTGAATGTTTGTAAACGCACCCACAATACAGGAGAAAATCCTAGAGTGGGACAAAAAAAAACGTTAAGCTCTTCGGCTCTGTCCGAATATAAATTACAATTGAAATCAAACATCAAATTCCCGGTATCGCATGTCCAGAATTTTGCCTAGCGAAAATTCAAATCCGCATGTTTACTCATTAATTATGTGAGCCCCTAATTAAACCAGCGCGTTTATTGGCCACTGTCATTGTCCTACGTCGGTGGGGTGGCACCTAAGCTCGGCCGGATATTCGGGCCTTCCTAAATCCGTCACTCGCATCACCGAACCTCATTTTGTATCATCGGTAACGTTACATTATACTGTACACCTACATATATACCTACTATAATATCCTTTGTATTCCTTGTAATCCTATTTAAGGGGAAATGACGGGATTTTTAAAGCCCCTCTTCATTTTGTCAGAGCCGCCATTTTGAATGTTCCGGATTTTACAGTCAATAGGTAGATTTAATATAAATGCCATCACTTATTTTCTTTATGTAAGTTTTTTAGAATTATAATGGACATTACGGCAGTTTTAATGATTTGTGATTTTTTAAATTAGTGCGGATCTGATCGCTTACCATAGTATATGACTAGTGTCATTAATATAAAGACTACGAGTTGACTACACTTCTGTTAAATTATAACTAAGGAGTGAGTATTAGAACTGACATGCATTTACGTTAAAAAATTTAAAAGTTATCTTAAAGGAAAAGAAGGTTAAAACCTTGAAGTAAGTACCTACACTGTTGTAAGAATAATCAAACATGGTTAAAAAACCTTTCTGATCCTTTTTCTCACGTCCAGTCACCAAAAGAGATAAATAATCAGGGTTGTCGATATAGTTCAAGTTTAGTTCTTACTAAATTAAATTAAATTAAAAAAAAAAAATTAAAAAATTAAAAAATTTAAAAAAAAAAAATAAAAATAAATTACTACTTAAACTAACTAACTATTACTACTTTATTTTTACTTAAATTTTATTTGAAAATATTCATCGGTTTCTTAACCGATGAATATTTTCAAATAAAATTTAATTTAATTAATAGAAAACAAACAGGTCATTTATCAAATTAAATTTCATTCGAAAACATCCATCGGTTTCTTACTAAACTTCAACTATATTCGACGACCCTGGTTACTTATCACATTTGGTGACCGTACAAGCAGCAACATAAGTTCACATGGTGGCCACCGGACACCGACACCGCCGTGGGATCTGGAGGCAAAGGTCCTCGCACACGTCTGGGAGTGGCGCGAGGAGGCGAAACGCCGGGGCGTAACTCCGCTGCCGCGAGAAATCGCGGCACAGCGGATAGAGCTCCGGCGGGATCTCATGGCGGCATGGAGAGTGCGACTGTCGCAACCCAGCGCAGGGCACGCCACAATTGCGGCGGTAAGACCCCTCTTTGAGGAGTGGCTTGAGAGGCGCCACGGCGTCCTCACCTTCCGCCTGACGCAGGTCCTCACCGAACATGGCTGTTTCGGGAGGTTCCTGTTTCGAATAAGGCGGGAGGAAACGCCCGGGTGTTACCATTGTGTGGATCGACCGGAGGACACGGTGGAGCATACGGTGGAGGTCTGCCCGGCTTGGGCGGAGCACCGCCGTGTCCTCGTGGCGGCGATAGGCGGCGGCGACCTCTCGCATCCGGCCCTGGTTCAGGCCATGGTACGGAGCGAGACGGAATGGGAAGCCGTCACCTCCTTCTGCGAAGCAGTAATGCTCGCGAATGAGGAGGCGGAGCGCGAAAGGGAGAGGCAATCTCTGCGCCCTCGCGCCCCTAGCCGCCGCAGGAGGAGGAGACACCCTGGGCGTCGGGAGTCGATTGCCGACTCCCGGCCACCGTAGGCGCGGGCTTGCGGATGGCGGGCAATGGGCAGCTCGCCGTCCAGTAAGGACCAGGCCCGGGTCGACGGCGCGTCGTGTTCCACGCGCGCCTCAAAGAGATGTCGAACGAAAATTGGCGCGCAAAGATTACACAAAGTTTGTTCCAGGAAATACGTGTTTTTGAAAAATTCTTACAAGTTTTTGTAAAAAATGTTTCTCGTTTAGAATTTCCATTACATGTGTAAGGTTTCTATGAAGATGTTTTATTTACTTTTACAAATTATGAGTACATTATGAACGGCCCAAGTTCAGGTATTTGTGCAAAAAGCAGATTTTTGGAGGCTTATACTGAATTTGTTTCTCTAAATATTGATTGTTTTGTTGCATAGAAACCTATATAAAGTGCATAAGATACCTGTTAGTTCAAAAATTTCAATGAAAGATTTGTTACAACGCTATAATCACGTACGAGCGTTTGTATGAAAAGTATGACGGGTTGGCTGCTCTTAAACCGTGCCAATTAATCAATATTATAAGCCAGGAGTAACCAACTAATCCACTTAGGTAATATAACTTCTGTAAACACGGCCCACTCGTGTGGTCACAAAAACAATTCACAAAAAGTAATACTACCCACAAACGTATGTATAGCGACGAAGTAGCAATTACGTGAACAGGAAAAGTGGAATACACAGCTTATTTGTTCCGATATTGTTGTTTTTCTTGTGTAAATACTGAAGAGATTTCTAGATAGTGTTTTTGTGATAATAAATGATTATTTCCCTTTTTCATTGTAATGTTTGTGGGCGTAACGCTTTTATTTATAAAATAACAGAAGAAGATAAGATTTTGTAAACTACGTGTAACAACAATATCTATACTCGTACATATAATAAAATCGTAGTAAAGTCAAAAATGTACAATTTCTTTATTTTTTTAAGTAATTTTTGCGATGTCTGGGAACGATTCTAATGCCGAAAATACAATTTTTAGAATTTTTGTCTGTTTGCCTGAATGTATGTTTCAGTTCACGCAAAAATTACGAGATAGATTTTATTAAAATTGAATAGATATTTCCTACAAGTCTGGTCAGTCTGTAGGCTTTAAATTAGAACGCTATATGCTGTGGGGATGAGCAATATTGCTTTATGTTCATCTTCAACAGTATACCGCAAATTGAGAAAGTAAATAACAAAAAGTAGTGTAGTGTAGTAGTGGAAGTACCTACGTTAAATTAATCGTTTGACTTTCATGAATTGAACTGCAAACGGTTTTTCTAATGCGCAATAACCAACATTTCCCATAGTATGCTCACAGTAGTTAAAATATGGCTGATAATAACGAGAGAGACGTACCTTCTCCGTCATATTTATAATTGAATATAACCGCTCTCCATCAACTTCTAAGTCGATTGAGAGCGCCCGATCTGCACCAAGTGCAAAGGGCAACTGATATAAATCCGATGACTGACGAAACACGAAGTTTGCCGAGGGACATGACTATAAATGAGTAATTAAATAGATAAAAAGCAGTAAAATGGCGATAACAAATCGGAATTACTCGCTAAGAAATCGCTTGGAAGTAGCACTCGGCGGCCGCTGCCGAGGCACCTCTCGCTACGCTCGCTCGGCTCGCTCGTGGTTTGTCACAGTTCTAACCTAACCTAACCCATTTGGTCAGGGTGCCCTGGCTTAGCTTAGTTACTGCGACCAATTCGGCTCATGCGTGGTTGGTCACAGTTTCAACCGAACCTATGAACTGCTGAACTATTTACCTAACTACCGATTCCAACATTTTTACTTTCCATTCATTTGTTACTACTTGAGTATTGACATTGTAGGATGAAATAACCAACCAATTTTCTTTTTACTACTGTGAATGTTTTACCGTCACACTAATTTACCAACCGCCGAAAAATTAAATGACCGCCCGTTATTTTTTTTTTAACTGATCGTAATAACCACCCTAATGTTTAAATAACAGTTGTAAACATTATGACCCTTTATTTATTACCAGGAGTCTGTCGAACACCATTTGCATGGACACTTGAGCGTGTTTTACGAGCCGGATAACCTCCAAAAACTTTTTATCTATATAGTCTATGGCATGATCCCGTTTGAGATTCAATATTGTTTATAGTAAACGTCTTTAAAATCACTTGTTTCTTGCGGCACACACTTGTTTTCATCTTTATTTTCGAAACCACATGCACTAGTCGACGCCATTTTTGTTGTTTTGTTTAGCAGCACCACAGGTGGTAGAAAATAGAACTAGTTGTATCAATTTTCCTAGGCGTTATGTATACGGCGTTCGAATCATCAATTGGGTTTCAAGGACTTTTACATAAAGCCTAGGCGATTTACATTTTGCCTTAGCCATTTTACATAACGCCGACAATATGCAAACGGACGGCGCCGTATCTATAATGACGAATTATGCAATCTGCCTGCGACATATTTACGTCTTTATAGTGACAAGCAACAAATTTGTTGTCTGTGGTCATCGTCCATACTCGCGCTCGCGTACCTCCACTCGCTCTTGAAAGAATTCCGTTGAAATAAAACTATTTTTTTTCGCGTGTGATCAATATGATTTTCGCGTGCACCCTTCGCCATCTTCATCAGCTCAAAAACTATCAAAAGGTGGACGCTCATCGGCTAGCATTGTCGCAGACTAAGGTACGTTGCATTATTCTTACTATTGTCGGCCTAGAACTAGTAGGCCTGTTTAGCGTTGAAAATGCCGAAAATAACAATTTGTTTTTTTTTCACGAAAAATAAACAAATTGTGGTTTTTTTCCGTTTTTTCGCATGTCACATAGAAAAATTAACAGAAGGAATCATTTGGAAAGAAACAGGATTCTTTCGAATGTTTCGGTTGATGTTTTGAAAAGTTGAAAAAAACAAGTTTTATTGAAATTGAAATATATTTTCATATGTGAAATACAAAACCAATAAAGAAAACATACGAGAGGTGAATACAAATAGGTAATAATAATAGGGGATAATAGATCGATCTAGTTATTCTCGGCCACAATCCCGGTTTCACTGTCCGAAGAATCGTCAGCTTCACCAGGCTCGAGCTCGAATTCGATAGCTTCTTTTTTAGCTTGGATTAAATGTAAATTTGATCGAGTGTAAACAAGTTTATTAAGTCGCTCTGGAAGAAGTCGATTCCTATCTTTTGTATGCATTCGACCAAAAATTTACCAATTTCTTTCAGATGCCTCAGATGACGGTGGAACACTCAACAATCTTAAGGCAACACATTAAAGTTGTTTAGAGTGACAAAATCCTTTCCACAAGTCGCGAGGGTGTAAATCGTTTACTGGTTGCCAAATTATTTCATTGGCCCAAAAACCAAAAAAATAAAATAAAAAAAGACATGAAAGGTTTCCCGTTTCTTTCATATTCTTCGGTTTTTTTCGGTTTTATTGGAAAAAACCATGAAATATATACTGGCAAATTTTCTTGAAACTTTCGAATGAAACATTGAAAAAAACAACGGAATTGGAAAGAAACGGGATTTTTTCCTGCTTTTTTCAACGCTAGGCCTGTTACGAATCCGCGGAATAGGGATTTTAAACTTGAAAACATTTAGGTACCTGCTTGTTTTGCACTAATATTTACGTTTTTAGTTTTAAGACTGTATTCATAATTATATGGGTGATACTAATTTCACTTGTCGCTATTTAAACCAAAATGCTATAGGATATTTGTATCCGATTTAGATTCAAAAATCGTTCGAATTTACGTTACGTATCTATACGTCGCGCGTTCTTACTGGGGCTTCAAAACAACGTTTAGTTACGCTTATCAGACTGATAAAAATCACTATTTTGGCTGATGCGTATGCTACAAATATTCAATTTATCTCATTTTAACTGTAAAATAACTAACTAACTTTTACAGTAAACCAACTAAGATAACAAAAAAGGTACATCATTAACAAAACCCAACTAAAACACACAACTAAAACTAACCTCCAAATAATTCAAAAGATAAACTTAAAGAGGCTTTTGAAAGGCTTCAAATGTTTGTTTTAACGTATCGTATAGTGTAATCTCATTTGAGATAGCAAAACCACGTTACAAAGTAATTTTAATCCATTAAGTACCGTAATGTATAATAGGAGCCCGTTTATGATGCTTGATATATCTTCATTATGTCTCTTTGTTCGGTTGGTGATAAAACTGGAAGTGATTGTTGTTACAATGTTGGTAGCCTTGCTTGTATTCGAGATAGTGGGAAGCACTTAAAACTAGGGGGTTGGGCATAAAACGGATAATCTGTGGTAAATTGTAAACTTTTATTATTAGAAAATAAGTATCTTAGCCAAGCCCCACGGTCCTTTGCTTAAACTGTTCAACAAAGAAATGTTGCCACTGAAGATAATCTAGATTAATCGTAACAGGGCACGTATTTGTATAGGTAAAGGTAAACAAGAGAAAACATAAATTGTTTTGAAGCATTTTTAATGAATTACATCCAAATTTAGGCCAGTCATTTAAGATATCGTAGGTCGCAAAAAATTGCACTGCTCTGATTTTTTGGGATGTTGTTAGAATAGATACCAGTAATGTAAAACCAAGTATGTAGCTTCGAAAGACAGCTAAACATTTTGTATACTTACTTAAAAATGTATAAGGTGACTTATACATAGGATGCACCTTTTGGAAGCTAAAAGTCAAAAACTGAAAGAAGTCCAAAGAGGAGATGGAAAACGGTGGGTCAATTTTTTTTTCTTACATTATTAGAATCAGCTTTATCTTAATCTGGAAGCGGAGAAATATGAGAAAGAGAGTTTTCGTGAGATTACCGATTAATCGAGTAATCGATTAAACAATTACAAAAAGAAAACTTTGCACTAGGTGGCAGTAGGTACTTAACTTAAAGTAATTAAATGTACTCTAAATACTTACATACAATATAGTGCATCTAATTATAGTCATATTAATAAATAAAATACCGATTGAATTGCCGAAAAACCATTATAATGATTATAGATTTCATATCGATTAAAATCAGTCTTATATTTTTAGTCTATGTCACTGGCATGGCAGCTGATGAGCTGACTGACATTGACACTAGAACAAGTTGAAGAAAGAACTTGAAGAAGTCGAAATAAATTCTGCAGAAACCATTAGATGTACACATAAATAATGTATGGTGGGATTGTTACTCCGGGGCAGGTCGCTAGTAAATTATAAAACGTTCTTAATTTGTTGTTTTTCCACTAAAGCTGCTTTTTAACCAGTGGTAGACGCTTCCCTTTTTCTTAGCCCGTATTTTATTAGTTTTCGTTTAATTTATGATCGACACAAAAGTAAACATAAACAAAACAATGGCGATTTGTAGACGTTGAAATGTGCTGCCACCTATCACGAGCTTTCAGTTTTTAACCCCGTTAGAATGAATTGACACTAACTTTTTAGAGTAACAAATCCTATACCACGTATTTTTCACCATTTGAACAGCTAGCTAGGCAATAAAAGAGAATTGCATTTGTATAAAAAGTTACTAAAAAGAGATTTTAATCAAAAAAATCTCATCAAATGCAATAATTTATGGCCACATAAAACTCGAACGAATGACGTTCTTACAGAGATAGAGCGTAATTTCAATATAAAATTTAATTAAAGTAAAAATCCGTGTAGGAATTTCATTTGCATACAAAGCCTATCATGATGAAAAATGCTTTCAAGAGCCATTAAAAGATTAAAAATCGTGATGCGTGAAATGATCGCACATTAAAACCATTCCAACGTTCCAAGGCTATTAATATTATAGGCCTGGCTGTTCTACCTTCCTTATAAACAATGTATATCAGACCTTATACCAGACCTTATTTTTGTATACCCACATGGGTACTTTAGGGGAGAAGAAAGTGGTTATGGTGAGCGCCTTCTGGGTGCAACCACTCGGATGTCGTCCTTACCATATAAGGCGTGCGATACAGTTGTTCGGGTGGTACAGCCGGGCGGTAAAATCAAATAAATGTAAGTATGTAAGTAGTGATTGCATCGGATCTGCTTTCTTGTTAAAAAAATACTGCCGTATCGAATGTGCCGACTCGAACAACTGTATAGCACGGCTTATATTACTTGAAAGGGGGTTGTTAGGTCTTCTGAGGAAATGCATCAGTTACAATAGGAGTCCTGTGCTGGCCTTGGGACGTCCCGAATGATATTACCATGACCTAAAATACACAATCAATAGTAAATTGAAATTCTATCAATGTAGCGGTGGATTTTCTAGTTCCTGGAAATCAAATGGACACGGTCAGTCAGTTCATTGTTCTGTGTTTTTGTTGAAGTTTGGATGTTCATTTATTTGTTTGTTTTACATGGGGCAGTTTCATTCTCAATTGAACATGAAAACATTATCAGTGTAATATCGGTCTTCAAATGGAAATAAAATAAAAACAACCTATATAATTTTAATCTTCAAGAACATTCAATGAAACAAAATCAAACTAACAACGTTATTTACTTTAATTCTCAATCTTACAATAGCTGGTCATCTTATCAATGCGAGGGAGGCTCTGTAATGACCACGAGTAAATGACATTGCCGATTCTATTACAGACGCTGATGCTTCGCTTAATGAGCATGTAACTTAGTACAGTTTTATTTGATTCGATTTACGCCCTGGTTTTATCAGCTTAATTTGTAATGTAAAATAAGATATAAGTAGTACGGGTATCAGAATAATTAGGTATTTAGATTTGTTAAAGAAACTTGTTACCGACTTGTAAAGGTGCTGGGCTAGACTTGTGACGACTGCCCATTATTAAGGATATTACCTACCACAATCTCTAGACCACGTTGATCGTTATAAATGTTAACCATCGCCAATCAACATTTTTTCACTAGCAGATCCAATCGATCTTAGGTCGATTCATAACATTGATCGATGGTTGTCGAGTAGGTGTGTCAACCCCTTAAAACTTTTTTAATGCTAAAAACCTCAAGTGCCAATCACTGATAAAGTTACCCCAGCTTTAAGTAAAGTCTACAATGCAAACTTCAACCACAATTCCACAAGAACTTTCTAACAAAACAATAGAAAACTTCGTTCAAACTTCACAATGATTAAACAAATGTTAGTGGAAGAAGTAATTTAACCAAATCCGGCAACATCCAAGCAAGTTAGGAACCGCATTAAGTCAATGGCTCCAAATCATTAGTTCTGGAATTGCGGCGCTATCGTTTCAACGTTTTCCATTATCTTGCACGTCGTGAGCAGTAGGTATTCTTACCAATGTAGTGTTAATTAGTAAAGTTGTTTCGTACATTCCTGTAGGTTGTGAACGAGGGAAGAATCAACTGCAGGAGGTTTATTTATATGGTGCTTTGTATGAGCCCAAAATCTGAAACAGGCTGGCTTTTAAGCTGATTTTTTTATAATTGGTCTTTCGATTGACTAATGATTTATTTCATTTTATAGTGCGTTCTATGAGCCAAAAATCAGGAAAAGATCGGTTTTGAATGGAGAAAAATCGTGGGTTCGGTTACAGACAAATCTCTGAAGCAAAATAAATACCCTGACCCCGACCAGCAATTTTTTCCGTGCGTGGATCGAACCTACGATCCGTAATGCAGGAGAGCCAATCACTCACCCGCATTTAATCTTCAGTGAATCGTCAAATCGCAAAATTATCCTTGTTATAATGCTGAAAATAAGTTAGTAGTTTTACTTATTTTCATCTTATGCCTATAAAAATACAAACCAATTCTAATTTAGCTGATAGGTATATAAGGATCGTGACATTGGTTTGCATACCTACCTACTTATTTTTCGATTTAAAATTCTCAAGTTAGTTTCATACTCAACTTGTTGTAATTATTAATGAGAACAAACTGGTATTTCCTTCAAACTAATACAATTCTAATTTAATTTATGTTGTGTATTAATGTATGTATAATGTATAAGTATTAATTATGTTTTGATGTATGCTGTCGTGCGTTTTGTATAGTTGTGTCGTGTACCTACAGTGTGTGATTGGCTACTGTGATTAATTTTTTAGTAAATTATAATTTGATTTGAATTCCAAACGGTTTTTCTATTGCGCAATAACTAACACTTCCCATAGTACGCCCACAGTGGTTAAAATATGGCTGATGATAACGAGAGAGACGTACCTTCTCCGTCATACATATACATTGCAGCACGTATCCAACTTGATATAAATATATCGAGTTCGCCGTATTCGTCGCCAAACTTTCGAGTCTGGTTAGGTAGAACTTGGTTCTGTTTAACTGCATACTTGAGGTAGGGAATAGCAATAGAAAGGCACCAGCCTTCCGACGCGGTTTCGGCTGTATAAATACATACATACATAAAGGATGCCGGAAACGATCAATTGCAATTGCCAATGTTTACGTGATTGATACACATTGATGCGCGAAATGATCGTCTATAAAATGCAAGTGAAGCGATTGACAGTAAACACACAAAACATTGACCATTGCCATTGATCGTTTCGGGGACCTTTAGAAACACGCCACTTGCCAGGAACCGAGGATGCCGTATGCGAGTACTACGCACCTTACCTTTCTGAACAACATCATCAATAGGGTCAGTATATGACCTTCTAAGGGTCCCACCTCCCGGCGTCCCACTCACATCGGCCTTGTACATTCCTTTTGATATTCACCGTTCATTCATCCTCTCAACTCGACCAAACCATCGAAGCAAAGCACACTCTTGTCAATTTTTCTCCTGTAAATTTTTTTGGTGTTATTTTTCCTTTGAAAAGATCCGGGGTGAATTTACTAAGAAAAGAACTGGAGTTTTCAGTATAACATACACAGTTACTTAACTGATGAAGCACACCGTGCAGTCTTTCCTTGAAGACCGCGAATCAGCATAAATAGCTTGGGGACAGCTAGATGGACCGATCACTTTAAAATGGTAGCTAGGTCAAACTGGATTTGGAATGCGGAGAACGAGGCATTGTGGTGCAATTTGAGACAGTCCTTTGCCGAACTTTGGACTGCGATAGGCCGAGTTGGTGGTGATATAAAAGAAGAAAGAAAGAAAATACCTTTATTTGCACGAAACATGATGCATAAAGAAACAACACAAACACAATAAAAACAAGTTCGGAGAAACCCATCGCTCAGCATAATGCTGTGACACTATGTGAGACAGAGCCACAGCGTCGGTTTTCAGTGACAGCCGGCGTTGACGTGATGACGTCAACCAGTGCAACATGCCGCAGCTTCATTCAGCTGCAGATATGTTTAGATACATATGGATAACCTGTGAGGTCGATGCCATATATGAAAGAAAGAAGTTAAGGATATATTCAAAAATAAAATGTACAGATTTGAAAATTAATAAATGTACTTTATTTTAGTTGTGCTTGTTCAGTCGCATTTTAAATTAGGTCACAACGATGCAAATCACGCTTTGTTTCGAACATTGATTTTCATTTGTTCCTCGTCAGCGTTTTTTATCCGCTATGTAAAAGTTAATCCGCGGATTATTCTATTACACTAGCTGAGTTTGAATGTGAAAATACACGTTTAACGGATTTTACGGTTACACTTCAAAAATAAAATGTTTTAAATATAAACCTCGCATATAGAAGTATTCGTATGATAAAAACGGTTAAAAGTCAAAAGCAAGAAGTTACTCAAACATTCCTTCAAACCATTTTTTGTTCAAGTTCGATAACCAGTCTGTCAATCGGCTGCCTTAAAACTTCTAACCGCACTTACCACTTGTGGTAAAGTCAGTCGGAACCTAGTCAATGTTGAAAGCGCACATCTTTGTTCGTGCATTTTGATGCATTCGGTTATTTACGCAATCTAATGAAAAATAAAAGAAAGAAAGTCTCGCTTTGTCGAATTTCGGCTACGACCGTAGCAACAGCGTAGCTCGCGAAGCGGCTTCTACGCCGTCGCCGTAGCGTCGTAGCTATTATAACTCATGACTATTAAAACATAATTTTTACGATAATTAGAAACATTAATACTATAATTAATTACAACCGCTCAGCCATCCCATTTACTAGTTGCTAACTTGGGAACTCATTCCACTTTCAGAACTCGCGCAGCATGATAAATTCAGTGTTATTCTTTCAACGGATTAGCGTTGCAGGACTAACTTTGTATGAAAACGAAGTTTTGGCACGAATATGCGAACGTTATCTCTGTAGTTGTGTTGTTAATCGCAACTCCTGAACTATCCGTGCGGTAACTGGAAACAAATGAACTCAATGTAGGCAGTTGGATTCAATTGAAACAAAACAAGCAAGAAATTGTACTGTTGGTGTACATAGTTGGCACTAGTTTTTCTGGCTTCGATCATTCTATTACGTGGTTAGAGTCGGCACAGAGAGAAATTAAGCAGCCATTTTGAATATGTTCGTTCCATTTTTTGGCTGCCACCATTTATGAAAATTTCATACGACAGTCTGTTTGAACGCCGCAATTGGTCTCGTAATAGAATTATGCTAAACTTCTTTTTCAAATAGGACAATTTCTGGCAGTTTATCGATTATTTTTACAACAAAATGTTTAAAAGTACTTACAGAAAATTTAAAAGCTAAAATTACAAAACTAATTTTAAAAAAGTAGGTAATAAGGTATTAATTACCAAGAATGTTAGAAAATTACAAGACCACCTACTTAGTTCATTAACCCATACTTAATACTATAAATGCGAAAGTCTGTATGTCTGTCTGTTTCCTTTATACGCCTTAACGGCTGAACAGGACCTGGACATAGGATACTTTTTTATCCCGGTATATAGTACGTTTCCGTGGGATAATTTCCTACTCGGCAGGCGAAGCCGCGGAAAAACGCTAGTTATTTATAATTGTCCAAACTAAATTATCTTCATCCAGCCAAACTATCCACCGCATCTCAAACTCACATATATTCTAGTCTAAATATACCTGTGAGACTATTATTCTCGAAAACAGATACTGTATTGCGTATGCAATCCTATTTGGAAGGCATATTGCAGACTGAATATTGTCACAATTGGGTAGTGACGGGAGTACTAGCACTAAATAGATAAGTATAGAAGGCTGGCTCCATACAATGAGCGTAAACAGGCGCACGCACCCATGGACGCGTACGTACGGCGATCCCAAACAAATGCCAGTCGCGAGTGCATTTGCACTCACCGTATGTGAAGCGGGTCTATGTGTGCGTGCGTTTTCGTCCATTGTATGGAGCCGGCCTTCTGTATCTGTGTATTTTGTTGTGCTAGATAGTTGGTTCCGTATACGGCTTGTTTCCAATACAGTCGGGTGCTTTGAAGCGGATGGAGTCTGTGTAGTGTAAACCTATTTGTTGGTAGGTACGGGTCGATTGTGTACGTGTAGCTTTAGCACTTGAAACGGTGTCCAATTGTTATTGAATGATTACTACCTGTTTTCATTTATTTTATAAGCTCATAGCCACCGCCAGCTAGCTAATCTATACATACAAATAAATACAATTGAAGTTTCTGTTTGTAATGTGAAAATAACAGCGTTTTACTAGCATATGAGAGTATATGCGGTACTTATAACAAAAAATCTTTTTTTTTTCATTTCTGTCTGTCTGTCAGCTAATCTCTGAAACGGGTAGACCAATTTTGATGGGACTTTCACGGGTAGATAGTTGATGTTATAAGGAGTAACATAAGCTACTTTTTGTCCCGGTAGCACGTTCTCGTGGGATAATATCCGATATCCACGCGGGCGAAGCCGTGGGCATCACCTAATCCATACATACATACTGTAGCGTAGAGCTGGCTGCTAACACGCCGGGGACTCGAACCCCGACATGAGGTAGCTAAAAAATCAAACTCACGCAGCGAATACACGTAAAATTTATTATTATAATAAAAATCTTCCGAAATAAAGATTAACAGTATAAAAGCCAAAAATAGTAAATTAAAATTCAGTCGTTGAAATTTTAAAAGGCTAAATGCTAAAAAAAAAATCACAACAAGATTTTCAGAGAAAAAACTTATGATGTTACCAAATATTTAGGATCTTAAAAGTATTCTGACGAATTTAAATTCGATTGCAATCGTACGAAATTCGTGCCGCTCTATAAATTATTTTACACAAATAAGCACAAGATTAAGGTTTTTCTTTACATAATTCGTTAAGATAACTTTTAAAGAGATTAGATCTGATGAAGAGAATTTAGGAAAGCACCTTAAAAATAGAATGTCACACGGCGGTGTAGCACAGAACACTTCGACTATACTGATGCTTGGGCGTTATTGCGCCACACAACTGACTTATTTAGCACCTGATGTCCAAGCTACTGGACCTGTGTCGTCGACCTTGCTCGGCAACGATCCTGCGCTTCTCTCCGCAAGCTCGCTCGGACTTCGGCAGCCGGCAGACGATGGAAGAAGACAGGCGAACAATAAATGGCATGGGAAGGCCAAAAAATGTGGCCTTTCAAACAATCTAAGGAAAAGGAAATCTTCTTAGATTAAAGAACAAGGCACAAGTTACTAGAATACCGAACCTATAAAGGGATTACTCACCAAAAGAAAAAATGAGGACAAATTCCAGGGAACCTATACTCGATCGAGATATCCGCAGAATACTCGCATATCGTGGTTAAACATTAATAACTTAAATTTCACATTCGAAGAAAGATTCAATATTATTGAAAAATTATAACAATTCTCTTGGAATTCCAACGACAGAATGCCTTAATTTTTTTTCTTCTTGATTTTTTTAAGAACAATTGTCAATTTTTGAATATTCAAAAAAAAACACGAAAAAGTAAAAGCTGACCGAATGACTCGTAAAAAGAATTTAATCGACATGACAACAAAAAGTATGTAATTGCAGGAATTATACTGCAATACATACAAATAATTAAAATTAAAGAGTCTGTTTGTACTGTCAAAATAACAAGTTTTTACTAATTGCATATGAAAATATATACGGTACTAGTAATAAAAAAACTTATATTTTTTGTCTGTCTGTCTGTTCGTTCCGGCTAATCTCCGAAATGGCTGGACCGATTTTGACGGGACTTTCACTGGCAGATAGCTGACGTTATAAGGAGTAACTTAGGCTACATTTACTATAGAAAAAGAATTAGGATTCCGCGCAAAAATGTTAAAACCCTTTAAATCCTACATACGTGTATAACTTTTCACGCCTAAACCACTGAACGGATTTCGATAAAATTTAGCAAGGCGATAGATGGCATCCTGTGCAAGGACATAGGCTAGTTTTTGTCCCAGTAGCACGTTCCCGGGGGATAATATCCGACATTCAAGCGGGTGAAACCGCGAGCAGAAGCTAGTATTAAATAAACATATAAAAATGATTTTGAAATCCGATATTGTCTTTTTTTTTTGTTTTGTAGCTTTAATTTTCAGTTATCTGATGGTTATTCACACCAAAAAATGTCGCAGCATCATGCTGAGATAGGGGCCTTTTGGCCTCGTACAGGACTTACTGTTGTTATTTTCATTTTACATTTTGTTTTTATTTTATTATTTTTATGTTTTTATTTGATTTTTATGAGTGTGTTTAGTTTAGTATCTGATAATCCTGTGCGAGTCTCAATAAATACTTTTTCTTTCTTTCTTTCTTTAAAAAAAAAATTATACACTCAAGTGTTCACCTATCGCTATAATTATTATAATATTATCTGCGCATCACTTTCTTGAGTTAAGAAGCCCACCATTTGCTCTATGTACACTGTGGGAGCAGTTACGAACACATCTTGCGCGCTCAAACAACCGAACAAATATCTGTAGGCCATACAAATATTTGTTCCAAGCGGGGAAAATGCGACCTTGTGCACGGAAAGCCAAGCATTTAGATAGTGGCTCAATCTTCATGCAAAGAAAATCGTTTTTACGACTTGACAAACCATGGAGATTTCTGTGTTAAATGTATGTATAATATTCAGTTGTTATACACATAAACCTTTCGGACCAAATTCTCTAAATTATCGTGAATACCGCATCAAAATCCGTTGCGCAGTGGTCACACGCAAACATGAAAAGCGACTTCGATAATAATGTATAGATCTAACTCTCATTTTACAATATTTTTTTCCACCAATTTCTAAGTAATTAACTATTATAAACCTGCTTAGATTCTACAAGCAAATTAATTGAATAAAATGGTAGGTATTAAAGGAACACAGAAATAAGCAATAAAGAGAAACAAAACTACAAAATAGAAGGCAATTACTAGTTACATTAAAGTAATTAGCTATCCCGAACATTCAGTAAATTAATAGACACCCGTAGGGATTTCTGAATTAGATCGCTTCAGGGATTAGATTAGTAGCGGAATAATTAAATAACGAAACTAAGCTGACTTACTAAAAGGATACTCCGAAGGCCCAACTTAAAAATCAAAGCCGAGTAATTTAGTCAACACCCTACCAAAATTTTTGGTTTGCTAATGGTTCTAGTCATCTCATTAAGTCAGCAGGTTTTATTTTCAGAGTCGTGTTACTAATGCATGGCATGGCATGGCCGGGTTTTCAAGACTAAATTTGGCTTTTGTAGTCATCAGAGTCGAAGTCGGCTGTCACCGAATTCGGTAAAGAGGACCATTTAAATGAACGCAACATTATCGTGTCAATTGTCCATGAGCCATCACTGTATTTGTGAAAGGTTTGGCATCGTCTGTACCGTCTTTTCTGGTCTGGTAGAAATAGCATATCATTGGTTATTTGCTACGAAAGGAAGTTGTTCGAAACAGTCTTGCAATCAATTTCAGAGCGTGACAAAAATATATCGGGGACCTTTTATTTCATTTGGCAATTGAATTTTCATCGGTTGGCACATCATTTTGGAGTGAGTCTTCTGTCGGTCATTATTTCGTAACCTCAGGTAGAAATCAACGTAGTTTTGTTGTTTATTTTTCTAGTTATGTATGTATTTGTTTTTAAGAGTGGACGTACCCGGAACATGTTAATGGATTGTGTTCATTTAGTAAACAGATTCGGCTATATCCCCCGGTTATAAGATAAAGCTGTAGGACGTGATTGGATATTAAATATTTAAACCTGACCACAGTAGGTACACACCGGTAGGAAAACAGCGCTTTCATCGCTAGAGAAATACTTTTAGTAGATATTGTTTTTCCAATTTGTTGAAGCCAGATTTGATTTTCTAAAGTTCGTTTTAATTATACAAATTCCATTTCGAAATAGACTTCGTTTATTCCTATACTAAACATCTAACAATCACAGTAAAGTCAGTTTCGTTTATCCAAAATACGACTCCTCAATTAACAGCGAAATAACAAAAGAAATTGGCAAGAACAATCCAACCAGACTCGCAACATTATCTACAACACTTTAAGAAAACAAAAAACAAGAATCAAAGAAAGCGCCCACTCTGCAATAATCACTCGCCTATTAGTTAGGCTCTCCAACAAAGGAAAGAACATGCTACCGTCAAAGATAACACAATAAAAACAAAGGTAAATTGGCCTGGAATAAATAGGGTGCGCAAGGTCAACATCAGGTCAGTACCTGCCATCCGTCTCAGTCAGGTAGGTGAGGCCATTAATAAGGCCTACAGACATCTAGTCGCGATACCCGTTCGGGATTTACCTTCTGAATAATGGTTAGCGATGATGTGTAAGGAGGTTTATGTGAGGTATCGTGTTGGACTTTTTCGTGCGTGTATTTTGTTCTTTTTTTTAAAGATGGCATCTTTCTTAGCGGTTTGTTGCTTTGTCGGATTTTGTGTTATTTTTTTGCCTTGCTGTTCAATGTTTTGATACTCACTCTTAGCCTTTATGGGAATTTATTTCGAGATATGACTAGAATTAGAGTTTTCAGAACACAATTAACTTAATGGTTGGAACTGAAAAAACAAAACAACATTGCATAATTTTTCATTCAATGCTAACGGAATTTTACCTTGCTTCGGACTAGTGTGTTTTTGTTAACAATTTCTTCACGATTACACTTAAATAAATTTTACGGACCAACTCATTACAATTACTACCACATTACACAACTAAAACACAACAAACCAATTTCGCTATTAAAACTTTTCGCATAAAACTCCGCACGAGGCTATAAAGTCGACAAATATTATGAAAGTGGTCGCAGATTCGTCGGAGATTGCGCTCGTAATTTGCGGGTATTCGCTAATGCGTCGCGCGCATGCAATTTCCACGTAAACTGCATGCGGCCGTAAACACCATCTGTGGTATCCCAGATTGAAATCGTCGTAGATAACGATCTACATACGTGTGTTGAATTTCCATCAACTGTCCGTATTAACGCGTTCTAAATGATGTCGTTTGCTTTTCAATTGTTTCGAGTTTTGTTTCTTTCTTTCTTTTGTTTTGTTTCCAGATTTCTTTTGACTATTAAATTAGGTTATCAGGTCTAATTAATTTCATCGATAGACAACGTTGTAAATAATATGTAATATCCATATTATAAGTGTGTTGAATTTGCATAAACTGTCTGTATTAATGCGTTCTACATGATTTCTTTTGCTTTTCAATTGTTTCGTGTTTTGTTTTTAGATTTTTCATTTGGATTTGTCACTGATATTAGCCAATTTTATACATAGTTTTATCAATGGAAATCATTGAATGATATACGTTTGTTAAATTTGCATCAACTGTCTGTATTAACGCGTTCTATGTTCTTGATGTCGTTTGGTTTTCAATTGTTTCTAGTTTTGTTTATTTCTTTCGTTTTGTTTTGTTTTGTTTCTAGATTTGCTTTAACACAGATATTAGGTTATTAGGTCCGGTTAATTTGATCGATGGAAATTGTTATAAATAATATGTAACATCCGTGTTAAAAGTGTGTTGATTTTGCATCAACTGTCTGTATTAACGCGTTCTACATGATTTCGTTTTTTTTTTCCAAAAAAGGGGGAGTGCTGCGTCGACCCACACGCAAAGTGGTGTTGCTGTTTGCCAGCCAGAAAATTGGTGCCTTCACACCGTCGGGGGTCATGTTGGCCACCAGCAACAAACCTTTTTATATTCATATTTGTCCATCTTTTTTTATTTATGCTTATGTTTCCTTCTAACGTCACTGTCTGTAAAAACTCACCTTCACCGGCGTACCTACTTCACCCGACATTGTCCAATGACTTAATTAGAATCTAGATGTAGGTACGCACTCACTTTATACATAATAATTTATGTTAGATCTTAGGATTTTAGGTTAGATCGGCCAAGTTCAGCCAACGTACGAGCATAGTTCGGCCAGTGACGGATTAGGTTTACGCGAGCCGTATAATAAATTCAATAAGATAGGTGAGACGCCTAATTACGAGAACCGTCTCCAAATTTATTCTACTTTTAAATCTAACATTACGTTGAAAAGGAATAATCAACCGTTATTTAGAAGTATAAACATGGCTTCAAGAGTGACAGTTTCAAATGATTTCCGTAACCCGTATTGAAATCAACATTTTCCATTTATTGGTTGATTAAACCGCGCAAAATATATTCGAAGCTCTTCAAACGATTTATACCTATTACATGCGGGATGAATGAATACATTAAATTTCATTACTGGTGCTGTAGATTGCATTTTGGTGTGGAAATATGATTATATTCTTTTCAATCTGGTATTGGAGTAATATAGTCTGCTTTTGTTGCAAATAATTATATGATTATTTTTGTGAAAAATCAAATTGAAATATTCTCTTACTTAGCACTGCAGTGTTACCCAAATCGGACAATTAAAATATTTTGTAAGTAGGGTACAAAATTATATTTAAAACCATCGATTAACTTGGCGATGTTATTTGGGTTCATGTGAAACTAAATTCAAATGTTCCTTAAATTAATATTTTCTCATGATTTTCAAAACAGATGACCAAAATTACCCGAGTGACCTTATAAACAAACACCTTCAAAGAAAACCTTTTAAGAAAATGAGAGGTAAAAAACTCTTCGTCTAAATATTTTTTTCAAGCGTAACAAACTATGCTATTACTATTTAAATGAAAACATTACCGCTTGTCTTCAAGTCGTAATGAAAAGGACACCTAAAAAGATGAGACTAAATAGAATATTATTATTCAAGTCCCTCAAGTAACACCTGTTATTTTCTGAAAGAATCCAAGTATAAAATTAAATGGGTTTATGTCTTTATTCAGAAAAATATACAGGGTGGCAGGGACATCGACGCGCAAATGGTAACCATGAAGTCAGCATATGATTTAAGACGTAGAAAAAAAATCTGCTGTTTCATAGAAAATTGCAGTACCTACCTACCCGGTCAAAATGTATAAAACACCAATTACTACTACTAATAATACTACTATTAGCTTGCATCATCCCACTGCTGGGCAAAGGCTTCTTCCGATGACTTGCAGCTTTTTCGATCCAGGGCAACAACTTTTTTTTTAAATAACCGCCAAAAAATTTCATTGCAAGCGGGTTCAAAATCATGTACTGAACCCATGGTAACAGGTTGCGTGTCGATGTGCCTACCATCCTGTATAAAAATCTAAACTTGAACGATAAGCTTGTACTCGTACCTACAGTACATAAATTGGTTGTGGAGAGGTTAACTGCTTGCGCTGTTGAAATTAAAATTTCACTGAATAATAGTACTACGCCTAAACCGAACTAAAACCAGTAACTTACATGGAACAGACAAGCTATGAGATATCAAAATACTTTTTATATATCGTCACATGCCTAACTCCAACCTATTGTGGCTACATTAATTGAATATCCACTTCACTAACAAACCCACACGTAACAAAAACAACCCATTCGTCAAAAATGTTATTTTTCCGTATCACAACACACGTACATCATGCACTATGCCATTTTTCAAACGGTTTTCATACTTTGAAACGAAAAAAATATATTTGTCCCATAAAAAATACACTATCAAAACATCCACGGGATTCAGTCTGAGTGTTCAAAAAATAAAAAAGTCTAACTGACGTTTGTGTCTGCCCGAGCCGTTAAGGGAAATGGGCACGGAAAAAAGGCTTTTGGAAATACGCGACTTACCAACCTACCGAATTATACGGAAAATGTACAAAAAAACAGTTTTATATTCATGAATATTTTACACGACGCACGACGTCTCTTATTTCAGTGAAATATTGTTGTGTATGCTTCACGTCTTTCCGACTTTAATTAATATTGTACGTTGCATTTCAAACACATGCTTGTTTGTTTGATACACTTTTAAGTAATGAAATAATACGCTATCGCTGTTTTTATTTGCCTTTACTTTGTGTTGACGTGGTTTGTGATGTTTATTTTATTTTAGTAAGGCAAAAGTTACTTGTTAATAGATTGGACATAAATACAGGTAACGAAAAACTTGTTTTAAAATATCGTTAAAAAGAAAACTATTTTGTATCTAGAGAACGTAGACACACTGCACATACAGCATAGGACCAAGAAGCATCATAGGGACGATTCACTAGCTCCCCAAATAGATCTTGTGAAATGGAGTGCTATGTCAAAGTCAAAAGTTTATTTGCAAACTAAGTGTACATTTTGGTGTTATTTTATAATGTAGGTACTTACAACTTAGCGGCCTTTTCCAGGCATCGCAAATTTGAGGGTTATTTAACATTAAAAATTAATAATTAAAATAACTATGCTTGTCGCGAATGCGAAGTAATATAGCCTATAGGTACAGATAATAACTAGTTAAGACGTGGCGTGAGGTGAGTGAAAGAGGGGGTAGCGCGCGGCGATTGATGGCGCGCGCGCGCCCGACTCACTTTGGGCCTGATGGTCGGAGCTGGCAGTATATTGGTGAGTGACTTGTTATTTCTCAGTGCATGTGTCTTCAGATTTACCAGATATACATTTTATATTGTATTTCAATGTTGTCGACATGTGTGTGTATTGTTTTAACAGCGATCAGATTCAGATATGATACCAAATCAGACCAGTATTCAGATGCGAGGATCGGGGTGGCTATATGGGGAGGTTGGAGGCCACTTTGGGGGGACACCCCCAAATATCATTGCGATGATAATTCAGAAACGGTGATTCCGTGATCAGAAATCAGTATTATTGCGATGATAATTCAGTTACGGTAATTCCGTAATCAGTAATCAGTATCATTGCGATGATAATTCAGAAACGGTGATTCCGTGATCAGAAATCAGTATCATTGCGATGATAATTCAGAAACAGTGATTCCATGATCAGAAATCAGTATCATTGCGATGAGAATTCAGTAACGGTGATTCCGTGAACAGAATTCAGAAATAAGATCAGAATTCAGTAATCAATTTACATAATTACAGCGGTCGTTAGATCTTAATCATATCGCACCTTAGGCTTGTTTTGAGACATAGGTAATGGAAGTTCAGATATTCGTCATCAAAAGATGTTATGGCGACTGCTATTGTCACGATTTTACATTAATAATTTCAACAATTTAGTATTACTCATTAAAATAATAATATATACACATTTTTATAATTCAATAATAATATAAATACATTTTTTATTAATTAGATCGCTTTATTCATTTATTTAGAATAGGAAGTCATGTAAGTAGTAGTGTAAGTGTATATAATGTGTAGCAGTTATTGATTCATTTTTGGTGTAAAAATTCTTAAATTGAATAGTAACATTTTTTTAAAGGTAGATTTTTAATTTATTGTTAAACTAGCTTTTGCCCGCGGCTTCGCTCGCGTTAATTTTGACTTTGACTATCAATTCGGGTTATAATTCAATCATGATTCGAATGACACGTGGAGCCATCTATTATCATAAGAATGTTATTGTTGTTTTCCTCGGGAACAGTCCTTTTTTGTGGGATGAAAGGTACCCTATGTCCGTTTCTGTACACATGACAACGTATATGTTAAATTTCAGGATGATCGGTTCAGTGGTTTAGGCGTGAAAAGGTAACAAACAAACAAACAAACTTACTTTCGCATTTATAATATTAGTTAGGAAGTTAGGATTAGGATAGTTAGGATTAGGAAGTTAGGATGGAGTTAGTCTGGTTTTATTTTTAATCTCTTGAGGCAGCTTATTGTATATTCTTATTGCCATGTATTGTGGGCTTTGGTGTAGCATTTTTAGTCGTGACGGTGGTTGGTATAGGTTAAGTTTGTGCCGGGTGTTGTAAGTGTGTATGTCCTGTACTTTAGTGAATGTGTGCATGCTTTTGAATACGTAATACATATATCGTGTAAATATATACAAGGAAGCGTGAGTAATTTATACGTGGTATGTGGTTCGGTACGTTGGGTTGCGATGCTATGTGATGCGTTACGTTGCGGTGCTATGCAATGCTGTACGTTGCGGTACTGCAGTGCGTTGCGGTGCAGTGCAATGGCGGTGTTTCGGGCACTTACAAGTTTCACTTTCGCTGTGCGATCAACGCCGCCAAGCTTTTAAACTAGTCTCTTTTAGTTGCTATTCCAGACTTCAAGTTGGTGGATCAAATAGCCATGAATTCTGCGCTCTACCAGTTTTCCCTTAATTTCTATTTTTTATTATACATCAGACTAAACGGTATACTAAATATAAATTCTCGGAAATATCATCATAATTTTCCTGCTCTTATCCCACGTTACTTGGTTAAATTCTCGAAAATTAAAGTATCAATTCCTGATCCTGGATTATCCTGACAAAGACGTCGGGAAACGATCATGAGAAAACAATAGACGGTTAAATGCAAGCTGAAATACCGAGGATTTTTAGCAGTAAGCATAATTTCAAACAGGGTCTGTATCGGCGTTATTACAATGACTTTAAACTGGATAATCGTGATATTTTTTTTACATCTTTCGCAACACTGCACCACTTGCATGCTGGCTAAAATACAACCGTATACTGCACACGATTGTCCTCGTTTATATTTCTCTGTCGTGTACGTAATTTTTGCTTGAACATTTAAATACCGTGTCATCATACGCCCCAATAGAGAAATAAAACAAGGAGTAAGCGCAGCACACATGGGCTTTACATAGTTTTAAAACAAATACATGTTGCGGACCTGTCGAATTCATTTGTACCGTCAATATTGATACAAGAGGGTGTTTCGTAATTCGATTGCGTTGCAAATAGTTTGTTGCGTATTAATATTCAGTGGCTGCAATCTCGATGATAGAACAGACAGTGTGGCGTGTGGCGTATCGCCGCTTTGACGCCGAGAATATTGTTCTAACGATAATACTAACTACTAGATGGGAGATGCGCGATATGCTAATTCTACTTTACGACATAAGTAATATGTCGAAGTCTGGGGTTATTAACACCAGAATGTTTACTAATAATACTAATAATAAGGTGGTGAGCCTGAATAAATGTAGCTCAAACACTACAAGTATTTTTTACAAATTTTACGAAGTTGGTCTCATGGCCCTCACTCACTATGAGCTCACTGCCTGGTGATGATATTGAAGTCTTGGGGTTAAACTAGTTTGTAAGACAACAGAAGGTACTAGTAAGAATATTCTTATACCTAACAACAACAAAGTGTCTTCTTGCTCTAAAATAAGTAATTATTGAAAAGGAGATCAGCAGGATGCCCTGAAATTATTTCATCAAAATATTCAAGGTATTTCTTACAAATTATTAGAAATTGAAATGTTTTTAGAAAAAAAAAAGTTAGACATTGTTTTACTGAACATTGGTTAAAGGATTACCAAATGCTAATTAATTATGAGAACGGTAGTGTTGGCAGTTGTTTTAACCGTAACCATCCTTTAATTTTCAGAACTTTTTTTATTTGAGTCAATAATGGTAGATGTCCTAGCAAAACTTTCATCCAGTAACAAAGCCGCAATTATTTGTGGTGATTTTAATATTAATATTTTGGAAAATAATTCAAATAGCAGTAGATTATTAAACTTTTTTAAATCGTTCAATTTATCTAATGTATTTACAGAACCGACTAGAGTAACTCCAACTTTAGCTACTTGTATCGATAATGTCTTCTGCGATTGTGATTATTTTGAGAAAGCCATCGTTAATTATCTGGCGTCTGATCATAGTGGATAAACGGTATTTTTTAAGTTTAACCCTTAAACGCATAGTGTCCCAAAATTGAATCATCAAATTAAGACACCAATATCCGTTCATAATATTTGTGTGTTCATTAAATGTTTCTTTTGCTCCTTCTCTAACCATAAAATAACTCAACTAGTGACATTTTGTGTTGAATCTGTGGCTGATTGACATTTCACCTTTTGGCGCGCGTTTCTCAAATAGGATTGAGTTGAGTGCACTTTGGCAACATATATTACGAAGTTATTTGCTGATTTTGGAGAAAAAAATTGTTTTCTAAAGGTAATGACTATTATTTATGTAATAACTTATGCTTTTTTCAATATACCATAATTGTTATATGAACAGGAAGCTTTTTTGTTTTGATGCAAAAATGGGACAGCATGCACTATTGGTATAAATTACTACTGTTATTTGAAATTATACATTTTGTGATTTTATTTATTTTGGTTTGGTGAGGTATGCATGCGGTTGGTTATTTTATTCTAGAAATGGCAGAAAATAATAGGAGAGATGATGACATCGAGTTTTGGTTGCGCCAGCTAGAAGATGGCGCCATTTCTGAAGACGATTTCGAGTCGGACGGTGACGAACTTGATTATTATCCCACCCAACAAGATTTATTAGATGTTTTAGAAAATGATGATGACGATGGTGAGGCTAGATCTAATGATAATAACGAAGAAACTATACCCGATCCTCCTATTGTAATAGCGGATGCTGTTCCTTCAAATAATAATGATGCACCGGTACATTCTTTAGACATTCAGAGGTTGATATGGAAAAACCAACCTCTGCCATTCAACGAAAATGCCATAAAATTTAATGGAACTGAAGAATACCCTGAAAGTTTGATGAACCTTCAGACACCTTTCCAATTTTTTTCCTACTTTTTTACTGAAGAATTTCTTTTACAAATTGTTACTGAAACAAATAATTATGCTGTACAAAAGAAACCTGATAGACCTGACGTCATAACATTAGGAGAACTGCGAAAGTATCTGGGAATCTTGATTTATATGAGTGTCTACCACTATCCAAGTGTACGTGGTTACTGGGCTAACAAGCACGGGTTTGACGCAATTATAAAAGCGGTGCCTGTCAATAAATTGGAAAAAATAAGAAGAGTACTTCACTTCAACGATAACAATAGTCACTTACCAATAGATCATCCCCAGCATGACCGACTTCACAAGCTACGCCCTGTAATTGAACATCTCAATACCGTATTCTCCAGCATTCCACTAAGTCAGCGCTTATCCATTGATGAACAGATGTGTGCCACCAAGATGGACCATTTTTTAAAACAATATTTGCCTAATAAACCTCATAAATGGGGATTTAAATTATTTGTATTATGTTCACTAACAGGTTTTGCTTATCGTTTTATTATTTACGCTGGCAAAGAAAAAGACGATCGTTTGCCTTACGAGCCTGACATAGGAGTTGTGTCACAAACAGTGATAAAACTTGCAAGAATAATTCCCAGACATGTTAATCACATCATATACCATGATAATTTCTATACCACATTGCCCTTGATGTATTATTTTGCTAAAGAAGGAATACAATATGTAGGAACTGTTCAAAGGAACCGCCTAGGTAAAAAATGTAAATTACCCTCAAAGCAGGATGTAATGAAAAAACAAGTGCCAAGAGGGTCGTATGTGGAATATATTACACATGTTGATGGGGTCGACATGTCTTCAGTTAGCTGGAAAGACAACAAACAAGTAGTTCTGCTCTCGACCTACGTAGGAGCTGAACCAATACAGTCCATCGAACGGTATGACAAAACAGAAAAGAAAAAAGTTATTATAGACTGCCCAAAAATAGTCAAAGAATACAACGCCCATATGGGGGGCGTTGATCTCATGGATTCATTTTTGGGTAGATATAGAATAAAAGTCAAGACCAGGAAATGGTATATGAGGATTTTTTACCACCTTTTAGATTTAACTATTATAAACTCTTGGGTTCTATACAAAACTGTAGAAACAAGAAAAGGAGACTATGTAGATCATACACTACTTATACATAAATTACATGCTTATGGTATAAGAGGTAATGTCCTCGACCTCCTAAAATCATACTTAAGCAATAGATACCAATGTACTGAAATTAGTAGATTATGTCCTAAAACTAAAATTGAAACCACTTACATATCGAAACCAAGACTCCTAAGGTATGGCGTACCTCAGGGCAGCGTGCTTGGACCGTTACTTTTCTTAATAGATATCAACGACCTCCCAAAGATGACACAGCAAAAAATGGTTCTCTTTGCCGATGACAGCACAGCCATAATAGAATGCACTAATCCCAATAATTATGAAAACGAGATTAATGACTCACTGACAAAAATAATACATTGGCTTAACTGTAACAATTTAGTAATAAATTTGGATAAAACAAAAATCATGCAATTCCATCAACGTCGGGCGAATCCCACTTTTAATTTGACTCATAAAAAAAAAATAGAATTAGTTAATACTGCTAAGTTCTTGGGTATAATGGTAGACGATAAATTTACATGGAAACCACATATAGAACACCTATGTAACAGACTGAGTAAATCTGCGTACGCACTCTATCAATTGTCTAAAAAGGTAAATATCAGCACGTTACTGACAGCTTATCATGGACTAGTCGCTTCAGTGCTTCGGTACGGAATTGTATTTTGGGGACAGTCAACTGACAGGGAACTTATATTTAAGATGCAAAAACGCTGTATAAGATCTATGTGTGGATTAAAGACTACTGATAGCTGTGTACCATCCTTCAAATCACTGAAAATACTAACACTACCAGCAATGTATATTTTGGAATCTGCAATATTTATAAAAAACAACCCCCACTTATTCGAAAAAATGTCTGATAATAAAAGAAAGCCAATACGTGCTCAATATTTGTCACAGTTATGTAATATAAAATGCAAGACATCTTTAATGCAAAAGAGTTTTTTTGGCATTGCGCCAAAGATCTATAATAAAATACCAGACAATATTAAAAATATGCCTCTAGTAAAGTTTAAAAAAGCTCTCACATTATTGCTAATTGACAAATGTTATTATAAAATTGAAGACTTTTTAAATGATAATGTTAATTAATATTGAAATTTAGTGTAAACCAACTATTTAATTCATTATGTTAATTTTATAATTGATAATTGACTACGCATGTTTCCTCTAAAAATATTTGTATGTCAAAATTGACAAGACATAGCGCACTATTTAGTTCTTAAGATCCATCTATCATAAAACCTATGTTTCACAAATAAATTGATTTGATTTGATTTGATTTGATTTGAAGGAGCAGACCCAAAGAAGCTGAAAATTCTGTCAGAATTCAGGTCAGACCTGGCTGATGTCTTATGTACCTATGGTATTACGACCCAGCCAACAAGAGGACGTCCTAGCAACAGCAAGAATTTGTAAATTACTTTACTAATATACCATCTAAAATGAGGGAAGCTTTACATTCCTCACCCGATGTGTCAATTGATGTGTTAAGAGCGAACGTTCTAGGCTGCCCGGTCGAATTTCAATTTAAACATATGAACCCTATGATAGTTAAAAAAGCTTTTCGGCAAATTAAAATCAAATTGACCGAAGATCTATGGGGAATATCTATCAGTTTATACATCCATAATCGAGACTATAGCATCATATTATTTTTTAGCTATAGCTTTAATATTTAATTTATGTGTAAATCAAGGAGTCTTTCCGGATTTAATTAAATACAGTAAGGTTATACCACTTTTTAAATCTGGGAACAGCAAATCACCAGCAATTATAGACCAGTATCCGTGTTGCCAGTATTTAACTTAGAAAAGGCTATGCTCAATCAAATGCTTAATCATTTTAAAACCAACAAAATCTTGCTCGATCTGCAATATGGTTTCACCAAAGGACGTTGTATGACTGACGCTGGTGTCACTTTATTAAAACACATTTACAGCGTGCGAGGAAGCCCAAGATACCATAGGAATCTTTTGTGATCTCTCCAAGGCATTTGACTACGTTAATCATGAAACCTTGTTCTTCAAACTTGAGCATTATGGACTAGGTAAACTTGCGCTCAGTTTAGTAAAATCTTATTTATGATAGACAACAAAAACTACAAATAAATGGTGTCAATTCACAGCTGATCTATGAATCAGCACCATTCAGATCAATCATCGTATGCGTCATGTTCGTGAACTGGCGCTATCAGTAGGGACTAGTCATATCTTAGCTGCTATGGCTTATTTTAATTTCTGAATTGTTTTTTTTTTTGTTTTTATATTTTTCATTACGGATGCTTTAGGCGTGCACGTCTTTCTACATCGTTCTCACATTATAATTTCAACATGAATGATGTAACCTATCTTTTGTAACAACATTTTGATTTAAAAGGGTGTGTGGAGTTTTTTGAACGGTCTTCTCCATAGGTACCTACTACGCTCGGAATGGGCAACTAGCTTCATCTTTCTGACTGACCCCTTGACAATTCAAAAGTGCCTGTAACTGGTTTATTTAAAATAAATGCTTTGAGTTTGCGTTCTTAGTTCAAGTTATCTGTTTTGCTTGAAATTGATTTCTCAAGAATTTTAATACACTAAAGTCTTTCAAAGATTTACCGGTTCAACTCACTAGAAAATCTAATAAATTGCTACAGCTGAAGCAAAAAGAAAAATGTGAAAACTTCGTAACGATTTAAAATAGTGGAAAAGCTTCAATGGAAAAAGCGGGGTTGCCGATCCCTTCACGCGAAGGGCTTTGGTCCATTTTAGAAGTAAAGCGATGAAGATTTGTAAGGATTAGTTAGATAAACAACTTTCTTTATATAAAAGGAAAATAAAGACAAGTAGGCTGCGAGGAGAGAATAAGAGGGGATCGTTCGAGACGTCTGTATGTACGAATTTTTACGTAACGTACGATAAAGGTGTGATAAATGTAGCTAAGCGTGTGCGCCTCAAGTGTGCCTAATATCCACTGGCGCGTTTATGATGAAAATTCACTTTTACGGGGAAGGTAACCGTTACTCAGGAACTTTCATTATTTTTATACAAGATAGAAGACTGCTCAAGCGAGTATGTAAATATTGTACTTATGTATATTTTAGAAGATCTTGCTTCCATTATTGCTGCTTGTTTGATGCTTGAGTATATCTTACAGACGAGGTAGTACAATGGATAGCATTTATTATTTTTAACCGACTTCCAAAAAAGGAGGAGGTTCTCAATTCGTATGTAATTCTTTTTTTTTTTATGTGTGATGGCTCAGAACTTTTTACCGGGTGAACCGATTTGGATGATTCTTTATTAATTTGAAAGCTGGTGCTTAACATGAGGTCCTATTTAAATTTGATCAAGTTCTGACCAGTAGTTTTTGAGTTATCCTTAATACTGCGTTTTTTTTTCCCACATTTTAATAATTTCCTGTCAAGGTTATTTACATATCAAGTAGTGGTATACGAATGTGTGTGGGGTAGGTAACACAACTAAAAAATAAAAAATAAAATCTTTTTTACAAAAAAACAACCGACTTCAAAAAAAAAAACAAAAACGTGAAAAATCATTTTAATTTCGGAACTCAGTGGCCAAAAACGAAAATATACAACCAAAGACACCGACTAAAATATGTTTAAAAAAAATGGTATTATTTGGTACGAATTTTTATTTTCATCACATTATACAAACAAATTAGATCGAAAAAAGACCAATATTCCACAAAACAATCATGCAGTTTTCGGTATGACAGTCGGTGACTGAAAAAACTTTATTAATAACTGAAAAGTACTGCGAAACTAGTCTATTTTATATTCTGACGTGATCCAATAATCCATACATGGCGAAGTTACAAAAATATCAAACGCTTAATAAAATGTTGAAAATAGTTGAACGGGCATCATAGTTTAGCTCCGAAATATATATTTTTGTCTCTGTTACCAAATAAAACAAATAAACAAAATACACTTTAGATTTACATAATAAAATTCTTAAATTCATTCATTCACTGATAGACAACGCACTGCCTAAACCGCTGGGTCTAGAAACATAAAAGTTTGCACAAGAGTTTCGTAATATAACGAAAGTGAGCATTAAGGAAGGATTTCTGAAAATTCACCCCCTAAAGTGGTTAAATAGAGGATGAAAGTTTGTATGTAAGTATGTCATTTTTAACTCCCGACGGAAAAAGAGGGGTATTATAAGTTTAACGTGTGTATAATCTGTGTATCTATGAGTCTGTCTGTGCCATCGTAGCTCCCAAACTGCTGGACCGATTTTTTTTTGTTTTGTTTGAGCGGTGACTTAAGGCTCCTACAAACAGGCGCGACACGCAACGCGAAGCGGGCGTGGCACAAAGACACCGGCGGTCGCGCGACGAGCTGCACCTTTGTGTCGCGCTGTCGCGTCTCGCCTGTCTGTGGGAACCTTTAATCGAGAATGTGTTTAGGTATGATTCAAGAAAATCTGTTCAGCGGTTTGAAGATTATCAGCTCTATTCTAGTTGATGAAGGGATGTGAGCAACTTCCACAAGTCTGATCGAGTCGAAATCTGGTATTCTATTACTTCAATGATATTAGAAGAACATAGTAACCTTCAACTGATGCGGCAGCATCACCTAGAATCTACAAGATACCTAATTCCCTCACAAACATACAGCAGCAGTATTCGTATTTGGGCTCATTGGAATGGTCTCAATGAAAAGCTTATACATAGATGGTGATCAGGGTCTGATGATGGAGTAGCAAAGATAAATGAGGATAAATTAGTAACTAGCTTCACTGTGGGAAACTTACGTACAGCTGCGCAGATTTAAGTGAGACACGTGTCGATTGTAGCGTGTCTACCATTAGTAGGATTAAGTTTAAATAGCAGTAAATAAAAGGTAAATTTAAAATTTAAAAAACCCCCAGCACAAACAATAACCTATAAAAAGTTTAAAAAAAAATGTATTGGACTTTTAAGTTTAATATATATATAAGTTGTAAGTAATATTTTGATCAAAGCATCGTTGTGTCGGGGGACGGCTAATGAAAACGCCAAACAGACGAGGCCCAGCAATAATTAATGTATGCTATTGTCTACAATAGCATAATCCTTTCTAAAGGATAGCTGCTATTAACTTCCTATTTTCATTAGCCGTTCCTCGATGCCACAATGCTTTGATCAAAATGTTACCTACAACTTATATTAAACTTAAAGGCTCCAGGCAAACAGGCGCAACGCGACAGCATGTCACAAAGGCACTGCTCGTCGCGCGACACGCGGTGCCTTTGTGGCGCGCTGTTGCGTAGCGCCAGTATGCACGAGCCTTAAAGATCCAATACATATTATTTTTTAACTTTTTAGAGGTTTTCGTTTGAGTCGGGGGTTTTTAAATTTGAAAGTAACGGTTTCGAAATTATTTTGCGTACCTTGCGAAGCATGTGTGGTTTGACGATGAATGATAGGCTGAAGAATGATGTGATAAGGAAACGGTGCGGTTTAAAAAAAGTCGTAGTGACAAAAATTTAAAAGCCCACAAATAATAGTAACAAAGCAAAACAAAATAAGAATAGCTTAGATGGTTTGGTCACGTTGAGAGGATGAACGAAGAGGCGACTAACAAAAGGAGGCGACACAAGGCATATGTGAGTGGAAACGCCGGGAGGGAAGCCCTAGGAAGACATATAGTGACCTTATTGGTGATGTTCATCAGAAAGGTCAGGTGCGTAGTACTCGCAACCGGTGCGCGTGTAAAACCAGATGTATGAACGTAAACGAGGCGAAAGGAGTATGTAAGAATCGTAGCAGGTGGCGTTCTGTAGTTTATGCCTCCCCCCATGGGAAGAAGGCGTGAGTTTATGGGTGTGTTGTGTTTTTTGCAGATAGGAAATACCATTGGGCACACGGTTTGTAGTATTATAAAATGTGCATTTATTGTAGCTTGTCCTTGTAATTAAATGGTACAATATCAAATCAAAAGAATATTGAGTTACCATATTATTTAAGACCCTACGACGCACCATATAAGCCCCTCCAACCTTAGTGTCTGGCTATGACCAATATTTACTCGTATGTGTCTCGAGCTCATTAGAATATTTTATTTCACATAAACCTACCACTTATGAAACGTCAGAAGCTAGGTGCATGGTTCCAATTGGTCGTTTCCTATGGAAAAGAGCCGGCAAGGAACTCCACGGTTACTATTTTAAAAATAAGTGGCTTTTACAATGTTTTCAAATTACAGTGTTAATAGGTACGAGTATGGGAGGACAGTGTAGGCCTGTCAACAAGTAACAAATAATCATCAAAACAGAAAAGGGTCTACAAGTCTACAAATTAGGCCTACAACGTTCTCACATTCAGAAAATATAGAAGAATCTATGTAAAAGACAAATAAAATAATAATAAAAAGCCTATTTAAACCAAATGACATGACTGCTACTACAACTGTAACAAATCTAAATTAAAATCCACAACAATAAAACAATATAATACTTCGTTTAACCCCTAAACAAGTCAACAGAAAATCTCGCATAAAAAACTGTACATTCTTTAACAAGAAACATACATTTCAATTTTATTTATTTCGGTTGGTATTCGGTGCACGTATCTCTGGGCAGACTTTACTGCTTCAACTCTACATTGGATTCATGGATAAATATTCGCTTTGTGCATATATGACGTCACACTTTTGCCCAAAGGCAACAGAACGAGTGACTGGTCTTGTCCTTTAATTTTTTGCAGACCGTAGTCAGAAAGTTTTATTTTCATGCTGGCATTTAACGAAGCTGAACATTTTTCAGATGGCATGTTTGTTTATTAATGCTAAATACGTTTTAAAAAGTTATTGAACTAGCTCAATTAAAGAAAAAACCGGCCAAGTGCAAGTCGGACTCGCGTACGAAGGGTTCCGTACCATTATCTATAAAAACGGCAAAAAAATCATGTCTGTTGTATGGGAGCCCCGTTAAATATTTATGTTATTCTGTTTTTTAGTATTTATTGTTATAGCGGCAACAGAAATACATCATCTGTGAAAATTTCAACTGTCTAACTATCACGGTTCATGAGATACAGCCTGTTGACAGACGGATGGACAGCGGAGTCTTAGTAATAGGGTCCCGTTTTACCCTTTGGGTACCGAACCCTAAAAATGAGACACCCGGGGGATTGGGTTGTACCCGGTAGGTATATAGGAAGAGGCTCGCTCCCAAGGACTTAAAAATATATCTGGCGAAATGTGGGTGTTAGGCAGATACTAAACTAACCTCGCTGACTAACCCTTTGTGGAATACTGGCGTGATGTTATGTTTACAAAAAGATATTCAGTATTCACTTAATAACATAACTATATTACATATTTTATAACATAATTTAGATAAATACAAAACGCGCAGCGACTGTTATGTTGGAATTTGCTCGCCATCATTATTTTCATAGAGCGTTAGTCTAATAGGGATTCTTGTTTCAGTCTGCGCACAGCCTCATTTACACGATCCAAGTTGCATGCCCTTTTTTTCTTTTTTTTTTTTGGTTGGGAAATCATCAAATGACCTCTCCCGCTCTGGGCGGAGCGGAAGGGCGTGTCAGACTCTTACTGACTAAAACCCACCCGTGTTCCTTCAATTGCCTGTGCGCCAGGGCCACGGTAACTCTTTCGAACAATCCGCGACCCCGGCAGGCATCGGTCCTATCGGACCCCGTCAATGGTGCTGACATCTCTTTGAGAAGTTGCATGCCTGTGGCATACTATACAATTGAAGCAACAAATGGCTTGAATCATCTAAACACTGTTTAGACGATGAAACTTTTATTATTCTCAAATTCAAACTCAACTCATAGCATTTATTTCAATTAAACTATTTACAGGCACTTTTGAACTGTCGAAGAGTCAGTCAGTTAGTCAGAAAGTTGAAGTTAGTTGCCCATTCCAAAACGTAGATCGCTATAGAGAAGAACGGGCAAGAAACTCCAAAGACACCCTTTTTAAATCAAGATATTGCTTCTGCTTATGGTATATCACAGACAATTAAATCGCACCGTAAGAATAAGAGTAGGTAGGTTTTATACTAACACCAGCAAAGTAGCGACCCGCCCATTCGCACTTCACACGCTTTTACGACTTAACAAAACAACAAGTTTTCTTTATTATATGTAAGTTTAATATAAGAGTATTTTCATTCGGAATAAATTCTCTAAATTATGGCGAACCCACATCATTATCTGTTTTGTAGTTCAAAAGAACACACAGACAGACACGAATAGTGACCGCAATTGAAGTATAATATATGTATAAACTAGCTTTTGCCCGCGGCTTCGCTCGCGTTAATTTAGACTTTGACTATCAATTGGGGTTATAATTCAATCATGATTCGAAAGACACGTGGCGCCATCTATTATCATAAGAACGTTATTGTTGTTTTCCTCAGGAATTGTACTTTTTTGCGAGATAAAAAGTACCCTATATCCGTTTCTGTACACCTGACAACGTATATGCAAAATTTCATGATGATTGGTTCAGTGGTTTAGGCGTGAAAAGGTAACAAACAAACAAACAAACATACTTTCACATTTATAATATTAAGTTAGGAAAGTTAGGAAGTTAGGATTAGGAATAGTTAGGAATATTAGTTAGGAAGTTAGAATAGTTAGGAAGTTAGGATTAGGATTAGGATTAACAGACAAAATCATCAAAATCCTTCTTTCAAAATAATCTCCAGTATCAACAAAGGCTGAAGCTTTCACGGGCTACATGAAACGGTACTAAAACTGTTCGTGTTCCCTCGTGACAAATCGCGCCCGCATTCACGCACAGTCGTATCAATCAAACTTATCTGTGAACATTTGTGCCAGTACTGTGGGCTAGTTATAATATCAGTTGTCTTCTTGGCTTCAAATAGTAGTGGAAATGTGGAGTAATAATGTCGTATGAAATAAGATATACTTAGTATAGTCATTAGACACCTACGCGAAGCTTGATTTTTAGTGACACAAAAAAAAAAAACATGCACACACAACTGTGGTGGTGATATTTTTGGGACTAGTTCTTTTTTTTCATTTTAATCCTTAAAGAAGACAAAATGACTAGGTATGTTTGCAACATAAAAAATATTATTCCCTTATTTGTCCATTCATACCTACTCAAAAAGCTCATCAGACATTTTAAATTTTGTATGGGGTAATTTAGGCGGTAAATACCACAAACTATAATAGTATGTACTGAAAACTAAGTTCAGTAACTAAGCCGATTACTGGCAAATAGCTTAGGTACCTACATGGAAGTGTGCTCCATGATAAATGATAAATGATTTTATTTCTGTAAATAGATTTGTACAAACACTTTTACAGGTCAATCATATTTTAATACTACATGAGGTTGGCGTTTCCTATCTGACTACTCTGAGAAGAAAGGCCGAAACAAACTCAGAGGTCACAGTCTCTTTTAAAGTCCAGACATAATCTTGGTCAGATCATTTGAGGACCATGTAGATTAGTGTCTGAAATGGTCTTTTGAGGAAAAACCACACAGAATGAGTGGACCTGTCCAGTCAGTGCACGCATTTGTCATGATACTTACTTCTACACTGACGAGCAATATAAAAAAGCCACTAACTTATCATGATATATTTCCGAAACTGCACAAGATAGCTTCTTGAAGTGAAAGCAACATTCAAATGTATTAATAACCACTAAACTTTAAAAAACACCAAATTAAAATAAACAATAAAAATGTGTTAAAGAAGGAAAAAACAAAATACGGCCATTTGGAAAAAAAAAACAACTACCTAACTCTTAAAATGGATTTACGAAATTGATACTTAATGTTTTAATGATTCAATATATCGTATTGCCTTCGCGTGCGCTCAATTCGGCTTACATGATTTGGCATGCTGAGTACTAGATTCCTCAGCATATGCTGAGGAATAATCTCGCATTCTTCAATAAGTGCAATTTTCAGGGCATGAAGTGTGATTGGAAGTGGATTTCGGCTTCTAACACGTCTGGCAAGCTTGTCCCAAGCATGTTCGATAGAGTTTAGGTCAGAGCTTCTCGCTGGCCACTTCATTTGGTGGATTCCCACGTTTTGAAGGAACTCGTTTACCACATGAGCTGTGTGGGGTCGGGCATTATCATGCATAAACAACTCATTGTCGCCCATATTGACCAAATACGGACGCATGTTCATTGAGAATCTCGTTTACGTATCTGACAGCGGTCAGATTGCCATTTCTATCGGCACTAGCGCCGTGCGACCATCTGATGAATTACCGGCCCACACGTGTACATAACCTCCCCCTTATGGGACTTTTGCTTCGAAACATGCTTATGTAAAATATTCTCCTGGCCGTCTGTACACTCGACGTCTCCCTTCATGATTATACAACACGAATCTCGATTCATCAGAGAACATTACTCCGCCCCATTCGTCCTCACCCCATTCGATGTGCTCACAGGAATATCTTAATCTTGCAACTTTATGATGTCGTTCGAGTTTTGGGCCATGTGATAGCCGGTAAGGCATTAAATTGGCTTCTGCAAGACGTCTCCTGACTATGCACTCACTGATTAGGACCCTTCGGGTCTGTAAAAGTTGTTGCTGGGTCGCAACTCCCGTCTGATCTCAATTTCTTAACATCGTTGACACAATGAATCGATATTTTCGGGCCGTTGTGACCAAGCAATGGCAAGCCAGGCATTGCTTGGTCTTCTCAGTTGAGTCCAGTCTCCCTAACCCTCCGAAGCACTTGTTGGACAGTAGAATGTCTCACGTCCATTGTTCCTGGTCTTTTGTTTCTGGTATCTTCCCAATTGCACCATAGTGATGATCCTGGTACATTCCTCGGATGTGAGAGGCATGATAAAGGCTCGTACATACTGGCGCGATGCGACGCCCGACACAAAGGCACCGCGTGTCGCGCGACAAGCGGCGCCTTTGTGTAGCGCTGTCGCGTCGCACCTGTCTGTGGGAGCCTTAATACGTTTATTTACAAGTCGATGTCTGCCGTAAGCACTTTTAGTTAAAAAATCGATACCAACCAAAAACTTTAATTTTATCAACGTGTAATAAAAGTAAGTATTCAATTGTAATCCAAACTTATGAAACGTGACTACTTGTTTTTTACTTATTCTATCCTTGACTTTTAACAAACCAGTATGTAATAAGTTGCAATATAGTACTGTTTTCAAGATTTTTTTCAATTGATGAAACTAACTTGTTTCGTTTAGGAGATACGTAGATTTCTTTAGGCACTTTGCAAGTGGCTTTTTTATATTGCTCGTTAGTGTATTGTTAAAAATACCTGGAAATGCATACGTAGGTGCATACGTACAGGAATAAACGGAAATCCGTTTATTAGCCTCCTGTCACACATACACGCCCAGCTGGTGATGGGTTATTGGGACGCGTTGAAAATTGCCTTTCAATCCTCACCACGGAATGATCGTGATATTTGTACACAATCCGTCATCATGGACAGGAGCGGTCTGTACAATTGGTATGAGCCGAGTTTTGGCTAGTCCAAATATGCAGATTACACGTAAACATTTTCGATAAATATTGGTGGTGGCAGAATTAGGCGGCGGTGAATACCGGAGGTATGGAGTTGGTTTTTCACTGAACATGTCGGGAAGTTTACGTTACCTGCCAAATGTAATTTAACATCCGTTTCGAAATGTTCTATGGTTAGGAACCTAATTAGTAAATTAAGCTGTATTTAGCTAACAAACGTATAAGCACTCTTAGTTAATTCTTAGCTTTTCTCTTAGTCAAAATGTCGAGCAAGACACATCAAAGGGAAATCAAGATAGTAAAAATATACCTACACTAAAAAATCATACCAGAAATATTTGTGGACGAAAAACATTACTGACTTCCAACATCAAAGACATTTCAAACGTGACATAAAACTTCCAACATTGGCCCCAACATACATCGCCAATAAAATCTGACAAGAAGCAAACTGTATGATAAGTACAGACGTACGGCACACACGAGATTGGAATAAGAATTACACATTACAACTCGTATATCGAACGAATGAAGTTTAACATACTTATGTAAATATGTCGCGAAGGAGCGGGACCCACGGATTTTATTACAAGAGTTTCCGCGTTCGTAAACGATGTAAATTTTAAACGTACAAGACGCGATACGGATGTTAAGAGTTTTAACATTCAAGGAAGTGAGTTAAAATGTCTGTGGTGTTGTTGAGGCATGTATTGTGAAGGATTTTGCTGGATAATAGAGTTTGTGAATACTTGATGATTGTTAAATTGAGTACTTATTTCATTTGTGGTCTTTCAAAAACAAATTGGGTAATTTTAAAAAGATGTTCTACGTTATTATGAGGTTACGATTGGCTTTCGCACAAATGTTAACCGAAAATAAAGCAATCTGTAGCTTATTTAATAGCTATATTTCTATCTTATTTAGGTTGACTAATGAACCTCAATTGTATTGAGTTTGTTATTTTCCAAAACGTAGTGTCAATTTTCCAAAGCAACGTTCTATCGACTAAGCGATATTTCCATTACAACAATTGTAAATAGAAGCCATTCAATTCGGGCCCTAATTACAAAGTCAATCAAGACAACGCGGCAACGTGACCGAGGTATTCCGGTAGCAGCCTATTGATCCCTCACTATTTATACTCGGCTGCAATGCTGGATGAAATCCTTTGTTGCCTTACCACTACGAACTGCAACACAACATAATACTGCAACGCCAGATAGAGATTAGGCAATTTGCAAATCTCGCCTCAATGGAGTTATGATTGGAAGATTCAATATTGTTAGGATTTGTTTCCATTTTTAGTCTGTTCCGCGTGTCAATACCTACATATTCTTATTTACAAAATTTGTATATAAGAATAAGTAGGTGTATTTGGGGGAATATATAAACGTACTTTAAAAATAACTTTATAATGTTTAGCTTTAAAATTAATTGAATGAACTATAAAAATAATGGTTTCCACTATAAGAGCGAGCGAAGCGAGCTCCTGACTTGGGGTACCCCGACTCGGACAGGTTAGGTTAGAAGGAGATGGCGGGGTCTTCCAGACCCCTCCATCCCCTTTATGGTTATTTCTTTTTTAAGCCACCCAGAAATAGGAGCCCGCCATGAGGGGCTCCGTCGACTACGCTTTATTATTATTCGACAAAGTTATAGTGCAAACCATTATATTTGTAGGTAATTTAATTATGTTGTTTATTAAATTATTACTTTATAGTGTACTTATATTTATTTTGTAAATTTGGTTCATGTTTATTAAAGTGATAATATTAAATTATAGCTGTATCATTATTTTAAAGTGCTGGTATACAATTTTACAGCTGTTTTCATCAAATTTCAAGTGCTATTAAATACATCCCGTATATTTGTTGCAGCTAAAAAACAACATAGCTACAAAAGCACTTAGTGCAAATTGACAATAGGTGGACAAACAGGCTCGTGGTAAATAGAAATCCAGACAAGGTAAGTTATGAAAGTATTTGCAAATGGGTAAAACTAGTCAGTGAATAATAAAAAGAGATAAATTATGGCAATAGGCTCACCCCCTGTTTTTTTTTTTTTGGGTTGGAAATCATCAAATGACCTCTCCCGCTCTGGGCGGAGCGGAAGGGCGTGTCAGACTCTTACTGACTAAAACCCACCCGTGTTCCTTCAGTTGCCTGTGCGCCAGGGCCACGGTAACTCTTTCGAACAATCCGCGACCCCAGCAGGCATCGGTCCTATCGGACCCCGTCAATGGTGCTGACATCTCTTTGAGGCGCGCGTGGAACACGACGCGCCGTCGACCCGGGCCTGGTCCTTCCCGGACGGAGAGCTGCCACCCCCTATTACTTAAACATAGCTAGCGAAATTTGGCTCCACCTCTAACCCTGCGGGGATTGCAGGCGTGACGTTATGTTATGTTAAATGTTTGCATCACATGCTAACGAATTACTATTTTACTTTAAATGAACTAATTTATGGGTACGAGTATTCAAATTCAAATTCAAATTAAAATTCAAATTCAAATTCATTTATTCACGTATAAATAGAGTAAATACAATCGGTGGTTTCCATGTTACATTATTTGATCTTATAATTCTATTTAGCCTGTGGTATGGCATGTGAATCGTTTTCTTAAAAGTAAAAAGGAATAAAGAAATATAAATAATGGTTAGTCTTAGCCCGTGGTCTTAGCCAATACGTGTCTCCGAAATTCATAGTCTTATATAATGTCAATAAAACAATTATGTGCCTGGTAAAATACATTGTCAAATGCCAATAAAACTCAGTCATTTCTACGTTGAATTAATAATACACAACACACATTATTTAAAATATTTATATATAGAATATTTTCCTTATTCCTGTAGCCATTCATTTACCGAGTAAATCATTTTTTTAAGCAGTAGCTCTTTAAGCTTTTTCTTAAATTTTGGTAGGGGGAGATTTTGAATGTCTGTTTGTAACCTATTATAAATTTTAACGCACATAGCTGAGCAATTTTTTTTGAACACCGCAGTCTTTGGTGCAAAATCTAACACTAGTCGCTGACCATGTCTGGAGTTACGAGGGTAGACATTATCCCGTGTATAAATATCACGAGCTCTTACAAATAGATTAGGATTGGACTTTACGAACACACAAACTTCAAAAATGTACATACTCGGCAGGGGTAATATCTTGAGTTTATTAAAGTGAGGTTTACATGATTAATAAGGAGGAATACCAACAATTGCTCTTATGCATCGTTTTTGGGAGAGAAACGCCCGCTGGGAGTCTGTTGAGTTTCCCCATAGTATTAACCCGTATCGTAGCACGGAAGCTACATGGCCATGGTATGCCAACAATACCGTACTTTGGTTAGACGTAGTTCTTAGTCTGTTTAGGACATATACGAAAGTGTTAACTCTCTTGCAGACTCCGTCAACGTGTCCTTTCCAGTCTAGGTATTTGTCCATGGTGATCACTAGAAATCTTACACTGGTAGATTCATTTATTTTTATACCGTCATATGAAATATGCCTTGGAACAATTTTTGATCCACGGGTTTGGAATTGTACAAAAGTCGTCTTATTGATATTTACTTGTAAATTGTTCCTTACTAATCACTCTATAACTAAATCAATTGTATTGTTTATATCAATGTCAAAGTTATTATTAATTATACTGTCATATGCTAATATTATTGAGATGTCATCTGCAAATAATATACATTTTTTAGTAAGAATGTCTGGTAAATCATTAATATATATAAGAAAAAGGAGGGGTCCGAGGATACTTCCCTGCGGAACGCCGTAACTGTTAACAAGATACTCAGACCTCTCTTGTTTTACCGCTGTATTATGTTCACAAGGTATTTCTACACATTGTTCGCGATTACTCAAGTATTGTTCTAACCATTGTAACGCTGGGCCTCTGATACCATAGTTCTCCAGCTTTTGTAGAAGCAGATCATGAGAAACGAAGTCAAATGCTTTTGACATGTCAAAAAATATTACTATTGTCTGCTTTTTCTTGTCAATGTTTACTAGGATATTGTGTACTAAATCGAATGCAGCAAGTGTAGTTGATTTTCCCTTTTGGAAGCCATACTGTTCATTCTTAATTAATTTGTACTTATTCAAATACGAAGATAATCTTTTATGCATAGCCTTTTCAAATATTTTAGACATGATAGGGATTAAAGTTATGGGTCTGTAGTTACCCATTTCTGTTTTCTCTCCTTTTTTATGCAATGGCTTGACTACTGACTTCTTTAACCGGCTAGGGAAATTTCCTTCCTGGAAGGATAAATTTATCAGGTATCCGAGCACGGGAACAATACTGACGACACATTTTTTTTAAATATCGGTTGTAATACCATCATAACCGACAGAACTTGTATTGTTTAAGGGCATAATAATATTTACAATTTCAATGTCTTCTATCGGTGTAAGAAATATGGTATTGTTTGTACGGTTTTTATTTGTATTTTGTATGTTATCATTATCACTGTTCGATAGTTGTATTAGGTAATTATTGAAATGATTTGCTATGTCATAAGGATTGGTTACCATACCATTGTCAGTTTTTATTTCATTTATGAACTCTTGAGTGGCATTATATCCCATATCATCATTAATGACTTTCCACGCAGCTTTACATACATTCTTAGATTTTTCAATAAAATTGTCATTAGTGATTTTTTGCGACTTTGATATACAGCGACGCAATAAGTTTGAATAGTTGTGGTACTTAGCTTTATTTTCTTTTGTTCGCTTAGCGTAAAATTTAAATCTTAAATGTCGCTTGGTTTTACAGCTGAGTCGTAGCCCCTTAGTAATCCATTTTATATCCCTATACTTTGTGGTAATCATTTTCCTAATTCTTGGGAAACATAATTCAAAAAATAAGCACAAATCGTCATGAAAGATAATAGGTCTTTACCTATGAAATTGCCGTTTTGTATGAAAAAATTTAAACGAATTTTTTTCATGAATTTTTTATTTGTATTAATCGAAGTAATCACCCATGCAATCAATGCATCTTTGCCATCGCAGTGGCAGTTTATTGATGCCCTTCTTAAAGAAATCAGCTGGACGGGAGGCAACAAATTCTTCAAAGGCATTTTGTACTGCCTCTCGGGTATTAAATTTTTTTCCCGCCAAGAAGTTATCCAAATTCTGGAAAAAGTAGTAGTCTGTAGGCGCAAGGTCTGGTGAGTAGGGCGGATGACGGAGAGCTTCCAACCCCAGTTCTTGTAACTTGGAGACCGTCTGCTGTGCAGTATGAGGTCGCGCGTTGTCGTGCAGGAGCAGCGGAGACGAGCGATTGACCAATGCTGGTTGGAGATGCGCCAGCTTCTCCATCATTGTGTTCAGTTCTTCACAGTACACATCTGCAGTAATGCTCACCCCGTTTGGTAAGAAGCTGTGATGAATCACACCGGCGCTAGACCACCAAACAGTGACCATCACTTTTCTAGGGGTAAGTTTTCGTTTAGGGCATTGTTTAGGTGCTGAACCAGGATCCAACCAACTTGCTGAGCGCTTACGGTTATCAAACAGAATCCATTTTTCATCGCAGGTAACAATGCGGTTCAAAATTCCTTCATTTGTGTGTCTGTTGAGCAGTGCAAGGCACGTCTCGACGCGTACTTCGCGCTGGCGATCATTGAGTTCGTGGGGCACCCATTTGTCAAGCTTTTTTACCTTGCCAATTTGACGCAAATGGACCAATATTGTTTTGACGCTAACGTCGAAAGCTGCTGCTAATTCAGCCGTAGATTGTGTATCATCAGCTTCCACAATCGCCTTTAATTCGTCATTGTCGACCAAAGTCTTCGGACGACCGCGAGGTTCATTTTTCAGGTCGAAATTTCCAGAACGGAAGCGAGCAAACCAATAACAGGTGGTGCGTTGGTTTGTAGAGTTAGCTCCGTAAACGTCGTTGATGTTGCGTGCCGCTTGTGCCGCGTTGCTGCCACGACGGTACTCATATTCCATAATTACTCGAATTTTTAACGTATCCATGATGACGAAAAAGATTGAAATGCGATGAAAATGTAACACTAATCAATAAAGAAATGACTACTTTTAGAAAAAAAAATCCATGTTTTTAAAATAAAATTAATTTGAAATTAGAATTCATAGCCAAACAAAAATTATTTTGATTTGAAATGGCCAGTACTGCAGAACGGCAATTTCATAGGTAAAGACCTAATATTAAAGGCTGAGTTCAGGTTAGGCTGTTTGTAAACACTGTCAAAAGTTAACTTGTCTAGACTTTCCCGAAATTTTCGAATATTATCCTGACAGAAGTCTCTCTTTGTTATATAATATTTCGAAGACTGAAAAATTTTGTTTTTTATTGTCACGTCTAACATCTGTGCTGTGTCGTGGTCGGAAAGTCCTAGTTTCAATATTTTACTAGACGCTTTTTTAACGTTACTAATTATATGATCTATGCAGGTATTTAGTCTCGTTGGCTCATTAATATGCATTGTCAGATTATAGTTATGTATGAATTTAATTTTAAAATTAAATTTAAATTTTTGACAGCTTTACATACTTTGAGCGTGTTAATATTAATATCACCTGCAAGAACAATTTTATGTTGGTTGTATTTGCTGTTAAATAATAATTTATATAACAGCGTATCAAAATGCTTTAAAAATAACTCAACATTTGATTGAGGTGTACGATAAATACATATTATCACAATTTTTAAACTTGGCACCTCTATTCCACAGCATTCGAAGATCGTTTCACGAGCAAAGTTTTGTAAAATATTTATTTCTTTGTACAATATACCTTTCTGAATGTATACGCAAGTACCGCCTCGCCTTTTTTCCCTACAGTATGTTGATGCTAAGTTGTATCCAGTTATTTTGGCATTTTTTATATCATTTTTTCCTAAAAATGTTTCACTGAAACATAGTACATGTGGGATGATTTTTGTTACCTGTAAATTTGTGAGAGTCAATTCAAGAATATCTTTTTTGCACATTAATCCCGCTATATTCTGATGCAAAATATGAAAAAACGATGTATTATTTTTTTTGTGAACGAAAAAAGTCATCAATATTTGACTCGCATTTTTCTACTGGCACGGTTTTAGTACTTTTTACAAAATAATACGGGATTGTACCAATTTTTGGTTTGTTTTCCGATGATATTCTCAAATTTACTTCAGTACTGGTGTGTTTATCATGTTGAGTTTGCAATTGAAAATAATAGGGTATGGTACCTTTCTTTGAAAAACTTAATTTGTTTTTGATTTTCTCGGTGGGGATAGTTACTGGCCACGTAGTATGTACATCTTTGGGAGTTCTATTATTATATGTCAAATATTTTTGCTTGTAGTCAATAAAGTCAATTCCCAAATTTATTTGTTTACAAAGTTCATTGTGCTCATCCTTGTCATAATAATCAAAGTATGTGATAATATTGTCCCTATCGTACCCATTTCCTATACTCAAGTCTATAAATTGACAGTTTTTGAATTCTTTACAAACTAATTTTAGCATATTATTCAATATTTTTTCATTTAAATATTTACTGCTTATAATACTTGTTACAAAAACCTGTCGATCTTCAAGAAGTTTTAAAGCAGCTGAGATTTCTGCCATCACGTGTGTGGGATTTACATCGTGTTCTCCTATAGATAATATAACTCGGTCATCTTCTTGAATTTGAGAATGATGTTCTTGAATTGGTTTTAATATGTCTTTGGCTCTAGCCCCAGGTTTTATTAATCCAATAATAGAATATTTTCGGTGGTTTTTTCCTAGTCGTGAATTTATAAGCTGACTAGATAGTCCTCGGCATTGTTCACCTCCAAATATGTGAATTTTATTTAAGTTGTCCGTACCCTTCCTGTCATTATTATAGTCACATACCTCTGGAGTGTATGTTTGGTCAGCTGAAATCTCAGTAATATCCAGTACAGGATCATGCATCTCTTAGTTCATATCTTGAGTTTCGACGCTTTTAATTTCCATGAATCTAGAATTGTCAATTAGCATTCGTCTTGATTTTCGCCGTTTAGACTGTATCTGATTCTTAATATTTTGGGTCGGGGGTGTAGTCCATATGTTTTTTAGGGAGTTTATTTGTCGAGTTTGCTGACTAACAAGGTTTTTTAATTGATTCAATTCTAAGTGAAGGTTTTCGATTTCATTATTAGCCACCTGTAACTGCTCTGATAATAATTGATTTTCGGCCTTCATTTTTTCTAGTAAATCTACGTCCTGACCAGTAGATAAATCTAAGCTTCGTGTGTGTGGTTCCGTTGCTGACGAGTTGAGTGATGATGAACATAGAGATTCTATTGATTTCGCTCTATGTAATCGCTTAGGTCGCATTGTTACATTCTTGCTTGTATTATTAGGTGTTGAGTCCATTATTGATATATTATTGAAATCCATTATATTTTTGTGTAGTATTTGCCAAATATATAAAAATGTATGCTTAAAAAAATGCAAAAAGTGAAATCATAATGAGAAATCCGCATAAGTCATTTCCGCTAGGATGCGAACCCGTAACTGCGCGTGCAGTGCGGCAGCTATATACACCGCTCCGCCAACGAGACTTTACCAGTTGAGTCGAAATATTTGATCGCTATGCGCTGGGTTAAGAGTATTGCGCAGGCGACGACGGGGACGGTAGCGGTTAGCGCGGGAGGTATCGAGCGCGCTGCGGGTTGTGAGTATTGAAATTTAAATGTTTAATGAAAAGTCAGTATCTGTCGTGTTCACTGGACAAACTCATTATTGATGTACTTTACATTACTAGTAAATTCAAAATGTTTCACTAGTCTAAATTAATAAAGCTATGTTTGGAAACAGAAATATTCATAAACTGCCTGTTGTGTATGTCAAGTTGTCAGAATTATTGAGACACGATGGAAATGGAATTTTATTGTGCTTGTTTTATTAACACAACATAAATTATTGTGTTTTAGGCAATGACGTAAAAGCGTGTGAAGTAGGTTCATGGTCTCTACTGATTTGATTTTATAACATCTTTATTTACGGGGGTGCGCTAAGTAAGTCCGCGAAATTCCTTAAGATTTTTGCAATGTGCAGGTCACTATAAGGTTGTATGTTGATTAGAATATGATTCAATTATGATCAAATATGGTTTTACAGAATTATAATAATTAGAATCAACAATACATTTTCTCTAGTTAGAATTGGCCTAAAATGTCATGACTTCATGAAATAGTCATTCAATAGGGTAATATGAACTTAGAAGAGTTGTATTGATGATTTTTATAATCATAATTCTATATATAAGTATTTGATACGGCCGCGAATAATATTTAGATCAACAGCAACCTGCAAATTGCAAAAAAATTAAGAAAATTTTAATTTCGCGGGCTTCCTTGACGCTTTCGCCTTAATTTGTGATGATAGTTCCACGGTATCTTCGACATGTCCAATAATACTTGAAATGATCGGGAAGTCTTTAATCACAGCAATTAGGTACACTCACAGGGCTTGATCCTTCTTCCTCTTGATTGACACGATTCTCACTCATTTTACTCTGATATCGTTCCGTTCAACGGCACCATAATTACCTGATATAATATTTTAGACGAAACACTCCACAGGCGCTAAAATTACCCAAATATTCCGGACATGGGCATTAACCCAAAAAAAATATTGTTCAACGAAAATCTAATCTAATGTTTATTTCATAAACCTTTGTGTTACCGAGAGCTCTGTAAAATTACTTTGTTTCAACACGTTCGGGCCGTTTTATTATTCCATTAGATAATACTGAATTGCTTTGAAATAATTTACTCCGTAGGTTTCAAGCTATTATTTTGCGGAACGAAATACAATCTGGACTCTGGACGGGTCTATTATTCAAGTCCGCGTTTATTCAGAACAAAAGCGTTGATCCGTTAACTTAACCCTTCGCAACCGTGTGACCGTTCGTGCGATAGAAATTATTCGTGTGTTTGGACGTTAAAATTCATGGCGGAGTGGACGTGAATTAGTTTCACTCTGTCATATTCGTACGTAAATATAATTAATTTGAGAAACGGAGTTGGGAAAGGAAGATGAATGAATGTAGTGTAACATTATAATTTGCGTTTATAAAATTAAGGCCAAAGAGTGACGTTATACATACATGACAACATTTTCCAGTACATCCGGCATACCCTAGGTAGTCACCCCCACTAGCAACTTTGCTGACCACTTAGTAATCTTTTTAAAAAGAAAGAAAGAAAATACGTTTATTTGCGGATCACAACATGTGCGGACTTAACTGGACAAGCATTGGACACACGTAGCGGCTATGACTATATAAGATTATGATCAGAGATCGGATAATATGCATATTCACCTAAAGTTGAGATGATGGCTAATATGGAATGCGCTTATGTATAAAAAAAATCTTAAGTTTAACGAACACACACCACCCCCTTACACTCTACATACACATATTTGCATCGGAAGTTAAACATTCATTTTAAATAAATATGCATCTGAATAGTTATACAATCCAAGAACCCCGGGTTTTTTTTTATAAATATTTATTTAGAAGTCGCTTCTATACTATACACCCGACTAGTTATGTATCCCCGGTGTTCCTAGTATTCCGCCATTTTTTTTACAAAAAATATGTTTTCAGAAGCCACTTCCATACTTTCATAGCTAAAAATTAACTTGAAGTAAATATGCATCCCAATATTCGATCTGTGATTATGATAATTATGTCATTATTATCGTGAAACTTTCATCCAGAAAAGTAGGTACAGAACGTAAAAACGATTGTTCCCTAATAGGAAAAACACATGACGAGGCTGAAACGCATATTTTTTGTACATTGATCTCGGTTAATTACCACGAGAATATAACAAGCATATAAATATTTAAAAAAAATATAAAATGAATATAATAGGCATAGAGTAAACAAAACTTTTTTTTCAAAAGATTAGACTCACGCCCAAGGTATTTATCTATTAGATTATTGTTTACGTGCAGAGCAAAAAAGTTGCGAAAATATAAAGTTAGGTTATAAAAGGGAGAAGTTTTTGTAAGGAATTTTGACTAGCTCCTGAATTACTTTTTGTGCTTCATGATTTATTTTAGGTAAGAATGTGTTCCGTAGAATATTATACAAGAAAATAGATTCAATCTATTCTTATATATAAAATGGTAAATTTTTTGGGTTTGTATATAATCTTGGAAACTTCTGACCCGATTCCGAGCTTTTTTATATTCAATCCAGAAATTTCACGCGGACAAATTCGCGGGTAGAAGCTAGTATCTTATATATTAGCTGTTATTCCAAATAACTTGAAACGAAGGAAAATGATTTTTTTTTCCTTTTAACGCAATCACTTGCTCTAAAGAACTAAGATTAATATGAGTATTATTTATATGAAAATTTATACACCCACAGCAATATTCAAATCTAGCGTCGAATTGAGTCTATTGAAAATTTAATTTTGGTTGTATAGCAAAATCACCATTACCATATATGTATTTTTTTTGCTATAGTCACTGTAGTTACCTAGGTTACGTACTCGTATTTTCGAATAACCATTTTCAACTAACTGGTACCTCGACTGAAGTGCCTAACAACATATCGGCTTATATCCATTGACCGCGGAACACTCGCCACTTACTGCACCCACGAGCACAATTACTTTGTTTTGCACATCAGAAACTGGGCTAGTATCGAAAACAAAATGTTCCTGTTCTAACTCGGAATATAAACTCTACTACATGAACACTAAGTAGGTATATAACTCTTCAATAATAATAAAAGTACTCTAAACATTTTCAGAATTGATGTCAATTATAATAATGTTTCGAAACTTTTCACTATTGTGTGAATTATTCAAATAAGTTATAATTAATTCAAATGATTTTGTAATTGGTATTGTTTATGTTAGCGGTTTTTATTCTTGCTTCAATCGTGGAAACTCGCATTTTTACCAGACTCTAGTTTGTAAATATGTATTATGGTAAAACGGAATAGAATATATTAGAATACTCTTTATTACACTATACAAATTACAGATATAAATGTTGAAATTTCGGATCATATCTTATTCAGAGGTTACCTATTTAGCCCGGAGAGTGGAAGCCCGCGTGTGCTCAACGCTTTGCGAATGTGTTTTATTAACGTTATCATTGCGTTTTTTTTCTTGTTATTTTTTTATTTAAATTTATGAATATCACAGCGGCGGGGTAATTGCGTAACACACTAACAGTTTGTTTCATTTTGACAGTTCAACAACATTAATTGCGTTATTTACTTTGTTGAGTAGACAAATTTTTCGATCATATGAAGCAATGGATTAGCCTTAGGCTTCAAAATGATTCAGATTGTGATAGATAGTGTGTTACACAATTAGGGTACTGGTTATAAATTATCATGTCCTTCATTTATCAGTCATATTGAATTTCTTAGTATCGTGTTCCTATAAGAATTAAGATCCTTGTAAAACCTCACTAGAGCAATGTTTTCTAAAATCCTTCACCATAAATTTTACCCACACGTCTACGAAACAATAACATGAATAGTAACAAAACAACTCCATAACGACAAATAGAAGGAAATTGCATTAGTTTCACTCTTTGTCCGGTTATATCTGTGACATCGTTGCACTTATCCAAATTGTGCCGCGGGGACTGTACCCGACGGATTACATTATGATTCGTGTTTCTGACACGAGTTCAAAAGGGTTTCGTACTCAAACTCAAAACATTTATTTCAAATAAACCAATTACAGACACTTGAATTGTCAAGGTGCCCATTCCAAAGCTTAGTATGTACCTTTGGAGAAGAACGGGCAAGAAACTAAACGGACACTCTTTTAAATCAAAATATGGTTACAAAATATATGTTTCATCATTCCCGTTGAAATTATGCATTTGAGAACGATGTAGAACGTTAAAAGCGTCCGTAATAAAAAGACAAAAACAAATCAAATATTAAATTAAATTAAAATAAGCCGTGGCAGCTAAAAGATGACCAGTCCCTAATGACGGCGACCGTTCACGAACATGACATTTCGTGTTTTAGGATTTAAAATGTTGGATGTGGCATGTTGTTTTTTATCATTTGCTGTACAGTCACGAGCATAATACCTTACACTTACACAAGATTCAAAAGCAATTTTTTTGTGTATTGATATAGAAATTTTATGATGTTACGAACATAGTACTCGTATTATCGGAGCTACAGGTTCTATTCTGTAATGTCTTTTTTCATAATTGCAATGGCTATTTAATAACATAAAGGGTTTGAAAAGAGGCATCAGAGACTTAGTTCAGACTTCGATCTTCAATATCTCCAGTCGGCTCTCAGGTATGGTTCATTACAAAAAAAAAACCGCAATGGCGGGAAGATTTTTATTTCGTTTATTCATTTTCTTAAAACAATACATGCCTTTTGAATTGTTAAATTTTAAATAAATAATAAATAGTGGCCTGCCAGTGTCGGAGGCAGGGTCCAAGCTACCAGTGGTTAGGGATCCAGGGACAGGAACATTTTTATTATTATGAAACATTACAGTTACCTCAATCTGGTAAAGATAATGTTGCGGGTCTGAACGGATCCTTCCACATGTCCGCACCATTTTTGTTCAATTCTAGGTTGGGCAGCACCCTAATTGTGTAACAAACTATCAATCACAATCAGAATCATTTTGAAGGATATCTTATCCATTGCTTCATATGTTCGAAAAAATTGTCTGCTCAACAACATAAATAACGCAATGAATGTTGTAGAACTGTCAAAATGAAAGCCATTTCTACTGTTAATGTAACGCAATTACCCCGTGGGCGAAACTAATAGCACTCTACGTATCAGTTACGAGTATAAATCCAGACCAGACTTATTCATAAACTAAATCATAATCACATTACCTTTAACATTTGCAATTCTACCTAATACGAGTACTTTGGATTGTTAAAAGGTAATGCTAATCCAAATCTAAACTAATATTATAAAGAGAAAAGATTTGATTTTTTGTATGTTTGTTTGTAATAGATAAACTAAAAAAATATTTGACCGATTTTAAAAATTCTTTCACCTACGGAAAGCTACATTATCAGCGAGTAACACGGGTTGTACTATTTTTAGTATATTGTGGTGTCTTACGACGAAGCTAGTGTAATATAAAATATTAAAATAATACTAAGAACTGTTCGGAAAATAATTACTTACTTACCTATCATTTTATTCACTACAGAATGTATGTACTACCACTAGGTACTAGGTGTACCATTTCCATTTGGATATACTCTAAACACACAGATACAACCTACTCGTATTGTGTGGGTTGCAGTATGAAATGTTTTAGCAATTTGATGAATGTATTTCGCTTTTGTGTTGTAACCGAAGAATTTAATGGAGTATTCGGTGTTCAGCCGACATGTGTGCATATATTGGATTAATTTTCTGGCGGAATCTGTGGTTGACACAAACAGTCTACTTCGTAATAATAATGACAACATGTGCAACACATAACATGTTACTTGTGTGTGTCTTTAACATGTTCTTTTTCCTTTTTTTTTAAAGCATTTTTCATTATTTTTATGCTCTTATAAAAACGAGACCGTACTTATTTTATGACGATTGATCAGACACACAAAAACAACCTTTTAAGCCCATCGTCCACGCTGCTACACAAAAGTACTCATTTTATATTTAAATTTTCTAGCACTGATGAGATGCTGGGCTTTAAGGGGGATGCGCCAAGGTAGCCCGCGAAATTCAAATTTTCTTACGTTTTTTGCAATTTGCAGGTCAGTATCAGGTTGTATGTTGATCTAAATATGATTCGCGGCCGTATCAAATATTTATTTATAGAATTGTAATTATAAAAAACATCAATACATGTAATTGTAATTTTATGTTTTATATTTGTTTCAGTCCAGCACTAACCCCACAAACTCTACATTAGGTTGAACTGTATTATCGAATATTTGTATCGTTTTATTTTTTATTTATAACAAAGCACGCTTTTTCATTTCACTTTAGACATTGGCCATCGGCTTCGCTTGCCATAATAAAAAATAGAATAGAATTAATCTTTAAGCTTTCTAAAGGCTACCGTATATGGTCGCTTCTACCTTCAGTTTACAAAATAAATATTAGGTATTAAAATGAAAACATAATTGTGTTAACTGTCAAATTAGCACGCCATGTGTTAATTACATGAGCTGGCAGCGTGATAGCCATTATTAGCTTAAAATCATTAAGCGAAATGAATTCATAGCGCATGCTGTTAGCGTCGAATCGAAATGAATGTATTATTATCGGTAAATACCTACTTATTATTAATAAATAAAACGTTTATATTTTTGAATGGCTTTGGCTGCTCAACTTTAATAATTACTAAAGCAAGTATTTTAAATAATGTTGCATTTATTTTCATGAAGATGTCACCACGCGGGGTTAGAAACAAAACATGAAATTAACTACAAAGCATTTATTTCAATTAAATCAATTACAGACACATTTGACTTGTTAGTCATAAAAATTAAACTAACTACTTTCATAATGTAACATAATTTATCTGAACAGTTTCTAAGGCATTGGCTTTTATGGCGAAACCATCATTCACCACCTATTTTAGTGATTTATTTTATTTATATTATAAGCGGAACTCACTGTTGGTAGTGCGGGTAGACACCGATTACTATAAAAGCGAGCGCTCAATCGAGTGCGAGTTCCCCCTCCGTGCTCTATGCCCGTCATAGACTCGGAGGACTCGTCAGGTCCCATGGACACCGACGTTGCCTCCATAAAACGCCCAATCACTCCGTATCCTTATGATATGGAGCCCCAATTCTCCTCCGCCTCCTCGTCCGAGGATGACGGCTTCCAAACCGTCACCTCCGCCGCTAAGAGGAAGAAGAACGTAGTCTCTTCTTCCCAGGCAGGGAAAACCCCAAAGATAGGCTCCCCCGCCGCCCCAGTGACACCGACCCCCGTTGTCCCCGCCCCGACCGCGCGCCCCGCTCCCTCCGCCGCCGCGTCAACCCCCCCCACCCTGTCTAAGGCTTCCGATGGCCAATCCAAACAGGCCCCCTCTCCGCCCCCTGTGTTCATTCAGGACAAGGGGAAGTGGACCGTCGTGTCCAAATGGTGCGTCGATCTCCGGATCGGCTTCACCAGTGCCCGTGCCACAGAGCAGGGCATAAAAGTCCAAGTCCCTAACTCTTCCGATTATAGGGCTCTCACGAAACTCCTCCGAGATAGGGGAGTTTCATTTCATACTTACTCCCTTCCGGAGGACCGACAGACCCGCGTGGTCATAAATCGCATCCCTAAAGAGATCGCGACCTCTGACATAAAAGACGACCTTCTGTCGCAAAACGTCCCCGTCGCGGAAGTGCACCGCATGCACCGCGCCCGAAGCGGAGAGGCATACAATATGATCCTTGTTGTATGCCCCGCCGTCGAGGGACACCACCCGATTTTCACTATAAAGTCGATTTGTAGCCTTACTGGATTCGATATCCAGAAGCCGCGCAAAACTGGCATCGTCGGGCAATGCCACCGGTGCCAACTCTATGGCCATTCCCAGCGGAATTGTCATGCGACACCCAGGTGCGTCAAGTGCCTGGGCGAGCACGGCACTTCTGACTGCTCCCGCCCCAAAGACAGAACTTTGTGCACGGAGCCACCCAGCTGCGTGCTCTGCGGGAACTCCGGGCACCCAGCCAACTACCGTGGCTGTCCCAAAGCCCCCAAATCGACCGCCCCTAAGCTGACGAAGCGTACCGACGCCCGTCAGCAAAGGGAAGCCCCCCCCTCTCAACTTCCCGAGCGACTGAGTCCCCAAAGACCCAGTCCTTGGCATCTCCTGCACCACCAACAGGCCTTCCCGGCCTTGGGGCGCTATCAACAACCTCCCCCTCCTCCCATCCCTCCGCTGATGGACCCCCGCATCCGTGCTCACGCACCCGCGCCCGCGCCCGCGCCCGCGCCCGTGCCCGCGCCCCCTCGCGCTAACCCACCCCCGGCTCCTAAAGCCGCTCCCCCCGCGCCGGTCGCACCCCGCCCGCCCGCACCCACTCCTCCAGTGGTCGGGCCTAACCCTCTCGACGCGTTCAATGTGATCTCGAGCACATTCCTCGTCTTCCTCACCCCTCGCGCCCGAAAGATGGCTAGCGAAATCGTCACAGCAAGAAATTCCTGTGACCTTTTCGCTATCCAGCAAATATACAATGCGTATCCGGAGATAACGCAAACCCTGATGACCTTCTCCAACCAACCTAAAATCAATTAATGGATAAAGGAATCATTGCGCGTATTAAACCCCGATCCCTCAGACTGGGGTATTTCAATGCCAATGGCATCATAGGTCAGCGTGACGAAATCGCGACCTTCTTCCGCGATCACAATATAGACGTCCTCCTCGTACAGGAGACGTTCCTTAAACCCCATCACCGTAGGCCGTCCATCGCAAACTATCGCGTAGTCCGCAACGACAGGATTCGGTGTCACCGGGGCGGTACCCTGATCTACTACAGGGCTTCGCTCTATTGCATCCCAATAGACCCCCCTCCCCTCTCACGATTAGAAGTGTCTATATGTCGACTAGGCATGACGGGTCACCAGCCGATCACTCTGGTGTCGGCTTACCTCCCCCCCACCAATACCTCAGAGAACTTTCAATTACTGACTGACGACCTGACCCTCCTGCTCGGCTTGAGTGACTCCGTTATCATAGCGGGCGATCTCAATGCCAAGCACACCGCATGGAATAGTGCCGTTATCTCTACCCGAGGGAGACACTTGTTCGACCTCAGTCCTCTTCTTAACTTCGACGTCATCGCCCCGATGACCCCCACCCACTTCCCCGCTAACGTTGACCACGCCCCTGACGTGCTCGATGTAGCACTCCTAAAGAATATCAACCTACGGTTGGCCTCTATAGAAGTGCTACAAGAGCTAGACTCTGACCACCGACCAGTTGTAATGAGACTAGCCCCTCGCATAGGTCTCCCCGACCCCGACCAACCCCCCCTCACGAGAGTGGTAACGGACTGGAGGTTAGTAAGCGAACGCCTGAAAGCCAACACGTCCCCCCACTTAGACTCTATCCCCGACCTCTTCGACTCAGTCGCAGACACGACGGCCGCGATCGGCTCGTTCACGGAACACGTACAATCCGTCCTGAACGATTGTTCAAGGGAAGTTCCAGCGATAGATGACTATCGCTGGAAATTGCCGGACGATGTGCGTGAGCTGTTGACCGAGAAGAACGCGGCCGTCCGTGCGTACAGCAACTTTCCCTGCTCCGCGAACCGAACCCACATGCGCTACTTGCAGCGAACTGTAAGGAACCGCGTGGCGGAAGTACGTAACGCGGGCTGGGACAAGATGCTGAGCGAACTAGAGCCCACCCACCTGGCATTCTGGGAGCTTCAGAGGAAACTCAAATCCCGAGAAGTAGCCCCCATGCCCCCCCTGACCCGCCCTGACGGCACCGTCGCCTTCGACGATGCCGACAAGGCCGAATGCCTCGCCGATAGTCTAGAGGCCCAATGCTCGCCCAGCTCTCAACCAGTAGACCAGGCCCACCTCTCTGAGGTGGAAGCCGAAGTCGAAAGGAGAGCTTCCCTCCCCCCCGTAGAAGACCCCGAGTTTCCTCTGCCTCCCGTCACTCCCGACGAAGTGCACGATCTCATAAAGGGTCTCAAGCCCCGCAAAGCCCCCGGTTCGGACGGTATCACCAATAGGGTGATACAGCTCCTCCCCGCTCATCTGATCATGCTCATGACCACCATCTTCAATGGTGCCATGAGCAATAACATCTTCCCCCAATCGTGGAAACAGGCCACTGTCATTGGTATTCCCAAGCCAGGCAAGCCCAAGTCCGCTCCCTCCAGCTACCGTCCCATCAGTCTGCTCAACGTCCTCGGCAAAATCTATGAGAGGCTTATTTATAAGCGTCTCAGAGACTACGCCGAGACGAAGGGCCTCATTCCCAACGAGCAGTTCGGTTTTCGAACCCAGCACTCGTGCGTGCAACAGGTCCACCGGATCATCGAACACATAAGCGTCGGTTTCCAACGCGGTTCTTTGACCGGTGCCGTGTTTTTCGATATAGCGAAAGCATTCGACAAAGTCTGGCACGACGGCTTATTATATAAGCTGTACAAACTTAAAGTGCCAGATCGTCTCGTGCTCATCTTACGAGACTTTTTGTCGAATCGCACGTTTCGCTATCGCATCGAAGGAGCGCTATCCTCCCCCCGCCCAATCCGCGCCGGAGTCCCTCAGGGCTCCGTGCTCGCCCCCCTCATTTTCACGCTATTCACCAGCGATATCCCCAAAAGTAGAAAGGCTCAGTTGGCTCTGTTCGCAGACGATACGGCCATTTACTACATCGGCTTCGGCCGCGACTCGATCTCTCGTATTCTCCAAACCTCAGTCAACCAGCTCGGTGACTGGTTTAGGAAGTGGAGAATCGAAGTCAATCCCGATAAGAGTCAAGCGGTGTTCTTTTCGAAACCGCGACTCAGACCCCTCCTTCCCCGTCCGCTGACCATGTACGGCAAGCCTATCCCTTGGGAGAAGCGAGCCAAATACTTGGGCGTCGTCCTAGACCAGCACCTCTCCTTCTCGGAGCACATAAAGCAGGCGCGCTCGCGCGCCGCTTTCGCTCTCGGTAGGCTCCACTCCGTCCTGAATGCACGCAGCAAATTGTCACTTAGGTGCAAATTGCGCATTTACACAGCGTGCATTCGCCCCATCATGACCTATGCGAGCGTAGTATTCGCACAAGCGAAGCCCCATCACATCCATAGGATGCAGACCCTCCAAAACCGGTTCCTCCGCAGGGCGACCGGTGCCCCTTGGTTCGTTCGGAACGAAAGTCTCCATCTCGATCTTAAAATCCCGACCATCAGTCAGTTCATGAAACGCCTATCCAAGCGTTTCTTCGACTCCGCCGCCACTCACCGCAACCCTCTGGTTGTCGCGGCCGCCAATTATATCCCCTCCCGAATCAGTCATACCCGCCGTCCCCGGCATGTCCTAGTCGACCCCGATGACCCCATAACCCTCCTCCAGGAGAGCAGTAGGGCCACAAGTACAGTGCACAAACACAGACCGCCATCGTTCCGACCTCGCCGACGAGGTCCCACGCGACGACCCCCCCGCATCCGTTCCCCCCGTCCCCAGTCCGATGAGGCCTCAGCCCGCGCCGTAGCTGAGCCTGTAGCTTTAAACTCCCCGTTTAATAATCATGATACTATAAACCCTTTGATCCAGCCCGTCCCCAATATCGCGCTGCCCTCTCCCGATGACGCCCTAAGCCGAGGTCCGTACCCCACAGGGGGTGCCCTTAGCGTGCGGTCATCTATCATTTAAGTTTTAGTTTTAAATTTTTCCGCTCCTGGCTGGAGGCCTTTTAGAGTAAAATCCGAAAGGCAACCACAGGACAGACCGGTTAAGCAGCCACGACCCCCAGTGGTCAAAACTGCGAGTTGCCAATCAAAAAAAAAAAAAAAAAAAAAAGAGTGCGAGTTCATTTGTTGCTCAGTCGTCGAACGGTAAGGGTGTCTGTACCTACGCTACTTTGCAGTGAGTTCGTTCCATATTTTATTATTAGTGGTTTTTCGATCTGTTTGGATAATTTTTGTTTTGAATATTAACGGTTGTTTGTGATTGTGCGAATTTTGGTGATTAATTGAATTGTTGTTGAATAAAAGTGTGTTTTGAAGTAAATTAGTTTTGGTTTGTTTAAAATTGTGTTTTTCTATTTGTTTTTCCCTTCTGAACGCTAAGATCAGAAGTGGGATTGAACTTATTTGCTCACAATTATTAAGCCTTGATACCTACACAAACAGCCGTTGATTTCAAAGAAGAATGCCTCGGCCTCCAAGGTCACGTGAAAAGCTAATTAGGACGCCGCCTCGCTCTGGGGTTGAGCGTAACCGTCGCAGTGAAACACAAAAGGATCGTAGGCATGGTTCACGATCGCCTCACGATGACAGAACACGTTCGTGCCGTGATAGAACGCGTTCACGGTCGCGCCGTAGTGGAGTTCGTTCGTATTCGCGGCGCGACAGGACTCACTCGCGTTCACGTAACGATAGAAGTCGTTCACGATCACGTCGCAGTGAAAGTCGCTCGCATAACAGTAACAATCATAGTTCACGTGAAAGGTCTAGGTCGCGTACGGTCAATTCACATCATCGTCGTAGTAGATCTCGATCTTACCCTCATGATGTTTCCAAGAAAAATGTGTTAGGCACTATTATGTCGCGACTGACAGCTATTGAGAAGAATACTGCTAATGTTTCGCGTGTTACGACGTCAATTCGTGACAACACACCTCAGTTAGATACTAGCAATGTTTCAACGACTCAAGCACTTGTTCATGCGTTAGGAGTGTTAACAAAAACCAAGTCTACAAATTATTACGTTTCGAATTTTGATCCAGCTATAAATAATTTTGAGGTGTGGTGTAACGAAGTGGACAGGGCTAAGCATGTGAACCACTGGGACGATCTCGAGTGTTTCTCGCGTGTGGCTCACTGTTTGAAAGGTGACGCAAAAATCTGGTTAAATGACTGGGCTACAAATGACCGCTCATGGTCCAATTTTGTCAAGGAATTTAAGTCGTTGTGTCCGCAAAAGATTAATTATGCCCAAACTCTCCATGAGGTCATAAACACCACGTCCGACAAGTTTTTGTCATACGCAGAGTATGCGCGTCGTTCATTATTAAGATTACGTGTAGTAAAAGGGTTAAGCGAAGAACTTATGGTTCAAATAGTGATTCACGGTATCAGTGATGTACGCGCAGCAGCTACCAATGCTGACCTAACGACAGAAAACCTAGTTTCCTTTTTAGCTACGTATGTAAAGCCTATTCGTAAATTTGATAATCGTAACTCCGATAAATCTGTGTCATCCAGTAATACGACTAAAAGGCGTAATTTTAACGATCCTAGTAGATCTGAAAATAAATGTTTTAATTGCGACCAGACAGGGCATTACAAAGATAAGTGCCCCAAGAAGCGGAATGTTAATGGTAAAGCCGATGGTAATAGTAATGCTAAACCCATCTGTTCTTTCTGTAAGAAGGTAGGGCATAAAGAGAGTGACTGTTTCGCTAAGGCTCGATCTGAGTCTCAATTTAACAATAGCAGTCAACGTAAAGTTAACTTGTGTAGCGAACTTTCAAACGCGAAACAGGTTTTGTAACTACGGAAGCTCACTATGAGTACTTAAAAATGCCGTATGGCTTATGCAATTCTCCCACTGTATATCAGCGTATCATCAATAATACCTTGCGTAGATTTATAGAAGCAGGGAGTGTTCGGGTATATATTGACGATGTGCTGATTCTGAGTTTAACAGTCGATGATGGCATCACCTTATTACGCGCTGTCTTGAGGACTTGTAACTGACGCCGGGTTCTCAATTAACGTGCGCAAGTGTTTCTTTCTTACCACCAAAGTAGAGTACCTAGGCCGCGTTATTAGTCACGGTCAGGTTAGGCCGAGTCCTCACATAATCGAGGCACTAGTTAACGCACCTATACCTAGTAACGTCAAACAAGTACGCCAGTTCTTAGGCCTGGTGGGTTACTTTCGGCGTTATATTGAAGGTTACGCGACAAAAACCGCATGTATCTCGCGTCTCACAAAGAAAGAGGTAAAATTTGAGTGGCGGGGACCTGACCAAGATCAAGTTCGGCAAGATCTTATAAAATTGTTAACTATCGAGCCCATACTTGCGATTTTTGACACGAACCTTGCTACAGAGCTGCACACTGACGCCAGCAGTGCAGGATACGGTGCTGTACTTATGCAAATACACGCGGACGGTGGTAAACGGGTGATAGCCTATTTTAGTAAAGTCACTCAGGGCGCGGAGGCAAAGTACCATTCCTATGAATTGGAAACGTTAGCGGTTGTCAAAGCACTGCAACACTTTCGTCATTATTTGATCGGGATAACTTTTAAAATCGTAACTGATTGCAATGCTTTCAAGGCCACTGAGCGTAAGAAGGATCTCCTTCCACGGGTTGCACGCTGGTGGATTTATCTACAGGATTTCAATTTTGAGATTGAATATCGAAAGGGCGTGATGATGGGTCATGCGGATTATTTAAGCAGAAATCCACCAACGTTGCAGGTCAATAACATTGATAGACCATTGAACTGGGCACAAATGGCTCAATCTGCTGATTCCGAGACTGTCGATCTCATCCGAAAATTGAGGGAAGGTCTTTTGGACTCGAGTCGGTACGTGTGTAAGAACGATGTGCTCTATTGTCGCTATTCACCTGTTGGTGAGGAGTCGCGCTTACTATGTTATATCCCTAAAGGGCACCGGCTTAGTTTATTACGCGTTTTCACGACGAGCACGAGCACATCGGGGCTAATAAAACTTATGACCTCATTCTAAAACATTTTTGGTTCCCTGGGCTGAAACAATTTGTTAGAAAGTATACTTCCCATTGCCTCATTTGCATTTCCAAGAAACGTGTCCCAAGAACTCCTCGTCAGCCTATTACGTCATGGGAAAAATCGGATATTCCCTTCAACACGGTTCATGTTGATGCATTAGGTCCTTTACCAGAGTCCAATGGATATAAATTTGTACTAGTTTTGGTCGATTCTTTTACCAAATTCTGTTTACTCTATCCTATGTACAGACAAGATGCAAGCGAATTGAAACGAGTTTTCAATAGCGCTATATCTTTATTTGGGACACCCAAACTGATAGTTTGTGACCGTGGTCGCATGTTTGAAGCGACAGCTTTTACCAGCTGGGTAACTGAAATGGGTTGTGAAATCCATTACGTAACGCCCGAAATGCATCATTCCAATGGGCAAGTCGAGCGTTATGTAAGGACCGTCCTTAATATGATTCGTGTCGAGAGTAATAATAAAAATGCCACCTGGTCTGATAGTTTATGTAAAATTCAGTTAGTTTTAAATGTCACAAAGCAAAAAACCACGCAGTACTCGGCTTTGTACCTCTTAATCGGTACTAACGCGACCACTCCTGTGCTTCGCGCGCTGATCCGTGACGTTGCCGTCGAGAACTCCAGTCCAAATCGAGAAGCCATGAGGGGGAACTCAGCAGGAGCTCCGCTAAAGAATCTCTTGACAGAAATCAAGATAGCCAAAACGTTCGGGTAAATCGTCATAGACACCCGCCAAGAGTTTTCCAGGTTAACGATCAGGTATTCGTAATAAAGTATTCACAGTCCGTTGGAAAGCATGACCCTGGTATGAGGGGTCCATACCGCGTGACTAAAGTGTTACCAAGTGATCGTTACGAGCTGAAATTGCTAAGTGGAGCTAGAGGCAAGACAACTCAGGCCGCAGCTCAGTACATGGTACCCTGGAAAGGCGAGTGGTGTCCTAAGAGCTGTGCTGCATTTTTTGAAAGTAAGTTTCAGCCGAACATTTTAATTTTTTTTTATGTTCATGTAGCACATGTATTGGGGATGCGTGCGTGTGAGTGTGAGGCATGTGTTTGCTGATTGCTGATTGGAACGGCTGGCTGGTGCAGCTCAGATACAGCGCGCATCCAAGGCTAGCGTCCTGGAGTGCCTGGTTTTGGAAGACGCGTACTTTGTATGCGCATCGGGTGTTGTCCCGGAAGACGCGTACTGTGTATGCGCATCGGGTGTTGTCCCGGAAGACGCGTACTGTGTATGCGCATCGGGTGTTGTCCCGGAAGACGCGTACTTTGTATGCGCATCGGGTGTTGTCCCGGAAGACGCGTACTTCGTATGCGCATCGGGTGTTGTCCCGGAAGACGTGTTCTCTGAACACGCATCAGGTGTTGTCCTGGCAGGCGCAGTCCTGGTTGATTCGTTTTAAGCGTGTGAACTTGTACAAGTTCAAGTACGAGTATAAGTGAGATATGATGTGTGAAGATGAATGCATACTTTTGAAAGCGAAGTGCTTTAAGTTGGGTTGTGAAAGTGTATTTTTGTATGAGGGCCTTGTATGCGTGATGAATGAAAGAATAGGCAAGAGTGTATGTCGTCACGTATAATTAACCACTTGTTTCACATACAGATTGCAATGACGAAAACCCTGACGATGCTGGTGAGCCTTCAGGTGCTTCTGCTGGTCCTCCTGGTGCTTCGAGTAGAGACGGGACCAATTCAGACGAAGATGGTGATCACACTCTCGCCGCACCTGCTAGTGATTCCGAAGGAGTCCCTGGTGCAGCCGAGGACGGCGCACGATCAGGAGAGGCCGTATAAGCGGAACTCACTGTTGGTAGTGCGGGTAGACACCGATTACTATAAAAGCGAGCGCTCAATCGAGTGCGAGTTCATTTGTTGCTCAGTCGTCGAACGGTAAGGGTGTCTGTACCTACGCTACTTTGCAGTGAGTTCGTTCCATATTTTATTATTAGTGGTTTTTCGATCTGTTTGGATAATTTTTGTTTTGAATATTAACGGTTGTTTGTGATTGTGCGAATTTTGGTGATTAATTGAATTGTTGTTGAATAAAAGTGTGTTTTGAAGTAAATTAGTTTTGGTTTGTTTAAAATTGTGTTTTTCTATTTGTTTTTCCCTTCTGAACGCTAAGAATATATATTATTATTTATTTATATATTTTTTTTCAATGATGCTATAGCACAATTGAAAAAATCACGTCTAATCTCAGTAGTAATTTGTTAAAAATACCTCTAATTTAGATACATTTTTGACAAATTTTTGACACTGAGATTACATTTCGAACTTGGTTTTATAAATACGGGAATTAGCTTTGTGGTAGAATGATACGCATATACGCTGCTCGGTGTTCGAGGGGCGTCGAAATAGCCTTATTTAGGGAATTTTGTATGTGCTTTTGTACTGGCGGTCTGTGGATGGATTACATGCAAAAACAGAACAGCGCTCTAAGCGTCCAATACAACAATGCGTTCATGGTGCTCTTGGGGCTGCCTGGTTTCTGTAGCGCGTCGGGGATTTTTGCCGAGGTGCGTGTGGGTTGTTTCCACACAATCATGCGCAAGCGGTGCACATCACTGGTGTGTAGGGTGCGGGCCAGCCTCAACAGTATCCTGAACGCTTTTGCTGACCGTTTCGACGTTCAATCAATACGTCAACGTACGTACGTTTCGTGTCAATACGTGAACCACTGCTGCATGGGTCACGTACTGACTAATCTTAAGATATTATTTTAATTTTGTTTGTATTAATGTATAATTTTCAATTTCAATTTAAATTTAATCCTTTAATTTGATTAACAATTTTTAATTTAGTTCAATTGTATGATCCAAAGTGGATTGTAATAAATAAATAACAATATATCTTGCAACAAACAGATTAGAGATTCTAGATTCACATTCACACAATGGTTAATGCACGACCAATTCTGCACAATAGACTCACTAATAGATTACAAGCATTATCATCACATCTGAACGTTATATGTTCACAAACGACCAACATTCCAATTACGAGGTTTCATTACCTGTATTGGTTTAATTTGTCGCAGTCAGTGCTTGAACTGGCCAATTTGTTCGTTATTCTAAACGTGTGCGTCGGTGCTAGAACCATCATTGGTCTATTATGGGTCAAGTAATGGTTGTGATATTTATTATCTAGCTCTTGGAAATCTTGTTCTCGGCCATTTAGCGTTATACTATACAATTAGAGAACTTTTTGGGGTGGGAAATCATCAAATGACCTCTCCCGGACCTCTCTGGATGGAGCGGAAGGGCGTGTCAGACTCTTACTGACTAAAACCCACCCGTGTTCCTTCAGTTGTCTGTGCGCCAGGGTCACGGTAACTCTTTCGAACAATCCGCGACCCCGACAGAATTAGAGGACTCTGCAGTTTATGTGTGTAAATGATGTCGGATTCTTTCTAGAAACCGACACGCATTTCATTTGCTTGTGCCTCAGAAGTTGCAGTGAAGTTATATATAATTCATTTTGAAATACAGAGTTTTACTTAGGTACTTTTGATAAAAGTTTTTCTTATTTCCTTCGCACACATCTGCCAACTTTTGCCATTAGTGCTTCCAACAAGATAATTTATCATTTCTACGAAGGAAACCTACTTGCAAATTACATACAGGCAGGTGAATTAATTGTTAAACAAATAATTGATAACCTACGTCGATTTGCTGTGTTATAGCTATTTTATACAACTGTCAGAGAATGCCAGTTGTAATTTGAATATACGAACGATTTAAGTTGGTAGTCAATTTCCTTAATAATTAACTTCCTTGAATTTTCAAATGTTATATACAGCTGTTGAACTAATATATAGTAGGTACCTACTGCAAAATATCGACAAAGGAGAACCAATATCGGTGAGCGAAAGAAAGCAAATAAGCGTTGGCCGGTAAGAAGTTTTCTGTTTTCAAAATTTTCAGCTCCACGAAGAAAAATAAAACAAGAACACAGCATTACCAAACTAATTACCACGGATAATTTGGCCGAGGCAATTAAAATACTTTTTGGTAGTGAAGTTGTGGTGGATATAAAAAAATAGTAGAAAAACTTTTGTATAACGAATACACAGCGGTTAACGTCAGAACTACATCCAATTAGACGTCTGAGCCCATTAAATGGATCCAGCACAAGTTTCAAACTTCCACGCAAATATACAGTAATAGTTAGCAGGCAACTTTATTGGTTAACCAGCTTTTATCACTGGATCTGTTTGTGCTGTTTCTAAATTATACTTGGTAAACATAAATTAATTTTAAGGCTTTTCTCCTCTTCGTGTTATGAAATTACATACAATGAAAATACTAAAAATGTGTAGGTATATTCACGAACAAAAATGCAGAAAAAATTCTACACGTAGCAGGTACTTACAAGCAAATAGGATCATGTTCTAAGAAATGCTACACAGTTCCAATATACTCGAAGATACTTTAAAAAAAATCACATATGATTTTATAAATGTAAAAAACAACATTTATTTCAGGTCCTTGACCCATAATAATTACAAACCAATACACAATATTGTCAATTTTATAAAGTATCACTATTGTGCAATTAAATAAGTAATAAATAGTTGATTGTAAATAAATAAAATTAATTAAATGTCGTAAGAATATGAGTAACACATAAATGTCAGATCAAATCAATTAATGTCAAAAGCACAAAGCAAAATAAAAATTAATAAAATAGGACAATGAATTAAATTAAGTAAATGTAGTTATGTCAGAAGCAAAAATTATAATATCCATAAGACTACATAATTACCTACATAGTTAAGAGAATTATTTTATTGATTTATTTTACGTTTTAAATTACAATAGTATTCACAATTAAAATATAATAACCTACATAGTTATATAAAATGACAAATCAAGCACCAGTAATATGCTACAACAAAGCCCAACGTGGGGCAATCCAGTCGCTGAGCAATCATCGCCACGACAGTGTTGGAGCTAGCCCGTACCCTGCGCACCAAGGATGCGCACCGCTTGCGCATGGTGACGTGGAAACAGTCGGTGCGCGCTTCTGCAAACATGCCCGAGGCGCTGTAGAAGCGGGGCAGCCCCAACACTGCCCTAAACGCGTTGTTGTATTGGACCAAAAAGTAAAGGTTCCTACTGTTACACGTGACTTGTGTAAATGTGTGTTATTTATATTGTCACGAAGAAAATTATCTTGTTGTTAGAATTAATTATGAATATATCACGAGAACCTACTTACCTATTTCCCAAAAGTGTTGATTATGATAATAAGCCCCGTGACCGTCAACTACAACCATCATTTATTGAAGCCGATATAATTTAAAACTTCCAATAAAAGTATGTCCAAGTAATGCAAGCAATGTATAAGTCCAATTATGAAGTATTTAATTAATTTTGTTATTTTTCCACGTAAAATGGACGAGCAGAAATGAAAATTACATCCACTTCATTCTTTGAATCGGATTCAAATCTGCTTTTAATGTATTAATGGTTTTAATATAGGTCTGTATTTTTTTTAACATGGTGAAGGCAATTACATGATATTCGATACAGTGAAAGAAGATATGAATTTAAATATTTACAATTTATTTCTAAAATTCTGTACTTCGGTAGCGTTGAGTGCAACCGACAAAAAGCCAGGAATTCTTTGAAACCCGCTACCGATACCAACAAGGATCAATTCAGGCTTTTTTCGTTGAACTTCCTTTTATGTAAATCAGGTAATTTATAGCTGCCTTTATTTCTAGGAAATTAATAAAGAACCTACTTTTAAGTCTGCTGCTGACGAAAGTCAATGATGCGCTGAACTGATGTTTGCCTTACAAAACGACGAATGATTACCAAAAATTGTACGTCAAACCTACCTCTAGTGACATAAATAGCAAATAATATTATACCTATATATTAAACAGTTGTTTTATTTCATTAAATGAAAAACAAAGTATCGTCTATTTTAATTAATTTTGACTATAATGTAGTAATAACACTGAACATTCAAACACTAAAATAGTCAGCTTACATACGTGACGTGTTCAAATCCATGTTCAGCTGAAAGCCTAGTCAATCGGAACATGACACAACATACCTACAGCCTTTTATCTCTACACAGATCGAAAATTGACTTCAAACGATTGATTTTATTTGTCAAAGCTATTTTTTCGACGTTTTATTAACGTCAACGATCGCTGTAAAAAGAGAATTGGCTCGGTAATCTTAAAAGTAAATGTCTTCGAAATCAATTCGTACAAGTATGTCAGTTTTTTATGATTGATATTTGAAGAAGAAGAGTTTTGATCATTTTAGTCTTTATACGCAACCAATTTCAATAGAATAAGTATTTAAGCATTTTCTCAATTTTCTCTCTGTCCTGCGGTACGATAATTACCGCTCAGTAGTCGTAATAATTTAAAACGTTTAATTAACTAAACTTATAATATAAATAAGTATAATTTTTATGGTTTGTTTGGAAGAGGTCATCTCTGAAAGTGCAGATCTGATTACAAAAATTATTTCACCGATAGACAACAAGTGTCAATGCTTATGTCATAGTTGGCTTCCACGCGGACGGAAGTCATAGGCTAAAGCTTGTTCAATTATATTAAAATTATCTGTTGCTTATAATTCTAATCTAAGCTTCTGTGATACAACAGTAACCGCTTAATCGCGTCTGTTAAATTATTCATACTTTGCACTGGCATATCTAGGTAGATGTCGAGTCTTGATACATGTTAAAGCATGAACACTCCTGCACCCTAATTAAGTAACACACTATCTATCACAATCTGAATCATTTTGAAGCCTATTGCTAATCCATTGCTTCATATGTTCGAAAAATTTGTCTGCTCAACAACGTAAATAACGCAATGAATGTTGTTGAATTGTCAAAATGAAACCCATTCCTACTGTTAGTGTGTTACGTAATTACCCCGCTGGTCCAAGATAAGACAGTGTTTAAAGCTCTTTTCCATAATCGAATGAGTTACAGCCCCCCTCCCCCCCCCCTATTTTTAAGGAAAACGATCTCGTGCGCCTGAAACGGTCGTTTGTTCACGAAATTTTATGATATTTCTGTCAATTGGAATGTTAAAGTATTTTCTAATTGAATATCTCAGAAAAAGTACATACGGTTACGTAATATTAATTAAAAAATAGTTAGACTCGAGGATTAGGCTCTAATTGCAAAAGAGAAAGAATAATGGAAAGACGGAATGGAGAGTTATGCCCTGCAGTGGGACACAACAGACTCATAATAATAATAAATGGCCTCATAGCGGAGACCCTCGACCAACACCTCAGGAGGCTCTCATTGCGCAGCTGGGTCAAGGGCTTGATACAGAGAGCATTACTTCTGGACACGGCTCGCATTGCTAGGAGGTTCCTCTCTCTGGAGCCCTAACAGCCGGTAGCTTGGACCCTGTTTCCGATACCGGTGGGCTACTATTTTTTATATTCTAATATTTAAAAATATAAGTTATATGTATATAATGAAATAAAGGATAAAAGCAATAATCGATGAACATAAACATATTATTAAATGTTGGTCTGTTATTAATTATAGGAACCTGTTTTTTTCGCAATGCCTATGAAACTTACTGTAATTTGCTAATTATAATACCAATCTCTATCTACTAATATCGTTTCTGAACACAGAGAAGATAATAACTCAAGCGGAACTTACTCGTAAATGAAAGCTAGACTGAAAGCCGGAAATCGAATATGCCATCTCAAGGAAACTATTTAAAGTGGTAGCAGTTACTTAGATTAAGGATTCTCTTTAGCCTTCACCTTAAATTTTAGGTGTCAGAGCTTTCTAGGTGTAATAGAAAACATAACATTACATCACGCGTGTTTTCCCCGAAGGTATGTAATGGGTGTAAAAAGACAAATAACGAAGCCGAGAGTCACTTGTACTCCCCGTCATTGTAATTTTTTTTTTGTACTTGACCATACCTGGGAACCTCCTGGTTACGGAGATATTGAAGATCAAAATTCCAAATTTTACTGACGTTTTTTTACGAAAACAAGTTTTTGATGTTATAACACAACGTTAAATACCCCCACGACCCCTGTACCGCTGCATGCACTCATAAGCACAATGCTTTGCATGCGTTACGTTGCGCACTACCGTAAACAGCGATTTTTCACACCAAAAATAAAAGTCGTTTCCCAGCAATTATTTTTGTGCTATGTTACTTAGTTTGATGTACAGAATGCGAAGTTGACGGCTATGTGATGGGTCTTTTTACACCCTGTATACAACACCCAAATTATGCCAGTTATGTTTAAATCCCATGTCATAGGGTGCAAGCCTTTTGCCGCCGGCCACTTATCCAAACTCCGGGCTGCAACTGAGAAATTCTTGATGGAAAAACCGAACAACACTATGCTCGACACATGGGAATTGAATTGGGAATTGAACCCAGGACCTCGTGCTCAGCCTCACGTTCACAAGACCAACGAGAAGTCAATAGTCAATGAAAATTGTATGTTATATGCACATAACCCTCGTAATATTCCCCCAAGAGTAAGACGGATACCTAAGTATATAGAGTATACTACAATCACATACATACATATATAAACTCACGCTTTGTTCCCATGGGGATAGGCGAAAACTACAGAACGCCACATGCTACGATCCTTACATACTCCTTTTGCCTCGTTTATGTTCATACATCTGGTCATACACGCACGCCAGTTGCGAGTACTACGCACCTGACCTTTCTGTAAAACATCACCAATAAGGTCACTATATGTCCTCCTAGAGCGTCCCCTCCCGGCGTTTCCACTCACATCTGCCTTCTAAATACCTTTTGTTAGTCGCCTTTTATTCATCAATAGTTTCATTCTTACTACAATCACATTCACACGTTATGTTTCAGTCACTTGGGCAAGCCATATCTAAGTCTGGACTCTGGATTATTTCTGAGAAATTCCTAATGGAAAAAACTCAATAACACTTTTGGGGATCGAACTTGGCACCTCGCACCTAACAGTCATGCTTGTGACACTACTAAAGAGGCAGTAGTACTGTACGTACCCATGTAGGTTTAAAACCAAAACATTTTCTCGCTGGAATTCATACACAATTTTACGCTTTTTATACGAGCGCTGTAGATATAACATACCAAGGAAATTGTTTTCTGATTGGCCGAGATTCCTTTACGATGATCTGAGAAACATTTGGGATCTTTAGACCAACATTACCGTAGGCATAAGGGATATAAAAAACGTATTAATATCGCTTTGCGGTCCCTTTCCCGAGTTCCGAACATAAGAACTATCACTTCGAAGAAGGTTTGGGTTATGTTCATCTTTATTTCTGTGTTTTATTAATTTTGTTTCTTTGTATATTTACATTAAAGGTTGTTAATAAGCAAATTGGCTTTAATAAATAAGTATTTTTTATCGAAAAGCCATTTTTTGTTAAGAGAAAAGTTACGATATTTTTTTTTATATCAAGTCAAAGTAGATAATGTTATCATGAGTTTTAAATGCAATAAGTTAAATGAAAGTAGATACTTGATAATTGAAAATATCAATCAGGCTTTTATCTAAACTTACCTACTTAAATGAGGGGCATGCCAAAAGAAATTAGATATTCTTTACTCATTTGTTTGAAACTGGCAAGTTATACACCATCAGGCTGGCTGTTTATTAATATAATTTGAAAATAGAACACCCTTAATTTCTTTCTTTTTATTTGGATGAGCACTATAATATAATAAATAACTATAATTAATACTATAGTAATATAATAGTACACTATATTAATAGAGTATTAATAAGTAATAATGCACGATACTCGTAATGTTGTGACGGTTGTTGTGTGTTTTTAATGTATACAATAAAGAAAAGTCCGTTCAAGAAACAAAAAAAGAAAATATTAAGAAGCTGCTTCATTTTAAGTTAAATTGGTAGGTACCTACTACTCAGTCTATTCTCAGGAATGCCAATGTGAAAATAAAAACAGAACTATTGTATTACAGTCTTGGCTTTAAAGATTTTATTGCAATTGCGTTTTACATTTCACACTAAAATATAATTTCTAGGGCATTCAACTAATCAGGACAAACAGTAATTTAAAAACTTCCCATGCAAGCGCCACATCATCTTCGTCAAGGCTCTGATGACCGATACCGTTAGAAGGATCAGTCTTCCCACAATAAATAAATCGAGCAGATTACGTTACGGTCAGGACAATGTCACCTGTATGCCAAAGCTTCTTTTTTTTGGGTGGGCATTCATCAAGTAACTTCTCCCGCTCTGGGCGGAGCGAAAGGGCGTATCAGACTTTTACTGACTAAAACCCACCCGTGTTCATTCAGTTGCCTGTGTCAGGGACCATGGAAACTCTTTCAAACAATCCGCGACCCTGGCAGGCATCGGCCCCAGCGGATCCCGTCAATTGGGGCTGACACCTCTCTGAGGCGCGCGTGATACACAACGCGCCGTCGCGTCGACCCGGGTCTGGTCCTTACCGGACGACGAGCTACCCATTGTTCGCCGACCGCAAGCCCGCGCCTACGATGGCCGGGAATCGGCTATCCAGATGTCATAGCTGACTTTATGGATAGCTTGTCATGTCCCACACGCTGGTTCAACGTAAAATGAATAATAACTTCCTTTTGAGAGAGGTAATTAAGTCTAGCAGGTGACTGCAGGTTCTGGCAGTTGACAGATTGCGGGATAAAACTATGCTAGGATTAGAAGAACTCGTGCCGCCTGTGATTCAGGTTTATAGTACATGCTTTAAACGTTTGTAATACCTACATTATTTACATTATATTTTATTTATGTTTATTACATTTTATTTATGTACATTATTTCTTAGATTTATATTGCATTTTACAAATTTAAAAAAAAGAAACGTGATTATAGTTTTTTTCATTTTATTACGACTGCATAGAAACTTTATACTAATAGAGGCGTATGATAAAAGTTTTATAATATTTGAATTATAGTATTTCTAAGTGATATTTTTAATGTGCTTTTAATTTATTATAAAGGCCTTTTAATTTTACTTATTTTATTTTATTTATAATTAAGATTCTAAAACATATCTACAGAACGAATTTAAGTTGATAATAAAATTACTTCTCTCATTTAATAACTTACTTTAATATCTGCCATACTGTCACTACCCTCTATTTTAGATTAAAACTCCACGTATGCTCTACCGGTAAAATATTATAGAGGTAATAATCTACATAAATATGTTGCTATCAAAATCACTTTTAAACTCCCAACCTCACGACATTTATTTTCTCTCGGAACACACGACTTTTATAAGAAAACGAGCTCACCCTCAATATAAAGTTGGAAAATAAATATGCCAAAGACAAATATTATATTTGAGTGCACGAAGTATGCCTCAGAGATATTGCGATATCCGACGGTGAGGAGGCAAAGGAAATATGTGTGCATCATGCATTATTGTAAATGTGAGGCAAGTTGAATTTGTACGTTCAAGAATTTATGTGAAACTGGGTTTATTTCAGTAGACGTAGTAGTAGTAGTTTCCTTTGTAAATTTTTAGAAACGAACGGGTGGTTTAATAATAAGGATAGATAATGGCTACAATAGTAAGAGAATATAATGCTTATTGAATCATTTCCAATGCGTAGATAAGGTAATTTTGAAAAGTTGGGAAAATTTGTTAGGTAATGGGAAAGTGTCAAGACTTAAATAGCATTGTGTTATCCTTCTGACTTGTATATTTAGGGGCAACACGGTCTTCAACCTATTAGTCGTTGACTAATGACACAATAATAAATTATCTATTGTTACGAGACCTACGGGGTGCCAACGGATTAATTAAACAGTTGGTGTTGTGCTCGCGAAGGTTACTGCTGAGCAAGAGGTCCTGGGTTCGGTTCCCGGGTAGGGCCAAGTGTTATTGAGTTTTTCCATCTGGGATTTTTCAGCAGCAGCCTGGATTCTAGATTTGATGGAGAGGTTGATGGTTTTAGACTCGCCTCCTGTTACATAGGACTTAAACATAACTGGGGAAATGAGGGTGTACTATAGGTGAAAATCTACCTAACGCTTTAGGGAATACATTCGTGATATTATTTTCATGTTAATAACTTATGATATTTTTAATCGACTTCCAAAAAAGGAGGAGATTCTCAATTCAATTGTTTTTATTTTTTTATGTGTGTTAGCTCAGAACTTTTTTCTGGGTGAACCGATTTGGATGATTCTTTTTTTTATTTGAAAGCTGGTACTTCACATGTGGTCCCATTTAAATTTGATCAAGTTCTGACCAGTAATTTTTGAGTTATCCTTAATACTGCGTATTTTTTTCACTTCGTTTATATTGATGATGTATTAATAATTTCCTGTCACGGTAATTTACATATCAAGTAGTGGTTTACAAATGTGTGGGACAGGTACCACAACTAAAAAGTGTAAAATATTAACTTCGGAAGTCGGTGTCTTTGGTTTTGTATTTTCGTTTTTAGCCACCGACTTCTGAAATTAAAGTTATTTTCACGTATTTTTGTGTTTTTTTTTGGAAGTCGGTTGTTTTTTTGTAAAAATGTATTTTACGAAATTGACTGTAAGTCAAACAATTTTCAATTTACGCGAGATAATACACAGTGTGTATGTTCTTAAACTCCCAGTTGAACGATTCATCTTACAAAGAACTTTCTAGAACATGTTTAGTGCTCACTAGAGACTAACACTATCATCTAAAATACTTGTCAGCACCTTATTGTTCGTAATGTAGTCAATTTTTTCTCAGTAACCAACGTTCTTTCGCGAAAAGTATTCCTCAAGGGTGAAATTAATATATGTCGAGATAAAACTACGTCTTTTCTCTGTTATTCTGCGGCAAATATGAGTGTGAACAAAAACTCTAATGTCTTTAGTGACTGTTTGTTATAGTTATGAGGTTATTTTTTTTTTGGATTTAGTAGATGTTTTTATTTATGGTTTATGGGTTTACGGGGTGGGCCGACTAGTTTCAAACTTGCACGGAGACCGTAGTCATGCTCTTATTGTGGAGCAGTGCCGAAAAGAAAGCATTTAGTGGTCTTACCAAAAGCTATAATAAGTTTGTTAACACGACTATTTTCGACATGAAAATATAGGCAGAGAGATTTAAATACCTTCTTTATGCACACATTTCATAATTAACTAAACTAATATTATACAAAGTGGCAAGGAAATCGACGCGCAAACCGTAACCATGAATTCAGCACATGGTTCTAGAAACACTAGCGTAGATCTTTTCGTCGGTTATCAAAAAAGATGTGCTGTTTCATGGAATAGCATTTTTTTTTTAATAACCGACGAAAATGTTGAACGCAAGGGGTTCCGAATCATGTACTGAATACATGGTAACAGGTTGCACTTCGATGTCCCTGCTACCCTGTATAGACGTAAAGTTCGTTGTTTATTTATTTGTCGGAAATACGTTAAATCAATCGTTTGAGTTTGACTTATCGGGACGCCAGCGCCACCGGGTGGCGCTCGACAGAGTCTATAACATAACGCTTGACCAGAGTTAAAGCAGAGTATATTGTTGGCGGTTAAGCAGTGAATACGTTTAGAAACTGTCGCGCGTTCCATATGGTGTGTCGTGCACCTACAGTGTATGATTCGTTAGTGTGATTAATTTGTTCGCAAATTATAATTTGATTTGAACACTACGAGTACCCATAGTACGCCCACAGTAATTAAAATATGGCTGATAATAACGAGAGAGACATACCTTCTCCGTCATATTTGTATGTTTGTACAAGATTATCTCCGGAAATACAGATCCGATTACAAAAAGATTTTACGGATAGAGAGCAACACTACTCCCAAATAACATAAGATACTTTTATTTTGAAAAAATACACTTATCCTGTGGGATCGACCACGGGAATGAAGCTACGGTTAAAAATCAGTTGATAATAAATGGCTGGCATTTTACGAACTAGTACCAATTTTACTTGTACGATATACAATGAACATGTAGCGGTATCTACATCGCCACATGCGAGCTACACGTCACACTGACGTCACGCAAAATCCTGCATCGCGCAAGCAAAGTTTACCGCGCAACTAGCATATATACAACGTCCCGACATCAATCGTCGGGCAGTTGCCCACCAGACACAACACCCGTCTGGTCGGAGGATCCTCCCTTTTCTGTAGAGTATAAGTGAGCTTTACACCCTGTTCCTCATACCTCTATACTCGTGTCCCCGAACATGAACGTCAGCGCAGCCTTCGTGCATCTATATCAGCGTGACGTAATCATCACTTCCTTCAAGCTTTCGAGCGGCGAGTCACACAGCCAGCCAGCACCCACGGCTTCCTCGGGTCCAAACTCACAAAGAACTGAGAACTCGTGTTAAAGAAAAAGCCAATAACACTTTGCCTATCCCTGTTAGATAGGTACCTACTAAGATCTCGCTTACAATTTCCCTGAGATATTTTATCATGAAAGTTTTTACGTTTAATGCGATGCATTTGCAAGCTAGTAGTCAACATTTACATTTTACCTACTTCTAATGACATAGTTAGGTATGCTTTTTTATAAGGGGCTCGTGGCTAAATGATAACAGCTGCACGGGTCGATCGGATTAAGCTAAGCTTGCCGCGGTTGGTTCGTGGATGGGTGACCAGCTATTACACATCGAGACTCCTACCTGCCTCGGAACGTTGGTACCGGCTGTCATTCGTAGATCTTTGACAGTCTTGACGGGTAGTCAGAAGCCCAAAAGTCTGACAACCAGTCTTACCCAGGGTATTGTGTTACTTACCCAGTAACCGGGTTGTGGAGGTTAGATAGGCAGTCGCTCCATGTAACATACTGGTATTCAGCTGCATCTAGTTAGACTAGAAGCCGACCCCAACATAGCTGGGAAAAGGCTAGGCAGATTGATTTTTAGATTGAGTTAGGTATGCTTTTTCCCAGAACTACCTATTTTCGGAACAGGGTAAATTGACTCTTAAGTCTGCAATTTATGCAAACTAGAACAATAAGGTACCTACACACTTACCAACTTATACATCTTTATTTACCAACCTACAGTGGTAAATCAAATCCCAATATTACTAGTATAGGGGCATCTACAAACGCCACATGCGAGCTACACGTCACACTGACGTCACGCAAAATCCTGCATCGCGCAAGCAGAGTTTACCGCGCAACTAGCTTATATACAACGTCCCGACATCAATCGTCGGGCAGTTGCCCACCAGATACGACACCCGTCTGGTCGGAGGACCCTCCCTTTTCAATAGAGTATGAGTGAGCTTTACACCCTGTTCCTCATACCTCTATACTAGGAGCGATATTACTGCTATAAAAGTTTACCGGAATTACCAACGTCAGACAATCTGGTTCTAAAGTGATATAAATATGTCGGAAATACGTTAAATCAATCGATTGACTTTAACTCATCTGTACGCCAGCGCCACCAGGCGGCGCTCGACAGGGTCTACAACATAACGCTCGACCAGAGTTAAAGCAGTTTGTCGGTGGCGGGCAAGCAGTGAACACGTTTGGAAACTGTCGCGCATTTTGTATAGTTACGTCATGTACCTACAGTGTGTGATTAATTTGATCGTAAATTATAATTTTAATTGAACTGCAAACGGTATTTCTATTGCGCAATAACTAACACTTTCCATAGTATGCCCACAGTAGTTATGGCTGATGATAACGAGAGAGACGTACCTTCTCCGTCAAATATTATTTAGATAAATATAATATAGCTAATATCGCTTGACCACCAAATTGGTATAATGTAAACTAGTGACGTACCAACTCTTGTAAATATGGGAAATTCAAAACATCAGAAGGTCAGTTCCCGTAGTGCAAGACGTTTAAAATCTAGTCGTGAACTCACCTTGCGACAATCAATGCCAAAAACATGTCAAAAATGTTGGAAAATTAGAGGTATTTTGACAGATTGAGACCGAGAATTTAATGCGAATGATCTTAAAAATACGGGAATTTGCCCCTCTGGTTTTTAAAGCGTAGACAGAAACCATATTATAGCGCATTTAGGTAAATGTAACTTGGTAGGTAAAGAAGTAAAATACAAAGTACATTGTGTATATTTTGATGGAAACCTTACCTGTCAAAACTGAAAGAGTCAAATAACCTTCATAATATTGCCATTCGAATATGTCGACATCAAAGAGTAAATGAATAAATCAAAGATTATTTCTTGGATGTACCTACATACATATCAAAGTCTTGCTCCAGTATTATAGATTTTGAATCACAGTATTTTGCTTCATCTGTATTCAAGAAGTCATGCGATCATACAAGTGTAAGACCAGATTTTCATCCAGAATCTGATATCTAGCTGTCCAGGTTTGACGACTTAGGGCTGATTTTACTAACGTCAGATATCTTTTATCCGTGGAATAAAATTGACGTTTGACGGTTTTTGAATAGCAAAAATGTCGAAATATCCATATTATTCCTCGGATATAGTATAATAATGCAGCAGCCGACAACAGAGGCATTGATGGACGAACGTGAACAAGTGGGCCGAGACACGCATACTTGAGTCCATCAAGGCCTGGTTGCGGCCAAGGCTTGTATAGTAACTTTCTCAAATAATGCGCGGAAATTCAACTTATGTAAATTAATTAGAAATTTCAGAATCAACGACGAATAATAATAATTTTTCTCGCGCCAATATTGACGCGAGAAAAGTTATCTTGTTCATGAACGAAACATATGTTAATTTATTTTCTTTTTCATTTTAAACAGCTCTATTTACTGAGCCAGTTCGAGATTTAAATAAAATCTTTGATAGTTTACCTCCTTAGTTGTCATGGGTCGAAGTAAAAAGTTCGGTCCATTTTTTAATTACACTACAGATATGAGTTTTCATGGGAATTTTCATAGTAATTTATTCGGTCGCTAAACACGACAGATATGGATTTTCATATTAACATTGCCGGCCGCTAAACACGACAGATATGGATTTTCATACTAACATTGCCAGCCACTGCTCGTATGTATTTGACTAGTACAGCATTTTCGATTTATATCGAAGAAGGTTGTCAAAATAATGCTCGAATTTCCAAGCACGTTTCAGAAAAAGTTATTTGGTGTTGCGAAAATCAGCACTTACTAATTTTACTATAAGTAAGTGCACTAGGCCGCACTTTGGTGGTAACATTTTGACATTGAGCTAGCATGGCTTAGTACGGAGTTTCAGTAGAATTAAAGGCCATCTTATCTGGTTTTGTTACCAGTGAAGTACGGCCTACTGTACTTTAGTACGGACGTGGCATACTGGGATGTCGGGCCCAGGTATTACTATGGTCTTCTGCCTGCTCGGAGTCATTCTGTTGTTACCTAACAACTGAGAAGAATTTCAGAAAGTATTTTCATCGGAATTTTCAAATCGGAATCTATAAGACTGGCATCAAGTTAAGGCTCCTTCATACAGGCGCGACACCGACGCGAATCGCACGCGACATTAAGGCACCGCTCGTCGCGCGACAGGCGATGCCTCTGTGTCGCGTCACGTGTCGCGCCTATTTGCAGGAGCCTTTACTGTATTAGACCTTAGATATCAAACAAAATTCAATTATTGTATTATTTATCATGTTTCCTCACATTTCGTAGGAAAATATTCGTGTTCGTGTTTGTGTTTCGTAGGTATCTCAAATATTTATTCACTTCCAACCGATGTTACTTACCAAATTGAGTATCGCGGAGTCTCATTTTCCAATTAAGCGAAATCCTTTGAAATTCACCTCATTTTACTTAAGACTTGCTTGTGGTGCTTCGTTTCTGAACACCGAAATCAGTTATAAAGCTCATTTTATACAGCTATGATATTTCTTCGCTGAGTTATACTCAAAATTTAATTATTTGAGATAGATTCGTGTTACATCGATGTAGTGTTGTTAGCTGGTAAGCAAATTTACTAGTTATTTGTATTAGAAAATCGTTACGGTAAAATAAACAACAATATTTCGTGTAGTAACTTTTTGGTGCTTATGATAATTTTACATTAATGGTTGGTGATTCGTATTCAAAACGAAAGTCTGGATTCTTTAAAAGGAATTCAGGCTTTGGAATTAATTAAGTACTTTAAGCTCTTTGAAGCATATACATTCAATATTTTCGGAACACAACATATCATCATGCCTGTATCCCCTGAAGGGTTTGGCAGAGATGCACTTATAGTACACCCACATTTCGCCTGTTATATTTGGGTCCCATGTAATAGGGGGCGAGCCTATTGCCATCAACCGGGCACTAATCCAGACTGGGCTGCTACTGAGAAATTCTAGATGGAAAAATCCAATAACACTTTGCCTGACTCAGGAATGGGACCCAGAACCTCATGCTCAGCAGTAGCGCTTGCGACCACGAGACCAACGGGATTATTCCGTTTATCCACCCCGAAAACAGGCACCCTAGGGTGGATGCTCAGAAACACGTGTTCATCTATCCACCCCAGACGGGACGGATAATTGGAATTCACTTCTGATTGTTCTTCCGACTTTTCACCCCAAGTACAGTCATCATCAACAGTACAACAGTAAATATAATTACACACTTTAATACATTATTAATTCATTTTTAATAACCGCAACCTTAAACAGTAATCGTAATACGTATTGCATTTAAATCAAATTACACTTCCTCCTTTTAAATAATATTAACATCTAATTTATAAATTCTACGATATGTCCAGGAATGACCAACACTAATTTCATGATTGAGTGTATCCTGGATACATTAGTCTCTTTTTATGTACATTTGCAATCGTTTTCTAAATGTATTTGCTACAACAAACGTATTAGCGAAAAACTTATGGTATGCCAATATCTACTAACTACCTTGGGCTAGTTTCTAACTGTACAGTACACAATGTGTGTATGATTTTATCATTATCTTTAAGGCTATAAACAGCCTAGGGGGAAAATCAGGAGAAAAATTATAAACGAATTCCGATTATGTATCTCGTCTGAGGTGGAGAGATGAACACGCTTTTCCGAGTATCCACCCTAGGGGCCACCCTAGGGTGGATAAACGGAATAAGCGGACCAACGAGGCTGTCTTATTTCCGGAACTGACTGACAAATAACACTTAACCTCAACCACGGAATATTTTGGTAAGTTCTACTTTTGACCGGTTTAAATAGAAGACTGAAGTTTTATTCAAAAAAAGTCACGGGCAAGTAATCCTAGGACTTATAGATAGATAGATATAGTGGGAACATAATCTGTGTAAAGCCCACAAAACCTTTTACACTAGCGCTTCTGCAATATTTGACGCCGGACGTCAATTTCCTGTCCATGTCCTGTTTTATTATTATTATTGGAACCTGTTAGCACGTTATTATTTTTATATTATTGACAGGAATTATTAAAGCAGAAAAATTGTTTTGTTTTGAAAGGTCAAGTAAGAAATTAATGGTATATACAGGGTCAAATTAAATTACCTACATAGCGAAACTCCGTAGACTTGATAGGTATCGATATCACAGATGCCCCAAGCCTCCAAGGGAGGATTTTCAGCTGGTCGCCGGTTCTCACCTGGACAATAAAACTCCTGTTATGTTTGAAGATCAAAACTAGACTGCCTTTATTTGGGCTAAAGGCCCCTATTTATACTACACAGATGTATCTTATTTCAAAAATTAATTCGACTTAATCATAATTGATAGTTGACCAGAAACAATAAAGCGGCTTTCAGAGAGAACCTGACCTTATTACAGTATCTGGCTTTAACATCTAAGCTTTATAGAAAAAGAAAACTGACAGATGACAACTTACGATAAAAATGTCAAAGTATAAAAATATTTTAAGATTATATAGAAGGGGGAAATTAAAAGTATGAAATACAGATTTGGATGTAAAAACAGTCAAAGTTAACTAGTTATTTATTTGGAATTATTAAGGCTTATATTTTAATTAGGTGTTGTAGCCCGCACCTGTACGAAAACTCTTTTAGAAATTAATTTATAATATATACACATATATATACTCGTACAAGGCATTAGGCTTTTTTAACGAGTTGCAAACCGCTCGAAGAGAGTTAGAAAGAGAAAAAGAAGGACAGAAAAGAGAGAGAAGGTGGAATATAAGATTTGCCAAAATGGTTATTTATAAGGGCTGGAGTATTAGGTAGAAGCTCGAAAAGTCGAAAATTAAAAACATAGAAAGGTAAAGTTAAGAGGTATAAATTCTAATGTCTCAAAAGTTTTAGATAAAGGTTTCCTAAAAGTCTATAAGCCATCACTGGTTAAAAAAAAATTAAGCAAGAGTTTCAGGGTTAAACTTAGTATGGACTCTAGTAAGTCCTACAGTCCTACTAAGTACGGAGTTAGTAAGTTCTACCAGGATTAATAACCCAGTGAGTAATAACTGGTTAAGAATATTCCATTATAAATACATACAAACTTATCACGCCTGTTTCCCAGAGAGGTGAGCAGTTATGGATCTCCATTTACTATATAAATAATGCATGTACCTACTGTATAAAAAATATATAAATCTCATTGTTGTTGTTTTATTTCAATATTTTATGTCCTTTTTTAATCAGTGCGTACAATATGTATATGTGGGGTAATTTTCCTAGCAAAATCTTTTTTTACCTAGTTGCAACTTTGCGTACCTATCGTCGTAGGAGTTTGTACAATTTTATTTTCAGGTTTGTAACGATATGATAAGTTCCTGAAACTTTTTCATATGAATTACTAATATTCCGCTTTTCAGTATTACTTACATAATTTAGGTACAGTGTTTAGTTTATACATTGCTAGGGAGGTTGCGCATATTTAATTTAAAAACGACGTGTTGAGAAGTATTGAGGTAAAAAATAAATGATATAATAATTAATATTATTTATTTTAGCTAACACAAATATCTTTAAAAGTAGGTTTATTTTCCACACATTTTTCGTAAAATGAAACGTCAAAATCTTATGTTCGCCTTGTCAAACAAAAACATGGAAAAACAAGTAAAAACGTTTTATTTATTTGATTAGTTCACGAAAGTTCTAGGATAAACACGTAATAATGAATGTATGAATATTTCAATGTTACGAGCTAGTGAGAAATTTTTATACATGCTTAAGGCAGTCGCCCATACTTTATTTAGCCATTTCCTTTCCCGCTCAAGAAAGGTATAAAAGATTATAGGTCCCGTTAAAGTAAAAAAGAAAAGTTGATCGCCGACTGTTAACACCGGCCGACGAGTTCTGGTTTGTCGCAGCGATAAGAGCTATCAATGAGAGTACTCGTACAGCAACGCTCGCTTGGCGGTCAACACTCGCTGAGAGACTTATATACTTTAACAAGCATAAGTCTCTCACTGGTATGAGTATGTACCCCATACCTCGTATACCAGTGAGTTATCGCTCCTCGCGCCAACAGGCGGCCGTTTTAGGCGGTGGGACAGCTGCCTTATCTGTGGTTTCGTATGTTGTGTCACAGTATAACAAAGGAAGCAGCATTAACTCTTCATACAAATCGACCGAAACAACGCGCTTCGAAATCTCGGTGTACACCAGTATTCAACAGTCGTGCGTGCCACAGTTACATAAGGACGCGGACGGTGCGAGACGGTCCCGCACATTTATATTAACGTGAAGTATGGCACGAAGTTATCGACTGTGTTTTTCAGTGTATGGATGTTTGAATCCATGAATATCAGAACCAGAAACAACATATTTAAATATTTAAGTTACCAACTCAGTCCGCAAGGTAAGCCTGTAAAAATAACATTATTTTAAGGTTTTATTTACTTATTTAAGTATGTCTATATTTATTGAAGCGTAGCGAGCATAACTTCCATGACAGGAAGGTACTTAGTAAGTGACTATATCTCTTTTTTCCATGCGATCGATGCCCGATTGAAGGAACAAAATATACCTTTATTAGCTTCTGCTCGCGGCTTTGCCTGCGTGGATTTCAGTCTTCTTTTTTTCACAGAAAATCTTTATTGTAGGCCCGGTATCAAAAACAAGTTCGTGAAATCTTAACTATTCATCACATGTACATCCAAATGATTTAGTGTAGATGCAGTGTTTATCTACATAGAATTTCCCTGACGATTATAATTTTTTTTTCGATACAGACTTTTTAACAGCCTTTATAAGTAACTTATCTTTAGAAAGTATTTTATTTTTGAGCTCGAATAAATGAATAATATCTAAAAAAAGTCGGACAATCCGAATGGCTTCGGCTGGTATGCCGAGATGATTTAGCAAACAAACCTTACACCACAAGCTACCGGTTTTGTGAAAATCATTTAAATGTACAGGACACCTTCAATAAATCGCAAGGTATTAAAAAAAATGCTCTTCCATCATAAAATTTGTCGGACTTAAAAAGTACAACTACAACTTATAATCCAAGAGACACAGTCAGTGGGCAATCCTAGTGCAAGTTTGTCTACCGAGCAGCCTTAAGTTATTATTTCAAGGACACTGCCGGGACGTAATACTGGTTACTTTATTATACTGTGGATGTGCTTTTCTTGTTGCATCCATTAATGAATGATTTTGCATATAGAATGTTTGGAACATGGCCATACCATCCATTTATAGTTTTTGAGATAATAATGCATCTGAATTTGTCCTTTATTGGAATTACATTAAGAATTCACGTCAGTTTGAAGAAATACGTCTCCTTAATAACACGTTGTACTTTAACTGACGACGGGCCTCACAGTTTTTCTTACGCTCGTTATAACTGGAAAATCAATAATCTCAGGTTACACAGAATAAATGGTATATCTGTCCAGCTAATCTTTTACATGGCGTATGTACAGGAAAATATCAAGTACACCTTTTGAAATTAATTTCAATGAAAAGGCCTTAGTGAATTATACACATCTAACGCTAGCTCATAGGTACCCATAAGTCTAAAAATACGAAGAACTAAAGTTTAGAAAACAAAACTCATTCCTATTAAAAACCAGTTAAAAATAAGAGTGGAATAATAAACCTCATTTGAAAACAATATGTACTTTTCAAGGAACCTCCTAATAATTAAATATTAATAATTCGTTAATCCTTAATAACACGGCATGTGCTTACGTAATACCCCTTTATATAATTTCCGTTTATTTTGAACTACCTTTTGCCAGCGGCTTCACGCGCATTCCCGGTCGAAAATATTCCACGGGAACCGTCTTGGTTCCTATCCGGTGAGAATCTACATGTGTGCCAAATTTCATATGAGTTTATGCATGTATGTAGCCAAAATTGTGCCAGCATAAACGGTCATTGATCAATCACTATCTACCTCGATACACTTTATGTAACCAGCTTTCGAAGCAAGCAACATAATGCCATCATGTCCATAAACCATATGCAGGTATTTGCATAAACTCTATTAGTCTATGATTACATCCAATTATTATTAAAATAAACATGGATTTAATGTAAATTAGTGTAGGCTGCCGTCGCCTTGTACATATGTTTAATATAGGGCCAAAGCCACCCACATCTGACACTATTCATTATGTTCTGTTAGAACGGGTTAAGTGTATGGTTTTATACGTTGTTTCAGGATTTTGGTTAACAGTTTCGTTTGTTGTTAATGTCACTTACAAGTGGTGTGATTAATTGTTTTATTTTTGGAGCTACCTTTAAAATAATAGCAGATAATCTGCCTCATATTTGTAATTTTCCACAGCCAGAATTGTTTTACGATGTGTCCATGTTATTATTAATTTGTGCCCACTGATGTGCGTCACTAACGTTCATCATTATCATCAACCTACAGCAGTCCACTGCTGGACATAGGCCTCTCCAATTGCAGGCCATTCAGATCGATTTTCGGCAACTCTCATCCAGCTGCTACCAGCCACCTTGTGAAGTTCGTCGCTCCACCTAACCTGAGGGTGTCCTACTTTACGTTTTCCGATTCGCAGTCTCCACTCAAGAACACGTCCACCCCAACGGTCATAGGTTCTACAGCTAATATGGCCGGCCCATTGCTACTTCAGCTTGCTTTTTCTGTGAGCTATGTCGACAAATTTGGTTCTTTGCTAGATCACCTCATCCCGGATCCTATCCCCCAGAGAGACTCCAAGCATAGCTCATTCCATAGCTCTTTAAGCGGCCTTGAATTTATGGACTAGCTATACCGTGAGTGTCCACGTTTCAGCTCCCCAAATCATAACAGGCAGGATGCACTGATTGAAGACTTTAGGCTCTGTAGAATACGTGACGAGAACACTCGACGAAGCTTCCGAAACGCTGCCCAGCCCAGCCGAATTATTCTTTTAGCCTCCGTCTTAAAGTTGTTCTTACCAAACTGCAGAGATTGCACGAGGTAGACGTATTCTCGAACAACCTAGAGAGCACCGCCATTGACAGCAATCGATCCCAGAGTGAAGTGTTTGTTGAACATAACCTGGGTTTTGCACAAGTTCATTCGGAGACCAATGCGTATAGAAGAATCAACCAGGCCATCCAGTATTCGTATGTCGATGTCATCTGCAAATCTCAAGTGTACTTGTAAGATGTACTTACCGTTAATGTTAAAGCCGCGTCCTTCCCAGTTCTCGTAATCTTACACACATTCCCCAATGCGTTAGAGAATAATTTTGAGGTAATAACGTCCGCTTGTCTCACCCCTCGACGCATGGGGATATGTTCAGTTCGCTAGTCCTGAATTTGGACGGTCATTGTCGCGTTTTCATAAAGACATCTCAACACTTGGATGTATCGCCAGTCAACTTGGCATGAATGCAGAGACTTCAAAACAGACCAGGTCTCGATAGAGTCAAAAGCCTTCTCATAGTCCACAAACGCAAGACACAGGGGGCGATTATACTCTTTGGACTTCTGTATAATTTGCCGTAGTGTATGGTTGTGGTCTATGGTGCTGTACCCTCCTCGAAATCCGGCCTGCTCTGGTGGCTGAAACTCGTGGAGTCTCTACGCTAGACGATTCTCGACTCTTGAAAACAATTTATATACATGACTGAGGAGCGAAATGGGTCTGAAATTTTTAAAAGGGTCTTATCACCCTTTTTAAAGAAGAGAAAGACCACGCTCTTTCGCCACACTTCTGGAGTTCTCCCAGAGAACAAGACAGAGTTGAAAAGCTGCCTTAGCTCTTTCAGTACAGAACTTCCTCCCGCTTTCAGGAGCTCGATCGTAATCCCGTCCTCACTAGGGGCTTCATTTTTAAGCTGTTTAAGAGCCGCCTTGATTTCATCTTAGCTGGCTTCTGGCAGGTCTTCCGTAAAATGGCGAGTTAAGGTTGCTCTGGAGTTGTTATTTTTGGGATCAGGTCGAGATGCATGCGATGCGGAAAATTGGCCGTAGAAGTTTTCGACTTCCGGAAGGATCTCTAAAGACTAGATTTGGTCAAATTCTCCAGGCAGCTCCTCCAAAGTAATTGGACGAACCCTTTTGATTCCCGATTTTGGTAAATCGCTTCCTCTATAAAGCTTGTATTGGAGCGTCAGGCGAGCGTCGTACCAATGTTCTAAAACTTTTGTTGAATGCCCGTTGGTTTGATGAAATGATAGGTGGGTTTTCACGTCGTTCCGTCATAAGCTCCAGTCTCTTCCGAAAGTTTAGACTTCTTAGCACGTATGCCGCATTTTCCAAAATCGCGTACCTTCCTCCTTGAGTTCTACCATTTGGTCGAGCGCCTGGTCGACGTCATTTTTGGTTTCCATGGCAGCGAATAGGTTTTCCAGGTCTGACTGGATCGCTTTAGATCCTAGCATAGTTCGGAGTATATTTGGACGGAGTCTAAACTTCATCAAAAGAGTTCGCTCAAGCTTGAAGTTGATATTCAGAGAGCCTCGAACAAGTCTGTGATCACTGCCGGTATTGAACCTGTTGATCACCGGGACAACCCTGAAAATATGCTTTTTATCCGTTATGACGAAGTCTACCTAATTTTACGTCTTAATGTCGGGACTTTGTCACGTCCACTTCCTTTGGTTTGGGGTTTTTTCTTAAAGAAATAATTTATCCAGAAAAGCCCCTCCTTCTCAAGTAAGTTGACAAGCAATTGCACTCGTACTATCTAAACCTAAACTCATAGGATCCTACTACCGATTCGTTGCAATCCTGTACTCCCACTTTAACATTAAAATCTCCCATGAGAACGTTGTAGTGGGCCTTAGTGGTGGAATGCAAGGCCTTGGTGATGTCCTCGAACATTTCTTCGACTTCGTCATCCAGGTGTGGGGTCGGTCTCGGTTAGCTTCACTACGAGGTACGCTACCCTCATCGAAACACTGGAGACTTCCACAACATTATCACAAAGGGATTTGTTGACCAGGAACCCGACTCCGCCTTGGGATAGCTGGTCTCCCTTTCGGAAATACAAAAGGTGTCCCGATTCAAGGGTTATCGTGTCCTCCCTCTATCTTCGGACTTCGCTCAACCCAAGAATGAGCCACCTTATTTTTCCGAGCTCTTCTTCTAGCTGTACTAGTTATTCGTCGAGCCGTAACGTGCGTTTGTTATACGTCGCGTCGCCAAGGTCAGTCGGGGTCAGCGAGGAGAACCCGGACCGTGACCTCTGCTCAAATTATGAATAGCAAGGCGGCCGAGCACTGGGGGCTGTGGTTGATTTTGGATTGCCATTGGAGGTTTTGCCCATAATCGCCACCCTGGTCATGCGGGTTGGCGATAACAGATCACAGCTACTCGCACTAGTGACGCTGCTGCCCGTCACTAATTTGCACCATTTAGCTGCGAAGTTTTATTTAGAAATGGTTATACCGCCATTAGTCGATTGTCAGAGCCTCGTTTGTTATTCAGCAGGGTGCACCACGAGCAGGTGAAGTTGACTTGAGGCACTAAGATGGTGTATGTGCCCGCTTACACCCCACTTACACATCGTTCACTATTATCTTATGTGCGGACGTTGGTTTTCTTTCATCCCTTTATTCAGTTACTGTCGTCCAATAATCTACTAATAGCCAGTATCATAACACTGAAATCATAATACGAATATCGTTTTCACAGCAAAAAGTAAACAAAATACAGTTCAACGTACCTATTTTCTTTATTTTTCTAAGAATCTGGTTTTATTAAAAACATGAACCACAGAGGTAATAATAACAGCCAAAGAAAACAAACATGTTCTATTTTTAAACACGTTAATATTTTTACCAGCGCCATTCGTAACAGCTCGAATAGCTAACTCGACAAAAGCACTGCGGCTGAAATAACTTCCCGCTATAAATTCAAGCTGAATTGTGCAGCTTGAAATGCTTCTTGTGAATAACTTCAATTGAAATAAGAATACGCGAAGGCGACTCCATTTTTCTTGCGATAAACGAGTTTCCTGACAATCGATATGAACAACCATTGCCGTACGTTATTTAAAAGGTGCCGAGACTTGCAAACTATTTCCGTATTTTTGCCAACGGATTTTGTAATGGAAGTTTCATTTCATGAACTAAACCAAAACATAAAAATATAGGTAACATAACCTCACGCCTTGTTTCCACGAAGAGTTGGGCAGAGGTGTACCTATAGTACACCCACGTTTCGCCACTTATGTTTAAGTCCCACTGTAATAGCAGGCGAGGCTATTGTCATCAACCGGGCACAAAACCAGACTCCAGGCTGCGACTGAGAAATTCCAGATAGAAAAACCCAATAACACTGCTGGAACCTGGGAATTGGACCCAGAACCTCATGCTCAGCAGTAGCGCTTGCGACCACTAGACCAATGAGACAGTCAAGACTAAGTCAAACTAAGTCAGACTCAGTCAGAACTAAACCAAATGACTTTATATTTTCTTATTTCCTTTTTCATCCAGCGGGATCTCTTTTACACCTAAATACCTATTAGTCCACTCAAAGTCACATCTCCTACTTATGCGATAGTATTCACCGGAGAATAGTTGATTGGAATCGGAAGGTACCTACACGGCACTTAAACATAACTTGAGAAATACAGACATGATGTTATGTTGTGTGTTATATGTTGGCCGATAAATGGAGACTCCTTCTATCCATTTCTTACTAACAGCATGTGGTAGATGGACCAATGTTAAGCTTACACTCGATTGCTGCTCGAGTGGCTGAAATGTGGTACTTCCCCAAATGAATACTTTCTCAAGAAATTATTATACCACTAACGACACCTACCATTATTATAAGGTGGCCCATTCCCAGAGGTTGGACATTTTTATCACTAGCGGAGAGATGTAAAGCAGTTTGGTTCTGAAAATTGTGCTCTTATAACCACACTTATTCCTCTCATATTTTCACTATCCACGATTCACGGAATTGATGTGAGAAAATTAAAGCTTATTTTATACTCCTTTGACTTTTGTAAACAATATTAGCTTCCACGAATGATAGCCATTTATTGATGTTTTAATTATTTGGTATTCAACTTTACTCAGAATTTATTTGAAAATATTACGTAAAATAACACGTACAAAGACTTTGTTTTTACATAATTTTAATTAAGCATCATCCGGTATCGATTTTTCACCCATTTTGTGGAATCCATTAGAGAGAGATCAGAACTACAACCGTGTCCATCCAGCACACAGGTGTAGTTCTGATAAAAATAAAGTGATCAAATGCAAAGTACTCCAGAAACACAAACACCCGAAGTTGGTATTAATAGGTCATGTAGAAAGGTGAACTATGATAGAGACGAAAAGTAAACTACAAATAAAATAACTTAAACTTTCGTTTCTTTTTAATGAAGTCCAGTGCTACTCGAAGTACTAATCGAACGTTACTTTCGACTTTTTCAATAACACTCAATTATTAGATAGATAGATAGATAGATAGATAATAATTTATTTGTCAGAATATTGTTTTACAAGGTGTTACAAATTATAATATGATGTCCATAATACTCTGCTGTTTCCAGCGTACAAATATTGAAAATATATGATAAAGGATTATGATTATGATAATAATGATAAGGATTAGAAGACAATGTCAAAATTAAACATGAACAAATAAACAAATGACAAGAAAAAGGGAAAAAATAATTACCGTTACATGCGCGCTCAGGAGTTATTAGTAAGCATAATGTCAAAAATGAAATACAATAATAAAAATATTAAAAAAGATATACAATGTCAAATAAATAATAAAAATTCTATTCAATTCGCACAAATGTCAGTAGTCATCTAATTTAAATTTAGAATCAAATCTTTCATTTAGAAACTCAGTCGTTGAGTAGTAACACTTTTGTAATAGGAACTTAAATAATTTATTTTTAAATGTCATAAAGTTAAGAATCTTAAATGCATTGGGTAATTTATTATATATTTTAATTGCCATGCAGTAAACATTATTAGAAAATATTTGAATTCTTTGTTGAGGTGCACAAATTTTATAAGTATTTCTGCTTTTTCTTACAAAAACATCATTATATACCTGAAATAAAGCTATGTTTTTCCGTACAAAAATACACAGTTCATATATATATTATAAAGATGGGAGTGGTAATATTTTGAGCTTTTTAAAGATTGGGACACAGCTTTGTAATGGTTGTGCTTTGGTCATTGAACGAATACATTTTTTTTGGGCTCGGAACGCTTTAATAGTATCAACAGAATTTCCCCATATAATTATGCCGTATCGAAGAATTGATGCTACGTAACCATGATACGCATTAAGTGCCGCGCTGATACCAGCCACGCGAGTTATTCTATTTAAAGCAAAAACAAATCTTTGTACCTTAGCGCATAGTTTTTCTATATGTACTTTCCAGTTACAATATTTATCCAATGTTATACCCAAGAAAGTCGCACTTTCAACCTCTTCTACAGCATTATCTGCATATTTTATTTCCAATTGGTGACGTGTGCTATTATAAGCTTGGAATTGTATTAGTTTCGTTTTACTTATATTTACATGTAAATTGTTGTTTTTAAGCCATTCAATTATTTTGTTTAATGTGTCGCTAATTTCTTTTACGTAATTGATGATATTACCATCGGTGAGTTTAATGCTAAGAGTAGTATCGTCAGCGTACAGAATGCAAGAGTGTGGGGTTACGTTGGGCAAATCATTGATATACAATAAGAACAGAAAGGGACCTAAAATACTGCCCTGGGGAACACCACATGAGTTTAGACGATAAGTGGACCTATATATTTTCTTCTCTGATAATGTGTGCCTAGATATTTCTACGCATTGTTGGCGAACACTTTTGGTATTCGAACACTTATTTTCCATGCAAATACGAATTCCATTCCATACATCGTAACTGCATTCATAAATGAACACAGGACTTACAGCCACTGGCTCGCACTCTCGAAAGAATGCACGCAATCAGGCATGTGAGCGCCAACGATCCTTACCTCGCAAATGGAGCCTGAAAATCAATTATGTAAATGAAATTACCGAGTATCAGCTCATTAGTAACAGCCCAATTAGTAGACGCTTTGTGTTGTTTTCAGCAAAATATGGCAAGTAGAGGCTGAGAGGCACTATAATATGAAAACAAACTAGATACAAAGTAGAAATGTTTCAGAAAAGCCCACAAATATAATAATAATAATAGTAACAAAGAAAAACAAAATAAGAATATGCTTAGATGGTTTGGTCATGTTGAGAGGATGAATGAAAGGCGACTAACAAAAGGTATTTACGAGGCAGATGTGAGTGGAAATGCCGAGAGGGTTCACCCTAGGAGGACATATAGTGACCTTATTGGCGATGTTCTTCAGAAAGGTCAGGTGCGTAGTAGTCACAACCTGCGTGCGTCTATGATCAATATGCTTAGTGTGAGTTTAACAACATCGTACGAATGACTTCACCATCGAGTAAATCGAGTTAACGTCAAACTCATCGACAACCGTATGCAAGCGAGTGCGACTTACCAACAAAGCTAACCATCCAATACGCGGTTGGTCACCGTGAATTGCGATTATTATTTTTCTTATGTTGGTGTCGCGTACGCGTCGTCCGATAAACCGACCAAATAGAATGACATTTAAATTCAGTGTTCATAATGAAAGCGTCTGTATATCAAAATTGTGTTGGTTATAACAACTTTGTTTATGTTTCGTGTATGTTTGAAGCTAGTGTGATTTGCATTACTATTGGATTCTATTAATTACAAATGAAGACAAGTTCGTCCCAATTTATTATGATGGCGACATTTATGATACATTAAGTACCTTATCTTCCAAGGTTACCCGTTGAGAAGACTTTAAACTAGTCCGCTGTCTCAGCTCTCGGCATAAAAAACCTGACCGCTTTCTTCGGAAGCCGATATCTTCTCTTAAATTCGGCCTCCGGAAGATCTCTTAGGGGATGGCTAGAAGTACGGGCTTTTGCACGAACACAGGACATGTAATTACATTCATCATGTGCCCTAGCGGTCTCAAACATCTTCCAAACAAAATATAAACGTGATGCCATAGTTATCTTTAATCCACACAACGAATTAAAATAAAATAATTTTGATAATTCACCGCATTCATAAGGCTCTCACTACAAATCCTTCAGTGAACACTTTATTTATTCGAAAGTGAACAAGTTTCTCAAACAACCTGTCAAAACTGTCGAAATTGTAACTCACACGCGCGATAACACGGAGTCACGCTAATTTACGAGCTCACTTTCGAGTGGAAATCGATCGTCACCATCTACAAATTAAAATAATAAACCTACACACACAATTGTTTGTTCTCGCGTATGGCACCAGGTGGCGCTAACTCAGCGCCATTTAAATCTGAGTATACTCTAACGCGATGGTGAAGTTAATTAAAAAAACACACTGATGTATGAACGTAAACGAAGCAAAAGGAGTATGTAAGGATCGTAGCGGGTGGCGTTCTGTAGTTTCTGCTTACCCTCTGGAAAGAAGGCGTAAGTTTATTTAAGTATGTAGTATGTATGTGTAATACAAAAAAAAAATATAATTATTTATACTAAGTATACATCATCATTCTTCTGCGCTTATCCCAGTTTATTTAGAGTTGGCTGGTTGGGTTGGCAGTTCTCTTTTTCTTCCATACCTTTCTCTATTAGTCGCCATCTTGGTAGTCAACCCCTTTCTAGCCATATCACCTTCCAGACAGATCTTATATTATCTATCTATCTATGCATATTAAATAAAGTCGCTTTCCGTGTGTGTGTGTGTGTGACCGCGTTGTTTTTTAACCGACTTCAAAAAGAAGGAGGTTCTCAACTCGTCTGTATTTTTTTTGTATGTTTGGTACGCGATATCTCCGGCAATTGTGGATCGCTTACGAAAATATTTTTTAATGGATAGGGTATGCCTCAGGGGTGGTCCAATATAAATTTTATGAACTTTACTTGGTTTTTTTTTTTCAGTAAGCTTCAATAAAACATATTTTTCCTACGTAGTGTATATTGATGATGTTATAATACTCGTAACTTCCTGTTACTGTTATTTACATAGCAAGTAGTTATATAAGAATTTGTGTGGGGTAGGTACCACAAATAAAAAGATTTTTAAACTTACGTATAATAAAGAAAAATCGTTTTTTTTTTTATGTCGTAATGATACAAAGCAGAAACGGCGGGGTAATTACGTAACACACTAACAGTAGGCATGGGTTTCATTTTGACAGTTCAACAACATTCATAGCGTTATTTACGTTGTTGTGCAGACAAATTTTTTGAACATATGAAGCAATGGATTAGCAATAGGCTTCAAAATTATTCAGATTGTGATAGATAGTGTGTTACGTAATTAGGGTGCGGGTCTCTAGTGGAGTCTAAATTGTACAATACTATTAATGTAGTTGCAAAAACTAGCTATTATAAATCCAATGAATTTAATAACTTCTAATACTTAATGGAAACTTTGAAAATAAGCTTATGTTAGTGGCATCGTTTAGTTTTCGGCTTCTTGTAGTTTTATTTTTAGAGAAGCTCACGATACTAGACAGCAAAAAAAACTTAAAAAAAATACTAGTTCAGGAAAAAGACATTAACATACTGAAATATTCTGTAAAACCTCTCACAAAGGATCATCACGTCAGTTGACATGTAACATATCGCAGATGATTGACTTGCAGCTACCTAATAACGCCGAGAGACTTCATTAATCATTCACACAATACTTCACAAGTTCCTACTCCCGACGCCATGTTTTCTTTTGTGTTTACAAGTACCTACTGTGAAGAATTGAAGCGTTATTCTATTTTTAAGACTGTTCACAATCTGTTTATTGTCTGTTCGAATAGTATTTGATAAAAATGTAAACAAATGGATCAGAATATGTACCTGTGGATGCTAATTTGTAGTGCCTCTTAAAATTAAGTGCTTTGATTTGATTATTTGAATACATAAGCCCGAAATTCTAATTATAAATCACCTTAAAGATGTTTTTCATTTGACAGTAGAGGTTAATTTTATAACTTCAATTTTCATCGATGATTTTACGATCACATTTTAATTATGTTATTCAAACAATAATTGATGGAAATAATGGTGAACTATAAAGTTGAAACCTTCTAAAACCCGATGAATGTGTTATTAACACCCTTTAATGAATGATTGCGTAAGAATTTATCCTGAACACGGTTTATTTATACTTTCATAACATACTTTTGGAACAGAAATGAAGTAATATCTAATAATGCTTCTGGAACTAACATACACCGAAACAGAATAATTTCTCTAACAATGGTCGACAAGCCAAAGTGCCAGCAAACAACATTCCTCTCTCACACTTTCATCCTCACAGACTCTCACACAAACACACACTCACTACATAATACACGCTTTACTCAACTAGCCTTCAAAACCGACATAGTTCTTTCTGCTCACTCGCACTCCGACCCCCAAGATACAAGCTCTGCTTAGTTTGGGGATCAACGGTCAAACCAAAAAATTGTGATGTACAAACTTAACTGTGTTAATGTAAAATTACTGTCTGTCATCACCTTTTCTATTAGCCAATAAAACTTTTTGTATTTTTTGTATTTTGTTTTTATTTTTGTATAATATAATTTAAAAAATTGGAGGTTAACTTACATGGACTTTATCGACATTTACCAAGTAGAATCAAAGTTAACGAAACACCGTAATCTTGGGCATTTCCTGCATAGTCGAATACACCTTATTCCGAATACTTGTTATACCAAAAATCGTTTTCAGGGTCCATGGACACATTTACAGTTAAAAACAATCACCAATTTACCTGATTATGGTACCAAATTGAGCACAACACTGTTAATTAATTTTATTTATTTTAGTAAGGTACTTTTATTTTACAGGATCTAATAATGTCTGGAAGGCGTACCTGCTTACAGTTAAATTGTTACTGGGAATTACCCAAGCAGTATTATGACGCTTGTAAGCATTATTGTATCAGTATTTATAAGATTACGTAGGGTTTTGTTTACGTAGGCTCTTAGGGGTTGCGGTTTGAAGGAGGTAGGCGTTTCGTAATTCATTAAATATACTTCGTATATTAATATTTAATGCCTATGTACATAGTTATGCGTCATATATAGATATATATATGACGCTCAAGTACAATCAAGTAAATTCGACGCTCAAGTAAATTAGATTACTTAGCGAAACTCCACAGACGTGACGGGTTAACACAAACAATTAAAAAAAAAAAATTGTTGATATTTTTGGGGTCAACTACCGTAGGTGGTATTGTTACATGTAATATCAGTTTATAAATTCAGTTTTTTTGGGGTAACCCAAGTAAAGACGAGTCAAATCATTTATTTCAAATAGACACATGAAAGGTACTTTTGAACGTCAAAATTATGCAAAATTATTAAAGATGTATGTACTTTAGACACTTAATCTGAAAAATGGTTAACTTCACAAACGTGATGGATCTAAACACGTTGAAACAAAAAAGAAAATTTTGTCAACCCAAACTTCAAGTATCAGTAGTATAAAAATGTATCATGAAAGCCTTTTTTTTTCTTTTTTTATCATTTTACATATCGATACCCATCACATCTGCGGAGTTTCGCTAGCAAATTTAATTTGACCCTGTATACCCACGATTATTTCTATTCAAATTATTGAGTAATTGACCTCGCAAGTCAATTGAAAGACGCCACGAATTCTATTCGTAATTAGAGAGAAAACTTTTTGTAGGCCCAAATTTTCTAACTATTATAATTGTTCATAACTTATTAAAACATTAATTTTTGGAACTCACTGAATAGCTTGAAAAATTTAACTTATTTCGGTGCAAACTAATTTGCTTCTATTATAAAACTTGATAAGAGAATATTATAATTTCAGAAGTTTCTAAATTACTTGGCTTTTAATATAAACCTAAACGTTATAAATGAACACCTTTCAAAATTAGGATAAATATTGTTTTTTCTCGATATTTTTCAGGACTTTGAAGTTTCTCCAGCCGATAAAAAGTAACTGTAGTAGAGCGATGTTCGCATTCAATCAAGTACCTGTCGGTACCTTTTTTATGTACACTAAAGTGATTCGCCTCTATAGATCACTTTCCGCTTGAAACTTTATTCAATAGGTACTTAAGGAGCCAATTTGTCGAATTTCTGAATTAAATCTAAGGACCAACATAAAGAAGTTCTACAAAAACATTATCTGTAACAAAGCTCACGTTTGCGAAAATACCTTTTTGTAAAAAGTGGGATTTTTTATTTCGACTGTAGGAAGGAATATTTATTATAGTTTATTTAGCATAATTAAGATAAACTAGCACATTCATTTACAAAATAATTTCTAATCGTTTGTTAGACGAGAACAACTGTCGACAAACTGTTATGCAGATTGGCAGACTTTATTTATGTTATTGTTAATACAGATTTTCAATAAATAAATAAAAAATAACTTTCATCGTGATGTGCCAGCTATTTTGAAATTGAAATAACGATGTAAGTAGTTTGTGAAATAACACATAATTAACGTAACATCGTGGTAAATCCGAGCCCACGTTGAAATGGCTATGCGGGTGGTGCGGTAGAAAATCCGAAAGTCAATTCTTTTACGTTTTTAACTTCTAAGTTGCATAAGTTTCATTTATTTATTTATAATTTAAATTTAATTGAGTACATGAATAACAACTTATATCTAATTAATTAACCTAACCTAACTAAAACTATTAACAAACTAAAAAATGGCGTCAAAAATTTCCTCCGCATCGCTGTCGACTTGTAATGTACCCAAGAGACTGGCGGCATTGCCACGTTGTATGGCAATGCTTAGCCTCTGGACTAGGAAAAAGCCAGCCCTTGGGTCACGGGAAGTGTCAAACAGGCGTTTGGAGATTTCCTTAAATAAAATATGGGCATTCGGATCCCACGGCCCGAGGGTTTCAACCCCAAACGGCTCGAAAATATAATTACCGACAAGGTTGTTATACTTACGCCGCTTGAGGTTTTCTGCAGCCGCAGCAGCGGCGCCAGCACAGCACGCCGAGACAGGAAGATGGGATGGCGCAAGAGTATCGACACATGTTGCGTCCCACACTAAAGGCCTACCCACCTTCCATGGAAATAAAGACATGCCGTCTGGTATCTTGCCAACTCTTGTCTCTTCAACTTCTAAGTTGAAGTTGATAGTACACCCGGCTACAAAAATAAAGCTATACATTGCCAGTATAAGCTGATCTAGCATTGTATAGGATTTCCGTACAATGAGAGGTCAGCTTAAACTGGAAATGTATAGTTTGATATGTAGTCGTGTGTGCGTAGAATAAAAAGGAATATAATAGAATATTATACAGTGTGTATCAAAAAAGTGTTGTCATATTTAAAAGTGTGGTACAGACTATCAAACTGAACAATTTTTTACATGGGACCAACATCAATATCGCGAGCGAAAAAATTATCAGCTGTTACAAAACTTCAATACCTATTCGACCCAAATGTATTGTTAGTCTTAGTACAAGTATTTAGAACCATAGTTAGTAATCATTAAGAAAAGTGTCTCTATAAAGGTAAACTACCCTTGAGTGTACGGTCACCAAATGTGATAAGTAACCAGGGTCGTCGATACAGTTGAAGTTTAGTAAGAAACCGAAGGAAATTTTCGAGCGAAATTTATTTTGATAAATTACCTGAACGTACCTACCTTACCTAATACCGTACCTAAATTACCAGAGTTCTTGAATGAAAAAAAAAATTAAACCTAGGCTGTTTATAATGATTAGTTTTTGTGAATTTTATTATTGTTTATTTTTGTGTAGTTTGTTTTAGTTTCGTTGATTATTTTAGTGGATTAGTAATTTTGTAACTTTTGCATGCCTACCGGTAAAATATGGCTGAACCTATTCCCTTTAACACCATGTACTGTACCCATATTTGCAAAATAAAATATCTTTATCTTTATCTTTACCTCTTTGTTTTCTATTAACTAAATTAAATTTTATTCGAAAACATTCATCGGTTTCTTACAAAACTTCAACTGTATCGACGACCCTGGTTACTTATCTCATTTGGTGACCGTACAATATAAGAACATACAAAAATAATAATCTAACATAGACAAACAAAAAACTAAACTCAAGAACTAATTAGGTAATATAAAGTGAAAGATAGAAATATAAGTTAGAAATACACATAGGTTTAGTACGTGATCATTCGCTTTGGTAAATAATAATAACATAACATAACACATAACATCACGCCAGTATTCCCAGAAGGTATAGGCAGAGGTGCACCTATATATAGTACACCCACATTTCGCCAGTTATGTTTAAGTCTCATGTAACAGGAGGCGAGCCTATTGTCATCAAACGGGCACAAATCCTATTTCCTAACCTCGAACTTATATTCGAAAATATGTGAAGTCCACTGTACTGAGTCCGCTTGGTGGAATACGGCCCACTCCCTCTCACAGATATCAGGCTTGTGTCCCAGCGGTGGAAATATTATAGGCTGATTTGCTTATGCTGGGCAAGTCTGATGCTAGGCAAATCAAAATCAGCAATTAATAATTTGGTCATCATTATCAGACTAAAACACATACATTTTAATGCCTCATCACATATGTCCTGTCAAAGCTATCGGTGCAAGGGTGCAACCAGATCGGCCATATTGATGACCACACTCCGTCAAGCATGACATCTCACCTGTACCCCGATTACGTAACACAATCGCAATCGGAAGCACCTCACGGGTGACTTTGACGGCATGGTTTCACAGAACTATTGTCTTCTGCACTGCGAGTTCAGAGATTCAATCCCAGCATGGAACAGATAAATTACAGTGTCTACAGATTTTTTATGATTTTTTATTATTTGATTGATTCGCTTTTTTGGTGTTTATTTTGGTTTGTGATCATATTTTTTTAGCATTGTTTTTGTCTACATATACAAATATTATAAAGAGGTTTATCTATACTAATATTATAAAGGGGTAAAATTTGTGAGTTTCGATGTAGGGGGTGGTCTTCGGAACTACTGATTCGAATCCGAAAATTCTTTCACTAATGGGTAGCTACAGTATTGCCGAGTGTACTCGTATTATAAATTTTATGTAAAACAAGAACTTTAACGCAGACGAAGTTACGGGCACAAGCTAGTAATAGATATTTCAGATAGAGAGACATTACGTAGTGCTTATATAATTATTTTTGTGTGTGAACGAAATAGACTTTCCAGGATAAATTATTGTCCTGGAAAAACTAGATTCAATATCGTAAACGCCTTATCGCGGCTTTCTATACATAAACCTTTCCGTGAATATGCCCTCAATGGTATTAGCGCCCTCTGAATCGATATCAAAAGATTCCAAGTGCGATTTTCTAACTCAAACTCACAGCATTTATTTCAAATAATCCAATTACAGGCACCGTTTATCGACGCCACTTTTAGACACGCACACACAAGGCACCTCGCCGTAGACGGATTATTACAAGACGCCATGACGTATTAAAGTGTATTGCTCGACTATGGGTTTCGTACCAGCAAAACTGTAATAGTTTACTTTATTTTTATTATTTATTGTTATAGCTACCAATTTATGATCATATGGAGGTAGGTTTTCTGTGAAGATTTCAACTGGCTATAGCTATTATGATTCTAAAGATACAGCCCTGTGATAGACAGACAGACATACAAATAGACAGACGGTTGTAATATTATCCCGTTTAGAGTTCCGTACCTAAAAAGTGCCCTTGAGTACGGAACTCTAAAAATGTATCATGTAGATTCACGAAAGTATACTCTATAACTCCTTTTGTTTTTATCACATACAGCTTTAAAACACATGTTCCAAAGAATCGTAGTACAGTGCTAACTGTTCCAAGGAAGCAATAAATCCTGACCAACTTCCGCACTGTAGTTTAAGTGATTCTATTTGCTTTCTCACACGTTTTCCAACGATTTATTTTTAACATGTGTTACACTTTTAGAAAGATAACCTGAGAGCTTCTGAAACAATGTAAGTAGATACATGATTAATGACTGGTTATCAGTGTTATATACAGCATGTAACAGACACCCACATTACACATCACACACACATACCCACCCACATCACACACACACATATCACATCACATTATGGTAAAGCAATAAAGATATTGAGTATTGAGTATTGATAGGTGTGGTCGTATTTAAGGGTGTGGTACATACCATCAGACTGAACAACTTCTTCCGTGGGAACAATATCGTAATCGCAAAAAAATTATCAACTGTCCCATACAAAACTTCAATGTATGGGACAAATGTATGGGACAAATGTATGGGACAAATGTATGGGACAAATGTATGGTACACATGTATGGGACAAATGTATGGGCCAAATGTATGGGACAAATGTATGGGACGGCTGATTACTTTTTCGCGATAACGATGTTTTTCCCATGGAACAAATTGTTCAGTTTGATGGTCTGTACTGCACCTTTAAATTTGACCACACCTTTCTGATACATGCTGTATATAAAATAATCAGAGGAAATCCTTTTCCTAGAAATATAATACGTAGTTGTTAGCTTTAATGACGTCGTCGGTAAACTGTGGGTGTGAAATAATGGAAATCACCGTCTAATGTTGTGAAATTGATACTTCTTTTGTTGCCAGTTGTTCAAATATGTAAATGAGCTAATCATCGTTCAGCACCCTAATTACGTAACACACTATCTATCACAATCTGAATCATTTTGAAGCCTATTGCTAATTCATTGCTTCTTAAGTTCGAAAAATTTGTCTGCTTTACAACGTAAATAACGCAATGAATGTTGCTGAACTGGGAAAATAAAACCCATTCCTACTATTAGTGTGTTATTGTAATTACCCCGCAGTATAAGACAATGGAACTGAAATCTTCGTATCGAATCTTCTTCGTACAATTTTTGAATGAACATCACTAAATCAATAGACGAAATTGTCTATTTGTTTGTCGCCGCCGGCCGCATACCAATAAGTTCAACAGTTAGATATTTTAAATAAAATATTTTTTAACTGTGAAAAGCTCTGGAAAAACGTCTGTGAAATCATTTTCAAACCGATATCCATTCACACTGTAATATGAACATATCTATTTGAGATCGCTTCACTTTCAATAAGTTCGTGTATCGACAGTATTTCGCTATAATAAAATTGTATTCCCTATGACTGCGCTGTATTTCTGCCGTGCTCTCACGGTCTGTGAAAATAATTTATGAAAACGATCCAATATAATTACGGCAAATAAAACTCTACGACTACGAAAAATGTCACAATTATGTGTGTTGATCAATAAGTACCAGTGTTAGCAATGAAAGCGCAAGTTTTGTCATTTTTTTAATTTTATTTTTGTACGTAATCTCTTTTAAGGTCTATACACTTTTCTCAACGTTTCTGCCATTCTGGAACCCATCCAAAAAATACGATTGTCAAAGTCTTCAAAATATGCTTCTGTCTCGGCAATAACTTCCTCACTTGAGCTGTTTTTTTTTCCCCGAGCCATGTTTTCGTGTTGCAGAACAGAAAGAAGTCACAGGGAGCTAGGTCAGGCGAGTAAGGTGGATGTGGCAGTAATTCGTAGCGCTGATCATGCAATTTGGCTACGAAAATTCTGATTGAATGTGCTGGTCATAGATATCCGAGTGCTGATGCATTAACGTGGTGAAACAGCACTTTTTTTCTTAGCGAAATGGGGCCGTTTCTCCTTCAATCTCTTATCTTAAAATATTTATTGCCGTTCCGTATGACTTGCTTACGGACTCTGCTACTTCGCGCACTTTAGTTCGGCGATCAGCGAGAATCATGTCATGGACATTTTTTACGATTTCTTCGGAAATCACATCTTTCGGTCGGCCTGGCCTTTCTTCATTAAAAACAGATGTACGACCACGTTTGAATTCATTAAACCAATATCTCACAGTTGTCATAGACGGCGAAGGGTCCCCATAGACAGCATCCAAATTCACTTTTATTTGTTCGCATGTTTTGTCATCCAAAAATAAGAAATGAATTACGGATCAATACTGCTCTTTTTCCATTTTATCAAGAAACATGACACACGTATGATAGAATTGACTGCCAAATAAAAAGTAACCTCAAAGGTTACTTTTTATTTGGTCAGTCAGTTATCAGTCTGAAATTAAGGTCGACTTGCGCGTTCATGGGTTATCCTAACTAAGTCGGAGTTAACAACTAACTCAGGATTAATCAAATAATTTATCTTGCGCCACCTAGAGTTAAGAGGTAAATAAACTTTTAAATATTAAACCCACTGGTGTGGGCGATTTAAGTCACTAACTCTGGGTTAGTGTTAGTAACACAGAAAAAAAAGACAGAAAATAAATTGACGTTAGGAGATACCGCTGATAACAATTTTAAGCTATTGCATAGCTTTTATCGCGGGCTTTGAGCGCGGCGACCGAATCAAGAAATTCCGTAACGAAAATAAAACCTAACACCCCCCACTCCGCCTACCATGTATCTCGGCCGAGAGTTCGCTTAACGTGAATGTATATGGTACGACTGTACTTGAATTAATATAAAAGAAAAAAAAAATAACATAAATAAAAAAAATAAAAAATTATAATTCCATAAGTTGATAAAAAATGCTATGCAATAGCTTTACCGCTGCAGTCCCCGAGTGCCACACGTGTTTTTTCATTTTATATTGTTCGACGTCGTAGTAAGTGAAAAGTGGTTCTATATCAGCAGGAAATATATTCATGAATAAAAATCATATAAAAATAAATACAAATTATAAAAAACTTAAAACATATTTTTTACTAACTGACGTTTTCGTCATAACCTCATTGTTTTCGTCAATCAATAAACAAAATCTCCATGGAAACCACGTACAATACGATTAAAATGAAATGTCATGTTATAAAATTTAAAGACAAGAAAGTACTCGTATTACGTATTGCAATCCCGCAAAACGGGATTCCGCATTCCTGCGAGATCCCGCAGCTTTTATTAATCTGCTGGATCCCGCACCTTCAAAGCGCGGATCCGCGGATCCCGCAAAATTAAAAATTTGGTGATGCGAAAAATTTGAAGATGTATCTAAGAAAACAAATTACTAATTACTTATACTTAATTAATAGAAAACAAATAGTTTCTGTTCCTTAATGTAAGAAATGTTTAATAAAAGTTGATTTTTACACAAAAATCTGTAGTTTCAATTTAATTTTATAACATAATTTCAAAGATGCGGGATCCCGCGGGATCCCACGCGGGATTGAGCAATCCCGCGGGATTGAATGAGCTGCGGAATTGCAATCCCTAATTACGTACCGTAATGTAGTGTAAAAGAGCTCGGTATAGAATATTTCCGTTCACTGTTCGTTCATTCAGTTTTGGTCGGATTACTTATCAGGGCATAGACATTGCAATTCTATTTTATGTTTCGTCGATTGATCTGCAATGTTCCCAACTCAAAATAAACAAATATCAGGTTTACTAACCCAGCGTTACTTTTTAGTTGCGCAACGCGTATTAAGAGTTAAAATGATAACTACTTAACTCCGAGTTTACAAACTCTATATTTATTAATTTAACCAGACAAAACATGCAAGTGGGCCTCAGGCCCACTTGTGTCGTTTGACAGATCAAAGTGCGTAGCCGAAATGCCAAATTCTATCAAAAATGCCATCTGTCGTCAAACACGGGTACTTATTGATCGACCCAGGTATAAAGCCTGATTTACACGGTGGGATATAATTGCTTGTGGTATACCTTAAGTTGAAGCAACAATAATACCCCGCCCACCGTCCTTCGTCCAGTGTTTAGACGTTGCAAATCATTTGTTACTTCAATTTTATTGTAGGTAAGGCGCAGGCAAGAAACTTGCATCGTGTGAATAGGGCTTAAGTGCGAGGATAATTCCTATAACTCCAGCAGACGTAATAATGCGCAACTCAAAATAAGTTGAGGTGTTTTCGTTCTCTCAACTTGCTTGTGCGCGAGGACTAATTTTCCTAGTGGCGCAAAGTTCTAATTTGTACGAAACCGAACGCAACGTAATTTCGGTGACTCACTTTCTTCGGCTTAAATTATGCTATGCTTCGCCAGTCTGTTTCCACCCTTATACATGCGAAAGTAAGAAAAACCACTAACATTAATATCCTGAGCTCATTCCACCTCTCCTGTTGATTGAATTATTCATACGAAGACGCACATTGAGTTGCAAATAACGGCCAAACGCACGGCCCATAGGCGTGAATTAGTGGGGAGAGAGATAAGTGGCCGTAAATGGCCGTAATATTTAATAATAAATGAATTTATGGGCGCTAAGCTCAAGTGGCGCATGTTGCGCGGCGCTCATTGCCGGCTATTTGGCAATTTACGACGATAATGATTACACATGATTACAATTGATTTCGAACATGATCTGACCAAGATTATTTCAGGGTTTTTATATACCTATTGACATGGATGATTTTTTATAAATACATTGACATGAATATTTACGTTGTACAATAGTATATTATTTTACTTATTGTGAATTGAAAGACTATGTAGATCATTGTTTTTTTTTCTTTCTTAATTCGTTTTAATCATAGTCTGGCAGTTTGAGTAATTTATGTGGCCTACCCAAATGTCTTTTCTTGGGTATTGTTCGTCGAATCGTTGAGCTCCTTAAGTTTTGAGTTGAGCTGCACGATTACGAAGAAATGCGTGCACAGACTGGACAGGTCCACTCATTCTGTGTGGTTTTTCCTCAAAAGACCATTTCAGACACAAATTTACATGGCCTTCACATGACCTGACTAAAATTATGTCTGGACTTTAAAAGAGACTGTGACCTCTGAGTTTGTTTCGGCCTTTCTTCTCAGAGTAATCAGATAGGAAACGCCGACCTCATCTAGTTTTAAAATATGATTGACGTGTAAAAATGTTTGTACAAACCTACTTACAGAAATAAAATCATTTAGCATTTATCATGATGTTTTATTAATTCGGTACAAACACTGAGCTGTTGCAGCGACCCACCCGTAGCACTTATTTAGGCGCGAATATTGAAAAATACTTTATTATTTCACGTGAGGAGAGGCTCGGGGCTAAATAATAACAGCAGCACGGGTCGTTCGAAGGTTAAACTACGCTTGCCGCGGTCGGTTCGTGGATGGGTGACCATCCAATACATATCAAGACACATCCGTGTCTCGAAAAGTATGTTCAGCCGTTGATCCCGGCTGGCATTCGTAGATCTTTGACAGTCGTTACGAGTAGTCCGAAGTCCAAAAATTCGATAACCAGTCTTACCAAGGGGTATCCCGTTACCATGTAAATGGGTAGTGGAGGTCAGATAGGCAGTCGCTCCATGTAAAATACTAGTATGCTATAATGTTCAGCTACATCCGGTTAGATTGGAAGTCGACCCCAACATAATGTAGTTGGAAAAAGGCTAAGCAGATTGATTGAATTTGTTAGTTCACGTCTATAGTCTGTAAGGTTTATAAAGTTCCACATGTTTGTATCTTTACTGCTTCGGCTGCTTGTAGAAAACAGTTTGTAGATTCAGTGAGGGCAATCAAGTCAATTTGCTTCTAAAGCCATTTCACACAACGTCATAGTTGTAATTTGAATTAGGTAACAATTTAAGTTGGTAGACAATTTGCTTAATAATTAAATTCCCTATCTTTAACAAAAGACTCAAGTGAAATTATTCCGTAGGAGCCTGGGAAAAGTCCGCGTAGAACTGTAAACTTATCTTTAAGGAAAGGACTCAGTTTTGACTTTGAAAATAACAATCCCTTTATAAATATCCCAGATCCCTTTGTTTATTCACCGAAAGTGTCTGGACTGCTTTGTTTACTTACGAAATTATTACAGTATTTTACAAAAACCGGTTCGACCGGTTTTTATTTTACGGTTTTTCTTTTGTTTGTTAGTACCACAACTAAGATTTTGCTTGAACTGTTCCCAATCAATGATGACGAATTCAACGCACAGCCTATCCTGAATTAGCAGGGAAGCAGGATAAGTGGGTTTAACGTTTGAATAATAAATGAATTTATGGCCACTAAGCTCAAGTGGAATTTACATATGCCACGTTTCGCTAGTTGTCTGCCATTTGGAAACGCCATTAATTTATGACGCCGATTACGAATGCAATGTCGATTAGCTTACCGTGTGTTATTTATTTAAGTGATGATATTTTGACTGAAGCTGAAAATAGAACTCCTAAGCTTTTGTTTGAAATATATTTATTTATTTGGGTAACTGTGCTTTAGACAAGTACATGAAAAACATTAAATTATTAAGTGGTTTAATTGCTGAAATCAATTTGTTATAAGCTACAATGTGCGAAATATAATTTAAGAAAATTGATTGTGATACTATGTATTAGATCGTGAGGAACACAATATCTAACAAAAATTATTAAAATATTATACCGTCGTAAAAACATATTGTTGTAGATACAAAACCTATTTTATGGCTCATAACTCTCGTAATATTTATCCAGATATTTATATTTGAATTGATATCCTAAGCTCCGTAACATCCCGTTTCATCTCAAAGTAAACATCTTGAATATTTTCGTCTCTGTAGTTGACGGATGAGCAAAGTATCGAAGCGTACTTAGTTCCAGAAATCCTTAACCAGCAAACTCCAGCTTTAAGATATAATTTGTTGACTCCAAGATGTTATAAGTCTCTTACTTCGTATAAGCCGTTGTTCACCGTCTATTTTGCGAAAGTATAGCCCCTTAACGGAACTGGCTGCTTATCATGCTTGAAAATTGAAACAGTGAACAAAAAGCTTTCTGATTCTAGTAGCTTTTATCAAGTACACTTGCGAGCAAAAGTATGGAATCACTTACTTGTTACTTGTTCCGAGCGATTTTATAAATTAAATAACTGATGAAAATTAGTAGAAATGCTGCCATTTTAAAGGCTATACTGTAAACTTGAAATTCGTGCCACATGCATTAAAATTAAACCCATATTTCAAGTGCTTTCCTACTTTGAGTGAAGGAGTAAGGAAAAAGACGTTTTAATTTCTCGATACGTCGCGAGTTGCGCCATATTTATCCGCTCATTCGAACGTTGGTCTTGGACGATAATGGATACCACACAAAAAGAAGCAACACAAATCGTCGCCCTACTGCAAGAAGGGCTCAGCCAGCGGGCTGTCGCACGACAGCTCCACATAAGCCAGTCCTGTGTTTTGAAAGTTTATTAACACTTTTGGAAGACTTGAAGCTTTATTTCAAAACCAAGATCTTTACGGAGCCGGTGCACATCGGAGAGGGATGATCGTTTTATCGTGTCAACTTCTCTTCGAAATCGTTATTTGACTGGTGTCGACGTTGAGCAGGACTGCAGACAGGAGGTAGCATTTTCATTAATTTTCATCACTTCTTTAGTTTTTAAACACGCTCGGAACAAGTAACATGTAGGTGATTCCATAGAGCATTCCTTAGATAGAGCATTCCTTTTGCTCGCAAGTGTAGTTACGTTTAACTGATACATTTTTTTTAAAGAACTTTTATGTACGTAGTGTCGCTGTGAAATGATGCGTTAAACAAACGTTTACTTATAAAAGTTATCAGATTAATTTTAATTCTCCACGGTAAACAAGGATTTATACAATTATTTCCTTCCCTTTCACCCCCAAAAATACCACACACCATCCAACCTTTAGGTTACCATGACAACGACGTTTACTAACATGACAACCAAGGAACATAAACTCAATAGTGTTGTTCTGTGGGTTCTGTGGTTCTGTGCACCTACGGCGAGATGACAATCGAGGGTTACTGTCAAAAATAGGACGGTCATGGTTTATTTAATTTTATCACTACACACAAAAATAACACAAACACTATGTTTCTTGTGTAATCTTGAATAATCAGTGATGCGGTCCTCGCGAATAGTGCCGTCGCACAGCAAGAAATCTGTAGCCACTATCTACCGCCTAGTAAGTTCACCACATGATGGCAAGCATATGAATTTCTGTACAGATTTCGATAAATCTATAGTCATTAACACTTTCAAGCGAAGGGGATGGAACCAAGTGATGCCAGAAGAAGACTGGAACGTTTACTGGGCAAACACAGTGAATTGTCGAACTATATTCAGCATAGAGAATGGGTTACGCCTCGGCGACAATCAATTAATCAACCACTTCCCAAACCACTACGAACTAGTCCGTAAAGATTTACTCGTAAAAAACATAAAGCGATACAGAAAAGAATTGGAAAAAGACTGTAATTCCCTTGCGGAAAAAACTGAAGTAAAACTCCCGAGCGGGCAAGTCATCACTCGCTATTTATATTTAGATTTCATTCCGGTAACGTTTGTGCTACCTTCCGACTACAGCATGTTTGTCGAAGAGTACCGAAAATACCCTCAAACAACCTGGATTTTGAAGCCTTGCGGCAAATCCCAAGGCGCTGGCATTTTCCTTATAAACAAACTGTCGAAACTGAAAAAATGGTCTCGGGAATCTAAGAAATACTTACAGCATCATCTCACGAGTAAAGATACTTATGTCATATCTCGCTATATAGATAATCCACTTCTTATCGGAGGGAAGAAATTCGATTTAAGGATTTACGTCCTCGTTACGTCGTTCCGCCCTTTAAAAGCTTACATGTTTCGGAATGGATTTTGTAGATTTTGCACAATGAAATACGACACGAGCGTCGCTGAGCTTGATAACATGTATGTACACCTAACGAATGTCAGTGTACAGAAACACGGCGGCGACTACAATAGTGAGCACGGAGGGAAGCTGGGCATCCATAATTTAAAGCTCTATTTAGAAGGAACCCGGGGCCGGGAGGTGACCGACCGTCTGTTTGAGAGCATACAGTGGTTGATAGTGCACTCGTTAAAAGCCGTGGCGCACGTTATGTCGAATGATCGCCATTGCTTCGAGTGTTACGGCTATGACATAATCATAGACGATAACTTAAAGCCGTGGCTTATAGAGGTGAACGCCTCCCCATCGATGACGGCCACGACGGTTAACGACAGGATACTTAAGTACAAGCTTCTGGATAATCTTTTATCGGTAGTTCTGCCTCCGGATGGGATCCCGGACGCACGCTGGAACAAAACGCCCACCGCAGAGGCTTTAGGGGATTTTCAAATCCTCATCGACGAAGATTCTATGTACAAGGGGGTGATGGATCTACGCTCTGAGAGAGGAGCTCGCAAAAACTGAAATATATTTCAAATATTGTGTTGTATGCATTCTAGCTGGATTGGTCATTGAATAAACAGTTAAAATGTGTATTTTTTTTATTAAATTACATAATACAAGATATTAGAAAATTGTTACTGAATTATGGTCTGACACGGTGGTACTTGTTGTAGCGCGAATTAGCGTCTTCTTTTTCTATGAGTTCTTCATCAATCAACAGTTCGAAGTCACCGAGCGCTTCGGCGGTGGGGATCTTGTTCCACCTGGCGTCAGGAATGCCATCAGGCGGTACAACCACAGACACAATGTTATCTATTAATTTGTATTTCAATATTCGATCATTATGAGTCGTCGACTGTAGTGACGGTGAAGCATTCACCTCTACAAGCCAAGGCTTGAGAGCATTGTCTATTATAATATCGTATCCGTAACATTCAAAGGAGTGGCGATCGTTAGCCATCACGGGGGCGACAGCTTTCAAAGAGTGAACAATAAGCCACTGCATTTTTGCAAACAATCTATCGGTTACAGAGCGCCCTCTCGTACCTTCCAAATACAGACGGAAATTCTGGATACTCATTTTCCCGCCGTGCAAACTATTGTAATCACCACCGTGCTTCTGTACGCTGACATTAGTCAGGTGCACGTACATGTTATCGAGCTCAGTAACACTCGTGTCATATTTCACTGTACAGAATCTACAGAAGCCATGTTGGAATAAATACGCTTTTAGAGGGCGGAATGACGTCACCAGTACGTACAGTCGTAGGTCGAATTTCTTCCCGCCAATTAGGAGCGGGTTGTCGATGTAACGCGATATTACGTAACATTCTTTACTGGTCAATTGAGGATGAAACGGAGTTTTCGCTTCACGAGACCACTTCTTAAGTTTCGATAGCTTATTTATAAGAAATATTCCTGCCCCCTGTGACTTTCCGCACGGTTTCATAATCCATGTGCTCTGAGGGGACTTTCTGTATTCTTCAACAAACATGTTGTAGTCAGCAGGCAGTACGTACGTCACTGGTATAAAATCTAAATGTAAATAGCGGGTGATCACTTGTCCGTTAGGTAATGCAACGTCTGCTTTTTCGGCCAAGGGATTACCTTCTCTCTCAAGCTCCTTTCTATATCTCTTGATATTTTTTACTAATAAATCTTTACGCGACAGTTCGTAATGGTTTGGGAAGTGATTTATCATTTGGTTGTCGTTCATTCGATAGCCGCTCTCGATGCTGAAAACTGTTCGGCAATTTTGTGTGAAGGACCAGTAGAAGTTCCATTCATCGTCAGGCCCCACTTGGGTCCAGCCACGACGCTCGAAGTTGCTCATTATGACAGACTTCTCCAAGTCGGTACAATACGTCACTTTACCTTTCTCCATAACTGGCGGTGCAACTTTACCGTAAACTGCGGGGGATACCTTTTTCGGTTCTTGTGTCATTACGCACAAAAAATTCTAAATTGAAGACATTGTCGTTACAAAAATAAATATATAGTCACAACAAAAATAAAATAAAACGTACGGCAATGGTTTGATTTGTCACTGTCAATTTTGCTTTTAAATTTTTCTAGCGTAGTTTTTATTACCACTGTGAAAATTTTAAAGAGTATTTTGTAAACCGTGTTGTGGTTATGGTTGAGTAATTAATTTTCAACGCTGATGTTAATAATCTAAAGCGATGTGGGACGATGTGGGCCAAATTTTAACAGCAAATTACAAATATCAACATTGATTGATGATCAGGCGATCAAATATTTTTGTAGTGGGGCCGGGCTCGCTCGGCGTACTCCCCTAGCGACAAGGTAAAAAGAATAAAAGCCATTGTGTCTTCAGTTTACCATCCAATTTTAGTGGAGGCGACTACAATTCCCCGAGGAAATCTCGCTCAATATTTTTCTCTTCTTTTGTTTGTTTGTATCATTTTCTAAACTACGCCGCGATAATCTGCCTTTTCATATCGTAGATGTGAATTTTTTTGTTACGTTACAAGGATAGCGGAAAATCATAGAATTATTTATGTTTGGGGGAACTAAAACTGAAGCTTCTGTAACATATTTGGTACAGTCATGATTTATTATTCAGATCCTATCTGAACCCGAAGTCGACGGTACGAAAATACCTGTTTTTCTCCTTTTGCCGAATAAGCTTGGATAAACAAAGGGAAACAGCGATATGGTCTATATGCTATTGTTTACGTCCTATTTGTTTATCTTGTTCTGAAATATTTTGCCGTGATGGGCCCCTGGTTGGGATATTGCGTGGCTATCCGATAGCGCTACGCAATACACAAAGTTTGATCTGAGCGTGAACCAATGTTTTTAGCCAGCTGCGTGTACGGTGAAGGCAAAAATAAATATTTGACAGGGTTTTTATATATCTGTGTTTGTTCGTTCTACATAATATGTTTCTACATTTAATACCTACGGTTTCGACAACAAACGCGTGAGAAATTAGTAGCTCTAGATTTATTTGCTAATTATTATTATGTTCTAAAAGATTAAGTTGAGTGAAAATAATGACATTTACGTCACCAACTGAGAAATGATTTCTGATGTTTTTATTTTACATGAGTTTTCCTTTCACAGACGTTATTTGACGTGTTTGAAAAAAGTTTGTCGCTAACTTTAATATTATACTAAAATGCGGAAACAAAATATTATAAAAAGGTAGGCTACCTTTGGGTTGGTAAAGGTACTGTATTCAAGCACCTATCATTCATCATGGCGGCCGTCACTCAATCTCTGCTCACGCCGCAAGGGAGTAAACTTGATGATGCTTTTTTATTTCTTTGTTATGTTTTCCACTAAAATATGAAAAGGGAAACAAAAGAAATGTGTCAAGATCATAGGACGATGGGCCTTTATGTATTTTTCTGCAACATGCTTGGGAATTCGAGCATTATTTTGACAACCTTCTTCGAGATAAATCGGAAATGCTTTACTGGTCAAATACATGCGAGCAGCGGCCGGAAATGTTACTATGAACATTCATATCTGTCGTGTTTAGCGGCTGGCAGTGTTAATTTGAAAATCCATATCTGTCGTGTTTAGGGGCCGAATAAATTACTATGAGAACTCATATATGTCGTGTAATAAAAAATGGAACGAACTTTTTACTTCGACCCATATTTAAATCTCGAACTGGGTTACCAAATAGAGCTGATTAAAGCGCAAAAGAAACAAATGAGCATATTGGCGCGAGAAAAGTTATCCTTGTTCGTCATTGATTCTGGAATTCATAACTGATATTCTTAGTTTGAATTTGCGCGCATTATTTGGGAAAAGTACTATACAATTGTATTGATGGACTCACGTATCTGTGCCTCGGCTTCGCCTCGGCCCACATTTTCACGTTCAACCATCAATGCCTCCGTTGTCGGCCGCTGCAGTAATGTACTATACTATACTATACCTGTATGTTTGTATACAAAATAGCGCATGTTTTTCCTAAAGAATGACAATGATAAAATATCAATCAATAGGATTATATGAACTTGAGGGTTGTATTGATGATTTAATGATTATAACTCTGTAAATACATACTTGTTACGGTCGCAAATCATATTTTGTTCAGTATACAACCTGACACTGATTTGCAAATTGCAAAAAACGTAAGAAAATTTGAATTTCGCGGCAACCTGGCGCTTCATCCTTAACAGGAAATGACACAATATGCTAATCGATGGAGCTCAAAGTAAACTGAAGTAACCTTTAGAACTCCACGGATAAGCATCTGGTTCTCGGTGTTTTTATTAGAACTAAGAAATTATCGTGCATCCAATTATCAGATCAAATTATAAACATCAAACCCAAACTCAAAGCATTTATTTCAATTAAACCAATTACAGGCCCTTTTGAATTTTCAAGTCACGAAGATGAAACAAGTTTCCCGCCCATTCCAAAGCGTATTAGGTTCCTATGGAGAAGAACGGGCAAGAAACTCGACGTACACTCTTTTAAATCAAAAGATACATCATCGGTGTTACCGGTTCTTTTTGTTTAAAACAGGACCAATCAATACATGCACACCTACGTATAAAACATTACCCTCGTTCTGAGGCAGTCGGATAAAAAAGTGAAGAAAGCTAAGAAAAATTAAAGCTTAAGAAACCACACCAATAAACAAAAACATTACAATTTCTTTCGTTCTATTTTCAAATTATCTCGTATTTTTGTGGCGTGGCTATTATTTATCCTACTTGCCACACTGTCTCCAACTCCCCATGTCACACAAACGCAATCAAAAGATCAGCATCAGAGGGCCTGACAGTTCTGTAACGAAGGAGAACCTCCTTGTAAATCTTCCTTATGTAAATATTCAGCCAATTTCGTGTATTCGTATTCACATTCAGTTTTTATAAAACTACAGGGTTACATAAAGTCGTGTGAATTTGTTTCGCATATCGTGTGTGGAGTTTTAATTTATATTGTAGCAGTTTTTGTAGTAACGATGTTGATTTCCGGGGAATTTTATTGAAATAGCCTATGTAAATTGTTTTTTTTTTTTATTACCAACCCTAGTTAAATTTTCATTACAAGACATGTCATGACATATATAAATTAACAAAAATATTAATGGTATTTCCATTAATATTTTTGTTGCTACGCGTTCTCATGTTTAAATTTTTTATTTATTTCTGTTTTAATGATCGGTACCTCTGTTTCATTTTGATGGACACCTCTTTAGTATTCTTCGAACCCCGGCTGCGGAAACGAAGTGGACTTAGAAACTGTCTCTAAATGCCAATTTAAGTTTGAAGTGTTTCATAAAATGTTTTCAAACTTTGATTAGAAAAAAACAATTAAAGACGACCCGCCTTTTTAAAGGTTTTTTTTTATTTTTATTTGGCAAGAATTTTTTGTCGAACTTAAACAAAATCTTGTCAATCACAGATTTTTAAGTGGTTTTTTTAAGGTTATCTTCGTTGCCCGTCCGTCTGTCCGTCCGTCTGTCTGTCTGTCAAGACCCTTTTTCTCAGGAACCCGTGGAGGTATCGAGTTGAAAATAATATCAAATGCGATAAGCTTTACGGTCCCTTAGAGCTCTAAAAACATTAAGCTTCTTAGTCAATTGTTTTGAATCTCGCAAATAAATCACAATTCTCGTTGACCTAAAATCATGAAATTTGGCGAAAAGCAAGGTCTCACAGCACAAGTTAAGGAAAACGTCCGAAAATCGTTAATTTGTAGTTTTATCACATAAGAAAATATGTATTTGCGATTAAAGCTTACATTTATTGCAGTTGGAGAATTGATCGTGACGTAGGTATATCGATGTATGGGAGAACATTTTTTCAACTACAAATTAAAGTTTGTTCTTGGGATAAATTCATCCCAACTACAGAACCCCTCATTGTGCGTGGTCCGACACGCACTTTGCCGGTTTTTATATGTAATTAAGTGAGCGTAATCCTGCTTTTCCCAATGGATATTTCAAATTTTATATTATTAATTTCTCTATTCGCAAGTTCTACAAATGTGAATAAACTTCATCGCTACGATGAATCGAGGGTGATGAACTAACAACTCAAAAACCTTTTTTACGAAATCAAGAAACTAAGAAAGATTTCATCAAAATGCTTCCTAGAAAAACTCCTATGAAATACTTCGTTAGTTAGTTACAAATAAAATAAAATAGCAAACTCCAACATAATCACAACGCAAAAAAAAAACGGAACCTCATGAAATACCTACGTTAAAGAACCAAAACTTACATGAAAGGAGTTCTATTCAGTTTTTCTCCCAGGTAAGCTTTCACGTCCCATTCATTACGAAGTCCACAAAAAGTCCCGGTATAATCTCAAATCCTTGACCTCGGCGAAATAATAAATACATTTCCATCTTTTTTCACCTTTTCTCTAAAGGTGGAGTGGGATGAAAGTCTTTACAAATTGGGGCAATGTCTAATGGAACGTGGAAACTGTAGAGGGTCCTCGTGATTGCGAGGCAGCAAATGGAGTGTTGTTTCATTCGCTTGTCTGCACTTTCACGCATGCAAATAAAAGGTACGAGACGTGTTTTTTTTATGTTTTAACACGCTTTTCCCCTTTGTTAACGTGACGTTCTGACATCCTATTTGCTTCTTCCAGATTCATGCACCGTTTCATACAGTCGTTACGAATTCTTTTGTTTTTTTTTTCAATCCATGCATTATTTCATGCACCAGTTTATTTAACACCTGCATATAATTATTATCTGGCACAACACCGAAAGGATTTTTTTTTATCAGTATCGCAAAAGTTGATCCACAAAAAGTATAGTCACGGCTGTTAGAAGAAATTGTTGTATCCGATATTGGAACTCTGCCCAATCAATGGCGATAAGCTCGTCCCGCTATCACACAATACACCCAATACAGATATACTGGCCGTGACAGGTGTATTGTTCCCTTCTGTAGAAATGTCTTGTCTTTTTGTGTCGATAAAGCCTTATATGTATAATAACTAAATTACAGTCTCTTACTGGTATATTAAATCAAAGGAAACCCCGTGATTAAAGGGTGGAGGACAGAAACGTGACACTTATGTCAAGTAAAAGCGTGATATACGGGGAATCCTCAATACGTTAGGGCAATTTAAAGCAACCCGTTTCAAAACGAACTATTTTTGTTTCACTTTGTATCCAGAAATACTTCGACAGAATATTCCATTCCCCTTTTGTGTTGATTGCAGTATAAATTATAGATTTGTATGCGACACAAATGAGTTCAATGTCTTTATTTTTACGTTTTCTGAGTTTATTATTAAGTCAATTATTCTTTAAAGATTACGTCGAAGCATGGATAGCCATCATGATTTTAGTTAGTTTATTAGATAACCATGCAAATTCTGTGACCATTTCTTATACCTAAGCAGGAACAAACAACCTTATTATTCAGAAATAAAGCATTCGTAATTATAAAAATATTCCCACATTACACTTGGTCATATTGAACAGAAAAACGAAATCAGTAATTAAAATCAATAAATCAACATAAAAAATACAGATTTATTATTATTTTGGCTAAGGATCAGCACTTTTTGAACGTCTAAATTACATGAGACAGTCCCCAAAACGCCCGCCCTTCACCATTTCTTAGTGTTTTAACTGGCAATAATAAGTAAATATTTATTTATATTAGGCTAAGGATCAGCACTTTTTGAACCTCAAAATTACATGAGACAGTCCCCCAAAACGCCCGCCCTTCACCATTTCTTAGTGTTTTAACTGGCAATAATAAGCAAATATTTATTTATATTAGGCTAAGGATCAGCACTTTTTGAACCTCAAAATTACATGAGACAGTCCCCCAAAACGCCCGCCCTTCACCATTTCTTAGTGTTTTAGCTGGCAATTATAAGTGTCGCAGTAAACTCCCTGGCAACACATCTGTCTGTTAATATAACATATTTCCCACCGCGCAAACTCCCAAAACCATCGAAACATTAATGCAACATAAATTAAGATACCAATTAATTGAGTCATGTAAATATTATATTATATACCCAAAGCCATCACTATTGGACAAACATCGGCAAACTTTGTGCGATCCCAATTACCGGCGTGACTCGATACAGAATCGATTAAAATATCGTTCAATTACCAATCGAGTTCCCTGCGGAAATAGATACTACTCAATAATTGACAACCCTTGGATACTATGTTTCGGTTTATTTTTACGTCACCTAATTGGATTACGCGTATTGATTTCAGCCTATCTGCAATCGGATAATCGGATATTCGGCTATTCTGAAATCTGGATGTTAATTTGACACCTTTAAAATGTTTATGAATATTGAGAATAAATACGTAGTTTGCAATTTGAGCGGCCTCAACTCTGAATAAAACCTACTAATTATAAAGACTCCATCTAATTTAACGTTTTGCGTTCTCAATGTTTCAGTGTTTATAATAATAATAGGTCTTTACCTATGAAATTGCCGTTTTGTATGAAAAAATTTAAACGAATTTTTTTCATGAATTTTTTATTTGTATTAATCGAAGTAATCACCCATGCAATCAATGCATCTTTGCCATCGCAGTGGCAGTTTATTGATGCCCTTCTTAAAGAAATCAGCTGGACGGGAGGCAACAAATTCTTCAAAGGCATTTTGTACTGCCTCTCGGGTATTAAATTTTTTTCCCGCCAAGAAGTTATCCAAATTCTGGAAAAAGTAGTAGTCTGTAGGCGCAAGGTCTGGTGAGTAGGGCGGATGACGGAGAGCTTCCAACCCCAGTTCTTGCAACTTGGAGACCGTCTGCTGTGCAGTATGAGGTCGCGCGTTGTCGTGCAGGAGCAGCGGAGACGAGCGATTGACCAATGCTGGTTGGAGATGCGCCAGCTTCTCCATCATTGTGTTCAGTTCTTCACAGTACACATCTGCAGTAATGCTCACCCCGTTTGGTAAGAAGCTGTGATGAATCACACCGGCGCTAGACCACCAAACAGTGACCATCACTTTTCTAGGGGTAAGTTTTCGTTTAGGGCATTGTTTAGGTGCTGAACCAGGATCCAACCAACTTGCTGAGCGCTTACGGTTATCAAACAGAATCCATTTTTCATCGCAGGTAACAATGCGGTTCAAAATTCCTTCATTTGTGTGTCTGTTGAGCAGTGCAAGGCACGTCTCGACGCGTACTTCGCGCTGGCGATCATTGAGTTCGTGGGGCACCCATTTGTCAAGCTTTTTTACCTTGCCAATTTGACGCAAATGGACCAATATTGTTTTGACGCTAACGTTGAAAGCTGCTGCTAATTCAGCCGTAGATTGTGTATCATCAGCTTCCACAATCGCCTTTAATTCGTCATTGTCGACCAAAGTCTTCGGACGACCGCGAGGTTCATTTTTCAGGTCGAAATTTCCAGAACGGAAGCGAGCAAACCAATAACAGGTGGTGCGTTGGTTTGTAGAGTTAGCTCCGTAAACGTCGTTGATGTTGCGTGCCGCTTGTGCCGCGTTGCTGCCACGACGGTACTCATATTCCATAATTACTCGAATTTTTAACGTATCCATGATGACGAAAAAGATTGAAATGCGATGAAAATGTAACACTAATCAATAAAGAAATGACTACTTTTAGAAAAAAAAATCCATGTTTTTAAAATAAAATTAATTTGAAATTAGAATTCATAGCCAAACAAAAATTATTTTGATTTGAAATGGCCAGTACTGCAGAACGGCAATTTCATAGGTAAAGACCTAATATTCTTCGTTACGTCTATTCCAAATATATCAATGAACTTACATACATCATGTATGATGTACCTACATGAGATTCTCTCAAGAAGTGCGTTAAATTTAAAAGGTTTTATGAGGCTCTAAAAGAACACAAAATCTGTCATTACCTACTTTTACATTTCTGCATCCAGTTAACATGTTGGACGTTAAGTAAGTATGCTCCATTTTAACACCTCTCACGTCACTGCCGTAAAACAAAGACAACCGGGGTGCATGCATATTTACATTATTTAGTATATGGGTGTTGCGAAATGGCTTTTTTACAATTGACATGGTCCGAAACGGGTAAGTGGTTGGTACGGTGGAATTGAACAGATTAAATCGTTAACTATCAAAAGATAAATTAGTTTTTCTGGACCATCTGGACTTGGAGCCATCAAGCTAGATAGCTTGCGTTCGGTTTTTATTGCAAACCTGATCTTATTTTTACAGAAAGACGTTCTCATCGGCAGGTTTTTCTTTCTGTATTTTTGCAATTTTGTTTTAGCTTTTGCAGCTGAATTATGGTTTTTCCTAAAAAAATTTTGCTGATCTTGCAGCTAAGCTAAGCTAAGCTGTTTGATAATAATTTTAACATAATATTTTTGAGGATAGACAATAAGTCGGTAATTTTTCTAATATCTATTCCGAATAGTGAAACATAAACGAATTCCAATTTGATTGATGTGGCGCTCGGAAGAAAATAATATAATAAAACCGAGCCTCTCCCGTGTGTCCTGTGAAGCCTAACATATGATGGCCAAGAACGGTGACAGAGCCATCTATCACGTGAGGCATGAACCATTCAAGCGTAACGTGAAACCATCAAGTGTCGAGCTTCACTTCAGAATGATTGACGTTCAATTGAATATCTCTGCCAGCCGCGCAATACGAACAGAGATACTCAACGTTTTGTGTTCCCTCTTCAAGGCAGAATTTTCAGCCAAAAAGGCTAACAGTCTCGCCAATTTGATACCTTTTATCTTTATTGTCGCCTAAGGCATAGACTCCATGCGTAACTGTAATAAGAACACGCCCACAAAAGATTTTCATTAAGAAAATTCATCAACGCAAACGTAAACGCGGCCTCACACCCGCACTCAACATTTATGAAAACGCACGGAAGTGTAGTAAAAATAAAACTTTATGTCGCACCCGACGAGTTTTATGTCTGTAAATGGAGAATTTCATAATACAGTGTATAGTGAGTGAATAAGGGCAGGATCGTGACGGTTAACTCTGTTTGTAAAGTTATTACCGAACGCCAACGAACTGACTCCGGAGTTCGCTCGGGTGAACAATAAAAGTAATTTTTGCAGATAAACTCGTGCTGTTTCAATTTGTTTCAAGCCGTGTTACAGTTATTGGTGTGGTTTGTTTATGATACAAAGTCAAGTATTCTGTTACAACGTTTTTATTTTTATTTATTGTAAATATAATACTCGAGCGTTAATATGACACTTCGAGCTTTAGAAAGAGACTGTTACATCACAGGTTGGTATGAGTAATATAGTCGACGCTCAACAAAAACTCGTGCCAGCTGCGTTTAACGCTGATTGAAATCCTCATAGATGCTTAGAGGTAATTAGCATAATATTCTGTCTTGCAGTAACAACATTAGTTACATGATTAACTTTAACATCAAATGCAATATATCGAAAGTATAGTCGGAAAAGAAGTTGATGATTCCATACAAAATACTGTCACCTATTTAACCCATTCAGGGCAGGAATTTTCAAAAATTCTTCTTAAGTACTCACCTTCATTATTTAAGGCTCTTTTGCAAAATTGTACGCTTTTAGACCGAGCGGTTTGGGCTGTGCGTTATCTGACAGAGGATTTCAGATTTCTATTAAGTCTATAGATAGAGGTATGAAGTACAGGGTGTAAAGTTCACTCATACCTCCATAGAAAAGGGAGGATTCTCCGACCAGACGGGTGTTGTGTCTGGTAGGCAACTGCCCGACGATTGATGTCGGTACGTTGATATGCTAGTTGCGCGGTAAACACTGCTTGCGCGATGCAGGACTTTGCCTGACGTCAGTGTGACGCGTAGCTCGCATGTGGCGTTGTAGATGCCACTACCACTGCCGCTAGTCGATTTCTATTTCTTCTCATTAGATGTCCACTTCTCTCTCCTCTCTCCTTCAAACAGTTGCATGAACCACGTACATAAAGAACACACACTTCATTCATGCCCACTTTGACCATAAGCCGAGCATAGTCCACAAATTGCGACCACTAATCGCACAGACTTGTATATCTGCGACCAAATTGCATTTGGCGCCGCAGCACGTGCAACATGAATTACGAACAGACTGACTGCAAACCGGTTTATGACGGCAGAAACTGGCGAATTGGTTACTACTATGTATTGGCAGTTGTGGTTTTTTGCCGTTATAATTGTGTAATAAGCGCATTGCTGAAGAAAAGTACAATTAAAGGTTCATTTGTTTTAAAAGACTTGTAAAAGCATGAAAAATGTATGCTTTCATACATTTCATTAATTTCATACTAAATACGGCACTACAAAAAAATACTTCTTGCTGCTGTCAAAATATTTTATTTACGTGATTTCCATTACACATTCTTGACGATAGATAATAATTATATGGTCAATGCAAAGTTTTGGATTTATTTAGATTGTGCCCTTTCTTTTTTTTTTTTGGGTGGGAAATCATCAAATGACCTCTCCCGCTCTGGGCGGAGCGGAAGGGCGTGTCAGACTCTTACTGACTAAAACCCACCCGTGTTCCTTCAGTTGCCTGTGCGCCAGGGCCACGGTAACTCTTTCGAACAATCCGCAGCCCCGGCAGGTAGATTGTGGCCTACAGATGCAGTGGTAAAAAATATGATTTTTCTTTCTTTCTGGTATTGCCAAAACGGAAATAGCACGTACTGTGGTAAAAATATGTGGTGGTAGTAGAGCTGATTGCCCAAGCCACACGTAAATTTTGCTAATCTTGGACACTATTTAAATGCACCCCTATTAACAGCCTGATATTATTACATAAAATTCAAAACAAAAGGGAGAAATATTTAAATTGCATTTATTATGCGCAGATACCCTCGCAAAGTCAATGATTACTTTTGCTAACTTCGTTACTTAAATAATTCAAAGAGTCGACGTTTTATCGGAAGTTTTATTGAGTTACCTCAACTAAACCGGTTGTCGTCATTTATCAGCCGGCTCATTTCTAAAAGGTCGTTTAATTTTGAAATTTTCAAGTTGTTCTCAAGTTAAAGGAAAACATAACGAAGTACATAAACCAGCCTATCGTCCCGTGAGTCGTAAATGATGACAATAGGAAAGGACTATTGTTGAATTATTAAATAAAGGAAACAATGGCACAGCTCCTTTAACTATATAATAAATAAATCCAACCCCCTAAGGAGATTTCGGTAGCTCTAGTAATTCTGCTTACAGCTTTACGGATCATTAGCGTGATGTTATGTTAGCCCAAAATACCAATAAAGGCAGAGTGAAAGGTGCCCACAGTAATACAAATATTTCACTGAAACGTTTCGACTCCACGCGGCGTAGTGTAGTCGCGTACTTATAGCTACACTACATCTGCTACGAATGCCTACGGCGTAGCGGTTGCTACGCGGCATGACGTAATTGCCATGCGTTGTGTAGTGTATAACATTCATTATGAACATTTCGTTTTAACTTGATTCATTCATTTTTTTATGTTCACGTTTTGTGGAGCTCGTTATATCGTCGCTCGTAGCTCGTAAACGTATTTCGTAGTATTTTAAATAGCCGTAATTAAATTGGGTGGGGAAATTTATTGCACTAGCCATTAACCTCGGTTGCGCTCATATGACCGTCTGGCTTGAACTGAAATATTTTTGCTTGTAGATTATAAATGTAATCCTATTCGGTTTTAAGGCTTCTTTTTTAAATTTCAATGAAACAATTGAGAACTTTTTTTTGTGTTTTTTTTATTTACCTTCGTAGTTGAGGGTGGTTTTATGGTTAATTTCCTTTTTAAGAATTCTGTCTGCCTTCTTGCCCTCCCACTCCGCCCAGGGCGGGAGCAGTTATTTGATAATTTCCCACCCAAAAAAAAAGGGGTGCAATGGATCAAGGTCTACATTGCCAATTCTTTCTCTGGATGTAATATTAAGAGCGGCTATGGTTGGATAATTAATTAATTATTGAAACACTTGTTAAGAAATTATGTGCGATCTAACAAAGTTATGTTAAATATTTCACTTCTTTCTCTGAGTAGTAAGATAGATAAAGACAAAGGTATTTTATTTTGCAAATATGGGTACAGTACATGCTGATATAGGTAATACGTTCAGCCATATTTTACCGGTAGGCATGCAAAATTTACAAAATTATAAACTAATCTACTAAACTTTAACAAACAGACCATTAAAACCACAAAAAACCAAACATGATTCTTATTTTAAACATTATAGCCAGTCTAAGTCTCAAACTTTTTCTCAATCTAGAATTCTGTTACAGAACTGGACTATTTAACTACAAGCTTTTATTTAGTTGCATTTGTTGAATAATAGTTTATTTGCCTAAATTGACAATTTCATAATGTAGACTTTAAGGTAAAGGTTGTAATTGGCAAAACTTTGGCATTATATGTTATTATGGTACATTTCTACACCCACTAATTCTCCGTTCGTCCGCGACGGATGCGGCGCGGGCGCGGGTGGTCGGCGCCACGTTGCGGTACTTATTGATTTTCCAGAAACAGACCCTGTGACTGACAGCCAACGTGTGTTATAAAGACAGGTAATAAAAATATAATATAAAATAATTATCCAATATAATATACCACGTATCCTGATAACCAGTAAACTGGAACAGCCGCAATTTATAGTTGCAGTACACTCATAAATTTAACCGCTTTCTGCTCCAAAGAGCTCATTAAACCCTCTCCCGGCTCGTGATACTAAGTAGTTCCTAGGGCATATTAAACGTGAACTTTGATAACAGTTTGAAAGTTCGGAAATGCTATAAGTTAGCTTCAACGAGTGGCGAAGATTAAGCTCAAGAATGTTCTGGAAAACTATTAATAGATTTTAGTTATTACAGCTTGATGTTATGCTGAGATGGAAATTGTTCTGTTCAGTTTAACGGTTTAGACCGGAACCATAATGATATTAACTTGCTTTTGCCCACGGCTTCGCCCCTGTGGAGTTTGCAAGTTCTCCCACGGGATCGTACTACCGGGATAAAAAGGTATCCTATGTGTTATTCCAGGTTATAAACTATGTGTGCCAAATTTCATTGAAATCCGTTCAGCCGTTTTTGCGTGATTGAGTAACAAACATCCAAACATACGAACTTCGACATTTATAATAATTATTATTATAATAGCATAATTGGATATTATTAACAGAAATGTCGTTTTGGAAGAACCCAAAAACTCTGCCCAACCCTGACCAGCAACACGCACGCCAGCAACCACCGGACCAAACAAGGCAAAACTCATCAATAAATTGGATACCTGATAAATTGAATCAGAAAAAACGGAAAGTTACAGTAAAATTCTCCCTTCCCAATCATTGAAAAAGCCCCCTGTTACAACAACCTATGAATAGCGGATTTGATTCCCGTGATCACGTATACCAGAAAGGCACATCCCTGGTCATAGCTCTCGACTTGCAGTACATTCGTAATTTGTAGGCTAGGGACGATGCCTTCAATTGAGTGCAATTTCCGCCAATTCCCCTCTACCGTTCACCGTTGGAATGACGAAACATGTAGTTTAGGGCTGTCATAGAAATATTGATGACAAGGTGTGTGCGAGGCAGTTTATTTCCTTACTAATTTTGGATAAATAAAGTTGGATTTTTTGGCCATTTTGGAATGAATAAGCTGGAACTGGTAAAATAAGAGGTAGTTTAACTTAGGTATTTTAAATTCATTGATCTATTTATTTATTTATTAACTAGCTGTGCCCGCGCCTACGCACGCGTGACTGTATATGTAGTTTCGTGGCATTATACAAGTGGGACTCTGAAGACATAGTATTTTCAAAGACAAAGACAACGATATCTATTCGTCGGATATGGTAGGTACACATAATTATACACAAGCTATACATTTCCAGTTTTAGCTGACCTCGCATTGTATAGGGTTTTCGTACAATGAGAAGTCAGCTTATACTGGAAATATATAGCTTGATAAGTAGTCGTGCGTACAAAGTTTGTTAGTAAAGTTATGTTCAGCCGCTAAAAGCGGTATACGAATATTTACAATATTACACATGGATATAAAACCTAACTTATGTACTCTAATACAAAATACAAAACACTTAGACCATAAACATACTTTTATGTTCTATTCTACAGGCTAAAATAAAAAAAGAAAGAAAGAGTAAGTATAAACTAAAACTTGCCAGCTAATCAACACAAAAATTAGGCAACAGATTGTCAAACTCATTTAAAATGTTATTTTAATCTACGAATCACAGCAACTAACATAATTTTGATAGTCTGTAAGCTAGTTTTTGTGACTTTTCAGAAACCGGTTGTTGCTATTGGATCCTATTAGACATAGCGCAATCTATGCGACATGCGATTGCGACAGCTCGGCGACTAGACGCAACGACAGGCAGCGGCCGCCAATTTTCAAATATCTCCACCCATTTGGCGTCGCGTGGACAGGCTAGCGTCGCACGCTCTCGCTACTTGTCGCAGCGACAAGACGCACAGTATGTGCTGGCACTTACTTTGTTATTACCCAGCGGATTAACGACAACTGAAAGCACAGAGCTCCTCGTATATCCTTTGCTGGAATACAATAAAATTGAAGCTTTTCACTGCGCCAGTATATCGTGGTACAATATTTTCTTTCTCAAACATATAATCCTATTTGAACCGTAACAGCTTGCTGTTTTCGCTTGATAGATTTTCTTGAACGTGTGCTATAATACCAAGTTTATATAACATACAATGTGTAACTGAATTATTGCACATTATGAAAGTAGTTTGTTAAGAACCGTTTACTAAATCGAATTCTGTCATTTTTAATGTAGGTAATTTTTTATCCCATTAATAATTAAAACTACGTACATTACAGTCACACTTCCGCTGTACAGTCGAATCAAACAAAAAATTGATGAAGTACCTACCACGCTAGACCCTTATACTTGTGCGTCTTTGTGCGTGCGTAGATTTGTAATGTGACCACAATTTTTCTCCACAATCAGTAGAACTAAATAAATAAATAAACAATATTTTATACATAATAGTAAACATTCAGTGTATTTATTATGATTTTAACATAATATTCTTACTGGAGTGCTTGGTGGTGAGCGTTAATTCCGGGACATTTTGTATAAATAAACAATATTTTATAAATAATAGTAAAAAATCAGTATAATTATTATGATTGTAACATAATATTCTTACTGGGGTGCTTGGTGGGAAGCGTTAATTCCGGGAAATTTTGTGTAATGTATTAAGTAGAATGAATATAGTCGAGCAAGCTGACAGTTTTACACATTATTACTGACAATAAACCAGAAACGTTATAGGTAGACGTGGGTTAAGACTATTTCTATGAACTTTCCTTATTACTTACCTACTAGGAATACATGAACGATGAAAAGTGTGTGTGAGCGATGAATGTTGTGTTAGAACATTATACTTCTAGGTTGAATATACCAATTACGGATAGCGAGTTTAAACGTATCGCTCATTTGGAGAAACATCGACGTAAATGTAATTTTTCCCAAATTGAGTTGTCGATATATATTGTGCTCGAAAAAATTTTCAGAGGAGCACAGGTGTGAAATATTTAATATGATTTTGGGATTTATCAACATTTCAGAACGAGACGGTAACAGATGACAAATTAAAAAAAAAAAACTTAAATCACTCTCCTGTAAATTTTTAAAAGCAGTAGTTACGTCGATGTTTCTCCAAATGAGCGGTATTATAATTTGCATTGTAAACGTATATTTTTACAAAAAAAAGTGCTAAAATCCCAGTCTTTGTGTAATTGATTGAAAATTCCGTGTAATTTACCTTTATTGTAATTTACCTTTATTGAGTTTAGCGCATTCAATTCTGAAATAAGTAACTAGCGTCCAATAAAGATCGGCCAACTCATTCGACTCAAATCTAGTTTTAAATGAGATTCATGACAAAGCAACTCTCTAGAATACTCAGTAAATAGTTCAAAACGCAGATGACCAAAAGAAGTAGGTTAACTCGTACCAAACTCATAAATCATTGTCGCTATTACAAGGTAAAAAGTAAAAATTTAGTGCCAATTCTACATAATATTACAAACATTCTTGTTCAGCAATTTCGCCGCAATGTGATTAATAACTTCGGTAGTGACGAGGCACTTCGCGGATTTTTCAATCGAAGTTAGCTCGCACTCTAAGCTCGGGGCAAAAACGTGACATTAAAATATGCAGGAGGCCGTTCTACTGGCATCCTATCGATCGAAAAATACCCAGGCGTTCCCTGGCTATTACTGGCATCCCTAACTTTTTACCCTGCTTTTTTTTTGTCCATTCTCTGGTGGCTGAAAAGTTTTGGCCTGTTTTGTGGCGGTATGTATTACGAATGTGCTTTAGACGCTTGGTTAAGCTGAGTTAATTTATTTTCAAAACAAGCGCACCTGCGCTGTGAAAGTTAATTCCTTAACATTTTTTTAACGATAGATTTGAAACTAAAATCCGTTATTTATTTTATTTTGACTCACTATTTTTAACTTTATTCTTAACCGGTTTTCTTTGATTTTTTTATACGTAGCCAACCACAATAGGCCACATAACCAGCAGATTCCTTCACATACTTATTAAGCTCTCACAAAGAAACGTAGTCCTAAACAATGTCAAACAGCAGCCAAATCCTATCAAATATTAAAAAAATACGGTACAAATCTCAAAGCTTCACAGTCCTTGTTACAATTTACCCTGGGTTCCAACTAAGCGTTCCTTTAAGTCGTAGAGTGTACTACATAAATAATGCGCACGTAGCTGTACCACAAAATACATAGGTACTCTACAGAAGGCCAGCTTCAAACAACGACCGAAAACTGGTCCACGCACACTTAGGCCGCGTCCAAACCGAAAGCGACTCTCGCGTGAGTACACAATAATCACACTCGTTTATATGACAAACTAGAGGTACCTACCCAACAAGCAAAGTAATCTTATAAAAAAATATGATAAGTGTATTAACACTTATAAGATTCTTATAAGTGCATTGGTGTAGACTATTTTACTTATAGTAGCATTTCACGAGCCTTAATTTACTCAGGAGCATTTGCTTCTATAACTTAGTCTTCTATTAAATACAAGTTTAACTTATAGAACAGTTATAAGACTCATATACTTATAAATGCATTTCACAAGACTAAATATACTCAAGAGCATTGGTTGCTATAACTAAGTCCTATAGCTACTACAAGATTAACTTATAGGACAGTTATAGGATACATTTACTTTTAACATACTTATCAGAGATCCTTATAAGTATTGGCATTATCGTCTTGTCGAAGTCTCTTATATGATTGTTAGCATGTTACGAATACGCTATGAGAGCAAACATGCTTACAAATTACTGGACCAAGTACTTTGTAAGTAAACGTCAGCCATTTTGTCAAATTATAGTTTGTCATCTCATAGTCAAGTGCAACAGATTATGTAATGGAGGGTTCCGTCGAAAATGATGCTGTACCTGTTGAGTGCTATTCTAATCATGAAGAACAGGAAGAAAAGGCCATGAGGAAGAATATGATTCAGAAATAAAAGAAAACACAGACTCTGAAAAGAATCATGAATTACTTCAAGATATACAAAGCTGGGCTATAAAATTGAATATAATGCATTTGACACCAAATGAACTATCAATAATATTATACAAAAGAATTAAAAACATTCTACCCAAAGATGCACGAACTTTGTTAAAAACAAATAAAAGTCTTGTAAACTTGCTTAAACAGTTGACGGACGAAAAAATAATCAAAGCTTAGTCAGATTTAACGGGTGAGGTTGATAAACAATTCATGAGGAACCCTAATTTGTTTTAAAATGGAGGAGAAGTGATAGTTACCAAAACTGTAATAAGTACTAATTTGCTAATAGTGATTCTATAAAGTACTCAATGCAGAGAATTTTTAAAACATGGCGAATATTCACAAGAATCATTGAAATTAAATTTTAACAAGAACTTCACAATGTTCAATTTTGCTCTAGGCGTTAAGAAAAAATCAATATGCGGTACATATTCACAGTAAATTTGACTTCCCCACCAGTTTCCACACTATATTCACAAAGTAACTAGCTATATTAAAAACGAATGAATACTAATGGAATTATTTATATTAGTAAGGAATATAAAAATAAACAAATTTCTCAAATACAAAACACGTGCACGTTACAGTTTATACCTATATAATGTACTTATAACAAATAACCAAGTATGTTACAAGCGCATTATAAAATTGATAGGTTTCATAAGATACTGGAGTCAAAGCGTTATAGAAGCACTAGTGCCTGTAACTGCATAGGCTAAGATTGTTATAGAAACTATTGTTTTTCGTCAAGTATATTATACGAGTTAATGACTTTATCCAAGTTCATTATAAGATCGTTACAGAAATATATGCTCCTATATTTGCGCCCAAATCCTTGTTTGTAGCATACTTCAAGTATCTTATAAGTGCATGAAAAAATAGTCTTGAGACCATTATAAGGACCCGATTTTGCTACTTGGGTATTGTCCAAATTTCATCATTCTAGGTTCAGGGGTTTCGTCTCCACGTTGATGGGTCAGTCAGTCAGATTCTCTCTTTATATAATAGTGTAGATTAGCTTCTGCCTGCGGCTTCGCCTCTGTGGATGTCGGAAATTATCCCACGGGAACGGGACTACCGGGACAAAAAGTAGCCTGTGTTACTCTTTATAACATCAGCTATCTGCCAGTGAAAGTCCCGTCAAAGTCAGTCCAGCCATTTTGGAGATTAGCCGACAAACAGACAGAGAGACAGACAGACATACAAAAAATTTAAAAATTATTGTTTGTTAAAAGTACCGTATATACTTTTATATGCATTTAGTAATAAAACTGTTATATTGACATTATTACAAACAGACACTTCAATTTTATTTATTTGTAGTATAGGTAACATACTCGCGCGATCAATAAAGTCGCGTATGTACGTCATTATTCAGGTAAACGATCGCGTTATCGCATATTCCCGCGACAGTCACTTTCGCTTTCGGTTATGACGCAGGTAAAGACACGCACGTACGGCGATAACAATTAAATGTCAGTCGTGTCTATCAATACTCACGTGTCTACGTCTATGTGTGCGTGTGTTTTCACTCTTTGTATGGAGTTGATCTTCTGAATCTATTTGTGGCAGTACCCTGCTATATGCGACAGAGAAAAGTATGCAGCATGCATTAGGAGGCGCGACGCGGTGTAAAGCGCTGTCGTATATATTAGTCGGTGAGGCTAAGTTTAAATGACGAGCGCTTTTTGTGCTGCAAAGATAACGGTAACTTTTCAATAAAATATGCGTTGCTTTAAACGTCTTACGGACTATTAAGAACGTACAGCAGTCTCTTGTAGATTCTACTAGACATATTTAGAAGTTAATTTTAAACTTAACCTTATGTAAGTTGCAATTCGTCTCGTCTTCATACCAGATAAAGGTTCTCAAATCAATATTTATAAGCGTTCCAGTTATTATCATTATGAATGCATTAAAGATTGGGCTTCGTCCATACTGATCCCTAGTCCCAACTCGCCCGGCCCGTATATATCTACCTACATGTATAGGTAGAAGGCGCAAAAGTACTGGTGGTAAGAAAAGTGCTTGTGTGGTTTGTATTTATTATTATTCAGCCATCACAAATCTCCCGAGAAGATTCTTCCCCTGGCATGTTGGCGACACGTACTGATACATAAAATGGCTTGTTATCACTTGCACTGGGGCAGCATTGTAATTTCAAAAGGAAGGGATGCTTCTTATCTTGGAGATCTTAAAACCAATTTTTCTTCATAACAAATGAATGTGAGAGAGAGACAAAGAGAGCTCTATGTAATTTACCAAAACCCGCTAAAAACAAAAGCATCGACGGATGCCACCGACTTTTGCGCACTGCGGTTATTGAATGTTTTTAACCCTTTGTTCAGACACGTGCAGGCTTGGGATTATTGTAAAATTTCTAGGAATGAATTATTTAATAATTAAAAACTACCTACTTATTTGAACAGAATCTAAGTAGATTATTTTGTTAAAAAATATATAGAATAAGATCAACATAAAAAAAAATACGTGATAAGTATTTATTTTCTACATCGTAGCACTTTTCCGATAAACTGTACCCTTGCAGCTGATAGGCATATAAAAAAGCGGGTGAGTTGGGACTAGGGATCAGTATGGACGAAGCCTAAATTGTTAGCTAGTAAACTTGATAAAGGTTATTAAAAAATACAACAAAGGTTTTCATTGATATTATGTCATGTTATATCTTACGGTACAGAATATACTTATAGTATGAGTCATAACGTTCATAAAATAGCTTCCTTGCCTCGCTCTTGTAGACTGCCGGCTTTGTGTTGAGCACATGTTATCTGTACGTAGCCTTAAGGCGAGGTTGCAGTACTTTTTAACTTAAACCTCTGTAATTCTAGCCAAATGTAAATGTTGAGCAAAAATAATATTTTAGGAAAATTGAACAAGCGGTCAAGCGCTGTGTGAAGATAGAAACGTGAATTATAATAATTGGCTATATAAAAAAATACATAAACATGAGACTAAATAGCTATTTAAAACGAGTACCTTGAAGCGATTCCATCATGAAACCATGTAAAAGTTATATCAAAAGATAAGCCTTATTGTTTTTTACATACATTTTATAATGTAGTTAATATTTTTTAAATATGTACAAAATCCAGCAGTTGAAGCGCACGTACCGGCCAGCCAGTGCCCGCCGATATGCACTACAAGACACCGCACTACAAGAGGGCCTTAAGAGGGCGCAGCAAGACAGAAAAAAATCAAGTTTCACCCGCGCCTCTTTGCCTACCCCTCTCATCAAACACGACAAAAACAAAACACAATCCCTTCCCGCCAGCAGAAACTTTTCGCCCGGCGTATATTTAGGTATTTGAATTTGAATTTTGTGTGTAGTGTGTATACGCAAAATAATCAGATGAAACTGTTTTATTCAATTTACCTATGTGTACAAGTAGGTATATTATTAAATAATATTGTATGCCCGTGAATCTGTTACCGTTGCTGGTGGGATGTTAGATTGGAGATTAAACTGACTTAAATGAAATAAAGACTAAATATTACTTCAAGATACGGCCTATAAATTTTCGATTCCGAATTGAAAGACAAACCTAACGTTGTAGTTGAAAAAATATTGTTCCATACATTATGTAACATAACTACAATTGAACAATTTTCAGATACTTTCCTGTACCTATTCCTGTACCTTGCTTCTTGTCAAATTTCATGATTCTAGGTCAACGACATGTACCTTATGGGTTTTAATTTATTTGCGAGTGGCAAGATATGCGAAATGAATGGCAATTTATGCCAAGATACTAAGTCAACGTTTTAGAAGCTCGTTTTTTTTTACATCTCCAAAGGACCGTTTATCTAAGTATTTGATATCAATTTCAACTTGATACCCCCACGCATTCCTGAGATAGAATAGAATAGAATAGAATAGAATATTTATTTGCAGAAACATGGTATGTTTACAAAAGGTGTTCGTATTATTGCATAGTGCTACATGTCTCACCGTTTTAACGGTATGCAAATCAAGTTACAATTATTATTACATACAATCATTGAAGTAGGTACAATCATTTTTAGTTACCATTATTTACATTATATTAATATTAAAATTTTAATCATTATTTCAATTATTATAATACATAAACTACACACTTATATTTTTGACATGGCATTAAATAGAACAATAAGTTTAACAAAATAACACTTAACTCAAATAATAACATCACTTATGCCTGTATTTTGATACCAGATCAAGAGAAAAAAATTTACAGGGACATTTTACAAAAAACTCGTGAATTGAGTAAAAACATTCCTGCAACAGCCACTTTCGTAGTGCCGAACAAAATTTTTGGAAGGGTAGTTGGGTAATTGTATTCGGCAAAGCATTATAAATTAGGGGAGCCATGTAGATACAACTCTTTCGGAAGAGTTGCAACTTAGGAACAGGTATCTCGAAATCTAGATGTGCAGCTTTCCTTTTAATTGTATTATCCCTTCGTTCAAATAATGCAAGATTGGATCTCACAAACTTGGCAACTTCGAAGATATATATGCAGGGTACAGTCAAAAGGTTATGTGACTTAAATATAGGCTTACACGAATCAGACCAATCCATATTAAAAATTGCGCGGATACACTTTTTTTGAGCAATGAAAATTCGATCTGTTTCTGAGGAGTTTCCCCACACAACTATGCCGTAGCGAATTACCGAACAGACATAGGCATGATACACCATTATGGAGGTTTCTCTCGACGTTACATTTTTGACCTTTTTGAGCGCAAATACAAATTGGTTAATTTTCTTGCAGAGTATCTCGATATGATTCTTCCATGTTAAGTGCTTATCAAGTGTTACCCCTAGAAACCTTGTGTTATGTACCTGCTTTACGCTAATATTATCATACGCGACATGAAGATGGACAGGTTTACTTTTCCATGTTTTAAAATGGAGTACGTTCGTTTTCGCAATATTTAATTTTAGTTTATTAATATCTAACCATTTTATAATATCGTTCAATGCTTGATTAATTTCATTGTCATAGTTTTGCTCATCTTTACATTTAATAATAATTGTGGTGTCATCAGCAAACAGAACACACTGATGTTTTAATGATTTCGGTAAGTCGTTTATATAGAGAAGGAACAATAACGGCCCGAGAATGCTTCCCTGAGGGACACCGCAAAGGTTAATTCTTGGTTCGGATTCGAAATTATCCATACTATTTGCCATATGGTTCAACTTTACTATTCTTGTTATCTGCTTCCTGTTACGTAAATATGACTGAAACCATTTTATAGCGGGACCCCTTATTCCGTATCTTTCCATTTTATCCAATAGCCTAACATGGTCAACGAGGTCAAACGCCTTGCTTAAATCCAAAAATAATGCACAGGAAGGGATTCTTTTATTGATATTATTCATGATTTGTTTTATTAACGTATAAATTGCTACGGTAGTGGATTTATTTTGTCTAAATCCATATTGCTGACTGACTAGAATGTTATATTTATCTAGGAACCTTAACAACCGCCTGTACATCACTTTTTCAAATATTTTTGAAAGTATGGGTGTTAGTGCTATAGGTCTATAGTTGTCAACGTTAGATTGGGAGCCTTTTTTATGTAATGGCTTAATTAAGGATAGTTTCAATCTGTCAGGAAAACAGCCCTGTTCCAAGGATAGGTTAATAATGTATGCTAAAGGCGTTGATATATATTTTGAAATACTTTTAAGAAGTTCAGTTGTGATATTATCATAGCCTGCTGATTTAGTGTTTCTTAAGCACTTTATTATACTTTCAATTTCAGAAGCATTTGTTGGTTCTAGAAATATACTATCATCATGAATTTCTATGTTGTGTCTGTCATTATGATCATTATTAAAATTAGAGGAATGATTAATGGCAATGTCAATGAAGTGATTATTGAATTTATTAGCGATGTCAGATCCGGAGGTTAGTGTTATACAATTGTCATCGATTTTACTAATGCAATCTCTAGACGGCTTAGTGCCCGTATTGCGCTTTACAATATCCCATGTAGCTTTGATTTTGTTTTGCGAATAAGTAATGTGCTTTTGGTTACATAGGGATTGCAGGTTATTCATACAACTTCTTAATAATTTGGAATATGTTTTAAATTTGTTTTTATTTTCATTATTTTTATTCAAATAATATTGATTTCTTAATGACCTCTTAGTACTGCAACTTTTTTTAATACCTTTTGTTATCCATTTTTGTTTATTCGTGTTATATTTTCTTTTAATTTTTATACATGGAAAGCAAATATTGTAGATCAAAGTTAATAGACCATGAAATACATCAAAGGCCGCATTAGCATCTGAGATATCATAAATTTCACTAAAACTTAAGCAACTTATGCATTCAATGAACTTACCAACATTATGTTTATTTAAATCATTAATAGCTACAAAAAAGAAATCAGTTTTGCTGTTAATTTGTTGATCAATTGTAACGATTTGAGCTGTATTATGATCAGACAGGAAACAATTATATGTTTCGCCTATAGCATTTGTTACATTACCAATTATATTGTCTATACATGTCTTAAGCCTAGTAGGCTCATTTATATAGTATTGCATTCCATAATTAAGTAATATTTCTTTAAATTTAGAACTGTTTTTATCAGTTATTAGTAAGTCTATATTAAAATCACCACAAATTATTATCTTGTATTTTTTATGTTGAAGTTTCAGTAATGTTTTAATGAAATTTTGAAAAAATATATTTATGTCAGAATTTGGTGTTCTGTATATACAGACCACAATCAATTTTATTTGTTCAATTTCTACACCGCATATTTCAAAATGTTTCTCCACTACAAGATCCTTTGTAAAACCTAGTTCAGTACTTACTACTTTACATAACCCTTTTGACACAATATACATGTTCCTCCGCGTTTTTGTCCTTCGCGTGAGTAAATGGCCCCAAGATTGAAATTATTTACATTTAAGTATTTTTCATCACCTTTTTTAATGAAGTGTTCACTGAGACATACTACTGCAACATTTTTCTTTAATTCTTGCAACTCATTTAACACTATCTCAAAATCTTGAATTTTATTTAAGGCACCGGCAATGTTTTGGTGAACTATTGCAAAAGAATGTTTAGGAACGAAAAAAAATATTATTGGAATTGTCTTTTGGATCTACTTGTGATGTTTTTTTGAGAATTGGAAAATAATAGGGTATTGTACCCTGCAATGGTTCTTGGTTATTATTTGGACACGATGAGTTGTGAACCTTTTTTGAATGATTTCTTAGTTGATTCTCAAAGCAATAGGGTATCGTACCCCTTTTTAATTCTACCTTTTTATTCGAAGCATAAACTTTTTGTCTATCATGTGTACCCTTAATAGCGGCAGTACCCTTACTTTTGTGGTTGTTATAGGAAAGGAATGCATTGTTGTAATGTTTAACATTGATTTTATAGATTATTTGTTGCAAAACATCCTCTGTTCCTGCTTCTATAAATGTACAATTTTTATAATTTCGAGTAAGTAGCTTTAACTGGTCATTCAATTTAAGTTCATTAAGAATCCGATTATAAAGTACATTGACTATAAATACATTGCAATTTTTTAGGAAATGTAACGCTATCGATATTTCAGCCATAAATTCGGTTGGATTAGAGTCATTACTACCTGTCATTATAATAACATTATCGGTTTTAGATAAGGATTTTGCCATGTTACAACAATCAGATAACACATTCTTAGTTGTTGCATTTGGTTTTGTAATAGATTGTATATTATAATCCTTACATATTAGTTTATTTTTATTTTCGATCAACATCTGAACTATACCATTACCTTGATTGTCCGATAATATTAATATTTTGCCAGCTTTACAATTCGTTTTTCCTATGTGTTGATACTGTTCGAGATTTTTATGAATGTGTTTATTGCATTTGACATTGCAGCTATCAGCATTATTTGAATGTTCCACCATATTTTGTAAACTCGTTTTATTGCTGCTAATATTGTGCACCAAATTATAACTGGCCGAGTTTTCCCCTTCATTTTGAGAATGGTCAACGGCAGGTTTTGAATTGTTTTCATATTTTCGGGATTCAATAGATGACTTTATTTGAGCAGACGATTTAGGAGTGTGATATTCCGAGGTTAGATTTAGTTTTCTTGTCGAATGATTATTTCTTTTTGCGTTGCTATATGACTTATCAATTTTCCTCCCGCTTTGGCTAATCTCCTTAAGTCGCTCATTTTTCTGTCTTTCTTTCTGTAATTGTTCTTTCAGTGTGGTATTTTCTGAATTTAAACTTTCAATCTCCGCATGTGCACTTAATAATTGCTCCCTTAGGGTTTCAATTAATTTTTGCAAATCCAGCACTTCGTCACTCTTGACATGAGTAGATAAGTCCATCATACTCTTAATACTTAAATTCGAAGATGAGGAGGTATCCAGTAGCTCAACAGATACGTCGGAGTGAGATCGTATTAAACGACGCCGACGGTTTCTCATAGTGATGTTGTTTTCTTTATGTTCCATTTTATGTTGGTTTACACAATATTCCGACAACATAAAAGTTGGTTAATTTATGTTTACTACTTTGGTATGTTATTGTCTTAATATAAAACAATTTCTTGAACAAAAAATAAAAATGTCCGACGATTTACTTGCGGTTTGATAACAATTTGATAAAAGAAGTATTTTCTTGAAAAAAATAAAAATATATAAAATGCAAAAAGTTCGGCGAGCCGCTGGGTACGAACCCACGCACTCACAGTACAGTCGCTATGAGACCAGTCGCTACGCCGCGACGTCAGCTGTACACTGTCGTTAATGATCGAAAACGGTGTGTGCCTGCTAAAAGTCAAGTAAGTTGAAGTGCGAATGACCGTTAATGAGTCGGTACTTTGTTTATGAAGGTCACACACTTTGCACAAATACACTGTTTACGGAAAGTTTTCAAAAGGTAATAGTTCGAGTACTGGTATAGTTTACGCACTGTTTTGTAGGTATTGATGTTGATCACTGAACTATATGATTTTGATAATGATATCTGTACTTTTTACTACGATTTCGAATAAAATAACCGGAGCACTTAATAACGTGACCAAACTGGTTTAACATTTCGGACGGATTCCGGGATAAGCGATCAGATAGATGGATAACAAAGTGATCCCATAAGGGTTTCGATTTTTTCTTTTGAGGTACCGAACTCTAAAAAGCAAAGCACTTCCATCAAAGTACTATAATACTGCATACTCATGATACTACCTACATGATGGTGAAAACAATTTTGATAAAATTGCTTTTTTGACGTTATTAAAGCGTATAATTGTAATCGCATCACTTACCTTCCGCTTTTTTACTTTGAGAAAATGAAATCAATTGAACAAAAATGTCAATAAAATAAGAAAATAAACATTCGCAAATAAATTAAAATCCATATGATACATCCCGTTGACATCATGATTTTTTGGCAAGAAGCAAGGTCTCACAGCACAAAAAGGTACCTCGAATGGTTTTTCAATTAAAATATTTAAACGAAGTATGACCATTGTCCACTCCCTTTATTTTCAATGAAATTCTACAGTAGGTAAAACATCTGTTTATTTTGCCTATACTATACACTAAGCTTGAATTCATAATCTTAGATCATAGTCATGTTTTGGAACTAGAAACTCAATGCTGGCGTGACAAAGTTCAAATTCCAATGTAACCAAATTTTATTTAGGGCCTTGTACAAGTTGGACGTCACGACATCTTCGTGGAAACCAGTGTTAACCAAGTAAAAAAATATAATGGTATATCGTGGATATTGCATTGCAGGATCGTGCAAATTCAATTAGCAACAGTGTTACCAAGTAAAAAATAATATTGGTACGGTGGATTTTGCACTGTATTGTGCAAAGTCAAATGGCATGTGTCATGAAAACCTATCATGCGCGGAGCGCGAGTAGAAAAACGTACTCGCCGAAAACATGTGTGAAAAACAGGCCAATTTCGGAACAAATAACTAGGGTACATTATTCGGCTTTACCGACAAAATAATTGGCATCTATTTATATGGGTGCCAAAGAAAGTCGAAAGTTTATTAGGTTCCTCTTTTGTAACTGTTGAAACTTTAGCTTTGAAAAGCAAGCCGACAGTCCCAAACATTGTGATCCGTCACAATCTTTACTCATCCCCACCATAAGAAGGGATCTAGTCACGAGAACACTATCCGTATGAAAATTGTCATGTCCCGTGCACACCGTTTCGTACTTGTGTCCTCAATAAACCCTATTTTAGTTTTCCGATTTATTTATTTTGTAAACTCCAATAATATTATTATACCAATAACCTACCCATGTGTTAAATTTTGAGTTTCAACTTGATTCGAGGGTTTTGGTCAAAAGTCGCTCGAAATGGGTCGTCTAAGGTTACCTTTTTTTTCTTTTTTTTTTTTTTGGTGGGAAATCATCAAATGACGTCTCCCGCTCTGGGCGGAGCGGAAGGGCGTGTCAGACTCTTACTGACTAAAACCCACCCGTGTTCCTTCAGTTGCCTGTGCGCCAGGGCCACGGTAACTCTTTCGAACAATCCGCGACCCCGGCAGGCATCGGCCCTATCAGACCCCGTAAATGGTGCTGACATCTCTTTGAGGCGCGCGTGGAACACGACGCGCCGTCGACCCGGGCCTGGTCCTTACCGGACGGCGAGCTGCCCATTGCTCGCCGTCCGCAAGCCCGCGCCTACGGTGGCCGGGAGTCGGCAATCGACTCCCGACGCCCAGGGTGTCTCCTCCTCCTGCGGCGGCTAGGGGCGCGAGGGCATAGAGATTGCCTCTCCCTCTCGCGCTCCGCCTCCTCCTTCGCGAGCATTACTGCTTCGCAGAAGGAGGTGACGGCTTCCCATTCCCTCTCGCTCCGTACCATGGCCTGAACCAGGGCCGGACGCGAGAGGTCGCCGCCGCCGATCGCCGCCACGAGGACACGGCGGTGCCCCGCCCAAGCCGGGCAGACCTCCACCGTATGCTCCACCGTGTCCTCCGGTCGATCCACACAATGGTAACACCCGGGCGGACGTTTCCTCCCGCCTTATCCGAAACAGGAACCTCCCGAAACAGCCATGTCCGGTGAGGACCTGCGTCAGGCGGAAGGTGAGGACGCCGTGGCGCCTCGCAAGCCACTCCTCAAAGAGGGGTCTTACCGCCGCAATTGTGGCGTGCCCTGCGCTGGGTTGCGACAGTCGCACTCTCCATGCCGCCATGAGATCCCGCCGGAGCTCTGTCCGCTGTGCCGTGATTTCTCGCGGCAGCGGAGTTACGCCCCGGCGTTTCGCCTCCTCGCGCCACTCCCAAACGTACGCGAGGACCTTTGCCTCCAGATCAGAAATATAGAAAGTTGTGAAGTTAATCACAATGGTTTGGCAGATGGACATGCAGGATTACTGTGCAGTGCTGTATTTAAGACGAATAAATCAGGAAGAAACACAAAAAGCGCTGTTTTACATGTTACGAAGAGATTTTTTAACGCAAAGAATAAGCAGAAGTTCAGAGACTCGCTTTTGAATTTAAACTGGAGTGGAATTGGCATAAATAAGTTTCTTAAACAATTTCACAACACGTTTACGAACTGTTTCAAAAAAAAGAAATTAAAAGTGTTCATAACAAAGAAAAAACAAACACATTGGATAACAAAAGGGGTAAAAGTTTCTAGCAAAATGAAGCGATTTCTCTGTACTGGAAAAGTAAATAATCAATGTGATACAATAAAAAACTATAGGCATAAATATATTACTCTTTATAGAAAAATTATAAATATAGCCAAAAAAACAGCAGCGCAATCCAAATTAGCCAACTCAAAGAACATCTCAAAAGATGTCTGGAAACTGATAAATGAACACAGGAACAAGAAAGTCCAAAATAACAAGATACCTTCTTTAAAATCGAATAATGAAATTTTATCAGAACCATCAGATATTGTAAATGTTTTCATTAAGCAATTTGAATTGAGCCCTACGATACCTATATCTTCAAATACAGCAGTAGATTTTTTACGTAAGAGTACAAAAAGAATAACTGGTGAGTTTACTCTAGTCTCAACTACCCCCCACGAGGTATACAAAATCGTGAAACATATGGAGGAAAAAAGATCTTGTGGCTATGACGACATACCTATTACAGTGATTAAAGATAATATTGACTTACTGGCAGAACCCTTAAGTGCTTTTTATAATAAATGTTTCGACGAAGGCATTTTTCCGGATCAATTAAAAATAGCTAAAATAATACCAATACATAAAAAAGGGTCCAAAACGGAACCTAAGATGTACAGGCCCATTTCCTTGCTTCCAACTCACTCAAAAATTTTTGAAAAGTTAATAAAAGCTCGATTACTTAGACACCTAAACTTAAATAGAGTGCTAAGCAGAAGACAGTATGGATACCAGAAAAATGTAGGGACACAAGATGCAATAATAAACTTAATACAGGATGTGATAAGTAGGTTAAACGACAAACAAAAAGTAGCCGGGCTTTTCCTAGATTTAAGCTCAGCTTTTGACACAGTAGACCACAAAATACTAATTGAAAAACTTGAACACTATGGTGTGAGGGGTAAAGCTTTGGAACTCCTGGATTCATATTTGACGAACAGGAAGATGTTTGTGGAAATGAAGGTAGTAGTTAACAAAATGGATCCATTAAATAGTAGTAGCAGTTGTGCATTCGAAGAGACCTATCGATCCAAATTGGTTCCAGTTAAAATTGGTGTACCACAAGGTTCCATATTGGGACCAATATTCTTCATTACTTTTATTAACGATCTTATAAAACACATGAATGAAACAGTTACAGGATCTATCCAGCTAGTAGTTTTTGCTGACGATACAAACGCAGTTGTATCAGCAGATAATATAAATAATTTAAATGTAATTATGAATCAGACCTTAAGTGCGTTTCACAACTGGTTCACAGTAAACAATCTTAAAGTTAATGCCAGTAAAACGAATGTCATACTTTTCAGTTCAACTACAAGAAAAAATGATAGAATAAACTGCGTGATGAATGGAGAAGTAGTAAACCTGGCCCCAATGGTAAAATTTTTAGGAGTTTATATAGACTGCAATTTTAACTGGAAACAAGAACTTATGCATATAGAAAAGTCAATCAGTTCAGCATGCTATGTTCTAAGAAGCCTTAGGAATGAAGTCGACATGAAACATCTTAAAATGGTCTATCACGCACTAGTCGAATCAAAGTTAAGATACAGTATAATATGCTGGGGTGGAAGTTATGCATATAACATTCAAAAAGCTTTTGTTCTCCAGAAAAGAGCGATTAGGACTATAGTCAGGATACGACAGGACGAATCGTGTAAACCACATTTCAAGGAATTGAAAATATTAACGGTCCCAAGTTTATATATTTTGGTACTTCTAACGCGCTTACAAAAATATATACACGAGTTTGAAACAGAAGAAGAAAGAAGGAAAAGGGAAAATACAAGAAGAAAAGACTTGCAGACAAAACAGTCGCATCATCTTAATATCTTCAAGCATGGTTTCTATTATAAGTCAGTTAAAATATTTAACAAACTGCCTACTGAATTAAAAAACTTAGTTTATAATCGAGAATTTCTAAAACAACTCAAGCAGTTCTTGTTGGACAGGTGTTTATATACTTTGGACGAATTATAGATAAACAATGTTATCACAAATGAAAATATTAGACTTATTAGACAAATTATATTAAGTATTATTATTTTTAGTTTTTATAAATACTGTTATTCTTACAAATAATAATTACTGACATTTAACAGACATTTTAAATTTATTATGTTTTTTGTTTTTTTGTGTTTTTTTATTTTTTTTTAATTTTTATTATGGAATTGGAATTTCATTATGGAATTTATATATGGAGGGATTATTTTGTAACTTTTTAAATATTAAATATTATGTAAAATTCAAACACAATGTACATTGTTTATGAATAAATAAATAAAATAAAAATAAATAAAGATCCCACGGCGGCAATCCGGCAAGGAGGCTCGCCGCCTAGCAGGAGACCGTGCGGTATCCCCGTACCATCCGGATGGCCATGACCCTTTGGGACGCTTTCAACCGACGGGCTGGCCGGAGCCTTAGCGACCGCGCCCACACCGGTGCCCCGTAAAGGGCCATGGACCGCACGACCCCCGCGTAGAGCCTCCGGCAGGAGGCGTTTGGCCCCCCCAGATTGGGCAAGAGCCGCTTCAAAGCAGCCCCGGCCCCTTGCAGTCTGAGAGCCAAACGTCGGAAGTGCTCGACGAAGTTCCACCGGCTGTCGAGGACGAGTCCCAGGTACTTCATCGTCGACTCGACGCCGATGTGAACCCCTCCTACCGTTATTTGGGAACCCGACAGTGGCGCGTTCCGAGGACCATGAAAACACATGGCCTCGGACTTGTGCAAGGCCACCTCGAGTCCCAGCTGCCGGATCCTCTCAACGACAGTCGCAACCCCGCGTGTCATTAGTTCGGCCGCCGTCTGGTGCGACCTCCCCTGCGCCAGGACCAGCGTGTCGTCAGCGTAGCACACTACGCTGACGCCGCTAGGGAGGTCGGCGCGCAGCACCCAGTCGTAACCGATGTCCCACAGATGCGGCCCCAGGACCGATCCCTGTGGGACACCGCACGACATCTCTCGCCGGTTCCATTCTCCCTGGTGACCGGGGTAAATAACCGCCCTATGAGTCAAATAGGCCTCGACCACACGACAGAGGTAGGTCGGCATCCGGTGATACCGGAGTGCCTCCCTGATGCAACTCCAGGGCAGAGTATTGAAGGCATTGGCGATGTCTAGAGACACCGCCAAGACGACCCCACCCCGGGCCACAGCATCCCCCGTCGTGAGGGCTCGCACGCGCATGATGGCATCCACCGTGGAGCGCCCCCTGCGGAAACCAAACTGGCTGTCCGCCAAATCCGGCCCCACCCGCACCAGCTGCCCGACGAGGCGGTCTGCAATGACTCTTTCAAAGAGCTTGCCCACCTCGTCGAGCAGCACAATGGGCCGGTAAGCGGACGGAGAGTCCGCTGGGCGCCCCGGCTTCTTAATGAGGACCAGTTTCCCCGTCTTCCAACGAAGTGGGAACTGGCCCTCCTCCAAGCATGCGCTTAGGAGCCCTCTTAGTCGAGGCCCGAGAGCCTCTGAGGCCAGGACCCAGGCTTTTCCAGGTAAGCCGTCGGGTCCTGGGGCGGTATTCTTGGCACTCAGCCTACGTACCGCCACTCTCAACTCTACCTCGGTCACCTCAGGAGCAACGTCGTCATCGTCGGTTGTGTGGTCCACAGTTGGCACCGCAGGAGGCGGAGCCATGGGCGGGGGAGTATGCTCCCCTCGCGAAGGGAACAGAGCGCTCACCACGCCCTCCACGAGCTGGGGCCGGAGACTCTGCGTCAGCGGGGGAGCCCATGGGTGGAGTTTCTCCCGCACCACCTTATATGGGCGTCCCCACGGGTCCCTGTTCAGAGTCCCCAGCGACTCCTCACGGGCCAGTCCCCTGGCCCGCAGGATCTCCGCTCGGAGGGCGGTCTTCGCCGCTCTGTAACCCTCGTACAGCTCCGCCTGAATGGCTTCCGTATCCGGAGGGCGGATACGGAGCCTGCGGTGCCTGGTGTACAGGCGCCGCGCGGCAACGCACGCCTCGCGCAGAGACGTTAGTTCCGGCGACCACCAGTACACCTGGCGCCAGGCACGTCCGGGCTGGACCCGGGGCATTGCCACGTCACACACTTCGGACATGGCCTCCCGGAACCACTCCGCCTCGACGTTGATGTCTGCAGGCCTGTCCGGTGATGACACCTAGGCCTGCACGATCGAGGCTTCCAGGAGGAGCTCCCGGTCCAGCTTCTTCAGCGCCCACCGCGGACCACTCGGGGCCTGTCGGACCAGCGCGCTCGAGGTCTGGGCGGAGACGTCAAACCGGATGTACCGGTGGTCGGAGTACGTCTCCACCCCCTCCATGACGCGCCAGTCAATGACACGCGGTGACAGAGCGGGGCTGGCGAACGAGATGTCCACCACTGACTCACCCCGCATCCGCACACACGTGGGGACAGAACCCCGATTTAGGATGACGAGGCCTGTCTCCAGAGCCCAGTCCTCCACCATCCCGCCCCGTGTGTCCGTGTACCGGGAACCCCAAGCCGTGTTCTTGGCATTGAAGTCCCCGAGTACGAGCACGGGCAGGGTATGGTACCCGACGACGACGACTCTCAACTCCGCAAGGGAGTTGTGGAACTCGGCGAGAGTTCGGCTCGGGGAGAAGTATACCCCTACCACAACAATCTCCCCGAACCGTGCTGCCACGCAACCCCGTCCTCTCTTGACTGCCTCAAGCGACGGGGAACCGGCGGCGGCCGACGAAATGAGGGTCACTGAGCCGCTCAGGTCCTCCACCCAGTCATCCCTGGGCGGGACAAAGTACGGCTCAGCGACCACGGCGATGTTGATCGACCACTGCGCCATGCTCTGGAGTAAAAGATCCTGAGCGGCGGCGCAGTGGTTGATATTCGCCTGGAGGAGGCGTAATGGGGCCATTATTGGCACTCCATGTCAGCCCCCTCCCGAGCCCCCTGTGAGGGCCCTGCCGCGATGTTTGCGGCAACTACTATGGCGGGTGCGGCAGCGGCGGCGGCAGTGGCGGCGGGTGCGGCGGTGACGGCGGTGGCGGAGGGCTTGCCCCTGCCCCTGGCTTTGGCGGGTGGAGCGCAGGCCTTACTCCCAGCCCGGTGATCGGCCGGCTTGCCAGCTGCCGCACATAGAAAGCAGTGCGGCGTGGCAGTGCACGAGCCGGCCTTGTGACCGGGCTGACCGCAGCGGAAGCAATGATTGCTGCGGTCTACCTCCGAGGTGCATTGCACTCCCACGTGGTTGCCCACCTGGCAGCGGAAGCACCTCAGAGGTCTGGGTTCCAGCAGTTTAACCTGCGCAGAAACCCAGCCCACCAGGAGCCTTCGGCCCTCCCCGGCAATTTTTCTGGCCGCCGCCACGGGGCAGCTCACCGTAACGGCTTGCATCCCCGCGTGGTCAGGACGGATGGTGCCCGCCCTAACCTGCTCGGCAGAGCACCCCCCAGTCCTAACGACGGCGGCCACCACCTCAGCCTCCGTCACGCAGTCATCCAGGCCCAAGACGCGCATGTCAATGCACTTGGTGGGCCTGGACACTCGGGCCTCGTCTGCATTTAGGGACGCCCTGAGCCTATCGGCCAGAGCGTCAGCAGTCGGGCCGCTCGCCGCACCGGGCACCTCTAGCATCCGGGCCCCAGTCGCAGTGACCCTCACCCGGATGCCATTGGTGACACCTAGCTCTTGCAGGTTCACCGCCGCCCTCGCCTTAGTGAGCACGTCGCGGTAGGACACGCCCTTCTTCTCCGCTTCCGGCTGTAGCGTGATCACTACAGCTGCGGACTTCGGGGCGCGGAGCCTAGCCGCGACGCTTCGCTCCTTGCGCCGCTGCCGCCTCTAACTCTTTTTGGCCGCCCTTGATGCCTTACCCGCCTTCCTCTTCTCTCCGGCCACTTGCCATTCGGCGTCGGCCGGAGGAGCATTAGGAGGCGGGAGGGGCGGTCGTTTCGCCGCCAGGGCTGGGGCCTTTGACGCCTGCGTAGGCCCACCGCCCTTCTTGGGCTTGGGAGGCGCCGACTTCGCCGGGGGCGGCCCCAACTTCGCCGGGGGCGGCCCCGACTTCGCCGGGGGCGGCCCCGCGGGTGCCGGTACAGGCCCGCCTTTCAATCGCCCCGCTGATCCTGGCTTGGCCGCAGCGGCGGCAAATGAGACCTGCCGGCTCGCCGCTAGCGGGGGGCGCAGGACAATGGCCTCCAGAGTCGAAAACCGACTCTGGAAAGCAGCCAGCTCCTGCCGCACCAGGTTCAGTACCCGGTTCCCGTGCTGCGCCTTTTCCTGTAGCACTTCCCGGGATCCGGCTGCTCGGAGGCCGGCCAGGTCCGCTCGGAGCTCCTCGTTCTCCTTTCGGAGGAGCTCCATATCGGCTGTCAAGCGGGTGACCTCCGCCCGCATCTCGGACATATCGTCCGATTGAGGCCCGAATTTAATGGCCTTGACTGCCTCCATAATGGAAGCCGCGGCAGCGGGTATGGCCTTGTCTTTAGAGGACTGAATCCTCTTCAAGGCCACACCCTTTAGTGCAGCTACCACGGCCGCCTCCAGCCTGGCCAATCGCTCTGACTTTGAGCCGCCAGCGGCGTCCGGCTCACCGCCTGACGACTCAGACAGTTCCGCCCTGCGATTGGCCCCTCCAGGGTCGTGCCCCTCCGTTGCGAGCTTCTCGGCTGGCTGGGCCGGCTTGGCTGGGCTGACTAGGCTCGGCTCGCTATCCTCCTCGGTGGAGCGCCCTTCGCCCGTACTCCGCTCGTGTACCCCACCCCGCCGAGAAATTTTTCTGCGGGCTGCTCTCCTCCCGCCATCAGAGGACGACCCCTGGCCATCCTCTGGTTTGGGGCGCTTCTGGAAGAGCCTTCGGCTCTTCTCAGCATCTCCCATGACCATGCGCTCCGGGCTCTTAAAAGAGCCCCTCGCGCCCGACGCGGCATCGGACTCCGACCCCGCATCGCTCCTCTCCTCTCCACTACTCTTCTCTGTTGTTGTATTTTTGTTTTTAGATTCCATACTTAATCCCACGAGTATGGGGGATATACAATGTCATTCCCAGGTTCACCCCCTGTCCCTAGGCAAGTGTACATTTATAACCCAACCAGAGGGTCCACTGGTACTCTGGCTGGGGGTGCGCTAGCGACTGATGCGCCACCTACAACTGGAAGTTGTAGATGACACTACTCCTCAGCCATTCATACCCTCGCCGCGCACCAGAACTTGATATTAGAGGAATTTTTTATAGAGGTTATCTTCCTCGCGGTCCGGGCGGTTAAGCCAAGACCCTCGACCCCCGTCAAAAGTCAGAGACATGACGTTGACGATCTTCGGGGCTACGAGACTAACGGTGGCAGAAGGAGCAGACTCCTTACTGCCTGCCCGGCGGCAGGGTTAGTGCACACCGAGCCCGCTCTTACTCCGCCGCTGTGCGTCTCTGCTGAACAGAGAGACACACGTTGGAGCGTTCCTCCGACAGGATATTAGCGTACGGGCAACAAGACCCCTTAGGCACACAGTACCTAATGGAGAGTTATTGCCCGCACCCCAGGGTGCACCGTCCCGGAGACTGGCCTTTCCCCCAGACGCATCCGAGACACACGGGGAGGTTTCCTGTCCTAGCACCCCTCTAAGGTTACCCTTACACGAAGTTTGTCAACGAAAGTTGGAGTAAACGAATTTGGTTCTTTATTTAATAGTAATAAGATCTAAAATCTCCAGCACGAACTCTATGTTGTAAGTTTTCTCCGCAAGAAAATTGACTGAAGTGGAGAACAATGGCGCTAGTTGTACTATACCAGTCAAAAATCTGTCAAATAATTGTATGTCATCTTGAGTTTTCAAATATCAACATTGAATTATTATAATATTTTTATTTTATAGTTTAGCCGTGGTATTTATTTAGTTTATCAATTCTTAACGATTTTAATAATCGTTTCGGAAGTGGCTTTAGTGATTATTTCATGTTTTGTATTTCATAGTTTCATTCCAACAATGTGATAAATTACGAAAATATTATTTACGCAAATAAATTAAATCGGAGAGCAGCAGAAAATTCAAGCGCAGTCCTCTCGTCTCAACAGAGTGATGGCGACTGATTTGTGAAACAAAAATATGCTTGAAGTTCCCGCAACGTGCGACGGAAGAGGACTTCTTCCACGAACTAAAAACCTCGTAAGTGCTTAAAGCTTCTAGTCGTAATAATACCAAAAATAAAAGGAATTTCAAAAAATGCCTGCACAATTTTTTTCGCCTTGTCACCTTGCCTTACAGATAATCATTAAAAAATTATCCTATTAGTCATTAGCATATTAAGTACAAATTGAAAAAACGTGAAAATTAGGGGTAACTTCGTGATGATATTATATCGAGAAAATTTTAACGTATTGTGTTTCTGTTCCACAAAAAGTTTCAAAATATCATGTAGTTACTCATATTATTTTTATTTTATACCTAAGACATATGAATTTCATGAAAAATTAAATTAAAGATAGGCAATTTTGGTTACTACCCGCTCTTAAGATGAGAGCATACTTATAACAGTTTGACGCCGTCCTTCCAAGTTTACAACATTTTTTGCTCCGCGGTCCGCCATAATCCGATTTTCTTTCGTCCATTTTGACATGATTCATTCAACTGATCAGCTATCTCTTTTTTACTGAGTAAAAAACGAAGGAGTTTTAAAAGATACATACATAAACTCACGCCGTCTTCCCATGGGGGTAGGCTACAGAACGCCACCTGCTTCGATTCTTACATACTTACTTCTTTATAACATAACACATTTATGATAACATAATATTTTATTAAATTTTGTATTTCATTATATTCACGTGGATAATAAAACTCTCGAAAGCTTCAATAAAAATGTGACGTATTATAAAACCTTTATTCATTGTATAATACTGAATTTGGTTTTCCATTTCTCGTATTATTTTGATCCCACATTATCCTCTTTGAGTGCAAATTTTAATGTTTTCAACGTCACGTACTTGTCATGTTTCTGTACAAATCCATCATTTCACGGTATTTACTTTCTTTTCATGTGCTTTCATTTTCATTCCAAATGTGTTTACGCTACTTATGAACATTTTTGTAAAGGCATTTCCCGTTGCGGGAAAAATAAATAAATACACACTTACTCTGGTGGTTATTTTTTATTAGCTTTGATATTTTTTACAGATTTATTTGTGGGCAAACATCACAAAAACAATTTACACTGTTTGATTCATAGATGGACAAGTTTCTAGTGAGAACATAGTAACATTAACTGCCTATAATATTTTAATAACTAGATAAGATATAACAATAAAGTTTTATAACAAATAAAATTTTAAGAAACCACATTTTCTAAAAACATAGGTAGGTAGCTACAATAGGTCCTTACAATGTTTACAAAAATATTGCACCTTCCCCCATATTTTACACGAGTTATTTTAATAACTGTAATACACGTTTACAGTTACACTATCACATAATTTACTTTTTACAAAACCGCCCATGGATGTCAGTAACCCATTCATTGCGGACCTCAAATGGCGCTATTATGCACGATGTGGCCATTGTAGGTCGTGAGTACACATCATTATAAGCTCCGAGCGCAGTGATTCACTCGTCAATTTGAAATAATATCCGCTTATGCGACTGCTGCATCCAGCTTGGCAAGGATTAATAATAACTTTTATTCTTGATACTTGACAACCGGTAGGAATACTTCCAAAAAACAAAAGCAGGATTTAAGGCTGTTCATTGTGCCAAGACTGTCATTGCAATGAATAAAAAGTCCCATAGCTAAAGTTGTCACAGTGTAAGAATACTGAAAATCAGTTTTGCCTCTGTAAGACCAAAACTGTTTTGTGTTTAGTGTGAACACCGTCCTACATTTCACAGCACTGGCCGGAAAACAAAAGCACTCCTTTAAATCCGCATCAAATCTACTTACCAAACCACATACTAAGCCTCCACACGTACCATATAATTTAAAAAAAGAACTTCGTAAAGTCACAAAGAGTACGTGGAGTGCCAAATTATAAAGTTGCGAGCAAAGCCAAGTTGTGGCGGTCGCAGTAGATATAAACTTGTAGAACATTAACCGGCCGGAAGTTCTTCACTATTTAGCATATAGAATGGCCCGACGGTGTTATTTTTCCACCACAAACTTTAAAATGCAAATCGCAACGTATGCACGGCGGCTTCTATGACGTACTCTCTAATTTTATACTCCCTTGTGGCAGCTTTACGAGATCACAACATGTTATAGGGACTTAATGTTTTTAATCTAAACTAAAGAGAAAAGATTTGATTTTTGTATGTTTGTTTGTTACGCTTTCACGCTAAAACGGCTCAACGGATTTGTATGAAATTTGGCTCATAGCTACCCATGAGCCAAATTTCATACAAATCCGTTTCATACAAAACCATCACCTGGATTAGGACTAGGATATTTTTTATCTCGGTATTTCCACGGGATCGAGACTTATGCGGGTGGAACCGTGGAGCGCAGTTAGTAACGCATAAAGTAGTGTCAGTATTAGGTATTTTACATAATTTAACATTGTTTTCTTGCATTCATTTATAAATAGAATTAACGTATAACATTTTTTTTAATGACTATAACAACACAATTACACGACATAATTTCCTATTTTTCCTTTTTCGAACATACAACCACAAGAATTATATATAATATGTATACTCATAGCAATTGTTAAAGGTGATATTCGCCTTTTTATGTATTGGTTTTATTTTTATGTTTTTAGGAACATATTAGTTTGGAACCCGTACGTAGTATTATGAAATAGGTCTTATTTCGAAGTCGCAGTCGTTATTCCAAGAGAAAATCGGTTTTGAATTTGGCTAAGTGTATACATATTAGTGCTCGTGACTGTATATATTTAGTAAATAGTTCTTGCATTTTCAGAGGACACAACTTTGAACTGTCTTTGATTACTACAACTTTACTGTTAGTGCCAATTCACCGTAGTACCGTTCTCTTGATTCGTTCTCGCTCGCTGCCATTTTCTAGAACATTTAAATTTTATTGGTAACAACTTCGTATCGCTATTGTGAATGTTTTACAAATACGTCGATCAGAAAGGTATCGGGGCCTACAGGGTGAAACTATTCTTAATTAGGTAGATACACTCACTCTATACTTGTTTTCACTTATATTTCGTTTTCACTGCGCGACTGTGAGTTGAAGGTTCCTCCTTTTCTATCAACTCTTCGTCAATTAATAAATCAAAGTTACCTAAAGCTTCAGCATTCGGTATTTTATTCCAGCGAACGTCCGGCACACCATCTGGAGGAAGAACCACTGATAACATGTTATCTATTAATTTATACTTCAATATCCTATCGTTCACCGTCGTCGATGTCAATGAAGGAGACGCATTCACTTCTACTAACCACGGCTTCAGTTGATTGTCAATTATTATGTCATAACCGTAACACTCGAAACAATGTCTGTCGTTAGCCATCACAGATGAAACAGCCTTCAAGGAATGCACTATCAGCCACTGCATCGCTGCAAACAGCTTCTCAGTGACCGCCCGACCTTGCGTGCCTTCTAAATACAAGCGCAGATTCTGCACCGTCATCTTCCCTCCATGTATGTTATTATAGTCACCACCATGTTTCTGCACACTCACGTTAGTAAGATGTACATACATATTATCCAACTCCGTAACACTTGTATCGTACTTCACCGTGCAAAACCTACAAAAGCCGAGTTGAAACAGATAAGCCTTCAGAGGTCGGAAAGAAGTAACTAACACGTAAAGTCTCAGGTCAAACTTTTTGCCCCCTATTAGTAAGGGATTGTCTATATAACGCGAAATAACGTAACTTTCTTTAGTCAATTGCGGGTGGAAAGGCGTTTTTGCTTCACGAGACCATTTCTTTAGTTTAGATAGTTTGTTTATGAGAAAAATTCCCGTTCCCTGAGATTTTCCGCACGGTTTCATGATCCAGGTGCTTTGCGGTGATTTACGGTACTCCTCGACAAACATGTTGTAGTCGGCGGGGAGCACAAACGTAATAGGTACAAAGTCTAGATGAACGTACCGAGTTACCACTTGACCTCCATGTAAAGCGACCTCGGCTTTCTCCGCCAAAGGATTGCCTTCTCTTTCTAGCTCCTTTCTATAGCGCTTTATATTTTTCACGAGTAAGTCTTTCCGTGACAGTTCGTAGTGGTTTGGGAAGTGATTTATGATTTGGTTGTCATTCATCCGGTATCCGCTCTCGACGCTGAATAAGTTCCGGCACGTCTGCGTGGAGGCCCAGTAGAAGTTCCATTCATCGTCGGGCCCAACTTGGTTCCATGCCCGCCTCTCGAAGTTGCTCATCAAAACTGACTTCTCTAAGTCCGTGCAAAAGTTAACTCGGCATCTTTCGACAGTCGGCACGTTGACTCGTCCGTAGAGGCTGTTCGCGATTTTCTTAGCGTCTTGATTCATCGTTGAAATGTATTCACGTTTATTTGGATTGTTTGTTGTACATATTGACCTAATATTCGAAGCACAGGTGCGTATCCACGGTTGTCATGGCTTTCGACAAATATCCCTCGCTATTGGCTGACATCCAATACGGCTCGTTTCGCTATGACTACGTGTAAACATTGCCGCTACGTAGGTATTGATTTTTAACGAGTTTTTCGATGTCGGCACGCCGGCTTACGTGCAACTTTTGTATTACGGAGAAATAAAGGCGATTTCTGATATTAGTGAGAAAATTCCTTACTAAGTAATAATCTGACATTTGTAATATTACGTGTAGGTTTTTCGTACAACTAACATAATAGCATAATAGAATTTTAACTAACATAGCTATAAATACGTAGTTAAGGAATGCTGGTAAGTACTTATTCTGATATAAATAATGGCGTGTTTCGCCTAATACTTCAAAACAAAATCACGTGAGATAAAATAACTAAGGTGCTATGGTAATACTACAGAAATATTTAAAAAAACGGTAATACCGAGCTAATTATCAGGTGTACTACTGGTGTAGTCCGAGGCTCGCACTAAGCTTAATGCTCGTAAAAGACGTCGCGTCGTGTAAGCACTTTCCGTGTTAATATTGTTTTGACGTTTTACGACAGCCGTCGCTCATAATGCCACATTGAGCCACAAAATAAGCGGTGTACGCGAAAATATTATTTTACTGGACCATTTCCTTTCCCATATTATTTCCTATATTTTTTCCCATATTATCTTGTGTATAATGTGTTGTAAGATCCGTCGAAGTGATATAATTATGACGAAACTATATTATGTGGCTGCCGTGACCTTAATTAAACACCCAGAAATTGTAAAAATAATGTTTGGTTAGGCTCTAAAATGGACGATAGGCACGAAACGCAAAAGAGAAGCTTACGAACATTTTGTTTCCTCAGACACTTATTCATTATAACCTAAAAATGCGATCTAAAGTAGCATAGAAATTCCGCTTCTGGATATCTCTACCAAACAAAAGGCCTAGGCCTGGGTAATTTTTATGGTGTACATAATAAGGAGTATTCTATTATATTCTATTCTATTCTATTCTACTCTGTAAAACATCGCAAGAAGATAAATACTCTACTAATCGCCTTACATAATATAACATCGCCCGTAGTCCCCGAAAGGGTTAGGCAGAGGTGTACTCAACTATAATAACACCCACATTTCGCAAGTTATGTTTAGGACTAATGTAATAGGGGGCAAGCCTATACCATCAACCGGGCACAAATCACTCCGGACTGCTACCGAGAAATTCTTAATGGAAAAACCCAATAACACTTTGCCCAACCTGAGAATCGAACCCAGGACCTCATGGTCAGCAGCAGCGCTTGCAACTACTAGACTAACGAGACAGACAATGTCTTAGGGCCGGCGCACATCTGGCGAGGCGCAGCGTAGCGCATTCGTCACTGCAAACAAATATCGACCTTGCAGGACTTGAAAAAAAGTCGAAAATAAATAAATTTCTATTAGCTCGAGAGCGCGTCTAGGCGAAAAGAGGCGCGCGTCTCAGTTTATTCATTCTTAACTTTATTTTTAGTCACATGACGTTGATATTTGTTTGGCAGTGACAACCGCGCTGCGCTGCGCCTCGCCAGGTGTACGCCGCCGGTCCTTACAACAATGCAAAACAAGTCTCTATAGAAATTCTTGTCGCAATTTTCCTGGCCACAAACTCGGGTCGGTAATAAAACACTCATTTCTAACTCTCACATACGTCATGATTTAATAAATGTTTATTCCTTTTCCGTACGGTTTTCCCTCTTGGGTTTCCGAGAAATTATCCTTGTTATGTAAACTTATGCTTACGAAATAATTTCTTCACTCTTGTAGAGTATTTATGTTAAATTAAACAGTTTGTTAGTTTTCGTTGCTATTTATAAGAACAATAGACGGAACTAGGTACTTAATGTACATTCCTACTCAATGTACAAATGGCAAAATAATTAAAAGCCGTCAGCCTCCTAACCGGAAAAGGCAGAGCATTCGTATTTTTTACGAGGCGTAATCCAATCACTGGACAAATCGAATATCCTCAGGGTATGCGTTTTATTTTTGCACCTGTCACGCTCAGACGAGCTATGACAAAGACTTCGTCACATAGCACTCGCGTAACTGAGTTAAAAGTTGATAAAGGTAGGGTCTGTTCTAAAAGTATCTGATGAAAGGGTAAACAAACCCCTTTCAGGTAATATTCTTCAATCAACAATGACTCACTAAACAGGGAATTAGTAACACGTTCATCTAAGAAGGTTTCAACTTCGAATCTCAACACTTTTTGCAATAATTATGGTTTAAATGTCGTTATTAAGTCGTAATTAAAAAATCATCACCGAAAATTTAGTCTATAAAACATCTGAATGGTGATTTAAAATTAAAATTTCGGGTTTATTCAAATAATCAAATCAAAGCACTCAATTTGTAACTGGCAAGACAAATTGGCATCCACAGGTACGGTTTCTGATCTATTTGTTTACATTTTTATCAGACACTTTTGGAACAGACTATAGTTGAATAGATACACGTATCTTTTGTCGTCGTACATACAGACATGTTAATATGCATTAATGGTTATAAATTATAACCATTAACGCATATTACCATGCCTTATAACATATCCCTACATAGGAATATTAGTAGATGATTATCATTGTTGGGTAGGTAATCCTACACAGACAGGTGTAGCACTAATTAGGTACCTAGTACGCAATATGGATAATTAATTATGGAGCATTATCTGCAGATTGATATCAGTTATCACTCAACAGTTAACTGTGTCTGTTAGCGTGGAGCGTGTCCGTCACGCAATGTGGTTTCAATTATTGCTGATTTGCTTTTTTTAATATAAATAAACTAGTGACCCATCACCCTAGTGCTTCACATGGTTTTTACAACTTGACCAAACATCAAGATTTCTTTATTATACTTAATTTAGTGTAATATTAATGTATGATACACATAAATCGTCTGGAATATGTCCTCAAAATTATGGTGAAAACCGCATTTACAAAGCATTACTGCAGGGGCCGACAACAGAGGCATTGATGGACAAAATGTTGAGTCCATCAATGCCTGGTTGCGGCCAAGGCTTGGATAGTACTTTTCTCAAATAATGGGCGGAAATTTAAACTAAATTACTTAATTAAAATTTTAGATTCAATGACGAACAACGATAACTTTTCTCGCGCTAATATGTTCATTTGTTTCTTTTTCACTTTAAACAGCTCTATTTTCTAAGCCAGTTCGAGATTTTAATAAAATCTTTGACAAGTTACCTTCTTGGTTTCCATGGGTCGAAGTAAAAACTTCTTTCCATTTTTAAATTACACGACAGATATGAGTTTTCGTAGTAATTTATTCGGCCGCTAAACACGTCAGATATGGATTTTCATACTAACATTGCCGGCCGCTGCTCGCATGTATTTGACCAGTACAGCATTATCTATTTATGTCGAAGAAGTTTGTCAAAATAATGCTCGAATTTCCAAGCATGTTCGAGTAAAATCCGTTGTGTAGTTAAAAAGAACAACGCCGTCCCACAAACAGACACGAAAATAAATCGTCTTTAAATCATATGTATAGAAAGGTCTCACTTACGTATAAGAATTTCAAAGAAAAAGAGCACATTTTAATATTGTTTTCCTACAACTTATTCACTGTTAGACCTACATCGCAGTGCATGTGCGTAGAGACACATAATTCATCATGCAAATGCACTCAATTTGGAAAATTTGAATTTGTGCTCAATCCACGGATTGGCTCAATCCAACATGTGACGTGTGAGAATCAAACCAAGATCCGTATCACAGGCAATTTCAGTGAGCTAATCAGCCTCTTTGCCAATCAAGTCGAGAGAGATAATTCGGTAAGTCTGTTGGCTTATCTATTCACTATTTTTGTGTGACCTAGACGCGTACAGCAAGGATTGGATCGAGGTGGGTCTGGAAAAGGATGCCTGGGAGGTTTTGGGGGACGCCTTTTGCTCAGCAGTAAGACAGTGTAGGAAAGCCAAAAAAAAAAATTTCAAATGTGTTCCTTGCGTATGGTAAGTACCTTTTTTTACCATACTATGACAAGTTTTTTTTCTTTGTTTCCTTTCTGTTTCTTGCCAAAAGTTTTCCCTAGGTAAATAATAAATTTATGTAGGCAAAACAAATACCTAATTCATCACTTGATTTAAATTTTGCGTTACGACTTACGTGAACCGAATTTTTATGAGCAAAAAATGCGCAGTATTTTGATTACTCGAAGAAAATAAATTAAACAACAGGTTTTATTAAGTGTGGCTTATTTTTTTTTATTTCAGAGCGTTTTCTTTAAAGAGATGTATTGGCTTAGTTATAAAACGTTGGGAGAGTTAATAAACTATCGTAGAAAAACAAGGCCGAAAACTTTTTCATTTACAGTGTACCTAAATGTGATTAAAGAACCATGGCAAGGTCTGCTGAAATGTCAATATCATTGGTTATTCAAATCTTCTAGAAGACTTGATCTCAGTACAGACGAATGATGTTCTGTATTTACCGTCGTAAACTAGCAGATGGTGTAATTTTTTTATTGTTAAGTATAGTAACAGCCAGCAAAATATTTGCGTAACACACTTTCAATCACAATATGAATCATTTTTAAGGATATTGCTAATCCATTGCTTCATATTTTCGAAAAGTTTGTCTGCTCAACAACTTAAATAACGCAATGAATGTTGTTGAACTATTCAAACTCAAACTCAACTCAAACTCAAAGCATTTATTTCAAATAAACCAATTACAGGCACTTTTGAATTGTCAAGGGGTCGGTCGGTCAGAAAGATGAAGCTAGTTGCCCATTCCAAAGATGAAGCTAGTTGCCCTGTCAAAATGAAAGCCATTCCTACTGCCAGTGTGTTACGCAATTACCCCACAGTTCCGACCAATATTTTTTTGTGCCATTATATGGCAACATTTTATCCTTAAGTGACTTTTATGTTCATTCAATACACTAGACGTAAATAAATAAAGCACAAACTAACGAAATAATTAAAATTTATCGTTCGTGCATTGCTGACGGTAGCGGGTAAAATAATAAATAATTTCGTTGGAAAAGCAGCCATTTGTGCTTTTTACAACTTTACGAACTTATGGCACAAATTAAATGCATAATTTATTATTAGTGTTACGACGAAAAGCGATTAATAATGTTTGCCATTATTAAACCTATAAACACTATAATATTGCTCTTTCATTTTAGGCTTACGGTGGGTAATGTAATTAATGTAAACCCTAGTTCTTGGAATTATGAAATGTGAATAACGATATTAAATGAAATCATTCTCTTTATTAAATTAATTTGAGTTTATTCTAAAGTATATTTGGATTTAATTAATTATGATTACCTGTTTTTAGCTAAAATTCCTCGAAAAATATTCAAGTAACAAAATTGCTAACCGAACTCGACCTAGCCATTACCAAGAACCAGTTAAGTGTTACATTAATAAGCTATAAGGCACTAAAAGTGTAAAAATAGTACCACGACGAGTAATACAGCAGTGTCGAGTGCCGTAAGAGTGCCGTAGAAGGCCGTAGGCTAAGAGCTCTCCCATATAGATTAATGAATGTGGACGAAACAAAAGAGGCGTGCGCTCGGAAAATAGGGCTCCATTCTCTTAGCCTAAAAGAGATACAGCTAGCTGTATATATAAAAGCGAGGGAAGGTTGTGGGAAAAATTCATGCCACGGTATAAGTATGAGTGGAGTCATTTTTCGTTGGAAAAACTTTCGTGACACTGATTTTGTTAAGCAAGGTGTTGTAAGCCTGGAGAAATACGAATACTAATATTAAAAAGAGAGAGATTGAATTTTGTGAGTTTGAGTATATGTGGAGGGTAATCTCCGGAACCACAGCTGCTATTTGAAAAAATATTTCACCATTAGAAACGTATATTATTCTAGATGGGCATAGGCTATATATTATATAAATACACACATCAAACAATCTAGGGATAGAATAGAATAGAATACTCTTTATTATGTACACCATAAAAATTACAGATATAAATGTAGAAACTTCACATAGGGTGACACAATGGGCGGTTTTATAGCTAAAAGCGATCTTTTACAGACAACATTTGGATGGATTCAAGGGAGAAGGAGAGACAATAATGCAGGTAGTCAGTGGTGTACCATTAGGGATATTTTATTTATTTATGTATTAAAAAGAAACTGCTTAGAAAGTCTTACATACTTATATCAAAATGCGTATCAATTTATACTCTCATAGGAAATTTAAAAAAAACCTATAATAGAAATTAAAAAAGTTAACAATGTACAAAAAACATACTTCTGTTTTTGGTGATTAAATAAAAGAAATCAAATTAAATGATGCATTAAATTGATTACAAAATAAACATGAATCATCTGTAGAAGCATCTCGGATGTTTATAACGCATCTGCAACGATTATCCATACTCAAAATGAGGTTATCGATATCTTCTTGTGGGATAAGGTCCCAGAATCGATGAAGATGCATGAAAAATTCACTATGTGTCTCCAGGTTTTCGGATTTTTTTTGTAAAGCCCTTCGTAGGAGCATATATGGAGGATGGAGCATTTAAATCCGGGGACTGCGCGGGCCAGTGCAGGGTTGCCACATTATGTTGCCGCAGCCACTGAGTTACCACTCGAGCCGTATGTGGGCGGGCATTATCATGCATAAGCATATAAAGAACTACGTAATAATTCTTATTTTATTCTAATGATTCTTCTGATGAATGATTTTCTTAATAATCTTAAATTCATGCAAGCCTAGTACTTTTTGTTACGTTACTGCTCAGAACTTGTGTACAACGTGTCGTGAACGGAATATCGTCTTCACAGTCACGTAAATTGCATCCGTGCGAAGCCGGGGCGGTTCGCTAGTCAGAGATAAAAGTGTGCTACTATTTCGCTTAAGTTTTTATTAAAAATACAGTTGTAGGTGTACAATGCCGACTTCAACATTCTAAAGACCCATTTACATGATGTAAGTTTCTTGTCTGAACATACCTACAATAAAATTCAAGCAACAAATGATTTGCATCGTTTAAAGTTCGTGCTGTTTAGACGGTGCAACTTTTATTATTGTTTTAAGTTGTGGTATGCCACAGACAACTAAATCGCACCTTGTGAATGAGGCTTAAGTGTAGGAAAAAAGCTAAGCTACATCAGCCAAGTATTTTTCCAAAATCTACACAAAACGCTTTCCTTTTTAGGTACATCCATGTGTCGGTACCGGCAATCAGTAAAAAAACGGATTACAACCAAGCACGTATGTACGAGATACTGGATCTTCATTTACAAAAAAATCCTGAAATCCCCTGTAATACCCAGAATAACGTTTCTGGGTTCACAACAAAAATGCCTATTACAGGCAGTTTCCTGACCCCACTCGTGGTAAAAGGCTTCCCTAATATAGACCGTAGAAATAACATGTGACCCGGCCATCAGGCAAATAAATTTTCCACCACCCGCACCCGCTCCGTTTCTTTCGACACGTATCGTGTAACTTCGGTAACGCTCGGCCATCATCGGGTGGTCTATCGTGAAGGAAATAATATTTTACGCGGATAAAATAGTGAACGATAGATTCGATGTACTTTAATGCAGTTTGTAATATCGTAGCAAAGCGTTATTTAATTCTTCAATTAATATGCAAGGCTTTCCCTTGTTGGAAAATTCACTCCGATATAATTGAGTAATCCGATTTGAGTATTTATTATATAGGAGTATAATCATATTATCATTATAGATTTGGCGTCATCGTTTACCAATGAATTATTATTAATATTAATTAACAGCCTTTACAAATTAGTTCATTTAAATTAATGAATATCATCAGCTTTGAATATTGGATTATTTTCAATTCAATTCGGTCGTTTTGATAAATTACTTTAGCTACGGCGATATTTTGCATTAATATCCTGATGCATTTGTTTTACAAGTTCTTATTAATTTTAATTATTATGTTTTAAGCCTTGCGCCCGATGGGATTACCGATCAGCAAAAATTACGAACTTTTATACAACTTTCTTCCCCAACTTAATGAAAAAAAAAATGATTTTGCGTTGTCAGAGAGTGAATGAATTTAAGATTTCAGCAGGTACATTAGGTAGATTATTTCTGTTTCTTACATCTGAATAAAAGATGTGAGACAATAAAATAATAATAAAATATAAGCTTTTTTCTTTCATTTTAGATTTCCCTTAATTTCTTTGCCGTAGGAAAAATTTCAAAATCCGTACAGCTTAAACAAACAAACATCTAAACTTCCAAACTTACTTTTTCCATAAAGAAAGTCTGTATGAAAATATGAAGAAACCCATAAATCTGGTGGTAAATTCCTATGGTTGCATATAAATTCCCATGCTCCGTTGGGCACACTTGGAGTTCCCGGGTCCCCAAAATTTTTAATTATGTGGGACACTCCGGATGGCCATGGCATACAGCAAATGCGCATTTATCCCAAATGTTTGTAATAAACAAAATATAACGGTGTGATGTTATTATTTTTAATGTTGAGGCTGTTTCTATGTGTGCATATGTATTTAAATGAATGTTTGTTCGTTTGTGGATGTGTGGGTAAATGTGGTATCGTGAAATGCAAGGTATTTTACCTAAAGTTAATTAGTCTGCTAGTCGCTGGCACAGCAAAATAACTATAGAATTGAATCAAATAAAAAAATCACATCAACTACATACCTACTATGCTCATGCTAACGTAGTAAAAAAGCTAAGTAATGTGTGAAAAATTGAGAAAAATGAGAGCATTATTCTAACAAATTAATTCATAAATTATATCAGGAGGTTCGTCGAGTGTTGGCTATATCCCAAGTCTTATAACATTATGATTAACCGGAGGGCTAATTGTAGGTCACATGTATAAAAAAATGAAATAATAAGTAATACAAGGAATAAAAAAGTGTGAGGGTGTAGAAGCTTCACATCGACTTCCGCTTCGCGTAGTTCGGGACGCTCGGAGTCAGGAATGGAATCAGGAATATGTAGCAGGATCAGCAAGAGGTAGTGGAGCTGGATGAGGACGGGGCGACGGTGTTTTACCCCGAGAAGGATCAGGAGGAGCCTCGTGTTATTATCAACCCGAACTTATGGTACCCCTTATGGTATTTTTGATGACTTTTAAAGAGAAAACTGTCTGTGAATGTGAGTAGCATGCAGGTTACATTTAATATATGATTATTATTTTAATATTGTGAATGTGAAGACTATGTGGGTCATTGTTGCTTTTTTTTTCTTCTCAGTTAATTTTCATCATGGTCTGGCAGTTTGAGTAATTTTTGTGGCCTACCCAAATGTCTTTTCTTTGGTATTGTTCGTCGAATCGTTGAGGTCCTTAAGTTCTGAGTTGAGCTGCACGATTACTGACAAATTCGTGCACTGACTGGACAGGTCCACTCAATCTGTGTGGTTTTTTCTCAAAAGACCATTTCAGACACAAATCTACATGGTCTTCACATGATCTGACCAAGATTATGTCTGGACTTCAAAAGAGACTGTGACCTCTGAGTTTGTTTCGGCCTTTCTTCTCAGAGTAGTCAGATAGGAAACGCCGACCTCGTCTAGTTTTTAAAATATGATTGACGTGTACTTAAAATTGTTTGTTCAAACCTATTTACAGAAATAAAATCATTGATCACTGTTAAAGTGTTAAATATACAAATAGAATAAACGATGTGGTTTTGGTGTAGCAAAATACCACAGCCTTAACATAAAAAACCCCTCCAGCAATAGAAAAGAAGCACTAGCAATACCTCTTTCACCGTTTCGCGACCTATCTTTTTCTCTAAAACAGTCAACAAAGAAAATTAATAAAGGAAGACATACTAAGCAACGTACATCAGCGGAAGTCGGTCTCTAAGGAAATTAAGTTTAAGAATATTGCACAAGTTTTAAAACTTTGCTTAAAATTTTGTAACTAACATATATGTACACTGAGATTTATCTTGGCCACATTCCTTTGGTAAGTTTGTAGAGGGATGCGGGCATCGCCGCGGGAGGGCTCCAGCGAATATACAAAACTTTAATTAAAGTGCAGAACGTAACTTTGACTTTAATGAATCTACACGCCGCACTGTGTTTATCTTCGATACTGATAAAGAATGAAGTTACTATCCAGTCGATTGTTATAACTCTTTTTTACTTGTTAATTTTTTGTAAAAATCATCTACTTTTCAATATTTGTAAATATGTGAGCACCATGTATATATCACATAGTTAATTTACCTGTCATTACTTTATATTTCATTATTTTTACCTATTGAGGTATAGTAATTTTATTCTAGGTGCATCGTCTTCACATATAATTACATAATTAATGTATACATAATATTGTAAAACATTTTAAAAGAGTAACGGTGGAGTTTCTTTGCCATTCTTATCCATACGAAACTACCTTTTGGAAGGGGCAACTAGAATCAATTCTATTTTCTTGTAAATTTTGACGTTCAAAAGTGCCTTTTATGTGGCTATTTGAAATAAATGATTTGACTTTGACTTTTGTTAGAAAAACAAGTTAGTACTGTTGTACGGTCAGAGAAATTGTTCATCAAATTGATACACTACCTCAATTCGCCGTGTTATAACCATTTCATACAACTGTCAAAGAATGACAGTTGTGATTTCAATATACGGACAATTTAAGTTGGTAGTCAATTTGATAAGCAATTAATTTGCCTGTCTTTACCTACGCTTAATTAATTTAATATCAGCTTCGTAGAGGGAAATTGGTGTTTTTTTCTAGATTTTCTCCGTTTTCATAGTAGATATTTATAAAATGTGTCTAAAAGATTAGCCAATGACACCGTGATGTGATCACTAAACTGTTTGCGAATCCTGCAGCAGTAGGGTAGGATTGGGGGACCTGGATCAAGGAGATCCAGGCCCCCCAATCCTCTATTCAAACTGAGTGTTGTATTCAAAATCCTCTATTCAAAATGAAGGTTGTATTCAAAATCCTCTATTCAAAATGAAGGTTGTATTCAAAATCCTCTATTCAAAATGAAGGTTGTATTCAAAATCCTCTATTCAAAATGAAGGTTGCATTCAGAATCCTCTATTAAAATGAAGGTTGTAATCAGAATGAGTGCTGTATTCACAATCATCTATTGTATATACTTTACTAAGTTGTGTAATAGTTTAGGTATACAATTTAATAAATATCGTGTCGATATTAACATGGATTCGAACTGATACAGTGAAGATAAAGCGGTTTAAATAAAAGTAATTTCGTTTCCTTGCTGAATCTGATAGCATAAAACATCTTCTAAATCAGGTAGAACTGTGTCTGCTGTTCTTGATATACTACTTTCACTAGGTTTTGATGAGCTTGCATTATATTTTTCACGATCAGTCTGTATGTCGCTAACTCGACCCAATGTATGAGCAGCCTTACGATGACCACTCTTGACTATACGATGATGAGGGTATTCAAACTTAGATTCACTGAATCTTGCATCTTTACGTGAAAAAAATCCTTTGTCTGATTTGTATCACTATCCTTGTGTTTCAGTGAATTTACATTCGGTATTTTCGGATCAGTTTGTATATCTTGAGTAAATATAATTTCACCGCCAGCATTCTTGAAAATAATTTTACGAATGCCTTCTAAATCAGATTTTAATGAATTAGACATTGTAGTTAATATTTACTTTTAATAAGATGAAAAGATAATGTAAAATTGAACCTTCGCACTGAAATGATGAGAGTCAAATGTTGTAATGCAGTGCGCTTTAATATTATGTAGGCGTAAGTTGACTCACTTGGAAGTATGATCCGATAACGTATATTCTAATAGAGTACTTAACTGTTGCAGACATTTATTAATATAATATTTTCCTTTCACAGCATTCAAATAATAACATTGAGGAAAATGTATAGCATGTTGCATCCATGGATCGTCGTAAATCTCCCAATCTTCTATTATACCTCCACATGAGAAACATGCTGCTTTGTCATTTACACTATTTCCACAGTAAAAAAATCCGGCGTCGGCCATTTCCATCACCAATCTTCTCCTTGAATCAACCGTTGCCCAATAATGTCTATACGATAATTCACGCATTTTATAAATATTATACATGTCATAACGAGGATTGTATTTATTTATTTTCTGACTGCTTTGCATATTATTATCTCAAATAAATATAATCGTACAAGTACTACTCCTATAAATGACTTTACAAATGAAACGATATATTTTTTTCGTGATGAACCTTCACACTACAATTATAAGAATGAAATGACGTGCAAACTAATTGTGAGCAATTTATAAGTTACTGGGGCTCTAATGCTAGTAGCATTTAATTGTAGATTCTACATAATGTGCTGTTCATACTAGAATTAGCATACTGTTCCATGCGTTAGGAGAGCTATTGATGTTGTGTTATATTAAAGACATTATAAATTAACGAAGACAGGAGTAAAAATAAAACTAAAATGTAGGTTTACTTGTATATTTACTTGTTGCTTATGAAATAAGAACATTATTTTCGACACACCACTTATTTAAACAAAATACATTTTTTAAGGCACAAATATTAGTGTGATTGAGACAACTTATAATATCAGATGATTTTGAATATTTTTTACACAATGCTACTATACTAGGACACTGCTTACTTTCTAAATTATATACATTATCAATTCCGAATATATCTTTTAGCCATAACACTTTTTCGCTACCTTTTGTAAATATATTTTTATTTTTAAAAAAATTACCCAAATTAGCTTTATAGTTAAAATATGGTACGCTGCCTTCATTCCAGTGTATTCCTCTGTTTCTTTCAATCCAGGCTACTTGTAACCGTTCTTTTTTCGTTAAGTCATGAAATGCTCGCGGTGGTTTTAACAACAGTATTTGTATGCGTCCTTCATACATTATTGCTATTTCTTTCGGAATAAATTCGTTTTCTTCATCCTTAAAACCTTGTACATCTACGATAACATTCATGATAATTTTCTCACAATATTACTCAAAGGTTTGTATTCGAAAAGTCGATCGTTTATTATTAAACAATAGGCAGATGTATTATCTGGAATATCTTCAGAACATTCAATTTCTAATCGCACATCGACTGGTCCAGTTTTGAGCGATTCGTTTTGTCTTGAGCAATCAATCACAAAAAGCGGAGCAATTTCTTTTAATTGATTAAAGCTAAGCAGTGGTTCTATGTCAAAGTTGTAATATGACTGACGGAAATTAGAATACATTTCGTATAATATACTGTATTTATTTTCATCAAATTTCAAATTAAGTGAGTCATATGGATAATATTGTGAATTTAAAAATAATTTAATATTGGATACATTACAATGATCGAATAAGGAGGAACTTCTAGTTTTATTAGTTTTTCGGTTTGTTTGCAAACCAAATATAACGAACCTTGGCTTCTCTAATTGTGAAGTTGTCTTCACCGACCATGAATGCTTTGTTGTTCTTGGTAACAACGGATATTCATACAAATCCCAGTTTCTAAATGCTAATTGAATAGAACGATCTCTCTCCAAACTCTTAAGCAATGATAATTTGTTACGATCAGAAACTTTAATGTGTGGCACTCGCCATTGTATTTTTTGTATATCAAATTCTAGGCTATCATTTTTCTCCATAACCACACAGTTTAATGCGGAGCTGCTTCTTTGTAAAATAAGTTCATGTTTACAATTAATTATAATTTTTTTATAATCTTCTGCAAATCCTAGTAATCTATTCAATGGCACAATAACGCTAAAGTGTCCATTACCTATTTTCCTACCATTTAAGTTCCATCCCCAAATTGCCGCAGCTTTACTTTCACCTTCATTCATGGAGACGAAGGATTTTAAAGTTGATGTGATACCGGCATTTTTAATGCGATCGATTTCAACACCATTTATTTCGTACCTAATATCTTGAAACAAATATAAAATTGGATTGTTTATGAAATTAACTTCTTTTTGTATTGTTTTTCCTGCTGAATCTTTAGTAAATACACTTGCATACCCTTCTATAAAAATGGAACTGTTGCATGGCAATACATACAAATCTTGATGTTGTATGGGTATTCTGATTTCATCATTTTCTTTGAAACTATTATTATACGGATTGTAGCTATGGATCTCATAACTTTCAATAGAGTTGTCATGTTGTGGCAAATCTGATATTTGAAGCATGTTGTTATTATTTTAATTTTAATCCAATATCTCTGAGAAATCTTTTATTCTCTTTAGTAATTTTAATTTGTCTTTTAATGTTTATTGCGTTGACACGTCTGCTTTCTTTGGAAACAGGAAGTGTAATATAACATTTTCTTTCACGCTAGGCGTTTTATTAAAAACTAGCATGTTTTTTCATGTATAAACAAAATAGTTAGTATTACTATTATCAAATTTAGTTCAATTATTCCTTACAATGCGAGTAGTTATCATCATCACAGACAATCTAACAATGAGCGTAGATTATCAAGATATGAACTTTTATAACTAGTCAAATCTACGTTACAAGGACATTCATTTGTATTAAAAGAAAAACATCAATATGTTATGTTACTTTATTGTCTTTCCAAAATGACTTAAGAAATTTTAAACACAAGTGTCCACAATTATACAGATGATCACGCTGGACGTTTTCATAATTATACTGAATATTATTTCCTGCATATTTCATAAATTCTTTAGGAGGTTTTAAGTTACCATAACTGTCGAAATATTCAATGTATTCATTTATCTTGCCATATGCTACCCAATGAGTACCAGAGTTTTCAGAAGAGTCAAGATTGATCACTCCACATTCTATCGGCAATACTTCATCTGGTAATTTATCTCTCATAAACACACCTCGGAAGAATGGAATATTATTCGAGTGTTTCATTATATCAATATTGGACAAAGCTCTGTTGGGCAGCCGAGATTTCAGTTTTTTTTCTCTGTTGTGTAAATGCCTAAACCATCCTTGTAATGCTTAAGATGTAATCCTCTTCCAATGGATAATGCCTCCATTTCCTTGTTGTGTCGTTGTGCTTCACGCAATTGCTTCTTAGCTGTTTTGTATGCGTTAATTGCTTTTGCAATACCAGCAGCACCTCCTGCTAAACTGCCAGCCGCAGATAATCCAGCAAATATTGGTACTAAAGGAAGAAATCCTCCAGTTTTTGGTACTGGTATAATCCTAGGTAATTTTATTGATGTATCTGATGCAAATTCTTTAGCTGCCGCGTATGCTAATTCCATCAATGCTTTCTTACATGATGGTTTTAATTTTGTAATGTGCTTTTTAGTATGGCTAACAATTTTTTTAAGTGTTTTCTTAAAACCATTTCCTCTTTTTACTTTATTAATGTTTTTGCTGAATGCTGGTGAAACTGTTTTTTTGTTGTCTGAAATACCTTCTGTTGTTTTCATTGCTATTTATTTATTATTTTTCTCTAAAGTAATAGAAACGCATTCAATAGGTATAAATACAAGTCTTTTGTTTTAAGAACAAATACGTAATGAACAGAAAACATTTGTGTATTTGCTTAAATACACATTAGAACAAATTTTTGATTGGCTCTCTTAAAATACATTTTTTTTATCTATCCAGCTGTTTTCACTAGTAGGAAGTCCTAGCCACTTCACATATACTTGATTCCCTTTTCTTTTCAATACTTTTTCAACTAAGTACAAATCAGGATGGTTGGTTTTTTGAAGTTCTTGAGCATAAAATGCTCCTAGTATTGGTCGACATCTTGTATCTTCTATCAAGTAAGTTATCGGATTAGTTTCTTGTATTGTTTTTATCTTAAATATTTCTGTTGACCAATTAGGATAATAGCCTTTATCAAAACATCCTTTGTATTTACTTATTCTTACAAAATCACCCGCACTAAACTTCCTACACTTAATGTTTTTCTTACATTCAGCCATACGAATATATCTCTGCATTATGTCTGTTTTATTGGTATGAGTTATAGAAGCTGGAGGTTGTCCCACAGTCCTATGAGTAGTATTATTGTATTCATATGCAATTTTGCTAAGTGTTCCATTTATCCACTTGTAATTTCCGTTAAGACTAAATTCTTTGTATAATTTATTTTTTAATGTTCTTATTAATCTTTCAACAATTGAGGCTTTTTTAGTAGAATACGTTGAATAATGATTAATATTGTATTTTGTAACAATATTTTTGAATTTATTATTATAAAATTCTTTTCCCAGATCAGTTTGCAAATTTCTTGGAACACGTCCTTTAAGCAATAGACTTTCGAATGCTTTTGACACCTCTTGTTTATTTTTTTGTTTCAAAGGAACTGTCCAAGCATATTTTGAAAAAGTATCTATGATTGCTAGTATATATTTGTAACCACCATTCACTTTTGAAATTGCTTGCATATCCATTAAATCGGCTTGCCAAAGATCATCTATATCTTTAAGTATGACCTGTCTTCTTGGAAAGTTAACTCTAGCACATTTATGAATTTCATTTATGACATCTGCTTTGCTCATAATGCTTGTTTAATTTTCCTGCAATTTCTTTTAACTCAATATTTTTTTCAAGATTTCTTACTTTATCATTTAAAATTGAAATCAGTTTATTCAGTTGTTCTAATTGCACCCAAATATTAACTTTAAGTTTTTCGATTGGCTCTTCTGTAATATTTTTATGCGATTCAGTTTCTTTAATTGTATTTTTAATCTCAACACGCTTCACATTTATACTATTTTTAGTTATGACTGATGTTTTATTTGTACGAACACAATTAATATTTTTATGTTCATTCATGTTGCATACAACTTTAATAACTGAGAATATTCCAAAGGTTTTTACTCTTTTATAATATCGGCTTCTTTTAACTCTTCTATAATTGATAGAATTTCATTGTCATGATTAGTATTACCGGCATTTTTTGATGCAATTAGGAGTTTCAATCTGTCAATTAGTTCATTAGGATCATCCCAGTAGACATAATCAGTATTACTTTTATATTTTTTTAATTTAGGCAAAAAACCACCGCTTTTTGTTTGCATTATCTGTCCTTCATCTTGAACATAAATATTTTGCATAAAAAAAGGTTTTATAATTTGACGATATTTTAAACTTTTATCACCTTTTATTTGACCATTAGGATGAAAGTCTCGTTTGTGCGCATGTGTATTAAGAAGCATATCTTTATAGTCAATTTTATCTTTTTCAGTCACCAAATTAAGGTCAGGTTTACTGCGTACCAAAAGTTCCTTTAGGCCTGGTGTTAATTTATAAGGTATTTTATCAATTGTGACTATATTTGTTTTAGGTAATTTACTGGTCTTATTTGCAAGAGAAAACGTAACCTTGCTATTCCCCATCATCAGTTTTTTATTTTCACTACGTATCCCAAATGGGACATTCATATTATCATAGATTTCCATCATATCTTCTTTATTTAATGAAATAAGTGTATCATTAGAATCTTTAAAAGGATTTGTTGTGAGAGCGTCTTTATAAAACTCAGAATCTTCATTTGAATCTGTTTTTATACATTCTTCAAAACTTTCATAATCTGGAGCATAATTAGATGAGGAGCTAAATCTTTCAAGCGTGCTACTTTCGTCTCTTGAAATGTCAAATATTGGTTTCATTTTATCATTCGCTTTAATTAATGTTTCTAGTGGATCTGTTATTGGTTTGAAGACCTTTTTAAATTTTAAATGAGCTGCATCTTCTACATTTTGCATTGTTTTAATTTTATTTTTTATACTGTCAACTGACTTAATCAATTGTTCTTTAATATTAACCTGCATAATGTTTTTTTACTGACCCATCCGTTATTTACAGATATCAGATTTCGATTGATATATTTTCTGCAATGAGTTGGTATATATGTACTTTCTAAAAGTATACAAATATGTCAAAGCCTTGTCTGTATCTACCTTTATTTAGGGGGCAATCTTTATTAATTAATAAAAAGTCAAAGCGGTCTTTCCAAATGGCAGAGCACAGTTTTTTAAATTGAAACCATTCGATATCTGTATTCACGTGCTCATTGTATATATGTTTTAAGTTTATCTCGTCTTGTTTGAAGATAATCAAAAGGTTCACATTATCTCGTATTAGTTGTTTAGGTATTTTGGAATAGGTTTGTGATAAGTAAAAACAATCAATCTGTTTATGTCTCCCCATTGCAAAGTAATTGCGAATATTGATTTGATTTTCGCATGCTACATCATCAAAAACCATTACTGCATTAGTTAATGCATCATTAGGATGTATGATTTCTTTATTATCATTGAAGATAAAGAAGTTAGCACCTGGTATGCAGCTCATAACTTGTTTTAAAAAACAATATTTTGGTTGGAAAGCCGTCTTCGAGTATAAGTAAATATGCTTAAATTTGAGACCATTTTCATGTAATATTAAATTAAGCATTATGTTAGTTTTGCCACAGTTAGATGGACCGCATATTATACATCTAATAGTATTTGGTAAGAGTGCACTATGTTTCACTTCACATGATTGATTTTCTAATTTTATATTATTAACTTCTAAAGTCTGTGGTTGCTTGATGAACTTCATTGTGAAATGTGAGATAAATGTAAATGATGTGCGTATTTATATCCAAAAATTAGGATCCATAAATAAAACAAAGTTCAATGTCATTACATAATCGTTTAATAAGCAAATTTAATAATACCTACTTACACACATACATAGTACTCAATGCTGTAAAATAATAGCTTTAAGTATATAATAAAACTAAAAACTATAATACAACATTATAGTGACCCCAAGGCAATGTCTTGATCTGATTTGGTAGTATGTATCTTTTATCGTCGTTTCTATTCATCACCAGTTTATTTACTTGTTGTGAATATAATACATGTTTGATTGACTTAATCATATTCATCTTACACGATCTACTTTTATCATCAAATAAGGATTTATTGTAATGCGATATCTCAAGCCTTTTAGTAACAGAGTTTGAAATACCTTTTGCTTTTTTTATGTCAGTTTTAGAAGCTGATAAACAGTAAAGTTTTGCTCTTAAACCAGTGAATTCACTGATCACGTCTCCACCTAGTTCATCTTTAAATAGACCAGGTACTTTTGCATTTACCTGAGGTATTAAGTATGGGTTATCTAAATCAAAATTACTTGTATCAAATTCCGTTATATTATTTTTTATATCACGGTAAATATCTTCTGCGTAAAATAAATAAAGAAGACTATCCGTGTCCGTATAACATAGCCTTACATTATTCATATATTTATTTTTTATATTATAATGATACTGATAAAGATGTAACTTAGCATACTCCAAAACAGTAAAACCTATGTAAATCGGTCTGTCTAAAAAAATTCTCTCAGGTTTTAGTTGCACTGCTACAAAGTTTTCGGAAAATATAGAAACACATTTTAAATTAGGTTTACAAATTAGTTTTTCAGCACAGAGTTGCTTATTTGTCACATTTTCTATGTCCATCCATTTTGTAGCTAATTTAATATCTACCTGTTTACGTTTGTTTTCTATCGTTTTACCAAAAATTGAATTATTCAAAAGCTTGAAAAAGTCTTTCTCAAATGCAGTTACGGATGCTTGACGCAGAGTAGTATTTAAATCAATATATTTTTTTAAATATTCTTCTTGCCTGAAAGTAAGAATTCGATGGATTTTTCTCAGAACTAGCCCGTATTTCAAACACTCCTTTAAGTGAATATAATGAATTACATAGTTAAATTTATCATATAAATTGGCTATTAGTTTAGCCGTCTTTCCTCCAGGGGGTATGAATTTCTCTGGAGCAAAAGGCAAATCACTATGAAAGTCATGTAATGATTCAGGATATTCGAGATCTACCTCTAGAATGAAGCCATATTCGCTATCATCAGATACACTCATTAAATCAAAGCAGTTAATTTCCTTATGATTTAAAAGTCTAAATTCTGAAATGGGGATCTTTTTTGTCATTGCATATCCGTACAAATTGTTACAATCGAGATAAATCAAATAGCTAGACGGTTCTAGATCGTTGTATTCTGATAAATAAGGATTATTGGCTTTTGCATGACGTAGTGAGCACTGAGCAAGACCACCACGTATGCCCTTTTCTAACATTTGATATATTTCTAAGTCATCAATTAAGTCTAGCTCAACACGTGTATAAAGCAACATAGCATCCCAGCTTAAACTAGGTGCCGTTACATAGTACGCAGGGTCTAACTTATAATATTTTAAGCTTATATTACGAAAATTTTCAAATATATCACTGAGTAATAAAACATCGCATTTTAAATATAAATCGGTATACTCGCCAATCGTATTGATATCAAATGCATTCCACACAGTTTTTGCGTGTTCATAATCGTTATCACTAATGTGTTCCATTTTCAAAGAGTTATAGAAATATTTCTTTTGAGGGAGTGTTGTTTCGTCGTACTTGTCCCAAGTGTTAATATAATCATAAGGATAAATACCTTTCTTTTTTAGCAAGTATATATTTTCATTATTAAATTCTGCTGATAAATGAATAAAGTCATGATCTGATAAACTTTTACTTAGTGCATCTAAACTAGAGCTTAAAAATTGGAACGAATCTATGAATTTTATTTGAATAGGCCGGTCTCCATTCTCACTATCTAAATATTTAGTAATAGTTAAATACTTTTCTTTAGTTTTAGGTATAATTTTAATATAACCTCTATATCTCACTAATTCTTGTATAAACAGATGAGAGTCGTAATTCGATAAATTATGAAAAAATACTGGAATGAATGGACATACTCTAAACATCAAGTTACATTGAACATGTGCAGCTCCTCTATACTTTCCTGTCACATGATCGTGGTCACGTACCTTATCATGAAATAGTAACTGATCACAAATATGGCAAATACTAGCATTGTTAAAACTGATTTGTTCTTTTTGTGTTAAAGTTATCATAGATTTTTTTATCGATAATATTTCATATATTTTCTTCACATCTTCTATTAATCTAGTAATAAATACTTCTACACAGTCAAGACCTCTATAAGTAACATATTTATTTTGGTTTGGATCGTGTGAACAACATATATAGTATCCAAAACATGAGGGCTGGTGTTTTTTGAAATTGTGTGTTTTTTCAGATTTTTTTTCAGAACAACTTAGTAAAAGGCTTTCAAAGTCTGCATAGATTACATAATTAATTCTTTGTTTTCTTTCAAAATTCTTAAAACCGAGTTTACTATTCTTTTCAGGCAAAATTGATAAAACTTTTGAACAGTTATGAGATTTATACTTATTTTCACTGCTATAGAATTGTAAACATGATTCACACAGCAATAAATTACCTTTATGGCACGTCACTTGACGTCTTACTAATCGTATCAAATTTTTAACAAGACAGTAATGACTTACTCCTTTTCTTTCTAAATATAACAAGTTAACATGTACAGATTTTCTGTTATTTGTTAAATACAGAGGTCCAGTCACGTTTTCGCTCTTATTATCTATTCCATAAATATTAATACTTATGTTGTTATTTATTTCAAATAATTTTATATCATGATATGAGACAGGAAAAGACATTCCATCGATATTTAATACAGAACTGTAGTGTGGGTACGACTTAGTCCTGCATACGTTCATCTTAGCAGGATACAAAGCAGCTACCACACTCCATAAAAAGCAGTGACTGTCATTATTTTGTACATTAATACAACTTTTAGAATTCTTTATTTTTGCAGGCAGATCTATATAAGTGCCGCCTCTCATTGGACAATATTTATTCACATTGATTTCAAGATGACTTACTGAATGATAAGACCATCCAGAGTCTTTGTGTTCGAATTCTGACATTTTACATTTTAAAAGTTCAGTTACTTTCGAAAACATGTCATTAATATCAGTGTTATTACAAATAACTTCATATTTTGTATTGAATGACTTAAGTTGTTGTTCACTCGTTTTGGGTAAGACATAGTGGGCAAACAATTCGAAATTGATCTTCAGACAAGTATTTTTCACTAAAGATGTATGTATAAGTTTCAGTATATCATTTTTATTCTGACACAGGAATGCCTCTGGTGTGAGGTATTCAACATCTTGTGCAGGATTTAAACGATATGTTAAGATTCTATTTTTGAAAGCACTTGCAATTATGTAAATATTTTCAAATTCGCTTTGTAATAAACTATTAGACTTGTGAATATTGGTTCTCAAATGATATTTGAATTCATTATTTGGTAATTCAATGAGACATTTTGTACATTCAATAAATTCTGGATTATTTGTATATTGCATTCGATGAGTAGACGGGGTTTGTACTGTAAATAAAACAAAAAGATAATATGGTTACAGATCTGTGTTATATAATTAGATTTGTCATCCTTATGAATATTCTATGTAGGTATACAAAATCCGACAACTATAACTAAAGTATGCCTATAGATAAATGATATAATAATATAATGATTAACAACATAAAGTAATAGTAATAGTAAGTAATAGTAAGTACTAGATATACAAACTACTAAAAATAACTGCTAACATAATCTATGGGGCAATGCTTGAACTCTTTATGAGTTTCTTTTAAAAACTCTTTTATATGTTTCCAAGCAGGCGCCCCATCATCTGTTCGGTTTTTCACACTAACAATGGCATGCCTCCATCTATTTATAGGCGCTACACGCTGTATCTCGCTGTGTTCATAAATCTTTAATTCTATAAAAAATCTACCCTTTTTCCCCTCATAGCTCTGTTTACTTATACCGCTGGCTACTCTACGAGTATAATAGGAATGTATTGGCGGAATTTTTTTACCTAAGGCACTTGCAGAGGTCTCCTCTCGACCATCATCGTCACTATCGGTCCCGAATAGATCATGCGATGTGGGTCTCATGCTGGCGTTGATAGGATTGATGGTAGTTTTTTTCTTTTTATTCTTCTTAATCTCGTTTGTCAATGATTCCCCCTCCGCTGACCTCTTCGTAGTCGACGAGGAAGAAGACGCTTTGTAGTCCTGCGTTTTTTTCAGCTGCTGCCGATGCCCGGTTTCATCGTCGGAAGAGGAAATTTGGCTAGCTGTTTGTTTAGACCTGCAAAATAGATATTTACATATTAAATAACAAAGAAAAACATTGTCCACGGCACAGTCCAGTGAGTAGATTACATTAAAAGAAAAGGTAGATTAAATAGTATTAGACTGAAATTGTTTATTCGATTGATTTGATAATTTGGGAGATGATGAATAAAATAAATTAGTACCTAAATACTTTGATGCAAATAGAACTTCAATGAGTGAATACATAATAAAATGATTGAATTAATGAATAACTGAAACGATTGAATAGATGAATAGATAAAATGAGTGAAAAGATAATGATTGATTGAAAAGATAACAAATAAATAATTTACTTACATTTTAAAGCCTGCTGCGTTTTGCTTGGTGTGCTTAGCAGTCAGCGATGAAGACGACGCTTTGTAGTCCTGCGGTTTTTTCAACTGTTGCTGATGTTCGGCTTCATCATCGGAAGAGAAAAGCTGGCTAGCTGTTTGTTTCGACCTGTAACAATATTTATTTATATATTAGATAACAAAGAAAAACATTGTCCAAGACACAGTTCAGTACATGCACGGATTGAGTTGTTTTAATTGAGTGAATAGATTAAATTAACAGAATAGGTAGATTAATTATTTGACTGAAATAGATTAATCGATTGATAAGATAATTTGAGAGATGATGAATAAATAAAAGAACATTCAGCGAATGAATACATTAAATCATTGAATCGATCAATAGATAAAATAAATGAATGAATAGTTGAGGATTGATTGAAAAGATAATAAATAAAAAATTACTTACATTTTAAAGCCTGTTTAGTTTTGCTTGCTTGTCTTGATGCAGAAATTCAGGAGCACCGAGTACTTCCAGTGGTAGTTTGGTGGTAAACTTTTGTCTCGACACCTTTATATAGACGTAAAAACGCGTCACGCATATCCTAATTTGTAAAATTGCATTCATGCAAAAATAAGTTCATCACCTAGATTGCAAGCGCAGCATTTTTAAATCGATAGTAAAAATCACTATACGAGCGTCATAACCGCAGCGTTTTAAACGCTTAATTCATTGAGTGTCAGCACGGCTCCCCGGGTGCTCCTAACATTAGATTATCATTTGTTGACCCTTGAGAGGTTAAAATAAAAACCTAAGTACATAATTATGTAATATAATTTAAGTACAGTGTGATTATTGTATCGAATTTGTTAGAGGGACATCTGCTGCGGTTATAACGCTACGGTTATAACGCTCGTCTGTAAATCGCAATGCGTCTTTGTGTACGTGTCACAAATTCCTAGCCATATGGAGACAAGAGGAGCCGTAAGTTTCGAATTACTTTACATACATAAAAACGAAATTAAATTGAACCTTAGCGACAAAAAAAAAAATGGATTAGTACCTATATAAACCAATCCAATATGATAAAAAAAACATTCAAGTTGTCTTATCTGCTCAACGATGTCGGTAAGTAAATATTTTATCAAAAAGTATTTAAAATTATTATTAATAAAAATATTAATAATGTGTATCTATTATAATATGATGATTATCGCAGTGATCTATTCTAGTATAGTTCTTTAGTGTTCATAATCTTCTAATTCTAGTCTTATTTAATTAATAAGTATCTACTTCTTTGTTTCAGATGTCCAGCGATATTTTCCCCACAAATTCTTCATACTCACCAATTCCTGCTGAACAAACCCTACGTCAAAATGCGGTCAACTATTTAGAGAGAGAAAGACCATTTCAACCATTCCAATTTGAGGAAACACCGCCTTGCAACAATGTTAGCAACAGTAACAATAATAAAAGACGAAGAAATGATGATGTTGTTTACTCATACATACAAAAACCCACAACGGGTCATCGCAGTAAAATAATACGAATACAAGTTTTTGACGCCGAAGATTTTACAAATTCGCCATGTGATTGTAGTGCCAATATATGTGCTCAACATGTTGTGCGTAACGTATTTAATGATGATATTTATAAATGTGTTAAGGATATTTTAAGCAAATTGCGTCAAAAAATATAAATAAATAAACTAGTAATTACAATTCCATTGTTTTATTTCTATCACTCGGTTAAAAACGAGTCACGAGCCTAGTCCTACACACCGAAAACATGGTTTCATTTGGTATATTAGGCATGTATTCATAAACACAATAAGTACATATTACATGCAGAGTTTTGATGTAAATTAATAATTAAAACTTTATAGTCGTGAGGCACACGATGGGTAGAAAAGAATGCGATCTCTTTCCTTAACGGGAATGGGAATGTGATTGTTATCTAAACAATCACTCTATTGCGCTTAGCAACAGATTATGGATACGAATTAAATCTCTTTGAATAGATGATTCTGAATATAGCACTCATTCTGGATACAACCTTCATTCTGAATAGAGGATTCTGAATGCAACCTTCATTTTGAATAGAGGATTCTGAATGCAACCTTCATTTTGAATAGAGGATTTTGAATACAACCTTCATTTTGAATAGAGGATTTTGAATACAACCTTCATTTTGAATAGAGGATTTTGAATACAACACTCAGTTTGAATAGAGGATTGGGGGGCCTGGATCTCCTTGATCCAGGTCCCCCAATCCTACCCTACTTGCAGCGTTTCTTTTTTTGTGTAACGAAGTCGAAATGTGTACCTAGTTAAAACCTATGTCTCATTTTGGGTGAGTATAATATCTCTATGAGTATGTACAATATTGCCTTTATATTATTACAATAAGTTCTTTATACACTAGACGTGGGAGTCACCGTTTTGTCACTCTCGATTCGACGTCTATTTATAAACATACTTTCCTTAGGCCCTAGCACGAATGCGCGATATAAACGTAACGTAAATTCGAACGATTTTTTTATCGAAAGTACAACAATTCTTTAGCATTATAATTTATTTTTTTGCGACAAGCACTCTCCGTCTAGTTTGCACCATGCATTTAGTGCTAAACATATTTAAAACATCATTCTCTCTCTGTCATCTTCAAACAGAAACAGAACGATGTTTTAAATAAGTTTAGCGTCAAACGCATTAGTGATTTGTGGTGCAAGCGGGCGTTAGTATCCCCATAGATGTGAATAAAGCTTATACGAAACAATTTTTCAAGTTTAAAATCGTTCGAATTTACGTCTCGCCTACCCCGCGCGTTTGTGCTAGGTCCAGTTATTCCACTTACTTTTCGGAATGTAAACTAAAGCCTTTAATATGTATGATTTAGATTTACGGCTCTTTAGGGACAAACAATTGACGATTCTGTTACGCATCTTAATATTTAATTTCTAATTTGTCAAGAGAATCCGCGCGGAAACCGTTTATTAATGCAGCTAGCATTGATCATTTATAATCAGCCGAATTTGTAGCTATTAGCGGTAATTAGTCATCTTGAAAGTATAGCAATTGATAATTAATTATGTAGGAAACATAACATTGTGAATAAGACATCATTAATGTAATTAATAACTAGAAAGAATAATTGGAGATAGGCAGAAAGTCAAGAAATACGGATATTATGAAACTATTACAAGCCTTTTAAGAATAGTTTCATTTGTGAGGTTTTTCCGCAATTTTTATAGCAGATATCGGTGACTAAAGTAAAGCTTCTGTTGTTTTTAAAATCCTTATGATCACTATATGCAATGATATACCTAGCGCTTAGCGGTAACGGACCAAAACGCATAAAGCAATCCCACGTTTCAAGTCAGTATCGTAGCGGTTAGCGGTAGTGTACAAACAGCGTAAATCCAAAACAAGCAAATTATGCAAATCGACCAAGATCTACAATTAACTTGGCTGAACTATTTGGCTTTTCTGAACCAATACACGATTGTTTTAACTGTCGGAAACTGCTTTGTTGATCGAAACGGATCTACGGATCTGATCGTAAATCACAAACTTGCAACTCCATTGATATGGTTATGTGGTTGTAAATAAACAGTAAACTTGTGAATTCCGTTCCGGAATTGAACAACAGAGCTGTTTCATCAAAAATCACCAGGAGACAATGATATTGAATTTGCTGGAAAGTACGTTTGTATAATTTTGTTGCGAGTTCAGGACTGCAATGTTGTATTTTTATTTATATTTATGGCAATATATTTTTAAAGCCGGTTGTAAAATTGTTTCACAAAGCTGGGACGTTGTTTTTCAGTCAGTCCGCAGTTTTTACCTTTAAAATGCTAGCTTGACTTATTTGACTGATGCAGTGGTGGTCATAACAAGTATCTGCCTATAATCAGCCCCGGATGTAAGGAGGCAAACTGGGGCCCTTGCCCCTTTTTTTTGGTTGTGCTATCATAAAATGACCTCTCCCGCTCTGGGCGGAGCGGAAGGGCGTGTCAGACTCTTACTGACTATAACCCACCCGTGTTCCTTCAGTTGCCTGTGCGCCAAGGCCACGGTAACTCTTTCGAATAATCCGCGACCCCGGCAGGCATCGGCCCTATCGGACCCCGTCAATGGTGCTGACATCTCTTTGAGGCGCGCGTGCAACACGACGCGCCGTCAACCCGGGCCTGGTCCTTACCGGACGGCGAGCTGCCCATTGCTCGCCGTCCGCAAGCCCGCGCCTATGGTGGCCGGGAGTCGGCAATCGACTCCCGATGCCCAGGGTGTCTCCTCCTGCGGCGACTAGGGGCGCGTGAGCGAAGCGATTGCCTCTCCCTCACGCACTCCGCCTCCTCCTTCGCGAGCATTACTGCTTCGCAGAAGGAGGTGACGGCTTCCCATTCCCTCTCGCTCCGTAACCAGAGCCGGACGCGAGAGGTCGCCGCCGCCGATCGCCGCCACGAGGACACGGCGGTGCTCCGCCCAAGCCGGGCAGACCTCCACCGTATGCTCCACCGTGTCCTCCGGTCGATCCACACAATGGTAACACCCGGGCGTTTCCTTCCGCCTTATTCGAAACAGGAACCTCCCGAAACATCCATGTCCGGTGAGGACCTGCGTCAGGCGGAAGGTGAGGACGCCGTGGCGCCTCTCAAGCCACTCCTCAAAGAGAGGGTTTACCGCTGCAATTGTGGCGTGCCCTGCGCTAGGTTGCGACAGTCGCACTCTCCATGCCGCCATGAGATCCCGCCGGAGCTCTGTCCGCTGTTCCGCGATTTCTCGCGGCAGCGGAGTTACGCCCCGGCGTTTCGCGCTGCCGTAAATAGTGATATTTCACGCCAAAAATAAAAGTAATTTCCCAGCAATAATTTTTGCTCAATGTTAATAAGGGCTACCGCGCTTACGTTCGCCGCTAGAGGTGCTAGTATAGAGTAAGGTCTCTAGATATGAAAATATGTACTGATCGTTCACTATTTCCGGGATTTTTATCACAGATTTTAACGTATGATTCATAATTGTTGTAATGGTTGTGCCATTCCTGATTAATCATGGCTTAAGATTTTGAGTAAAAAGATAGGATCTAATTTGATAGCACTTGAAGGAAGAATAAGATTTGTCTGCTTCATGATTGCCAATTTTATGAACATTATAATCTAAAATCTAAATATTAATTTGAAGTTTTAAAATGTAATAAAATAAACATAATATGAATTTATGGGTACTTAAACATATCCAAAATATCAAATAAAAGTACTGCAACAGTACCTTACTCGCCAGTGGCGCCAACTGGTGAGCACAAAAACGATAGCCCCCATTAGCTTGATGTAGGTACAGAATACGTAGAAAACGGCAATGTGAGGCGTCGTTCTTTGACAGTTACATGAAATGGCTGTAACATAGCAAGTTGACATAGGGTGTCAATTTGAGTTACAATTTATTTCCTAACTGCATACTGTGTTTTATATTTTGTATGTGGATAAAATCATATTGGATTATTTTAGAGTCAAGGTGTTTAAAAACTCTATTGTAGGTATTTTTCACACGTAGAACTAAGAAGTAGGTACCTAAGTCTAAACTTCTCATTTCGTAGAAAAACCACAAAGAATGAGAAAATCCGCTCTGTATAATGTAACATGAGGGAACATTATCTTTGGATAATAATGGAGAATGTATGAATAAACATATTTCCCGATATTTTCTTATACCCAACGAAGAGGAGATACATAATATTATTAGGTTAAATAATGGATAATGCTGTTTTGTTCATCATTATTGAGAAACATCAGAAAAATGGGTTGTTTTAGTATCTGGCTAGAAAGAAAACTATCGCTCTTGTTATTATTTTACTAGCTGTGCCCCGCGGTTTCATCCGCCGTTTAAACACGACTGTTGCAAAGGGACCCGCGTGGGATGGTAACTCGTTGGCATAGGAAAGCACAGTTCGGCTCTTCTCGGTAATGCTCAGTTCTCGTCGGGCGGCCGCCTTCGGCTCCTGACCGACCGCGTCGCATCGCATTGCCCGCTCGCAATATGACTTTGTTTCGCATAGCGTCCTTCTTTTTTTTTTTTTTCCTTTATCCTCGACTCCTAAGGGTCGTAACGTGATGTTAAATAGTATAGGCTATTTAATAGTATAAAATAACAGTATACTTAAGAATTATTGGGTTATAAATGAAAAAAAATTTTTGCATGGCCAAACCCGACTGGTAGTTCTAGGGATAAGCGCGTTCAAACAAAAAAAAACTCTTCAGCTTAATTATATTAGTATAATATAAGTAGAGTAGATCGATGTCTAACTTACTTAGCAAAAAGACGAACACAGATTTCCGAGAAAATTGTTCTTTTTATTTTCTCAGTATTATATTAAATCTGATTTCAAAATCTTATTTCTACTTGGAATATTTATACCTGGAGCTAAATATTTGAATTTTCTTTTGAATAGTAGGCAAATGAGTCTCTTTCCCTACTATTCATAATTAAAGGAAATTCATTTAATTTATTTCTTTTTTATTTCACCTTTGTTAGTAAAAGAATAATTTATGTTGTTAAAGAATATAACAAATTGAATTGTATAAGATTGACTTTAATAATTCAGGAGTTAAAGCTTCTTGTGAAGGAGAAGTAGGTACCTACTGCGTAGCAACAAACCTGCATTTTCACCAGCAGTGATAAATGATTTCATTTCTGTAAGCAGATTTGTACAAACACTTTTACACCTTAATCATATTTTAAAACTAGATGAGGTCGGCGTTTCCTATTTGAATACTCTGAGAAGAAAGGCCGAAACAAACTCAGAGGTCACAGTCTCTAAGTCCAGACATAATCTTGGTCAGATCATGTGAAGACCATGTAGATTTGTGTCTGAAATGGTCTTTTGAGGAAAAAACCACACAGAATGAATGGATCTGTCCAGTCCAGTACTGCTGTCTGTCGGTTCGAAACTTTTATTTTCTGTGTGTACAAAAATAATAAATAAACAGGGTAGCCCGTATCTATATATGTATTAAAATCGTTAGCGGAGTGCAAACTGTATATATCTTTTTATAAATTTTTACGTGGTCTGGGAATGATTGTTAGGCAGAAAATATAGTTTTTAGGATTTTCTCAGTTTGTCTGAATATATGTTCCAACATCACACAAGTACAACTGGATAGATTTTGTTCGAATTTTGCATATACCTATATTCCCTATAAGTCTGGTCAGTCTGTAGGCTATAAACTATCATGCTATTTGCTATAGGAGATGAGCAACGTATTCTTCTCTGCAAATTGTAAAAAACGCACCAAAAGATTTGTATATTGCAGATAGTTACATACCGATTTAACTTTTTAAATGATTATCATCACGCTACCTATACCTTTATGGAGTTAACCACTATGGGCAATCATGACATGGTTTCTGAGATGATACAATAATGGGTAGGTACCTTAATTGTTGTCGCTATAAAAAAAACGGTCTTAGGAGTCTGTCTTTCAATTTATTAAATATTTTGATCTGGAAAAATATACAGTAAGCAAGAAAATGGGCAACTTATTAAACACCTTTTTTTGATGCCATTCGATCCATTTTCTTCTAAGGATCAAAAAACTCTATTGAACCAACTGAAGTTTGAGTATTAGAAAAGTCAGAAATCGCAAAAAAACATCCAATACATTTTGTAGTAAATGAGACTGAGATGAGAGAACACAACATACCAGTATTATGACAATAGTCAAATTATTCCATTACTTCATTGGGCTGAATAGGGAAAGAATATAGCAGATGGTTACAGATTTCAAGAAGAAGAGATCGCAGAAGGCGATAAGGCCGCCCATTGTATGTTTTGTAGAGTTAAATATATATTTTTTGCTATGTATTTTCTGGTGTATGTATAAATAAATAAATAAATGATTATCATCCTTCTATACCTTTACGGAGCTAAGCAATCAGTCGTCATGATATAATTTAAGAACGGCTATTTTATCCAACTTTCGACAAAACCTTTCTTAAAGGTTCGACGACTGCTTTGCAAACCTAAGTTCTTGCTGTAAGTCTGTTCTTCTTTGACATTTTGTTATACTATTATATGATAATTCGTAGAACACAGTAAACCATAAAGTTAAGGCCTCTTCTGTCATGTTTGGTTATAATAAAAATAAATTGATCGAAATATGGGGTAGTGCTGCAAAAACTAAACTATCGCAACTACAAATTTCCTAAAACAAACGAATAAAATTGCTCTTCAACTATCCGTACTTAACATCGACGACTAAAATATACAGAGACACAAAAATAATGAACATAAAGCAACTTTACATCACACACACACACACAGGTATCTTTATCAAAAAATTCTTAACAAAAACATTCACACACATATCACCCTTACCCAATACAAACAAGTTAGTCAACGAAGCACACGACGAGCAAGTTTATTAGTCTTACCTAAAACCAGAACCAATTATGGCAAAAAAATGCTTACATTTGAAGGAGCACAGCTATACAATAAAATACCCTCACGCATAAGAAATCTGCACTCATTCAATTCATTCAAAACCCAACTTAGCCTATATCTAATCGCAAACCGGACATTACTCGAAAAATGAATGCGTTGGGTGGGTTGAGTTTCAAGTACTTTTTAATAAGTCTGTGACGGATGTAGTCGAACCTAAATTAGTATTTAAGTAATAGTATTGTTCTCAAGTAAGCGATATGTTGTTTTTATTGAGAATAAAGTTTATTTAAACCTAATAGGTATCTATGGTCAGGTGACTGTTACTGAGAAATCCTGTGTGTTTACAATATACTGTTATATTATTTTAGTGACAGCTGTTTGTCAAGAAAAATCTGTAAGAATGCATCAGTCAGTGTATCAGTGTAGTGCCAGTAGGTAGTATATGCAGGAACGCGGGCGTTCATTAATTCACTAAAAACGAAAAGCTTTGCAACCAATGGGAAATTGCTACTGAAAACTGCCGGTGTCGACCTCAGGCCGAGTTGCTTCTCACACACACGAACAACTGTACGTCTCACTCCCGCGTCACCAATCCTGACTTTCTATATATTTTGATTGCTGATACCAAAACTACAAACGTGGTAAACAGGGAAGTTTAAAAAAAATGGTGCTATTATTTTAGTATATTGTGTTGTCTTACGACTTCCACACGAACAAAGTCGCGGGCAGAAGCTAGTTTACATAGTAAATATAGCTAATCCATCAAATCTGCGGGGTAATTGCGTAACACACTTACAGTAGGAATAGCTTTCATTTTGACAGTTCAACAACATTCATTGCGTTATTCTGTTTTTGAGCAGACAAATGTTTCGAACATGTGAAGCAATGGATTAGCAATATCCTTCAAAATGATTCAGATTCTGATTGATAGTGTGTTACGTAATTAAGGTCCAACACCCCCTACTCTCACAGTCAGTTAACCCAAAACGCCAAAAAATGTTGCCACAAAGTTCGCAACACACACGGTACAATAAAACAGAATGAAACGTTAAAATTTATACAGAAAGTTAATAGACCGCAACCTCTGGTGCCCGTCCACATGCTGGCAACATTAATTTATTGGCGCACAGAGCAGGATATTTATAGCTCAGTCTTAGCCCAACTTTCGCTGGGAGCACGCCAGTTTCACAGCACATGATAACTTAAGCCCACAACTTCTTACTACCCTTGTTCTCTTAGAAAAACATTTCAGACAAAAAATTAAGCTTCGTTTGAGAAGGGATGTTGTCTTTTTTTGTGGGATCTAGGTATGTATTTTTAATTAAATAGCTTAAGGGTGATAAAAACTGTAGGTACTGTGCTTAATTAATTTACGCCCGTATAAATATTTAAACATGAATTTCGGGCACGAAGTAATAAGAAACCCATTTTCTATACCATTTGAATAAATTAGGAACATAATATTTTCTTAATTACCTACCTTATACTTACAATAATAATTTTGCCCGGATTAATTTTAAACAAACTTTTTTCACGTCTAATTCCAAAGTTTCATACTAAATTGGTGTTTCGTATATTTTGAGAGGACCATAAATTGAATTTGCTAGAAATTTGTTAATTTGAAATTTATTACAGGCCCACAGAATACGCAATGAAGGGGTTAAAACGGTTGGCTGCATAGAATGTCGTCTAAATTAATAATGACAGATTTAGAGAGAAAGGGTTTCGAGCTGACAAGTAGGTCCTATTACCAGGACTACAGAACAAACGTGTTTCCAAAAACGTGACTTTCCTATGTTAATTTTATTCCATTATAAAATTCTATTTGCATTTAATTGTGGCCTATCATTTGGGTTATCTAACGGGTGCAAAAAGGCGCTTAACGAAACGAAGAGACACTTGTTCTATCCGCCATTACTATAGTTATTCTGTGAATGTGAGTAGCATGCAGGCTACATTGAATATATGATTATTATTTTAATATTGTGAATGTGAAGACTATGTGGGTCATTGTTGCTTTATTTTCCCTCAGTTAATTTTAATCATGGTCTGGCAGTTTGAGTAATTTTTGTGGCCTACCCAAATGTCTTTTCTTTGGTATTGTTCGTCGAATCGTTGAGCTCCTTAAGTTCTGAGTTGAGCTGCATGATTACTGACAAATGCGTGCACTGACTGGACAGGTCCACTCAATCTGTGTGGTTTTTCCTCAAAATACCATTTCAGATACAAATCTACATGGTTTTCACATGATCTGACCAAGATTATGTCTGGACTTTAAGAGACTGTGACCTCTAAGTTTGTTTCGGCTTTTCTTCTCAGAGTAGTCAGATAGGAAACGCCGACCTCATCTAGTTTTTAAAATATGATTGACGTGTAAAAGTGTTTGTTCAAACCTACTTACAGAAATAAAATCATTTATCATATATCATTTCCTTCCGGACACGGAGATATTTTTGGTGAAAGTTCCAACTTTTTTTGACGTTCTTTACGAAAAGTAGTTTTAAATTATGAAAAACTTCACTTTAAATACGACGCCTGTACTGTTGCCTGCAACCGTATAAGGACAATTTCTAGTATGCCCTACATTGCGCAAACAATGTTACCTACTTAGTTTTATGCACAGAATGTGTAGACAACGGCTATGTGATGGGTCTTTTTCCAGAACCCTGCGTTTATACGTTATGATCGCTTAAATTAAACAAAAGCAAACTTACGATTCCTAAGCAGATACAAGTTATCTTTAAGTCAACACAAATCCTTTAAAATTAAATAGGTAGGTACCTAAGCTTAACATAAAACATTATTCCACCAAATAAATAACTTTTATTTCAGAACAAACTTTCGTATGAATATACGAGCAAAGACCGAACTGACTTTACTTGGTATTACACATGGCTTGACACAGAACATTAAAGACCACGTTAACTTCCTCAGTTCCTCTAGTATTATAACACACATAGTATTACGGCATTACGGTTACTGAATCTTGGAACCCATAACTTGTGGGAGGCTGTAAAACACGCGTGTATAAATCGTTACTAAGGCCCGTATTACAGAATCTCACTCAAGTCTCAAGCCTTAATTAAAACTATAGTTTCAACCAATCAAATGGCTCTAAACTAGTTTTAAGTAACGTTTGAGTCGTGAGTGAGATTTTGTAATACGGGCTTTAGTAACAATTCATACACGCGTGTTTTACAGCCTCCCACAAGTTATGGGTTCCAAGATTCAGTAACCGTAATGTCTTAATAATATGTACATTGATTTATTTATATACTATGTACATTCGATTGGTTGAAACTATAATTTTAAGTAAGGCTTGAGACTTGAGTGAGATTCTGTAATACGGGCCTTAGTAACGATTTATACACGCGGGTTTTACAGCCTCCCACAAGTTATGGGTTCCAAGATTCAGTAACCGTAATGCCATAATACTAAGTACATTGATTTATTTATATACTATGTACATTTCCCATTTTTTTGACTAAGTCCCGTATTACAGAACATCACTCAATACTCAAGCATTACTTAAAACTAGTTTCAACCAATCAAATGGCTTGAATCTAGTTTTAAGTAATGCTTGAGTATTGAGTGACGTTCTGTAATACGGGCCTAAGTGTTGTAAGATTTAATCAAAAAGTCAATCAATTTTGGGTTAATTGTAGGTAGCAAAAGATAAAGATAGTGTACCTAGTTTTATAGGTGCATCCGGGATATCGGAGTCTGAGAATCTGATTTTCCGGATGCACACATCAGTGATCTCTTTGTATCGATGTTTTTCATAAGTAGTGGAAACCAATTTATCAGGGGCTTTGGTTAAATACAGCATGTTTTTTACTAAGGTTGGTTAACAACAGCTTTTTGGTTACCTGGTCTTATTACATTCAGCAATAAATACCAAGACAAAATCCAAATATCTGGAGGTATACATAATAGGTCTTTACCTATGAAATTGCCATTTTGTATGAAAAAATTTAAACGAATTTTTTTCATGAATTTTTTATTTGTATTAATCGAAGTAATCACCCATGCAATCAATGCATCTTTGCCATCGCAGTGGCAGTTTATTGATGCCCTTCTTAAAGAAATCAGCTGGACGGGAGGCAACAAATTCTTCAAAGGCATTTTGTACTGCCTCTCGGGTATTAAATTTTTTTCCCGCCAAGAAGTTATCCAAATTCTGGAAAAAGTAGTAGTCTGTAGGCGCAAGGTCTGGTGAGTAGGGCGGATGACGGAGAGCTTCCAACCCCAGTTCTTGCAACTTGGAGACCGTCTGCTGTGCAGTATGAGGTCGCGCGTTGTCGTGCAGGAGCAGCGGAGACGAGCGATTGACCAATGCTGGTTGGAGATGCGCCAGCTTCTCCATCATTGTGTTCAGTTCTTCACAGTACACATCTGCAGTAATGCTCACCCCGTTTGGTAAGAAGCTGTGATGAATCACACCGGCGCTAGACCACCAAACAGTGACCATCACTTTTCTAGGGGTAAGTTTTCGTTTAGGGCATTGTTTAGGTGCTGAACCAGGATCCAACCAACTTGCTGAGCGCTTACGGTTATCAAACAGAATCCATTTTTCATCGCAGGTAACAATGCGGTTCAAAATTCCTTCATTTGTGTGTCTGTTGAGCAGTGCAAGGCACGTCTCGACGCGTACTTCGCGCTGGCGATCATTGAGTTCGTGGGGCACCCATTTGTCAAGCTTTTTTACCTTGCCAATTTGACGCAAATGGACCAATATTGTTTTGACGCTAACGTCGAAAGCTGCTGCTAATTCAGCCGTAGATTGTGTATCATCAGCTTCCACAATCGCCTTTAATTCGTCATTGTCGACCAAAGTCTTCGGACGACCGCGAGGTTCATTTTTCAGGTCGAAATTTCCAGAACGGAAGCGAGCAAACCAATAACAGGTGGTGCGTTGGTTTGTAGAGTTAGCTCCGTAAACGTCGTTGATGTTGCGTGCCGCTTGTGCCGCGTTGCTGCCACGACGGTACTCATATTCCATAATTACTCGAATTTTTAACGTATCCATGATGACGAAAAAGATTGAAATGCGATGAAAATGTAACACTAATCAATAAAGAAATGACTACTTTTAGAAAAAAAAATCCATGTTTTTAAAATAAAATTAATTTGAAATTAGAATTCATAGCCAAACAAAAATTATTTTGATTTGAAATGGCCAGTACTGCAGAACGGCAATTTCATAGGTAAAGACCTAATACAACACATACATAAGAACAGGAAACGCCAAAGGTATTTAACCCCAAATCCCGTATTTCTCGTGGGAATAAAATTTGCACGGACGAAACCTTTCGGCTAAAAGCTGGTAAGGAAATACACTTGCAATGGCCGCCAGCCTGCGACCGATCGTTCATTGTAGGTGGGTGAGCGATCCGTCAATGCCACTACACGCTGATTTTATTTACCGAGAAAAGTACCGTGATTTGTACTACGTGTATGAACGGCACATTTCCCCGAAATTGGATTTAAGCGAAAGACGAAGGAAAAGTTCTGCTGTACGTAAAGATTTGAGATACTATTAAAATGTTGGGAAATCGAATCTCAGTTCAAGTCTGTATGTTGAGCTTTTTTAACGTATTATGACTCTTATTTATTTTAAATCTCAAAGAGGGCTAGTGTTGTGGACATATTAAAAATCTTTAATAAGAATTTCCTATTCATAAAGAAATCTAAATTACTGGATTAGTAGGACATGAGCACTTGCACAGCTTGTTTGAAATAATCCTTTCCAGGTTTATTAAAAATGAAACAAGATGCAAGATTAAATTCGACTGCATTTTTTATTACGAGCTGGAACGAAGAAAATCTTCCCAGAAACAAATTCTTCATTCCGTTTGTTTCAAAACCCGCCATCTTCCGAGCCCAAACCTTGTATTATGAATGCGGGCACTAAGTTCAACTATCACGATTCCGAACCATTAAACACTGCGAAATACTGCTCACAGTGTTGTATAAACGTGTAATATTATTCTCTAATCCATATTAGGTGTTTATACGCATTCATGTCAATTATTAACGCCACATTAACTTGAATACTGCGAACAATAAGTTGGCGGTAAAAAGTACAATGCGTTACTTAGCGCCTTAATATTTTTTGTGGCGTCATCTTTCGCTTCATAAATTTTGAAACATTATCAAAGTGCTGCGTGAAGGTGTCAAGAGAGTTCGTTTGCCAGCTACTTCAGGATTAAAACAAGGTTACTTACTTTGAAAGGCACAATCAGAATACTTCGGTATTTTTTTTCCGTTACTCAAGCTTCTTATTTAGGTTAAAGACCGGCCGTGAGGAATGTTTTGAGTATGAATGAATAGATGGCTATAAAAGTAGGGGATGACCAAAGAAATTATGGGTGGACTGCGTGAAAGATGATATGGTTGGAAAGGAGGTGACTACCGAGATGATGACTAATAGAGAAGAATGAAAGAAAAAGACATGTTGCACCGACCCCAAATGAATTGGGATAAGGGCAGGCGAAGGATGATGAAGACCAGCACCCTAATTCCGTAACACACTATCAATCACAATCTGAATTAGTTTGAAGGATGTTGCTAATCCATTGCTTCATACGTTCGAAAAATTGATCTGCTCGGCAACGCAAATAACCCAATGAATGTTGTTGAACTGTCAAAATGAAAGCCATTCTTACTGTTAGTGTGTTACACAATTTCCCCGCCGGTATCTACTATAATTTGACTTTTTTTTAATTTCACTAATGGTATCTAATCTTGGACATCTTTCTCGAATAACAACATCGTCAGAAAAGCTGATGGTGCTCTTACTACTAAAACCAACAAATTTAGTATCTACCTAGCCTCTCATTTCCCACTTTTTACTAAAATATATCACAATAAAGGTCAATATTGCTCAAAGTACAATAAACTGCCAATCGCCTACAATTCTCATTTCCCTAACAGCGCAAAAATAGTTTACCCGCAGATTTCCGTGAAAAGTTAATAATTTATTTCCCTGACCCGGGCATTTTCCTTCCGCCTTTCACTAGCTGCTATACAAACCCATGCATTGGCATTTATACATAATAAATAATGACGTCATCCAATCGGGCCTTTCCAAATCATTTGCTGGATCGAATTAGGGAAGAGGAAAAAGTTCCATTGAAATATGACACCTGTTCGGGCTCGCTCGAATCAAAGGGCGATGATAAAGACGGAGGTTTTCAATAAAGGGGAATCGGTCCTTTTTTCTTACGTATTTATATCTATATGTTTTTCTGTTCCGGGATTTCGGCATTATCTCCCTCCTAATATATGGTACCTGTGTGTTTATTCACGTACCATCATTTATTATGTCATGCCAAGAAATTATCGTTCTTCCTGCGAAACAAATATTATTTTCTGAATGAGTTATCTTTGTTTTGGTTCTGATATGAAATGTTTTTGCTGGCTTCGATATTTATGGATAGTTTTGCTGTTGTCCGCGACTTTTTTCATAAACAAACTTCAATCCTCCATTGAATCACTCGGAACTGGTGTTTTCATGTTCTTTAAGTGAACTTCTGCACTTAAATTAATTAATACTAACTTCTTTAAGTATTATCTACGAATAAGGATGTAAGTACGTTGTAGGTCAAGTAAATAAATATTATGGCCAACCAAGTCCCCACTATAAATTCTTCAGTACATTTCATGTTGTTCAAGTACCTACTTAAAACTTAAAATTGGATTCGAGACAGTATCGGTTCTCCATTGCATTCGGTCTCAGAATCGGTCCGCGTCGTCAATCTACAATCTGAAAGGAGATAGTTCTTCAAACTTTCTCCATTTAATTTAATCTTCGTCAGCTGTGGGTGACTATTTGCTTTTACTTTGCAGCTTAAAGTTGGCGTTTACGAAAGAGCTAGAAGTGAAAATTCGAACCGCAGAATTTCGAGGAAGTTAATCTTGTATTTAAAAAAAGGTCGAAAATTGTTAAAACTTCCGAGAAACAGCAAGCAGTAGGAAATTTTGTAAGTCCTCTCAGTCATAAACAGCTTATAAAATAGCATGTTATTAATCGTACCTCTAATAATTCCAGTTTTGGGCTCCTAAAAATATTATTGAACACGCTAATATAATGATTGCCCCTTTTTTGCGAACGCTACATAATTCCTAGTTGGGGTTTCTAAAAATACTAAATCGCTAAGTAAGTGCGACCAACTCGGATGTAGCGCGGTTGGTCACAGTTCTAATAATAATAATAATAATAACCCCGCCGCCGTATCTCTACGTTGTCGTCGTGGTGGGGCTTGCGCGCTCCTGAACTCTAGGTCTGTACCGGTAGAGTTTACTGAAACAGGTCTAGGGTGAGGAGCCAGACCAAGAGAGATACAGGAACCCGCAGGGCAGCATGTGGCGAGCTGTTGGGCAGTAGCGACCCCACGGACCCTGTCTCCCGGGAGAAGTCTTGTTCCTCACCTCTGGCTTGCCTTTATTGGCCGGCTGGAGTGAACAATGACGAGGAACAGGGCTCCCACCTCTTTCTTGCCTTTATTGGCTGGCTTGAGTGGAGATTCGCAAGAGCAAACGTGCTCGGAGAAAGGAAGTATTTCAGTAAGTGCTGGTAGGGATCTTGACCATCTTCCGGGCTCTGGGATTGTTCTGATAGCCGTCTAATACCTCTCCACTCCTGAAGCACCTCAGGAAGTGTTGCACCCTTTTCGCTACGTCACTATGTGCTAGCAACGGTTTCCGGGTACCCATTATTGAGTGTGCAAGTCACCCCCTGCCATTTTATCCGTGTATTTTATATATAAAACATTGGTCAGGCAGGGGCCATAGCCGTCCCATAGTTCTTGGTAACCAGTCCACCTTAGCCACAAAAACCCATAGTTCAATAATTATTTTTGTTTCCATATCCTGCAATAGTCCAACACCAACCGGGATCGTCCTTGGGTCCACTTGCACATTATATACAGGGATAAGCGTCGGTTGGTGCCTCATTCCATTTAAAATTGTCTAAGGGGCTTCTGCGAGTTGGCTTCGGCCCCTCGTACGCCTTCCAAAGGACCGGGATCTCATGACCCCGAGCTATGTTAACATATAAAAACAATAATAATAATAATAATAATAGTTTATTGACACAAAGAAACATACATTAACACAACATTACATTAAGTTCTAACCTAACCCTATCCATTTTAGTCAGGATCTCCTAGCTTAGTTACTGGGCCCAATTCGGCTCGCGCGTGTATGGTCAAAGTTATAACACACCCCGTTTGTTCGGGGTACCCTAGCTTACACTGCAATAAACTATGGAAAAGGTCAGAAAGCTAAAAAGAGGCTCAATTAATTAAAAGAACCGTGCATCATTCAGAAGCACAAAAAAATTTAAGCGGTTCATTAATTTAAAAACTGTCAATCATTAGAAGGCCAATAAATTTTAGGGGATCAGTTAAATATTTCCCTTATAAAGGTTATGTCTAGTGGCACAATTGACGATTGCCTAGGTAGTCAAAATCAATGTTCAGTAAAGATTGTTATATATTTATAACCGCTATTGCTTCTAGTTTATCAATTTATAAATTTTAAAAGTCAGGAACTTGGTCAAACTGACCAAAATACGGTTTATACTCCTAAAATGTTAGTATGTTTTTTACTATAACGCCATCTGTGAGTAAACACAGGTACTAACTGCTGGTGCTCCTGTGTTAGATCCGTGAAATATTATCTATATATTTTGTTGGTCTGAACAGGTTTTTGCTTAACATTTTTTTATTGTATCACTAGCTTTTTTCCCGCGACTTTGGCTGCGAGGAGGTCGGAAATTATCCCTCGGGGATGTACTACCGCGACAAAAAGTATGATTTGTTAATCCAGGTTATAACCTATCTATGTGCCAAATTTCATCCAAATCCGTTCAGCCGTTTTTGCGTGATTGAGTAACAAACATCCAAATATACAAACTTTCACATTTATTATGTTATATAAATATATATAGTACCCATTCTTTATTATTTAGTCGTCTTAGAAAAACTAAGTATTTATTGCTGAATGAATTCATTCTGCAATGCAAGCAAAACAGAAAGTAACTTGTCCTCAATGTTAATATGAACCATAAAACATAAACAATTTTTTTTTTAACATATCTTTTTTCTTTGTGAACACATTATCCTGTCATGTTGACAAAGAAAAAATATATCTTTTGATTTTTGAGACATATTGTAGAGTTGGTTGAATTTATAACAAATATCAATATACCTACGTATTTTGGAAATGATTGCCCTTCGCAGAAAACCTGCTTGAGAAAATGTCATTTAAAAAAAAAACAAATAATTATCTAAGTACCTTCATTTTAGGAAGCGGGTATTTTTAAATCCACGCGTTTGATGTGTATTTGACACGTAAGTACGGTAATATAGTCCTTTGATCTAAAATATATCGCTTATAGATATTGTTCACACACTTTAAATTAAATTACGGGATTAAGAAGGAACGTCAAAAACATTTTAGCACTTCGTTTCAAACATGGAAGGTATTTTTTAGGTATTGTTTATTTTTGGAATTTTCGTCCAGCAAGTATGAATAGCTAAATAAATGAATAAAACCATAGTAATTCAGACCTAAATGTTTAAATCATACTGTAAAACCCGCAAACCTGAACATTACACGAAATGAACATGTCCTTTGAAAGGAAAATTGGTCACAATTCTGTCGCGCCATATCTTTAGGATACAGTCAATCATTAGTACGAAGTAATGTCCGAATAAGCAGTATGAAACATACAGCGACCCAGTTCGGTATTAAAAGCTACCGAGATCCTCCTCAAAGCACCGTAAAACGTCCTCGGACCTTCGCTACAATTTATGCTCCATCCCGAATTTTGTATGGAAACGTTCGATAAAGGGTGACATGCTGGAAAACATAAATTTCGTTTAGATTTTCCACATTTTACCCTCTCAACCGAACCAAGCGACCAGCTTTAACAGTGTGGGAAGTTATGTGTTATGCGAAATATGAAAAATGGAAAGCGGATTACGAGCGGTTTAAATAATAGGGTCGAGTGTGTTGTATTTTTTGTTTATTTCTAAATCAAACAAATAGGATGATGCCTGTGTGTTTCAATTTGAACTGAGCGTGACACCTTATGAGGTACCTATATGTGGGTATGCCCAAATAAAATAAACCTTATGATTACTGCTAAAATTTACAACAGCTAATTCAGCATAAACAGGAATATAAAATAAAAATATTGAAATACGTATTTCTTTACTATAGAATATACTCACTCAATCCTACCACAGCAGAATACAAATGATGAAAGTATACCCATGTTATAATTATTTTATATAATAGTAATTAATTCATTTTAGCTGAGCCTCTAAAATAACAAACAGTTATTACACGGCGCATAAGCTTAATAAACATTTAGTTAATTTTCTAGCTTGCTTGATTCCGTGCCTTCAAAAGCGTATTAAATCTACTTGACCTCGCCCATTCCGCTTGATACAATTACGTTTAGACCCCTTAAGCTTGCTCTAATACCGGCAGAAGCCGGTAAAGGGAATTTGAAAATAACTTCAGGCGTCAGCTGACATAAAGCTTCCTGATTTTATGTTACTCTGGTATCATTAAGTTTGCAAATTGTTTACGAAAGAAATTCAAAAGGGATAGGTATTTTGCTGTTGTAATTTCAGTATGAAATAGGATGGTTTGAACCGCCTTTTAGATCTATAAAAGTAGGTTAAACAAAGGCGTATAAATTATGCAATTAAGATTTATAGTTAAGAAGCCGTGAACCCGATGGGATTTCCCATCGGCAAAAATGTCGAACTTCCATTCAAACTTTCACGCCATAGGGCATGAAAGTTTAAATTAATTTTCCCCCTAAAGGGGTTAAATAGTTAACCCCTTGAGGGGAAAAATTGAATTTTGTGCAAAATTCCATGCTTCTAGACCCAGCGGCTTAGGCTGTGCGTTGTCTGTTAGTGACTTAATTTAAGATAATTAAGTTGATAGATACGGTACCTGTTCATAAGTCGGTTTAGGTCTAAAATTCAGAGACGAAGGTAGTTGATTACCTACCTACTTTCGTCTTTTCCGTCGACTTTCGCAACACAATTGCGTAAATCATCATCGCCCATAATATTAACTCGTAACTAAACACGCAAAGAAATCGTCCCGCATTTAAACACGAGCTTCAGTAATTACTAAGTGAATGGAACACTGACTCACGAGGAGACAGCTCCAATCGTTTCCATCGCATTTGGAACACTCCATTACCCCAGTTCCCCTTTGACTATGGTAGCTTAGCTGGTGCAGTAAGTGGTAATTGTGCTTAACCGATATTTTTCTAAGCTTTCAATTATATTGTTCGGAGTATTAACACCATCGTTTGATATCCTGAACACCAATGATGACAAAAATGGGGTGTTGTATTCAATATTCTTGATGGTAAAAACTACTTTTCAATTTTATATTCCTGGATTCTACACATAAAACTAATTCTAAATATTATGCAAAAGAACTCAAACTCAAAGCATTTGTTTCAATTCAACCATTTATAGGTACTTTTGAATTTCCAAAGAATCAGTTATTTAGTCAGAAAGTTGAAGCAAAACGTAGATCTCTACGGAGAAGAACAGAGCAGAAACTAAAAGGACACTCTTTTAAATCAAGATTTTACAACATTCTACGAGCATTATTCTTATTGTTTCTATATGTGAGAAAAGAATAAATAAAGAAACAATTTAAAACATAAGATTAAAAATAAGCCCTGGTAGTTAAGAGATGACCTGTCTCAACCGACCGACGGCGCGCGTTCACTAGTATGACGCTTGGATGAGCACCATCCAGCTCAACCATTTCGTAGGGAACCGAATGATCCAACAACACACGCGTCACCATCAGTAAGTCATTTAAGTGACCACAGTGCGTAAATGACTACAGGGTTTATATATTTAAATAGAATTCTCACAGGACAGGCTGAAACATTCGCTCTTAATATAACCTTATGCGCCTTTTAGAAGTTATCAAGTTGAAAACTGAAAGAAATCCGAAAATTTCGAGGTTTTTTAGCACCACGCAGTTAAAACAGTCCTTTCGGAGCTGCAAACTTGGTTTAATATTACTGGTACCTATCCTTGTTAGGATGTTGTTACATCCCAAAAAATAAGAACAGTGCAATTTTTTGCGACCTAACGCGATTTTTTGTGTCTTTTTTTCTACCATAGGTTAACTACGGTGACTGGCCTTTAAGATAACATCATGTATTTACCAAGCGACAAGCGTCACTAGTATTATGTAAGTAAAAAAGTTATAGTAATAAAAATAGTGTTGTAGGTAGGTACAAATAATTGAACATACGAGTATACTTATACTAAAACTTAAAAAACTAGTTGAAATAAACTACTGTAACAAAAAAAAAACATTTCACAAGAAAAGCCAATGATTAAAAAACCATTTCACGCCTTCCAGGCCCGTAGGCCACAAGTCAATCACCCCTCTTCTTTTTTTGCGACTGGCAACCTCGAGCCATCAGTCACGGCTACAATTTATCTCTCTAGAAGTTCCCACGTTCAAGTGGCACCACCCTCAACTTATCTACTTAAATGTAAGCCACTTTTTATTCAGGAATGTTAAGCTATCAATCAGTAACAGTGATTGGTAAGTTTTTAATGGCTATCGGTACCATCAACACCTACAACTATAGTCTACACTTGTAAAAATATGAATATAAAAGTTTAGGACTACTGCTTGTTACAGAGTTGCCATTTTATAACTATGACTTAATATCATAAGAAGTGATGTAGGTAACGAATAATTTTAACCAACCTTCAAAATAAAACTAAAAAAATAAATGAAATATTATGCGTTTGGATTGAACCGCAGGGTAGGACATCAGTTATTTTTGTCTCAGCATGCCTACCCGCGCTTTACGTTAAATAGATATTAATTTACAAAATCGTTTTAAAATATATAGGGCACGTGTTAACTCCTACGGTAATATTTCATACTTTTTCTGCTGATTAAACTGTAGATCGATAAGTATGGGTATTACAATTAAAAATATTATCTTTAGGTCAGTGGAAATCCTAACCAAACAAGCACCTACGCGATTAAAATCAAGCTTAAAATATTATTCACTTGTTTCACTAATTGACGTCATAAATTCCTGGGTAAAAATTCAACTAAAACAGACTAACACGAGATAAAACTAACACAAGCCATCAATTTAGTCGGCGAGAGCTACCTAGTGATTATTTTTTGTTAGGATAGCTCGAATATAAAGGATTTTTTGTATTTATTTATATATTTAGTTAGTCATTTAATTTAGTATCTAGTGTAAATAGTTAGTTTCATAAAGGATAACAAACCAAAACAAAAAAAAAAAAAAACATTTTTATTGTAACTGTGAACGTCCAATTAAGCTAGACTGTAGAAAAACTTTACCAAAGTGAGTTCAAAGGTTGTCACGAACATAATACAAAATTGTACGAACTAAAAAGCTTTAAATACCTTACCTAATACCTACTGTAATTGACAATGCCCTAAATTCTAAAATATTCAAAGAGACTTTATTACTTTAATCTACATGGTTTGTTTTTCATCTAGCTAAATAATCATATTTGGCTGTCCAAATTCATTACGGAGATAAATTGGCGAATATTGTTAACTGCCAAAATAACATTGTTTGCCTAACTTACCCATTTCAAATTAATTTACATATAGAGAGAAACTTTTGCCATTGTGTAAAAACAACTCTATATAAATGTAAATAGGTAACAAGCCTTTGTAATATCAAGTCTCAATTGGCATATTGTTATTCACAGTACGATTCGAATGATCATCAGGCCGTAATATATCATCGCATTCCTCGCTGAGCAATAAACTAAATGATAATAAACCCGCTTGTCGCCGTCGCAATAAATTTCACTATTTGCTGGGAACAAAACACAGTATTACATGAAATATTACCCAATATGGGGACACACAGACAGCACTGAACATCGCTATGTTCACTCGTAAAGTCGAGTTACCACGACACTTGAATCTGACTTACCTACCGTTTTTGAAACTCAATTTTTCGAAATCAAACTCTAATCGCTTGAAAAATATGACTCATACCTTTTCTCGCTACCTGTCTGCTCTGAATATTATCACTCAGAGCAAACTGCAAAAAAGTATTCAAAAATATCACTGGAAGCCGTTCATCTAGTACCTAGAAGTTCGTCTTGTCTGACCCAAAGTCGGATTTAATGGCTCTAAAAATACACTGACGAGCAATATAAAAAAGCCACTTGCTAAGTGCCTAAAGAAGTCTAAATATCTCATAAACCACACAAGTTAGATTCATGTAGTAAAAAAAATATGGAAAACGGACCATTCAAACCTTATTACATACTGGGCTGTTCGAAATCATGGACAGAAAAAAGTAAAAATAAAATATTGTCATATTTGTATAATTTTGGATTGCATTTGAATACTTTTATTTTCACGTTGATTTAATTATTGTTTTTACCTGTGCGTATCGATTTTTAAACTAAGAGTGCTTACGGCAGAAGTTGACTTGTAAATACAGGTATAATCATGCCTCTCACACCCGAGAAATGTATCAAGATCATCACTATGGTAGAATTGGGGAGATAACAGAGACATACGGCCAGAAAAATGGGTGTGAGCATTCTATAGTCCAACAAGTGCTTCGTAGGTTTAGGGAAACTAGACTTAACCTAAGAAGACCAAGCAATGGCAAGACAAGGAGCAGAACGGTCCGAGAAGATCGATTAATTGTGTCAACGATGTTAATAAATCGACATCAGACGGGAGTTGCGATCCAGTAACAACTTTTGCAAACCCGAAGGGACTCAATCAGTGAGTGGACAATCCGGAGACGTCTTGCAGAAGCCAATTTAAAGCCTTACCGGCCAGCAAATGGCCCAAAACTCGAACGGCATCGTAAAGTTGCAAGATATGCCCGTGAGCACATCGAATAGGGTGAGGATATATAATCAAAGGTATGGGTAAGGTATAGGTACGTATGGGGCAGAGTAATGTTCTCTGATGAATCGAAATTGATGCTGTATATTCATGACGGTATACGTCAAGTGTACAGACGGCCAGGAGAACGTTTTACACAAGCATGTTCCGAAGAAAAAGTCCCATACGGGAGAGAATCTGTACACGTGTGGGCCGGAATTTCATCAGACGGGCACAAGGTGCTAGTACCGATAGAAAATGGCAATCTAACCGCTGTGAGAATAGAATAGAATACTGTTTATTATGTACACCATACAAATTACAGATATAAATACGAGACACGTAAACGAAATTTTCAATGAACGTATTTGGTCAATATGGGCGACAATGCATTGTATATGCATGATAATGCCCGGCCCCACACCGCTCATGTGGTAAACGAATAACTTGAAGTCGTGGGAATCCATCAAACGGAGTGACCAGCGAGAAGATCTGATCTAAATCCTATCGAACATGCCTGGGACAAGCTTGGCAGACGTGTTAAAAGCCAAAATCCACCTCCAGTTACACTCCATGCCCTGAAAAACGCACTTGTTGAAGAATGGGAGAATATTCCTCAGCATATGCTGAGGAATTTGGTACTCAGCATGCCAAATCGTATTGAGAGCACGCGGAGGCAATAGGAAATATTGAATGATTCAAAAATTTTGTTTGAATTTCGTAAACCCACTTTATGTTTTTTTCTTCTTTAACACATTAAATTAACATGTTTGTTTTTATAATGCGTTATAAAATACATTTGAATGTTGCTTTTCACTTCAAGAAGCTATCTTTTTTTTTTTTGTGGTTCGTGGTTTCGGAAATATTTCGTGGTAAGTTAGTGGTTTTTTTATATTTCATGAGCAATATAAAAATGCCACTAACTTGTAAGGTTGATTAAGATAAATCGATGAACAACATAGTGACATGAAAAACACATCGCCATAGTATTATGGCTAGCCTTGTGGTCGTGCAAATGTTCTTGCAAAGCTTCTATACTATTAAGATAGAGCCTCAGAATTAAAAGTTTGTTCCATGAAAATCCGAAGTAAAGCCATGGAAAATCCGTTTCCCAATATCTTGAAACCTATGGGTTAATCCATAGTGACAGCATCGGACATATCCTTTATCAAGATAAAAGCCAAGGACAGCCCGGACCACAACGATTAGGTCGGAAACATTTTTATGTAAGTACCATTTTATATCTATTGGATCGCGTAACATAACGTTTTTAGCTTGTTTTTCCTCGACTTTTTTCGCATAGTTTCCTACGTTGTTTTGCAAGAGTGGAACCCTAATAAAAACATGCCCGAGTGCACTCGCGGGACACAACCCAATATGCAACGGAAACCCATTAAAATCCCTCGCGAGTTTTTACGAGAATGGTGTGCAAACAGACAGATAAGAATATTCAAGTTTACTATCATACTTTTTGAGGAAAAGTACTTTAGCTATTTTCGTTGTGTATTAGGTATACGAGTACCCAACAAAAATAGCTACTTGACCCAAAAAAGTATTTCAAATGTATTGTGTTATATTTAACGGTCAACCTTTTTCCACTTGTGACCTAATAGTGATAAAGTGATTTAGTATCACCACTGTCGAATTTGACAAACTATGTAGGTGATTAAAAAAAAAACCAGTTAAATAGGTACCTATCCCTTGTACCCTTTTTGAGAAGCCAATGTTCAGTAATGACCTTATACCGATTGATTTAATGATAAAAGCAGCTACTTTCCTCTACGTTTGAAGTTAAACATTTATAACGATAACCACATGCACGTGAAACTTCCTTCCTCTATGCATAGAGAACTTCTGTAAGCGGAATGTAGGTCAAACTAGTGGTTCCACAAGTGAATACTAATTATTAACTCGCAGTTAAAGCATTATCTAGACTTCTATATGGATGGGATACGTTGAGGAACCTAATCTGCTCTTAACTTATTGAAGATTTGATAGCATGTATGGAATGGTAGTTTATTTTCGGCAAGATTGTGTAACACAATCAGATTCTAGAACACTTTCATTTGACAGTTCAACAAAATTTATCGCAATGACTCGAGAGCTAGTTGATCAGTTTCTCATACATGATAAGCAATTAATCTATAGATGTATGAGGAATAGGGTGTTAATTATAATAATTAATTATAATACTTTTTTTTTTTTTTTGAAACGTTGCCCCACACTAGGAATTTCTCCTGTATTGTGGGTGCGTTTACAAACATTTAAACTCACATACACAAACAGCCAGACCCGGAACAACTACTTGTAGGTCATACAAATATTTGTTCCGTGCGGGAATCGAACCCGCGACACGCAGCGCAGCAGTCAATCGCTTAACCACTGCGCCAACCGTGCCGTCAAAGTGTAAAGTTCACTTATACCTTCATAGAAAAGGGAGGATCCTCCGACCAGACGGGTGTAGTGTCTGGTAGGCAACTGCCCGACGATTGATGTCGGAGCGTTGTAAATATTCTAGTTGCGTGGTAAACTCTGCTTACGCGATGTAGGATTTTGCGTGATGTCAGTGTGACGCGTAGCTCGCATATGGCGTTGTAGATACCGCTACAGATCGTTATATTATTAGTATTAATAAAGTGAAAATAAGACAAAATAGAAAAGAATAGAGTAATGAAAACGCGTTCGTTACGCTGTTTAAAAAGCTTTTAAATCGTAAACAATCAGCTCATCTTACCTCTCCATTGGTGGACGTAGACCTCTCCTGTTTTGCCACTATATCCGGTTCTCAACCTTTTCACCGTTGCTCTTATTGCTGTACCTACATTTATCTTTAAGACATCTGTCCAGTTGGCACGGGGAGCCCCGACTCTGGCTCGGAATGTTAAGTATCATTAGGACCTCCTCAAAAGGTCGTGATGGCCAGGTTAAGGCCTACCCTCTCATGCACGAAATTCAAATCCGGGCGAGTACTAATGTGGGTTTATCGATTCATATGTACTTTCTGAGTTTATCTTGGACATTACCGACATGGGTGAAGGAAAAACATCGTGAGGAAACCTGGACTTTATCGTTAATATAAGTCTGAAATCGCCAATCCGGCTTGAGCAAGCGTGGTGATCAGTACTCGTACTTTCTCTGTACGAGAAGAGGCCTTTGTCCTGCAATGGGAGAGTAATAGGCTGGTATTATTGGCACCCCTCTTATCTGAAAATCTCCAACAATGTTTAATTTAGCTTAGAATGCATTAGGAAACGCAGCTGTTTCCACACAGTTCTTACCAGGTAACTTTTAAAGTCCAACTAACAAATATTTAATTCTACAGTTGAATTTTGCAACGCCCATGAGATTTCACAGGTGATCTATAATGTTACTCAGGCCTCACGGCCGCAGTAAAGATTGCAATAGTAATAATGTATCAGGGTACAATTTCCCTAAAGAGTTACACGACCTGCGCGAAAAATAATCCTTACCACGGTTTTTTTGCCAATCGGGAATTTACGCGGTCAAAGGGCAAAACCAGGGCAAAATCTGGCAAAATTTTCCTACCACCACTTCAATTTAGGGACCACACTCTTGTCTGTATATTTTTCTTAACCTAACTCTTTCTAGGTGGTTTTCAAATTATTATAGACCGCCTTATAACGTAATATAAATGAATTAAGGTATTTCGGCTCCAAATCGAAGATGAAAAGACTGTATTTCCAAAGTTTGGGGCAATTGATTGTTCTAATGCCCTAAAGTTTGAAAAAACTGCACATGGTTATAAAATAACATAACATTACGCCTGTAATCCCCGACGAGTTAGGTTTTACATTTCACCAGTTATCTTGAAAGCACACATCCACCGAGAAAATAATGATAATAAATGATAAATTATTTTATTTCTGTAAGTAGGTCTGTACAAACACTTTTACACGTCAATCATAATGGGAAACCGCTTAACAAATTCCGCTAAGAAACATTACTACATTATGTCGCGATTCGAGCAGCGGAACATCATTAGAGTCAATTGAATTGTAGCAATCGGAACAAAATGTCATCGCTTTTGACTTAGTAAAAACAGTATAGGTCTACTTCGGACCTCGCAGATTAGTTTTTCCGTAAAATGAACATCCATTTTACAACAAAAAAGTTTTTCTTTATAAACTTTTCTATTGCCAAAGATACCTGCGAAAAAAACACAGCACCATGCACCGCAACAAAATAGCGGGCTGAGCACGGAGGTGTAACTCCCTTCTAAGCAGATCGGCGAAATCACGCGGGAAAGAGATAGAATCATAATTAAATCTGTGCGATAGAACAAACAGTTTTGTTTCTGTTTCATTTGCCGTGCAAAGGACATGTCATGGCGGAACTACTGCGATTTCGCTGCTATGGTTTCGCGGCGGAGATATGATACCCGCCTAAGTCACATGTAATAGGAGGCGAGCCTATTACCATCAACCGGGCACAAATCCAGAGCTACTGAGAAATTTCATATGGAAAAACCCAATAACACTTAGCCCGACTCGGGAATCGGACCCAGGTCCACATGCATGCATGCATAAAATAGTGTAATACTAACGTGTCTACCTTAGATACAAAATATTATTACTTAAGTAACTTTTTTTTTTTCATACAACAAGCACATGCAGTAAAGCTCGTATATTGTATTAAAAACACACTCTTGACACTGATCGATCAGTTTGTTTAAAAAACAGAACACGCCTCATTACGCGGGACGAGATGAGTCGTTAGAATTCTTATTCCGTTTGGAAATAATGTATTTATGACTGATGTTGGAAAAATGATAGAGAAAATCAATAATAATGGATTATTCAACACATTAGTCATCCATTGATTACACAACTTACACATGCTTTGTCAACTCGTGTTATTGTCCTGCCATTGCAAAAGCAAGGAAATGATGTCTTATTAACCCCGCTTGTTGTGATAAGAGCTGATAAACCGCACGATTACACTTCTGCCCGCGGAAAAGAAGAGCCTTTCCAAAATCATAAGTCATTCCAAAATGTCATTATTCTTTCGCCAATCCACCTGCCCAATACAATGATTTACTGCCACAGTATGATCACTACAGTTATACCAGTTTACGCGGAAGGCCGACGTTCAGTAGAGAATATTTACCGGCCGCTGATGATTTATACAAACTGCTGCCGTGATTTAAAGCTCCACACCACGGGCCGTAGCTGGTGCGTGTCACGGGTGGTAAAGTGTCCGGAGGTTTATATTACACGTGTTGCTGTAACAGCTGTGACGTAATGTTGCAACACCTGGAGTACTTGAATTTTTGAATAAAAAGTGCTTATGGAATGTTAATTTGTATTAAAAAAAAAATCTAGTATGTCAATATGTGTCTGCGAGTTCCGTTGAAATTGCTTTTAATCACTGTACTTAACACGATAACTTTTTTTTTAAATTATAGTGACCGAGTTAGTATTACAGCACTTATACATGATACTTGATTTAAGTTGCTGTGTCTGTGTTTAAAAAAATATACCTAAATCCCAAAAAGTTATCACTAAACACAAAACCGATCGCTTAGTGCAAAATCAATTTCAAAGTAATATTACTAGTCTTTGGTGCCTAAGGGCCATAACACACTTCACTTACACAAAGCTCGATTGCCGAACCGGTAATACCTATTTAATCCCATTCGCATATCCGTGTCAACACAGCTTTACATAGAACGTCCCGACTATTCCCGATTATTCCCGACTATTTCGACCATTACGGACAAAAGTGAAGTATGCCCTCGGGCCTACATATTATTGCCATTTCTATTCCCAAAACACTCATTTATAGGCCTGTTTGCTAACAATTAGTGTATGTATTCCGAGAATCGAGATACGTAATACAGTCATTTGGACGTAGGCGATCCCTAGGCTAGTTTAAATGTCGTGTTTCTAGTTTAAATGCTGTATGATAGTAAGCTTCATGATTATAATAATTTCAAGTTTATAGTAGCTTAAATTTTTTGCTGTGTGCTTGTAATACATATCTATACCTACTATTTAGGTAAGGGATGATGTAAAGTCATTATTAATAGTAATAATAAATGTTTATTTTTAATGTCTGTTTTTTTTATTAGTACAAGTACATTATTAATTTTTGCAACGAACGTGAAGTGTTTTGGCAGTTCCTTCATAGGGCCAAATATTTAGAACTAAGCAACTGTAGTTGACAATAAAGTTGCGTCGTATATCAGTCCTCCCTATCCCCAAACAACGCAAAATTAAAAACCAAACTGACACAGAAACACAGAAATACGATAACAGCAATTTAAAAACAGCGCAGGAAAATAAAGGACCGCTTACATTCGCGGACTAACGTATAAAAGTGGGTAGCGCGCCACAAACTGGTCGCAAAACAAATGCTATCCGCTCCAAAACCACTGTTAGTGCAACCGCACAGTGTGTCCACGCCGTAATACTGCACTCAAGTGTACCGGCAAAAGTTAGGGAGTGTGCGACGAGTAGCTAATGAACGCTTCCTAGTAAAGCAATCTGTTGCAATTTCGGAACTTTAATAAGGGACTGGATATAGTACCTACGAGTAAAGTTTTGAAGTTTAACGGTTACTAAGGCGCGTATTGCCGAGGGAAAGGTTATGAGTTTGCATCTCATATGTTGCACAGTCTGTTCACGTGAATCCACAAGATTTTTTACTTAGAGGCGTTTATAGATTTTGAGATAGGCAATAGTGGCTCCATGTAAAATACTGGCAATCAACTGCATCCGGTTACACTGGAAGTCGATCAAAACCTAATTGGTGAATGGCAATGGCACAGATTATGACGATAAGAGCCGTTTACGTGAATTTACTAATGTTCATCCCATTTTACGTTTTTCAAGCAACTCCTATTATAAAGATCCTACGGCTGCTGTGTGTAGCGATTGATGCGGCGTAGCGGTCGCTAGGGCGTAGTAGTGCTACGGCGTAGAGATAGCGCTACGCTTGCTACGCCAAGATATAACAACATTGATTTAGATTATCTTTTCGTGTTTTATTGAAGTTATAAGAACAAATTATGTCGTCATCATCATAATGCTCTTTCCCTTATCCGGTTTTATTTGGGTGCAGCATGGCTTCTTTCTTCAGACATCACAACTTTACGTGCATTTATTTAAATTATGTCATAGGTAAGGAATGCAGCCAAAAAAGAGTTGAGTTGAGCTCCTTCAGTTCTGAGTTGAGCTGCATGTTTACTGACAAATGCGTGCAGTGACTGGACAGGTCTACTCAATCTGTGTGGTTTTTTCTCAAAAGACCATTCCAGACACCAATCTATATGGTCTTCACATGAACAAGATTATGTCTGGATTTCAAAAGAGACTCGCCTCAAAAGAGACTGTGACCTTTCAAAAGAGACTGTGAGTTTGTTTCGGTCTTTCTTCTCATGCAGAGTAGACAGTTTATCAAATATGATTGGCGTGTAAAAGTGTTTGTACAAACCTACTTACAGAAATGAAATCATTTATCATTTCAAGGAATAATTTGAAAAAAAACATAATCGAATGCTATTTCAAAATATTATTATAAAATCAATCGTTCTAAATGTGCCAAAGTTATTTCAAATGTGCCACGTCCCGTACCTACCTACATTTGAGAAGTAACGTCATTATCGCGGAGCTCTCGACGTCGTCTTAAATGCCTTTCTGATTGCCTCCTGCGGGTGGACGCTGTGACATTTATGTAGGACAAGGAGCTATGTAAAGTGTCCGGCGTAATAGCATTCGCAAAACCCATCATACGGACCCTTTGGTTAAGGCAGAGTTTCTCAAACTGTGATTCATTTTTTTTTTTGTATGTTCTTCACGAAGTGTCAAAAACTCCCGACTTGCCACCCTGAAGTGTCAGACACTCCCGACTCGCTACCCTCAAAATTCAGAAACTCCTAACTTGCTACCTTCAAGTGTCCGACATTCCGGACTTGCTGCCCTCAAACGTCAGACACTCCTAACTTGCTACCTTCAAGTGTCAGACACTTAAGAATTTCTACATTTACCTGTCAGACGCTTCCGACTTGCATCCCTTAATGTCAGACACTTACGAATTTCTAGATTCATCTGTCAGACGCTTCCGACTTGCAACCCTTATTGTCAGACACTACCGACTTGCTACCCACCAGTGTCAAACATTCACGCCTCACTACCCACACTATAGTCTCTTACACGCGGCGGGATTACAAGATCGAGGGACCTTAGTTTGAGGGTCCGAAGCCGTCAAATCAGCGATTATAGAGTAGGGATAACAGTCGTCACTACGGCGCGCGACGGTCTAACAAGGAAGGGCCGAAAGGAAGTCGAATAAATTGGAATTAACATGATTAAATGACTGATTCTCGTTAGTTGTTGGATAGTGGTCACAAAGGCAACTTACTGCGGAGTGTAGCATTAGCATAACATTATTATCATGAGTAGTTTGTGTATCATTTTGTACATGATCCTGCGTTCTAGCATATTATTATCATAAGCCGATATACCTAGGTTCTTTCTTGTCACAAAAAATATAATACGTACACCGACGATTTGAGAACCACCACCTTTTTTAAATCGTTTAAAGCAGTCAAAGTAACAACACACCCTAAAAAGTAAGAAACCACGTAATCTAAATAGTATTAAGAGACACGACAAGAAAAAGTAAGTTAAGCAGCGATTGTACGACAACTCAGGATAAACCTTTTGTGGTTAGATGGGACCGGTGTAATACATTCTGCAAACAGGGGTGCTCTCATAATAGAACCGTTACAAAAGAGGGATGAAAGAAAAACAAGATGAGAATGTACCATATATCCGGCTTATTTAGTTCTTTACCGTATTGTTTAGAAAATGTACTGTAAAGGACAGTTAAATGTGTACAGGATACCGCTCTCTAAAGCTTTGGACAGGAGGTTGTTTTGTATTTTTCGTCCGAAATTGTATAGACATTCTTGGAATTAAACTTTACATGATAACATACTGTGAATAAAACAGGTTGCCGCGTTGATTCTTTTATGTTTTCTTCATGATTTTTAAACCTTTGCCGTATGTGTGCGAAATAAACTCAGAAATGAGAATAAAAGCGAGTACTTAGCATGCTCATTTACAGCATGCTCTCCGTGTGTGAAAAATAATCTTACACTGTTTTCGAATACCCACACCCATGCTGATTATGTGCTGCTAGGTATAGTAGTATCTGCTCAAGGCATGATTAGCATGCTTTTGTGCTCAATTTTTTTTTAATGTTTTCAATATAAGTAGATATTTCAGCATTTGATAGTAGTGTATTATATAAGCAGTGTTTTTATTCCCCTGGTGGGATTTATTATGTAATGTCCGTAGGTGTGTCCATGGCATCACAGTAGGCCCTATCACAATACCAGCGCTGCGGTATTTATTTTAGAAATATCGCGGCATTATGCTGGGATAGGAGCCTTTTGGCCTCGCACAGTTTTTTTTTTTTTTTTTGTTTTGCTTATTCTAAGTAATATGTTCATTTTATTAGTTTTAAATACTTACTCCTTTTTTACATTTTGTATTTCCTGTTTGTGTCCCAAATACAATATATTTATTTCTTTCTAAGCAATTTAACTGTAAAATTTTATGCAAGCGTGATACCCTATTATTCAAAGTCAAAGCCAAATCATTTATTTCAAATAGGCACATAAAAGGCACTTTTAAACGTCAAAGGTTATTAAAAAAAAAAATATTCTAGTTGCCACTTCCAAAAGGTAGTTTCGTAAGGAGATTATATGGACCACTCTGCAAACAAACCTAAAGACTTTCTAGTCCTAAATAATTGCCAACAGCCGTAATAGAACCAAGTTCCATTAGTGACGTTGCCTGCTTTTATTAATAACTAGCTTCTGCCCGCGACTTTGTCCACGTGAGATTTATTGTACCCCCGATCCACCCCATCGTAGCGCATCGCCTGCCCGCGCTATTACTTCGTTTTCGCTTAGCATTATATCTTACTTTTTTCTTTTTGCTCGGCTCCTAAGAGTCCTAGTGTAATGTTGAAAAGCCTTCCTCAAGAATTGGGCTATCAAATGTAAAAATAAATTTTCAAATCCAACCAATCCAAATCCAATCCAATCCAATTTGTTTTTTGTTTGTTTGTTGGAACGTGCTAATGCACGTTCCAACAAACAAACATACAAGTGAGTTACACACTGAGTGAGGGGTGAGTGAATGGGTGAGTTTATGTTTGTGTGTACGTTAGTGATGTGTGCCATTTTTTTTATTGTATTTCTTTTTTTGTATTAATTTTATTTTTTATTTATTTTTATTGTTTCTTTTTATGTATTTTTTTATTTAATAGAAGAACAAACAATCTCTTCAGCCTTAATAATAGTACGGGTTTTAAAGGAAGCATGGGAACGATGCGGCGTACTGTGTGCTTCCAAGAAACTGTTATACGGTTATTGTTAGATACGAGCTGTACGTGTCCACTGTTAATGCACTGTAATGCTCGTTGCTAATGTTCCTTCTAATGTGGCTAATGTGAAACTCCTTATATACCTACTTGAAGCATTTAATACAAGCAAACCTTGTAAATTCTGGAGTGCATCCGTTCGAGCAACTGCAACATCTTGTGGCGAATTTCTATAGAATGTAAGGAGCTTACAAAAATGTAATGTATGTTTGTGCGGTGTTTATGGTTTAGCTTCTAAGCTGGTGAAGCGGTTACATAAAACTTTGTAGGTACAAAAATACTGCTGTAATATCATTAGATTTCTCATTTGACCTGTTTCCAAACAAAACCTTTTCTGCACACATTTGATTAAATGCTGACTTTTTTAAAGTTCTTATTGCATAAAATACTTATATTATTCTTTATCGTGCTTATTAGTGATCCTAAGATTTTCGTGCCTCAGAAAGCACGTTAAGCCATTGGTCCCGGCTGTCATTCGGAGGTCTATACTTATGACAGCCGTTACGAGTCGTCAGAATCCCAAAAGTCTGCACTAGCCTTACCAAGGGGTATCGTGTTACCCAGTAACTGGGTTGTGGAGGTCAGATAGGCAGTCGCTGGTGCATCCGTTTAGACTGGTAGTCGACCACAACATAGTTGGGATAAGGCTAGGCATATTGATCGATTGTTAGTGATCCTAAGATTTCCATTACTTTTTTCTGTTTTTACCCGTGAGAGCCTGTGATTGCCTCTGTGTTACCTACATATAGGTACAACTGTTACCTTTCTATGCTGTTGGTTCTCATAAATAAATAAATACTGCACGAAACTACTTGCGAAATTTGGGTATACTATAGGCACACCTCTGCTTAACCCTTCGGGGAGAACAGGCGTGATGTTATGTTATGTTATAAATAATATAATAATAAACAGCAGTTTATTACTAAATTTAAAATATCTTTAATTAATTATCTATCTACCCTACACGAATGTATTCAACAGTCATTGTTCCGGTATAACCAGTAAACCGGCTTAGCGGGCGAAAGCTCCGATCAACATTATAAGTGCCCGCTTAGCAATCCGATTATAAGCCTTATACTGACTGCCTGACTGCCGTGGCCGTGCCGTGCCGTGCCGTACCCGTTTGTCAACAGACAAACGGGTATAATAGACGTGTGTCTGTCTGCATTATGTCTTTAATGTGAAAATATATTGTCTCGGCAATTGGAAAACAGATTTTATTAAAGCTTTTAAACTAACATAAGAAAATCATCACATTTTGTCCTGAGAAATTAATTCTGTAGGTACGTAAACATTGTTCGTAGGTTCCCGTGAATTCGATTCCCGCAGAGCCAATAGCTTATTGTATTGTTTACCGATAGTTGTAACTACAGGGTATTTGTGGCTGTAAACGCGCCAACAATATAGGAGAAATCCAACAATACCTACTCTCGACAGAAAATTCTCAGAACACGACTACCGTGCAATCCCGCCCACCTAATAGAGAGAAACTCGTATCATAATAATGTTCATGAAAAGTCATGGGTCTAAGAATAACCATTCAGCAATTACAGCTCTTGCATGTATGATGTAAAAATCTAAATACATTGTGTTCGAAACACATCGTAATGTTGTTGTGGATACCTTTACCTACCTATAAATTATTTGGTTAATTGACCGAGCGAGCGCGAAGCGTCTCCGTTTCAGCTTGGGCAAAATTGCTTTCGTATGTCCGGATGTCTGGCTGTTCTCCTCTACAGGTCGCATTTCTCAACCGATTCTCGAGAAATTTTGTGGGCAGGTTCGATAATTATATAGAACTAGCTGCGCCCCGCGGTTTCACCTGCAGCGTTATGAAATATACTTTACGATCTATTCTCAGGCCTACCATTTGGTAGGTTTGGTTGTCTGTTTTTTGTGTATATTTTTGTTATACACAAAAAAAAAACATAAAAAGCAGTCAAGCCGTTTCGGAGGAGTTCGATATCAAACACTGTGACACGAGATTTTTTTATATATTAGACTTATTCGTCGACCCAGGTTTCACTTTTTTTTTCAAGATGGCGGAGATATAGGTGTTCAAAAACTTAAAATAAAACACGTTTCAGCCATTTCGCGCTCTTTGCGCGCGGTGCGGTGAACATTTATTCAGTTTTAAGCTATGCAAAGATAGACTCGCGAAGTCTACAACTCATAGAGCCACTAGTTTATAATCTCGCTGCTACCCGCAATTTCTTTTTGACGGCCTAGCTTCACGTCCGGGTTTCTTCTACCTAATGGCTAATCCCAAATGGCAGAGGCTTACCTTAATAGCAAGAGGACCCCCTTTTCCGCCTTTATTTTCTCATTAGGACCGTCGTGTTGTGCGAGGCTTAGGTAGGTACCTTATAACACACTAAAATGTATAAACAAATCTCCATTAATTACCTACGGTAAACCAAAATGCTTTAAAATTACTCTTAAAGAAAATAAAACGCCGACTAAGCAGGTACTTCAATCTAGATAGTACCTACTAATTGTATTCTTAGAACTATACCCTGGCGTGTGCAATAATGCAATTATGATAATATAATTCAATCTTTTATGAATATTCTAGCAGTATGATTTCGCAAAATTGGCACCTACGGGTAAGTGTGTTTAAACCCCTGCTCATTTATATTCTATGCATCGAGCCAATTTGATTGGCTCTCTGTGAACACTTCGATGATTGCAAATTTCAAATACAGCGAGGATTTATCTACCTCCAATATCGATAGCTAATAGCTTTGCGAGGTGACTTATCTCCGAATTCTCCACGTCTCTCTTGAAGAGACTGATGAAAATTCAATTCAATAAAATTCGTACAGTTTATTTTTCCTAAGATGTCTTAATTGGTAAACAAATTACGGTATGAGATTTAATAAAACTGCTTCGAATTTATCATACAAAACTTTATATCGTTAAATGTTTGAACATCACTAGATTCAGTACCTAGGTAGATACTAATACTTTCCGATTATTTTCGAGGGTAGGTACCTAGGCACTAGCATAAGCAGCAACTAGGTATCACAAGTTAGGTTTATAAGCCAATAAGTAGCAGCTTTTTTGAAGAATTATCTAATGCCATATTACCTGCAGCAGGTACCTATATCCCTAGCAGAGAGGAATTACTAATTCCTTTTGGATTACGTTTCCTTACCCACAAAACCGCAAATTCAGTGAAACAACCACCATGAGACTGGAGGTTCACATCCAGATAGCGGAACGGAAACGGCCTTGTTTTATTCATACGTCTCACAACTAAGGTTAGGCGTTTAGCATACATTTGAATGGAAATGTCTCATCCGAAAAACTGTTCCGTTTAATACGTCCCACGTGCAACATACAATGCTGATAGCAGACTGCATAAATGGTAGTATGAAATTGTAATACCTACAATTAGGTACGTGGACATAGGGATATTTTTAGATAAGGTGCTGTTTCTTTTCATACTCATGACGTCTGATGGTCTAAGTGTAGGCCGGTTAGTTATGTTACACATAAAACCTGAATAACCTGAAAAAGTAGGTAGTGCCGTAATAGAACCCATTCTAATCTTAGTTTATCTTAATCTCACCCCAACCCCGAACACATACAAAGTTTAAGTACCGTTTTAAAAATTTACTTCTAAGATTTTAATTCGTCGTGTGTGGTGAAGTGAAGCTAATAAAGGCGTGTTAAAAAAAATGCATGCCCTGCCCATTTCCTTTCTCCGGCCTAATTCTAAATAGCGGAATGTTTACAGAATTACACTTTGCGTTAGTAGAGCGCAATGTCCCCCACGAGAAAAGCACAAAATTCCATATTCGGTGGTACCTAAGCAAAACACATAGTGCCCACAACCAGCTAATAAAAATAATAATTCTTTGTAGATAGTTCAGATTGAATAGGTAAGTTAATGTTCTTTATCAGCAGCATATTGTTTATTATAACTTGACGATCAGGATCGCAATAAGCGCGTGTATTTTTAACCGGCGAGAAAAAGGAAGAGGTCCTCAAGTCGACGCGAAGGTATATATTTTTAGTTCCTATTTTTCGGGAAATATTTAACTGATCCTCTATAAACTTATTGACCTTTCAATGATGTACTTTTTAATTTAATGAACTTCTTAAAAGATTTTTGGGATTCCAATGATGCATATTTTTTTTAATAAGTGTGCCTCTGAAAACATCCACTAATGTTCAATAATATATAGCACTATTTTTCACAGCGTAATGCCCTAGTTTAGTAATGATAGGTAATAATCGGACATTTCTTCAACAGCTTGTGGATAAACTGTGTAGAAGTTAGTCCGAGCTGAACAATGAATGCCTGGAACTCAATGCACCCTCGTCGCGCCGGTATTAAAATGCCTACGTTGGCAATGCAATCTATCGCAGACCCGGTCCGACTCGGACCATTGGAATTTGAACGACCACCAATAAGCCAAAAGGTTTTCATGGTTTGAAAACTTTGTTCGGTAGTAGGTAATTTTGTTTTTACGTGTAGTGAATAAATGAAATTAATGGATGAATAGATAGGTCACAACTTTATTGTAGGTACCTACTCTGTATGTAGTCTATGTGAGATTCATAGTCTGCCTAGCCTTTTCCGAACTATGTTGAGGACGGCTTCCAGTCTTACCGGATGCAGCTGAATACCAGTATTTTACATGGAGCGACTGCCTATCTGAACTCCACAACCCAGTTACTGAGTAATACGATACCCCAAGGTAAGACTGGTTGTCAGATTTTCGGGCTTCGGACGAACCGTAAAGACTGTCAAAGATTCATAAATGACAGCCGGGACCAACGTCTTAACGTGCTTTCAGAGGCACGGAGGGGTCTTGGTATGTAAAGATGGTCACCCATCCACGGGCCATCCGCGGCAAGCGTAGCTTAACCTAATCCATCGACCTGTGCGGCTGTTATTACTTAGCCTCAAGCCCCTCCTCCATGTAGTCTGAGATTATGGAACAAAATAACTATTCTAGTAGGATAGGAAATTGTAAAATTGGCTCGTCTTCATATTTCATAGCAATGTTGGAGAAAAAGTATCTAGGGTTATAAATGAAAGTCTATCATTTTATACTAAAACGATTTAACTTTTAATTTTTTTAAATAAAATTTTATTATTATTTTTAAGTCTCTTGACATTTCTCGAGACCCTAGGATCCCGGACCTTTGGAAGGCGTACGAGGGGCTGAAGCCAACTCGCAGAGGCCCGTTAGACGCTTTCAATGAAATGAGGCACCAACCGACGACTATCCCTGTACACACTATGCAAATGCATCCAAATACAACCCCCGGTTGGTGTAGGACTATTGCAGGATATGGAACAGACTATGGATTTGGGTGGCTAAAGTGGACTGGAAGGACTATGGCCCCTACATGACCAATGTTTTATACATACAATACACGGATAAAATGGCAGGGGGTGACTTGCACACTCAATAATGGGCCCCCGGAAACGGTCGCTAGCTCATAGTGACGTAGCGACAAGGGAGCAACATAATATGTTATGTCAGGATATTATCCTGATATGCTTGAGTGGCGAGGTATCCCACGGCCATCAGGACAATCCCGGAAGTACGGTCAAGATGCCTACCAGCATCTTACTGGAATACTTCCTTCGTCCGCACGTTTGCTCTTACGAATCTCCACTCTAGCCGGCCAATAAAGGCGAGCCAGAGTTGAGGAGCATGACTTTTCTCGGGACATTGATAGGGTCCATGGGGTGGCTACTGCCCAACAGCTCGCCACATGCTGCCCTGCGGATTTTTGTATCTATAACTCCTCACCCTAGACTTGTTTCGGCAAAGTTAACTTTACCTGCACAGACCTAGAGTTCGGAGCGCGCAAGCCCCACCACGACGTCAACGTAGATACGGTGGTGACGTTATTGTGGATTGCAAATAAAGATTGAGTATTATTTGAGATTGAGTTTATTGTTAAGAATTAAAACCAGTCTATGATCAGCATTCTCACCACTGTCGGTGACTTGTTGTTCGCATTAGTCAGTTGCTGGTTTTCAGTTTTTGACTAATCTCGAAAACCAGTGGTTTTAGGCAAAACAATATTTTTGATATACCACAGCGTGACAAGCCAGGAATATTCAACACAAAAAAAAACTAAATATTAGAATTTAGAATAGCCGGTTCTTAAATAAAAATATTGCGTTTTATAATCAAAACTATTTATTTACTTATACTAAATATTGAAACAACGATAAAGTTTAATTTTATATTCGTCCTTATATTCGTTAGTTCATAATCTTAACAAATATTCGTCTATCTCCACAATGTCATTTATTTATTCGCAGAGTCCAGTGAAGAAACTATGATGGCTGATTCGGTTCATAGAAGTGGATGAAGTGTGGAAGGATCCCACAGGAACGATGCTGTGATGGATTTGTTGTTTAGAACCACAGTCCATCTTCGGGTTCCTCTTCACTGTCGGTGACCTGCAGGTCGTCTTGTATGGCCGGGTCAGGCTGGGAAAACAAAAAAGTTTTAAATAACTCAAAAAGGAACATACTAAGTTGCTTGGAACTTACCAGGACCCTAATTCACTATGACCATTTAACGATTCCTTACTTCGAAACCACGTCAATTCCTTATCTAACCACGACATCTACTAATAAAGTATTCTCTATGATACAATACACGAAACCGTTTCTACAAGACACGATATGGACGTGGTAAGACTACCATACAGAATTGGGACCCTGGTGCTTTTCAGTTTTTGGCAAATATCTCGGTAACTAGAGGTCCTAGGTAAAAACTTACGAAATTTCAGTAACCACCTTGTGTCCCGACCTTGCCTCATAGCGTGACAACTGACAACCTAGCCTTACGACTCGACAGGCAAGCGCGAGAGTTATGTTAACCAATCCTCATATTACATTATTTTGACAAAATTCAGTCAAAAGCTCTCCCATTGATCGAACCGGCACATTTCGGATGTAACACAAGTGGGGTACCAAAATTTTGTAATTTTTTACCTAGGACTTCCGATTTCAGAGATATTTTCCAAAAAATTAAGGCTAGACCACGTTCGCAAGGACATAAAAATATCGCGGCGGGATTTTATCGCGCACTGAACCAGCAACAAAAAAAAATAATACTAGTAATGTGCGAGTCGGACCACGTAGTGAAACGCCGTAGTCAGGGAGATACATAATTATTTTCTGAATAAAAGGTTTTATTAAATAAAAAGTAAATAAAATATAAGTAGTACTTAACTATTTTATATTATTAATTAAATCCTACTCTTGCTTACCTGCCAGTTCTCCGGTGGTTCTTCCTTGAACTGTGGAGGCGGTTCCAATCCTGTGCCTCCCAACATCTGAGGCTCCATGCCCATATTGCCCATATTGCCCATATTGTCCATATTTCCCATATTGCTTATATTGCTAATGTCAGGTTCCATTGGTTCCTCCTGCATAAACAATACACAAATGATTGTTTTTCTTTAGCATAAGAGAAATGAGAGTGCAGGTTATGTGACTTCTATAAGGGGCGCTACACAATATGTTCGGGTCGGTACGTCAATATTTTGCGAATCGTGCCGAATCAGACCGACCCGAACAATGTATAGCACGCCTTTGGCATCGGCATAAGGCATACAATAAACAATCCTATAAGAAATAATAGCCGTGGTCGCATGCCACCATAGTAGTACACACGACGACAATATATCAAGCTATAATAGGTATTTCCAGTTCACTCACTTCTCACAAAATGCACTCAGGTAGACCGCGAAATTCATTACTTTTAAAGTTTTTTGCCATTTGCAGGTCAGAGCCAGCTTGTATGATAACCAAAATATGGTTCGCAACAATAGCAAATATGTATTTAAAAAATTATAATTATTAGAATCATCAATACAACTCTTAAGTTAGAATTGGCCTCAAATGTCATGATTTCATGAAATAGTCATTCAATAGGGTAATTTGAACTAAGAGACTTCGAGATTAATAATTTTAACAGTTTTAATTCTGTAAATACATATTTGTTACGGTCGCGAATCTTATTTTGATCAATATACAACCTCATACTGACCTGCAAATTGCAAAAAACGCTAGAAAATCTGAATTTCGCGGGCTACCGTGACGCTTGTGCTTTAAGCGGACGACTTTAGGTACAATGAGAGGTCAGTATGATAAAGGAAATAGTATAAGATTATAGTAGATAATAGTAGCTTGAGACGCCGTCCGCGTCGTGTACTTTCTGATGTATGCTGGTACCTACAGGGCACACCGGGTGCGACCTCGGGTGTTGTTTCCCAAACAAAAATTAATATCATAGTAGTGGATTTATTCCATCTATTACGTTTGAATATAGATTCTGAGACAATTATCAAGTTCAAAACTCAATGTCATACATTTCAAATTTCATTGCAATAATATTTTTACAACCTTCTTATTACAAATGGTCACTCAAAAATCAACTTAGAATACATACAGCTAAAGTATATAGTTTACTAAGTAGGTGACCAAATGTAAATTATCTGCAAATTATGAATATTAAAGTATAGTTAAGTAAAGTACTACAAGGATGCTTTTGTGCCTGAATTACATTGACAGCGGCGTTGTTGCGTATTTTAATTGTTAACAAGTTCCGATGGGGCCAAGCGCCAAAAGATGTTAGTACAACTCTATATTACCTTGACAACAGGCGGGAAGGAGTAGTCAGTGCTGTGTTGGTCGAGATCCACAAAGTCATCGGAAGGCTGTGGCGGTTCGTCCGGCACCTCGCGTTTTATTAGGAACTCTGATGTGTCGAAACTTGGTTCGCCTATTGCCAGGTCGTCATCTAAAACAAAATAATACTTGGTTTTACGAAGAAAATGATAACTAGTTATTCGAGTCCGGCAAACTAGGCTAGAATCAGCGTACGAATTATTTTGCCGATTCAAGGCAAGTCCTGCTTACTATCTAATTTCCAATAACTATTCTCTATCAATTTCAATCTTGTACATTGAAAAAGATTTTCCTTCATATTCTATTTCTATCGGTCCGAATTAAGTAGGTCTGCCAAACATTTTACCCTAAGTACTTCGAAAAATTCTGGCATTATGAAATGATCTTATTTTACATCATTATCTTTGAGTTTTTTTTTTTTTTTTTAAGCACCGACACATTAATTTATGTTTTTCTCGTTCTTACACAGCCTGAACGCATATCTTACTTTTACGTTAAGTGCACAATGATAAAAAATATCTGACCTTGATAAGGTGGACGTACTGCAAGCTGCACCATAGCTTCTGCGGCCACCTTCTGTTCAACCTCCTCGAGCTCTGAACTGCCGCTGTCGGAGTACTGAAGATCTAAACAATAAAAAAAAACAACATTAAAACCAATAGAGGAAACCGTCGAAAATATATTTTTAGTATATCAAAAGTACATCAACCATGTTGAAAAAATAAAACATGCATACCTTCTTCCAAGGAGTTTTGATCTTTTCTTGGTCTTCCTCGTTTCCTTGGAGTAGCACCTAGAAACAACGTAAAAATGTTATAGCCAGTGAATAACAAGGGAGTCTTGCCATCATAAATATAATAAAGAAACAAAAACTATTTATGGAGACTAGCACATGAAGACGACTAGAGAAAAAGAAAACAACAGTATAAAAAATAAAGTCTTGTACGAGGCCTAAGCATACTTTTGACATAATTCTCCTCTTCTTTGTTAGTTCCCAAGGATACATAGATATTTATTATCAAATGACTTTAAAAATGTATCCAAGCAGACTTCTATAAATCCCCTTCTTGTTCTTACCATCAGCGGCTGCAGTAGAAGTGGAAGGCTTGTGCTTCCTCGGCCTCCCGCGGCCGCGCTTCTCGTCGGGCGGCGGCGGCGGCGGCTCCTCCACGTCGAGGTCGGAATGTTCCGCCTCCTCCAACATCTTCTGCTGTACGCGGGAAATGTTTGCTTCTAACTGACTTACGTGCTCGCCGAACTGCAGGGAAAAGTAGTAAAATAAAACAAATATTGTAAATTATTATGTTTATATTACTTACTAGCTAATGCGTCGTAATGCCTTTAACATTTTTTTTTTCAAACCACCCGTTTTAGAGCGAAAACCAAAAAAAAAAATCGGCTAAGCCATTTCTGAGGTTTAGCGAGGCTAACGAAAAGCAATTCATTTTTATATGTAAGAAGAGGTGTAAGGTGGGATCGCGAAATCAGACCCTTCGCCCAGTGGTAATTTTATTTATCAAGCAAAACACTGTAAAAGTGGTCTTATATAGTAAAGCAGAGAATAAATCTATTATTTTGTCGGGTAACAAAAATCTAAGGAGTGAATTGCTAACAAACCTGTGAAAAAAGGTGAGCCGTCAAAGGTTGATGCTTCGTGATTCGAAGTACTTGCTATATCGCATCTTTCAAAGGTATTTGGTACAATTACATACTAAACAATAGCAATCCTCATAAAGTTTTAAGCTTGAAAAACAATGTTACCTGTTCAAGCGAGTCCTGCGTAACTTTGAGTATGATTTCAGCCTGCCTTGTGAACTGCGAGTTGGGTCCGTTGTACGCGCGACAGTTGTCCACTAACAGCTGAATATCGCGTAAGAAGTCGGCGCGACTGTGGTACTTGTGAGCTGCAATGTTTTATTTTATTAAAATTTAATCATTTAGGATACTGTGTCATAACCAGAGATCGGATATTCGGATACTTATTCACCTAAAGCTGAGATGTTGGCTAATATGGAATGCGCTTTTGTACCGAAAAAATACCGCTAACGTCAGATTTCAGAGACCAAACCGGACCAAATCATAGCGATCGAAAGGTAGTGATTAAAGTCATTGCAGCCGAGGTAATATTTACGCTCAATCAGGATATAATACTTAATTTAATAAAAATAAAAATAATAATTTTTAGAAGTCGCTTCCATACTAAACACACGACTAGTTATGCATTCCCGGTGTTCCTGGCCTCCCGGGTTTATATTTTACAAAAAATATATTTTATGAAGCCGATTCCATACTTTTATACCTAAAAATTAACTTTAGGTAAAATGCATCCGAATATCCGATCTCTGGTCATAACCGATAAGCGCTTACTCGTGCCCACATTTCATTGTTTCGCATGTAGACAGATCGGTCCCCGTACAGTTAAAACAAAAAGTCATCGAAGTGTATAAACTACACATGTGTGTTAATATTCTAACTCTGAACCACTTCGTATATTCAACTATTACGAAGTCCATTACCATTTGGAAGTCTCATAAGTATATGAAAGAAGAAAAATCATAAATTCAGTGATATATTTATATACCTTGTATCTTCTTGCCCATAGTCTCCATGTCGATGGGCTTCTTGATCACGTTGTAGTAGTCCTTCACTTGTTTCTTATTGACCGGCTTCAGGAAAGGCCACGCTTCGGGCATTATCTTTAACTTTGTCGTCAGTAAGTTCTCGAAGATAAATGATAATGCCACCTGGGAAGAAACGTTTTAGATGAAAACCATACGCACAATTTCAACAATTTCTAATTTGTTTTAGTAGAAGAATTTACTGTACCATCTGCACACAGTACTGTAAAGGTTGTCTGCAAAAGTCAACCTTATGTTTTGCAGGCTGGTAGTAAAATATCTCTAGTTAAATTCGAACAGTCAAGCGAGTTTGGAATGAGCTTTCAAATGATTTGAATTAGTTTTTTGTTCAGAAAAACGAGTAAAAAGACAGGCGTGTTGATGTAAACACGAACAATCAGAATAGAGATAATAATTAATTTATAACGCGTTTTCCGTCTGCTACGTCCCAATCGCCACTAGAGTACCAAAGCAGACGAAATCACTGTTTACTCAGGATTCATAACTGCTTTCTGTTAACAATATCGACAGTGGAATAGTAAAATGGCTAAAGCGCCCAAACCTGAAATCTCAAGAATGAACTTTAAAGTTATTACTATAGGATTCATTCTTGAGATTTCAGGTTTTGGCACTTTAGCTATTTTACCTTTCCACTGTCGATATTATTAATGCTCCAATAGCAAAGATGTCTATCACCTATTATCTTTTCACTTTAACCTAAAATGTTCATCGGCCAATTTCAATAATAAAATGTTCATAATTATGCAGAACAATACATTTTTTGTATTCTATGGTACCTGGTCATTATCATCAAGTAACGGATTGATTTGTTTCTCCAATTTCATCAGTTGTTCTTCCTTCTCTGCTAGTTTTTCAACGCATCTCTGTAGCATTCGCTGCGCGGCGATCGTCAAGCTGCTTGTTGGCCCTTCGAAACATTGAAAAGTATTAAGAGGTGTGCAAATGTTGCTTGAGTTCGTTCGGTGCATGCATCCTAGGTAGCTGTAGCGAAGGTTCCATACAACTCGATTCCTACCGGTTTCCCTTTGAAAAAAGGCAGTCAGTAATTCTATAGACAAATAATATAATCACATTAAAGATATGCCATAGCCTTACTGAATAGCTAAACGTTTTCCACAGTATAAGCTGTTATCTTGAAGCTATTTGGCCACACAAGCTTCACCCTTTTCCCAACTATCTTGAGGTTGGCTAGCAGTCTAACCAAATGCAGTTGGATACCGGTAATTTATATGGAGCGACTATCTATCTGAACTCCACAACCCAGTTACTGGGTAACACAATACCTCTTGGTAAGACTGATTGCCAAGCTTACGAGACGAGCTTTACACGTATGTCATTTGGTCATGCAACAGGAAAAGGAAAACATTTCGTTTGTTACAAAATTTCTCGTAATTTTTTTTAATCCTACGTGCTACGGAATATTATGTGGCAACTAAAGTCATACTATCCTCTAAATATAAAGTACTATTTACTCAACTCCAAAATAAATGCCAATATTTCTGCATGCTAACTAAATTCAATAAACAAGTTTCAGTAGTATGCTTTAAGCTATGTGCACACTCTTGCACTTACATCTTCACCTTGCGTCTTATACTTCAATTCATTTTGAGTATAGTGCATGCATTCATTTAATTCCACGTGCATTACGTGCATGACACATGCAGCACACTGTTTACATTTATGCAAGAGGCATAAGTGTAGACATACCTTTGCACGAGTGTGGACATAGCTTTAAACCGGCGTCAGACATAGCTTCCAATTCTCGATGCGAAGCAAAGTTGAAACACATTTAGCTTTTTGCAATTCAGTATTGCAGTCTTCAAAACTAGCATTCACATATTTGAAACTATATTTGATGCGGCTTTAGCTTATAAGTAGGTTAAACTAGGTATAAAAAAATCAGTTCACTCTAAAATACCGTTAGTACCGTTGTAGAGAGTCGAGTTCTCGACAATTTGATTTACATCTGCCAAGAACTCTTCTCTGCTCTGATAATGTTTCTGTCTGAGGTTGTCTCTTATTGTTTGCAGGTCCATCGGCCGGGACACGATGCGGTAGTAGTCTGCTACCAGCTTTGAAAACAAAAGAAAAAATTGTATTAGGAAGTTGTAAGTTTAACGGTTTATTTACAGCATAGACAGTTGATGTAATTTTACTATGAATCATTTGTAATTTGAATTTTGACCCTTACGTCCGTGTTATACAGTAACATGACGCCTCACACGTCATCGGAATCAGGTCAATAGACATACAACTAATCATAAAACAGATTTTTAGTTTTTGCGCATCTTTTAAATACCTAATTAATGTTTGACAGTACAGCAACCAGTCATCGTCAGTTTGCCGTCTCTCCGTGGATCTTCGCACGAAATAGTCGCAGAAATATGAACCTTATAACTGCGACAATAAAACTTACTTTTGGATTAACAGGGAACAAGAACGGCTGAACATCAGGCAGATGACGCATATGGTTGAGCACGTCTTCCAACAAAGACGACAAGGTGACCAGCGGGTCAGTTCGCCGTCTCTCCGCGGGTCTTCGCACGAGATAGTCGCAGGAGTCCCCGGCAGTGCCGCGTCGCACTCGACGTCCCATGCTGCGCGGCTCGCCTGAGTTGGACCCGCCCGCGCGGCGACCTGACCCACGGCGTTTAAGTTCTTCTGCTGATTGCTAGGGAGAGAACATAGCGTTAGATTGAAATTCGATGTTGAATTATTCTTACATTTAGTAAAGTCAACCACACGTCTATGGTAAGTGTCAGTTTGACAGAGCCTTTATTTCTTAGCAGTAAAGGTGGTGTTCGTATTCACTGCACGTCAACCCAGTAATACTCTACTAAAGTGAAAACCGAAAAACGAATTTGAAAAAAGAATATCATGTTTTTTAAAAGCTTCCTGCACATTAATTTTTAAGATCCTTTGGTTTTCTCACGTGCATGTTTCGAGATTACCTATCCTATTATAGCAGCGAGGATTATGCAAACCATGGTATAATAATATACTTCGCCAGGTATAGCATTCCGAGAAACAGGGTGACACAAGCCTACGTCATCAGCGCTGTGTTACCAGTAGTGTGTAATAATAACTCCCCAACCGCCTTTATTACATGTGCGAAATCGATACAACAATGAGGCTTTAACTAACAATTACGTTAGTTGTTTAAATTGAATTGTTTCGTTTGATTAAAAACGAAACGACAATTTAAATGCTTTATATATATTTTTTAATAGAATGGTGACTGAAAATGTTTCCATTATTCGTGTTGTGTTGTAATAAAGTGGCAACTGGATAGTGACGTAAGCATGTGTCACTCCCGGAATGCCAGAACTTGTTTTTTAGACTATGATGCGAACGAATACCGTTCAGATTTGTTCAGGTAATACAAAACATGCACGTGAATAAACCCAAGAATACAGAGCTTTTAAAAAACAACGCTCACTCTGGTTCTAGTAACATGTTCACAAAAAAACAACATGTTGGTTGGTTGGTTGTTGGTTCTTGTAAAACAACATTCGGATATGACTTACCTTAATAATCTTCGTAGGCAACGTCAACTTGGTACCGTCAACGTACCCCATATCATCGTCTTCAGGTTCTATGGGCGGCGGTTCCACGTCGGTCTCGGGCGGCGATGCCGGCCAACCCATCGACCCCGTGTACAATGGACACGCCTTGTTTGTACGCATGTGGCCTACTTGACCGCAGGCACCGCACTAAAAAAGGAACATAATTTTAAATAATCCATGTATCTCTAATCTTTTTTAATGGTTAAAATGATTTTCCAATTGAATAATTTTGTAATATTTATTGTTATTCAGCATGTTATTTTGATAGTAGATTGTTAATTTATGTATAAAATTTTGCATGCCCAAGTGACGGCAGAGCATGGAGAACACTATCAAAACATGTATAACATCTATACCCCTACCCATGTTGGCAAAAAAATAAATGATTTGATTTTATTAATCCAATTTAAGTACTTAGTAATTGTATTGATGATTTTTCTGTAAATACATATTTTTTTCTGTCGCCAATAATATTTTGATCAACATACAACCTGACACTGACCACCAAATTGCAAAAAACGTTAGAAAATTTGAATTCTGCGAAATTGCGAGCTAGCCTGGCGCTTCCCCTTAAAGCCTTTTTACATGATTTACCTTCAGTTTCAGATCCGGCTTTAACTTGGCACGACGCCGTGAGGAGGATGGGGTGTGTATATCCGGTTCCTGCTTGATTTGTCCCAGCGGGATCATTGGCGACGGTGAATTCATCTCTATTGCCGAAGACATTACATGATCTGGTGAAAAAGTATTATAGTAAGTATTATGATATTTGAATACGAATGTGGGTGACTATAAAAGTAGGGACAGGCCAAAGAAACGATGAATGAACTGCGTGAAAGATGATATGGCTATAAAGGGAGTGAATACCAAGATAACGACTAATGGAGAAATATGTAAGAAGACATGTTACTCTTACCCCAAATAAATTAGAATAGAAAGAGAATAATGATTATCTAATATATAAAATTCTCGTGTCACAGTTTTCGTTGCCATACTCCTCCGAAACGGCTTAACCGATTTTGATGAAATTTTTTGTGCTTATCCGGTATCTATGAGAATCGGCCAACATCTATTTTTTTTTTTTTTGGTAGGTAGGGTAGGGAGTTAGGGAGGTAGGTAGGTAGGTAGGGTAGGTAGGTAGGTAGGGTAGGTAGGGTAGGTAGGTAGGTAGAGTAGGTAGGTAGGGTAGGTAGGTAGGGTAGGTAGGGTAGGTAGGTAGGGTAGGTAGGTAGGGTAGGTAGGTAGGGTAGGTAGGGTAGGTAGGTAGGGTAGGTAGGTAGGGTACGCCGTAGATAAGTACCGCAACCCGTGCGAAGCCGGGGCGGGCAGCTAGTGATATTATAAGAATATTGCCTAAAGAATGGAACTGCTTTCTTTTGACGACTTTTCTCTTTTTCAAATAGGTCCATTTCTAAATAATAAAATTACTTACTATCTGGGAACGGCCCAGGAACGGTGACGTTGCCAGCGAGTCTTTCTCTTTCTTGATTCCTCTTGATACGCCTTAGTTGTTCCTGTGGAGTTATTTTCAAAGTTCAGAACAATATAGCAGCGCGCAAAGGAATGTGTTACTACTGCAAATATGTAACTTATATGGTGTTCAATTAACTTAATTTGAACACAGGACTGAAAAAAACCCTTAGTCTGGAATAAATAATTCTGCTACAATTTTGTACAACAGATAACATTAGGAGACTAAAGTCTTTTCAAAGCCTTGTTTTCAGCTAACGTTTTTCCTCCTAAACAGCACGTCATCAGTATGTCAAACACACAAGATGGAATGAGATAGATATAGATTGTCAATCCACGGTCGTGTTTTAGGTGAATGAACTTTCGTACCGCTTCTCATTGGCCGTATTTTAACGAAAATGTCAAATCACATAAATAGTAAACTAAATTGTGAATGCAGTTAACTAAGATAAGTAACCGTCGGCAATAAAATAAACATACTTGAATCCTCCTCTTTTCCCTCTTCATTTCTTCCTTCTGCGATTCATCCATTGTCGCAAACTGTCTTATAAAGGCATCATCTTTAGTTTGTCGTATCTTCATATACGCTTCAATGACAGCTGCTTTACGTACTAACTCCACACGGGTGTAGCGTTGTCCTGACGTGTTGCGGAACGTACGGACTATGCGGAGGACGCGGCCTGCTGGGGTGAAAAAGAAGGTAGTTGTAATAGTGCTGTGTCAAAGTCGTAATACGAGTAAGGACCCTAAGGCTCTATTGCATAGGACTTAAACATAACTGGCAAAATGTGGGTGGTGGTGACTATAGGTGTACCTCTGCCTAATCCTTCGGGGAGTAAAGGCGTGACTTTATGTTATGCTATGAAGTTATGAGTAAGGAAACAGGGTGGCAGGGGCATCGACGCGCAACCTGTTACCATGGATTCAGTACATGTTTCTACTTTTTCGGTTTGAAATTTTTCGACGGTTATAAAAAAAAAAACTATTTCACAGAACAGTGAAAAACAGTGAATACCTACGTGGTCAAAATTTATGGAAAAGCAGTTTCTTTTTTTATAACCCGCCAAAAATTTCAACGCAGGGGGTATTTCAGAATCATATACTGAATCCATGGTAACAGTTTGCGTGTCGATGTCCCCTGCCACCTTGTATATTTGTATATCATGTAGATTTCTCTACACAGAGTCTTTAGAGTAATTTAGAGTAAAAATTATTTATTCTAAAACCTTTTGACTAAGTGTCGGTTTTTCAACCATTACCATAAAACGACATAGAGACGGACAAGCATAAGTATAATTGCCAAATAAAACAATAAATGTATACCTTGACTAGATGATTGTTGCTGATCGTTTTGATTAATTTGAGGCTTCTTTTCCGATTGTCCAAGGATCATTTTTCTCAGTTCCGCTCTTTCTGCTTCCTCCCTTTCCATAGAAAGCTAAAAAAGGAAACCATGTGATCATTATTGCAGTAGTGTTCGGAACCATGATCCAATTTCCCTTTTCTGTCTACCTATGAATAGGACAGATGTTGAGGTGTATCACTGGTCTGTGCTGGTCAACAAGTTTTAGTCAAAACTAATGTAACATACCTTGCCTCATCCAGGGTTAAATCAACCCAAATATATCAGCAATAAATGTTTGAAGTATTTGCTTTCTCCTACTAGCATTAGCAGTTTGTGAAATCATAAACAATATGGTTTCCAAAAATTTACCTGTTCAGTAGTCTTCTTGTTTGCCAGCATGTTCTCCAAGTTCTTTCCCATCTCTTCCAAATCTGATTCTTCACTGACGGAACTCTCGGCCTCGTCTGTACTCAACACTTCTGTGCTCGTTAGTACGCGGTTCTGTAGCTCGAATATACGCTGGCACTCTTCTTTGTATCTGTACAAATTTAAACGGATTATAACCTGAGCATAGATGTCTACAACTAGAAAGGATATTCTAGAAAAAAGATATCATCATTATCATCATCATTTCAGCCCGGAATCACCCACTGGTGGGTATAGGCCTCCCCTTTTTTCTGCCATACTTCCCGGTTCCGTGCGTCCCTCATGCAGATGTTTCCCGTGACGTAGACGATATCATATGATATGCAATAAAAAAAAAAGTTTGTATATAAAAAGTACGTACGTATATAAGTACTGCGTGGTCAACGGGGGGCAATAAAAAAATTAAAATAAATAATTTAATTTATTATCTGCCTATCTGTCTGTCTGTTCCCTTTTCACGCTTTAACCGCTGAATGAATTTTTTTGATAGGTACCGTCAAACGGGGTGAATAGGGATGCAGGGGCGAATCGAGACGAAACTTTAAAAGGGATTTTAACATTGAAATAATACAGTTTGTTGCCAAAAAGGACTCTAATGTCTTTACTGTATTATAATTAACGATTAAGTGCCCTTGTTGAGAACAAACTATATTATTTAAATGTTAAAATACCTTTTAAAGTTTCGTTCCGCTTCACCCCTGCATCCCTATTCACCCTGTTTGACGGTATAGGATAGGCCATGACCTGAGTTAGTACATAGGATACTTTTTATCTTGGTAGCACGTTCACATGGGATAATTCCCGACATCCACGCGGGCGAAGCCGCGGGCAGAAGCTAGTATTTAATAAAGAACCTCACCTTTCTTGATGTTCAGCTATAGAGAATCTGTTTCCTCTCGAAAACTTCGTCATTCCTTCTTCACCAGCTTTTGCTTTTTCCGTCGATAATGTTCTGACTACATCAATAACTTCCCAACGAGATAATTTCTTAATCTACAAAACGAAAGATTTACATGTTAAATAAACAATCAACAATATTTATTTGTTACAGACTTAAACCTGTTTACAATGATTGTACCTTAATTAGACTTTACTTAGTGGCAAGATACAAAACATGTGCAACTGGGCTTAAACTAGGAGGACTCCTGTGCTATAAGCACCAGTTACTTCTGTCACCACTGTGATCGAGCTGCCATTACAAGTGTGGTGCGGTGCAAATGTAAGTATAATGGTGTAATAATATTAATTTATTAGTGACTATCATGCATGTGTGTATGCATATATATATGTGTGTGTGTGTGTGGTGTATCTGTGCGTGTGTGTGTGTGGTGTATCTGTGCCTGTGTGTGTGTGTGTATGCGTGCGTGTGTGTGTATGTATGTTTGTGTGTGTGTGTGTGTGTGTGCGTGTGAGTGCGTGTGTGTGTGTGTGTGTGCGTGTGAGTGCGTGTGTGTGTGTGTGTGTGCGTGTGAGTGCGTGTGTGTGTGTGTGTGTGCGTGTGAGTGCGTGTGTGTGTGTGTGTGTGCGTGTGAGTGCGTGTGTGTGCGTGTGTGTGGGTGGGTATGGGTGGGTATGGGTGGGTATGTGTGGGTGTGTGTGGGTGTGTGTGGGTGTGTGTGGGTGTGTGTGTTTACGTGTGAATGGACCTGAGTGGCTTTTGTAACATTATTAGGTTTATAACTTATCTAATTTTCATTTACCACAAGTCATTATCATGAATATAAGTATATTCGATAACCAATATTTAGTAGCCATACCGAAATTAGATAACCTTTATCATAATTGGCCTTTGGCCTTTAGTATGCCTAGTATTCTTTGCAACCCACCCAGAGATGCTTACTTAATACCGATTTAAGCAAACTGATGCTTATATTCATTCAAGAACACAGCCCAAAATTAATTATTACGGCTCTGATAATAAACATTCTAAACCCTATACAAAAAAGTTTGATGCAACATACCTCTTCCTCAGGCACTCCAAACTTCCTCAGCAAAGCCTTAGCATTATTCAAGCTGAGTCTTCTCAAATCAGCGTCAGTTCCCGTCACGGTTCTCTTCGGCTGTTGTTCCTCATTAGGCTGCTGTGTTGGTTTGTTGGGCACACGCACGTAAGAGAATCCTTCGCCGCAGCCGGTGGGGTCTGCTGGCCCAGTCAGTTGGAGCAAACATTTGCCACGCATGGCTTGGATGTAGGCGCGAGTTGTGTTCCAAGGCGCGACTTTTACCTTAGGAATGAAAGTAAATATCATATTAATTTGACCAAATAGAATGTATAAAAAAGTTATTTATATGTATATAGCTTCTATACAACATTTTTCAGTTTAAGCAAGAGACGATGATTGTTTTTGTGGCTTCATTTCCATGACATATATAGTCCCTCCAAAGTTAGCTCCTATTTAGCACTATTGCTAAGCCTAGTATTATATTAGTATTTTATTATATTATTCTATATAAGACTAAATAATGAAACATGTGAAACCACCGATTGTACTACAAATTCAAATTCAAATTTATTTATTGCGAACTAAGTGTAGGTATACAAAGATGTTATAATAGGTAGGTTCTTAGAACTTAGTTGCCTGTTCAGGCATTGCAATTTACGCAGCTTTCCAAAAAACAATCTCCGTTAATAAACAGTTTACATAATATTATATTAATACCATTATTCATATATTTATCATTGTTATTATTATTATATTATATTCATTATATAAGTCATGCATTAATCATAACATTATTTTAATCATACATTTATTAAATATAACATACAGTATTAAAAATATTTCAGGATACATTGATAATTTTAAAAATAATGTCGTTACACAGTAATTATTTTTCCTCTCTACTTACTCTATTTAAATGTGAATAAATGAATATGAATATTAAATAACTTGTAAATAGAAATAAACGAGTATGTCCATTAAAACAAAGTTTTGTTACAAAACATTTATCTATTTGGGGATTATTTCAGCAACGTATCACCCGTACGTACTCCGGATATCTTTAATTCGTCGAATAAAATAGACGCCTGACATTTTTTACATGGAAAAACTGTCCATTATTTAAAATTATTCCTCGGAAAGAGATATCTTGCGTTGGTTACAGCAGCCCTTACAGTCACCTGCCGGGGTCGCGGATTATTCGAAAGAGTTACCGTGGCCCTGGCGCACAGGCAACTGAAGGAACACGGGTGGGTTTTAGCCAGTAAAAGTCTGACACGCCCTTCCGCTCCGCCCAGAGCGGGAGAGGTCATTTGATGATTTCATTTGAAAAAAAAAGTCCTTGCGGTCACAACTAAATATTAGAAACAAAACAACATCACCACACTAAACCAAAAAAGTCCTTCCATAATACCTCATCGTCCATCTTCAGTTGCATTTCTTCATCATCATCTTCCTGGGGGGTGAATATGAACTTCTCTCCGTAGCCAGCGTCTTTTAGCCTTTGTTCTGCCGCCGCCATACTGAAGTAAGCACAACACTGCTCTGGGGAAACCATAGCACGGATCTCTTCTTCTGATGGGAGGCGGAAGTCTGGTTTTATAACCCACCTTTGGAAAGTTAGAAATAATTTCAATCATTGTTATGTTGAAGAATGAGTGGTACTAATAACTTTTCCCTGCTGACCTATCATCAAATTTAGTAAAATCGGCAACGAAATTCGGCTAATACTTTCGTTTTAAACCACCACTGAACAATATAAAACAAAAAACTGACTGAACTTCACTATAACCTACATCAATCGCTGGAAAAGTTCCTAATAATTTTGTTTCAATTTGGATGCATGTCTAATGAATAGTTTCAATCATCTTTCGTTGCTGATCGTACAAACAATAGCAAGACAATTAAATTGTAAGACCGCAGCATAATCTTACCAATTAGAATCCAATCCCGTTCGCTTAAAATCAGCACACAACTTGAGACGTTTTCGAATAGAGCTCTCAGAATGTGAAGGGAAAGCTCTCTTTATGTCATCCATCTTGATACGCCGCGGCTTGTCTCGAGATTTCCAGAACAATCTGTATATGAAGACCTACAAAAACAAGAATATTGAAACGTCGAAAACGATTTATCTATTGCGAGCGGAGTGGAAAAGAAAATGAGGCTGTTGCCCACCAGTGAGACAACACAGGCTTAAAATAAATAAATAATAATAGTTATGTAACTGACCTGCAAAAAGTCTCGAACAAAGTTATTAGCCCTCTTGGAATTTGGACCAGGCACTTCATACAAAGGACATTCTTGACCGGCCACGAATATTGCGTCCACTTCACGAATGTAATAAGATTGTCTGAAAACAAACATATTTTAGTGACAAGATATAATAAGTGCACACATCAACACAATCTGGAGATATTTTAGTTATCCATGTAGTGAAAAGAAACTACCACATAGAAAACCCTGGCAACCCTGGACTGGCCCGCGCAGTCCCCGGATTTAAATCCAATGGGGGCTATCGTTTTTGTGCTCACCAGTTGGCGCCACTGTCGAATAAGGTCCTGTTGCAGTACTTTTATTTGATGTTTTGGATGTTCATGTACCCTTATATTCATAGTATGTTTATTTTATTACATTTTAAAACTTCAAATGAATATTTAGATTATAATGTTTCTAAAATTGGCAATCATAAGGCTGACAAAGCTTATTCTTCCTTCAAGTACTACCAAATTAGATCGTAACTTTTTATTTAAATTCTTAAGCCATAATTAATCAAGAATGGCACAATCATTACAGCTATTATGAATCATACGTTAAAATCCGTGACAAAAAATCCCGCAAACAGTGAACGTTCAGTACATATTTTGACATCTAGAGACCTTACTCTACACTAGCGCCTCTAGCGGCGAACGCAAGCGCGACAGCCCTCATTGAGCACGCGTGGGATATGCTCCAACGAATGGAACAAGATTTTCCCGAAAATCTGGTAACAGACAGTGAACTTTTCATGCATCTTCGTCGAACCTGGGAGCTTATCCCACAAGGAGATAACGATAACCTGATTTTGAGTATGAATAATCATTACAGATGCGTTATTAACATCCGCGGTGCTTTTACAGATGATTAATGTTTATTTTGTAATCAATTTAATGTTTCATTTAAGTAATTTGATTTCTTTATCTAATCACCAATAATGGAAGCACGCTTTTTTGTACATTGTTAACTTTTTTTAATTTCTACTATAAAAAACATTTTTTAAGTTAGATTTAATTTAATTTTCTATTAGAGTATAAAATACTGCGTATTTTGATACAAGTATGTATGTTAATAAGATTTTCTAAGTGGTTTCTTTTCAATACATGAATATCTAAAATATCCCTAGTTTGTGTAAATGTGTGTAAACAGGTTTTTTTTTTTTTTAAATAAAAAACAATTTCAACTTGAAACCACTCTTGAAGACGCGGTAAATACTTACGCAGCTGCTTTTTTTTTTGTGTGAGGAAAATCCGCATATTACACGAAACTAATGTATCGTTAAGTGCAGGACGGCCGGCGTCCACGATAACTGACGCCGTCTTTATCACGGCACGGCGGTGGTACTTGACTTATTATATTATGTCTACGCATGCATATGCAGATGTCTATCTTTGGCCTTACCTCGTCCTTATAATCAAGAAGTCAGAATGCTGTAGTGTGTGTTCGTATATTGGCGCTCTGTACATATTATTTTCAACAACGGGCTGCGTTGCGCCCGGCGGTAATATGCCGAGGAAGGGCGACGTATGCGCGTAAGCTACCTCGCCATATTTGAGCGGTTGTGGACCTTCGTCCTGTAAGAGTAGGGCTTATATTTCAGTAGCAGTTATAGAATAACCCAAGATTTATAATAGTTTGTTTATAAAATTTAAAATAATGAAAAATAAGGCAAAGTAATTAAAGAAAGTTTACAATATGAAGAAGATGATTGTTTTATTTTACCTTTTTTTATGACATATTCAATTTGGTACAAGTTTGGATAAATAACATTTTAATTTTAGACCTGAAAGTTACGGGCAGTCCGTATTCCTTGCAAACTTTTTTTTTATAAAAATCGGATATCATTACGAAAATTGTTTAAGAATGTTAAAAAGAGGCCTACCTTTGAATTAGCACCTGCCCTTTTGGATCCCTTTGGCAATGAAAATAAAAATACACATTAAAACAATATTTTACCTCGAATATTTTATTCGAGGGCAAACCAGTTCAAGAATTAAAGAACTGTGTCGAATATTAAGTTAGTCATTAAATTATTCGGTTCTAAATATAGCAAAATATACAAATAGCAGACACATGGACAATGAAGTCCCGTCATTTTGTTTTCATTGAGAAGTTGAAGATGTCGGGAGCAGGCCTGCAGCTTCTTTGCCCTGGTTTGAAAAAGCTTCATAGTGGCAAATTTGATCATATGCTCAAAGCGGCGCCATAGCTTTATGAAGGCGATAAAATACAACGTTTGGCAAAAACACAAGAAAACCTTGCACGAAAGTTAGAACTTTTTTTAATATAGTTCTATGCATGTCCTGGACTTGGCCTTTTTGGCACCTAGTTCAAGGGGCCTTAGCATATGACTTGTTAGAGCTAGCATTGATCCAATGCTAGAGAGAACTAAAGCTATTCAGGACTAATAGCACCATCTCTTTTCTGCAACGTAAGAATGATGAAAATACAACTCCAGAGTTTCGAAACACACATACCTTCGCCGCCGTACGTTTGTAGTAGTTCTTAATCTTGGAACACATGCCGACTTGGCTGATGAGTGGAGGATGTTCCTCACAAAACTCTACTAGTACCAGTTCGCCGTCCCTACCACTTAAGTCTTCTGGAGTTCTCATGAAGAACACGTCACCTCCGCCAGATGCTAACCGTTCCGCCTCGCGTTGCTGGGGACAAGAATGGTAAGTAATAAAGTTGATTTTCGGGTGCAGTTTCATACTATTGGGCACAGTAACAGAATGAAGAAGGTATGTGTATGTTGCGTTAGTCGATTTGTACGTATATAGGATGGCAGGACATCGACACACATCGACGCGCAGCCTGTCGCCATGGATTCAGTACATAATTCCGAACCCCGCTGGGTTGAAATATTTCGTAGGTTATTAAAAAAAAAATCGGTGTTCCACACATTTGGACCGCGTAGTTATCGCACTTTTCTATGAAACAGCAGTTTTTTTTTTTATAACCGTCTTAAAATTGCTATGCTGTTCATGTGCTGAATTCATGGTTTCAGTTTGAGCGCCGATATCCCTGCCACCCTGTATACTAATGATTTGCACGAATATAGTGTTGTGTTTATGTGTGAACATATGGAGGAAATATCTCGTTGGAAATAGTCCTGGCGCTGTTTAAGCCTAGCTAGAGTCTAGCCTATACCTTTAATAAACGCATGAGGTATGAGAGTTTTGATCGCAAGGAAGCTCAAGGTTAATAAGCAACGGCATCCTGCAATTTTAGGTGTCCTTGTTTTTGAATGTTTAAGTAGAAATATAACTTTTAACTGAGATGTTTACTGAGATTTTCGCCGAATTTTGAGCCTAAAGGTGATGAAGGTGAACGTTTTTAGTAAATTTGGTAACCACGACTTTCACTTTCTTTTTTACTCCATTTAAATCATGCATTTTTAGCTTAGTTTTACGATACATAATTGTAATACGTATTGTATAATTGCAAAGCACATGTGTGAGCACTATGTACCTACTATAAAGGTACCATTTAGTGGACCTACGTCTTTCATTGATTTGAATGTGCCGTGGCGACTGAAAGTATGTCATGCTCACTCAAATGTCTCGCTGGTGGCGTGTGTTGGATCATTAAGTTCCCTTTAAAATGGTTGAGCTGAATGTTGCTGATCCATACGTCATGTTCGTGAACGGGTGCCTTCAGTAGGGACTGGTCATCTCTTAGCTGCCACGGCTTATTTTAATTCCTGTTTTCTTCTTTGTCGCTTTTTTATTGCGGACTCTTTTAACGTGCACGTCTTTCTACATCGTTCTCAAATGTATAATTTTAACTTGAATGGTGTAACCAAATTTTTATAACAATATTTTAATTTAAAAGAGTGTCCGTGGAGTTTCTTACCTGTTGTTCCCCACAGGTACCTAATACGCTTTGGAATGGGCAGCTAGATTCATTTTTCTGACTGACCGACCCCTTGACAATTCAAAAGTGCCTGTAATTGGTTTATTTGAAATAAATGCTTTGAGTTTGAGTTAATACCTTAGCCTTCTTCTTGATGTGTTTAAGCAGGGGCTGCACGGGATGCGGGCCAGGCGCGGCCAGCGGTCCGTACGACAGTTTCCTCATGGGCGGCCGGTGGAAGGCTCTCAGTCGCGCCGGGCCCATGTGGGTCTGAATGAACGGAGCGCGAAGTTCTACTACTGGTGTACTGTGTTGGATCAGTTGACCTCCACCCACTTTGAGGCGAGGGTTCTGAGACTTGGCCATGTAGAAGCTGCGGATTAGGTCATTTGGATTATTGGTTTGATATTTTGTGTTAATAATTGATAATTATGTAGTTGTCAATCTACAAAAGACCGTTATTCATCGTATAAAAAAACTTGTCACTTTGGCTACCTCAGTCATAAGCAGAGATCGGATATTCGGGTGCATATTCACCTAAAGTTAAGATGTTGGCTAATATGGAATGCACTTTTGTATCGAAAAAATCTTAACTTGAACTAACACACACCACCCCTCCTCTTAAACCTTACATACACATATTTGCATCGGGGGTTAAATATTAATTTTAAATAAATATGCATCTGAATAGTTATGCAATCCAAGAAACCCGGGGATTTTTTTATAAATATTTTTTTAGAAGTCGCTTCCATACTATACACCCAACTAGTTACACTTTCCTGGTGTTTCTGGTATTCCGGTTTTTTTTTTTACAAAAAATATATTTTAATTTTTATAATTATTTTATAGCCGCTTCCATACTTTCATAGCTAAAAATTTACTTTAGGTAAATATGCATTCGAATATCCGACCTCTGGTCAAAAGTATAGAAATATTTAAAAAAATCAACTGATATGGTATATTTAAAGCCATTTGAAAATAATGGGAGTAATAATGAGATAATGGGGTACGATCAGCCTATAATGTTCCCACTGCTGGACTACAGGCCTCCTCTCTGTGAGAGGCTTTAATCTACTACGCGGGCCCAGTGCGGGTTGGTAGATGTCACATGTCGTAGAATTTTTGGTTCTAGGACATGTCCGTTTCCTCACGATATTTTTCTTCACCGTTGTGAGAGCAGTTAATCATTTGCAATGTCGGAAACATCTCAGGTGGGTGCCTTCTTAGAGACAAAGCTGATACATTTCAAGTACAGAAATGCCTGTGAATACAACAGCACTCATCACCACCTTATCGTCATTTCTATTATTATAATTTAATGATTAATTTGATGTTATACTTAGTGTTATGCTTAGTGAATATTATTCAATTTATAAACTTATACAACAATACTCTATTGTTAACTGTGGAGGCTTGTACTTCTGTATAAATATAAATTAAGCGTACACATCAAACTTTTAAAACATGAATATAAAAGCTAAACTTACACATCATTAGAGATATTAAAGGGATCTCTATCGGGGGACTTAGGTGGCGGAGGCGGCGCGTCTTCCTGTAACACGTTGATCACGCCTGCTTTGCCGAGAAGAATCTTTGACTTCTTTACGTGAGGATGAGGTATCTTTACTTTGGGCTGTGGACCTCTCTCTAAAACAATGAATGTAAATTAGTAGATTGTAAAATTTCTTGAACTCGAAGACACTCGGTCTGATGGTGGATGTTACTCCTACTTTTTAATTTATGTAGTGTTAGCATAAGAATTATATGTATTGCTTTTAATATACCTAACACGTCTTGCTATTGAAGAGCGGACTCTCCTAATACAGGCAATGCTTGCCTTAAAGGAGGATCCAATCCAAATATTTGTTTATACCTATACTTGTAATACCAATAAACGTTTTTTTTTTTTTTACTAATATTGACGTGTAAAAGTATCTTAGAAGATCTACTATCAGAAACAAATATCATTTCAGAACTTTTTTGCACAGCAGTGCAGTATCGTATCAAATAATTTCAAAGACATAATATTTGGGATGACATTTTAGTAGAAATTAATGGCTTCAGGCTATTCTTCTTTTATGCTTCGTAGATCAACCTAAAGTCTTTAATCTAATTTAATTAGTCATTATCTTTAACTTAAATGATAAATGATAAATGATAAATAAATGATAAATGATTTTATTTCTGTAAGTAGGTTTGTACAAACACTTTTACACGTCAATCATATTTTAAAACTAGATGAGGTCGGCGTTTCCTATCTGACTACTCTGAGAAGAAAGGCCGAAACAAACTCAGAGGTCACAGTCTCTTTTAAAGTCCAGACATAATCTTGGTCAGATCATGTGAAGACCGTGTAGATTTGAGTCTGAAATGGTAATTTTGAGGAAAAAATACCACACAGAATGAGTGGACCTGTCCAGTCAGTGCACGCATTTGTCAGTAATCGTGCAGCTCAACTCAAAACTTAAGGAGCTCAACGATTCGACGAACAATACCAAAGAAAGGACATTTGGGTAGGCCGCATTAATTACTCAAACTGCCAGACTTTGATTAAAACTAATCAAGAAAGAAAAAAAAAAAAAAAACAATGATCTACATAGTCTTCACATTCACAATAATTAAAATAATATACTATTTTACAAAGTAAATATTCATGTCAATATATTTATAAAAATAAACATAGTAAATAGTCCATACCTCTAGTAATCTTCGAAGGATCCACATCATCTGGTATACCCAGAATAATATTCTCATCATTAGGATCCAAGGTCAGTATCTTGGGTTTGGGCACCATGGCCATGTTCTCCGCGTCCCATATGACCTCTTCCTCCCAGGTTCCGTACACCAACTCTTCATTTTCGACGGGAAAGATACTGTACCACGTGTTGTCTTCACCATCAGCAGCGTTGGCATTAGGGTCTTGCTTTGATGATGAGCTTGATGCACTGTAGGATAATAAGTTTAGTAAATTAAGTACATTACATTAAGGTACCTTAAGACAAGTTCTAAACAAATTAAGTGAAGAAATTCTAAAGCTAAAGACATAAATAGAGTGAATCTAGTTTCTAAAGGCTAACAAATTAAGTGAAGAAATTCTAAAAGAAATAAATAATAAAGTGAATCTAGTTTCTAAAGGCTTGATCATAAAATCTCATATTTGATTATTACTTCAACAATATTTGACAACGAATTAAATGAATAAGGTACCATGACAGCCCTTCTTTTAAAATTACATAGGTAGTAAAAATCACTAGATAAAGTTTAAAATGATTCTCAACTCTATCCCACTGTCGATATGAATGTAATTTCTTAAGCAGACTTACGTAGGAGGCTTAGGTTGCAACGGCGCAGGTAGTTGAGGGCGCGGATGTGAGAACTGTTGAGCAGTTCGACTCACTGACGTCGGGACCCAGCCAGCTGCGTTGCTTTTACTGTTCAGTCGAGCCAGCACCTAAGAAAAATACCAGATAATATAAGCTTCATACTTACTTTTACTATGGCCACACGGTTGAGTTTACATTAAAAGACTATTAAAATCGATATTGGCATAAAAGATTGTTCTCGTATATCGAAAACATGTGACACTTTTTTTGTTTTTGGTTGGGAAATCATCAAATGTCCTCTCCCGCTCTGGGCGGAGCGGAAGGGCGTGTCAGACTCTTACTGACTAAAACCCACCCGTGTTCCTTCAGTTGCATGTGCGCCAGGGCCACGGTAACTCTTTCGAACAATCCGCGACCCCGGCAGAACATGTGACACTTAAGGGCACATGCACTAGGCACACTCACCATAGATCCAGACATAGATACAATGCCTAAGGGGTCTGTTGGCGCTTGAATGACATTGACAGAGGGACACTGTTGGTAAACATTTGTGATAATATTTTGTGAAATTGTATTGATTAAACAAGACGTACTTTATTTATTTATTTATTCTCAACAAATTTACATTTGTGTCGAACAGTAGTTTGCACAATAAATGTAACACAAAGCCAGGAAAAAAAAACAAAGAATACATTCCACATTGGTCCCAAGAAGCGAAGTGAATTCCTATTTTGGTCACGCGCCAAAAGACCCATCTACACTCCACAATATTTGTATTGTTCTCACCTTATGTTTGATCTCGCTCCCATCCCATATGACGTCATCTTCCCATTGCAGCTGTGACACCATGAGGAAGGAATCATCCGGGAAGCCACTGTCAGGATCTTCCTCTTTCTCTGGTTCCTCAGGATTATCTTCCTCAACATCTTTTGGCTTTTCTTCTCTTTCTGGTGAAGGTGCCTGAAGGTGCAAAATACATATCTTTATCAGTAAGTATAGATAACGAGTGGCAGGATTTTGTACAATGTTGAAAGCACATTTTCCTAATCAGTAAATCCAGTATCCTATGTTAATCCAGGTTATACACTATCTGTGTGCCAAATTTCGTCCAAATATTTTCAGAAGTTTTTGCGTGATTGAGTAACAAACATCCAAACATACAAACTTTCACATTTATAATATTGTTATATATTATATTATATATAGTAAGTATATTGGTATAACGTAGGTTAATTATTAAGACGTTCTATTTATAGTTTATTTATCCCAGGTAAAACCAGTGTGAAGTTGCCCGTGCTAAATAATATATTGCTTTGCAGAAGAACAGGCAAGAAACTCCATGGAAACTCTTTTTGAATAAACTTATAGTAAAATTTTGTACGTATAAAACGAATAATTTACCTTAACTTTAAACCCGTAATCAAATCCGTCGCCAGTCTCAGGAACATTGAGCATGTCATACCACATCTGCGCAGGCCCAAACCGCCAATGCGCGGGAGTTGGTCTTTGAGACTTGTCGCCAGAATAGCCAGAGTTATTGTCATTGTTTGAATGCTGGTTCTCTTCCATAGGCCTGTTGTTTTGGAAAGTGAATTTATTAGTTTATAATATAAGACGATGCAGGTTTTAAACAGTGTTTAGATTTGCTACTTATAGCCTGGTTGTACAGACCACTTCGTAATTGCTTTACCACCCTAAAGTTGAATTTCAGTCAACCAATCAATCAACTCAGCCTATCGCAGTCCACTGCTGGACAAACGCCTCTCCCAGCGGCCTCTCCTAAGTTGAATATCACTTACACGAAAACGACAAGGTTTATTTTGCTTTCAAGACCAATGTGACAGTTAGATAAACCTAACGGCCGCACGTTACGACGTCATGTCACGATGCGATGTTGTGAAAATCTACGACGTGCATTGTAAAAATTCACGATGCGACGTCGTATCTATTTTGGTCTTAAAGTACGTACAGTACAACTATTTTCTTAATGTCCCTCGGGAACCATCGGATGTCCGAATACAAACGAATGCTAATTTTCATGTCCATCAATTACATCAATTATTAGATTTATCGTTTATAATAATTTAATTTCAGAACTAAGTACTTTATTGTTGTTTTGTTTTGATTTTCGTTTAAGAAAATAGTTGTACTGTATATAAGTAGTTTGCACGACACGACGACGTGCCGTCCATCGTATCACGATGCGACGTCGTGTCACGATGCGATGTCGTGTGTATGTGTTTTGGCCCTTAGTGAAGTTTCGATTTACTAGGAGTTATTGTCAAAAGTAGTAAAGCAATTATGAGGTTGACTATACCAATAGGTAGGATTGACAGGTACCTACTCGTAACATAAAATTATAATCGCAACAAATGTAAAAGATTAAATGCCTTCTTGACAATATACTCGTTGATAAGTAGTAACAAGAATAACAATGATTTGAATAACATCGTGAATTTGTTTATAAACTATCTAGAATTCTGTCTTGAATGTAATATCTTTTGAGTAACTTCATGTGAAAATTTTAACGATTGTCGTTACTTTGTACGTTAATAATGAGCCTTAACATGTTATGGCCTGGACATTTTCTCAACACAAACAAATTTTTTGGACTATCACATTAAAAAAATCCTTACTTCAACAATTTCTCTTCATCGTCACTAGCATACTGCGATTCCTGGTTGTCTGCCGGTGTTGGTGGAGTGTCACTACTTGTGCTACCGCTGCGCTTGCGTCGCCTTCGCTTCTTAACGCCGCGCCATATTTGAGGCAAGCTCGACAATTTGCCAGGACCGAACAGACGGGTGAAGAGAAGTACCTGAAATGTTTTTTTGATTTTAATAATTGAAATCCCACCAGAAACATGAACTTACAAAAGGAGCCAAGTTCGGTAAAGTCAAACACACATCAGTGGTAATAATTTAATAAAGACAGCGCCTTTATGTCGTAGCAGTAAGGGCGTTTTTCGTAGTGCGAGTGTTACCACTGATGTGCGGTTGACCGAACAAAGGAAGTATATAATTGTCGGCGTCGCCGTTTAAAGACTTGGAATCTAAATAGGTGCCAAGTTCTATGGAAGTGAGAGAAAGTTTATCAGGTTCCATGCTACTGAATATGCAACTTAGCAATATTTAAGTAAATTTTTTGTTTGTTAATTTTGGGACTTCAGCTTTTGAATACTAGCAAGGATTCGAATTAACTGTCTTTAACAACCATTGGATCAGATGGACACACACTTGGATCTATGGTCTTTAAATTGGCAAAGCTGACAATCCTGTTCTACCTTTGAACCGAACTCGGCCTCATTCTTCCCCTTTTTTGTTTTTGGTACCTTTATGCCACATTTTAAAAGTTACTGTTAGTGACGAGTGTTCTTTCGGAAGTGTGTGTAAGGTCAGGAGCTCTTCAATGATTCTTTTATATAACAAAATTTGGTATTTTTCTTAAGTTTTACAAAATGAGATCAAGATCATAGGTCAAATTGCGCAATATGTACACAACGCCCTGTCAACGTTTCAAGTGGTCGCCGAATAGCCGCGGCCGGAGGCGCGGGGACTGGCTCGCACCCCGCACCTCCTCGTGCATGCGGCTCCCCGAGTTCGGCCATCGGCTGTTGTGTAAAGTCGTATGAAAATGTGTGTTGGGGGAGGTCAAAAGTAGCCTGGCCTGGCCTGGCTGGCTGGTGGCTGGCTGTTTTGGCTTTTTCTTTCTTTCTTTTAGGAATGGTTTGGTTGAGATAATAATAAAAGGTGCGCGACGCTCTGTTCTGCTCCGAACTTGGCTTTACGCACTGTCGTGTGATAGTTTCCGTAGTTTGATAGTCTAACCGATAATGGTCGAAACTAAAGTTTTCAGTTTTCACCATTTATGGTGTTCAGATACTTAAGTATATCGTGCTTGCGATCCACTTTCAGAATGCGGGGGCGTGAAAATACGGCTGTTGATGAACAAATGAAATCTTATTTCGCTGATCAGACATGGTCAGGAGTGTTTCAAATATGTCTTATAAGTTATAACACTTAATACGTACTTTATCAAAGCCTAACTGCGTAACACACTCGGAATGACAATCCCTATCATTTTCGAAATTTAACAAATCCCATAGCAAATGTTTGAAAGATTCGTCTGCTCTTCAGCAAATTAGCACAATTAATGAAATGTTACAAACTTACTTTATCAGATCTGAAGTCTGGAAACAGTTCCCTCACATCAATATTCGCGTATTTAGATGGCAACATAGCCGCCAGAGGTGTTTCCAATCTCTTATCCTTGTCCTTCCTGTCTGAAGATTTATGAGATCTGTAAAAATAAAAAGTAAATTATTTAAGGGTTCAGTTTAAACACCGCATACTTACTTACATAATTGAGCAAAAAAAAATTGGAAAATAAAAATCTTTGTAAGAACAGTAAAAAAACCACTACAAACTTAACAAGTAATTAATTACTTATTCAGTTTGTAGTAGTTTTTATAAGTCTTTACATACAAATAAGTAATTACTTATTCAGTTCCCAGTTGTTTTTTTAAGTCTGTACTTACAAAATTTTTTTTTCACTTTTTACCCACACAAATTCACGAACCACAACTTATTATGTCAATATTATAAAATCATCGACATAGATGAGTTGGATTAAAAGCTTATCATTGATAACAACTCATAAAATACTCAAGCAAAGTTAAAAATTATTAATATGGGACCACCGCTCGAGCTTCCTCTATCAAGTCAATAAAGAAAAACGCAAATCGGCCCACTAATCACGGAGAAATCAATGTACCTACATACATGAAAATAAAATTACTCGCCGAATGAATAACCTCATCCTTTTCTTGCAGTCGGATAAAAAATAAAATAAAACTTACGGTATTGTATTAGGAGGTGGCATGAGCTCCCCATCTCCTTCCATATCCCCTTCATAGCCCTCATCATTAGTGCCTTGTCCACCAGACCGATAGATATCATCCTCCTTCCATTTATTCCTCTCTTCCTTCACTTCACTCTGTGGACAATTGGGATCATCGACCGCGGAATTTACGTCACTGTTTGTCCCCCGTGCCTCAGTGCTCGTGGAGTCTTTCTGTGCACCCTGTTTAGTGCTACTTTCTAGATCCTAGTGTTAACACAAATATGTCAGTGTGGTGATACATTACTATGGTATACTGGGAATCAATTGACAGATGTTTATAGGTACTTTGGAACTAGTAAATATTGTAATGGCCACAACCGGCAAAATGCCGGATATGCGGATGTACTATACACCTCTGCCTGCTATCAGGGACACAGGCGTGGTCTTAATTTTTATGTTATTGTCTTAACAGCATTTAAACATCGTTTTTATAACTTGATAGCACAATCTGCCAACTAATTCTCAGTGTAAACAAGTATACTTATTAGGTCACAAAACATAAACACATGTAACATTCTCTACATAACCCAATTATCATGGACCAGTGGTAGATTAAGAATGGTATTAGAGGTCTCAAAATCAAGAACAGAAGCTTGAATGATGCTTTACTTAATCCTTAACAACCCTCGCGGGGGAGTAGGATCCCCCATCACACACATTTTCGTGAATATTTTTATTATTTTGACCGTCACGCGGTCGCGACTCCGTGTAATCTCAGGGCATGTGCAAAGTGCATCGGGCTACGGCTTAAAGTTCAGCAGGTATGTGCTCATCCGGGATTCAGCTCTCCCACGGGTGTGATTTTGGAGATTTATGGCGCACCACACACAGTAATATGAATACTCAACCTCAAAGTTGAATGATATTGCAAATTAAGTGGTTTTATTGGAATTATTATCGGACTTGAGCGTTGTTTTTTTTTTTTACAATTTTCCTACATTTGTAAAACGCCTTTAATTTATTTTACGGTCGAAGAAATCCTATTTGATTTTGGAATCAACCTCATAATAGTCTGTATATGCATGGGGGAGTGAGTTCCCCCACGAATTAACCGCGATTACTGACAAATGCGTGCACTGACAAGAGGTCCACTCAAATCTGTAAGGTTCTTTCCTCAAAAGACCATTTCAGACACCAATCTAACATGGCCCTCAAATAATCTGACCAACATTATTTCCTGATTTTTATATACCTACACATTGACATTGATGAATTTTATAAATACATTGACATAAATATTTACTTTGTAAAATAGTACCTATATTATATTAATTATTGTGAAAATACTTACAGAAACAAAATCATTTATCTAATGTAATTGTGACGCTGTTAATAAGCTTATGGTGCTAAGGGTTAATAACCCGACGGCAGAAACATAAATGATCACTATCGGGTCAAAAATACCACAAACAACATCTTGCAACAACAACTACTTACTAATCTTGAGAATTTTATATTTTCTAATTTAAAAATAAATAAGGAATTTTTTGTTGAAATTAAAATGCGATAATTATTTTGTTATGTTTTTATTGAGACTTTAAAACAACCTTCAAACTAATCACTAAAAACATGTAATCTTTATTGTGTTACTTAGAATGAGTAAACTTTTCTTGTGTGTCCATAAAAATCTTTTACAACCATAGCATATACATTACATGCAAGGCACTAACACAAACGACCCATGGTCTTACATTTATTCATGAATAAAGTAACTGAGAAAGCCAATGTCCATAAGAAATTGAGAAAAAACATTCTAAAGAATGTTCCTATGGTATTTTTTACCCAAAAGTGCATCTTGCCAGATTAAGTAATAAAAAATATTATATTTAACTATAATTGTATGAAATAAGTATTACTTTTCATAAAATAGTATCTTAATTTACCACTGATCCCGTCACCAAAAAATTACCATTAACACATGTCACATTTTATACAAATGGAGCCGTTGCAATTTAAAACATTGTGTTGTTATTAACATAAGACAAACAATGAGTATCATATCCACCAAATGATTCACAAAATAATTAAGACAAAGAAGCCAATAATGTATAAACAAATAATTTCACCATAAACATAATAGAGTTAAAGACTTGACAAAATAAAAAAAAACACTACACAAAGTATTGTTTTAAAAATTACTTTAAAATAAGTGCTTACTGTGCAGTTGTGGTGTAAGTGCTGTCTACTAAGTATTAATCCCAGGCCCCCAATTTAGCTTTCATAAAAACTCAGTATATAACAAAAACAATATACTTATAATTTTTCAAACAAGGCTAGAAAAGCAACACAACTAGTATACAGCTAACATTTATGGTACATTATGTCCTGCTTTGTCCCTGTTCTGTCATTAAAACCTTTGCCTTGTAATTATATCCCTACCCGTATCACTTACAATTTATCATTTTAAAACTACAACAACTCTAGGATATTTTTCTGGTTGTGTGCTGTGTAATTTTAAAAAGCACAGTTAATCAAAAAGGTTTTTGCAAACATTCAGCTTCAACCTTTTCAGAAACTACAACGTCTTGTACTTGTATAACAACATGCAATAATACCTTAACGTCTTCCACAGCATCTTCAATATCAAAAAAGTCGATAGCGGATGGACTTTTTTGAGTATAATCTTCTGAAAAGAGTTTCAGTCAGTTTAAAATGCGAGTCAATGCAACCTGATATGTTGAAATATCAATAAAGTACTGATATCAACAGTGGATTGTATTTTTCATGTGAAATGCGCAATCTATCATAAAATCTTGTCAACACAATGCATAAACATTCTCCAATATTGAAACATTTCAATGTAGATTTAAAAAAAATGTAACTCTAACACAGTTCCAATGTTTGAAAACATCTAGCATTAATACATGGCCTGGGACCACGAAAACTTCATCAATAGACTACAGATTCTTACCTTTCTCCTGATCTTCCCCGCTAGCTTCCTCAATGTCGATTACCTCAGATATCATGGAACGGAACCCAAAGCGGTTGAGCGACGACAGCATCCGCTTGGACTGTTTATCAAGAAGACTATCATCTTCTAACTGACCGTTTTCGTCGATATTACCGAACAGAAAACCAGTCAAATCCATGCCAGACTCGCCATCGCCCGGATCGTCGCCGTCGCTATCCATTTTACGTAGCAAGAATACTCCAAATTAGAAAGTAAAAACGTGCATTATACGCACACTTTAGTTTTAATTCAGTTTTCAGTGTTAGAAAACAGGTAGTAATATTTTATCTTATTTTTACACTAAACACCGTAAAGCTTGGTTTTTATTTTGACAACTTGACAAGTCAAATTTAATTGAGCGCGTTGCTAGTTTCGAATTATCTCTTTCGCTCTTAAACAAGTTATAGCAAGCCGTCTCTTTTTACGCGGATGTGATGCTAACGTTTGTTATTAACTGGAACGCAGCTTTTTACAAATACAATATCACGCCATGTACGACACTGACGTAGTGTTGCCAGAAAAAGTGGTCATAAAATGCAAAAATAATTTCACGTTGAAAAGGTTGAGTCAAAAGCTTTGGAAAAAAAATGTGTATCATTTCTGCAATTCGCTTTTCGTTTGATGGCCATAGAATGTTCTGTAATAGTGATCAATGATCCCCATCTTACATCTTATCTATGATCACCGATAGATGGCGGTAAACACATGTTTGAATTCATCTGAACAGCTTCACTACCGATTTCATAAAAATCCACAAATCCGGACTCGTTTCTGGCATTTTAAATCAAAAAGCAAAAATATATTATTAAATAATATATATTTTATAATCGCAGTTCTATTTTCGTACTTCAATTTTCAATTTCTACACTCGACTTTTCTAAAGATCGGACCGCAGAAAGGACGTAGGTACTGAGATTGTTTACAGCAGTTAAGGCCTTATCTTACGGTGTAAGTTACGCACAGACAACTTAGCTCCGTAGACACCTCATAAAGAACATTTTGTTCGAATATACTATCGCCAAAAGTCAGGGGGAGCCGAGGTGCAAAGAGAGCTGTGATTGGCTATTTCAATGTCACATGTCACACGTCACATGACTCATAGGACGGCTTAGGGTTGGTATGAGACTCGATATTTTTATCGATAAGCAACATTTGTAAGTACTTAGATTTATTTATCTATTGAAAAAGGTACACCGATCAAATAAAATCTCACATTATAGCACAGAGATACTACGTATAATAATTCGTTATACCTAGTACTTATATCTAGGTATACTTAATTCAGGAAATATTTTAGCGCCAAAATATTTCGGGAATAAGGTAACTAAAGTCGATAATATCTGACAATATTGAAAAGTGACCCACCAAACTTGGTACAGCAGTAATAAATAAAATTCGTCGTTTCTTTTTGAGTTCAAAGCAATCCGTAGTAAAATGACGGGAACATATAACACTATTATTTTGTAGTGGGACAACAATTTTCTTCTCGTTTTGTAGCGCTTATACAAATTTTCTTTAAGTCTAGGCATTTTGGAAACCTTTAAAATAAAATTATGATTATTTATTTGTTTTATGTTTGTGGTAACATATCGATATTTGATTTGTAGATTTGTTATCGATTCAACATCACTAGTAAACTGTTACCGATGATAGAGCGAGATAGTCATATATAAATTAAAACGTGAAAGAAAGAGATTTTCCAAAAGACATCAACGAGCGCTACTGCACCTTTGCATTTGTTTCGTATTCAAATAATGTCGTTAAATTAAATTTTGTAATTATTTTATGCTTTGAAATAACTTATCGGTGAAATGTAATGCCGTCTTTGTGTAACCTCGAAGTTTTGCTACATTTTCCGCACCATTTCACTGCACAATACGGCATTTTGAATATTCTTTTCGATTTTTAAAACCTCAGAACAATAACTAAAACACGTCAACATTCAGTAACGGACTGACTGGCGCTTCCTAGACGAGTTGGGGGCGTGGCCATCACATATGAGGCCGTAGAGCTAATGCTTGGCGAGCGCGGTTGCCCTCCTATGCGGTGTCTACGGGGCTAAGTTGTCTGTGAAGTTACGTATCGTGGCACAAACTTTTTATGCGAACTAAGCAAAGGGATTATATATTTATTTATGCTTTTACCTACTTATCAGCAGTAGCGAAGGGTCAATTTTTCTAAGAGGTAAGCCGGAGTACCTAGGTACATAGGTATCTTTAATGTGATTATAATTATTTGTCTAAATACTGACGGTGCCATTTTACAAAGGGAAGCCGGTAGGAATCGAGTTGTATGGAACCTTCGCCACTGAGAGCTAATAATTCTGTGATATTTCCCTCAACAAACCACACACAAGATGGACCTAGGATTAGATGAGATAAGATTGTGAGAGTCCGGAATACGTTGGATGCGGGCAGCACAGGATCAGTCGATGAGGCGATTCTTTGACCTTAGTTCCGTAGAGAATGTTCAGTGATAATGTTTTTTTTTTAACTTTTACAAAGTACCTAGGTAGGTATCTGCCTAACTTTTCTAGATTTCATGTGGACAAATTTAGAAATGATGCTATTTGTATCAATTTCTTTGAGCAAATCATAATCTATATTCATCTAATAGAGATAATTCAGACGTTCTTTACTCTTAATGTTCCTTGATATTTTTTTTATAAGCTTGAATGTCGAAAATGAACGTTCGCTACTGCAATTAGTGATCATGAGAGACAAATAAATGCGCAAAGCAATTTCTAAATTGGGGAAACATGATTTTAATAAATTATCCATTAGGAATTTATAATACTGAATTTCTTGAACTTCGTTTCTCGTAGGTACCTACTGTCATTTGCACCAGTCACATCCCTTTTGAGCAGCTTGGCAAACTGCACTAATCATTCGTCGTCTAGGCTGTCTTCCAAATTATTTGCTTAAGCTCTGGCCCTAATTGGAGTTTTTTCCAAATTCTCTTCTGGTGTATTAAATGATAAATGATTTTATTTCTGTAAGTAGGTTTGTAGGTACAAACACTTTTACACGTCAATCATGTTTTTTAAACTAAATGAGGTCGGCGTTTCCTATCTGACTACTCTGAGAAGAAAGGCCGAAACAAACTCAGAGGTCACAGTCTCTTTTAAAGTCCAGACATAATCTTGGTCAGGTCATGCGAAGACCATGTAGATTCGTATCTGAAATGGTCTTTTCAGGAAAGAACCACACAGATTGAGTGGACCTGTCCAGTCACTGCACGCATTTGTCAGTAACCGTGCAGCTCGACTCAGGAAGTCAGGACTTAAAAGGGCGCAGCAAGACAGAAAAAAATCAAGTTTCACCCGCGCCTCTTTGCCTACCCCTCTCATCAAACACGACAAAAACAAAACACAATCCCTTCCCGCCAGCAGAAACTTTTCGCCCGGCGTATATTTAGGCATTTGAATTTGAATCTTGTGTGTAGTGTGTATACGCCAAATAATCAGATGAAACAGTTTTATTCAATTTACCTATGTGTACAAGTAGGTATATTATTAAATATTATTGTATGTCCGTGAATCTGTTACCGATGCTGGTGGGATGTTAGATTGGAGATTAGACTGACTTAAATGAAATAAAGACTAAATGTTACTTCAAGATTCGGCCTATAAATTTTCGATTCCGAATTGAAAGACAAACCTAACGTTGTAGTTGAAAAAATATTGTTCCATACATTACGTAACATAACTACAATTGAACAATTTTGAGATACTTTCCTGTACCTATTCCTGTACCTTGCTTCTTGTCAAATTTTATGATTCTAGGTCAACGACATGTATCTTATGGGTTTTAATTTATTAGCGAGTGTCAAGATATGCGAAATGAATGGCAATTTATGCCACGATACTAAGTCAACGTCTTAGAAGCTCGTTTTTTTTTACAGCTCCAAAAGACCGTTTATCTAAGTATTTGATATCAATTTCAACTTGATACCCCCGCATTCCTGAGATAAGCGGTCAGATAGATGGATAACAAAGTAATCCCATAATGGTTCCGATTTTTTCTTTTGAGGTACCGAACTCTAAAAAGCAAAGCACTCCCATCAAAGTACTATAATACTACATACTCATGATACTACCTACATGATGGTGAAAACAATTTCGATAAAATTACTTTTTTGATGATATAAAAGCGTATAACTATAATCGCATCACTTACTTTCCGCTTTTTTACTTTGAGAAAATCAAATCAATTGAACAAAAATGTCAATAAAATAAGAAACTAAACATTCGCAAATAAATTAAAATCCATATGATACATCCGACCTAGAATCATGATTTTTTGGTAAGAAGCAAGGTCTCACAGCACAAATAGGTACCTCGAATGGTTTTTCAATTAAAATATTTAAACGAAGTATGACCATTGTCCACTCCCTTTATTTTCAATGAAATTCTTCAGTAGGTAAAACATCTGTTTATTTTGCCTATACTATACGCTAAGCTTGAATTCATAATCTTAGATCATAGTCATGTTTTGGAACTAGAAACTCAATGCTGGCGTGACAAAGTTCAAATTCCAATGTAACCAAATTTTATTTAGGGCCCTGTACAAGTTGGACCTCACGACGTCTTCGTGGAAACCAGTGTTAACCAAGCAAAAAAATATAATGGTATATCGTGGATATTGCATTGCAGGATCGTGCAAATTCAATTAGCAACAGTGTTACCAAGTAAAAAATTATATTGGTGTGGTGGATTTTGCACTGTATTGTGCAAAGTCAAATGGCATGTGTCATGAAAACCTATCCTGCGCGGAGCGCGAGTAGACAAAAGTCCTCGCCGAAAACATTTGTGAAAAACAGGCCAATTTCGGAACAAATAACTAGGGTACATTAGTCGGCTTTACCGACAAAATAATTGGCATCTATTTATATGGGTGCCAAAGAAAGTCGAAAGTTTATTAGGTTCCTCTTTTGTAACTGTTGAAACTTTAGCTTTGAAAAGAAAGCCGACAGTCCCAAACATTGTGATCCGTCACAATCTTTACTCATCCCCACCATAAGAAGGGATCTAGTCACGAGAACACTATCCGTATGAAAACTGTCATGTCCCGTGCACACCGTTTCGTACTTGTGTCCGCAATAAACCCTATTTTAGTTTTCCGATTTATTTATTTTGTAAACTCCAATAATACCAATAACCTACCCATATGTTAAATTTTGAGTTTCAACTTGATTCGGGGGTTTTGGTCAAAAGTCGCTCGAAATGGGTCGTCTAAGGTTACCCTTACACGAAGTTTGTCAACGAAAGTTGACTTAATAGTAATAAGATCTAAAATCTCCAGCACGAACTCTATGTTGTAAATTTTCTCCGCAAGAAAATTGACTGAAGTGGAGAACAACCCAAGTAGCAAAATCGGGTCCTTATAATGGTCTCAAGACTATTTTTTCATGCACTTATAAGATACTTGAAGTATGCTACAAACAAGGATTTGGGCGCAAATATAGGAGCATATATTTCTGTAACGATCTTATAATGAACTTGGATAAAGTCATTAACTCGTATAATATACTTGACGAAAAACAATAGTTTCTATAACAATCTTAGCCTATGCAGTTACAGGCACTAGTGCTTCTATAACGCTTTGACTCCAGTATCTTATGAAACCTATCAATTTTATAATGCGCTTGTAACATACTTGGTTATTTGTTATAAGTACATTATATAGGTATAAACTGTAACGTGCACGTGTTTTGTATTTGAGAAATTTGTTTCTTTTTATATTCCTTACTAATATAAATAATTCCATTAGTATTCATTCGTTTTTAATATAGCTGGTTACTTTGTGAATATAGTGTGGAAACTGGTGGGGAAGTCAAATTTACTGTGAATATGTACCGCATATTGATTTTTTCTTAACGCCTAGAGCAAAATTGAACATTGTGAAGTTGTTGTTAAAATTTAATTTCAATGATTCTTGTGAATATTCGCCATGTTTTAAAAATGCTCTGCATTGAGTACTTTATAGAATCACTATTAGCAAATTAGTACTTATTACAGTTTTGGTAACTATCACTTCTCCTCCATTTTAAAACAAATTAGGGTTCCTCATGAATTGTTTATCAACCTCACCCGTTAAATCTGACTAAGCTTTGATTATTTTTTCGTCCGTCAACTGTTTAAGCAAGTTTACAAGACTTTTATTTGTTTTTAACAAAGTTCGTGCATCTTTGGGTAGAATGTTTTTAATTCTTTTGTATAATATTATTGATAGTTCATTTGGTGTCAAATGCATTATATTCAATTTTATAGCCCAGCTTTGTATATCTTGAAGTAATTCATGATTCTTTTCAGAGTCTGTGCTTTCTTTTATTTCTGAATCATATTCTTCCTCATGGCCTTTTCTTCCTGTTCTTCATGATTAGAATAGCACTCAACAGGTACAGCATCATTTTCGACGGAACCCTCCATTACATAATCTGTTGCACTTGACTATGAGATGACAAACTATAATTTGACAAAATGGCTGACGTTTACTTACAAAGTACAGTGAAACTTGGTTAAGTGGGACCTGGATAAGTGAGAAACCTCCATAACTGGAACCAATGCTGAGGTCCCAACACTTTGGCACTGAATTACCTCTGTTAGTGGGACAAGGTAAGCCTCTATATCTGGGATTTGTTCTTTCGATTTATCATCATAGTTACCTCTATAACTGAGACAGCGAGCAAATTTTATATGCATAAACCTCTGTAACTGAGATACGACGACGACGGTTTAATAGTTTCAGGAGAACTTAATGAAAGCGACATTGTTCATGCCTTCTCGTCTTCTTTATTGGAAAATGAAGAAGAAGACGATGAAATGAGCGCGGAAATAACTTTAGTAAAAATTTCTAAACGCGAACCAGTAAAAGCACTAGAAACTTTGCACAGTTATTTTGAAATGTCATCAATTGGTGACCAAAGCATATTTGATAAAATTTATAACATCGAAAAACATCTGGTGGCTGATACTTCCAAACGACAAACTAAAATGACAGATTTTTATAATTGATACATTTTTGTTGATTACATTTGTATGATTACCTTTAACTACTAATTTTTTTTTATTAAAACTCATTTACATACATAACACGTTATTTTATTTAATGATCGCACCTGTATAACTGAAATAACCTGTATTCTCACCTCTATTAATGGAACCCTCTGTAAATGAGACAGATATTTATTTATACCTGTATATCTGAGACACTGGGTAAGTGGAATACCTCTATAAGTGAAACGACATTGCAGGTCCCTTGATGTCTCACTTAACCAGGTTTCACTGTACTTGGTCAAGTAATTTGTAAGCATGGTTGCTCTCATAGCGTATTCGTAACATGCTAACAATCATATAAGAAACTTCGACAAGACGATAATGCCAATACTTATAAGGATCTCTGATAAGTATCTTAAAAGTAAAAGTATCCTATAACTGTCCTATAAGTTAATCTTGTAGTAGCTATAGGACTTAGTTATAGCAACCAATGCTCTTGAGTATATTTAGTCTTGTGAAATGCATTTATAAGTATATGAGTCTTATAACTGTTCTATAAGTTAAACTTGTATTTACTAGAAGACTAAGTTATAGAAGCAAATGCTCCTGAGTAAATTAAGGCTTGTGAAATGCTACTATAAGTAAAATAGTCTACACCAATGCACTTATAAGAATCTTATAAGTGTTAATACACTTATCATATTTTTTTATAAGATTACTTTGCTTGTTGGGAATGGCGCTTGTTGTACTATACCAGTCAAAAATCTGTCTAATAATTGTATGTCATCTTGAGTTTTCAAATATCAACATAATATTTTTATTTTATAGCTTAGCTGCGGTATTTATTCAGTTTATCAATTCTTAACGATTTTAATAGTCGTTTCGGAAGTGGTTTTAGTGATTTTTTCATGTTTTGTATTTCACAGTTTCATTCCAACAATGTGATAAATTACGAAAATATTATTTACGCAAATAAATTAAATCGCAGAGCAGCAGAAAATTCAAGCGCAGTCCTCTCGTCTCAACAGAGCGACGGCGACTGATTTGTGAAACAAAAATTTGCTTGAAGTTCCCGCAACGTGCGACGGAAGATGACTTCTTCCACGAACTAAAAACGTCGTAAGTGCTTAAAGCTTGTAGTCGTAATAATACCAAAAATAAAAGGAATTTCAAAAAATGCCTGCACATTTTTTTTCGCCTTGTCTTGATACAGATAATCATTAAAAAATTATCCTATTAGTCATTAGCATATTAAGTACAAATTGAAAAAACGTGAAAATTAGGGGTAACTTCGTGATTTTATTTTATCGAGAAAATTTTAACCTATTGTGTTTCTGTTCCACAAAAAGTTTCAAAATATCATGTAGTTACTCACATTATTTTTATTTTATACCTAAGTCTTATGAATTTCATGAAAACTTAAATTGAAGATAGGCAATTTTGGTTACTACCCGCTCTTAAGGAGCTCAACGATTCGACAAACAATACCAATGAAAGAACATTTGGGTAGGCCGCATAAATTTCTCAAACTGCCAGATCATAATTAAAATTAAATGAGAAAAAAAAAAGAAAGCAATTACCCACATAGTCCTCACATTCACAATAATTAAAATAACATAATACTTTACAAGTAAATACAGATGTCATTGTATATATCAAAATCAATGTCAATGTGTATATATAAATTCGGTAATAATGTTTGACAGATAGAGATATAATAGATTTTAACTGTAGAAAAATTAAAAAAATGTTAGTTAGTTTTTGGTATGCTTTCATGCGTTTATCTAAAGCAGATAGTGTGTTATCAATCATGACAAAAAAAACCTCAATTTCAAACTATTACATACGAGGTGTAGGTAACAGGTGTTTCACTTTCAACAAATTCGTCAAGTGTAGGTAGGTCTTGGACTCTAGGTACTAGAACCGCTAAAATGGTCGTACCTACTTTGTGTTTCGCTTGCGTCGTCATCTTAAAGTCAGTTGCTGATATTCATGACAGCCTTTCAGATCTTTGGCTTTTGCTTCAATGTTTGAAAATGTGGATCGCATTGTTTGGAGATATCCATGATGATTCATATAGGGTGTATCGCATATTAAGATCTACTTATATAAGACGATTGCAGTGACGCACTAGTCGCTTGCATTTAAAAACAATTGCACTTAACTAATTTATATTTATTGTTGTTGCTTTTGACACGGCTTGTTTTAACGCCTACCAGAAAAGTACCTATTTTACCACCAAAAAAATCGAAATACCCACCAAATTGAGTTCACCAGAATGGATAAATGCTCACCAAATTGTGTTTCATAAAGTATTGTAGAAATGAACCTATTTTCCTTTTTTATTTATAAGGCGTAGTCGACGGAGCCCCGACAAAAAAAAAAAAAAAAAAAATATATAAAGAAATATAATATAATATATATAATAATAAAAAATATAAAATAAATATTAATTAATTATATTTTCGAGCCGTTTGGGGTTGAAACCCTCGGGCCGTGGGGTCCGAGTGCCCATATTTTATTTAAGGAAATCTCCAAACGCCTGTTTGACACTTCCCGTGACCCAAGGACTGGCTTTTTCCTAGGCCAGAGGCTAAGCATTGCCATACAACGTGGCAATGCCGCCAGTCTCTTGGGTACATTACCAGTCGACAGCGATGCGGAGGAATTTTTTAGTTTGTTAATAGTTTTACTTAGGTTAGGTTAATTAATTAGATATAAGTTGTTATTCATGTACTCAATTCAATTTATGGAAAAAAAAAATTTGTTTGGAAATTTGATTTTGATTGTAATTTAATTTCTGGTTTTGATTGTAATTATTTATTTTTTGTGATTTTAATACTACTAACATATTTTTCTAAGTTTATTTTATACTAATACAATATGGATGTTTATTTTTTCCGATTTAAATAAATTGAATTGAATTGAATTGAAAAGCAAACTTATTTTTGGTGAGCAACTTAAATAAGATTTCGTGAGCATTTATCAATTTTGGTAGGCAAAAAGAATATAAATACAACATGTAAAATTATTCTGATGAGTGTATAATTATTTTGGAACTTAAAACGTTGTTCTTTAGGCACCTTGGTATAGAGTGGGTATATTTTATTTGAAGTTAACATATTTTACTTGGTACTTAGTCTTAGGGTCTAAAAATTATTTTGGTGAGCATTTAAATTGTAGCCTTTTGATACCACCATATATCCTTGGCCAGTTGTCTATTGTAGCGACAGGTGGTGGGAACTTATCATATATAGGTTAAAAAAAAAACATGCTTGAGACTCTCGGGCCATAGAATTTAAACTTCTTTGGTTCTGCGAATAGTATAGTAGATTGTTATACAAGGGTCGAAAGGAATCAATTCCTGTACGAGGTATTTAGACGCCCGAGCGCAGCGAGGGCGGCTATAGTCCGAGTAGGAATTGATGACTTTCACCCGTGATAAACACTCTACTTTTCATTTCGAATATAAGGAAAGTAAAAAATAGTAGTTTTTCTAAAATATTTATTGATAATAATAATATGAGCAGTACCTATTTAAAATTAATTGAGAAGTTAGAACAATTTGTGAAATTTAAAGTTAAATTTTTGTTTGGAATATTTACGCTGTTTGATATATTATGACAAATTTGGCTGTGCTGAATGTCTGTAAAAGTAGGGGACTCTGGTATTTGATTAGACGGTGGAATCCATGGCGGAGACTCTCTTGAAGTAGTTGGTTGAGGTGAATTGGGGCGTAAATTTATAGTCTCAGTTAATTTGTTTGAAATTTTAACTTTATTTTGGACAGAATCCTCAATGTAGCTTTCCGCGACTGTGCTGGATTTCCATCCTCCGTGTCTTTTTAACATTGTCAAGTTCGCCCCAGAATCGGCTAACAGTGTCGCTGACGTTCTTCTATAACAATGCCCGGTATACTGAACACAATTTGGTAAATTCAAATATGTTGCTATCTGCTTCGGCATACCTTTTTTTTTTTTTTTTTTTTTGGGCGGGAAATCATCAAATGACGTCTCCCGCTCTGGGCGGAGCGGAAGGGCGTGTCAGACTCTTACTGACTAAAACCCACCCGTGTTCCTTCAGTTGCCTGTGCGCCAGGGCCACGGTAACTCTTTCGAACAATCCGCAGCCCCGGCAGGCATCGGTCCTATCGGACCCCGTCAAATTTGCTGACATCTCTTTGAGGCGCGCGTGGAACACGACGCGCCGTCGACCCGGGCCTGGTCCTTACCGGACGGCGAGCTGCCCATTGCTCGCCGTCCGCAAGCCCGCGCCTACGGTGGCCGGGAGTCGGCAATCGACTCCCGACGCCCAGGGTGTCTCCTCCTCCTGCGGCGGCTAGGGGCGCGAGGGCGCAGTGATTGCCTCTCCCTCTCGCGCTCCGCCTCCTCCTTCGCGAGCATTACTGCTTCGCAGAAGGAGGTGACGGCTTCCCATTCCCTCTCGCTCCGTACCATGGCCTGAACCAGGGCCGGACGCGAGAGGTCGCCGCCGCCGATCGCCGCCACGAGGACACGGCGGTGCTCCGCCCAAGCCGGGCAGACCTCCACCGTATGCTCCACCGTGTCCTCCGGTCGATCCACACAATGGTAACACCCGGGCGTTTCCTCCCGCCTTATTCGAAACAGGAACCTCCCGAAACATCCATGTCCGGTGAGGACCTGCGTCAGGCGGAAGGTGAGGACGCCGTGGCGCCTCTCAAGCCACTCCTCAAAGAGGGGTCTTACCGCCGCAATTGTGGCGTGCCCTGCGCTGGGTTGCGACAGTCGCACTCTCCATGCCGCCATGAGATCCCGCCGGAGCTCTGTCCGCTGTGCCGTGATTTCTCGCGGCAGCGGAGTTACGCCCCGGCGTTTCGCCTCCTCGCGCCACTCCCAAACGTGCGCGAGGACCTTTGCCTCCAGATCCCACGGCGGCAATCCGGCAAGGAGGCTCGCCGCCTCGCAGGAGACCGTGCGGTATCCCCGTACCATCCGGATGGCCATGACCCTTTGGGACGCTTTCAACCGGCGGGCTGGCCGGAGCCTTAGCGACCGCGCCCACACCGGTGCCCCGTAAAGGGCCATGGACCGCACGACCCCCGCGTAGAGCCTCCGGCAGGAGGCGTTTGGCCCCCCCCAGATTGGGCAAGAGCCGCTTCAAAGCAGCCCCGGCCCGCTGCAGTCTGGGAGCCAAACGTCGGAAGTGCTCGACGAAGTTCCACCGGCTGTCGAGGACGAGTCCCAGGTACTTCATCGTCGACTCGACGCCGATGTGAACCCCTCCTACCGTTATTTGGGAACCCGACAGTGGCGCGTTCCGAGGACCATGAAAACACATGGCCTCGGACTTGTGCAAGGCCACCTCGAGTCCCAACTGCCGGATCCTCTCAACGACTGTCGCAACCCCGCGTGTCATTAGTTCGGCCGCCGCCTGGTGCGACCTCCCCTGCGCCAGGACCAGCGTGTCGTCAGCGTAGCACACTACGCTGACGCCGCTAGGGAGGTCGGCGCGCAGCACCCAGTCGTAACCGATGTCCCACAGATGCGGCCCCAGGACCGATCCCTGTGGGACACCGCACGACATCTCTCGCCGGTTCCATTCTCCTTGGTGACCGGGGTAGATCACCACCCTATCCGTCAAATAGGCCTCGACTACACGACAGAGGTAGGTCGGCATCCGGTGATACCGGAGTGCCTCCCTGATGCAACTCCAGGGCAGGGTATTGAAAGCGTTGGCGATGTCTAGAGACACCGCCAAGACGACCCCACCCCGGGCCACAGCATCCCCCGTCGTGAGGGCTCGCACGCGCATGATGGCGTCCACCGTGGAGCGCCCCCTGCGGAAACCAAACTGGCTCTCCGCCAAATCCGGCCCCACCCGCACCAGCTGCCCGACGAGGCGGTCTGCAATGACTCTTTCAAAGAGCTTGCCCACCTCGTCGAGCAGCACGATGGGCCGGTAAGCGGACGGAGAGTCCGCCGGGCGCCCCGGTTTCTTAATGAGGACCAGTTTCCCCGTCTTCCAACGAAGTGGGAACTGGCCCTCCTCCAAGCATGCGCTTAGGAGCCCTCTTAGTCGAGGCCCGAGAGCCTCCAACGCCAGGACCCAGGCTTTTCCAGGTAAGCCGTCGGGTCCTGGGGCGGTATTCTTGGCACTCAGCCTACGTACCGCCACTCTCAACTCTACCTCGGTCACCTCAGGAGCAACGTCGTCATCGTCGGGTCTGTGGTCCGCAGTTGGCACCGCAGGAGGCGGAGCCATGGGCGGGGGAGTATGCTCCCCCCGCGAGGGGAACAGAGCGCTCACCACGCCCTCCACGAGCTGGGGCCGGAGACTCTGCGTCAGCGGGGGAGCCCATGGGTGGAGTTTCTCCCGCACCACCTTATATGGGCGCCCCCACGGGTCCCTGTTCAGAGTCCCCAGCGACTCCTCACGGGCCAGTCCCCTGGCCCGCAGGATCTCCGCTCGGAGGGCGATCTTCGCCACTCTGTAAACCTCGTACAGCTCCGCCTGAATGGCTTCCGTATCCGGAGGGCGGATACGGAGCCTGCGGTGCCTGGTGTACAGGCGCCGCGCGGCAACGCACGCCTCGCGCAGAGACGTTAGTTCCGGCGACCACCAGTACACCTGGCGCCAGGCGCGTCCGGGCTGGACCCGGGGCATTGCCACGTCACACACTTCTGACATGGCCTCCCGGAACCACTCTGCCTCGTCGTTGATGTCAGCAGGCCTGTCCGGTGATGACACCCAGGCCTGCACGATCGAGGCTTCCAGGAGGAGCTCCCGGTCCAGCTTCTTCAGCGCCCACCGCGGACCACTCGGGGCCTGTCGGACCAGCGCGCTCGAGGTCTGGGCGGAGACGTCAAACCGGATGTACCGGTGGTCGGAGTACGTCTCCACCCCCTCCATGACACGCCAGTCAAGGACACGCGGTGACAGAGCGGGGCTGGGGTTCGGCATACCTGAGATTTTATTTTTACCGATCACTTGTTTATAGCATTTTCCCTTTTGGTAGTTGAGAAAAAAACGATCCATTTTTATGTCATTAGGTCTGATGTTTTGATATATTTTTACTATTTGTGTAAACTCTTCTCGTACTACAAACGTGCGTTCAATATTTGTTTTTGTTTTAGTCAAATTTACGAGTAATAACTGCCCTTGAGTTTCAATGTCGTTAATTGTTAGATTTGTGAGCTCACTGCTTCTGCAGGCGCCGCTTATACCGAATATCAATACTACCTGTGAAAAACATTCAATTTTGTCAGTATTTATCTTTTAGGTATGTAGGTAAAATAAACAAGTAGAGATCTTTTACTCTAAAAATGCACACCGTTCCAACGTCTTTACTCTCAATATACGCAATCTGGTCAGTGTCATTGTCTCTTTTTATGCAAACCTATCTATAATACATAATATGTATTATAGAAAGGTTTATCAGAGTGAAGACGTTGGGAATGAGGCGATGTTCATTTTTAAAGCAAAAGACCTCTCCCTACCTTGATAAACGTTTATAGCTTACCTTCACTGCCAAATATATCTCATTAGGAGCTTCATTTAAAAATGTTTCGACTTCGTAAGAGGTGAAAACCTTAGACTTTTTGCTCTTGAACCCCTGAGACTGCCTTTTCAAAAACGATGTTAGATTATGGAATTTTTTCAAATCTACATTGTGTTTTACACTAAGAGCATTGAGCCTTGAGCATTGAGTACCTGCTCCATAGCGTAGAAGGCTGTATTTTGCTAGATAGTCCATTGAAGTATGTAAGAAACACACTTTCGGAAAATGATTTTATTTTCTTGTCTGCTCGCCACTTCATAAAATCATTGTATGTATTTAAGTATCTTTCTTTTGAAATTTCTGGTAAAAGATTTTCAATTACTGTATTAGCCTCGTCTATAACCGAATCTGGGGTCAACATTTCAGAATCGCTTGAACTCATTTTTGATCAAATATTAGTCTATTAACCGACATTTAGAATTTAACAGCTTACAGAGTTAGTATCCCGCCAAATTTAGTCTTTTTAAATTTTAAATATGGAACTCACCGCGTCACCGCCGTGGGCCATCTCGCTTAAAGGTATTTTTTTAATTCACCCTGGCTGTTTATACACTCACAATAACGCAGCAATTGTTTTTTTTAATCTTTTTTTTTCTTATGTAAAGGTTTTCGTAGCCTAACCTACCCAAATCTTGTTCTATTTTTAAAATTCATTCCCGCCCTAGGGTGGGAAGCAATTACTATGAGTCTTTCCCGCCCTAAGCCCCGTCTTAGGGCGGGAAAGACTCATAGTAATTGCTTCCCACCCTAGGGCGGGAATGAATTTTAAAAATCAAGCAGCGTCTTCCACCCGCTACTCAGATCAAACAAACACTACTTTCCGTGTATGAGAAATGAAAAGTTTATTTTATGCATTGCTCTTTTCGTATTTGTTAACGATCTTACTATGTCAGAATAACGAAATGGTTATGTGAAATTTAATTGAAGGAAATCTCTCTTAAATTGAAATATTTTCTTAATTCATTACTTTTATAACTTGCATACACCATATTCAAAAAAATATTTTTTTGGTATAAGATTAGATACTAAATTATAATAAAAATAATGTAGACTGTATGTTTTAGAAATAAATTGACAATTTCAACATTTTGAATCGAGCTATTTCAATTCTGCTACGCATCCACAGTGAGTGTCGAGTACGGGTCCTCGCACACGTCAGACTTTTTGTGGAGCCAATTATCGGGCCGATACAAATTCTATACAATTATACGAACGACTTTTTTAGAACTTGTGCGTTTACCGTATGAAATTCTTTGTTTTATTTTCGCCAACGAAATACTCGGTTATCTACCAATATTGTCTAACATGGATTGCCTTAGTGAGAAAAGGTGTTACGTTTCACGTTTTTGTGGCATCAAATAAATACAATATACCACGTATCAATAAGTGTCATTAAAAAAAATTACGCTCATTGGATACGCGGAGCCCCCTTTTGCGCGAAGCCCGTAGCAATTACTACTCTTGCTACGCGATTAATCCGGCACTGGCCCTGCAGTCTCGACATGAATAGCGACAAAAATCGGTCATTAAGTCTAATCGATGTAAAATTTCTTTAATAGATTTTCAACCTTATTCTTTAGGAATAAAGTTGAAAATCTATTAAAGAAATTTGACATCGATTGGACTTAATGACCGATTTTTGTCGGTATCTATGTCGAGACTGCTGGCCCTGAATACCTGGCAGTTTTTATTTTTCTTTAACTGTGAAAGTGTGAATGTAGGGCAGGACGCCCTAAAGTGTCAGGTTAGGCGGAGCAATGATCTCAGGGAAGCTGATAGGAGCTGGATGAGAGTAGCCGAAGATCGGATAAGTACCTATAATGGTGAGCGATTGGAGTGGTTTTTATCCAGCAGTGCACTACCACAGGCCGATCATGACCTGCGAATACTACCTACCTACCCACTGTCAGATTTCATCATGCTGTCATGTGCCCTGAAGACTACACGCTTTGTTGGGGTACTAGAATTAAAATTAATAACCAACAACGGACTTCAAAATACAAGAATCCTAAAATCAAACTGCATTATGTTCATTAAAACGGAATCACACATGAAAATCAGTTCCAAAGTGGATTAAACCCGTTCCATTACTAACGCCGCGACAGAACTAAGCCAGTTCATTTCAGTCAGCCAGTAAAAGCGTACTTGCGGATTGTCCGGATAATTTATGTCTGTGGTGGCAGCTAGGGAAGTTCAATATACGCACTGGAATGGTCGTGTTGCGTAATCCACATTCCTAATTACCACAACAAGCCGTACCTAGCTGTCATCTGATGTTATTAAGTAAGTAGATGCTGAGATGAATAGCGACGTCGAAATTAGACATTATTAATACCATGGTATAATAATATACTTCGCCAGGTATAGCATTCCGAGACACAGTGGTCACGTGAGTGACTCAAGCCTGCGTCATCACTGCTGTGTTACCAGTAGTGTGTCATAATAACTCCCCAACCGCCTTTATTACCTGTGCGAATCCGATAAATCAATGAGGTTTTAACTAACAAATACGTCGGTATAAGTTTAAATTGAATTGTTTCGTTTGATTAGAAAAACAAAACGACAATTTAAATGCTTGATATATATTTTTTAACAGAATGGTGACTGAAAATGTTTCCATGCTTCTTGTTTTGTTGCAATAAAGTGGTAACTAGATAGTGACGTAAGCATGTGTCACTCTCGGAGTGCCAGACCTTGTTTTTTTAGACCATGATTAATACTAGGTATTCAAATCAAAATTTATTTATTCGGACAACAATGATCCATAATATTAGTAATAACTTATAGCTAGTGTTAGAAGTAATATTCTTATTATTATTATTGAGTTTGAGTTTAAAGCATTTTGCAGAGAAGGTATAGGTACTTACTGCCTCACCTAGATAAGTTTGCTGATTCTGTGAATTGTGTAGTTGATTTCCGATTTATTGAATAGGTACTTACTTAGGCTCTAGGTACCTAGTGTAGCATTTGTTGATGTGAAACATCTATAGCTGCGGGTAAAAACGATGGTGGGCGTGGCGACGCATGCCGTAGCGACGCGTCGCCACGCTATATTTTCTATACAAAATAGTTTCGATGTTTCTCATCTGTCAGGCGTCCCGCGACGGCTCAATTTTTTATTTTGGGTAGTGGTTCAATCAGAAATGGAGGCAGGGAGGTACTTAAGTTGGTACAGATCTATAGGCTGCAAAATACTAACAGTTAGTAGTCGACACTTGTATTATCAATGTGTTGATAATAAAGCACGCAAATGTAAATCCTGAACCACTATTATTCTCATTTTCAAACACCTAATTCAATTTCTTTATTTACTTATTATAATAAAATAGTAACGAAGTCAGAACTCTAAGTACATTGAATATTTTTGAAAAAAAAGTAATTACTCCGCGTCTGATGCCAAAAATTTAGTTTTTAAATTTTTTGTCTGTTTGTCTGTATGTAGGTATTGTCCGGATTGGCGCAAACACGTCTCAACGGATTTGGATGAAATTCGCCACACAGCTAGTTTATAACCTGGATTAACACATAGGCTTGGTACTTATAATCCCGGTAACATCCACGGGGGCGAAGCCGCGGGCAAAAGCTAGTTTTTAATAAATTTTACCGAACACGCTCTTGTCGTAGGTACACACGGATTCATATCAAGCTATACATTTCCAGTATAAGCTGATCTCGCATTGTATAGGATTTCTGTACAATGCGAGATCAGCATATACTGGAATTGTATTGCTGGATATGTAGCCGTGTGTACTTATAGTGTAATATTGTAATTTTTTATCTTTAATTTCAATAAATCAATTTAATTAACATAGTTTTCATAACAGTTCAGAATTTTAAAAGCTGAACTTGAAAATTAAATCACGTTTGGAATTAAGGAGTTACAAAGAACCATTTTATATGTATAGGTACACAGTAGATACCTTTCAAAACATTATAAGTATCTACCTAATCTTTATATGTATAAAAATATATGTATAAAAATTACGTGTCACGTTGTTTGTCCGCGATGGACTCCTAAACTACTGAACCGATTTTAAATTTGATTTGCCCACCGTGTGCAATTTAATCCAACTTGAAAGATCTTCTCGCATTTTATTGCACATTATTTGTCTATTATTTTTGACAGTTACAATTATCTGTTAGTTCTAAACGATTCTAACAGATGGCGAAAGCTGTTGACTGGATTGAGTAAGTATTCAATAGATGGCGCTATGTTAAAAATACAAACGTTTCATATAAGCTACAATTTAATAGCATAACTACCACGTGTTGCTGAGGCTAAGATATAACGTAAATATATTTTGTAATAAACGAAATACCGAAATACAGTGAAATAATATTATAAAGAGAAAAGATATGACTGTTTGTTTGTATTGAATAGGCTCCGAAAACACTGAACCGATTTCAAAAATTCTTTCACTGTTGCGAAGCTACACTATCTCCGGGTGACATAGGCTATATTATATTATGCTTTGCTACCCGGGCGAAGCCGGGGCGGGTCGCTAGTATAAAATATATACTTATTACAACGTGTTGTATGCAAGTAGGTATGCATATGCTTTGAAGCGTGAGTTTGAAAGGGATATTCAAAAGGAAAATGCAAATGAGACGCTATCAGCAGGAACGCAAAGGACAGAAAGTTCTTTCTGATCCCACCATGCGATTAACGCTCTTGATACCTGTTCTTGCAAATTATTGCTTTTATTCTTATTCTCATATTATCTTTTCCGTTTTTAGAAAATAAGGAAGCCACGGTGGGGACCCTTTTTAACCCCCGACCGAAAAAGAGGGTTTGTTATAAGTTTAACGTGTGTATCTGTCTGCGGCATTGTAGCTCCTAAACGGCTGAACCGATTTTGTTTTTTTTAAAGGTGACTTGATCGAGAGTGCTCCTAGCTAAAAACAAAAGAAAAAAGAAAGCGAAAATCTGTTTAGCCGTTTTTTGTGGCTTTTGTTTGTCTGGGGTATCTTTAATATTAAATGTAATATTATTGACTAGAAATTATAAACTCACCTTATCTACCTATAAACAGATTGTTTTTATATATTCGAGCTTTTATAGGTACCTATCGGTACTCTAGCACGTGCTACTGGCGGTAGATATCTTAACAACCTTTACTAAAGAGAGCATCTATACTTTGATCGTTTGGTCATGTTGCGAGGATGAGTGAAAGGCGACTAACAAAATCTATTCACAAGGCAGATGTGAGTAGAAACAGGAGGGTACGCCCTAGAAGGACATAATAGTGACCTTAATAGTGTTGAATGTGATGATCTTCAGAAAGGTTAGGAGCGTAGTACTAGCAACCGGCGTGCGTGTATGACCAGATGTATGAACGTAAATGAAGCAAAAGGAGTATGTAAGGATCGTAGCAGGTGGCGGTCTGTAGTTTCTGCCTACCCCGATGGGAAAAGGCGTGAGTTTATGTTTGTATGTATGCATGTGTGTAGAATGAATGTTAACAAAGGGTGAACTGCAATGGGAAACCTGTCCATACTCTAGAGATAATATAGGTATGTACCTATTATAGGTAAAATACTTCTATTATATCTGAAAGACATCATTATGTTGAAGAGTTAGAGTTGTACGTCCCATAGCTCTGTATGGTAAAGGGTTTTGGAAATGTCAGCTTGCACGTGAAAATTTCTAAGATGGGTCACCCAGGGGCCTCCGATAAGTAGGTAAGCGTAACAAATGCCATGACGTTTTTATCACCATGAAGGGTATTACGCATGTGACAGTAAAATCATTAGGTATAATATTATTAATGTAGGTACCCAATAGGCCTTTAGTGTGGGATGCAATGTTTGTTGATACTCTTGCGCCATCCCATCTTCCTGGCTCGGCGTGCTGCGCTGGCGCTGCTGCTGCGACTGCGGAAAACCTCAAGCGGCGAAAGTATAATAACCTTATTGGCAACTATATTTTTGAGCCCTTTGGGGTTGAAACCGTCGGGCCGGGTCGGGTGGAGTGCTCATGGTTTGTTAACGAAATCTCCAAACGGCTGGTTGACACTTCCCGTGACCCAAGGGCTGGCATTTATCTTGGCCAGAGGCTAAGCATTGCCATACAATGTGACAATGCCGCCAGTCTCTTGGGTACAGTACAAGTCGACAGCGATGCGGAGGAATTTTTCGACGCCATATTTTAGATTTTTAATAGTTTTAGTTAGGTTAGGTTATTATATTTCTATATTAATAGTTAATTAATTAGATGGAACTTGTTATTTATGTACATATCATTTTAATTTTGAATAAACTTGTCTACCGGTACCCAAATGTGTGGAGCCACCTCATAAATCTACAATTTGCTATAATATTATGATCCTGAGAGGTCTTGATTAAACAATATCTCATCTTAAAGCAAGATATAGACCTCAGTTACGATATTACTTCGTAAGTCGCCCCATTGCGAAATTGCTAGACAAATTGCAGGCTTGACCCTCGATGAACCCAACATATTTTTCGGCATTATCTTCGTAAGTAGGAAATAACCATTTAGAATCTCGTTTCATGGTTTTGTCTGGACAGTAAATGCTTGAGTTATGCAGTTTTCATCACCTAGAAAGAAGACGTGAGCACTTCCCACGTTTTATTTTCTTTGCCGTTTTGATTCAAAATCATCATGGCGGCTACGACGCTGGCGTCGGGAAGACAATTTTTACAATTTCTTCTTCATTCTTGCAATCTCTATGTGTGAATCATTGCCCGAATCCGAACTAGACATAATTACGTTTTAGTAATTGTATTTACTTATAAAATAACTAGAAATATGAAATAACGATTTTCATACACAATTCTACGAGTTGTGTAGTTAGAAAACAAGGCAGCAAGTTCAGTTGTTATGTAGGTACCTAAAGTGTCTGTTGCAAAATGTTCCCGTCGCAGAGGTCTCAAATATTTTTGCGCATAATCTTTTTCAATAGGTAGGTACAGTTAAGGAAAGAATTATTAAAAGCAAATTGACACCCTTAGTAAATTTTCCGAGTTGTAGCCATTTCACACAACTGTCAAAGAATGACATTTGTGATTTGAATATACCTATACGGTCAATGTAGGTTACTAGTAAATTTCTTAAGTAACCATTAATTTCCTTGACTTTCTATTAATAAGTAATCATTACTACTCTAACGGGTGTAAAAAGACACTTAACGCAGCCGAGACTCACTTAAACTCTCCGTCATAGTAATTTTCTTTTTGTACTGGACCATACCTGGAGACCTTGTGGTTACGGTGATACTGAAAGTCAAAGTTCCAACTTTTACTGACGTTTTTTTTACGAAAACAAATTCTTAATGTTATATTAACACAATTTTAAATACCCCACGACCCTTATGGGCGTGTAACGTTTGAAATAATAACAAAATTCTAATGATCATATGACCTAATTTCATTTAAAGTACTTTTTTTTTAAATAACGATGAAAGTATGGAATTAATTATTTATATAATTTAATTTTACCTAATTTCATAATATGGTATAAAGCACATTTTCTAGAAGGCACATTTGAATTCATATTTAATTGGTATATAATATTCAGTTACTATAATGTTGAAAATCTATAAGTAAAGTTTAATATAATTTAGAAACGTCTATTTTGTTTTGCATATTTTTGCAAAAACTGTATTGATTTGAAGTCATTTGGGTTAGGTTAGATCCCCTCTATTGTTGGTGAATCATTTGGGTTAGGTTAGGTTAGAACAGTGACCATTAACGTGCTATGGCGAGCGAGTGAAGCGAGCGTGCCGCGGGAGCGGCCGCCGAGCGCCAAATCCCCTCTAAATTCAAAATTATATGAAATTAACGTTATACTAAATGTTATTAAAATATATGAAATATAACGTTAGACCACATGAAATTAGGTTATTTGTTTTTATAGCACATGAAAATTATATCACGTGAACGTTATTTCAAGTTATATTATAGTATCTGTTATTATGCCATATATTACACACCCGTAGCAATATCCGTACACTGGTCAAAGTCAAATCACTTATTTCAAATAAGTAGGCCATTATAAGATTGATTATAAGGCACTTTAGAACGCCAACATTTACAAGACGAGAAAATAGTATTGATTCTAGTTGCAAAGGTAGTTTCGTATGGAGAAGAATAGACAAGAAACTCTTTTGTTTAGGTACCTGCAGTAATTATACTTACAGTATATATAAGTAATAGTTTTAAAACCAGAAAATATTTTGTATGCCTACAGTAACAATAATGATATAATTTTATGTGAAGACAATGTACCCGGAATAAAATTACCATTCTACAATAGGTACCTACAGGCTTGAAGGTATATGTCCAACAGTACCTAAACTGATCATAAGGATATGAAAATTGGGTTCTCTATTGTGTTCCCTACCTTTTATCCATAATCTAAATTGCCATATTGTTTTTGTGCTAATCAACATTTGTCCGAATGATAACTTACCCGAACTTAATGTCACATAATATCACAAATACTATAAAATTTTAATCCCTATATACAATATGGCCTAGTTTGTCATAAATATTACAATCAATAAAATACAAAAGACTTAAAACCGTTTTCAATAAAAGTTAGAAGTCCTAAATTCAAGTCCTGATTTTGTATTACAATTGTTTATTATTTTACCAAATCCAACTAATACAATACATAAACAGTAAAGATGCAAAAGAAATATGGCTTTTGTCACGGCTCCGGCGCTGCATGTATTATCACTCAATAAACCAGTTGATTGTGAAAATGATGTGGTTTTTATTTCCCTGTAAGAAGCATGCAAACAAGCATGCAGCATGCAAGCAAGCATGCAACATGTAGCATGCAAGCGAGTATGCAACATGCAGCAGGCATGGTTTCTGTTACGGTTCCGGCGCCGCCGGGCTCCGGTGGTCCCAAGCGAGCTTATCGTCGCAGATGGTTTAACGCTCACACACCGCACCACCACCACCACCACCACCACAGCCACCTGCTCCTCAACTCGCGGGCCGCCTCGCCCCTCCGCGCCTACACGATTCTAAATTAAACTCTAGGGGTAGGGCAGACAAGATTGCGTGGAGTCGGATTTACAGCGATTCGTTTCTGTCACTAAAACCAAATTTTTTGCAAATGTTTTAGTACTAACAATTTTATTATAAATGAACATTCGGAATAATACACATTATTTATAATACACTACTTAGAACATATGACTTTATTTCATGCAAAATTAGTATTTTCAATTATTAAAGTATCAACTGAATATTATGACAGAATAGTTTTAGAAGTAAAAATAATTACGAGTATGTAAAACAAAATTCCGAATTTTTTAACATTATGGTTACTAAAGTTTATAGCAAACGTGTTATGTATAATGATTTTCGAACCAAAAAATTTTAGGAGAAGAAAGGGAGTACCGAAAATTGCCCTGTTTCTGTTTTTCCCCGGCTGAAACAAATTAGCTACCTACATGCTTATTGTACAGCGCAGAGCTGCGTACCACAACAGAAGTGTACATAGTTTGTGGACTAGTTCCAAAGCTTAATTATTATAATTGAAAGTATGGTGCCTGTATAATTATAAAAGCGAGCTCTGCACTAAACTCGGGATAACAGACGGAGGACTAATGTTCGTAATTGAGTTTGTTGTAGTAAATGTTGTATGCCGTAATAGTTTGGATGTTCAGAGATCTGCTTCTCAAACACGGTGAAGGAAAACCTCTCATGAGGGTATCAGAGGGCAAGCCCCGTATTTTCAAGAATTTTCGCATTCTGTTCTCAGTTTCAATCTGTCAAAAATAACTCTGATTTACCAAAACTTTGAAAAGTTTTTGACATTGATTGTCACTGAGATGAAATTGGGACTAGATTGTAAATGTTTTTAATTAAGGAAATTGGCTTTCTGGTCAGTCCAGATCAATCAGAATCTGAATCGTTTTGTTTTTGTTTTGTTTCGTTTTCGTTTGTGTTAATCCATTGCTTCATATGTTCGAAAAATTGTCTGCTCAACAACGTAATTATGGCAATGAATGTTGCTGAACTGTCAAAATAAAAGTCATTCCTACTGTTAGTGTGTTACGCAATTACCTCACAGGATGGCGGGCTAATTAAGTATTCTATGTGAGGTAGAAGGTATAATAACTATGTAAATCTAATTAGGTACTTTAAAAGTTCCAAATTAATTAAAGAAACACCAAAACATCATTTCACAGTCATCAACTGCATCCAATTACAATTAAGTAGGTACTTACATTTATTAATTTTATTTACGAATCTGGGACAGACAGTGGAGTATTAATATTTCAGCAATTTAAATTGCACAAACTCTCAGAAACGTTAATTAAACAATTTAAATGAAGCATTTCCATTTAAAATTCTTTAAGAGCAGAACCTGTATATTAAGCTTATTCCTACTGTACCTGCGTACGTAGCTTTAAGTAATTTTACCCAATTTAAAAGTTTTTAAGAATAGTTCAGGCCATTTCAATTACACATTATTTTTCTGATATTAGAACGGAAAACTTTCTACGCAAGTACCTAACATCAAATTAATGATTACGTCATTTGCTGTTTATAGATTGCAAAATATAATTTTAATTAAAAACTTTTATCTTTCTTGCCCACTTTCCCCCATGTTCATTTCCTGCAGGTAAATCAGAATAGCGGGATAATAATGTTCATCTAACTAAACTAATATTATAAAGAGAAAAAAAAGATTTGCTATTTTGTATGTTCGTTTGTAATGGATACATTAAAAAAATACTTAACCGTTTAAAAAAAATATTTCACATATAGAAAGCTACATTATCAGCTAGTAACATGACCTGTTTTTTTTTATTTTCTGTAAGTTGTGGTGTCTTACAACTTCCACGCGAACGAAGTCGTGGGCAGAAGCTTATTTATTTATAAATCTATAGTAGAGGTATGAGGAACAGGGTGTAAAGCTCCACTCATACTCTTTGGAGAAGTGGCAACTGCCCGACATTTTTTTTTTTTTTTTGAAGGGCAACTCGCAGTTTTGACCACTGGGGGTCGTGGTTGCTTAACCGGTCTGTCCTTTTTTTTTTTTTTTTTTTTTTTTTGGTGGTAAATCATCAAATGACCTCTCCCGCTCTGGGCGGAGCGGAAGGGCGTGTCAGACTCTTACTGACTAAAACCCACCCGTGTTCCTTCAGTTGCCTGTGCGCCAGGGCCACGGTAACTCTTTCGAACAATCCGCGACCCCGGCAGGCATCGGTCCTATCGGACCCCGTCAATGGTGCTGACATCTCTTTGAGGCGCGCGTGGAACACGACGCGCCGTCAACCCGGGCCTGGTCCTTACCGGACGGCGAGCTGCCCATTGCTCGCCGTCCGCAAGCCCGCGCCTACGGTGGCCGGGAGTCGGCGCAATCGACTCCCGACGCCCAGGGTGTCTCCTCCTCCTGCGGCGGCTAGGGGCGCGAGGGCGTAGAGATTGCCTCTCCCTCTCGCGCTCCGCCTCCTCCTTCGCGAGCATTACTGCTTCGCAGAAGGAGGTGACGGCTTCCCATTCCCTCTCGCTCCGTACCATGGCCTGAACCAGGGCCGGACGCGAGAGGTCGCCGCCGCCGATCGCCGCCACGAGGACACGGCGGTGCCCCGCCCAAGCCGGGCAGACCTCCACCGTATGCTCCACCGTGTCCTCCGGTCGATCCACACAATGGTAACACCCGGGCGTTTCCTCCCGCCTTATTCGAAACAGGAACCTCCCGAAACATCCATGTCCGGTGAGGACCTGCGTCAGGCGGAAGGTGAGGACGCCGTGGCGCCTCTCAAGCCACTCCTCAAAGAGGGGTCTTACCGCCGCAATTGTGGCGTGCCCTGCGCTGGGTTGCGACAGTCGCACTCTCCATGCCGCCATGAGATCCCGCCGGAGCTCTGTCCGCTGTGCCGTGATTTCTCGCGGCAGCGGAGTTACGCCCCGGCGTTTCGCCTCCTCGCGCCACTCCCAGACGTGCGCGAGGACTTTTGCCTCCAGATCCCACGGCGGTAATCCGACAAGGAGGCTCGCCGCCTCGCAGGAGACCGTGCGGTATCCCCGTACCATCCGGATGGCCATGACCCTTTGGGACGCGTTCAACCGGCGGGCTGGCCGGAGCCGCAATGAACGCGCCCACACCGGTGCCCCGTAAAGGGCCATGGACCGCACGACCCCCGCGTAGAGCCTCCGGCAGGAGGCGTTTGGCCCCCCCAGGTTGGGCAAGAGCCGCTTCAAAGCAGCCCCGGCCCGCTGCAGTCTGGGAGCCAAACGTCGGAAATGCTCGACGAAGTTCCACCGGCTGTCGAGGACGAGTCCCAGGTACTTCATCGTCGACTCGACGCCGATGTGAACCCCTCCTACCGTTATTTGGGAACCCGACAGTGGCGCGTTCCGAGGACCATGAAAACACATGGCCTCGGACTTGTGCAAGGCCACTTCGAGTCCCAATTGCCGGATCCTCTCAACGACTGTCGCAACCCCGCGTGTCATGAGTTCGGCCGCCGCCTGGTGCGACCTCCCCTGCGCCAGGACCAGCGTGTCGTCAGCGTAGCACACTACGCTGACGCCGCTAGGGAGGTCGGCGCGCAGCACCCAGTCGTAACCGATGTCCCACAGATGCGGCCCCAGGACCGATCCCTGTGGGACACCGCACGACATCTCTCGCCGGTTCCATTCTCCCTGGTGACCGGGGTAGATTACCGCCCTATCCGTCAAATAGGCCTCGACTACACGACAGAGGTAGGTCGGCATCCGGTGATACCGGAGTGCTTCCCTGATGCAACTCCAGGGCAGGCACTCCGGTATCACCGGATGCCGACCGGTCCGTCCTGTGGTTGCCTTTCGGATTTTACTCTAAAAGGCCTCCAGCCAGGAGCGGAAAAATTTAAAACTAAACTTAAATGTTAGATGACCGCACGCTAAGGGCACCCCCTGTGGGGTACGGACCTCGGCTTAGGGCGTCATCGGGAGAGGGCAGCGCGATATTGGGGACGGGCTGGATCGAAAGGTTAATATCATGATTATTAATCGGGGAATTTAAAGCTACAGGCTCAGCTACGGCGCGGGCTGAGGCCTCATCGGACTGGGGACGGGGGGAACGGATGCGGGGGGGTCGTCGCGTGGGACCTCGTCGGCGAGGTCGGAACGACCCGACATTTTATATCGGGACGTTGTATATATACTAGTTGCGCGGTAAACTCTACTTGCGCGATGCAGGATTTTGAGTGACGTCATCGTCAGTATGACGCGTAGCTCGCATGTCATGTGGCGTTGTAGATGCCGCTACAAATCCAAACGCAACGTATGTACTTTAGGACGCTTTATAGTTGACCACAATAATCCAATTAACGTGGTTTTTTATTTCAGTCTATAATTATGGATTTTTAAACGGTGGTGGCCCCGACTTACTTACGTGTCGTAGGTTGTTGGTTCGGACTCAGATGGCACTTTGTGTAATTTATTTCATTACGTAGGTACCACTGCTCTCAAAACGGTGAAGCAAAACATCATGGTGAGGAAACTGGCATGCCCTAGAAACAAAAAAAATAAGACCAGTGACATCCACCAACCCGCATTCGGCCCGGGTGGTGGATTATGGGCCACTCCCTCTCACTTAGACGAGTCCTATATCCCAGCTGTGGGAACGTTATAGGCTGATTATACTATGCTTGTTCTATAATTATTATTTAACTGGTAATGTTGATCAGTTCAAGCGAGCTGAAGGTAAAATCTTAGCGCATTTTGTTATGATTTTTCGAGGTCCATAATAAAATTGTTCACAGCGGAATTCTGATAGAATTCCCGCTAGAGCGAAACACTTATCAAACGGCTCGCACTTGATCGGATTTTTATGAACCCACTGTGACTCGTAAGTTTTTTTTTTTTTTTTTTTTTATTTTTTTTAAAAAACGTTGCCCCACACTAGGAATTTCTCCTGTATTGTGGGTGCGTTTACAAACATTTAAAACTCACATACACAAACAGCCAGACCCGGAACAACTACTTGTAGGTCATACAAATATTTGTTCCGTGCGGGAATCGAACCCGCGACACGCAGCGCAGCAGTCAATCGCTTAACCACTGCGCCAACCGTGCCGTCAAAGTTGTCTTTTACAACCTCATACTTTATCTAAACGTTCTAGCATAAAAGCTCCTTCAAATAGGCGCGACCGGCGATGCGACACAAAGGCACCGCTCGTCGCGCGACAGGCGGTGCCTTTGCGTCGCGTCGCGGGTAGCGCCTGTTTGTAAGAGCCTTAATAAGTACCTATAGGTCTTACTTTAGAAATGTAAGTAAATATAAGAAGCTGGTTCTGTAAAAGATACCCACCAAAGGTTTTTTAAATAGCAGCAGTTTAGATTTTAATTTGTACCATCCTTTAATTTTATATAAAAACATAGTCTTGAATGTAATGAGCAATTGTTTAAGTAGCGTAGTTCCATAAACGATGGTGGATCACCATAATTATCATGTTTTGCGTTGACGTTGAAGGAATACCACGGAACATGCAACACTCGTTACTATACATTTAAATACATAATTCTCTTTATACACATAATACCCAAATAGTTACTCTTTATGTCACTGAAAATATTATATCTTCTTTTTAATTTAGCTTCTAATAAATTTATTGTTGTCTGCTTTTTAAATGTTTGATGTAAATTGATGGCCTGAAACACATTCCAGTTAGAATTAAATTTTCCTCGATTGTAATTAATGTAATTTAGCATAATTTTACTTTATACTTGAATAAATTTTATTATTATTATTTTGTATGATTCATTATAAATCTTGAGGGGCTCGTGGCTAAATAATAATAGCCGCACTGGTCGATGGAAGGTTAAGCTTTACGCTTGTCGAGGACCGTCGACCATCATACGTATCGAGACCCCTCCGTGCAGTCCCGGCTGTAATTTGATCTTTAACAGTTTTACGGGTTGTCAGAAGCTCAGAAGTCTGAAAACCAGTCTTACCAAGGGGTATCGTATTACCCAGTAACTGGATTATGGAGGTCGGTCGACAAAAAATCCATATAATTATCAAACCTACTCACAAAATTTCACGAGAATCGGTTGAGAAATGCGACCTGTAGAGGAGAATAGACATCCGGACATACGAAAGCATTTTCGCCCAAGCTGAAACCGAGACCGTCGCTCCATTTAAAATATTGGTATTCAGCTGTATCCGGTTAGCCTGGAAGCCGACCCCAACATAGTTGGGAAAAAGCTAGGCAGGTGATGACACAGAATATTCTTTGATATCCGACACTATTATTCACTTTAAACTACCCACTGACTCACTAAAATCACCACTCGCCATGTATGCGATATACATTAAAATAACAGCAATTTTGTGCAATATCGTGCTTTATTAATGCAATAACTTATATAGAATAGAATAGAATACTCTTTATTATGTACACCATAAAAAAGGTGTGACCTGACCTGTGTCCCAGCAGTGGGAACGTTAAATGCTGATTATGCTGTGTCACTGGATAATAGTACATAGTCTAAGTAAACTGATACTAATCAGAAAAAAAAAAACTGATAATTTTGCATTAGTCCAAAAATACAGGGTTAAATTAAACTAACTAGCAAAACTCCGCAGACGTGGTGAGTATCGATTTCTAAATTGGAGAAAAACTAAAAAAGGAAATTGTTTTTTTTGGAGTCATGATTTTTACTACTTGAAATATCAGTTTAAAAATCAGTTTTTTATTTGTGTAAAATTCACAGACATGATGGGTATCACTTCTAAACACGATACAACAAAAAATAAACAGATTTTCTCAACTACTTGAAGTAACTGCACTACCAGTGGTCACAGACCCCAGAAAAAAAAAACTTTTTTTCTGTGTATTATCGTGTTTAGATGTAGATACCTATCACGTCTGCGGAGTTTCGCCAGCTAATTAAAGGGGAACGCCCGAAAAATGCCTGAAATGGACAGAAACTACTAATAGTCCATAATTCTATTTAGAATTTATAATGTATAATGAAATAATTCTCAAGTTTGTTTATCTAGGGTAAAAATATAATGATTTTTTAAATATTTAACTTGATATCCGTATAGTTCATTCTTATTTTTTTATTGGAGGTCAGTGTTTATTTGACATGGGTAAGTGACATTCAGGCAAACAGGAATCGTCAAATAATCCTTAACGAACTATTTTATAGAATTAGTGCACAGTTATCATTAATTTAATATAACTCGACCTATATGTACCCTAAATCTAATTAAAATAATATATACATGTCAATATTAATTAAAAATCAAATTATTTTCAAAATAGAAAAAGTAACGTAGGCTGTATGAATCACGTGTCTTTTGCCTTACTGACAGTTTGACATTACTGGTTTTAATTTTTTCGTTTGTATAGTTGACACAGAGTACCTTTTATATTACTTGATTCATGTTTTTGCGGAATTACGGATTGCTTTTTATGATATTTCACGACTGTGGCTATTCATTAAGGATTTTGATTATACTTCTGCACACGATACCCATTTTTGAACAAGGACTTACATTGGATCCGCCTAAATGACGACATGGCTTTTTGACGACGGACCTGAACCTACTTTATATACAACGCTGCTGTTGTTTTGGACTTGTGCCCAGTGTACATTTAAACAAATGGATAGAAACCTACACTGTCTTAATTGCTAGCTCGATATTGCAAGGATGAGACGTATTCTCTTATCAGTGCAAAATGATGAAGTACGTTATTTAATACAGGCATGGATAACAGCACAAGCTGTAAGTATAGAGTTTCCTCAAATGAGAAAAAGAAAGAAGTTCCTCAAATGAGATCCATCACCTTGTTACCTAATTATGGAAGAGCAGTTGACACTCGAAAGTCATTGTTTCTATCCAGGATGTAATATGAGAGACAGACATGTAGTACCTCTTTCATTAAAGGTGTGGCTCTTCAAGGACTATATTATCATTATGTACCAAAGCATTCATAAATATGTAGTCATCATTTAAACGGCGAACCATTGGTATCTTCGCCCATGCTATGTATGGTACTTAACATGGGCCCAGTACTAATCCAATATCTATCCTCCTGCATTTCTTGACGATATTTTTTTTTTTTAATAATGAATGAATAATTTAAATGATTTTTGTTGTTTAATTATTGCATATTAATCCTTGACCTTGATTTAACCTATATTGTACAAAAATGTTTGGAACTGGCTTCTACCTAGTTTTTTGATAATTATTGAAATTGTATTGGGTTTCCTACGATTGGTAGTGCAATTTAGCTTTTATTTCATTGTTGTTCATTTTAGGCATTTCTTTGTATGGGTGATGGGCATTGCCCTTTAACCCTGTAGATCTCTACCACGTCTAATACTTACTATCTGCATCAAGACAACGCGATCCTTACGCCTATGTACACTTGCACATCGATATTAAGTTGTTAGGGTCAGCTCGTAAGCCGTACGAACTAATTTCACTAATCGGATTACAACTATAATGGTGGGCATATCCGCGAAATTGTTTCCGACTCGCTCGGATGATCCGTTTAATTGATGTAAGGCAAGCTTGCGATGCTCTAAGTATTGTTCCGAGTTCCGAATCCTGGTGATTATGCTTGTTGTTCCACTTGTTCCATCAATATGCTTGGAACTTGTTTATGCTGCAGTTTGAAGGAAACAAGAGGGTAGTTCACCTGAGTTTCGCTTTTAGTAGAATCTGTAAAGAATTTGTAAATTGTTTCGTCGAAATAGTGATCTCAAAGGTCAAATTTTAGAACATATCTGGGAAGGCGAAAAAAATTAACATACAAAATATAATAAGGTTGTTTGTAGGCACAAATGCAAAGCGATGAAGCATTATAATCACCTGAAATACCTAAGCTAAGAGCACTGTAACCAAATCCCAAAAATATTAATTTAATCCATAACATTCCATACCAGGATCACACTCCTTATTACCATACAGAAAAAGGATCAGAAGCGTTCGCATTATCTTTATGATTCCACCATTGTATAAATTGTAAAGAAAACCAGATGAAAATTTTGTATAAGCCTTAATATTCTCAGAAAAGGATCGTTGTCGCAACATTTGAAGTGAGCAGTTTAGAATAGCTTTGATAATACTGCGACAATGCGAATACCTACTATGTTATATAAGTTTCTTACTTTTATGCCACTTTTTCATTACATTCTTGTGTACCTAGGGTTGGTAGCGTTGTGTGGAGTATTCTAATGCTTGTATTGAGGTTAATGCAAAACCAAGAACTGGATGTTTATTACTATGATTGTTACGCCGCCGCCGGAACAAAATAAATGAAACTAGATATAAACTGTACATTGTGCTGTGCAAATTGTAAAGTCATAAAGGTTTAATAAGAACATTATTGCGGTCGTCAAATGTCCAAATCAGCACCAATCTGCTTTAGTTAAAAATAAATAATCACTCACCAACCACACGCATGATATTACTCGTAGTTTTCTTAATTGTTTAGGTGGGATCATCGCCAGAACTACCACTCAAACGAGTGCTTAGCAGATCATATTTTTTCTTATAATTAACCAATTTAATTTCCTAGACTTCGTACCCATCACAGTTGCAACAAACAAATACGCGACAAATGTTAGGGCGACAGTACTATATGTCGACCATGAGTGGTGTGACGGCACATCAGCTCGACGTTCGTTAGTGCGACTGATTGTTTTCTCGGCAAACGACAGGACGATGGAACTTTTGATCGACGAACGATAGCGCGACACCACTTTCGCTCGACAAACTAAAGCGCGACAAACATTTCTGTATTGTTTTGTTAATAGCAGATTTTTTTAAAGAATGTTTTAAAATTGTACTAAGTAACCGCACGACCAGCGGTCCAACTGCCAGGTCCACAAGTCCTGCTACTCGGCGAAGTCTGTGCTGACAGGCCACCACGTCTGCCATGTGCTGCCAAGGACGGTACTATTCTACTCCTACCCCTACCTTAGTGTGTGTGAGTGCTCAGTCAATCAGTGACTTATCTACAACCTAGCCGTGTATTTCCTACTTGCTGGTTTTAATACACTTTCACTACCTATCAGTTGACGGCCTACGCAGTCTACTTGCCACTGTAATGGCTGGGACTTTGACCATATACTTCAACCATACACTTCAACCTTGACCATATACCTCAACTGAATGAAATGAAATTTAAATCTTCTATAAAACGCACACTATGCAGCCAAGCATATTATAAGTCGGGAGACTACATCGCTGATAAAAATGCTTGGCTCAACGCTGGTCCTGCTCCACAAGGGCGCATAAACTTATTGATTAGCATTTGAAACTACTGTTGGATCTGCTGAAGATTGTTAAAACTTTCTTTGCATTGTATAAATTCAATCTTTTAGTATTGTACGAGTATACTTGCATAACACGTGTTTGAGCACTGTATACCTACTATAAAGCGACCATTTACTAGGTTCGTCTTTCATTGCCTTGAATGTGCCCTGGCGGCTGAGAGTATGTCATGCTCACTCAAATGTCTCGCTGGTGGTGGCGTGTGTCTTCTCTTCAAAATGGTTGAGCTGAATGGTGCTAATCTATGCGTCATGTTCGTGGACGGGTGCCGTCAGTAGGGTCTGGTCATCTCTTAGCTGACACGGCTTATTTTAATTTAATATTTGAATTGTTTTAGTCTTTTTATTACGGACGCTTTTAACTTTCTGCAGCGTTCTCACATGCATAATTTCAACATGAATGATGTTACCAATATTTCATAACCATATTTTGTTTTAAAAGAGTGTTCGTGGAGTTTCTTGCCCGTTCTTCTCCATAGGTACCTACTACGCTTTGGAATGGGCAACTAGCTTCATCTTTCTGACTGACCGACCCCTTGACAATTCAAAAGTGCCTGTAATTGGTTTATTTGAAATAAATACTTTGAGTTTGAGTTTTGTAGGTAGACTGCACAGGCCATGACCTGATAGGTAGTGTAGAAAGGTAAGTGAAAGTAGCAGGTTAGGTTAATATATATATTATAATGAAATATGTAGAAGTAATACGGCTAGGTCGCGGGTAAAGGTCACAGTCTGTTCTGAGTACTCGCAAACACTTAGGATAAAGGGTACCGTTCATGTTTGCACGTGGCAGACGTGGTGGCCGGTCAGCACAGGCTCCGCGAAGTAGCAACAAAATATAGAAACGTTTGTCGCGCTTTAGTTTGTCGAGCGAAAGTTGTGCCGCGTTATCTTTCGTCGATCAAAAGTTCCGTCGTCCTGTCGATTGTCGAGTTGATGTGCCGTCACACCACTGATGGTCGACACATCGCACTGTCGCCCTAACATTTGTCGCATATTTGTTTCTCACGACTATGATGCGGGGTTATGGTATTTATAGTCCACTTCCGAACACAGGCCACAACTTCTGTGAGTATGGAGTACCTACTCCATTGTTCAGTCTTACAGTAGTAACTTCTACCCAGGTTGCAACACCAAACCAGTACTACTAAGCAGCAACAATTAAATACTTCCCTAATGTAGTACATTATACAGTATGGCTACTAGGTTATCACATTAATTGAAACCACGTAATCTACATTACGTGTTTTAAACATACACAATTAAAATGATTAATAACAATTAACATTCTAGCCGTGGGACCCTTTTTTCGTTTTAGTATCCATAACAACAAACATTAAACTTAATTTGTGATTGTTTGGTAACAAATACCATTTTGTGTTGAATTGTTGCAATCATCGCTTCGCGCGTGTCTAGTGCCTATCAAGAGTGGTTTATTTCGTACCAATTTTTACGCTATTTATATCGTTTGAAAAATTCAGTTTTCTAGTTTTAGTAAAATTGTTTATTTTATTATTAAAATAATAAAATAAACAATTTTACTAAAACTAGAAAACTGTTTTTTTTTATTTGAATTTTAGTCTGTTTTAACAGACTGATAACAACTTGTACCGCTGTGCTATTTAACGTGATAAACTAATCACCACTATGTATACCTATATATATAATTTAAATCCGCTTCAATTAACAGCGCAGTAGTGTAGCGATAACATATGCTCATTAAAGTGTCAAAGCTTAATAATCCAAGACGTTAAAAGCCGGTAGCATGGCGTTCTGTAATTAACCTATTGTAAATTAGGCACCTAATCACGTTAGAGCAAAGTAAAGACTGCATAGATTAACGTTATTGCAGATAGGTCGGTATACGACGTCATTAAATTTAAGTGGCTGTTTCTTTAGCGAGTTTTCGCAAGAAAGATTATTTGAGGAGCTTTTCTTAATATGGCATCATGCAAGAGCAAAATCCGACAGCTGACAAAAGCCTCAATATTGAAATTCCTGTGACGTTATATCTAGGGCATTATCTGGAATAAAGTATAATCCAACGACACCTTATTATAAAAACAAATATTATAACTATATGCTCGTGACATGCATTGGATACTTTTCCTTTTGACTTTGCTGCTGTCGATTAAAAAAACTGAGTAGATAGGTACTAAGCTGCTTTTAAATGATAAATGATAAATGATTTTATTTCTGTAAGTAGGTTTGAACAAACACTTTTACACGTCAATCTTACTTTAAAAACTAGATGAGGTCGGCGTTTCCTATCTGACTACTCTGAGAAGAAAGGCCGAAACAAACTCAGAGGTCACAGTCTCTTTTAAAGTCCAGACATAATCTTGGTCAGAACATGTGAAGACCATGTAGATTTGTGTCTGAAATGGTCTTTTGAGGAAAAACCACACAGATTGAGCGGACCTGTCCAGTCTGTGCACGCATTTGTCAGTAATCGTGTAGCTCAACTCAGAACTTAAGGAGCTCAACGATTCGACGAACAATACCAAAGAAAAGACATTTGGGTAGGCCACAAAAATTACTCAAACTGCCAGACCATGATTAAAATTAACTGAGGAGAAAAAAAAGCAACAATGACCCACATAGTCTTCACATTCACAATATTAAAATGATAATCAACGTAGCCTGAATGCTACTCAACTACTTTTCAATTGACTACTAGTAATATAAGTACCTACCTCAGTGAAAAAGAAAGTAGGTCACAATATCGACATATTTTACGACGTGCATTTCGAGTAACTTTCTGGTAAATTGTTGTAAAATATTTCGGGTTGGTGCCGTCCGAGTGGCTTTTAGCATTAGCATGCATAGACTTAAAAATTGAGTGCGTTTGAGCAAGTAACCTCATTATGAATAAGTCAGCAGGTTGCTAACAGAAAAACTTAATATACCTACCTACCAACGTACCGATGAATTAAAACTAGAAGTTTTGCACGAAATCCAACAAAACCACTTGTAAAAGAGAAAATTCTCAACAATTTCACGAATAATTAATAACATTTTAAAACGGTACTCAAAAGCTCTATAAAGATTTCTAAAAGAGTAAACACTGAACAGGCTTTAAGGCGTTTAAAGGATCTCCTGTCCAAGATTATTTACATTATTCTTTGACGTATCTAAATACCGTGATGTTTACTGTATCTAACGAGGTACAATGATTTGATAAAAAAATCCGCTTGAGCGCTATAAAAGCCTAATAGGATTATTTGCGAAGCTTCTAAAGTAACAGGAGGAGGGAATGTTGATACAGCAAATTAGCGCTGCCTTGCGGCTTCGAACATCCATCGGGATTAAGCGATGTATTTATTACAGGGTCCCCTTTAAACAGTCATGGTTTCAGTATTATACCCTTCTTGGTTTACGGGGCCTTATGGACTTATAAACCCTGTCCCCGGGCCAGCAAGTAAAGAAAAATAAGATATGAATCTAAAAACATTTGAATATAAAATGTACCTAGTTAGAAACCTTTTTTAGCTTGAGAATATGTCTAAATTACCAACGTAATTTTCAAAGGCAGGATAAAAATTGAATCAAAAGTTCCTGAAGGTTAAGAAAACATTAGTACATTTACCCAGGGACACACTTTCTTTTATTCGTCGTAGTGTTATAAGTAAGTTCGCCGAATGGTTGTCTGCGAGCTTTCTCCGCAGAAGTGGTGCCCTCAGAATATTACCCTTAGTTGTAATGTTAGTTGTACGTACATCCGTGCACGTCTAACGGTCATAATCTCTGAGGATGCCCAAAGGCATTATTAAGCAGCCTAAGTTCTTGAGCCCTCAATAATAGCATTGCGAGAAACTTTCACCATTTACCTACGAATGAGGTATAATTTTGAGTTCATAGCTTCATAGCAGACGCCTTCAAAAGCCATGTTTGCTTGTGAAAGCCTAACTAAATGTTGATGTAATTGAAAGATGACTATTACACTGTAGATATTCCCCTGATATTAATTCAAAGCTGGGTTTTATTAGCATATTAATTCGACAACTAAGTAGTGACGAAATTTCAATCTCGGGGCCCTAATATTCTTTGATGTACTAGTTTAATAACTAACCATATACCTCACTGAGCTACTACAGCCATTTTATGGTAAATTACGAGCCGTCAGGGTGCTATATTTTACTTAATTTCGGTGTCTGAATTCTCTAAGGGTAGAATTTGTAGCCATTGTCAGGTGTTTTGTAAACCTGCCGGGGTCGCGGATTGTTCGAAAGAGTTACCGTGGCCCTGGCGCACAGGCAACTGAAGGAACACGGGTGGGTTTTAGTCAGTAAGAGTCTGACACGCCCTTCCGCTCCGCCCAGAGCGGGAGAGGTCATTTGATGATTTCCCACCCAAAAAAAAAAAAAAAAAAAGGTGTTTTGTAAAAGGGCTAAAAGTGACGCGCACAGGTTCGCTCTTATAAACTTTCCGCAACTTTAGGGTGATTTCACGAAGTGGGGAAAGTGAATTTTCATAATACAGGAAATACGCTAGTGGGACATGGGGTTAACAAAAGCTTTAGATCCCGGAGGAGACCCGTCACTCAATCTTGGAAAATCACGTGTATTTTCTAAGATTTTCACATGAAACATCATATTTCTATTCATTGCCGCACTTCATAGAACTGACCTTAGTTTTAGTTCTAAGCTAAAGTAAATATCTACTTTAAAACTAACACACAGTAAAACAAAAAGCAACAACATTTTAATCTAAACTCGCAGTCATTAGTTTGTGTTGAAATATTTTCGTCGAAATTAATAAAACAGCTAAACATGAACCCAGAATTTTGAAAGTCATTATATAAATAAAAACTGGTCGTAGACTAGTCTCTGAAACTACACAGTTTTATACAGCTTCTAAAATAATATAGCTCAATTTTCTCAATTGTTCGAGATTCAGTAACATGGAACCTGTCTAAGTATCAACTGAAGTACAATTGGTGTTTATAAATAGCGTACAAAAATCTACGTAGAGAAGTAGGAATACTTAAATAGCGCAGACACCACAATATAAGTACGTTATATAAAGGTAGGCTAGATACAATATCATATACCTACATATATTAAGGTGCTTATACGATTATGAAGAATTTCTTTAAGGAAATAAGTAGACATCGGAAAATACAAAATTGTATACCTATTCTTAGAGATTTCCTTACCTACATGGGAGCGCTCTTTCACGCTGTCCCCCAAGTACCGTAAATGCTTGCTAGTGCTAAGTGATTATACCGGGTCAATTGGTAGCAGGAGCATAGTTACTAAGGGTCTTACTCGCAGGACTGAACCGCACTTCGGCGCTAGTAGAAAATCGGGAACTTTAATAAATTATTAGTCATCTATATACAGTAATAAACCAAAAAGTTTTTCGTGTCTGTGTTTATGACCGCTGAATTCTTCTAAACTGCACAATGGATTTTTTATATTCTGAGAATTTATCCTTACCAATATTATAAATGCGAAAGTGAGTATGTTTGTTTCTTACGCTTTCACGCTAAAACCGTTGAACGGATTTGGATGAAATTTGGCACACAGATACACCATGGCCTGGGTAAGGACATAGACTACTTTTCATCCTGGATCGCAGATGAAGTCGCGGGCAACAGCTAGTTCATAATAAACTTAAATAGGCTTCTTATAAAAGAAATGTCGTGTCAACTCGTAAAAACCATGGGAAGCAGGGGCGGGTCGCTAGTTATATATAAACAAACTAGCTTCTGCCCGCGACTTCGTCCGCGTGGAATTTCTTGTTCCCACCCCGAACATCGCAGCGCCTGCCCGCGCTATCACTTCGTTTTTGCATAGCGTTCTTTCTGACTTTTTTTCTTATTGATCGGCTCCTAAAGGTCCTAGCGTGATGTTAAAGTAGCCTATAGCCTACCTCAAGAATTGGCCTACCAAATGCAAAAAGATTTTTTCAAATCCGACTGGTAGTTGCAAAGATTAGCGCGTTCAAACAAACAAACTTATCAGCTTAATTATTAGTATAGATAGAAGATGTAAGCTCTAAGTATATCATATTTGCATTCTTCGGTTACCCTTTTTAACTCTTAATTTTTTCATGTAATTTTTAGTAGATATAGGTACCTATTGTAAAAAACGTTCATTATTTTCCATTGTAGGTATAACCAAGAAAAACATGACTTGCTCACCGAAAACTTGACTTGGGAAACGAGACTTGACATTTGAGTTAAAAACAAAGATTAGGTACCTACATGGAAAACTCCAGAAAAACTGTACATACTTTTTAAAAAAAATACAAATTATCTAGCAATAATAACTACATATTTTAATGTCATTTGGCAACACAAATAAAATGTTGCCAAAGTTTTACATGGAAGTGCAAAATTTCATGTTGTTTTTAGGACCGAAGTGTTCAAGTTTTTTGCTTGTTTATGACGTTACCGAAGGAGGAATTTCCGTCAGTTTAGGCACACAAGCTTAAACTTGTATTTCGTTAGTGAAAAGTTCGCGTATGAGGCTGGCTTCCAACTTTGTATCCGGCTATATTAGATGCATTATTCATAAATGTATATTGGCATAGAGGTTGCATATTCGATTAAGAAGCGTAAAGTCATCTAAAGTTCTGAAAAATGTTTTTTTTTTTTCTTTAGAATTATAAAAGAGGCAGCTTATGTTTGCCAGGCTATTTCTATAGGTTATCATTGGACTTAATAAGTACTGTAATTTACTTTTACCGTACCGTTATAGGTACAGTACAACACCTAATAAAATACTTACGTATAAACCACTGAATATTACTAGCCCATTATCCACCCAATAATTATATGCAATGCGGCTATTAAGCGGATTACTGATTGCAGTAAATCGTATACAGACAGTTAATACAAACATTATACAGAATCACTTACATACGTACATAAACTCACGCCTTCTTCCCATGGGGGTAGGCAGAAACTACAGAACGCCACCTGTTACGATCCTTACCGACTCCGTTTGACTCGTTTACGTTCATACATCTGAGGGCCTAGACAAAGTAATATTCTATTTCGATGACGCTAGTAGAAAAGCCAAAAGATTTATGGGGTAGACGTAAGCTATCGAAATGTCACGTGGTCATAGGTCAACGAATAGAAATTAGATAGGCAATGTTAACATCATTCGATTCTATGAAACGAATCGGCAGCGTCGAACGATTACTTCCATATGGATGCGTAGCCAATTGACACTTTTTGACAAGCGTTATCGCTAGTTTTCGATTCGTATGATGAAAACATTAGCGAAAGCGGTAGCGATTGTAGAAATAAAATCGCTCCGAAGTGAATGTCATTATTGTCTAAGCCCTCTGGTCAGACACGCACGCGGGTTGCGATTACTACGCACTTGAACTTTCTGAAGAACATCACCAATAAGGTCACTATTGTCCTCCAAGGGCGTCCCGTCCCAGCGTTTCCTCTCACATCTGTCTTGTGAATACCTTTTGTTAGTCGCCTTTCATTCATCCTCTGATCATGAACAAACCATCAACAGAAACACTTATATTAATTAAAAACTGTCTACTTATTTCTAATGAAACAAAAGAAGGAAAAATTCCAAATACTTAAAAAACACAAATACCTATATGTGTGTGTGTGTGTGTGATGTGTGTGATGTGTGTGATGTGTGTGTGTGTGTGTGTGTGTCATGTGTGTGTGTGTGTGTCATGTGTGTGTGTGTGTGTGTGTGTGTATGTGTATGTGTGTGTGACGTGTGTGTGTGTGTGTGTATGTACAGGTGTGAATAATCCTCGAAGGGTCCCATGTAATACGGGGAGAGCCTATTGCCATCAACCGGGCACAAATACAGACTCCGGGCTGCTACTGAGAAACTCTTAATGGAAAACCCAATAACATTTTGCCCGACCTAGGAATGGAACCTAGGACCTCACGCTCAGCAGTTAAAAAACAAAATCATTTTTAATAACCCGATGCAAAATTTATTAAATATCCACGTTCATTGTGCTACACTACCGATCTATGAAAGAACCAAATATTCGGTGTCAGCTTCATACTACAAATTGTTTCGGGATCGAATTTAGGTGTGAATAGCAATGTCGCGTCACCTAAAAACTCCTAGAGTGAGGTGGCCACTTAAAAAAAATAGTATCAAACGCCATGGAAGCTGTTTTTCAACCTTTTCTGACCAACTTCCAGTTGGCTTCCACTCACATCATGAAGAGTATCAGAATAACCACGAGGTATTGGAGGAAATTCATTCATAGTCAAGTTTAGTAATAATTTCAAACATTTTATGTGTAAACATAACATCCGACCGAGCGACTTCATAGACTCATAGTACCTAATTATCCATACATACTTAGGTATTTATTTATTTATATAAAGGCTTACCAATTAAACACATGCACAGCATTAACCCAAAGTCCTTGTCATAGTATAGATCTCGCATGTATAAATTATAGGAAATCACGGCAATATTAATTAGCGTACTAGAACACAACACCAAAAAAAAAACATTAAATAATAATAAAACAAATAAAAAAGTTAAGGTTACAAATGCTGCTGTTGCTGGGTTTTTCTTTTTTATATTAACGCTACATTTTGCTAAAGATGTTTTTACAAATCACACCATTTTTTTTTTACTAATTCTATAAATGCAAAAGTAACTCTGTCTGTCTGTTACCTACCTTTACACGCCTAACGGCCTAATTTAGATGATAATTAGCACAGAGGTAGACCATGACCTTGGTTAAGTTAAAAAATATTTTTGTCCAGGTAGTACGTTCCCGTGAGATTATTGCCGACGCGGTCGAAGCCGCGAAAAAAAGCTAGTATAGTATGAAATTCTTCATATAATTATTGAAATTACAGCCCTCATATCAAAATTATTAGTACATTAGGCCTCAAGTACAAAGCCATCTATCCAAGATTTACCTAATTTAGTTGCAAGCGGCACAAAACTTAAAAATATTCATTTCGTAAAGATTTTTAATTACTAACAAAAAATACTTACGTACAGACGTCAACATTTTGGGTAGGTAGATACTATAATTAGAATGTTTCGACAGGCCATGAATTCTATTACACGTTGTATAGGTGCATACAAGTGAATACAATATCATTGAAGCTTGTCGTACCTAAATACAATACTATACAATACACATGCAGTACACTATGTACCATTAATCGCGTGTCGGACGTTCATTAATACAGTGGTCTGTGCTTGCCACTGTTCTCGGCACATTCTTCTTACAGTACTAGTAATTACGGTCTCTTCGTGTTGCACCGATTGGTTTTTAGTTAAAGTACTTAGTAAAACTATTTGAAAGAGTAAGTACGTTACCTACAGGAAGTGTTTGTTATTTAAGTAACATTTGAAGTATTCAACCCACCCACCTGGTAACTAGGTTATGGAGGTCAGAGTGGCAGCCGCTCCATGTAAAATACTGATATTCCGCTGCATCCGGTTAGACTGGAAGCCGACCCCAAAAACAGTTTGGAAAAAACTAGGCAGATTGATTGACTTGAAATACTCAAAAAGGATTATATTTTTGAGTTACTGTTGCCTTGGAGACCCAAAATGTCCCGGTGTTTGGGTGCTATATAGATTAGTGTAACAAAAAACTGGTGCTGTAGGTACTTACCTTCAATAGTGGATTTGAATGAGATTCGAATGGGGATTGGACTTCATATTAGAAGCTACGAAACACTAGCAGCCCGAAAAAAGAAAATCAATCACGCTTGTAAACCTTTATCTTCTTTCTTTCACCTTCTCCGTAAACGCTTTAATACAGCGCCAAAATTATGTTTGAATATTATGCGGGCCACGCCGCCCAACGCGACGCGGGACGCCCCGCGTCTCCGTAAACGAGGCCTTAGATGGATTTTTAACAAGTTGCCCGTTCAAAAACTTATCCTGTATAAATCTGCGGTACCATTCTGTAAAAATCTCTCCGTGTGAACTTAGGTGATGTGAGCTTTAAGTGAGCTGTCAATAGTGACAATCGGATTGTGTCAAAGTAAGCTGTCATTTGAGCTTTGAGCTAACTTCACATAAGTTTACACGGTGAGATTTTAACACAGTAAACCAGCTGATCTCCCCTGCCCTACGCATTGCAGGCACTGGTTTTTTCCGAACCACGTAGTTTCAAACAGCATATAGGTAATCTACGCCTTACAAAATGTACATGTTTTTCACTTTTGTGCTGAAGATTTGATTGTACAATACGGGTAGTATTGTACAATCAAATATTCAACACAAACATAGATTTAATGTTTTTGCCTGCTGTAGGCCATACAAATTGTTTGTATTGGGGGCACCCACGACAGGTTTTTTTAAGATTTGGTAATAAAACTTCCACTGTATGGATTAAAACATTTTAATGGTATTTCTAATAAACATTTCAATAAGGGCCAGCTAGACATAATAAAGGACCCAAGTTGGTTTACTTGGGTCCTTTATTATGTCTGTCTGTACTCTAGCTTTTTTTTGTAGGCGGTTACAAAAGGCTTCCTTAAATTTTTAACCGACTTCATAAAGGAGGAGGTTCTCAATTCAACAAATGTTTTTTTTTAATGTATGTTCAGCGATATCTTCGCCAATTGTAAATCGATTTCGATTTAAAAAAAAAATCGAAAGCGTATTTTTCCACTACAAAGTGAAAAATTACTTTAATTTCGGAAGTAGGTGGTAAAAAACGAAAATAAGTACAAAACCAAAGACACCAACTTCCGAAATTAAAGTTACTTTTCTGAGCTATGTAATGTATACTCGATTAATGCGCGTCGTCTGTAAGAACCCAGTTAGTCAAAAAACTTCATATACTTGTAACATGCGTGGGCTTACGTCAGAAAAAGGTTTAACGTCATGCTCATTGGAAAGCAATAATTCTTCGAATACATTCGATCATTTCTACATCTCATCTTTGGTATTCCGCAGCTGGTACCCTTAGTCGTCTAATACACAACGGATTTATTTGGCACGTTTCTGGTTTACCAATCGGAGGTGTAATGCTCGTATTCCACTACGGTGATACGCACTTACTTACCTAGTTTCATTATTTTATTTTGTGTTACATATTGTCCGAGGACCCGGTGGATAGTGTTAAATGGAGATTTGCAACGCCAAAAGGATTAGCGATACGTAGCGTTAGAAACAAACTTCAAACGATTTTTCCCGGCGGAAAAATTGTTTTGAAGAATTTGTTAACACATTGATGGACACTAAACGCTCCCAGGCGTAAAAAATCTTCTATTTGTCTCGTTCGCCTTCAACAGATTAAAAATAAAAGAACTTTATTGAGGTATTATTTCACATAAAAGTAGCACTTTCGAAGATACTGTGCACAGTGGCAGCCGATGCACGGTTTTACGACGTATTCTTAACTGTTGCATGCAAACTGTGAATTGGACACATTTCGTGCAAACCGTGTTTAGTGCACGCTCGAAAAGGTTCGCGTCAGCTGTTCACGTTCTCAATGTAAGCGTCTGTACGTAACCCAATGTCCATGTATGTACCGAAAACGTACGCCGCTTTAGGAAACCGGCTTATTATACCGCATAATGTTCCAAATATTTCATTTCCCCTATTTTGGTGTGAAAAGCAACTAAAGTTAACACATTACCCGGCTGCGAGACGGAAACGGCCCGTCATCACGGCATGCTTCTCGCGTGCCGCCGGTTAGTCTCGCTAATGTGTGTTCGCAACATTTTTATTGCTGTTAAAAGCAATAAATAAACAAACGCCGCCGTGTCGGTCCGTAAACGCCTCTAGAGGATTACCCGCTGACGTATTGTGTACCAACTGACCAAGATTGTTACACAGATGGACGCGGTGCGAACATTTCACCACAACCCCGATAATATATGGAAATGTTTCACACAATTGGGTTTTATTTTCGCTAAAATCTTTGAGCGGATACAACATGTAAGTCACAAACTTACAAGGAAGGCTGTAATTTCATGACGTCTTCAAACGCCAGTTCTGACACGAAACGTTATAATTTTGCCCAACTTCTCTTTATCTCTGCCTACATTGTCTCGTAGCAACTGTCTACGGCGTAGCATTTTGCTACGCAGTTGGTATTCTCATTTGCTTCAAAAAGAGCATCTACATAAGTTTTACATAAAGTCTAATAAATATGTATGATGCTGAAGCTCTAGTAAAATACTTGAAATATGCTTGTAAGCTTTATTTAACTTGGACACAACGGGAGCATTAGTAAATGTTAACTCAAACGACACTAAATTGAATTAGAGTTTGAAATGTCTTAATCATTGTTATTATTTAATAATAGCTCTCTTATTATCTCGTCTATTCACCGAAATAAACACATTATTTCTGTTTAAATAAATTTAAATTACCTAGTAATTTGGGAGCTTATTCATATTGTAGCTGTTTATCAAATTACCTCGGTACGGATTATGTAAAGCTCATTAGGCATCGGAGTTCATTAACGCGATCCGTTAAAGTTTGAGAGAATTTTAGACAGTCGAGAATAATTAAAAGAGTTTGGCTTAGCAGTTTCAGAGCCGAGTTTCGTCCCGTGTGTTTCCCGTAAATCCAAGTAACCTCTTTATCCTTTGCCGTAAAGCTACCTCGCTTCTTTTGGTTTCAGTTCATTGCTTCCCTTTGAGAGGACTTGATCTAACTGTAACTTAATTTCATTTGATCAAAGCGAAAAAGTCGGCGCCCGAAAACCCTACATATTGGTAAACAATTTCTTCATATGAAACATTTTGACGAACATAACGGCTGTGCTGTACACATGTTCGTGCAGACATTAGATACATAGTTCGGATTGTTTGAAACAGCGTTTTAAAGTGTTAACAAACAATAAAAGTCTTTTAAACACAGGCTTTGATAGTGGCACTGAAAAAGGTCGGTTAATTCACTTACCGACACAGCTCCATTTTATTTGAAACACTGTTATAGCTGTACGTCACAAGGCTTCATTTTTCGATGAAACGTTTGGCCTTTTAGCCCGAACAGTAACAAAGTGAATGGGGTCAAGTTATTTGATCAACTACACTGTTATTTAGTTTCGTCTGTCCAGTTTTGTTGATTTTAATTCACTGAAAATGGCCTGTACGGATTATTGAGCTAAAATTTTGCTGTCAACGCAGATTGGTCGTATAAAGCGATGATTTATTATTTAACAAGCTGGCGGTACATTATTAGCACAATCACTGGTAAATGGTACAAACTACAAAACAATGCAGTGAATGGTCACTGTTGTCTATTTCCTGATTGCCTGAAGGTTTTCACTGTGAAATGCATTTGGTATTCTGTTTATATTTGAAGTGAGGATATATTGGTTTGCAATTGTTATTTTATAGTTTACTTTGTTGTTCTATTGTAATATGATTCCGGGCATTAGTACAGCTACTGAAGGTTTAGGTACTCATATTATTTTCCTGAATAACGCTGTGAATCAGAAATGAAGGGATCCGTAGGAGAACCAAGGCAACCGACATAGCCCGAAGAATTTCCCACCATAAGTGGCAGTGGGCATGGCACATTGCTCGCAGAAGGATGGCCTATGGGGCCTAAAGGTTCTGGAGCGGCGACCGCCTACCGGAATACGTAGCGTTGGAAGGCCTCCCACAAGGTGGACCGACGAACTTCTGAAGGCCGCTAGAATCCGCTGGATGTGAGAAGCTCAGAACCGGTCGAAGTGGTGGTGCTTGGGGGAGACCTATGTCCAACAGTGGACGACTTTCGGCTGAAATAATGATGATGAATAATGCTGTAACTTTGACTTACCCACACAGGATTTACCAATTTACATTTAACAGTATGGTAGTTTTTCCGAATAAACGTAACAAACATGTATAGTGATCGTCTAACTTAAAACGGCACGCGCCCCTCTACAAAAATTTCTATACATATATATTATTTGAATGTGTATGCAACAACCAGTGGAGGTGCGTGCAATTTTAAACTGGACGATCTTCTACTACATTATCAATAATTTAGTTTTTTTTATGGAACTTAAATAAATAACTTCCCCAACAACAATGTTAACTGATTCGTACGACAGGGGCAACAAAAAAACAAATTGTTCGAAAGAGTTACCGTGGCCCTGACGCACAGGCAACTGAAGGAACACGGGTGGGTTTTAGTCAGTAAGAGTCTGACACGCCTTTCCGCTCCGCCCAGAGCGGGAGAGGTCATTCGAGGATTTCCAACACAAAAAAAAGGGGCAACAAAAGCCTCCTTCATTTTTTAAATTGTTTTTTTTAATATCTTCGCATTTTGTGTTCCATTTATTAATTATCATATTAGCTGTAAAACTCAAACAAATTCTGTCGACCATAATCATTGTTCTAACATTTACTTAAGACATTTTGCTCACAAATCAATTTAATAAAAATAGCAATTAAGTCTTAGCTCGACGTTTCAACCGTTGGATTGGTCGTAGTCACGAGGAAACTAAATGCCGGGATTAGCCAAATGCTACCTATTTTAATTAAATATTAGCTGTAAAACTCCAAAAATTCTGTCGACCGCAATCATTGTGGTAACATTTACTTGAGACATTTCGCTCACAAATCTATTTAATCAAAATAGCAATTAAGTCTTAGCTCGACGTTTCAACCGTTGCATTGGTCATGGTCACGAGGAAACCAAATGCCGAGATTAGCCAAATGCTATTTTAATTAAATATTTGAGCAACCTTCGGCTGACTGAAAGAAGCGTTGGTATCAATTTTGTTCAAGTTTTTTAGTGCAAATTATTAATGTAAGTATGCAGATTTATTTTATGACTGCTTCAAAGTAGTTTTGAATTTTACTGTCTGTATTTTTCATAGAATGCAGAATGCTTTTGAGCAATGTATTGTGTATTGGAGGCTTTATAACGGGTGTAAAAATACCCTTAACGAAGCCGAAAGTCACTTGTTCTTCCCGTCATTGTGATATTTTTGTGTATTGGACCATACATGGGAACCTTCTGGTTATGGAGATATTGAAGGTCAAAGTTCAAACTTTTTTCGATAAAACCCTATTACTAATCCTCCGGTATCCGTCTGTCAGCGGGCTGTTGGTATCTCATGAACCGTAATTGGTAGACAGGTGAAATTATCACAGTGTGTAATTCTGTTGCTGCTATAACAACAAATAATAAAAACATTATACAAAAAAAAAATCGACTTCCAAAAAAAAAACAGTACAAAGTGAAAAATTACTTTAATGTCGGAAGTCGGTGTCTTTGGATCTGTATTTTATTTTTTTGCCACAGACTTCCAAAATTAAAGTTATTTTTCACTTTGTAGTGTTATTTTTTGGAAGTTGGTTGTTTTTTTTTTTTGTTTTTTTGTTTGTTTTATTTTTCACTTTTTAGTGGGTCAGTTATTAATTTATCTAAGTTACAATAGACTAATGTGAACAGCTCATCACCTTTTGCAAAATATTGCTTTTCCCGATGCAGGGACGTTAATTGTTGAGGAGTTCTCCTGGTAAAAACCAGAAGAACTGGAGCTGATGGTGAAGCCGATATCAGCTCCATTTCACTAAGTATATGCATTGTGATGAGCATAAATTGCTTAGCAACCGTATTAAATTAATCGAATCGCAACCCGTGAAATGCTTGTGTGTATATATGTAGTGGCCACTTCTGGTCTTCATCATCAGTTCCACTTCACCGAATGGTGCTTTCCGAGAGCAAATGCACGTGTCACTATAAAAAATACCCAAATCGCTGTCGGTGTGCCTATAAAACTTGAAGATTTCCCTCGATTTCCATGGGATCCTCTCATGAGATTCTGACTTGGTGACAAAAAAAAAAAAAAACCGTCAACAATTGACGGAGAAATCGGTGAACATACAAAAAAAAAACATACATACAGCCGAACATATAACATCATCCTTTATGGAAGTCGGTAATGAAAATAATATAAAGAGTCAGTGGGTCATCTTAGGGGCGTCTTAGTATAAATTAATAGAAATATAATTCGTTCTTAAGTTTTCAAAACAAATGAAAAAAGCTTTTAGCGATAAGACCGCCCATTGTGTCATCCTGTGTAAAATGTCTACATTTATATCTGTAATTTTTATGGTGTACATAATAAAGAGTATTCTATTCTATTCTTATGACAAGCTCATTATTATTTTTTATTAATTAAATAATACATTATCTCAATATTTATTAATAAAAGTATTAACAATACAATAGGAGTTAATAAAAATTCAAAGGGAATCATACCACATAAGAAACGTCGTTTTTAGGCGTTTTTTGCCTTGTGGTAGGTACGGAACCCTTCGTGTGCGAGTCCAACTCGCATTTGCCCGGATTTTTACGAAGCTAAGTTTTAAATGTTATAACTGTATAAAGAGTAGGAATCACTGTGAATACCTAAAGAAAACACTTTTCACACTTTTTAATTCGCGGGATTAAACCGTAGCTCGGTGCGGTATCAAACTAAGTTTACTGTTACTTTCCAACTCACGTGCTCCAATAAGATAATGGGTTTACTGAAACAAATAATAAATTGTAATAATTAAACGCGAACTAGACTAGAACACATATAGTCTAGTTTATATTGATTCTTACGAGTTCAGTAAAAAGTTTTTATTAGAGTTCTCTTAGGAAATTATAGTCTGATTTATTACATTAGCATCCAAATTTATTCAGAACTTGCTTCTGTCCGCGCCATCGTTGGCTTGGTCGCTGTAAGACACCGTTTTTTTTTTTGGTTGGGTAGTCAGACTCTTACTGACTAAAACCCAGCCGTGTTCCTTCAGTTGCCTGTGCGCCAGGGCCACGGTACACGGTAACTCTTTCGAACAATCCACAGCGCTGTAAGACCCCCGAGTTTACTAAAATAACAGCCACATTTTTATAAAACTTTTCTCTATACTACGCTTGTAGTATTGGTCTCAGCAGCCAAAATATGAAGAGAATCAGGACTGGTGACGCGGGAGCAAGCGACGTGCAGTTGTCCGTGTGAGAAACAGCTCGTCATGAGGTCGAAACCCGCAGCCTTCATAGTAATTTCCTTTCGCTTGCGAAGTTTTTCGTTTTTAGTCAATTAATGAACGTCTGCGTTCCTGTATACGTATACAACCTAATGGCACAACACTGGATACACTCGGATATCTATGGGATACACTGACTGATGCTTTTTTACAGATTATTCCTGACGAACAGCTATCACTAAAATAGTATAACAGTAGATTGTAAACAACCGGGATTTCCCAAACAGTCACCTAACCATAGATTTTTATTATCTCACATTCATGATTATTGAAAGTTAAACAACTACATACTAGAAATTAAATTTATTCCGCATAAAATTGGTCGAAATCAGTACCTCCCCTACTAATAAGAACGGCTATTTTAGTCAAATTTCAACGAAGCAAATACATAGATTAAAATTTCGACGATTTCTTTGCAAACCTAAGTTCGATTCCCAACAATTGATATTTTTAGTGTCTCTTTTTTTACATTTTGTTCTACAATTATATTATGACAGTTCGTAAAACGTACACAGTAAAACATAAAGTTTATGCCTCTTCTGTCATCTTTGGTAATAATAAAAATAAATACGGTTGGTAATATGGTTAGGTGAATGAGAAATCCCGTGTGTACACAATCTACTGTTATAATATTATTTTAGTGATAGCTGGTCGTCAGGAACAATCTGTAAGAATGCATCAGTCAGTGTATCAATCTTGAGCCATTATATAGTATATGCAGGAACGCAGGCGTTCATTAATTTAGGTACTAAGAACGAAAAACTTCGCAAGCAATGGGAAATTATTAATGAAGGCTGCGGGTGTCGACTTCATGACGAGCTACTTCTCACACGGACAACTGTAAGTCGCTTGCTCCCGCGTCACCAGTCCTGTCTCTCTTCATATTTTGGTTGGTGAGACCAAAACTACAAACGAAAGGAAAGGAAAGTTTTATAAAAATGTGGCTATTATTTTAGTACATTGTGGTGTCTTACGACTTCTACGCGAACGAAGTCGCGGGCAGAAGCCAAGTAGTTAATTAATAAAAATAACAAAATTATAACTCAACTAAAACTATTCACAAACTAAAATATGGCGTCAAAAAATTCATCCGCATCGCTGTCGACTTGTAATTACATTTGTTCAATGTTACCTTTGGACATTGACTCAGCACTCGGCCCGGCTCACGCGCGGCCCAGTTAAAATATTGATTTGGTTGCATCTCACACGTACAGAACACAAAGAATTTGTATAATAGTGTGTGTTATGAAACTATAGTATATAAGCTGTAACATACTGTTAATAAATCAGATTTGAATTTTATATTCTTGTCTCATTACCCCTCACTGTGGCCAAGACACCTTTAGCCATCTCTGATCAGTCTCGTGAGTCTGCGGGACTGGCAGTGAGTGTACCCTTCCCCAACCTGGAATTCCTGTCCAACATCCGTCTGTAACCTTAGGTCGCATGGTGCAGACATCCTGAACTTATTTATATATTTATCTATCACACTAGGTATATGATAGGTTAGGGCTGTAGGGCTTATAGGGCTTAGAGTCGTAGGGACTGTTAGGCGTGTAGGTCTTAGCAACTTCCCTTACTTATCATATAAATTCATGTATTATCACACCCTTGACAGTATTGCGGCCTTACGTGACGTTTGTTAAGGGTGGATGTACATTTTGATCCGGCTCGAAGGACCAAAATGTACATCCACCCTTAACAGTATTGCGGCCTTACGTGACGTTTGTTAAGGGTGGATGTACATTTTGATTCGGCTCGAAGGACCAAAATGTACATCCACCCTTAACAAACGTCACGTAAGGCCGCAATACTGTCAAGGGTGTGATAATACATGAATTTATATGATAAGTAAGGGAAGTTGCTAAGACCTACACGCCTAACAGTCCCTACGACTCTAAGCCCTATAAGCCCTACAGCCCTAACCTATCATATACCTAGTGTGATGTAATGTAGTAGATGTTATTGATTTTTACACGGCTGTATACCACCGCTTCATAAGCTTTTTCGGAAGCGTCGCTGAAACCATATAGCTCAATGTCTGTGCTGTCTGTTACGTGACACCACCGTGGAACTTTAATTTTTTCTATACTTTTAAGTTGGTTTTGTATTTCAATCCATTTTTTCTGGAGTATGTGATCAACAGGTTGATCCCATCCTATGTCGTTCGTCCAGAGTTCTTGTATAAGCAGCTTCATTTTAATTATAATTGGTGCTAACCAACCCAGGGGATCGAATATTTTCGCAACTTCTGACATAACCCATCTTTTTGTTGGTGTTCTATTTTCCGTTATAGTTATTTGGAAATAAAAACTGTCTTCCCGTGGTGACCATGTTATGCCTAATGACTTCCTGGACTCGTCTAATGGTAGTTTGAGCAGTTGATCGTCTTTATCTTCCGCTGGTATATTTTCCAGTAGCTCTGAACTATTTGACGACCATTTTCGAAGCTTAAACCCACCCTTGTTTAACATGGATATTAACTGACTCTGCAATTCTTTAGCTGCACTTTCCTGGGACTCTCCAGATAAAATATCATCTACGTAAAAATCTTGTAATGTTGCTTGACTCGCTATTGGGTAATTGTTTTGTTCGTCTATAGCAAATTGTTGCAATGTTCGCACCGCAAGATAGGGGGCGCTAGTTGTGCCGTAGGTAACTGTTGTAAGTTCATATTCACTAATTGCGTGTTTGGGAGAAAATCTCCATAGTATCCTTTGATGTGCGAAGTCTAATTCATTAATTTTAATGAAAGGGTACATTTTCATTATATCCGCCATAAAGGCAAACTTATGTTTTCGCCATCGTAATAGTATAGTGGATAAGTCTTGTTGTAATCGCGGACCTTTATACATATTGTTATTAAGGCTTATTTTTGTGCTGCTTTTACTGCTTGCATCAAAAACCACGCGTAATTTTGTAGTGAGTGAGTCTTCCTTAATTACTGCCTGATGTGGTATGTAGTATTTTCCTAAGTTGTAGTTCTTGGTATCTACTTTCCTCATATGACCCATATGTAAGTATTCATTCATAAATTCAATGTATTGTTGTCGCAAATTTTCATTTTTTGCGAACTGTCGTTCTAGTTGTAATAGTCGTGCAGCGGCTTTCCTGCGCGCTTCGCCGTTTAAGTTCAAATTTATGTTCGAATCCTTAAAAGGAAGTCGTACTGTGTAAGTTCCGTCTGGGTTTCTTATTGTTGTTTCTTTGTAGTAGTTTTCACAGGTCTGGTCATCATGTGTAAGTTTGTAGTGTTGTGGAATGTCTTCTAATTCCCAAAATTTCGTAAGTTGTTGTACCTCTTCGGTGCAAGCCACCATACTCAAGATTTTAACTCCATTCTTCGTATCATTGGGATAAAATCCGGATAAAATCCACCCAAGTTCTGTGTTTTGAGCGATTATTCCGTCCTGTAGTCTTGCGAAACCCTGTAGTAATATTCTGCTATATTCTTGGGCACCTAGTATTATGTCAACTGGTCCCTTTTTATAATAAGTTGGGTCTGCTATAATTGCATTGTCCAAGATTTTTTCTTGTAATTGTTGTAAATCATTCCTTGGTAGTGAACTTGTTAGTTTAGGTAGTACTATTAGCGTCACTGGCAGTTTGTAATCGCTAGAGTGTCTTGGTTGTAGAGTAATGTTGATTGTATAATTTGACGTTTTTGGTTTTTCATCTCCGATACCTTTTATTTCTGCTTGGATTTTTTGTCGTGGGTAAGACAACAATTGTGCTACTTCTTCAGTGCAAAATGACGCTTCTGATCCTTGATCACATAATACTCTCAACAACTGCGGCATCCCATCATACGAGGTGGTTCTTACTATGGCAGTTGCTAGTAAAGTTGTGTTTTTAGCATCGGAGTTAGTTGCTGATAAGTTTGATGTTGCTATATTTTGCGACCTCTCTGTCCCTGTATTTCTTGGTACGTATTTTTTTGCGTTACCACTATTTTGAAACGGCTTTGATTGATGCAATAATGCGTTATGTCCCTCATGTTGACAAATTTTACATTGTTTATAAACTGTACTCACACAATTTCTCTGATCATCATGATTTAAGCAACGTTTGCACATTATTTTTTGCGCGACGGCCTTGTATCGGTCGTTAACGCTTAATGCTTTGAAACTAGGGCAATAATGAATAATATGATCATTCTTTTGACAGTACCAACAGCGTTTATATTTTTCTGATGTTTGTTTATCACTTGCTAGTTGACTATTAGTGTATCGTGTAGACCCGTCGAAAGACTTCAGGCAATTGAAACGGTTCTCCATGAATTTCATCATTTCGTCAAAGGATTGTAATTTATTTCGGTTTTGTAGTTGATCTTCGTACTTTGTATTTGTTTCTTCGTCCCATTTTCTACTGATTATTCTTACCAATAGTGGGCCCCAAGAAGTTGTGTTTATTTGTTGATTTTTTAGTGCCTCAAGACATTCATTTATAGTGTCATGCATGTCTCGTAATTGTGCCGCGTTTGCTCGTTGCATTTTAGGTAAATCTAATAACTTGTCAATAAACTTAGTAGCAATCATGCGCTCGTCTTCATATCTCTGCGTAAGCAATTTCCAAGCTGTGTCATAATTTATTTCGCTTATTGTTAGGTGACGTATTAATCTTGCTGCGTCGCCTTTTACGTGTGTTTTAAGATACTGCATTTTTTCTGCAGAAGATATCGATTTATCTTCGTGAATTATTTTTCTAAATAAATCTTGAAATGTGTTCCAAGAGTCATAGTCCCCCGCGAATATGGGAATATTTATTCGTGGTAATTTTCCTGACGAGTTTGATGAAATACCTTTTTCATTCGAGTTCTGAGAGATTCTTTCTTCCAATAACTCCGTAGTATTATCATAATCTTTTTGTATAGTTTCGAAACAATTATCTCTGAAGTAGCTATTGTCCAATGTACTTTCGGCCATCATTAGTCCGATGTGCGTTTCTTCGATTTCTAACCATTGTTTTTGTAAAGTTTGTAATAGTGTTTGTAAATGCCATATTGGCTTGTCTTGAGTAATGGATTCCTTAGCCTGAGATATTTTCTTAGATATCTGCGACACCCGGAATAGCTGTATAAACAGTTTTGGGCTACTGACAACGTCCTTGTCTTCTTCTTCATCTAAAAGTCGTGGTTCATAAACACTTTGCACATGTTGTAGCCTTTCTTCGCACTTTTTTAGGTAGTCGATTCCTTCGTCGTAACATTTTTGTATGCTGCCAAAGTAGTTTGTAGTAATGTATTTATGAGTTGACAACACCTCCTGTTCTTGTAGTCTTAAATGGTTTTCTTGAACTCGCTGAAAGACGTGGTCAAATGTTTTCTTCCTTTCGTTGATGTATTTTTCTGTTTTCCTTGTGGGCGAGTCCTTTTTTATGTTTGATAATACCCTTTTGATTTCGTTGTAATCCGCCTCCTGGCTCCTGATTAGTTCGTTAATTTCTTGTATCTCCATAGTGCTCTTCTTTCTTCTTCCCTAACGGCCCTACCCTAATGTAAAGTTAAGTCTGTACTAGTGGTATCTGCGCTCTTGTTTTATCTGTGCGACTTCTCAATCAACTGGTTAAACCCGCTTGTGGGAGGCCAGTGACCGATCCGCAACGAGAAGCTTTCCGACAGAATACCCTAGTACAACGTACTTCAGATTACTGAAAAACTGATGCTTTGTTGAGAACACCAGCCTCCAGTTCCCCGAAGTGTCAGTCTGTCAAATTAATTCCTACAGTGGGCAAGGGGACCGCGTGATTCAAATGCTCGAAGGACCAAAATGTACATCCACCCTTAACAAACGTCACGTAAGGCCGCAATACTGTCAAGGGTGTGATAATACATGAATTTATATGATAAGTAAGGGAAGTTGCTAAGACCTACACGCCTAACAGTCCCTACGACTCTAAGCCCTATAAGCCCTACAGCCCTAACCTATCATATACCTAGTGTGATAGATAAATATATAAATAAGTTCAGGATGTCTGCACCATGCGACCTAAGGTTACAGACGGATGTTGGACAGGAATTCCAGGTTGGGGAAGGGTACACTCACTGCCAGTCCCGCAGACTCACGAGACTGATCAGAGATGGCTAAAGGTGTCTTGGCCACAGTGAGGGGTAATGAGACAAGAATATAAAATTCAAATCTGATTTATTAACAGTATGTTACAGCTTATATACTATAGTTTCATAACATACACTATTATACAAATTCTTTGTGTTCTGTACGTGTGAGATGCAACCAAATCAATATTTTAACTGGGCCGCGCGTGAGCCGGGCCGAGTGCTGAGTCAATGTCCAAAGGTAACATTGAACAACATTAGTAGGTGCAATATTCTGGCGAAAATATGAATTTAACATTGGGTTTTGGCAACAGGCTGTCTCACAGGTATGAATAAAGAGATGACGCTCAACAGAAACGTTTTCTTCGAAATTCGATTGCCATATAATTAAGACCAGAAACTGTGTTATGTGTACGTAGAAGAATATCTGCTAAAGTATTTTTATCTCACGAAGCGACGCGCGCTTAACTTGTGGTTACCAAGTGTACAAACACGCTGTGAATATACACGCACTTCCCGAAGTCTTAGAAAGCTATAATTTGGTATGCAGGCTAGGATATGCACGCAAACAAAAATAAATAGAAATATGTAACTCACCCTCCAACCCTCATAATGGGGGGTGCAGGTCTGTATATACAATAAAACCTCTAGGGTACTTCCCGAAGTTCTAAAAAAACTGAAATTTGGTATGCAGACTAACAAATTGGCAGAAAAACTTATTGTGCCCACGACTAGGCTCCAAAAAATTAGTAATTCATTTAAGTGCCAAAGTATACATTTTTACAACAAACTCCCAAGCCAAGTTAAAGAATAAATTTAAATCATTTATTAAACAGAAACTCTGTCAAAAAGGTTTCTATTAAGTTAAAGATTACTTGGATGACAATAAGGCTTGGGGTTAATAAAGCTACTTCAATGTACTCCCACGCACCAGACCATCTAATAATGTCATTTATTGATTTACGTAACATAACTTATGATATTTTTGATGACATTTAAAGAGAAAACTGATTGTGAATGTAAGTAGCATGCAGGCTAGATTGAATACATGACTTTATAACTGTCTCGGTTTTGAATATTTTATGCGGCCTATCCAAATGTCCTTTCTTCGGTATTATTCGTCGAGTGATTGAGCTCCTTAAGTTCTGAGTTGAGCTACACGATTACTGACAAATGCGTGCACTGATTGGACAGGTCCACTCAAAACTGTATGGTTATTTCCTTAAAAGACACTAATCTACATGGTCCTCAAATTATTTGACCTAGATTTTTTCCGGATTTTTATATACCTGCACATTGACATTGATGAATTTTATATAAACATTGCTATGAATATTTACTTTGTAAAATATTATATTATTTTAATATTGTGAATGTGTAGACTATGTGGGTCCTTTTTTGCTCTTGATTTTTGTTTTCTTCTCAGTTAGTTTTAATCATGGTCTGGCAGTTTGAGTAATTTATGCGTCCTACCCAAATGTCCTTTCTTTGGTATTGTTCGTCGAATTGTTGAATTAATAATAATTATAGTTTATTGTCACAAAGAAACACATTAGTATACACTGATTAAACTAGATGCTAAATACGCTGCAGAAGTCTGTATACAGATATTGTGAGCCCTGCCTCTTAAACTAGGATAACCTGTATCTTAAGAGACAGTGTTCAGCTGTGAGGTTACTTAAAAATAGGGATTATACAACTGCGGACTGTGCCAACCTATTGTTCGTGTTAAACAGTCAGATTTACTTTTAGTTTTTTTTTTTTTTACAATTTTTATATTCTAAACAAGGAAAAATAGTAAAGAAATAACAATAAGAACACATGTAATATGAAAAGTGTGTGGGGATGTGTTTATGAAGTGTGAGTTTTTGTGTGAGAGTAGTGAGTGTGAGGTGTTATATGTGAAGAAATATAAGTGCAAAATAATGCAATATTAGGCAATGTATTTGAGTAGTGATTCAGTTTGTGCATAGTCCTGTTCAAGTAGCCATTCCATAACTTTAGCTTTTAATTTAAATTTATTGCAATCGAGTATATTTAGTTTTTTATGAATTTTCTGTAGATTTGTGTACTTAATGTGAAGTATTGGTGTCTGGCAAAAGCGGTTTTGTGTCGTGTACCTGGGGTAATATTGGTTCGTTTATTGGGATCAGACGGAGGGACGCTGGAGTGTCTTCTGAGAACGGATTGTAACACAAAGAGCTGACGAACTGTTAGTACCTTACAATCTGAGTAGAGTTGAGTTGTTGGATAGCGATAAGGTTTTCGTAGCATCACTTTCAGTATTGCTCTCTGGGCTCTCTCCACTTTAAGAAAAATTGTTTTAGCTGCACCGCCCCATACATTGATGCAGTACCCAAGAACGGACTGACACAGAGCATAAAACACCATTTTTAGAGTATCAGGGTTTGCAGAAACTCTTAGTGACTTGAAGATATATATCAGTCTCAGCGTTCTCGAGGTTAGGGCATCAACGTGTTGATTCCAGCGTAACCCGGCATCTATTTGAACACCAAGGTATTTGACGTGATTGGTACGTGTGAGAGTTGGACATTGGCACGAGGATGAAAGTTGTGAACAAGTGTGCGCTATAATCGAAAAGGTGTGGTCTGGTGCGGAGCTCTGACGGATGGCGAATGGAATGTATGATGTCTTATTACAGTTAAGGGTAAGTAGGTTTAAGTTGAGCCATTTTATTATTTCACGTAGTGCCAATTCCGCGCTACTTTTAACACTGTCCCATGTTGACCCGTCAATTATAACCACGGTGTCATCGGCATATAAAAAGATCCTCGAGTTGGGGAGGGACATTCTGCATAAGTCATTGACATATATTTGAAACAAAATAGGACCCAAAATGCTACCTTGGGGCACTCCGTACGACAAGGATTCTTCATCACTGAGGTGATTTTCAATTTTGGTTCTTTGGGTACGGTTGTTCAGATAATCTTTGAAGATTTGCAGTGCTATACCTCTAACACCAAGCAGACTTATAAACCCTGTCCCCGGGCCAGCAAGTAAAGAAAAATAAGATATGAATCTAAAAACATTTGAATATAAAATGTACCTAGTTAGAAACCTTTTTTAGCTTGACAATATGTCTAAATTACCAACGTAATTTTCAAAGGCAGGATAAAAATTGAATCAAAAGTTCCTGAAGGTTAAGAAAACATTAGTACATTTACCCAGGGACACACTTTCTTTTATTCGTCGTAGTGTTATAAGTAAGTTCGCCGAATGGTTGTCTGCGAGCTTTCTCCGCAGAAGTGGTGCCCTCAGAATATTACCCTTAGTTGTAATGTTAGTTGTACGTACATCCGTGCACGTCTAACGGTCATAATCTCTGAGGATGCCCAAAGGCATTATTAAGCAGCCTAAGTTCTTGAGCCCTCAATAATAGCATTGCGAGAAACTTTCACCATTTACCTACGAATGAGGTATAATTTTGAGTTCATAGCTTCATAGCAGACGCCTTCAAAAGCCATGTTTGCTTGTGAAAGCCTAACTAAATGTTGATGTAATTGAAAGATGACTATTACACTCTAGATATTCCCCTGATATTAATTCAAAGCTGGGTTTTATTAGCATATTAATTCGACAACTAAGTAGTGACGAAATTTCAATCTCGGGGCCCTAATATTCTTTGATGTACTAGTTTAATAGCTAACCGTATACCTCACTGAGCTACTACAGCCATTTTATGGTAAATTATGAGCCGTCAGGGTGCTATATTTTACTTAATTTCGGTGTCTGAATTCTCTAAGGGTAGAATTTGTAGCCATTGTCAGGTGTTTTGTAAAAGGGCTAAAAGTGACGCGCACAGGTTCGCTCTTATAAACTTTCCGCAACTTTAGGGTGATTTCACGAAGTGGGGAAAGTGAATTTTCATAATACAGGAAATACGCTAGTGGGACATGGGGTTAACAAAAGCTTTAGATCCCGGAGGAGACCCGTCACTCAATCTTGGAAAATCACGTGTATTTTCTAAGATTTTCACATGAAACATCATATTTCTATTCATTGCCGCACTTCATAGAACTGACCTTAGTTTTAGTTCTAAGCTAAAGTAAATATCTACTTTAATACTAACACACAGTAAAACAAAAAGCAACAACATTTTAATCTAAACTCACAGTCATTAGTTTGTGTTGAAATATTTTCGTCGAAATTAATAAAACAGCTAAACATGAACCCTGAATTTTGAAAGTCATAATATAAATAAAAACTGGTCGTAGACTAGGCTCTGAAACTACATAGTAAAAATACAGCTTCTAAAATAATATAGCTCAATTTTCTCAATTCTTCGAGATTCAGTAACCTGGAACCTGTCTAAGTATCAACTGAATTGTCGATGTAGTGTCCGCCTACGTACAATTGGTGTTTATAAATAGCGTACAAAAATCTACGTAGAAAAGTAGGAATACTTAAATAGCGCAGACACCGCAATATAAGTACGTTATATAAAGGTAGGCTAGATACAATATCATATACCTACATATATTAATGTGCTTATATGATTATGAAGAAATCTTTAAGGAAATAAGTAGACATCGGAAAATACAAAATTGTATACCTATTCTTCGAGATTTCCTTACCTACATGGGACCGCTCTTTCACGCTGTCCCACGAGTACCGTAAATGCTTGCTAGTGCTAAGTGATTATACCGGGTCAATGGGTAACAGGAGCATGGTTACTAAGGATCTTACTCGCAGGACTGAACCGCACTTCGGCGCTAGTAGAAAATCGGGAACTTTAATAAATTATCTGTCATGTATAAACAGTAATAAACCAAAAAGATTTTCGTGTCTGTGTTTATGACCGCTGAATTCTTCTAAACTGCACAATGGATTTTTTATATTCTGAGAATTTATCCTTACCAATATTATAAATGCGAAAGTAAGTATGTTTGTTTTTTATGCTTTCACGCTAAAACCGTTGAACGGATTTGGATGAAATTTGGCACACAGATACATCATGACCTGGGTAAGGACATAGACTACTTTTCATCCTGGATCGCAGACGAAGTCGCGGGCAACAGCTAGTTCATAATAAACTTAAATAGGCTTCTTACAAAAGAAATGTCGTGTCAACTCGTAAAAACCATGAGAAGCAGGGGCGGGTCGCTAGTTATATATAAACAAACTAGCTTCTGCCCGCGACTTCGTCCGCGTGAAATTTCTTGTTCCCATCCCGAACATCGCAACGCCTGCCCGCGCTATCACTTCGTTTTCGCATAGCGTTCTTTCTGACTTTTTTCTTATTGATCGGCTCCTAAAGGTCCTAGCGTGATGCTAAAGTAGCCTATAGCCTACCTCAAGAATTGGGCTACCAAATGCAAAAAGATTTTTTCAAATCCGACTGGTGGTTGCAAAGATTAGCGCGTTCAAACAAGCAAACAAACAAACTTATCAGCTTAATTATTAGTATAGATAGAAGATGTAAGCTCTAAGTATATCATATTCGCATTCTTCGGTTACCCTTTTTAACTCTTAATTTTTTCATGTAATTTTTAGTAGGTATAGGTACCTATTGTGAAAAACGTTCATTATTTTCCATTGTAGGTATAACCAAGAAAAACATGACTCGCTCACCGAAAACTTGACTTGGGAAACGAGACTTGACATTTGAGTTAAAAACAAAGATTAGGTACCTACATGGAAAACTCCAGAAAAACTGTACATACTTTTAAAAAAAATATACAAAATATCTAGCAATAATAACTACATATTTTAATGTCATTTGGCAACACAAATAAAATGTTGCCAAAGTTTTATATGGAAGTGCAAAATTTCATGTTGTTTTTAGGACCGAAGTGTTCAAGTTTTTTGCTTGTTTATGACGTTACCGAAGGAGGAATTTCCGTCAGTTTAGGCACACAAGCTTAAACTTGTATTTCGTTAGTGAAAAGTTCGTGTATGAGGCTGGCTTCCAACTTTGTATCCAGCTATATTAGATGCATTATTCATAAATGTATATTGGCATAGAGGTTGCATATTCGATTAAGAAGCATAAAGTCATCTAAAGTTCTAAAAAATGTTTTTTTTTTCTTTAGGATTATAAAAGAGGCAGCTTATGTTTGCCAGGCTACTTCTATATAGGTTATCATTGGACTTAATAAGTACTGTAATTTACTTTTACCGTACCGTTATAGGTACAGTACAACACCTAATAAAATACTTACGTATAACCCACTGAATTTTACCACCCCATTATCCACCCAATAATTATATGCAATGCGGCTATTAAGCGGATTACTGATTGCAGTAAATCGTATACAGACAGTTAATACAAACATTATACAGAACCACATACATACATACATAAACTCACGCCTTCTTCCCATGGGGGTAGGCAGAAACTACAGAACGCCACCTGTTACGATCCTTACTGACTCCGTTTGACTCGTTTACGTTCATACATCTGAGGGCCTACACAAAGTAACATTCGATTATCGATGACGCTAGTAGAAAAGCCAAAAGATTTATGGGGTAGACATAAGCTATCGAAATGTCACGTGGTCATAGGTCAACGAATTGAAATTAGATAGACAATGTTAACATCATTCGATTCTATGAAACGAATCGGCAGCGTCGAACGATTACTTCCATATGGATGCGTAGCCAAGTGGCACTTTTTGACAAGCGTTATCGCTAGTTTTCGATTCGTATGATGAAAACATTAGCGAAAGCGGTAGCGATTGTAGAACTAAAATCGCTCCGAAGTGAATGTCATTATTGTCTAAGCCCTCTGGCGATCTATTCTGTAAAAATCTCACCGTGATAACTTGGGTGAAGTGAGCTGTCATTATTGTCAATCCCTAGTATCAGATGGATTGACGACTCACTTCACTTTAGATCTCACGGTGACATTTTTACAGAATAGACCGGCTGGTCAGACACGCACGCGGGTTGCGATTACTACGCACTTGAACTTTCTGAAGAACATCACCAATAAGGTCACCATTGTCCTCCAAGGGCGTCCCGTCCCAGCGTTTCCTCTCACATCTGTCTTGTGAATACCTTTTGTTAGTCGCCTTTCATTCATCCTCTGATCATGAACAAACCATCGACAGAAACACTTATATTAATTAAAAACTGTCTACTTATTTCTAATGAAACAAAAGAAGGAAAAATTCCAAATACTTAAAAAACACAAATACCTATATGTGTGTGTGTGTGTGTGATGTGTGTGTGTGTGTGATGTGTGTGTGTGTGATGTGTGTGTGTGTGTGTGTGTCATGTGTGTGTGTGTGTGTGTATGTGTATGTGTGTGTGATGTGTGTGTGTGTGTGTGTGTGTGTGTGTGTGTGTATGTGTATGTGTGTGTGATGTGTGTGTGTGTGTATGTACAGGTGTGAATAATCCTGGAAGGGTCCCATGTACTACGGGGCGAGCCTATTGCCATCAACCGGGCACAAATACAGACTCCGGGCTGCTACTGAGAAACTCTTAATGGAAAACCCAATAACATTTTGCCCGACCTAGGAATAGAACCTAGGACCTCACGCTCAGCAGTTAAAAAACAAAATCATTTTTAATAACCCTATGCAAAAATTATTAAATATCCACGTTCATTGCGCTACACTACCGATCTCTAAAAGAACCAAATATTCGGTGTCAGCTTCATACTACAAATTGTTTCGGGATCGAATTTACGTGTGAATAACAATGTCGCGTCACCTAAAAACTCATAGAGTGAGGTGGCCACTTAAAAAAAATAGTATCAAACGCCATGGAAGCTGTTTTTCAACCTTTTCTGACCAACTTCCAGTTGGCTTCCCCTCACATCATGAAGAGTATCAGAATAACCCCGAGGTATTGGAGGAAATTCATTCATAGTCAAGTTTAGTAATAATTTCAAACATTTTATGTGTATACATAACATCCGACCGAGCGACTTCATAGACTCATAGTACCTAATTATCCATACATACTTATTTATTTATTTATATAAAGGCTTATCAATTAAACATATACACAACATTAACCGAAAGTCTTTGTCATAATATAGATCTCGCATGTATAAATTATAGGAAATCACGGCAATATTAATTAGCGTACTAGAACACAACACCAAAAAAAACATTAAATAATAATAAAACAAATAAAAAAGTTAAGGTTACAAATGCTGCTGTTGCTGGGTTTTTTTTTAAATAATAACGCTACATTTTGCTAAAGATGTTTTTACAAATCACATCATTTTTGTTTTACTAATTCTATAAATGCAAAAGTAAAAAGTAACTCTGTCTTTCTATTACGTATCTTTTCACGCCTAACGGCTGAATGGATTTGGATGATAATTAGCACAGAGGTAGACCATGACCTTGCTTAAGTTAAAGGATATTTTTGTCCAGGTAGTACGTTCCCGCGGGATTATTGCCGACGCGGTCGAAGCCGCGAGCAAAAGCTAGTATAGTATGAAATTCTTCATATAATTATTGAAATTACAGCCCTGTATCAAAATTATTAGTACATAGAGCCTCATCGCAAATTAGTCAGATTAATTTAAAAGCCATCTATCCACGGTTTACCTAATTTAGTTGCAAGTGGCACAAAACTTAAAAATATTCAATTCGTAAAGATTTTTAATTATTAACAAAAAATACTTACGTACGTAAATACGTACGTAGATGTCAACATATTGGGTAGGTAGATACTATAATTAGAATGTTTCGACAGGCCATGCATTCTATTACACGTTGTATAGGTGCATACAAGTGAATACAATATCATTGAAGCTTGTCGTACCTAAATACAATACTATACAATACACATGCAGTACACTATGTACCATTAATCGCGTGTCGGACGTTCATTAATACAGTGGTCTGTGCTTGCCACTGTTCTCGGCACATTCTTCTTACAGTACTAGTAATTACGGTCTCTTCGTGTTGCACCGATTGGTTTTTAGTTAAAGTACTTAGTAAAACTATTTGAAAGAGTAAGTACGTTACCTACAGGAAGTGTTTGTTATTTAAGTAACATTTGAAGTATTCAACCCACCCACCTAGTAACTAGGTTATGGAGGTCAGAGTGGCAGCCGCTCCATGTAAAATACTGATATTCAGCTGCATCCAGTTTGACTGGAAGCTGACCCCAAAAACAGTTTGGAAAAAACTAGGCAGATTGATTGACTTGAAATCCTCAAAAAGGATTATATTTTTGAGTTACTGTTGCCTTGGAGACCCAAAATGTCCCGGTGTTTGGGTGCTATATAGATTAGTGTAACAAAAAACTGGTGCTGTAGGTACTTACCTTCAATAGTGGATTTGAATGAGATTCGAATGGGGATTGGACTTCATATTAGAAGCTACGAAACACTAGCAGCCCGAAAAAAGAAAATCAATCACGCTTGTAAACCTTTATCTTCTTTCTTTCACCTTCTCCGTAAACGCTTTAATACAGCGCCAAAATTATGTTTGAAGATAATGCGGGCCACGCCGCCCAACGCGACGCGGGACGTCCCGCGTCTCCGTAAACGAGGCCTTAGATGGATTTTTAACAAGTTGCCCGTTCAAAGACTTATCCTGTATAAATCTGCGGTACCATTCTATAAAAATCTCTCCGTGTGAACTTAGGTGATGTGAGCTTTAAGTGAGCTGTCAATAGTGACAATCGGATTGTGTCAAAGTAAGCTGTCATTTGAGCTTTGAGCTAACTTCACATAAGTTTACACGGTGAGATTTTAACACAGTAAACCAGCTGATCTCCCCTGCCCTACGCATTGCAGGCACTGGTTTTTTCCGAACCACGTAGTTTCAAACAGCATGTATGTAACCTACGCCTTACAAAATGTACATGTTTCTCACTTTTGTGCTGAAGATTTGATTGTACAATACGGGTAGTATTGTACAATCAAATATTCAACACAAACATAGATTTAATGTTTTTGCCTGCTGTAGGCCATACAAATTGTTTGTATTGGGGGCACCCACGACAGGTTTTTTTAAGATTTGGTAATAAAACTTCCACTGTATGGATTAAAAAAATTTGTTGGTATTTCTAATAAACATTTCAATAAGGGCCAGCTAGACATAATAAAGGACCCAAGTAAACCAACTCTAGCTTTTTTTTGTAGGCGGTTACAAAAGGCTTCCTTAAATTTTTAAGCAACTTCATAAAGGAGGAGGTTCTCAATTCAACAAATGTTTTTTTTAATGTATGTTCAGCGGTATCTTCGCCAATTGTAAATCGATTTCGATTTAAAAAAAAATCGAAAGCGTATTTTTCCACTACAAAGTGAAAAATTACTTTAATTTCGGAAGTAGGTGGTAAAAAATGAAAATAAGTACAAAACCAAAGACACCAGCTTCCAAAATTAAAATTGCTTTTCAGAGCTATGTAATGTATACCCGATTAATGCGCGTCGTCTGTAAGAACCCAGTTAGTCAAAAAACTTCATATACTTGTAACATGCGTGGGCTTACGTCAGAAAAAGGTTTAACGTCATGCTCATTGGAAAGCAATAATTCTTCGAATACATTCGATCATTTCTACATCTCATCTTTGGTATTCCGCAGCTGGTACCCTTAGTCGTCTAATACACAACGGATTTATTTGGCACGTTTCTGGTTTACCAATGGGAGGTGTAATGCTCGTATTCCACTACGGTGATACGCACTTACCTAGTTTCATTATTTTATTTTGTGTTACATATTGTCCGAGGACCCGGTGGATAGTGTTAAATGGAGATTTGCAACGCCAAAAGGATTAGCGATACGTAGCGTTAGAAACAAACTTCAAAAGATTTTTCCCGGCGCAAAATTGTTTTGAAGAATTTGTTAACGCATTGATGGACACTAAACGCTCCCAGGCGTATAAAATCTTCTATTTGTCTCGTTCGCCTTCAACAGATTAAAAGTAAAAGAACTTTATTGAGGTATTATTTCACTTAAAAGTAGCAATTTCGAAGATACTGTGCACAGTGGCAGCCGATGCACGGTTTTACGACGTCTTCGTAACTGTTGCATGCAAACTGTGAATTGGACACATTTCGTGCAAACCGTGTTTAGTGCACGCTCGAAAAGGTTCGCGTCAGCTGTTCACGTTCTCAATGTAAGCGTCTGTACGTAACCCAATGTCCATGTATGTACCGAAAACGTACGCCGCTTTAGGAAACCGGCTTATTATACCGCATAATGTTCCAAATATTTCATTTCCCCTATTTTGGTGTGAAAAGCAACTAAAGTTAACACATTACCCGGCTGCGAGACGGAAACGGCCCGTCATCACGGCATGCTTCTCGCGTGCCGCCGGTTAGTCTCGCTAATGTGTGTTCGCAACATTTTTATAGCTGTTAAAGGCAATAAATAAACAAACGCCGCCGTGTCGGTCCGTAAACGCCTCTAGAGGATTACCCGCTGACGTATTGTGTACCAACTGACCAAGATTGTTACACAGATGGACGCGGTGCGAACATTTCACCACAACCCCGATAATATATGGAAATGTTTCACACAATTGGGTTTTATTTTCGCTAAAATCTTTGAGCGGATACAACATGTAAGTCACAAACTTACAAGGAAGGCCGTAATTTCATGACGTCTTCAAACGCCAGTTCTGACACGAAACGTTATAATTTTGCCCAACTTCTCTTTATCTCTGCCTACATTGTCTCGTAGCAACTGTCTACGGCGTAGCATTTTGCTACGCAGTTGGTATTCTCATTTGCTTCAAAAAGAGCATCTACATAAGTTTTACATAAAGTCTAATAAATATGTATGATGCTGAAGCTCTAGTAAAATACTTGAAATATGCTTGTAAGCTTTATTTAACTTGGACACAACGGGAGAATAAGTAAATGTTAACTCAAACGACACTAAATTGAATTAGAGTTTGAAATGTCTGAATCATTGTTATTATTTAATAATAGCTCTCTTATTATCTCGTCTATTCACTGAAATAAACACATTATTTCTGTTTAAATAAATTTAAATTACCTAGTAATTTGGGAGCTTATTCATATTGTAGCTGTTTATCAAATTACCTCGGTACGGATTATGTAAAGCTCATTAGGCATCGGAGTTCATTAACGCGATCCGTTAAAGTTTGAGAGAATTTTAGACAGTCGAGAATAATTAAAAGAGTTTGGCTTAGCAGTTTCAGAGCCGAGTTTCGTCCCGTGTGTTTCCCGTAAATCCAAGTAACCTCTTTATCCTTTGCCGTAAAGCTACCTCGCTTCTTTTGGTTTCAGTTCATTGCTTCCCTTTGAGAGGACTTGATCTAACTGTAACTTAATTTCATTTGATCAAAGCGAAAAAGTCGGCGCCTGAAAACCCTACATATTGGTAAACAATTTCTTCATATGAAACATTTTGACGAACATAACGGCTGTGCTGTACACATGTTCGTGCAAACATTAGATAGATAGTTCGGGTTGTTTGAAACAGCGTTTTAAAGTGTTAACAAACAATAAAAGTATTTTAAACACAGGCTTTGATAGTGGCACTGAAAAAGGTCGGTTAATTCACTTACCGACACAGCTCCATTTTATTTGGAACACTGTTATAGCTGTACGTCACAAGGCTTCATTTTTCGATGAAACGTTTGGCCTTTTAGCCCGAACAGTAACAAAGTGAATGGGGTCAAGTTATTTGATCAACTACACTGTTATTTAGTTTCGTCTGTCCAGTTTTTGTTGATTTTAATTCACTGAAAATTGCCTATACGGATTATTGAGCTAAAATTTTGCTGTTAACGCAGATTGGTCGTATAAAGCGATGATTTATTATTTAACAAGCTGGCGGTACATTATTAGCAATCACTGGTAAATGGTACAAACTACAAAGCAATGCAGTGAATGGTCACTGTTGTCTATTTCCTGATTGCCTGAAGGTTTTCACTGTGAAATGCATTTGGTATTCTGTTTATATTTGAAGTGAGGATATATTGGTTTGCAATTGTTATTTTATAGTTTACTTTGTTGTTCTATTGTAATATGATTCCGGGCATTAGTACAGCTACTGAAGGTTTAGGTACTCATATTATTTTCCTGAATAACGCTGTGAATCAGAAATGAAGGGATCCGTAGGAGAACCAAGGCAACCGACATAGCCCGAAGAATTGCCCACCATAAGTGGCAGTGGGCAGGGCAGATTGCTCGCAGAACGGATGGCCTATGGGGCCTAAAGGTTCTGGAGCGGCGACCGCCTACCGGAATACGTAGCGTTGGAAGGCCTCCCACAAGGTGGACCGACGACCTTCTGAAGGCCGCTAAAATCCACTGGATGCGAGAAGCACAGAGCCGGTCGAAGTGGCGGTGCTTGGGGGAGACCTATGTCCAACAGTGGACGACTTTCGGCTGAAATAATGATGATGAATAAAGCTGTAACTTTGACTTACCCCCACAGGATTTACCAATTTACATTAACAGTACGGTAGTTTTTCCGAATAAACGTAATAAACATGTATTTACTACAAACATATTTTTATATTTTATTTATTTACAAACATATATTTGAAATGTGTATGCAACAACCAGTGGAGGGGCGTGCAATTTTAAACTGGACGATCTTCTATTACATTATCAATAATTTAGTTTTTTAAGGAACTTAAATAAATAACTTCCCCAACAACAATGTTAACTGATTCGTACGACAGGGGCAACAAAAGCCTCCTTCGTTTTTTAAATAGATTTTTTAAGATCTTCGCATTTTGTGTTCCATTTATTAATTATCTTATTAGCTGTAAAACTACAAAAATTCTGTCGACCGCAATCATTGTTGTAACATTTACTTGAGACATTTCGCTCACAAATATTTAAGGACCGACCGAAAGTTTGGTTTCGGTTTCGGCTAGTTTCGGCCACAAAATCTAGTTTCGGCCACAGTTTCGGCCCCGCCGAAACTAGGTGTTCGTGAATTGTCGCGTATCATGAGTGAGCGTGAGAGTGATCTTCGAGTGAGTGAACGTGATTGCTAGTTGAATTCGCTAGCCGGCGCGATCGTGATCGTAAAAGTACTTGATTGTCGTACAAAACATACTCATCTTTAAGATAATTCTTTAAATACTAAGTTAAATACTAGATCTCATAAGAAAATAACAACAAAAGCTATCTAATCATTAAGACTATTGTAAACATAAGTAATTAATGTTGATTTTTGAAAAAGTTTGACAAATATTTTGATTGTGTTTTTTTTTTTTTAATTTTAGTTGTTAATTTTACAAATAAAGAACTATTTTTGTTACATACTTTAATTGTTGCATTTTATTTTTTTACACGTGTTAAATGTCTTATTTTTCTTTTTTTTCTCTTTATGCGTAAAAATACAATAGATTTAACATGCTATAAAAATTCAAATAAGTTTCGGTTTCGGCCGAAACTGGGACCAAGACCGAAGGTTCGGTTTCGGTTTCGGTTTCGGCTGAAAATCCTGTTTCAGTCGGACACTACAAATCTTTAATCAAAATAGCAATTAAGTCTTAGCTCGACGTTTCAACCGTTGCATTGGTCATGGTCACGAGGAAACCAAATGCCGAGATTAGCCAAATGCTATTTTAATTAAATATTTGAGCAAAATCCGGCTTGCTGAAAGAAGCGTTGGTACCCATTTTGTTCAAGTTTTTAGTGCAAACTACTAATGCAAGTATGCAGATTTATTTTATGACTGCTTCAAAGTAGTTTTGAATTTTACTGTCTATATTTTTCTTAGAATAAAGAATGCTTTTGTACAATGTATTGTGTATTGGAGGCTTTATAACGGGTGTAAAAATACCCTTAACGAAGCCGAAAGTCAGTTGTTCTTCCCGTCATTGTGATATTTGTTTTGTATTGGACCATACATGGGAACCTTCTGGTTACGGAAATATTGAAGGTCAAAGTTCCAACTTTTCCAACAACGTTTCCAACAACCCTATTACTAAGCCTCCGGTGTCCGTCCGTCCGTCCGTCTGTCTGTCAGCGGTCTATAGGTATCTCATGAACCGTAATAGGTAGACAGTTGAAATTGTCACAGTGTGTAATTCTATTGCCGCTATAACAACAAATTATTAAAAAAAAATACAAAAAAAACAAACAACCGACTTCCAAAAAAAACCGTACAGACTGAAAAATAACTTTAATTTCGGAAGTCGGTGTCTTTGGATCTGTATTTTAGTTTTCTGCCACCGACTTCCGAAATTAAAGTTATTTTTCACTTTGTAGCGTTTTTTTTTTTTGTTTTAGTTGTTTTTTATATTTCGCTTTTTTGTGGGTCAGTTATTAATTTATCTAAATTACAATAGACTAATGTCAACAGCTCATCATCTTTTGCAAAATATTGCTTTTCCCGAAGCAGGGACGATAATTTTTGAAGAGTTCTCCTGGTAAAAACCAGAAGAACTGGAAATGATGGTAAAGCCACTATCAGCTCCATTTCACTATGTATTGTGATGAGCATAAATTTCTTAGCAACCATATTAAATTAATCGAATCGCAACCCGTGAAATGCTTGTGTGTATATATGTAGTGGCCACTTCTGGTCTTCATTTGAGAGAGGGCGCTAGTGGCGCACAGTTAACTTCGACTCCGTATTCGATAAATGTAATAAAATAGTAATAGTGCATCAATTAAGTAATTATTAGTATAAGTGGATCCAGAAAGTGACTATTGACCCTAAATAACGTTATCTTTGCAAAACTTAAGTGTTATGTGACAAAACAAACAACATACGTCCAGTGTTTACAAAACAAATAAATCAGTGCCAAAGGAGTAAAAAAAGCGATCAAACGGATTTTACGACGTAACAACACCAAAGACAACAGGTACATTAACTTATCTCTATTAAAAACTCATTAATCTCACGAAGAGCGAATAAAGATCGTTAATTTTCAACATTTTGAATTTGTAGTCTACATAATGACTCATAAATATTGAGCGAAGTGACATCTAGTTTCAAAACAAGTGATACTGTGTAATAGACATCTAGCGATCAATATCGGTACTACATACACAACCATGGACGAAATCAATAACATCACGGTCCGACGCGCACGAGCGCACTCGAACTCCGATAACTTGGATGAAACGTTTGTCAATCACACACTAGATGGCACTGTATGTAGTATGCCAGATATATCAGATGATGATGATATTGACTTAATAACCCAGTTAAAGAAAACAATCGTAGACCTCACCAGTAAACTTAGTAGCGCAAATAGAGAAATTGACTCATTAAGCCTAGACATTGGAAAGCTTAAAAAGGAAAATGAAAACCTAGTTCGGAAAAACTCATGGTACAAACAAATAGCTGCTAGTCCATTAAAAGCTTCCACCACACCAAAAAAGCAAGGAATTAAATGCTCAAAACCTACAAGATGTATAAATAAAGAAACACAGACTGATAATATACCAATAAAATATGCAGCTTGCACGCGAGAACCAAGATCTGAGCAACTTACTCCGACAACCAGTAAGATATGCATTCTTAGCAATAACAAAGACAACAAAATACTTTCAATATCTAATACAACACTGCAACTCCAGTCAGAAATATGTCACTACATAATGCCACACCGTACGATGGACCAAATATTGCTCAATATAGAAGCCAAAGTGAAGTCATTTACTATGAACGACTTCTGTATTGTATTAATAGGAGAAGAAGACGTCAACTCAAATGACTACCCTAAATTGTTATTTAATATAAGAGCATCGATAAATAAAATTCAACACACAAATATTATTATCTGCGCACCGACATATAAATGTGGCAGCTATACGAACATTTTTAATGGGAAGGTGGAATATTTCAATAGCCTACTGTGCCATGACATTTTCACCCATGAGCACGCTTACTTTCTCGACTCAAACTTGAACCTATCCTATGACTGTAAAATGTTCAATAGACGTAGCGGAAAGCTTAATAACGCTGGCATGAGAACAATTATTCACGACCTAAACGACCTCGTACTCGATATCAAACGTTTCTACGCAGACCCAAAAGAATCAAATAATACGACACTAAATAATGAAAATAACCGGACTCGACAATCTGTTAATCAAGATGACATGGCAGGGAACCAGGAGAAAATAACAGACTTTTTTCGTGACTAAAAATGTCTGTGTTTTGCATCAGAATATTGCCGGACTACTAAATAAATCCGACAATGTCACAATATGCCTAGATGAGCTATTATCGGAAAAGGGTGTTAGTGTAGATATATTGTGCGTAACTGAACACTTTATTATGGCAGGATACGAATCATATTTAACCATACCAAATTATCAACTAGCGGCTTCGTATTGCAGAAAAGAAAGCAAGAGAGGTGGTGCATGCATCCTGGTAAAGAACGGACATCACTTCATCGAATTAAAGAGGATAGCCAACATATCAGAACCTGGAGTATTTGAATGCTGCGCGATAGAGTTACCTAGTTATAACATTGTCCTGGCATGTGTGTACAGGGTTCCCAAGTTAACAAACTTCAACGTATGTATGGACAAATTACAATTCCTCCTGCAAGAGTTAACGAAGAAATGCCATCATAATATTGTCATAGCAGGGGATTTCAATATCGACATCTTAAAGAAGAGCGTACAGACAATGGAATTTGAATGCATGTTACTGAATTACAATTTAAAGTTAGCCTTAAATCAACCTACACGCTTAAAGAGTAATACTTGTATTGATAATATTGCTCATAACTTTCGCAAAGCAGGCAAGGTTGAAGTCCTAGAACTTGCTCTATCGGACCATACGGCACAACTAATGTCATTTCCAGTGCAAAAGAAATGTAATATTAAATATTGGCAGGTTACAAGACGCGACTACTGTAACGAAAATATGACAAGATTTAAAAATTGCTTAGATAAACTATCTTTTTCTGATATTTACAAAAACGATGACCCTAATGTAGCGTACAATTCCTTTTTTGACATGTTTTCGTTATTCTACAAACTGTGCTTTCCAGAAATTAATGTTAGAATCAGCACGATGAAAAAACCAAAATGGGTTTCACGTGGTGTAAAACTATGTAGTAAAAAGAAAAGGCAATTATTATGGCAATATAGACTAAAACCAAATTCGATTAATAAAAGAAAACTAACTTGCTATTTAAAAATATTTAAAAAAATTGTAAAACTTACTCAAAAGGCACAGAATAACTATGCAATAAAGACGTCAGATAACAAATCAAAAGCTACTTGGAAAATTATAAATGACTCGAAATTCAACATTCCAAAAAACTGTATTGATAAAATTTGTGTAAATAATGACGTCATTACAGATCCAAAGGCTATTTCAGATGCATTTAATAATTACTTCATTGACAAAATTAACCCTATAGCAGGGTCTGGTAAAAATGCTGCATCACTGATACCAAAAAGAAGAGGTTCTTTTTTTCTCGCCCCTTGTCTGCCAATCGAAGTATTTAAAATTATAAATCAATTGAAAAATACAAATAGTGTAGGCCATGATGGCCTATCAACAAAAGTTGTAAAATCTGTAGCGGGAGAAATTGCACCGCATCTAAGCTATATAATTAACCTGTGCATCGAGACAGGTGTTTTTCCCGATGCTTTAAAAGTATCTGTCATAAAGCCGTTATTTAAAAAGGAAAATAAAGAGCTAATGCAATTCTATAGGCCAATATCTCTTATTAGCATAATCTCCAAAATATTTGAGAAGTATTTATGTAAACAATTGATACGTACCTTGAAAGAGAAAACATACTCACTAATGAACAGAAAGGGTTTAGAACTGGTAAAACAATAAACTTGGCAATATACGACTTTCTACATTATGTCATGCAAAAAGTAGATTTAAATATACCTGTATGTGCGATTTTCTGTGACATGACACAGGCTTTCGATTATGTCCGGCACGACATACTTATTGAAAAATTAGAAGCATATGGCATTAGAGGTAATGTCTCAAACCTCATTAGATCTTATTTAAGCAATAGAACTCAATTTACAGAAATCTCAGCAGTAAATAAAAGTAATAAAAAGGAATTTGTGTATAAGTCCAAAGAACGTATAGTTAAATTTGGCGTTCCGCAAGGAACTGTCGTTGGCCCGCTGTTTTTTATACTGTACATTAATGACCTACCCAAAAGCATCGACCACCCGATGACTCTTTTTGCCGACGACAGTACTATTACAGTTGCTTTTAAAAACAGAGACACATACGAATCTGATATTAACAATTCCTTAGAATCAATGGTACAGTGGCTGGAAAACAATAATCTTAAGATAAACCTTGAGAAAACTAATATTCTGCATTTTGATCAAAGATCATCCATACCAAATGTAAATATCCATTATTGTAATAACAAAATAGATAAGGTAAACACAACCAAATTTCTTGGTGTAACTATTGACAGCAAATTAGATTGGAAAGCTCATACGGAAGAATTAAGCAAAAAAATTAGTAATGCCACATATGCCCTATATAAATTGGCCCCTATCTTAAATGTTGATGCACTGCTAACTGCTTATCACGGCTTGGTGTCCTCTAACTTGAGATATGGACTAATTTTTTGGGGAAACTCAACAAATAAAGATGTGATATTTAAAACGCAGAAGAGGTGCCTGAGGGCTATGTCTGGCCTCCATGTTACAGAAAGTTGCAAGCCGTTATTTAAAACCTATAAAATATTAACCCTTCCGTCAATGTACATTTTAGAGATCGTCATGTTCGTCAAATCGAATCCACACCTATTCCCCTTAGAGTCAGATAAAGTAGTTAGAAATAGACGCGACAATAGTAGGCTATGTATTCCGAGATCCAGAAAAGCTTTAATGCGTAAAAGTGTATTCTGTATGGCGCCAATTCTCTATAATAAGTTGCCAAAACATTGGAGGGAATTACCTATTGAAAAATTAAGAAATAGATTAAAAAACCTTTTGTTAGAGAAAATCTATTACAGCACTGACGAATTCTTAACCGACAAATTAATTTGATTTGCATATTGACATTCAATTTATTAACAGTTGCTTTGACATGTGTATGTATTCCTTTAGATGTATTTGTATATTGACATGATTGTATAATTATTATAAACTTATTTATTTAGCTTTTAATATGCTCTAAATTGGATTGTTTAATGGGTATATCTGCAATTTAATTAACGATTATAAAAATAATTGATGCTGTGTAACTTCGACATCTCATATTTGTACGCCGTCCAGGCAAAACATGACTGAATTTATAATTGTATTGAACATCTTGCATGCTATGTGTGTATACTCATGTTTTGAACAAATAAAAAATTATCTTATCTTATCTTATCTTATCTTCATCATCAGTTCCACTTCACCGAATGGTGCTTTCCGAGAGCAAATGCACGTGTCACTATAAAAAATACCCAAATCGCTGTCGGTGTGCCTTTAAAACTTGAAGATTTCCCTCGATTTCCATGGGATCCTCTCATGAGATTCTGACTTGGTAAAAAAAAAAAAAAAAAATCGGTCCACAATTGACGGAGAAATCAGTGAACATACAAAAAAAAACATACATACAGCCGAACATATAACATCCTCCTTTATGGAAGTCGGTAAAAAAATAAAATAAAGAGTCAGTGGGTCGTCTTAGGGGCGTCTTAGTATAAATTAATAGAAATATAATTCGTTCTTAAGTTTTCAAAACAAATGAAAAAAGCTTTTAGCGATAAGACCGCCCATTGTGTCACCCTGTGTAAAATGTCTACATTTATATCTGTAATTTTTATGGTGTACATAATAAAGAGTATTCTATTCTATTCTATTCTTATGACAAGCTTATTTTTTTTTATTAATTAAATAATACATTATCTCAATATTTATTAATAAAAGTGTTAATAACAAAATAGGAGATAATTAAAATTAAAAGGGAACCATACCACATAAGAAACGTGTTTTTTTAGGCGTTTGTTGCCTTGTGGTAGGTACGGAACCCTTCGTGTGCGAGTCCAACTCGCATTTGCCCAGATTTTTATGAAGCCAAGTTTTAAATGTTATAACTGTATAAAGAGTAGGAATCGCTGTGAATACATAAAGAAAACACTTTTCACACTTTTTAATTCGCGGGATTAAACCGCAGCTCGGGCGGTATCAAACTAAGTTTACTGTTACTTTCCAATTCGCGTGCTCCAATAAGATAATGGGTTTACTGAAACAAATAATAAATTGTAATAAATTACATGCGAAATATAGTCTAGTTATATTGATTCTTACGAGTTCAGTAAACAGTTTTTATTAGAGTTCTCTTAGGAAATTATAGTCTGATTTATTACATTAGCATCCAAATTTATTCAGAACTTGCTTCTGTCCGCGCCATCGTTGGCTTGGTCGCTGTAAGACACCGTTTTTTTTTTTTTTGTTTGGGTAGTCAGACTCTTACTGACTAAAACCCAGCCGTGTTCCTTCAGTTGCCTGTGCGCCAGGGCCACGGTACACGGTAACTCTTTCGAACAATCCACAGCGCTGTAAGACCCCCGAGTTTACTAAAATAACAGCCACATTTTTATAAAACTTTTCTCTATACTACGCTTGTAGTATTGGTCTCAGCAGCCAAAATATGAAGAGAATCAGGACTGGTGACGCGGGAGCAAGCGACGTGCAGTTGTCCGTGTGAGAAGCAGCTCGTCGTGAGTCGAAACCCGCAGCCTTCATAGTAATTTTCTTTCGCTTGCGAAGTTTTTCGTTTTTAGTCAATGAATGAACGTCTACGTTCCTGTATACGTATACAACCTAATGGCACAACACTGGATACACTCGGATATCTATGGGATACACTGACTGATGCTTTTTTACAGATTATTCCTGACGAACAGCTATCACTAAAATAGTATAACAGTAGATTGTAAACAACCGGGATTTCTCAAACAGTCACCTAACCATAGATTTTTATTATCTCACATTCATGATTATTGAAAGTTAAACAACTACATACTAGAAATTAAATTTATTCCGCATAAAATTGGTCGAAATCAGTACCTCTCCTACTAATAAGAAAGGCAATTTCAGTCAACATTCAACAAAGCAAATACATAGGTTAAAATTTCGACGACTACTTTGCAAACCTAAGTTCGATTCACAACAATTGATATTTTTTGTGTTTCCTTTTTTACATTTTGTTCTACTATTATATTATGATAGTTCGTAAAACGTACACAGTAAAACATAAAGTTTATGCCTCTTCTGTCATCTTTGGTAATAATAAAAATAAATATCTATGGTTAGGTGAATGACAAATCCCGTGTGTTTACAATCTATGGTTATAATATTATTTTAGTGATAGCTGGTCCTCAGGAACAATCTGTAAGAATGCATCTTACTTTACTCTTTGAATGCATCAGTAAGTGTATCAATGTTGAGCCATTATATGGTATATGCAGGAACGTAGGCGTTCATTAATTTACTAAGAACGAAAAACTTCGCAAGCAATGGGAAATTATTAATGAAGGCTGCGGGTGTCGACTTCATGACGAGCTACTTCTCACACGGACAACTGCACGTCGCTTGCTCCCGCGTCACCAGTCCTGATTCTCTTCATATTTTGGCTGCTGAGACCAAAACTACAACCGTAGTATACAGGAAAGATTTATAAAAAATGTGGCTATTATTGTACATTGTGGTGTCTTACGACTTCTACGCGAACGAAGTCGCGAGCAAAAGCCAAGTAGTTAATTAATAAAAATAACAAAATTATATTCTAACTAAATTATAACTCAACTAAAACTATTCACAAACTAAAATAAGGCGTCAAAAAATCCGCATCGCTGTCGACTTGTAATTACATTAGTAGGTGCAATATTCTGGCGAAAATATTAATTTAACATTGGGTTTTGGCAACAGGCTGTCTCACAGGTATGAATAAAGAGATGACGCTCAACAGAAACGTTTTCTTCGAAATTCGATTGCCATATAATTAAGACCAGCAACTGTGTTATGTATACGTAGAAGAATATCTGCTAAAGTATTTTTATCTCACGAAGCGACGCGCGCTTAACTTGTGGTTACCAAGTGTACAAATACGCTGTGAATGTACACACACTCATCAAAACCTCTAGGGCACTTCCCGAAGTCTTAGAAAGCTAAAATTTGGTATGCAGGCTAGGATATGCACACAAACAAAAATAAATAGAAATATGTAACTCACCCTCCAACCCTCATAATGGGGGGTACAGGTCTGTATATACAATAAAACCTCTAGGGCACTTCCCGAAGTTCTAAAAAAACTGAAATTTGGTATGCAGACTAACAAATTGGCAGAAAAACTTATTGTGCCCACGACTAGGCTCCAAAAAATTTGTAATTCATTTAAGTGCCAAAGTATACGTTTTTACAACAAACTCCCAAGCCAAGTTAAAGAATAAATTTAAATCATTTATTAAACAGAAACTCTGTCAAAAAGGTTTCTATTAAGTTAAAGATTACTTGGATGACAAAAAGGCTTGGGATTAATAAAGCTACTTCAATGTACTCCCAAGCAACAAACCATCTAATAATGTCATTTATTGATTTACGTAACATAACTTATGATATTTTTGATGAAATTTAAAGAGAAAAATGATTGTGAATGTAAGTAGCATGCAGGCTAGATTGAATACATAACTTTATAACTGTCTCAGTTTTGAATATTTTATGCGGCCTATCCAAATGTCCTTTCTTCGGTATTATTCGTCGAGTGATTGAGCTCCTTAAGTTCTGAGTTGAGCTACACGATTACTGACAAATGCGTGCACTGACTGGACAGGTCCACTCAAAACTGTATGGTTCTTTCCTCAAAAGACCATTTCAGACACTAATCTACATGGTCCTCAAATTATTTGACCAAGATTATTTCCGGATTTTTATATACCTGCACATTGAAATTAACGAATTTTATATAAAAATTGCCATGAATATTTTAGTTTGTAAAATATTATATTATTTTAATATTGTGAATGTGTAGACTATGTGGGTCCTTTTTTGCTCTTGATTTTTGTTTTCTTCTCAGTTAGTTTTAATCATGGTCTGGCAGTTTGAGTAATTTATGCTTCCTACCCAAATGTCCTTTCTTTGGTATTGTTCGTCGAATCGTTGAACTCCTTAAATTCTGAGTTCAGCTGCACGTTTAATCAATCTGTGTGGTTTTTCCTCAAAATTTCGCGTAGAGCCTCCGGCAGGAAGCGTTCGGACTCCCCAAATTGGGCAGGAGCCGCTTCAAGGCAACCCCGGTCCGCTCCAGTCTGGGAGCCGAACATCGGAAATGCTCCACGAAGTTCCACCGGCTGTCAAAGACGACTCTTAGGTACTTCATCGTCGACTCGAAGCCGATGTAAACCCCTCCTACTGTTATTTGGGAGCCCGACGGTGGCGCATTCCGAGGACCATGAAAACACTTGGCCTCGGACTTGTCCAGGGCCAACTCGAGTCTCGATTGCCGGATCCTCTCGACGATTGTCGCAACCCTGCGTGTCATTATTTCGGCCGTCGCCTGGTGCGACCTCCCCTGCGCCAGGACCAGCGTGTCGACAGCGTAGCAAACCACGCTAACGCCACTAGGGAGGTCGGCGCGCAGCACCCAGTCGTACCCCATGTCCCACAGATGCCACCCTGCATAGTCACCACCCTGGATAGCCATATTATAGCCTATCCCACATAGGTACCTATTTTATTCCTATTTATTTCCTGGAACACACTTAGTCAACTAAAGCAATTCGTATCAAATATCAATTTCAGTGCAAAATTCCGCTTTATACTCGTAAGGGACCCAGAAAGATGCAGTGTGATGTATGAGCCATCAAAATTCATTCCAAGCAATGTACGTTGGACCCGACGTCCACCGGCGAAATAAATAAAATTATTTGTTCAGCCGAAGTGGAAACGGTTTCTGAATAAATACTTTAAATTGTCGGTGTTTATCATTAAAAGCGGGACTGTGGATTGAGCAATAAGCGGTGTTTTGTAACAAAGATATATAATTTTGGTTTAATTAAAAATTACTACGCACCTGTCGATGTCTTCTGTAAAAATCTCTCCGTGAAAACTTAGGTAAAGTGAGCTTGAAGGGAACAGTCAATAGTGTCAATCCCTGCATCAGATGGAATGACAAGTTATTTCACCTTTATTTTCATGGTGAGGTTTTTACCGAATAGATCGTTTTGCTTTGGCCAAAAAATGCAGGTGTTTCGTTCCATATTAAGAAAAATCAGCAGCATTTTGTCCGCGATCTATGTTCCCATCAAACCAAGAACCTTAAAGTCTAACGTTAGTCTGACTGAAGTATTTTTTACCGACTTCAAAAAGGAGGAGGCTATATTTGTAACGGTGTGGAATAACAGAAATACAAGCTGTTATTTCAAAGTCCTTATACAGTAACTCCAAGGGTCTATTAGATAAGATGTTTTGTGAGAAAACATAGCGACATCGGCTAAACTTAGTCGTATTATTGCAGATAAAACTTTGGTATTACAAAGCTAAAATTATATCCCTCGACATTTATTAACAAAACAGAATCCACTTTATCGGAATTCAACTCGGTATTAACGATATTATTTCAACATAAAGGTGCCTCGTTTCATAAATAAAAACTGGCCAAGTGTGTGTCGGACCACGCACAGTGCAGGGTTCCTTATTTGTGATCGAACACATGCACAGTACCTCTAGATTTTACCGGCTGCAAAAATAAGTTTGGTTTTCGTTTTTCATAGTATATCTTGAAAAAAAAAAACTATGAAAAAGAAAGTCATTTCTGTGGTTGTAACCAAACATATCCCATATCTTAAAAAGATTAACTTTATAAATAAAAACTAGTCAAGTGCGAGTCAGACTCGCTCACCAAGGGTTTCGTACCACTGTACAATATGGAAAACTATTTTTTTTTTAAATACTTTTGTAAAATATAATAAGTTTCTTGTATTGTTTGTTGTTAGGTATAGTACACACTCTGCGGAAATTTCAAGTGTCTACCAACAAAAAAATAAAAATGCTTTATTCAATAAAAAAAATATGGTTCAAGAGATAAAGCCCTGTGACAGACGGACGTACGGACGGACAGCGGAGCCTTAGAAATAGGGTCCTATTTGCACCTTTTGGGTATGGAACCCTAAACGACACTTATACTCGTACATCGTATACTTTTAAACTACCTATGGGATTCAACGTTACCTCACACGATTATGAGCATTGTTTTCTTTTTCATCCCTTAGTTACATTTATGATTGAGGAGTTCTACCTTAATATTTTTTTGATAATTTCGCTACACCATTGTTTAGCACTGCACAGAATACACCTTCTTTCCAATTCTCATCGATATGGTTCAAACAGTCTCCGATTTAAAGGCTGCCCCGTCTAAACGAACAAAACAAAATTTTTGGTTCTGTTTTTGCAAATTGGCTACAGGACCCTAAAAAACACTCTTTTTTTCGCAGCTTCGATAAAAAACATAATATAATCAGCCTACAATTTTCCCACTGGGACTCAGGTCTCCTTTCTGTGAGGAGATCGGACAGGTGGATGACTTTGCTAGAATAGTAAGTAGCTATGTCTTCCTTCAAAGCACATCCATTTTCAGGAAAATCTGTGAGGTACGGTGTAAAAGGACAAACAAATAGCTTAAACATTAAATAATTAATTAAGGATTATAAATATACGGCCATTTGCTTGCATATTAATACGGAGGATTAACTTTTAAAATTGTAATCGTTTTCATTCCATCATTTAATCTGCAATGTTTAATTGAACGCAGTACCGACATGCACTCATTTCGTTTCAGCCCACCCCTCGAAGCTTTTCCAGGTAACGAAGCCATATAGCTAACTGAATTAAAACTCTCTTTCATCCCTTTAATTTTTTAGTACGCTTAAAATTTTCTTGTTTTATCCTAGCCACTTCCAGTGTTATTTCAACATCCGACACACGGGTTGTACGAGTCAGAGTACTAGGGGCACTTGTATTAAGCAAACTCTCTAATTTAAAATGTATGAGCACGTTATACAAGTACAAAGTGAGATTAATTTGATGTTGAGTCAATATGCTTTGTAAAATTGAACCTTTGGGTTCCCGTAACTTAGTGCGGTTAACTATTTGTGTAGGTATTTATTTATTATTCAGAGAACAGATTCGAATTTGATTTAAATGAAAAATAGTTAGACGTATAAATAAAGTAAGTTAATCATGGGTGCCATTCAATTATTCTTTTTTATTCATTATCCTAACTAATATTATAAATGTGAAAGTGAGTTTGTTTGTTACGCTTTCACGCCAAAACGGCTCAACGGATTTCTATGAAGTTTGGCATACAGATAGATCGTGACCTGGGTCAGGACATAGGCTACTTTTCATCTTGGATCGCAGACGAAGTCGCGGGCAACAGCTAGTTATTTATAAATAGCTTTCCTTTCAGGTATTTTTTTACACGTAAACCACCCAGTGTCTGCTTTTTGATTCTAATGCATAATTTTTTATATTACTTTATCAATGATTGTTTATTGCGCCATGATTGCACCCAGTGACATAGCTAGGCCTAGAGCGGTCCTGTATCATTTTTTTTTGGGAGCGTTTTTTACATGACTGCGGCCAAGCTCCAAAGGAGGATATTGTTTTTATAAAATAAATAAAAATGCATACTGACGTGAAAGGTAAAGCTGTCATTGTGATCTTACCAGATGAATGCAAGAGCGAGCAAAGCGAGCTCGAAGATTGGAGCATTTTGGACCGAGATAAGCTAAGTTTTCATTGTGATTTTACCAATGAATACATAGTTTATTTTTGTTATGGATTTGATTGATACACAATTTTGCTTTAGCAATGTTTTTTCTCCGCAGTAATTTTATATATTGCCTGTTTATATATTCAGTTACTTTTTATTGAACAGTCCGTAAAGTATTTAATTTTAAGGAGATATTATAATATTGTATACGGGTGTAAAAAGACGCCATTTGTCCATTCCGTCATTGTGATAATTTTTTGGTAGTGGACCATGACCATAGCTGAGAACGTAAAACACTACTATACTGTTATAAACAGCTATGTATGGTAAGTCAATAAAATGATTGCTAGTCTGTAAAGGTGTCTGTATAAACTCATCATTAACGACAAGTACTTCTACATTTGATTCGGCTTTATAAATTTTAAGGTTGACAAAAGTAATACACAGGGCGTAACTGCAGAGTTACCAAAGCCCTTGATTGCGCCTTACGTAGCTTACGTAGCGCAAGCGAGCGTAGTGTAGCTTGCGTAGTTTTGAGACAGTTTTTGAGGGGTGAGGACTATTTCAGATTCACGCTTATGATTACACTCAATGTCAAAATATTATAGGTACCCAATGAAAACTTTATGGTTAAGTTAACTTCGACTTTTCGAAAAACTTTTTATTGCTATTACTGCATGTAGAATTTGTTAGTAGTACGCCTATGTTATCGCTTGACTTAGGGTCTTTTCGCTAATTACCAATTTATACATGCAGTACTCAACAATAACAACAACTCGACGTAAAGCATACAGTTTTCATTGGATATATATTTTGGCAGTGAGTAGCCCGGGCGCCCGCATCATTTGTTCAGCTGATACGGCGGTACCTACGCCCCTAATTGCGCCTTATGTTAATTATAATTTTAATGAAAATAAATAGTACACTTTTAGTTTCTCTTTGATTGTTGGTAAATACGCTAGTTTTTTTGTGTGTTACTTTTTGTGTGTATTTGGTATCTAATTACTCAAAATTTGTGATGTTATATTGTTGATCATAGGTATAGTCGCTGGCACGTAACTTGGCAAAGTTTTGGCGTACTGGGAGCAAGTTTGCGCATGAACACTTAGTTCAACAAAAAATTGACACTTATTGCTGGTATTGCCATAATTTATTTTTAAATATATCTGTTTAGAAGAAAGTTAAAGAAAGGAAAAACGCATCCACGACTATTAAAGCTCCTTCAAACAGGTGCGACACGCTACACGATACAAAGGCGCCTTTCTCGCAACGAGCGGTGCCTTTGTGTCGCGTGCGATTCGCGTCGCCTGTCGCGCCTGTTTGAAGGAGCCATTACCAAGTTACGTGAAGACGACTGTACTAAAGAGGTTTGCTAATATCGCCGAAAACATCCGTTTTTTTTACATTTTCGGCGCTGCAAGTAACGTGTAACTCCACTAAACAAGTGCCACAGTTTAAAACTTTCGCTTATACAATAAATACTAAACAAATTAAAACATTTTACCTGAAAAGTAAACTCCATGAGATACCAAGCTCACATAGTTCAGCGAAGCCACCCTTAAATTTATTTAAAGCGAAAACACAAGAACCAACACTGAGTGTAAGCATTAAAATTTAACTACGTTATGCGGTTAACAAAAACACTGGTGCAGTTAAACTATATATACCATGAATTTATACCCGAAAGTCGGTCCTAATTAAAGCTACGGTTGGACTGCGGACTCGGCAGTATGCGGGCTGTCGGAACATCGTCCTACAGGCTGTGAGTACAGAATACATAGGTACAGAAGGCCGGCTCCATAAAACGAGTGAAACGCACACTCCTAATGATTATTATTTAAAAAAAAAACAACTACTGATTCCTTACTTTATTCCTTAGTTTTCTGTGTATTTTTTTATTTTATTTTGACTCTACATTAAATTGTTCGTGTTTTTGCGGTAAAATAAGTGTTTGATTTTATGCTACTTCAACGTCGGGGTTCGACTCCGTGACGTGTTAGCACTACATTTATACTGCAATATTGCATAAAGAACAGGGTTCCCGGTAAAGACAAGTCGGCACCGGTCGCTGCAGGTGAAATAGTCCCGCGTTAACTTATGCGCTCACACATAAAGAAACAGGTAAAACCTCTAACCGTCAACTTCTGGAGGGAGGTGAGCTAGTTGGAATAACCATCGACGGTCGCTATGGCCCACGCACAATGGTCCCCTTGAAGGACTAAGTGCGGAAACCAAATCCTGAAGAAGAAGAAGAAGAAGAAGAAACCTCTAACCGTCTCCTTCCGAAGATCAATCCGCAGCCATCTGGACCAGGAGTCGGGCCCGCGGGGTACTTGCGTAACACGCATAAATTGCAATGTATTTCATTTTGACAATTCGACAACATTCATTACGTTATTTACGTTGTCGAGCAGAGGAATTTTGCAAACATATAAAGCAATGGATTAGGAATTTCCTTCAAAATTCTTCGGATTGTGAAAGAAAGTGTGTTACGCAATTGGGGTGCCGCTTTTTATGCAAGCACCCATAAACACGCGTCTACTTACAGCGAGTGCAAGTGCACTTACGACTAGCGTCGTTTAAGATAGTCTGAGGTCGCCGTACGTACGTGTCTATGTGTGCGTGCGACTTTTTTTCGCTCTTTGTATGAAGCTAACCTTCTGTACCTGTCTATTTTCTGCAAAAGTTGTTATATTACTAAACCTTCTTTTATATTTATTTTGTAATAGCGGTTGCAAGGTTAAGCAGGTACAGAGTATTTTGTTTTCGTTTTCTTTATAATTAGATATTAAGTTTCATTAGTAGCGCGAAAACTCGTGTTTGCTTTGTTGCTTTTCTTATTTCGTCAGGTATTTTATTTTATTCTTAAAGTAAATAATAGTCAAGAACTTCTTACTGGTTTCAATTAGTTACTTATAGTTAAAATGCAAACCTGTAATTCCCATAAATAATACAAATTCTTTGTAGAACCAAAAACTGGTATTAAAAGGAATGAAGGATTTGGTCGTTCACCGTTTAATCGTTTACGGATAGTTCGTAAACTAAAGAGGACGCTGGCGATTTCAGAAAATACGAAAAAATTACCCCTTTTTTCAGTTTCTCCTTGCCTTGTGAACACAGGATTACTTTTCAAATACTTAGATGTGCAAAGATTAATTTATTTAATTAAGAAACTAAACTCTCGGGCTTTAAATATCATACTGATCGATCTTTGTACTATGAACCCATACTGTATACAATAGTTGTGTAGCTCTGACAATATTTCCCTTAATTAATAAAACACTAATGTTTTCTTGACTAATGGAACCTCCATTGTAACCTTAAAATTAAAAATGTATTGTACTCTTATGTTTCACAATACAGCATATATTTTCTAAGACATGATACTTATTTAGCACACTTTTTAGGGGGTCCGCCAACGTTTAAGAGCTCCCCCATTTTTTTATTTTTTTTATTAATTGTTATATTATTGAATCCTTCGGTTAGATTATTGAACTATTTAATTACTTTTCAAATCCGCCTCCCGCTACCTCTTATCAGCGAGCCCTCTACTTCACAGATAAGCTTAAAATGCATCGGTAATGAGCTTGCACGGCCTAACTAGTCGGGTGAGTATATAAGAGGATTTTTCGCTCGCATTTTCATTGTAATTTATACTCTGTGATAACTATGCATTTCTGTGTATAGTAGGCTTCAGATAACGCTATAATAAAAGTCGTTAACGCCCTTCTACCAAAGTATTCTAATATTTCTAAACGATATGAAATAAATGTTAAGGCAGTGTCGCTAACACGATCAAAATAAAGGTATCGTGGTAAGGGACGTGCTTGATACGTTCACTTGGAATACTTTGAACAAAACCATGTTCAGTCCTATTTATTTTGGTTGGTACCTATTGTATACGTACATTAATATCATTAAAACGAAAAAAAAAAAACGTTAATTTAATATGTACCTATCCGTGTCTTACTGAGAAGTCTATAGTCTCACGAGATTTATTATAAACTTACGGTGTTTGCAATAATTCGGTGACAATAGTACCTCACGCGCAGAATGACAAACTAGACGAAGGACGCCATACATTATTACAAAATGGCGGACAGGTGATGCACCTCTGAGCCTCTGACCCTCTGACTCGCTCTGACGTCACACGCAGTGCCGAGTATGAAGTCATAACTCAAAAAAACATTTTTTTCTGTAAGAACTTTAATATTCGGTTATTTTAAATTAATTTTATACTTCTAAGAATATAAGTTAAAGCTAACAGACTTAAAATAATATTAATAATATGCACATGCATATAAAAAAAGAAGGAAAATAATCATAGGGCATCAAAAAATTCGTCCGCATCGCTGTCAACAGGAAAGTAAAAATAACCACCAGTTAAAGCTAAATAAATAAATCCAATTATGGCATGTTCTTTTATTGAAATATAAATTGAAAACATAAGTAATCTCGAAAAAGAAAAATACACCCCGAAAATTATTTTTGAAATACATAAACAATAGCATTTTTTTTTAAACGTATTGTAGAAACTTTAAAAAATACCATAATCGTTCCCAAATTTACGTACTTGTCATTTATTTTGTTGAGTTAGATGTTTGGTATTATGAAACTTGACCGAAGCAGTATTAGCGACAGTTTTGTAAAACCAGCGATCTCTATCGAATACGTTTCGGAAGTTTTGTTACTAGTCGGATCAATGACTTTTATTCTAGCGTTATGTCGCGGCTACTTTCGTCTGTCTTTTTTATGCGGCAAAACTTTTTGCTTTTACATGTATGCAGAAACTAAATTCAGTGCTGTATTTATTAAACTACCTACATATTCGATAGGAGAATATTTTTATAGTAAACCTATTTAATTCAACAAAATCTCTTCAGAAATAGGTATCTGTTTTTGTTCGATGGAAAACATTCCCAATATAACTGGGAACTGGCTAAATAATTTCTTGAGTATACAAAGCAATGATGATTAATCAAATAACTGATGATTTAAGAATCCAAAAATTAAAACCACTGAAAAAAAGAACTCATTACCTACCTATATTTTAAAACGCTATCAACTCTTTAGAAACTGTATAATTTCCTCTGCACAAATGGAAAGAGCAAAAGAAATAATTATTCCGTTTGTGAATATTGCAAAGGCTTTAAATTTCCTGTGGTAAACGAGGTAGTCGCTTCGGTTTCCCGGTAGCGCCCGACTCCTGAGCAAGGACGTTCATATGCCAACTATTACCTGTTAACGTTTTTATACGGACGTGAAGTATGCGTCAAGTGTGAGAGGAAACGATACTATGCGTTTCTTCCCATTTATGCTGTAGGTAGACAGATTTAGTTTTGAGCGGTTCGTAGTAAAAATTTGTATGCAGAGCGGTCTACTCAGAAGGTTATCTGCTCAACGTTTTTTGCACTTTGGTGAGGCCTGTGACATGGCGGTAGTATCAGAACATTATTATTATTATATTCATTTATTTCGGATTTTTAAATACATCCATATAGTTGTTAGTAACACAGAAATGCTAACAACTAACAGCATGCTTTTTTGTAACATTGATAGTGTTAAAAGTTTTAGAATCACCCAATGTCCCGTATCAGGAGATCTACAAACTAAAGTCATTCTCATAATAAAAATGGCCCATCGAGCTTAAGAAAAAGACTATCCTTTGCTGATTATGTGTATTATTATGATTATTATATCATGTGTGCCTCTAGTATGCATCACAAAGGTACCTCTATAGACTAACGAACTTATTTTTTAACTCGACAACTTTTTAAAATATCAACGGCCACATTGGCCCCTGTACTCAGGAACTCTGAATCCACCATCATAAATAATAAATAATGTTGCAGTGCACAAAATTAATAGACCTTAGCTTGCGATGTATTACAAAGTAATAGAAAGACGACCTAGTTACCAACTAATGAAAACCAGTTAAGCCGTCACAATGTTTCTTTGTCAACGAAATTAGCATGAAAACCACATCAAAACAATTGAAAATTTCGTTATGCATATGAAAATGGCGTCATAATTCAAAAATGTGTAAACCTTTGTACTGCAGCGCACATTTAGTGAATATATTACGCTGTTTAGTTGGCTGTTGTGTGTTCAAAGTTACGTTTCTCTACATCCCCGTGGAAGAGCTAAATCTTCACGAGTCTAAAGAAAATGTCCACAATGTTTCTAGTCCACACTCGAACAAGCAGAGGTTGTCCAGATACGGTCTTTACATTTGATACTAAATTACTGCCTCGTTGGTCTAGTGCAGAGGTTCCCAAATCCCAATCAGTGGTCCGAGGACCACCAGTGGTCAGCAAGAGCTAAAATATGGTCTGCGTAAGGTTTCAAACAAAATGATAGAAACTTTACAATTTCTATCATTTTATTGTTTGAAATTGGACGCGTTTGAATCTGATTCTTTGGAGCAGTTTTGATGTAAAAAAGCAATTTCATACACTAAAATTCGAGAAATCGTTTTGCGCTATCTTATGCTTTTCTCCACAACTTATTTATGCGATCAAGGATTTTCTGCTTTGCTGATAATTAAAAACAAGTCCAGGAATCGATTGAAAGTAAGTGATGATATGCGTGTAGCTTTGAGCAAAAACATTACCCCAAGAATTCAAGAACTTGTACAGAAGATGCATGCTCAAAAATCTCATTGGTGCAAACTGAATTATCTACAAAAAAAATTAAGTGTTTTGTTAATTAATGTTACTTTATAATTTAATGATTACGTATGTTAAATACAGTTACAGATACAGTTTATATTTTAACTTTGTGGTCCCTGCGAATAGCAATGAAATCAAAGTGGTACCTGGTCAAAAAAAGGTTGGGAACCACTGGTCTAGCGGTTGCAAGCGCTACTGGTGAGTATGAGGTCTTGGGTGTTATTGAGTTTTTCCATCTGGAATTTCTCAGGAGCAGCCCGTACCCGGTTGATGACAATAGGCTTGCAAAACTTGGCAAACGCCACATGCGGGCTACACGTCACACTGACGTCACGCAAAATCTTGCATCGCGCAAGCAGAGTTTACCGCGCAACTAGCATATATACAACATTCCGACATCAATCGTCGGGCAGTTGCCCACCAGACACAACACCCGTCTGGTCGGAGGATCCTCCCTTTTCTATGGAGGTATGAGTGAACTTTACAACCTGTTCCTCATACCTCTTTAGGCTCGCCCCGTATCACATGGAACTTGAACATAACTGGAGAAATATGGGTGTACTATAGGTGTTCCTCTGCTCAACCCTTCGGGGAATACAGGCGTAATGTAATGTACTAAATGCTAGTTTATTTTCTTTTGTAACCGTTTTATTGGTCTCCGTAGTGTGACCGTATTATTTAAGGCCATTGTATGTTTATGATAAATGTGGTAATGTTTATTGTTCAGTGTTGTAGTGTCTCTTTTTTAGTGGCAATCTTAATTAACTTCGATTTGGTCATAATATTTATAGAATGAACAATTTGAAATACAATTTCGTGAAATTTTGCTTCAAATTACTCTTGAAGAGGTAAGTAAAGCGTCGTTTACACAAGAAGAGTTTACTCGAACGTCGAGAGGCGAGAAAGTCTATGCGAGACTCGTAGGAAAGAATCGCCAGGCAATACATTATATCAGTCACTCACACTCATGCGAGCACCGTTTACAGATGATGAGTGTAAACAAAAGATTTCGATTCTCGCCTATCGATTGGCAAGTAACTCTCCTCGTGTAAACGAGGCTTGACACGTTGATTGAAAATAACTAAACGTTATTTCACTTCGCAGTATAAGTCCACCAACTTTCTATTTTCGCTAACAATATCAACAGGAGTCTTAAACCTGGGCCGGAAGTCTCGACATAGATACCGACAAAAATCGGTCGTTTAGTCTAATCGATGTCAAATTCCTTTAATAGATTTTCAACCTTATACTTTGGAAATAAAGTCGAAAATCTATTAAAGAAATTTGACATCGTTACGACTTAGCGACAGATTTTTGTCGCTATCTAATGTCGAGACTGCAGGGCCTGCACTACACTACTCGAGAAGTTGTCGAAGTTAAGCGAATACGAGAGTGTAGAAGAGCACTTCGGTTCGCTTCGTGTAACCTCGGCTCGCCTCTGACGACTTCCCATCGTTGTCGATTTTTGCGCCCGAGTTAAATGACTCAAAGCGTCACGTAGTTCTTAGCCTGAGTAGGTCACCTCCTGAGTAACTCATTCTTAAGAGGCTTACAACAGCTAAAGCGCGGTCACTGTCGGACTGCATAGAAAAGAAAGAGAAGCGCGATGACACAACACAGGTAATTTATTGCAAAATACGAAGCAATTATCTATTTACAAAAAATCTATTGATTGGATTAAATAATTAGAACACTATTACGTTAGTATGTTGCTTGTAGAATAATCTGACAAAAAATCAGAATGATTTAATGCATAGTAGTATGGTTTTTAATCGTTATAAGAAATTTTTAGAGGTATTTTCGTGATTTTTTTCTATCATATCAAATTAGTTGTATTGTGTTTTCAACACACTATCTAATTAGCACATATCCTGAAGAATAACATATATTTTTCTGATTTTGTTTAGTGCAGTGGATCATATACTTTTAGGCATTATAAAACTTACATTTAGGTCCTGTAGTCCCCCTAAGTATATGTGACTATAGAGTCACGCACTTCATACTTCGGTCAATTTCGACCAGTACTTCGTCGAAGCAACTTCGCGAATAGTGTAATGCAGATTTTACATTAATAAACGAGACAACAAAGCAAGCCCTTCCAGATATAACAATTTCATGTTCCCAAAATAAACTCAATTTATGACCAACAAACAAAAGTTATATATAGGTTATATCGTAAAACAATAACGGGAGCCCCTCCCCATACGGATTGTCCGATCTCTACACTGGGTAACTAAAACTAACTGATCCTAACCCTGTTACAGGAGACCGTTTTATAAGGTTCTCGATACGCCCAGAAACTTCCCATCTTACTACTTCTAAAGAGGAAAATAAATACAAAGGAACAAATCAAATTCAAAGGATGTGGCCTGAATATTGAACTTTATGTTATGTGCTCAAGCAATTATGCTTGACCCTAATATAAGGTAGGCGTTGATAAAGGGATTACTTTGTGAACTTGTTGTTGGAGCCTCTTTGTCTTATCTTGAAGTTATTCAATTAGGGAACTATTTCGGCCTCACTTCACAATCTGATATTGTTTTTACTTTTATCTTTAGACAATCAGCAGAAGCCATACTCCTTCGTGGCATGTTTTGGCATCGGTTGTGGTACGTACTGAAGTTGAAGTCATTCATTCAGTCGTTATTTATTTAGATTAGTCGGAAATAAAAGTCTATATCTATTGGGATGCTTTGGATATAACTCACTAGAGGTAAGGCGATCACGGGATCATCTCACCATATCTTGCAAGACGCTCCGTGGTACTCTTACTATTGACGCACCTGCTTTGCATGCTGTGTTAGCTCGCCTTCTTTGTCATAGACAATTACTGCCGCGGCAGAAAGCAAAGGTTGTTTGCTGTCCCTCGATACCGCACCGTTGCGCGTGCTAAGTCCCCAGCACGTCGCACTCAGAGGGATTCACAAAAGTGTTGTTAATTATTTGTTCAGGGGTACCCAAACATTTTCAGTTCGCGGCGCACTTACAGGTTTCATATTTTGTCTCGGCGCCCTAGCTAGTCGAAAAAGTTTTTTCTATGTTTTAACCTGAACTTTATAATTTTATATTTTCGCTTTTATGTGCACACATGTGTCTGTCTTTAAATGGTTTTTAACCATGGTAATTAAAGTTAGTAAATGAATAAATAAATCTGTCTCCACCGACGGTCATAGGCGCTACCACAATTTTGGAATGCGAAGCGAAGCAAATAGCTCCCCAAAATAGTTTCGTAAATTAATTATAGATTGAAACAGAGCTATTTGCATTAGCCGTGGCCCATTTCCGTCACCTAAGAGCTCTGCAAATTTAGAATTTACGCGAATGAAAATAATAAAACTACGAGATTTTTTATCGATACTAATTCATCAAAGTAATACCTTTCAGAATCTTGTACATAGAGACAATTTCAGATCAGACGTTTCTCGACCCCTCCTGGGTATTAAATAAAATATTCGATTCAGTGAGGTAGTTACCTTTGTCTGTGTTCATTATTAAAATAGCTCGCTCGAGACGTGGAAAAAAAATCCATCGTAATATGTAGTTGCCGCTAGACGGTATGTAATAATGCCGAGGCAGCATGTGCATTAAGTTTAAAAAATAAACAGTTCGCATTTACCCCAGTGTTTGCGCTCCCTGTATTATTCACTCAACTACTGTCGAGAAACGGCTTTCCAAAGAACCAGTAGATTTGCAGCCTGTTATTATTGCCAAAGTTTCTAGCGCTTGCAACGTTAGTGCACCAACTTGAAGACGAAATGAATATTATAATATGTATGAATACAATTGTTTTATTTATTGCAATAGTTTGTTTTGCTGGTAAACCTCGACATGTTTGTTGAGTTAGTTTATAACTTTTTCTGACTTTAGAAACTTGTGCGCTGGTGGTAATGTTAGATATTATTTTATTTTGAAAGCAACTTTGTTTGGTATCACGTTTGATCAAATACAACATGAGTTCTCGAGTGTATTGTTTAATGTATGGAGAAAATCTTGTATTATGACAACTGTAAAACTCAATAAAAAAATAATGTTTATGCAGGCACTGCTCTAATATTTCAAATACTTTTATTTCATTTTACGATGCAATGTGACCAGCAATTCGTTTGCGAAGCGTGTTTCAAAGCATCATTGTAGAAATTTCCCCTTTGACCATTCATTTTAGCGGATTTTGTGAGGCTCACACGGGCTCACATAAAGCTCTGGATGATTTCGCACAAGCATGGTTAGAAATAAACACTATTATTTAGTGCCAGTCACTTTAAGATAAAATTTATCTATTTATCTATTTAGCCCGTTATGTCCCACTGCAGGGCAAAAATAAGATCAAATGCCTACTATAAAAACAAATGACTGCTGCCTTAGACGTTAAATAGACGAGTATAAAAAACTCTCGTCATAAAAGTTTATAATCCTAAAAGTCAGAAACTTTTTGAAAGTCTGTGTTTGAAAGTAATCCGGGTAATTTAAATTTTATATGTGGAGACGGAAAAATGCTTTATTATAAAAAAACAATATAAGTATTTCACGTAGAAAGTTTAACTAGAAAACATTATATTTACCCTTTGTTTGCGGAACTAACCTTACTAACCTGTGAGCCCGTGTTTGACATGTACAACCATTACTGAAACATGGGGCCTCCCAACAAATCACTACGTCGAACAACCTAGGGATCATGCCATAATTACTGTACTGTTATTAGGGGAATCAGCGATCGCAGTCACTTTAATATATTCATGCACTAATGGCTACTGTTGTTCATCAACATGTTATGTTTATGAATCAAGTGTCGACTTCGAATTTTTAGTAGCACTGCGTAGCATAGCGCTACGCAATGGGGGCTATCGTTTTTGTGCTCACCAGTTGGCGCCACTGGCGAGTAAGGTCTTGTTGCAGTACTTTTATTTGATATTTTGAATATTTTTTAGTACCCATAAATTCATATTATGTTTATTTTATTACATTTTAAAACTTCAAATGAATATTTAGATTATAATGTTCCTAAAATTGACAAGCATGAAGCAGAAAAATCTTATTCTTCCTTCAAGTGCTACTGATTAGATCCTTACTTTTTACTTAAAACCTTAAGCCATAATTAATCAGTAATGGCACAACCATTACAACAATTATGAATCATTCGTTAAAATCCGTGATAAAAGTTCCGCAAACAGTGAACGTTCAGTAAATATTTTGACATCTAGAGACCTTACTCTACACTAGCGCCTCTAGCGGCGAACTCAAGCGAGGTAGCCCTCATTCCTACGGCTACTGCTACGCTTCAGAAGTCAAAACATTACATATTAACGATTCAATTGGCATTCTGTTTACCATTGGCTATAGAAATATAACATCATAACAAAATAACATACAAATGGCTTTTTCTTACATTTTCCAAGGTGCTGAGTGTGAATACTCACACTCACATACGTGAAAACGTGTAGCAGTCCCTTTGCTACCTCCACTCCACAAAAAAAAGGGTCAAAATAAGTGCGTCAATCCATGTCAAGGGAATCACGGATTGACCAGAACGTTCACTATAATAGAAACTACCATCCATTTGATTCCATTGAATGATTGGAAAACTTTCTAGTGTACATACCAAATATGTAAAAAAAATATCCATAGAGTTGTTTAAATTGTGGCTACCTGTCTTGGGTAGGTTGGAATGTCGTTTATGTATGATTTCAGGGGTATATATGTAAGCTCTCTACACAGAAATCCTCACATTCTGGCATACCTTGCAAGTATTTCTGGAGCAATTACCGCGTTTTCCTGTTTCGTGTTACTCCGTACATTAAAGTAGGAGTAGGAGGTAGCTAAATGACGTGTAACGAACAAGGTAAATGTTTCAGGGTAATGACGTAACTACCTCGTTCAGACTATGGGGTTTCTAGTTTACAAACTAAAATATACACATCTGTTTTGTTTGCTACCTCTGCTTTAGGAGTCCAGGAAATGGCAACAGTTTGGCGCATTTCTATTCGTCTCGCATTCTATGTGACAAAGACATACACATGACTTCATAATAATATGTACGTATGACACGGAACCGGTCGAAGTGGCGATGCTTGGGGGACGCCTATGTCCAGCAGTGGACGTCTTTCAGCTAAAATTATGATAACGTGCATAATTAATCTGTGAACCTGTATATCTTTCATATTTTCATATGATCAATTTTCCTAATCTGAACCATGGGGCTTGATACAAAAGCAATCTGCGGGTGAATTCTGTAAAGGATTTTCATTGACATTTTTACAGATAGGTCGGCATATTTTTATCGATCGTCGTTTTTTGTTGTTTTTTTATCGTTTGTATTAATAATATTCTCTGAATCCAAACTAATTCCGGACTGCCATTCCGGTTGTGATATAGGTTGATACCAACGGACATAGCGATACGTGCATCCGCACAAAGTAAAGACAGTAACTCTGAAACTGGTTTTAACAAATAAGGACTTTCGAAGAAGTAAGACATCTAATACCACTAAGAACTAAGTTCCAACTGAAAGAAAAGTATAGTATAGTATATTTTTCAGATGAAGTTAAAATATCTTAGTTCTGAGAGCTGAGACATAAGAAAACTTTATGTATTTTTACGGTGTGATTTAAACAGACCAGTTTATTTTCTTACTGCGCTAGGAGTGGCATGGGAAGTCGTTTTCAGACAACCGTTTCTCGGAGCGCTGATAGATAATATGGCTGCTTCTAATTGCATGTGCATAATTCAGTTGTCCGGCTTACTTTATACTCCAAGTGTGTTAATATCAACTTATTTAGACATATTATAAATTAATATCGCTTTTCGTATGTGTATATAACCGCATTGTTCTTCTAAACAACGCAAACGATTTTGATGCGGTTTTCACAATCATTTAGAGAATTTATTCATTTACTCAAGGAAAAAAAAAAATTAAAAAAAAAATAGTTTTTTTTTTAATAAAGGATTCTCGTTTTTAGGGTTCCGTACACAAAGGAACCCTAAAAACCAACCCGTGGCTGCCAACGGGATCCTATTACTAAGGCTCCGCTATCAGTCCGTCAGTCACAAGGCTATATCTTTTAAACCGTAATAGGTAGACACTTGAAATTTCCACAGAATGTCCCCCCTATAGCCCCTATAACAAAAAATAATAAAAATTAAATAAAGTTAAAAATTAAATGGGGTCTCCATACAAGAAACGTATTTTTAGGGTTCGGTAGTCAACAAGGAACCCTTATAGTTTCGCCATGTCCGTCTTTCCGTCCGCAGTTTAGCTCAGAGACTATTAGTATTAGAAAGCTATAATTTGGCATGTGTATACATATTAATCACGCCGACAACGTGGAAAAACAAAAACAAGAAAAAAAAAATTGGTACCTCCTGTATACGTAAATTGGGGATGTTTTTTTTGTGTAAGATAAGCCATTCAAAAATAGTACGGGTCTGTGAAAACCATTTTTCGATTCAGGGATCCGTTTGCGTAAAATTGAGCTTTAAATTGCTAATTTTTCTTAGAGTCAAGTGCCGCCCGCCATCTAAATAGTTGCTTTTGGATATGTGAAACAATTTACGGCAGTAGTATATATAACGAAATTAAAAGTAAAACTATCACAGCTAAGTAGGCTTTACAAGTTTATGAGTAATAGTCGACCAACTTACATTTGCAGTTGGAACGTATGGAAGAACATGTTTTTCAACTACAATATTAAGTTTGTTCTTGGGATAAATTCATCCCAACTACGGAACCCCTCATTATGCGTAGTACTATTTTTGGGGTTGGCTTCCAGTTTAACCGGATGCAGCTGAATAACAGTATTATACGTGGAGCGACTGCCTATGACCTCCGCAACCCAGTTACTGGGTAACACTATACCCCTTGGTAAGACTGGTTGTCAGACTTTCGGGCTTCTGACGACCCGTAACGACTGTTAAGATCCATGAATAACAGCTGGGACCAACAGTTTACCGTGCTTTCCCAGGCACGGAGGGATTTCGCTATGTAAAGATGGTCACCCACCCACGGACCAACCGCGGCAAGCATAGCTTAACCTGATGGATCGACCCGTTCGGTTGTTAAATATTGTATGGTAGTACGAAACCCTTCGTGTGCGAGTCCGACTCGCACTTGGTCACTTTTTTTTTGCTATTTATGATAACCGTACGAAGCTTTAAATTGATAAAAGTAAATAAACCCTAACTCAAAGCGATCTGAATTCTATCCGGTTATTACCTACTCTGCTAACTGTGTTCATATAGCTTTTTCTCAAGCTTCCAAAGAAAGTTCGGATAGACAAATCTAGAGAATAAAAACTCAAACGTACCTACCTCTTTTCTTATGAACCTAATTTTTGGAACGAATTTATGATCTGCGACCCTTCAGTTTGACTTTGGTTAGACTTCAGTGTAACGTCGCTTTATTTTTGTAAAATTATTTTTGTATTTAAACCGTTATATTTTATAGAAACTATTTATTGCAATAGTTTAATAAATACAATCGGAACAATGGTGAGATTTAGGTGCGACTTGATTGTTTGTTAATTAGAATAGTTATCATCTGAACATTATTTACATTTACATTATTCCTGTTCTAAAAAGGGTTTTTCGTCCCATAGTGCAAATAACATACATAAACTTAAGCCTTTTCCCAACAAGGGTAGACAGAAACGATAGAATACCACCTGCTACAGTCCTTACATACTTCTAGTCTTAGGCAATGTACACACTGTCAGGTGGCTTGCTTAGCGCCTAGAGCCTAGTGACTTAACATCCGTTTACTTGCTAGAATACACGGTGGCCACACTGGGAGGTGATTTGCGAGTTGAGATGTCTAGTCTAGTCTTTATTAAGTGCCAATAAACTTATCAGTAGCGCATGAAAACTGCTTGCAATGCGGTATCTTGAGGAGGTAATAAGTGCAAAAACAACAACACCTAGCGAAGGCGCCCAGCACACACTGCAGCCCGTTGCGAAAATTGACACGCTTCAAAATATGCCGAATTAATCAAAACTGTAGCTAAAAATTATATAATGGTTTCTTGTATGGGGCCATTGCCTCTTATAAGAGTCGCAAGTCGCAAAAAGCAGCGCGTATAACATGGGTACCAAGCTATTAGAATAAAAATAAATAGATCAGCAATTTTTCTAAGCGTCTTTATAATAATTCATTAAGAACATCAGTTATGAAACTCTTCTTTTTATGAGGACTTGCACTTAGCAATTTTATGGATCACCACACACGAACTCGCGTAGCAACACACAGCATTGTAAATAAGCTCAACTGAGGGCCTAGACAAAGTAAAATTCGACTAACGATGATGTTAGTAGAAAAGCCCAAAAATTATGGGGTTGACATAAGCTATCGAAATGTCACGTGATCATAGGTCAATGAATAGAAATTAGCTAGACAATATTAATTATTCGATTCCATGAAACAAATCGATAGCGTCAAACGATTATTTCTATAGAGATGCGTAGCCAAGTGGCACGATTTGACAAGCGTTATTGCTAATTTTCGATTCGTCTGATGGAAACATTAGCGAAATCGATCGCGATTGTAGAAATAGAATCACTCCGAAGTGAATGCCATTTGTCTAGGTCCTCTGGTTGCCTATATACGGCAAATCCTCTTTTAATTAGGATACTAAATAACATCAAATAAATTAGGTACTAAATAAATATTTAACTAAGAATAAAAAGGGACTGACGAAACACAATTAGCCAAATGTGGGTGTATCATAGGTACATCTCTGCAAAACCCTTCGGGGAAAGCAGGCGTAATATTATATTATGTGTTATGAATCTAATAAAAATCTGCTCTTTTTCAGTGTTTTATTAATGTCAGCTTTTTGTCTCGGAATATGTATGTTTTCATCAGGTTAGTATTATAGACGTCCTCTACAAATACCTCAATTTCCTATTTGAACAATAATAGGGAACGATGGGATTGCCTAATAATTCGTTGATATTGCAGGCCTGGCGTGCATGCTCCGAGGTTTGGATTTGTACCAAAAGGAGGAGGCGCATAACGCAATACTGCGGTTACTAATAGGGTCTGTGTTACTAGTGTTTGGACCTGTTATTATGGGTTTGTCTATGATTGTTTTACGTTTAGTATATACTTAGCAGAACTGGTAAAATATAAAATTAAAAGTGCTACCCAAAGTCGACCAAAATATTGGATGTTTTTTTTTTTGCTTCGTAGTTCTAAGCTTAGACTTTCTGTTCTACCCACTTAGCTTTTTCACAACTACGATAGGGTTCTAATCTGACCATGATGTTGCTGAAAATACACTATTTGATTTGCAGTCTTTCAGGCTTCTAGCTGACAATCGTTATTTGTTTGAATCTTGAGAATCTAACGTGCTTTCTAATGACATGACTGAACGTACTAAGCGCAACTTCAGAGTCCTTTTATTTTGTCGTAGTAACGGTCATTTAGATAAGACCCAGATCTTTTTAGTGGATGCCCAGATCCAGGATGAATTGGAACCTATGCTGCTAGATAAAAATCTTCCTAAAATGTTAAATACTTGTTGTTACTGACATACAGCCTCGTTGCCCAGCTGTGGAGGACTGTCTTCGACGTCCGTGCGCATGCGGTAATCGAGAATGTGGGTCGCGGAAGAGACCAGCACCTCAGTTGCAGCATCGATCACAAAATGCACCATCTCCAAGATTGCGTCGGCGCCGCGTTTAGAGGTGAAAATCTTCGCCTATTGAGAGCATATTCTTTTGCCAAACATCTGCTAGTGTCCACTAATAGGTGAATAAATTGTTGCTTTTTGTATTTATTGAAGTTTTTGTTAGATTTTTTGGGTATATTTTTATACTAGTTAAGTTACGTATCCAAAACATAAGGGTGGCATAACGAAAGCGAAATGTCTTCAGTGAAAGAAACCTTGACATCTGCCCCAAAGGTCATAAAAGGCACTTTATTGATTTTAATTTTTACCAGAATTTACTTGGAACTAAATATCTACACATGTATTCATACATACATAAACTCACGTCTTCTTCACATGTGGGTAGGCAGAAACTACAGAACGCCACCTGCTACGATCCTTACATACTCCTTTTACCTCGTTTGCGTTCATACTTCTGGTCACACACGCACCTTAAAATATCGAACTAAGCTAATAATAAGCAAAAGAATAAAATTTGCAGTGATACCTTAAGGTGGGTATCACACCTGCACCGCGAAACCATAGCAGCGAAACCGCAGTAGTTCCGCCATGACTTTTCCGTTGTACCACAAGCGAAACATAAGCGAACAGATTTTATTATGATTCTATCTTTTTCCCGCGTGATTTCGCCGATCTGCTTGGAAGTCGGCTACACCTCGCCGCGTGCCACGTTTATTTCGCACGTATCTGTGGGAGTCGACAAGTTTCTAAAGTGAAAATTCTTTTTTTTTTGTAAAATGGATGATGATTTTATGGAAAAACGAATCCAAGAAGTCCGCAGTGGATCTATACTGTGTTTACTAAGTTGAAAGCGACATTTTGTTCGGATAAATACAATTGTACTGACTCGCATGAAGTTCCGCTACTCGAATCGCGCCATAATTAGTAATGTTTAGCAGCGGAATTTGTTAAGCGGTTTCGCGTCTGAGGTGTGCTAAGGCCCTAAATGGATCAAAGTATGCATTTAGGTAATCGTAATTCCCGAAAAATAAAATGAGTTTGGTGAACACACAGACACATCATGTGACTGCATGAATTCAACTGACACAAATATACCTATAATTTTGTACATGCTCGTACCGTAGTACTGATCAGTAATTTAAGGGTATGGCTACTTGAATAATTTACCTATTAATGATAAAACAGCCATATATTCCGTTGATACGACTAATTGGTGCCACCGATTGCACGTTTCATTGGTCTGGATCATGGACATATTAATGGTACCCTATGAATCTGTAATTATGCGTTCGCCTAGTTCGGTATTTTTGGAAGTCATCTAACGACGATGTGTATAGAGGATTTTGTCACTTGATAATTATATTTTCACTAGTGGCTCTGTGAGCTGTAGACCTCACGAGTCTCTCTTTGCATAGCTTAAAACTGAATAAATGTTCACCACGCACCTTAAAACAAAAAGCGCGCGAGAAGAGCGCTAAATGGCTGAAATGTGTTTTTTTTTACGTTTTCAACCCCGAATTATCCGCCATTGTGAAAAATTTCGAAAAAATTAATCGACAAAAAAAAAACCCATATAATTATCGAACCTGCTCACAAAATTTTACGAGAATCGGTTGAGAAATGCGAACTGTAGAGGAGAACAGCCGGAGATCCGGACATACGAAAGCAGTTTTGCCCAAGCTGAAATAGAGACGCTTCGCTCGCGCTTCGCGCTCGCTCGGTCAATTAAAGTTATATCTAGCTTAAATCTGGCACTAGCAAAAGACAGAATTGTGTGGAAAAGGGAGAGGGCTTTGCCCTGCAATGGGACAATGCAGGCCAGTTAGATTAGAGTCTACCTAGTACCTTTTTTAATCACCGACGGAAAAAGAGGGGTGTTATAAGTCTAAAGTGTGTATCTGTGGGTTTGTCTGCGGCATCATAGCTCCCAAACGGTTGAACCGATTTTGTTTATTTATTTTTTTGTTTGAACGATGACTTGATCAAGTATTCTTAGCTAAAAAAAAAAGAAAAAGAAAGAAGAAAATCTGCTCAACCGTTTTTAGAGGGTTTTGTTTGTGTCGGGGGTTTTAGTAATTTTAAATTTAACTTTTCATAAACGTAGTTAATTAGCGGTCTGTAACTTTAGGTAGGTGTATATTTATATATTTATATATTTATAAACCTCATTTTTTAATAATTAGTTTGTTAACTTTACTTGCTTGCATTCATCTCTGTCGTTCGAGTCGTCTTGTTTATTATCAGCCAACGAATCCTAGCTCCTTTGACCTGCAATTTTATTCCATAATGTGTATCCTTTGCGAGGTAACAGCAACAAACCTTTTATGGAAAATATTAAATATAATTTATACATTTCATATTTTTGCTCCTTTTCCAGGAAATGTTTATGTCGTGGTCAGACCTTAGAATTGATCCTTTCATGAAGTGTTCAGTCAATTCATGAAATAGTTGTGTTTCATGAAATGGCCAGCTAAAATTAACCATACCGTTTAAACGTCAACGTTTAATACATAATGACATGAGTATTTACTTTGTAAAGTATTATATTATTTTAATTATTGTGAATGTGAGGACCGTGGTGAGGACTATGTGGGTCATTGCTTTTTGTTTTTTATTTCTTAGTTAGTTTAAAACATGACCTGGCAGTTTGAGTAATTTATGCGTCCTAGCCAGTCTTTGTTTTGGTATTGTTCGTCGAATCGTTGAGCTCTTTAAATTCTGAGTTGAGCTTCATGATTACTGACTAATGCGTGCACTGGCTGGACAAAACCACTCAATCTGTGTGGTTCTTTCCTCAAAAGACCATTTCAGACACCAATCTACATGGTCTTCACATGATCTGACCAAGATTGTCTTTTTTTTTTTTTTTTTTTTGGTGTTTGAAATCATCAAATGACCTCTCCCGCTCTGGGCGGAGCGGAAGGGTGTGTCAGACTCTTACTGACTAAAACCCATCCGTGTTCCTTCAGTTGCCTGTGCACCAGGGCCACGGTAACTCTTTCGAACAATCCGCAGCCCCGGCAGGCATCGGTCCTATCGGACCCCGTCAGTTGTGCTGACATCTCTATGAGGCGCGCGTGGAACACGACGCGCCGTCGACCCGGGCCTGGTCCTTACCGGACGGCGAGCTGCCCATTGCTCGCCGTCCGCAAGCCCGCGGCTACGGTGGCCGGGAGTCGGCAATCGACTCCCGATGCCCAGGGTGTCTCCTCCTGCAGCGACTACGGGGGCGAGGGCGCAGTGATTGCCTCTCCCTCTCGTGCTCCGCCTCCTCCTCCGCGAGCATTACTGCTTCGCAGAAGGAGGTGACGGCTTCCCATTCCCTCTCGCTCCGTACCATGGCCTGAACCAGGGCCGGACGCGAGAGGTCGCCGCTGCCGATCGCCGCCACGAGGACACGGCGGTGCTCCGCCCAGGCCGGGCAGACCTCCACCGTATGCTCCACCGTGTCCTCCAGTCGATCCACACAATGATAACACCCGGGCGTTTCCTCCCGCCTTATCCAAAACAGGAACCTCCCGAAACAGCCATGTCCGGTGAGGACCTGCGTCAGGCGGAAGGTGAGGACGCCGTGGCGCCTCTCAAACCACTGCTAAAAGAGGGGACTTACCGCCGCAATTGTGGCGTGCCCTGCGCTGGGTTGCGACAGTTGCACTCTCCATGCCGCCATGAGATCCCGCCGGAGCTCTGTCCGCTGTGCCACGATTTCTCGCGGCAGCGGAGTTACCCCCCGGCGTTCCGCCTCCTCGCGCCACTCCCAAACGTGCGCGAGGACTTTTGCCTCCAGATCCCACGGCGGCAATCCGGCAAGGAGGCTCGCCGCCTCGCAGGAGACCGTGCGGTATCCCCGGACCATCCGGATGGCCATGACCCTTTAGGAAGCGTTCAACCGGCGGACTGGCCGGAGCCTCAATGAACGCACCCACACCGGTGCACCGTAAAGGGCCATGGACCGCACGACCCCCGCGTAGAGCCTCCGGCAGGAGGCGTTTGGTCCCCACAGATTGGGCAAGAGCCGCTTCAAGGCAGCCCCGGCCCGCTGCAGTCTGGGAGCCAAACGTCGGAAATGCTCGACGAAGTTCCACCGGCTGTCGAGGACGAGTCCCAGGTACTTCATCGTCGACTCGACGCCGATGTGAACCCCTCCTACCGTTATTTGGGAACCCGACAGTGGCGCGTTCCGAGGACCATGAAAACACATGGCCTCGGACGTGTGTAAGGCCACCTCGAGTCCCAACTGCCGGATCCTCTCAACGACTGTCGCAACCCCGCGTGTCATTAGTTCGGCCGCCGCCTGGTGCGACCTCCCCTGAGCCAGGACCAGCGTGTCGTCAGCGTAGCACACTACGCTGACGCCGCTAGGGAGGTCGGCGCGCAGAACTCAGTCGTAACCGATGTCCCACAGATGCGGCCCCAGGACCGATCCCTGTGAGACACCGCAAGACATCTCTCGCCGGTTCCATTCTCCCTGGTGACCAGGGTAGATGACGGCCCTGTCCGTCAGATAGGCCTCGACCACTTGACAGAGGTAGGTCGGCATCCGGTGATACCGGAGTGCCTCCCCGATGCAACTCCAGGGCAGGGTATTGAAGGCGTTGGCGATGTCTAGAGACACCGCCAAGACGACCCCACCCCGGGCCATAGCATCCCCCGTCGTGAGGGCTCGCACCCGCATGATGGCGTCCACCGTGGAGCGCCCCCTGCGGAAACCAAACTGGCTCTCCGCCAAATCCGGCCCCACCCGCACCACCAAGATTATGTCTGGACTTTAAAAGAGACTGAGTTTGTTTCCACCTTTCTTCTCAGAGTAGTCAGATAGGAAACGCCGACCTCATCTAATTTAAAGAATCCCCTCTACTTACAGAAATAAAATCTTTTATCAATGATATGTCAGTCGTCGTTTGGCTATATCATTGATGTAGGAGTATCAAGCGTGGGGAAGATCACGTGGTGGGTCTAAATTTGCTTCCAAGCAATAATAATAATAATAAGGCGTAGTCGATGGAGCCCCGCTTGTCGGAGCACCTACTTCTGAAGTGTTTAGAAGAAAAGACCACGAAGGAAATGGCGAGGTCTTTGTTTGCTCGCTTCGCTTGCTCACTACATTTGCCTCCAAACCTAACCTATCCGAGTCGGGGTACCCCAAGTCCCGAGCTCGCTTCGCTCGCTCTTGCATTCTAAGTTCTCCTAGTAACTACCGTTTTACTAAGCCGAGAAGTGTTATATAAGTGACATCAACGCCTCTATCGGTAGATAATCTAACTATTTTACGATATGATCACTAATGTTTGGCCACATCATGAAGAAGTCGTGATTTTAAATGTTCATATCATCAAAAATTGAGTATTCAAACCACATCATGATGTGACCAGCGGTCGATGTTCTATTTCATGAAATACAACCATTTCATGGAATGATCAATTCTAAGATTTGGCCACCACGTTTACATAATTCAACATAGATACGTCACGAACATATTAGCGTCATAGCAACGAATCGTTTGATGTAACACCGTATAAGATTCTTGGAAAGAGATCAAAGATAGATTTTTATGTGTTTTCACCACGACGTAAATATATATATACAGGTTTTCACATATTTATAATAAATGGGTTCACCTATTTTCTTGAATAGTGAAGGTTTTATTATGAGAACACCAACGGAAATAGTTTGGAGCTTCTTTTCAATTTCCATAGTTATATGATGAAAGCCTTCCACAATACACATCATAACATAACATTGCCCGAAGGGTTCGGCAGAGGTTCACTTATAGTACACCCACGTGTCGCCAGTAGAAAACAAAATACTTAAATAAATAACGTTTTCTGTCAAACAGGGCTACTAAATCAAGGGAACAAGAGATATCTAATCGACCGTCAATGTAGGCATGATGTATTTGTAAGTACAGATAACAAAAGAAATAAGTATGCAAAACTCTTTGTTATGGTACTTGTGCTGAGTAGTCCTTAATAAGGAAATAAATAATAAACAAATGTTGCTTATGTTTTACAAAGTTTTTACGATAGCATAGCATAATCAGCCTCTTAATGTTTCCACTGCTAGGACACAAGCATTCTCTCTGTCAGAGAGTAAAATTCAAATTGCCTGCGTAGTACAAATATGTTTCTTTCTTGCCTGCGTACCCAACTCTTTTGTTAACTGTACATATGAATAGCTATCCTGAATTTGATATCAGACGTGGAAATGACAGCATTATGTGAATGTGTGGTTTCCGAATTCTAATGGCATCATTTCACATTTTCTGCTCCTAGATGATACACATTCACATTAGGGCTGCGTTTATGCTACAAAAAATCCGCCACCTAACAGCTCCGCTATGTAAGGACGTGTTTAGATAAAGCCTCAAATACCCATATGCCTGTACCCTGCACATAAGTATGCAAGAAGCTTGCCTGTCATGAGCCATAACAATTTCTGATTCGTGAACGTCACAATGGCCCTGTGGTTAAGGCCTCGCCCTTCATGCACGAGGTTGTGGGTCCAAATACGAATATAACTTTTTCAATTCATATGTACTTTCTAAGTTTATCTCGGACATCACTAACATCGATGAAGGAAAACATCGTGAGGAAACCTGCAGGTTAATAGCGTAACACACTTAGGCCCGTATTACAGAACGTCACTCAATACTCAAGCATTACTTAAAACTAGTTTCAACCAATCAAATGGCTTGAATCTAGTTTTAAGTAATGCTTGAGTATTGAGTGACGTTCTGTAATACGGGTCTAAAAGTAGGGATAGCTTTCATTTTGACAGTTCAACAACATTCATTGCATTATTTACGCTGTTGAGCAGACAAAGTTTTCAAACATATGAAGCAATGGATTAGCGATAGGCTTCAAAATTATTCAGATTGTGATACATAGTGTGTTACACAATTAGAGTGCTGGTCTTATAAGTAATTAACATAAGTTTGAAATCGCCAACCCGTCTTTAGCAGGCGTGGTGATCAATGCTCATACCTTCTCTGTATGAGGAGAGTCCTGCGCCCTGGAGTGGGACAGTAACAAGCTGATATTATATTATCCTAGCTGCGCCCCGCGGTTTCACCCGCAGAAATCTCGATCCCGTGGGAATATCGGGATAAAAAGTATCCTATGTCCTAATCCAGGTCATAGTCTACCCATGTGCCAAATTTTATCCAAATCCGTTCAGCCATTTTAGCGTGATTGAGTAACAAACATCCAAACATCCACACTTTCACATTTATAATATTAGTAGGATATTAGTAGGATAGTAGGATTACAATGGTATACAAGCCTACTTGCATACTTTGTGCAAGTTACAGTCATTTATGTTACGTGCTGTTACAACCGACACCTATACCTAAGTAGATAGGTATTATGTTTACCCCTTCACTATAAATAAAATCATATAAATCCGTAGCTGAAATATGGGCAAGGTCTGACAAACGATTATTACTGTTCTAAATCTTAGAACGGAATATCTTCGCTCTGACTTTAGAGTTTAGAACATTTTGCTGATGTTATTGTGGAGGTAATACTTTTAGGATTTTCCAGATATTTCTGCTTTCGTAAGATGATAGGTCAATCCCTTTTATAGGGAAGAGGCCTGTGTCCCAGCAGTAGGAACGTTATAGGCTGGTTGATAGCTTGTGTCAATTAATTTTAACAAAAATGTAATTCTACTAAATTGTTATTTTTAACTCCCGTCGCAAAAAGAGGGTTGTTATAAGTTTAACCGCTATGTGTGTGTGTCTGTCTGTGGCACCGCAGCTCTTAAAAATGAACCGATTTGGATGCGGTTGTTATATTTGAAAGCAGGTTTACCAGCAGTGGTTCTTAGACATGTTTTTTCAAAATCGGTTTAGCCTTTTCAAGGTCATCAGTTTTTTTTTTTTGTGTCGGGGGTTTTTTAATTTTACCTATTGTGTGTAATCTAATCGGCAAAATATAGAGATCTCTGGACCTATTTTATTTCAAACACTTATGTTAAACAAATACAAACTTTGACTTTGACGGATAATGCTAAGATGGTAGGTGTTGTGTATACAAGGTCAAATTAAATTAGCTAGCGAAACTCCGCAGACGTGATGGGTATCGATATCTAAACATGATAAAATAAAAAATAAATTAATTTGATGAGGTTTTTGTTGGGGTCATCAACCCTTGGAGTTTTGTCTTGAGATATCAGTTTAAATAATCAGTTTTATTTTGTGTAAACTTCGCAACCGTGATGGTATCAATAACTAAAAACAATAAAGACACCGATACTTCAAGTAACAACACAACCAACGGTCTATGACCCAAAAAAATCATCAAATCCTTTTTATTTTTATTTTGTCGTGTTTAGATATCGATATCGATCACGTCCACGGAATTTCGCTAGTTAATTTAATTTGACACTACAGATAGTTGCATAGCTAATGAGCAACTGACTGCCCAGGGTACGCCGATTGTCGTGATATAGGGAGCGCCCATATTGTCCCTAACCTGGCACAAATCTATGCAAAGTCAAATCATTTATACCAAATAGGCAAAAAAAAGGCACTTTTCAAAATCAAAATTTACAAGAAAATAGAAGTGATTCCCTTCCAAAAAGTAGTTTCTCATGGAGCAGAATGGGCAAGAAACGAAACGAAAGATTCTCTTTTAAAATGTATAACAATATTTTGTACACATTAATTATATAATTATATGTGAAGGCTCCAGCCTACTTTGCTATTACTAAGAAATTCGTAACGGAAAAACCTTAAGGCATTTTTCCCAACTTGATAGAATCTAGGAATCCGGGCTTAGCAGACGCGCACTAGACCAAGGAATCAGTCACAAACAAATGTATACCCCTATTTAGGTTGGTAGTCAGTAATCATCTGAAGACAGTTGTTTAGGGCAGATGTTAGTTTTGCACTTTCTTCCATATACAGGGTGGCAGGGACATCGACGCGCAAGCTGTATTCATGCATTCAGCACATGATTGTAGAGCCCCCAGCATTCAGGGTGGTTCAGAATCATGTACTGAATCCATGGTAACTGGTTGCACGTCAACATCCCTGCCACCCTGTATACATGATACTACAATCTGCACCCTAATTGCTTTTGAAGCTTATTGCTAATCCACTGCTTCATATGTTCGAAAAGTTTGTCTGCTTAACAATGTAAATTACGCAATGAATATTGTTGAATTGTCAAAATTAAAGCCACTCCTACTGATAGTGTGTTACGCAATTACCCCGCTGGATTTCATGTCAAGTTACTGAATAATAAACATGCAAATACATGTAACACAACGTTATAACAGAATCCTGTTACGTCACTTAGGTACGAACTTTGATTATTCAGCGCCGAGTTAAATGTAATCTACATAACATAAAAGTTTATTCATCGTAGACACACAGTAATAACCTATGTACTCAATTTTCTACTCTCATAATATCAGTATGTATTGTAAGGCCCTTTGTACACGGCACGGTTTTGTTTACAGTACGGGCGGCGGCGGACATAATGAACCGCGCCGTAGAAAAAACGTGTCTGTCAACAAGCTTTCATAGTGATCCATAAAACACTAACGACCGTGCCTACACACGGCGAATTACCGTAGTTTTTCACGGCATGAAAAACGTGTGTGCAAAGGGCCTAAGTACTTACCTACCTATTTATTTACTTCATTTAATGTTGTTCGACCTTGAAATTAAACAAAGAAAATATAGCTTTCCACGTTTTGGTAAAGAATGTGTGCAGAACGGAATATATTTTTTTTGCGATCAAAACTTTCTTTAACTCAACAGTTAAAGAATAAAGCTTAGATCGCCAAAAATAAAAATAAAAAAATATTACAATAGCCCAACGGCTATTGTCACTTTTTTTCGTTTTTTAGTCCTTTTTTTTTGCGTGGGAAATCATCAAATGACCTCTCCCGCTCTGGGCGGAGCGGAAGGGCGTGTCAGACTCTTACTGACTAAAACCCACCCGTGTTCCTTCAGTTGCCTGTGCGCCGGAGCCACGGTAACTCTTTCGAACAATCCGCGACCCCGCCAGGCATCGGCCCTTTCGGACCCCGTCAATGATGCTGACATCTCTTTGAGGCGCGCGTGGAACACAACGCGCCGTCGATCCGGGCCTGGTTCTTACCGGACGGCGAGCTGCCCATTGCTCGCCGTCCGCAAGCCCGCGCCTGCGGTGGCCGGGAGTCGGCAATCGACTCCCGACGCCCAGGGTGTCTCTTCCTGCGTCGTTTTTTAGTCCTGGAATTTGCTTGATGTACTCATCAGGTAGGATATTTTAATATTGGATTTTGTTTTATGAGTATATGTAGGATATTTTTAATTTTAGTTCGAAACTACTTATGGTACGGGATGTTCTTGGAAATACACAAGATTTTAATCATGAGTTTGAAAAGCTGAATAAGTCCAGTTGGTTACGTTTCTGTGAAAGAGTCTTGTTCAAAAGGTTAAAATTCCTGTAAACTTCATAATATTTTTTATATTTTGGAGTTCAAAATACGCTCCATGATACCTACTACATTGTAACTTTCTACACGTAAACGTTAAAAAAATTAAAAAGACCTAAATTGCAATTTTCGTCAAAAAGAGAAAATCTGTTTGAATGTAAATACTATTAGAAAACTTTGCATTCTATAAAATTGTATGAAAGCAAAACCCTGAGGACTTTTACACATTTTAATAAGACTTCAATGCAATTTGTTTAGTTAAAGCCTTACACTTTTTCTTTTTTCGTAATAACACACAACTTTAGCGAGAAAACATCACAAAGTGACGCATTTTAATAGAAACATGATTATGCAAATGTTTTTGCTTTTATAATGAAAAATGCACAAGCATCGCAGTCTAAAAAATGGATGGCCAATTAACATGTTAAATAGTGAGCACAAAGATTTCGTGTAATATTTTCTAGTCAAGAAAATTAAGGTTTCTTGGAATACTTTCGTAGTCGTGTGCGACATTAGGTTGTGACTTTTGAAATTGTCCTACTTTATTATACGACAAAGTAATGAAAATCTCTTTTTACTCAAAATAATGACTTGTGAAATTGTATTTTAATACACTTTTTTAACGTATTTTCTTTCTTTCTTTTCTTTTACTTCCATCAGTTACTTTTATATTGTAAAAATAGACTACATTTATTATTTTACCTACGACTAAATAACATAAGGGTGTCCCAGTATCGTGTTTCACAAGTTACATGCAAAAAATATCGCCACTCGAAATCTATACCTACATTAATCTGTCTTTAGTGGGACAAAACAATGTTTCGACAAAAATTATTTACTTTTTCTCCAAAAACTAAATACTTCTTTGTTCACTCAAACATGGAAAACTTGACGAATTAAAACTAAACAATTTTGTCCTAAGCTTTTAACGTATTAATAGCGATTATAGAAAAAATTATACAATGGTAATTTGACGAATAGCTGATTTTGCCGCTTCATCAGCCGATTCCCTGGAATAGATTTATCCTCCTTCAAAACCAAGTCATCTCAGCGAAGTCTTTGACAATTACACAAATCTACATCAAAAAGAAACTATAGGTATTGTAGGTCTGTAGACGACACCGTAACAAAGAACCTTAAATTAATTATTCTTAATCAAATAATATTGTCCGTATAAATCTTAACACCCCTGGAATTAGTTTGAGGACAAAATTGGGTTTTTGTGAAGAGTTGCCCACACTAAAAAAGTTGCGTCACTAGAAATAGGTAGGAACACACGGCGCCATACTCGTATCAAGCTATACATTTCAGTTTTAGATTTTTGTTTTGGATGGGAAATCTTCAAATATCTTCTCCCGCTCTAGGCGGAGTGGGAGGGCGTCTCAGACTTTTACTGACTAAAACCCACCCGTTTTCTTTCAGTTGCCTGTATGCCAGGACCACGGTAATTCTTTCGAACAATCCGCGACCCTGGCAGCCATCGGACCCCGTCAATTGGTGCTCACATCTCTTTGAGGCGCGCGTGGAAAATAACGCGCTGTCGACCCGGGCCTGGTCCTTACCAGACGGCGAGCTACCCATTGCTCGCCATCGCTTCGCAAGCAAGCCCGCGCCTGCGGTGGCTGGGAATCGGCTATCGACTCCCGACGCCCAGGGCGTCTCCACCTGCGGCGACTAGGGGCGTGAGGGCGCAACGATTGCCTCACCCTCATGCACTCCGCCTCCTCCTTCGCGAGCATTACTGCTTCGCAGAAGGAGGTGATGCCTTCCATGCCCTCTCGCTTCGTACCATGGCCTGGACCAGGGCCGGACCCGAGAGATCGCCGCCGCCGATCACCTCCGCGAGGACATGGCGGTGCTCCGCCCAAGCCGGGCAGACCTCCACCGTATGCTCCGCCGTATCCTCCGGGCGATCCACACAATGGTAACACCCGGGCGTTTCCTCCCGCCTTATCCAGAACAGGAACCTACCGAAACAACCATGTCCGGTGAGCACATGCGTCAGGCGGAAGGTGAGGACGCCGTGGCGCCTCTTAATCTACTCCTCAAAGAGGGGACTTACCACCGCAATTTTGGCCTGCCCAGCACTGGGTTCCGGTTTTAGCTGACTTTGCATTGTATAGGTTTTTCGTACAATGAGAAGTCAACTTATATTGGAAATGTATAGCTTGATATGAGTCGTGCGTACCTGTCATTTTATACACAGTATGAAGAGCATCGACGCACAAACTGTTACCATGAATTCAGCACATGATTCTAGACCCCTAGCGTAGCGGATTGTTCGAAAGAGTTACCGTGGCCCTGGCGCACAGGCAACTGAAGGAACACGGGTGGGTTTTAGTCAGTAACAGTCTGACACGCCTTCCGCTCCGCCCAGAGCGGGAGAGGTCATTTGATGATTTCCCAACCAAAAAAAAAAAAAAAAAAAAAAAAAAAAAAAAAAAAAAAAAAAAAAAAAAAAAAAAAAAAATAACAAATCTACAGTTTCATATAAAAGTGTAAAACCATATTAACCTGCACGGTCAAAATTGTATGGACCAGCGAATGTTTTTCTTAAGCCCGCCAATTTTTTTTACGAGAGTGGGTCTAAATAGAATCATGTACTGAATTTGAATTCATGATAACACTTTGCGTGTCGATATCCTTTACACCCTGTTCTTTGGATCCGAGAGGTAAACAAAAGTGTCAGCGAAAGATTTGTTGTAAAACAAATCGAAAGATTCGAAATGTCTAGACCAGTTATGTAACTACCTAGCATTTATACAAAAGACGTTTATTTACACAAAAGACTCAAAAATAAAATCTTAAACACACTTCAAATTGAGAGAAACAACCGTAGTCAGAGAAACGGCAACAATTACATTAAATGTATGAACTACGCTGACAATACACCGTATTACAGAGCATAAAGAATTAACATTTAAACTACTCCAAGCCCAAAAAGGCTCTGTTAGTCCCTGTTAGTCTATATTCACTTGGGTACGAAAGGTAATTAAATAATTTCTCCAACAAAAAGCCCTCTCAGGTCGTGGCACTCTTGAACAAGTTAAATTTTCATAGAGACTTGTAAAAGTGACCTTTATGCGACCTGTCTCTGAGTTGGGGGAGAATTGAATGTGAATAGTCTTACGTGCGGTGAAAGTTTTTAATTAGCCTGTTTAATTATATACTTATTTTCACATTATTTTATGTACGTGAATGATATTAATAATTATCTTCTATGTATCTAGTGATATAAAACAGACGCCTAAAAAGTAAAAAAGGTTTTTTTTTAATGATATTTATTATAAATAATGGTCCTTAGGGCAAATTTCAACAAACTTTTATACCTAGAATAACTCTTATCCTGAGAACAAATTTGGGATTTTTGGTTGTTTTTCCATACCAGAACTGTCAGTCGTTAATTTTATTCCACGGATAAAAGATATCTGATTTTGGTAAAATCAGCCCTTAGAGAGTGTAGTGTAGGGGTGTAACCAAGAAAGGATTTTTTTAAACTCATATTTAAAACATCAAACAGTTCTGTGTCTGACTATACTTTACTGACCAACTGAAACCTAGTTATAGCCTAAATCTATACATACATACATATACAAACAAATAAATAAAAGATAAAAGTGTCTGTTTGTAATATTAAAATAACCGCTTTTTACTTAATGCATATGAATGTTTACACGGTAGGTACACATACCAACACAAAAATTTAAAAAATGTTGACTGTCTGTCTGTTTATTCCGGCTAATCTCCGAAACGCCTGGACCGATTTTCACGGGACTTTCACTAGCAAATAGCCGATGTTATAAGGAGTAACATAGGCTACTTCTTGTCCCGGTAGCATGTTCCCGTGGGATAATTCTCAACATCCACGCGGGCGAAGCAGCGGGCAGCAGCTAGTAACAAAATAAACCTTTTTATGAAAATTATTAAGGTTGTGTAAAAGTGCATTAAGAAAGGATTATTTTATTAACCACAACGACTCGGTGGTGCAACGCGGCATTAAAGTTTGTTCGCGAATGAAGCTGGTGGTAGTAGGTAGATACTTATATTTTTATGTATTTGCAAGTTCTAGCTTAGTCATGTTCGTGAACGGGCGCCGTCAGTAGGGTCTGGTCATCTCTTAGCTACCACGGCTTTTTAATATTTGAATTGTTTTTGTGTTTTTATTACGGACGCTTTTGACGTTTTGCAATGTTCTCACATGCATAATTTCAACATGAATGATGTAACCAATATTTTTAACCATATTTTGTTGGTTGTTCTCCATAGGTACCTACTACGCTTTGGAATGGGCAACTAGCATCATCTTTCTTACTGACCGACCCCTTGACAATTCAAAAGTGCCTGTAATTGGTTTATTTGAAATAAATACTTTGAGTTTGAGTTTAGTAGCTGAAACTACCTTGAAATTGCTTCTTCGTGTGTTCGTATGTATTGCTTCAAGTTCTATCTAATTTCGCATGATACCTTTCTGTATTGAAATAATTTCCATACACTTTTCTAGTATAATCAGCCTATAATGTTCCTACTGCTGGGACACAGGCCTCCTCTCTGTGAAAAGGACAGTTTGACAGTTTTTCTAGGAACAGGAAAATTCTTTTGGAATAGAAGCATCTTTCACGATACGAGATATTATGGACATTACTCCGGTGCCATACATTGTTATACTTACTTCTAAGAACCAACAGAATAAAATCGTGAGACCACTCGTTAAAATGCTTACAAACATTTTATGTGTCCGTGCGTCCAACGGGATAATTGCGTAACACACTAACAGTAGGAATAGCTTTCATTTTGACAGTTCAACAACATTCGTTGTGTTATTTACGTTGTTGAGCAGACAATTTTTTGGAACATTATGAAGCAATGGATTAGCAATAGGCTTCAAAATTATTCAGATTGTGATAGATAGTGTGTTACGCAATTAGGATGCCGTCCGTTAGCTCACCGTCCAGTAAGGACCCAGGCCCGGGTCGACGGCGCGCCGTGTTCCACGCGCGCCTCAAAGAGATGTCAGCACTAATTGACGGGGTCCGATAGGGCCGATGCCTGCCGGGTTCGCGTATTGTTCGGCAACTGAAGGAACACGGGTAGGTTTTAGTCAGTAAAAGTCTGACATGCTCTCCCGCTCCGCCCAGAGCGGAAGAAGTTATTTGACGATTTCCCACACAAAAAAAAAGGTGCCAGCCGTATGATATATATAATATATAATAATTGATATCTAAAGCATAAAATAAATTAAGAATTGTCGTACAGCTTTCATACGTGCTGATTCATAGGACGATAAGAGTAATGGTATTTTTATATATAAATAAATATTTATTCCTCTATTTTTCGTAAGTGCACCTACCACTCTCTGTCTCTACATCACCCAAAAGGTGACTGGGAGAAAATGCCTACGGCATTAAGTCCGCCTCTGTACATTTCTGTGCTTGAAGTACTAAATAAATAAATGGTCTTTCTTTATATGATACTATCCACTATTTCAAACGACTTTTTGCGTTTTTATTCATTTAAATATAATTAAAAACTATATTTTGGAAGAGCTGCTTTCTATAAACAGGTAATGTTTTTATAACTATATATTTTTCAGTTATACCCCACTGCTAAAAAAGGCTTATTTAACTAAAGCATCACAATGTGACTTAAAATCGTACCTTACTTAAGATCGGGATTTACTCCACAATAGGTATTTGAAGTTAAACAAGGTGAACCCTGGCGTAAGCAGGGATTTATAACGCCACGCCAAGCGTGTACCTACTACCATCCGTCGTAGTATAGGCCATTTTCTACCCAGAGGCGCCAGCTTACAGGAATATTCATAGAATCACAATAATAACTTTGTATGAAAGTATGAAACCAAATAAGTACTTATATTATTTGGTTTCATACTTTGTGTACTGTACAGACTATTTATAAGAAGCATTAACTGTACCTTAACTTTTTTACTAAATAAAAGAAGACAGAAAAATAATAAACACAATAAAATAAAATAAAAAACACGTGCAAGACTTATATTCCTTATTTTGAAGTTGGTTAAAAATAGAACAACGTTACGTCATCAAATTTTCGCACAAACTGATCAGCCGGTCTATTCTGTAAAAATTTCACCGTGAAAAAGGTGACGTGAGCTTGAGGTGAATTGTCATCCCATCTGACGCTATACGGTTCGGCACTATTGACAGCTCACTTCAAACTCCCTGCACTTTAGTTTACACGGTGAGATTTTTACAGAAAAGCACTACAGCTATAGGAGTTGTAGAACAGACGACTAGAGTAATTAAAGCTAGTAGGTAGGTACATTATCCCAGCACTAAGTTTATGGGAAAATGCACGTGTGTCTATTTAGTAAGCCTCATTTAATTATTCTCTTACGCGATGCGACTAACTCCCTCAGAAAGGACTAACTCAGAGCTACTAAGTACATTTCAGATGCATTTCAGGACTGAAACATTACACAATCAAGCTCACTTTTTAATTTCATTGACTTAAAGCGTTTATCCTTGAGTTAAGAACTGTCTGATTTCGTCTGAGTGTGCTGGAAAGGTCTTTAGTTTTAAGCTCTTTGGTATTTTAAGCTTTTAGGCATTTTAATTCAAATTCAAATATTTTTATGATAATGTAAACAAATTGATCAGAAAACGTTCAACTGTGCATGCAAATTGGTAGTGCCACTTATAAAATGAGTGCTTTGGGTTTGATTACTTAATCCCGAAATTCTAATTTTAAATCACCTTAAAGATTTTTTTCATTTGACCATTGAGTTTAATTTGATAAGCTCAGTTTTCGGTGATAAATTTTCAATTACATTTTTTTAATTTTTTATTCAAACATTATTTCATTTTGTTGAAAAAAGTGGTGAGACTTAATCTTAAAACCTTGTAAATAAGTGCAGATGAATATGTTACTAATTCCCTTTAGTGAGTGATTGCGTAAGAATTTAAACTTAGCAGGGTTTATTTACACTTTCATCAGACACTTTTGGAACAGACTATAGGTGTAGTAGGACAAGCTAAAATTAAGACTATTTCATCATGCTTCAACATTTATTATTATCAGCCTGTATCGTCCCACTCTTAAGCGACGGTACCTGTACTCTCCATCCTCTTCTGTCTATTTAATGCTATAGAGGACGCCATTAATAAGTTGAGTACCTCCTCCACTTTAATAGTACTTTGAATGGATATAATAGGCTGTTTTGTTTAGCTTTTAGAAAGAGTGGTAGTAGGTAACTTAAAACCATTTATTGATTGAGTTATATTGAATTTGTTGGAATTCTATGATAATATTTACATATATGAGTCAGATTCAGAACCCTTTCTTGATTTAATCATAGTCAGCAAAAAACAAGCGAAATCAAATATATGCGTAGGTACCTACGTAAGGATTGACCTTTAAGTTTAGAATAAGGACGAAAAACGTTTGATAATTATTAATGTAGCTGTGTACGTTTGAAACAAAGTACTTTCTTAGAAAAAAAAAAACAGATAATAAACTTGTAAGTTAAAACAGACTAAGTACCTAGATAATGAAAGAACTTCAGTAAAATTAAAAAATCTTGTACCTACTTAAGATAAGTTCTAGCTTCCAACCCGTTGTTTCTATAGAACCTTCCTACCAACCTATCTAAAGTGTTTTTTTGTTTACTTGTCTAATTTGGTAAACAAAAAACTGACTGATATTAAAATTTTGAAAAAACTAATGTGTTTTTGAAGATTTTTTTAATATAATTCGTACCGCGTTTCTTCATTTAATAAAAAGACGTAAATTTTTTTACTGAAGCAGAAACTCGTTATTTTCGTACCTACTGTATTTTGTTTACCAAAATAGACATGTAAGGTAACACAAAGTGTACAACGAACGGGCTTCACTCTACGTTTGATTTATTCATACATACGTGTGATAAGGTAGCCGGGCTCAGGTGTTGCACACTCAGCTTCGACAGCTGGCAGAAAAACAAGGAGCATTTATTACAAAGTTGGTCCGAAACACACTGACGGGAGAGGGTATGTAAAATTAAACTATACTCAACTTTTGTGGAAGGATACGCAAGGGACTATGTTGCGAGCAGTGGTCTCCTGAACGATCAAATTGCTGCGACTAAAAATTTGCTGCTAAAAGGATATTTTATGTCTTGACGTATAAATAATTAAGGCGACTTGGAAAACTACATTCAAGATCACAAATAAATAACAAATGTAGTTTAGGATGAGTATAAGTTTTAATAGGTAGGTATTATCCCTAAAGAGTAGCCAAAAAAAATGGTTTGTTGTTTTTTTTTGTCATCAGAAAAAACGAACTCAATTTACTGTCCTCTGAAAATTTACATTGCATCAAAAAAATACAGAATAAATAAATGTAAACATCATTCCTGTGATAACAGAACACAGCGTCAGCAATAAAATTAAAAACGAACGACCTCAAAGCGCTCAACGAATCGCGAGGATTTCGTAAATCCACAATTCATTTTATCGTTATCTAAATGACTCACCAACGCTGATTAATTGGTACATCACTGAGGCTCAAAAAACTTAATACAAGGGTTTTTTTTTTCATCCCGCGTACTAAATTAGCTCGTAAACGTAGGTACAGGGAAGTTAATTGTTTCTCAAGTTGACACACTACGCCAATTTGCCGTGTTATAGCCATATTATACAACTGTCAAAACATTTGTGATTTGAATTTATAGCGCAAAAGGTTTTTTTTTGTTTTGGCTGTTGATCCGATGTCGACTATTCTGCCCGCATCACGTTTAGACGGCAGCGCAGAGACGCACCGTCGACTTTTCACTTTGTGGTAGAACTACAGATGTTAGTCGCTTTCACAATGAACACAAACACTAGGAAACGTCTCGATCAAGTTTCACACAAAGATTCGATAGAAATCGAAAAAGTTCGTAGAACTGACAAAAGCACGTGTTTTAGCCTTCACCACTCCGCTACAAGGTTATTATGGCGCGTGGTCAAAATCAGAACTAACGCCGCCATCTTGTTTTTTGAATACATTTCAAGTGAGATTTCACAAAACAATAAAATTGCACAGTTGATGTTTACCAACAGCAACCCCTGGTAACGTCATTCGAGCTCAAAATACAAAAGATAATTTGTAGTAATGTACCTACGAACAAATAAGTTGCTAGTCAATTTGCAAAACGACTAATTTCCTTGACATTGGTACCGATTCTCTTGTACACCGACCTAAACTATCATTAAAATTCCTTACTTTTGGCTATGAGAATCTTAAAGCTATTCTGCAAAAATTAAATATAAAATTAAAAATAGCCAGATTTATTATTTATTTATTAAAACTTCATGCACAAGTAAAAAAATACTGTACAAAGGCGGACTTAATGCCGAGATTTAGTTAGGCAAACAAAATTTTAGGTGAAAAACGTCAAATTCAGAATAGCAAAATTGCATTTTTTGCATTCCATTTTTACTAAATTACGAACTCAGTGCCATCTTAGTGCTGTCAAACTAAAATATAGTTAAGTTGTGTCACTTTAGTCTATTTCAGAATGGAAAATCGTCGTTTGATAGGAATAAACTAAATTTTAGTAATTTTTAGTCTAGTTTAGAGAATTTTGTGACAAGAGAATCGGCACCATTACCCACATCAGAAACATGGACCTTCTAAAGGGCAGTTAAAGGGGTTTCCATAATCACCATGTATTGCAACCGATTTAAGGAACTAAGCATTTTTTTCAGCCATGGCGCTTCTGCCGGTCCGTTTGAGGTTATTCTCTTCCATAATACACACGTGTTGGGAGGGGTGACCTATTCTCCGCCGGGAGCTACAATGCTACAAGCAACAATCCATTATCGTTGGGAAAACCTCTAGCAGCTTCATAAATAAGTATTTAAATTAGATATTCTAACATTTGATTGAAGAGCAATGTTCCAAAAATGCCTGCAGCTATTGTTAGTTAAATTATAATTTTGAAAAGGAAAGTAATTTTTCCGTTACATGTTTTTCATACAACCAAAGCTCAGAAAATAAATTTTATCTCGGTCTAATCTGATTAAAATTTTATGTAAAGTCAAATTAAAAAAAAGTTCATGAATAAAAATAAAATATCTAATTTAATATTTTCTCCAGCCATTGACCTTGTTTGTGTCACGCGGAGTTTTTTACAAAAGAAACATTTGAAAAGTCGTAAAAATATTATAAAAAAATACCTATAAAGTATTTAAGTTGTGACGTTCTCATGCCGTATGTGTAACTCAATAAATCTAGGACAAAACTGAGGCTGACTTACGATGGAGGAAGGACTCAAAGTGTCCTGAAATCATCAACATGAAGCGAGTTGATCGCAGCTCGTTTCAGCTCTCACTTTTTAGGTTTCCGTGCCCAAAGGGTGCCAACGGAACCTACTTATTACTAAGCCTCCGTCTATCTGTCAGCGGGCTGTACCTCATGAACCGTAATAGGTAGACAGTTGAAATTTTCACAGAGTGTGTATTTCTATTACCGCTAAAATAAAAAAATTAAAAATTAAATTAAAAATTAAAGGAACATACAAAAAACGTGTTTTTATCGGCGTTTTTACCTTGTGGTGCGGAACTCTTCGTGTGCGAGTCCGACTCGCACTTGGCCGGTGTTTTCTACGGTGGAACGAATTTGTGTTTATTTCATCATCTCTTTACTGTAAATACCATGAGGCCTTACTTTACCCCGTGGCCCGTGGGTTGTGCAAAGTTCGGTTAAGCAAATAAGTAAATCAGGTGGGTAGTACCTACAAGTTATTAGTTTTCGATATGAAATAACAATACAACACCTACGCAGACCATTAGTTTTCCTTAAAATTCAAAGGTCTGCCAGATTATTGACATAAAGTTGAGAACTCTTAATATTAATTTACCTACACAATGTAGTAATAAAACCTACATTTGCGAATGAACTTACGATAAAGGCGAAAAGCAAAATAACAGCAAGAAGCAAGGCAAAATGAAGACGACGAAGTTAGGGAGGTAATCTCTGATAAAAAAGAAACATTATTTATACAAGTCTAACAGAAATCTTCCACATCAATAACTTGTAAACTTGTTTGTACAAAACTTCACAGCCCGGTCATTACGGTAATGAGGCGCGATAAGTTAGCAATCAATAATACCTACTGAGCTGATTAATGGCAACCCTGGAGCGACGAAAACAGACTTATAACACATCAGACGATTGTCGCGCGCTTATCACGCGAGCGTCGCATTAATTTTGTTTGCCGAACGCGAACGCGTTGTCGCACCGACAGTGGTTTTCCGAACAAATGAATGAAAATGATCGCGTATTTTCGGGACGAATGCTTATATTAGGACTCGGCCTTAGCCAAACTTCGTCAATCGGCCGACGAAGAAGCGCGGGGCAGGAGGTCTTCTCCCTATGCACGCAATCCGTAGTTTCGGCAGAAATTACGGCCGTTTCCTATTTCATGTCACTTACCTACGGACATATGATTACTTCAGAATTAATTACAACACGATTTAACAGTTGTCCCTACCTTCGATACGAAAATTCCCGTCCGAAAAAAAATTATTTGACACGTGTTTTGACATATCAATTACTTTCAGACGGGCCTGTACGTTCGTTACGGACTGAGAGAATAGACCCCGAGCATCGAGTGTTACCAGCGTGGTACCGTTTGCCTTCAAAACACACGTTTTGGTAAAGTTATGATGTACTCGTAAAAGTGGGGAGTTGTTGATGGTTCCACGACGGACAGAACACCTGAGCTCGTTGAGATGTGGACCGCATTAAATACTGACGACGACATTATTTGTCTGTCTTTGTCTTGGCAAGTTTGCCTTTAAACTGAAAGCAGTTTCTTTAGGAATAAAATGTAATCTATTTATGAATTTTCTACTCGTGTTGCTAAATTTAAGTCTGATTTACACGGTGCCATGTAAATTGCCTGTAGCATATCATAACTTGAAACAAACATAAAATTTGCACCGTCTCAACAGTGTCGTTATCATTTATTTCAAATAGGCACATAAAAAGCACTTTTGATCGTCAAAATTTACAAAAAAATTGAATTGATTCTAGTTGCCCCTTCCAAAAGGTAGTTTCGTATGTAGAAGAATGGGCAAGAAACTCCACCGTTACTCTTTTAAAATGTTTTAAGACGTGCAGTGCAGTGTTAAGACGACGCAAGTCATTTGTTGCTTCAATTTTATTGTAGGTATACCACAGCCAAGAAACTTGCATCGGGCTTTTGTGTCACTCTGTCAGGGTAGAAACCTGTAAAATCAACGAAATTTTCGATGGTTTACCGGATTTATAGGTAAATCTGTCTATATATGCTTTCTTCGTCTGACGCCTTGGCGCCTTGACGTTTATCTTAAGTCATCAATGACTTGTCATTGATGACTTAAGATAAACGTACCAATACGCGTCGGGTTGTACTTTTTGCATGACGAAATAGATAAATTGTCCGTTATTCTAAGTAAGTAATTGCTTTCTATAATTTTCAGTGATAATAAATACTTATTTTAGCAAATGTATAAAAGGTTTTGATAAATGATAAATGATTTTATTTCTGTAAGTAGGTTTGTACAAATACTTTTACACGTCAAACATATTTTTTCAACTAGATGAGGTCGGCGTTTCCTATCTGACTACTCTGAGAAGAAAGGCCGAAATAAACTCAGAGGTCACAGTCTCTTTTAAAGTCCAGACATAATCTTGGTCAGGTCATGCGAAGACCATGCAGATTGGTATCTGAAATAGTCTTTTGATGAAAGAACCACACAGATTGAATGGACCTGTCCAGTCAGTGCATGCATTTGTCAGTAATCGTGCAGCTCGACTCAGGAAGTCAGGACTTAAGGAGCTCAACGATTTGTACCAGTAGTCGTCAGATTTGTACTACGAGTACCTATTACTCATCAAAAGAACCCAGTAGTTGTCAATTATTAATGCTAATATATACTCTCACGTCTTGAACATAGAATTCAGAATAATTACATATTAAAAAAAAAGATTGTCTGTATATAAGTGGCAAGTCTCAGAAACAAAAGATAGGTAGAAGACCAAATCCCATGAATTTACCAAAGGATGTGAGCTGTTTGCAGAGTAGGTAGTGCAGTATAATTCCTGCAATTAGATTCTTTTTGTTGTCATGTCGATTAAATTCTTTTTACGAGTCATTCGGTCAGCTTTTTACTTTTTCGTGTTTTTTTTTAATATTCAAAAATTGACAATTGTTCTGAACAATGTCAAGAAGAAAAAAATTAAGGCATTCTGTCGTTGGAATTCCTACTGAATTGATATTTTTTCAATAATATTGAATCTTTCTTCGAAAGTGAATTTCAATTTTTTTATGTTTAACCACGATATGTGAGTAGTCAGCGGATACAATCGACTGCACGTTCCCTGGAATTTCTCGTCACTTTTTCTTTTGGTGAGTAATCCCTTTATGGGTTCCGTATTCTTGTTACTCGTGTCTTCTTCTTTAATCTAAGAAGATTTCCTTTTCCTTAGATTGTTTGAAAGGCCACTTTTTTTGGCCTTATCCTGCCATTTATTGTTCGCCTGTCTTCTTCCATCGTCTGCCGGCTGCCGAAGTCCGAGCGAGCTTGCGGAGAGAAGCGCAGGATCGTTGCCGAGCAAGGTCGACGACACGGGTCCAGTACCTTGGACATCAGGTGCATAATGAGTCATTTGTGTGACGCAATAACGCCCAACCATCAATTTAATAGAAGTGTTCTGTGCTATACCGACGTGTGACATTTTATTTTTAAGGTGCTTTCCTAAATTCTCAATATCAGATCTTGTACTCTTTAAAAGTTATCTTAACGAATTATGTAAAGAAAAACATTAATCTTGAGCTTATTTGTGTTAAACAATTTATAGAGCGGCACGAATTTCGTACGATTGCAATCGAATTTAAATTCGTCAGAATACTTAAAATCCTAAATATTTGGAAACATCATAAGTTTTTTCTCCGAAAATCTTGTTGTGATATTTTTTTTTGGTAGCCTTTTACAATTCCAACGACTGAATTTTAATATTTTTTTGTGTCTATTTATTATCTTATTTATTTCGGATGGTTTTATTAATAATAAATTTTACGTGTATTCGCTGCGTGAGTTTGATTTTTAGCTACCTTACCCTACCTATTTTTAGCAGCCAGCTCTACGCTGCAGTAGGTAATAAAAACAACAAGATAAATTAAATTCTAATATAATTATAATGCTTAAAAAAATTAAGAGATCAGAATCACAAAATCAGTTTTTATCGGAATAAATTTTGACATAACGACGCTTTTCGCTCGATGGTACAAAACATTTTTCTGACGGACAAAAACATGTAGGATTTCAACCCCTAATAACGCTAGGATATTACCTGAAAACTTCATCAACTGACAAAATCAGCGATAATCGTCGGCGCCGTGTAATCGTGCAAGTATGCGTGAAGATTATGAGAACATTAGGAGGTTTCAACGTCAGAAGACTTAGTGAGAAGACACCTCTATATAGGTGAGGATTTGATTGGAACTGTAACATCCGCACTCGATCTGAGTGAGCGAAGCGAGCATGGCGTGGCAGTTACTGTTGAAAAGATAGCGTTTAGTCAGGGATTATTACAGTTTATAATAATAAGTTAAAGATAAGTTGCTTATTAGTCTATTAGGCTAGATTGTAATAAATTATTAAGAACATTAGTTCTTATTAATAAAGGCAAAAATATTACATCTTGGTTATACCTTCCTCGGTAAGGTAGGTAAGGTTAGAACTGAGAATACTTTTTTACGAGCCGACCGAGTAGAGCGTGCTTACCCAGCAGATGAGTAAGCGAAGCGAGCGCTCTCACCATACATCGAGCGAAGCGAGCCCTGTCTTGCCACGAATGAAGAGAGCGCGCTTAATCATACGATGAGCGTACTAAATCAGAAGATAGGCTCGCTGCACTTAATAGTTTTTACAGCTTCTTAAGTGAGCCCATTTTCAACACGAGTGAGCCGAGTGCACTTACACGTGAGAAAAGCGAGCAAAGCGAGCCTTTTCTTGACACGAATAAGTACAGCACAGTTTCGTGCTGAGCAAGTGAAGCGCAAGCACAGTTTCGAGCCGAGTGAGCGAAGCGAACCCAATTACGCCAAGACTGAGCAGAACGCGCCTATTCAAGCAAATGGTAAGCGAAGCGAAAACAGCTTAAGTGAAACCCAGTTTTATCGTCAAATGTAGTACAACCTTAGATAAGTTTCTACAATAGAGTTAACAACTAAGTAACGGCCCCGATAATAGTTATTATTCGCATTATGTGGCATTAACCATAAAAATATCTACAATGTGATGAGTTTAGAGGCAGTAATCGTCACAATAGTACTTAATATGACGAGTTTTGGATCAAGTTGGTATTTTTAGGTACCAATAGATGCCACATTCGAAATAAATTACTTATACGATAAACTTGAACAAAAAACTTATTCCATGCGGTGATTTCAACACTGATCTTTTGAAAAAGACCACATGTTTAGAGCAATTAAAATATCTTATATCGGGGTACAATCTCAAATTTGAAATAAAAGTTCCAACAAGATTAGGCAGCGGGACTTGCATGGATGACATAATTCACAATATACGAGGATCAAAAGGAGAAGTCTTAGAGCTGGCGGTATTGGATCATACGGCACAATTTTTACGATGTCCAGTTAGACGAACATGCATATTAAATTACTGGTTCTCAACTAAACGAGATTACTCAAAAGAAAACGTTCAGAATTTCATACACAACATCAAAGCTATGACTTTTGCTGACGTATACGAGGAAACCGATCCCACTAAGGCATTCAAACTATTCTATGACCTGTTTAAGTTGCTAAATGATCTATGCTTTCCAAATATAAAAGTACGGATATCGACTAAAGAAAAGCAAAATGGATTAGTCCTGGCATTAGGATTTGCAGTAAGAGAAAAAGAGAATTGCTGTGGAAATACTGGTCATTACCAAATAAGCAAAATAAAACAAACTTTAAAAAGCTTTCAAATCGGCTGAAGAAAGTTATAAATCTCACAAACAAATCCCATAATAATCGTTTCATACAAACAGAATCTATGTAAAGCAACATGGAAAGTAATAAATAAAAATAAGAATAAAAATAAGAATAAACATAATTTGCCAGACGAAACCATTATAAAAATCAAGTCAAATGACAAAATCTTAACTAATCCTCTTGAAATAGCACAAGCTTTTAAAGATTACTTTGTGGATGAAGTGAAACCAATTACGAATTTAAACATTAATAAAAATAAACATAAAATAAGCAGTATAATTACTTCTGTTTATGTCGCCTACAATACCACTAGAAATTCACCAAATTATTATGTCACTAAAGAATATGTATAACACTGGGTAAGGCGATATAAGTACAAACATGATTAAATGAGTATCCACAATAATTGCTCCTGTGTTGAGTCATCTTACCATTATGTGCATATGCCATGGTTACTTTCTAGAATAATTAAAAATAACAATTATAAAACCTAAGAAAGACAACAGAGAAGATATGTCCTGCTACCACCGACCTATAGCGTTAGTACCGATTTTTTCAAAAATATTCGTGAAGGCAATATATAGCTGAACTTACTTCATACTTTGAGAAAAATTGCCTATTCGTTGATAATCAGAAAGGTTTTAGGAAAAACAGATCTATTGACATGGCCATCTACGATTTCTTACATATGGTTAGCGGCAGAGTGGATAAGAGGCTACCAACTCTGGCGCTTTATATGGACATGTCAAAAGCTTTTGATAGGGTAGACCTTAAGATACTGATAAGTAAACTTAACGCATAGGGATAAGAGGAAATATATCAGATTTAATAGAATGTTATCTTTGTGATAGGCAACAAATAACGAAAATTAGTAGAATTTCAAAAAAAAACGAAATAGTATATAAATCTAGGCAGAGAACGGTAAATTATGGAGTACCACAAGGCAGTGTACTCGGGCCGCCCCCATTTATTGTTTATATTAATGACTTTCCGACAGTGTCATCGTATCCTATGACAATGTTTGCAGGTGACAGCACTTTACTTTTTAACAGTGATGAGATAAGCACATTAGAGGCTGAGATAAATTCTACCTTACTATCAGTTGTGAATTGGCTGCAAAATAATAATTTGGTTATAAATCTTGATAAAACAGTGTTCATGAAATTTCAACAAAGAGTAATTTACAATCTAGACTTAAATATTAAATACAAGGACACAATTATTAATAAAACAAATGTGACTAAATTTCTTGGACTAAACATCGAAAACACATTAAAATGGAATTCACATATTGACAAAGCGTGCAGTACGCTAAACCAACATTCCTATGCTTTGCACATGTTAAGTAAAACGGCCAATCGAGCAACAGTCTCAACGGCGTATCATGGTCTAGTAGCCTCAACATTGAGATATGGAATTATATTTTGGGGTAATGCCACGGATAAAGTTATAGTATTTAAGTGCCAAAAAAGGTGCATAAGAGCCATATATAATTTGCAGATAACAGACAGCTGCAAACCGTTTTTGGCGTCGTTGTACATTTTTGAAACGTCTATGTTAGTCAAAAATAATTTACATAAATTTGCTCGCGTAACTAGTCAGCGCCGTTGTGATCAGTTACAAACAGTCGGATCTAGTACTGCACTATACAGAAGCAGTATTTTTGTAATGGCTCCGAAGGTCTATAATAAATTACCAAAATGTATAAGGAGTGAAGATAGTGTTTGCAAGTTAAAAAGTAAATTGTATTTATTTCTAATAGATAAAACGTATTACTCAATCGAAGAATTTTTAAATGATAAATATGACATAACCAGCTCTAACGTAATTTACCATGGACATGCATGTAAAAACTAAATTATAATTGATTAATTATTTATTACTAATACATTTAATTGACATTATTTACAATATGATGAAATATGACATTAATAGACCTTTAATATAATTTACTATTGACATACATGTAAAAAATTAATTATAACTGATTAATAATACATTTAATTGACATTATATATTCGAATGTGACTTTGTATTCTATAGATTCAGCAGTCTGAATCTGACACCAATTCTGATACCAATGAAATTGGTGTACAAATATATTAGTTTTTTTAGTAATCAGTATTACTAAAAAAACTAATATATTTGTACACCAATTTCATTGGTAGGGCATAGAGCACGACTAAAATGTATACATATGACCTGTATTGTAATATCTGTGTTCACAAATAAAGATTGATTGATTGATTGATTGATTTATAAAAGTGTTCCAAATTTCAAATTATATCGTTAGCACAACTTAACTAATTCATCAAAAAATCAGACTTACCGCAGACCGCACTGAAGTATCAAAAACCAAAATACAAAACTACGTGCTGAGTTCGACATTTACGAGGTTAAACTTACAAATAAAATAAAAAAATTGTGGGACACACTTTTCAAGTAAGATATTTCTGACGCCATTACTAAAAAAATAATAATAAATAAATCAATAAAATAATAAAGCCTCTTTAGATCTTACAAAAAAAAAACTTACGAAATGACTTTCTAAATTAACTAAAATTTCTTAAAATTTATATAGTTAAACTTATTTTGACAAATTGTACAATATGTTTCCAAAAATATGTTGCCATAAAAATCGGCCAGTTAATTAACCCCTTTACTTATAAACGCTACTTAAAGTTAAATAGTGATTAGCGACTGTTTAACCATACATTTTTGATGTTTAAATGCCTCATAAGTTTAAGCAACGTTTATAAATAAACCTCTAAATGTTTAGTAGAAAAAGATATTGAAGTTGTTGGACAATTTGACGACTTCTGGGTTACTGTCGACTTCACCCGCGTTTACCTTAGCTGTTCTCATTCCGGCCAACCGAACACAACATATAACCCGATTTTGATAGCAGATTAACTAATTACACAGTTGATCAGACTTTAATGGTAAGATTTTTATTACTTTCAGCGGAATAGAATTTCAATTTAATGAAATCGTATAGATGCTCAAGATATTGTATTGATATTAAAGTTACTTACCTTCAAGTCGGCTTTATGCCTTTTATTTCGAATTAATTAAGTACCTATCTGAACAAGTACAACCAAGACCCGTTTCAGATTTCAGTCTTTAGAAACCATATCAAAACCAAATCATCTTTCAATAGAATACAGTTTTAATTATCAGGTATTTAAATGGGAATCCATTTCAAAGTAAAATAAATCTTGTTTCTATGTTATTGTGGATGAAAATCCAATAAAGGTAGTATCATAGGTATCAGAACGTTATTCACGTTAGGATTTCGCATTGGTGTTTCCGAAAAATATGGAAACTGCATTCTCGGTGCTTCTGATTTAAATGCAAAGCCTTGAAATGGAATCGCGTTGCTGGAATCCGATCATTTATCGGGTCCCTCCATTGTTGGGAATCAGGTGTATTTGCTATTGGAAATTATGATTTCTTCTGAATCTTTTATTGATATGCTATAAATCGATTCGCGACTTTTTAAAGTCCGTAGTTTTATTGGGGAACCTTTTTTTTGTAGTGTGATTTTTCTGAAGTACAGTTGATAACACTATTTTTAGATCAGGAAATAATATCAACCAAAAGTTTATTACGATAACTTAAATTATTATTTTTTGATAACACCTACCTATGTTGTACCTAAGTACCTACAGTATGCTATAGGCACTGACTGGCCATAATAATTGCTAGTGCAATTCAGCCTAAGCATAACATTATACTTTCTACTGTCCACTAAAATAGGGACGAACAAGCTAACTTAAAAAGTGCTTTTTCTATAAAAAAACGATTTGTCAATCAAAATGCAAACAATGCAAACCATACATTAATATTTAACAGATTAGCACTATATTCCTTTGAAAACATTTGTACATTTTCAATTAATAGTAATTTAAAGCGGAGCTGCCGTCTGCCAAACTCATGAATAATGTTGTTAACCGAACTTAATGCGCTCAGAATAACATTTTATTACCAGTAATGGCGGTGGTACGCGATGAGAATATTTATCGCAATTATACAATCTGGAATTTGCCTGTTTAATAAATAATAAAATATTGTTCATAGAACCTCAGTAATTTTGAAAAAATATCATAATAGTAAATGAGTGCACTCCAGTTCTTAATAACATTGCAATTCTAAATTGAAATTGTAAAATTATAGATCATTTAATAAAAAGGGTGATCTAGTAACTTTAGAAAATAAAACCTACTATAATACAAATCCGTTGCATTTTTCAATACCTATATCTATACATTATTATCTATACATACATATAATAAAATCGTAGTGAAGTCAAAACTGTACATTGTTATTTTTTTTAATTATATTTTTGCGAGGTCTGAGCACAATTCTAATGTCGAAAAATATTTTAAATTTTTTGTCTGTTTGTCTGAATGTGTAGCAGCATCTACAATCGCTACATGCGAGCTACGCGTCATACTGACGTCACGCAAAATCCTGCATCGCGCAAGCAGAGTTTACCGCGCAACTAGCATATATACAACATCCCGACATCAATCGTCGGGCAGTTGCCCACCAGACACAACACCCGTCTGGTCGGAGGATCCTCCCTTTTCTATAGAGTATGAGTGAACTTTACACCCTGTTCCTCATACCTCTATACTGGTGACCCCGAAAATGAACGTCAGCGCAGCCTTCGTGCAAGTACATCAGCGTGACGTCATCATCGCTTCCTTCAAGCTATCGAGTGGCGAGTCACACAGCCAGCCAGCACCCACGGCTTCAACGGGTATCCTGACCACCAGCATGCAGCGACCGCGCATACCTGGTCATCACCCTCAGCCTCATCAGCAACCTTGGCACAGCACACTGCACTCTCGGCCGGTCCACAAGCAGAGCCTTCAAACCCTCTCCTGGTCGACGCCAGCAGTCAGCCCCAACCCGGCGCTTTACCACATCCGACGCACTGGCGCATAACGCAGCGCCACCCCGACTCACTGGGGAATCTTCGCAGACAGTTCCGACGCACCGCGAACTATGCGACAACCGGTTCCGATTCACTGGAATCTCACCTGGCCCTGGCAAGCATCGCAAGATACACGACTCAGCCCACTATCGACCTCCGGTCTCCGGGGGGAGTGATGTAGCGGCATCTACAATCGCCACATGCGAGCTACGCGTCATACTGACGTCACGCAAAATCCTGCATCGCGCAAGCAGAGTTTACCGCGCAACTAGCATATATACAACATCCCGACATCAATCGTCGGGCAGTTGCCCACCAGACACAAGACCCGTCTGGTCGGAGGAACCTCCCTTTTCCATAGAGTATGAGTGAACTTTACACCCTGTTCCTCATACCTCTATAAATGTATGTTCCAGCATAACGCAAAAACTACCAGATAGTTTTTTTTTCAAATTATACTATACACGGTGACATTTGAAGCTAGAACAAACGTTGTTCAGACCATGGTCTTCTACCATTCTATAGCATCCAATAACAAAAAAAAAATTAGTGGTTTACGAAAAAACACATAAAGATAAAGATAAAAAAGTCGGGATTATCGTTACTCGCTACAACACAGACACTGCGGCGCTCGCGTCTCAAAGCGGTGCGGCGTGCGGCTCACGCACGGGACACAGCATTGTCTACAGGGAAATGTACCTACATAAACGAAATTTACTAAGAACTTATTTTTTGTACGTCTCACTAGAAAATACTAAAGTTAAAAGTTAACTTTGGTAGGTATTTTATCACTGATAAGTGGCTACTTTAAAACAGATTTTTATGGCTTGGTATGGCTTTGGCTATGGTTAACATTGGTAGGTTTTACTGACTATGCACATTGCATGACGCGACGCACCGCTCCGACTCGCGACGGCGAAGCACGGTGGGTGACCTCTAATTATATCATTTTGTTCTAGGTGCGAACTTATGGTGGGTACTATCAGACATGGTTTTAATTCTTTCCTCTAGGTACTTATTGTATCGAACGTGACATTATTAGGTATTATTTATTAATTGGGATATTACAGGACCAAGACAAAAAACTTACCTCAAAACCGGGTGAGCTCCGTGGGCGCCAAGACAACATTGATTCCAATTTTCCTATCATACTTATCGCGCTTAGGATCGTCAGAAATTCTAGCTGAAGTTAATTTAATTGGCTGTAATCCAGTAGCCGCTGTGTAGCTGCCAGTATTGTAGCAGGTGTGGGAATCTGCGGGTTCCAGATCCCTCCTCTGGCCAGTGCCGCTAAATGACCTAGTTTAGAGTACATGAGCCTACCTTCCGCCAGATTGTCACCAGCAATTGCGTAAAAACGCACCATATCCAACAACTCCACATTCGAATAGTTAGACCTCATTTTCACCAAAAAACGCGTGATGCGTGCCTGTGACGTAAATACATCGGATGCATATGCGTCACTCGCTCGAGATATTTCGGTAGACTGGCTACCGCCCGGGCAGCTCAGGCGGCCCGCGGCAGTCAACAAAAGAAATGGGCGGAGCCGTACTTCGGGCGATTGCATGTCATTGACTCATTTATTTATTACCATTTCGGCCCGCATTAGCCGGACATCCTTGTAGTCCACGTGAACTCCTCATAACTCTTGAATGCCATATCGCTACCGCAATCAGTACTTTGATGTTACGGTTAATGTTTGAACACGTTTGAGTAACATAAGACTAATTTGAGAACGCCTAGTTTAGTTTCTTTTAATAACATATTTGATTCTATAGAATGGTAGTAGACCATGGTCTGAACAACGTTTGTTTTAGCAAAACTGTGATTCAAATGTCACCGTGTATAATACCTGCATTAATGTTAAACTTAAATTAATAAAGAAATCGATAAATCGATGGTTTGGCAAGTTAAAGGAATTATTGTAATTAACTTTAAGTTATTAATATAATGTGAATAAAGATTACATCCACTGACACAAGCGCTATCTACGGAATAAATGCGCATTAACCCAGGTTGCGTTCATAAACATGATAAACTTATAATACTTAAAACAATGTAACGTTGTAACGTTCCTTTTTTTTAAATTAATTATTTATTAAATAGATTAACGTTTAAAACCATTAAAATAGGCTTCTTTTAAGCATTTGTTTACTTTTTACTAGAAACCAAATTGCCAACATCTATGTTCATCGCAATGCGCGTGACCTTGGGATCGCCGCAGGAGATCGTGTTAGATAGCGGTCCCCTGTTCCCTCTCCCCGTCACCGCCCCGGCAGACCTGACAGGCCCGGCCGTCAATTGTGCGCGCCGAGTCGTCAGACCGTCATATGCTGGCTTCGGGGGCACGCGTTCGCGTCGCTCATTCTCAGCGGCGCGACCTTCATACGTGTGCCCTCCGAAACAGCCACGGTGGTCGCCGTTTGTTTTTTATACAATTATGAGTCTATTTAAATTCAGTTTAAACCCCATATTGGGTAAGTGTTGAACAATGTCGCTTTTATATTTTGTGTACCTACCTATCTAGGTCATCATATGGCGTGTGCCTTTTTGCTCATAACCACTTTCTTTTTATTAATTAGTATGCCTTCAGCTTAAATATTTGCTAACAACCTATTTGTCTATAACGCTGTGCATTTTATGGAATGTTCCATACCTTTAAAATGTGCAAGTCATCGTGTGCTTCTCACCTATATCCTATAATTGTAAACTACGTACTGATTGTGACAACCACACATCACCTTCATTAGCGCATAGTACATCTCGCTTTGCTTATGCCTTGGTGTCACAATCAGCGGAGATGAACCATTGGCCATCTTTGTGACACGCTGGACGTTGAATTCCAGGGTCCAAAGTTCCGGCTACCATCTGCATCTTCATCCGGACTAATCAGAGGAATCCGGGCGCGAAGCGCCGGGTCACCACCTTCCGGCGTACCTGCGCAGGAACGAGCTCCGCGCCGGGTACATATTTACCCGCGTGGCCGCGTCGAGCAAGTTCCGAGGGTCTGGCAAGACCATCTGCCGACCGTCACCTTCCCTGGCGTCTGCAGCGTGCACACCGCTGCGGGTTGCATCACACCAGGCTGAGCCAGGAGAGTACTGCGCTACTCCCAAGGGAACTTAGGAAAAACCTTGTGACCATAAACCTACCTACCCCCTTTTCTCAATTTATTTTTATTAATATACTTTTATGTTGACAAGGTACGTGGTTTCATTTAATATAGACCACGTAAACCTCTTCCGTCACAACAAGAATAACTTAGATAGGTACCTACGTAACTTTATGTTAATTCGTGAAAAACTAACATCTAAATCCTTATTATAAATGTGAAAGTTTGTGAGGATAAATGGATGGATGGATTTTTGTTACTCTTTCACGCAAAAACTACTGAACGGATTTGGATGAAATTTGGCACACAGGGAGGAGACATCCTGGGCATCGGGAGGCGATAGCCGATTTCCGGCCACGGTAAGTGCGGACTTGCGGACGGCGAGCGATGGGTAGCTCGCCATCCGGAAAGGATCAGGCCCGGGTCGACGGCGCGTTGTGTTCCACGCGCGCCTCAAAGAGATGTCAGCACTAATTGAAGGGGTCCGCTAGGGCCGATGCCTGTCGGGGTCGCGGATTGTTCGAAAGAGTTACCGTGGCCCTGGGACACAGGCAATTGAAGGAACATGGGTGGGTTTTAGCCAGTAAAAGTCTGATACGCCCTCCCGCTCCACCCAAAGCGGGAGATTTTTTTTGATGATTTCCCACCCAAAAAAAAAGATAGACCATGACCTAGGTAAGAATATATGCTACTTTTCATCCTGAATCGCAGACGAAGTCGCGGGCAACAGCTAGTCATAAATAAAAACAGTTAAATCAAATCCTAAAATAAATAAATAAACATCGTACTTTAAATTATTTAACTTAATGTGTATTCATGAGTCAGTTCTGTTCAATAAATGGAAACTAAATTTAGTTGAAGCATTGCAGCAAACACAGGTTCATATTTGTACAGGCTTCTAAGGACACTAGTTTTTGCCAGTGGCTTCGCCCGCTTTAAGGTAGGAAATTATCCGACAGGAAGGTACTACCGAGATAAAAAGTATCCTGTATTAATCTATATTATAAACTATCAGTGTGACAAAGGACAACATTAATTTCGTACGAAAAAATCAAAGTGCCGGCCACAAAAAAAAAATGCTCAATATGTTATTTCCCATATGAACATCTTCTCATCTTCATCTTGAACATTTTTTAACACAACAACAAAAGTCTACATGTTCGAAACCTGAATGATGTCTTTTCATCCAAATCCGTTCAGCCGTTTTTGCATGATTGAGTAACAAACATACAAAACTTTCACATTTATAATATTAGTAGGATACCTACATACGTTGATGTTGTGCAATTCATAGCTATTGCACTGAAAGATGAATAATATTTATTTTAATTGACGTCAAACATTTTTACGAAGAAAAGTTCTGTCGTTCTGTTTGTTCGCGTAAGTTTTATATTTTAATATGCTTTACTCAATTACTTTGATAAACTTTTAAAAACGTTTACTGGCGGCGTCGATGAACGTCAAAGTGTCAATAATTATGTCAGGAAAAACTGAACTTTAATTTCCCTTAAAAATATTTGGCAACGACCCTGAAACATTTTCTATTCAAGTAGATACCTAAAGCTGTCCAAACATAGCATTGGCAATTTAATTACACAAAATAGTAGAATGCGAATTTAACAGAGTGCAAGAATCCAATTAAAATTCAGTTACCACTCGAGCTAAAAAGAAAACAAGAAAGCCACAAAACGGATCCCATTTTGCAGTCAAAATTCAGTGCAATGCAATTCGTGTGTAAACGCCCTGAGAGGGCAGCACATAACTCAGGCCGTCGGTGGGCAGCCTAACAAATGGCTAGCAATCTAATTGAATTATGTCACCTGGACACTAGGTACCGTCTCAATTTAGACTAATTTATAACTACACCGCACACAGATATTGCAACTGTCCGACACAGTTGGACAAACGTATGTGCGTTAGTCAGTAAATCTTGGTTGTCAGGCAACTTGTCTGTGGGTCCTATTGGGCATAAATAATTATTCCCTACTAAAGATTATTAAGTCCGTTACTCACGTGCCAGTAACGCTTGTCGAAGTCGGTCAGTGGATAGGTGCCATCTTCAGATACCGAGACACCTCCGTGCCTCGGAAAGCACGTTAAGCAGTTGGTCCCGACTGCCATTAGTAGATTAACTTTGACAGTCGTTACTGGTAGTCAGAAGCCCGAATGTTTGACAACCAGTCTTACCAAGGGGTATCGTGTTAACCAGTAACTGGGTTATTGAGGTCAGATAGGCAGTCCATGTAAAATACTGGTATTCAGTTGCATCCAGGTAGACTGGAAGCCGACCCCAACACAGTGGCGATAAGTGTAGGCTGGTGGTAACTCACGTGCCAGTTATAAACACTGCAGTTTGAAGCTTGATTCAAACTTTGATCGATATTTGAATATATGCTCATAGCATTATTGGGTTTCAAATAATCTGTTATTTTGCATTCAAAACACTATTGCATCGAATACAATAAAATTTGATCGATGGTCAGTCAGCTTGGTGCTCGAGACCCTGAGTAATTCTCAATATAGTTGAGAAAAACATTCACGTAACATTTCAACTACTTAAAGCCCTGCATATTCTATACCAAAAACCTGTTCATAAATGATACTTTAGCAAACAACCCCTAAACATAATGTTAAAATCCAGTTAGTGACCGGAAACCCCGCCAGGTTGAATAATAGAGTCAACGAGAAAATATGTTGAGAATATTTGTTATTCAACGGATCCCTCTGAAATGTTGCATACACGTAGTTTTGAAGCCGAAGTAACTTGCTTGTACATGATACTCCATATACCGACTCATGACATAGTTCTTCAAGTACTTTCAGAAAGGAAAAGAGGGCGGAATACTTTGCTTAGTTAGGTGATGGCTGCTTAATTTCTTTAAGTCTTCAGGTCTTAAAGTTGCTAATAAGCAATCTTTTGAATTTTATAGCGACAACCGTGGTATTTTTTTTTTGCTGATTTTAAGGCAAATAGAACATAATCAGTTATCTCAGATTTATCAATAATTCAAAATCTTTGTCGAGCCTTAAGCCGAAATACTACCATTCGAGTACCAAAAATCTTAGTTTTTTTTTTTATTTTAACTTTTTACATATTTATGCATATATTTTGTCAACACTATTCAAAACGAAATACGAAATTATTGAAAAAACCATAAACTAATAACAATGCATAAACTCCCGAAAAATTCTCACAAAAATGAGCGAAAACGAAATTAAAAGTGTCGGCGAAATAATTAAATTAATGTACTTCTCCCATGTCAACCGTTTATAGAGTCGGGGGTAACTTTAAATTACTTTTTTATTGCCTTACTTGAAACCCTCGCTTTGTTACCCTGAACTTAGGGCATCTACAAACTGAACATTCTGTGACGTGCAAGCGAACGACTGCAGCATTCACAGCGCAATTTATGCGCGACAGTAACCGCGTAAATCGCGATCAGTGACTGCAGCTAGTTCGTAACTTGTCATCGCGATTCTGCATTCACATGCAGCTAAAGTGATTAATTCGTTACGTAGCTGTTTAATCTTAGCAAATAATTTTATTTCACGTTTTTTAGTTTTGTAATGTTAAATACTCTGCATATTATTGTATAGAATCAAGTTCTTCTAACCGACAGGTGTGCTGTTGGGGAGATTGTCGCGCCACTTCTTCCCAGCGATAACACTAGGAAGTTATGAAAGGCGGGCCTTTTGGGGGACTGTCTTATGTAATTTTGAAGTTCAAAATGTGCTGATTCTCAGTATAATTTGAAAATGACTTTTTTTTTGGCAAATTTGTTTTGTATGCGAATGACACATGACATCAGCCCATAGAATGTCAGAGTCATGTTATAATCGCGAAAGCACTTGTATGCTTACGCCCTTACTTGACGTGAAAATATTCCCTTTAATATTTCCTTTCTAATTATATTGCATTAGCCTGTTAACGCCCCTGGATTAAATACCTGTTATAAATCTGTAAAAACAAATAATTGGACTCTACAAAAGGTTGAAAGACTGTTAAGTGATGTTTCTTTGGGAAGCGGCAAAAGTTCTGATTGCGGCGTCCACTGGCGATTGACATATTGTGAGTTTGTACTTCTCAACTATAAGCGAGCACTTTTTAGTACCAATGAACCCTAAAAAACGATAGGAGGTTTAATGGTTTCTGGAACGTGATATACACATATCGACAAATTGGTTCAATTCGTAGGAACAGGAGTCGAAAAAAAACCAAAAGGAATTTTTGTCAAAATCGTATCGTCATTATACTTTCAAATCCTTACGTTTTGTCACAGTTCCACATCCGAATAAAATTCAGATGTAGCTTTGTATCGAACTCTCATTTTCTTTCGATCAGTGAAGCAATGGTATTAAAGAACGAGGGAAAGTACCCACTTGGAAATAGGAAGACTGACTTACAAAGCCTCAAGTCACAATTTATTCTATCTTACCATCGTTATATTCAAGCAAAAAACTAGTTTAAAAAGCAAAACTTCAAAGTAAAGAGTTGTCGAAATATCTTTAATGGTTATTTCCGAAGCTCAGACAAGTTTCGAAGATGTTGCCTCAGCTTTTAAACAGCGAATAGTTTATTATTCAGAACAAAAAGTTCAATGAAAACGGTAAATTTTAATAATACTTTGTAACTGAAAGGATGGAAACTTGTTATTTTAATAGATTATTTAAACTAGATTCCGAATAAGAAGGACCAAATTCGAGGATATCGTTCTAGACTAGCTCGTTCAGTGTTTCTTCGACACTTACTGAATCTAAAGTACTAGAAGTCGTTTAATTGGGAGAGGGGCTAGAAAAGAGGACGAACGATAGTTAAAAGCTACAGTGAAATGATGACCATGACATTGCCTGATAATTATCTCCTTTTTTATAATGTTTATTTCAATAAAATTCTAGAATGGTTCAAATGTTTTAGAGGCCATATTTTCTTTTTCAAGAGTAGAAGTGAATTGGATATGGCTTACAATATTGGTAAATACGAATTATTACATTTCTCAAGGAAAGCTTAGAACGGGTTAGAATAAAATAACCCTAGCGAAGCTCGGGTTTCCAAATATACATTCAACATTAGGGACATGATCTCCCCTCGTCATATTTGTTAGTTTTAAATTACATACGCTCTAACAAATCACATCATGTTATTATAATTAGCTATTAATTTAGTCATTATGCTTTTATTTATTAAATGTGGCTAATGTGGTTATTGAGGCTGCATTGAGGTTTGGTGTTAATTAAAATTTATAATATCTCATCATTATTAAATTCCATTTCTGGCGTGTGTATTTAACATGTTTATTATTAATTTATGACGGGAATAACGTAACTATTCATAATACAATGTACATTTTGAACTATTTGTTAAATGGATCATAAATTTGTGCAGTCGTTATGAGCATTGCATCTATCGTGTAAATGACCGTTTATGAGTTTAGCAAACCTGAAATTGTAGACTATTCTTATAGAAAAATAGAATAAAAAGCCACCACACCACCACCATAAAAATTACAGATATAAATAAGCAGAACTGCTTACTTTCTCACTACCATGCAAGACTCCCACAGACAGGCGCGACGCGACAGCGCTACACAAAGGCGCCGCTCGTCGCGCGACGCGCGGTGCCTTTGTGTCGGGCGTCGCGTCGCGCCAGTGTGTACGAGCCGTAAAGAAAAGAGGCACCGGTGACAGAAAAGTTGTTTGGAAATCGATTGTCATGATATGGGCATTAGGTCATGGGCATGTGATGCGGAAGAATGAGGAAAATGTCATGAGGAAAGTTTTGAGTGTGAATGTGTATGGCTATAAGAGTAGAAGAAGATCAAAGAATTGATGGACGGCTGTTTGAAAGATAATAAATATGGTTAAAAAAAATATATAAAAGAAAACAACCGACTTCCAAAAAAAAAACACAAAGAAACGTTGAACATAAATTTCATTTCGGAAGTCGGTGTCTTTGGTTGTGTATTTTCGTTTTTGTGCACCGACTTTATATATTTTTTTTTAAATATATGTACATAAAAAAAAAGTCGAATTGAGAACCTCCTCCTTTTTTTGAAGTCGGTTAAAAATAGGTGGACTACTGAGATGACGACTAATAGAGAAGTACAGAAGAAGAAGACATTTTGTTGTACCAGCCCAAGAAGACATGTTACGCCAATCTAAAATAAATTGGGACAAGGGCCTAGAGAATTATAATTTTCTACTTAGCCTGAGTTTCAATAGGTGTTGTCAGAAAAACTTTTCCGCCTACAGCGAACCCTACACATTATATAGAAGTGGTAAATTATTCGCGGCATTGAGCTGAAAAAGTCTCACGTCTTTCGTTCAAGTGAAACAATCCCGCTTTAAAATGGGGCCGGAAAATGTATGCAATCCTAATCACACATTAGCAAAACAAAAGGGTTAACGGACGCCCCTAAACCAAGATTTGCTGCGTCATATCTCGCCTCAGCATCTCTTTGGTAAGGTCATAACGTCCTGAGGTGCGCCCCCGTTGATTGTGAGTGTAATTATGTGTACATTCAATAACAATAGACCCTGAAGCTCTATGGATTATGTAACGTCCACTGAGTTTGAGGAATGCGCTGGTACACCGTTTGTGTGCTGGCCTATACAAGGACTCCTGTATTGTATAGAGTTGTGCTATGAAGTTTTGGACTATGTGTGTGCGCTGGACGAAGCCTTTGTTAAACAAAATTGTTTATTATGAAACTTAATGCGCTTATTTCGATAAATTAGTTGACTTTAAAAGTTCTTTATGTTCATTATCTCTTAGAATATATATCTCAAAGATTCTAGAAATTAAGTTTTATTATTATTTTCATCTAATTTACCAAGTAAAGCGGTTGCTTTACTTGGTAAATTAGAAAAACGAAAGTTACTTAAATTCGTTGGTAAACAAGGTTTTGTTTACGAACTACGAGTAATTTAAGTTATTTTCTTATTTTCGTTATAAGTTTAAACAAAGGGACTCTCTCAATATTTGATTAATTTAAAACTATGACTAAGTACGACACCGATTACGATTGCGATTACGATTTACTGCTTTCATAATCACAAAAAATTAAAAATTCCCGGGAGTTAGTCAAGTCATAGTAGAAAATTTAATGAGCCTGTCAAGCGTCAAGAAGTTACGAGTAATACGAATTAAAAAGTTTCGCTGTGAATTAATTTGGAGTGGCGCCATGAAGGCACAAGAACGACTGACATTTGTATACAATATTTCTTTATCCCACGAAATGCTGGTTCGTATTAAAATTATTTTATCATGATTGTTGAAATACCTAACTATTCAGTACACCCGAAAAACTGAGGAATAAAAATACTTATTTCTAACACCAGCGGGCTAGTTGCGTAACACACTAACAGTAGGAATGGTTTTCATTTTGACAGTTCAACAACATTCATTGCGCTATTAGCGTTGTCGAGCAGACAAATTTTTCAATCATATGAAGCAATGGATTAGTAATAGGCTTCAAAATGATGCAGATTGTGATAGATAATGTGTTACGTAATTAGGGTGCTGAACAATAGAATAAACAATACCTACAGGCTTATTGACGAAAATTACAAAAGATAGAATGTAACAAAATACTAACTTTGTAATGATTGCTATTGTGTTTCGTGTAATAGACACTCTTCGTAACAAAGGAGATTATTTGAAAAGTGGGTACTCAGTTGTTTATTCCATAATTAAACAATTTAGCTGCCCTGATGTTTATTTTACCGTATTGAAACCGTACGCCGCACGAGTACGTCATTGGCACCGTCAATTTGACCAAACCACAGAACTCAGCAGCCGCTGCTAGAAGCGGTATTGTCAACACTTTCCATACAAACCAAGCATGTCACCGCTTACTTGCTCTATGACACAAATGAAGTACAGAAACTGACGGCTTTGAAGGCGGTCCGTTACAGAAGTTGTGCGCTCGACAAAATTTCGGCGCCACGGATTTTATTATTAATGCTATTTCTATAGACGCTGCCAGTACGGCGATTCCGTGCTCTGTGGTCCAAACTGTATCACTTCACAGACTACGGACACTACAGTGTAACAATATCCAGTGGGTTAACTACCACAGACTTATGATCTTACATCTCCAAACGTTCCGTTAAAAGGGGTCGAATCCTTGGCTCCTTATATCGTCCTTACAGCAGCCCAACCCTTTAGGAGCTCTTCAAACTTGGACTATTAAACGTCGGCCTGAATTTGCGTGCAAGTTGCATTAAGTGAAGATAATGGTGGCACTCGGTCTTTTGGGACATTATGTGAGCCAGCTAAAGGGGAAAGTTCGCGGCTTCTCTACACACTACCAGACGTTTGTTGACTTAATTAAGCGGACGATATTTACAACTGTGTTGAGGGTAACGTCGAGTTAGTCTCAGTTTGAATTTCGTGACTGGTATGGTTTGGTACACAGTTAAACTATGTCTCACTTCTCTCTGCTTAAGAGGGGGTACAACGGTACACTAGCGCCACTCCTTTAAAAAAATATTATTTCGTGACTGAGAAGGAATTATGAATAACGGCTCGTAAGGACCCTCGGTAAGTGTGACTATAATTTTCTAATACCTTTTATAAATTTTCATATTGAGACACGAAGCAACAAAATACGATCTAGAGGAATGTGGCCGCTTTTCTGTAGATCGGATTTTGTTGCTTCGTGTCTCAAAATGAAACTTTAAAGGATAATATTTTTTTTAAAGGAGTGGCGCTAGTGCACCGTTGTATGCCCTCTTAAACTACGAAGGTGAAGAAAATTAGAGAGAATTACATTTGAGATTTTTTTTTAAATGGGTTAGGTTCTTATTTCAACTCAATCAACAAATCAACTTTTTATTAAACGTTCCTTGGACATCGGCAACGAAAAAGACGAAATGATTTTCGTAACAATTCACTTCTCGACTAGCGTTTGGCAAACTTGTTGGTAACTAAACGCATATTATGTGCTTCACATCGCTACTGCTTCAAGGAGTCTCAGATTTCTTAGTAAACTATCAAGAAGCGCTACATCTACAAATATCAAACGAAGGCATAGATACATACAGGAACTTACCCACACAGACAACGTAAAGTGGAATCAGTTCAATAGCAAGAAATCCTCTCACCGCGTATTAACGTACAAGATATTCCTAGAAACGGATACACTTAATCTTTATTATGTACTTAGGAGACTTCCAAAGGGGTCCTATTACGAATTCAAACTTTTTGCCCTTTCCGAATATCCAACATCGGCTGAAAAGGCAAAAACAAAAGAATGTGAAACAAATGAGACAACATTCTCAAAAGGCTCATGAAAACTAAATTCCCTTTTAAAATGTTCATCGAATTTCGTATGCTTAGGAATTGCTTGGAACGTGCACAACGACCCGGTATTCAACCTATTATCATATTTAATTAAACCTTCTTCTTGTTATACTTACTAAGATTCGTGTTACATCAAAACTAATTTATCTTGATCGCATAATTCGTTAACGCCCCAAAGAGAATCCTCTAAAGAGGTGTTTTAGAATTTATGTAATTATTTTAAACATGAATATTGGTGGTGCGGTCCCCGGTTGGAAATAAACCTCTTCATCTTTGGTATTCAGTTTCCGGAGATGAAACTTGGATTGTTTGTAAGGTTATGAACGATCGTATACTTTCATAATTAGTAGCATAACTAGCCTTTTCAGGCGCTGAAAATTTTAGTGTTTTTAAAACTTAACTTACGTTTGTATTTTAGTAATTAAAATGCCAGAACTTTTTGATTCCCAGGGATGCATCGAAGGGATGGTGCTAAGAGTTTCAGCTTTGGACTTTTGTGCAATACGAACATCAATAGGATTGACAACCGTTGTTTATTTAAGTTTATGAGTAGAGATTGTCCACTCTAAAATGACGCGCCCCACTATTTAACTAGTTGATTTAGATGAGTGAGTGCAAATATTAATAACGTTACTTCATCTGTGTGGGAGCGTCGACTGTTCCGTGAACAGTCAATCTGTATGCGAACATCGCGGTCGACTAGTCGCGTGATAAATCCGACAACGCACTCTGTATGGAGTGGCGCTGGCTCATTGTATGGGACAAGATGTCCGCTCTCTCGCGTGTTCAAGACAATTATGACAGCAAATCCTGTGCTCCTAAGCTGGAGTCATGGTATAATAAAATACTTCGCCAGGTATAGCATTCCGAGACACAGTGGCCACGTGGGTGACACAAGCCTACGTCATCACCGCTGTGCTACCAGTAGTGTGTAATAACTCCCCAACCGCCTTTACTACTTGTGCGAATCCGATCAAACAATGAGATTTTAACTAACAATTACGTTGGTATAAGTTTCAATTGAATTGTTTCGTTTGATTACAAAAACGAAACGACATTTTATTTTTGTTTTTATTCTTTATATATATTTTTAACAGAATGATGACTGAAAACGTTTCCATAATTCGTGTTTTGTTGCAATAAAAAGGCGAAGGATAGTGACGTAATCATGTGTCACTCGCGGAATGCCAGACCTTGTTTTTTTAGACCATGGTTGGAGTCTAACCGGCAACCGAATTACCAATTACAATAGTGTTTTATGTGTATTGTGTCCATATTTGAAATTTGTTTATGTTCGTAAATGCGGTAGTGGGGCGCGTCATTTCAGAGTGAACAAGCTCTAGTCCATATAGTGGACGTTAACGGAACAACATGGCGAAAATGGAGTAGAAGTAGATTATTTAATTGTTTTTTTTTCTGCCATGTTATGATACTGGTTTGACGTTTTCATGTGAGATTTGGTACAAGTGGGTATTAGTGTTTGATACCGTATTGATTATGTTATGGAATTGAATTTCTTTGCATTTCTTTGCCATTCTGTGTGATAATTATTTCTAGCATATAAGCGTTTTTGTTAAACTGTACGCCTTTAATGTGTGTTTTTAAATAAATAAATGTCATCGCAAAGTCGTATCGAGAAGTCGTGTCGCGCTTGCGTGGAGGAGCCTTTACGAAAAGAACAGACGTACAAAACAGTGCTATAATATCAGCTGAAGTCAAATGCACTAACCATTTGTAATGACTGTAAACAAGGCGTACGTTCACCACAGAACATACAAAGACCTGTCCCCGATCACATCCAAATAATCAATCTAAACAACTGTTAGAGCAAGTTACTGCAAACACTTGATAGTCAGAAACTGCTTCCCGTTCAATATTGATTCTGCTGCGAAGAGCTACAGGAAACGGAATAGTTTCACTTGCATGATTTACCACATTGTCTTTGAAACTTCAACTTGTATGCGTTAATTACTTATGATAATTACGTTATGCTGGTAACTGGTTGACTGAATCGGGAAAGCTTTCGCCCAAGACTAAAAAAAACAAAAACTGAGAAATAAAAATTCATTGCATGGTCGCCCATCCCTCTTATTTAGCCAAGTAGGTACTTAAAAAAGGGGGATGGGTGACTATTCTATAAATAGTCATTGAGATCCTTTATATACAAAACTATTCGTTATATACATAGTTTTGTAATAATATTATACCCTATAAATTACTAGAGCCGTAGGTACCAGGCCGTAAGGACACCTACGGCTCTAGTTTGAATAAGTATTTAATTATGCAGGACAGTTCCGAAACCCTTTGGTCACGAAGTAAAGATAGACGGATTTATTACAAAACATTTTTTTTTTAGACTTGGTTTAAACCATCGAGCCTGTTTTTGAAATAAGAAACTAACAGAAATCGAAATACAATTCCTTTTACTTACCTGACAACTTAGACCCACTTGCACCGCCTATCACTAAACACGTTTAGCGCTAAACGAGTTTTAAACATCATTCCGTCTCTGTCATCTTCAAACATTTGGCAGAAACAGAATTATGTTTTAAACTCGTTTAACGCTAACCGTGTTTAATGATTGGCGGTGCAAATGGGCCTTAGTCCAGGCTCAGATTATCAATTTTGTATTAATAACTTTACTAAAGTAGGCATAAAGTTCGAAATACAAAAACTGACTCGATGGTTTAGGCTCGTGCTAAACTTAGATCGTGTTTTGTAATAAGACGGTATGAGTTCTAACATTACTTTCTGCAGTACAAAACCATTAAGTAACAGCTATTCAAAATGGTACCTCTAATATCACTGAACCAAACTAAAAACAATTACAAACAGGAAATTCCCTACCAAACATAATTCCTAATTAGCTCGAAATTTAGTTTTGAAATTTAGACGTAAACAGCGCGTGTCAGGGGTAAACCACGGCTAAATTGCGGCTTCGAGTGCACAAGATGTGTGGAAGGGCAACTCAGGAGCTGATTATATTATATAATTAGTTGATACGACCTAATTCTGTGTTTACGTACGGTAATTCAATTCACTGTTCAGTTAATGGCTATATATGTAGAGTAGATGGGATAATCTGGATATTTGCCTTGATCTAGCTAGCCATTGTGAGGTGATTTTGGATTAAGCTCAATGTATGGAGTAGAGAGGACATTCATTTTGTATGTGTATTGTGCATGGCAGTTAATTGAATAACACTAGTGGCTCCGTGAGCTGTAGACCTCGTGACTCTGTCTTTGCATAGCTTAAAACTGAATAAATGTTCACCGCGCTATTTAAAACAAAAGAGCGGTCGCTCGGTCAATAACATTACGCCTGTATCCCCAAAGGTTTAGGCAGAGGTTTACCTAGTACATGTTTCGCCAGTTATGTTTAAGATTCATGGAATAGGCGGCGAGCCTATTGTCATCAACCCAGACTCCGGGTTGCTATTAAAAAATCATGACATAAAAACTCAGTAACGCTTTGCCTATTCCGGGAATCGAACCAAGGACACCAAGCTCATGCAGTTGCGCTTGTGACCAATAGACAAACGAGACAGTCAATTAATTTCGTATACTATGGTGTAAGTATGTGTATTGTTAGTTAATTGACGTCAATAACAACGTCATGAAAAATATTTTAACCAATGCAACTATTTTTGGCAACCTTTTATGTAATTTGTACTTGATTCAATCCTCAAAAGTTAGGTATTTTAAGGATTGAATCAAGTACAGATTACAAAAAAAATAATAACAAAAATAAAAACCAGAACTGTTTTTGTCAATATAATATTATTCATGCACAAAAGTCTTTAATTTGAAAATGTAATGACTCAATTAGAAAATTCCTGTTATTTTATTAAAAAGAGTGTTCACAGCCGACAGAAAACGATAAAAATTTTAAAGTGCGATTTTCGCTCAAATACGACATTCCCTTCCGAGCCGTAATGTTGCTTGAAAGAAAAAGTTTGCGGTATCCTTGTACGTAGGCACTTACTGAGATGCAGACGGTAAAATATTTAGTTTTTTGAAATTCCAGTTAGATTGGTTTGGTTGTTAGTTTGATTGAGATTCTTTGTTCGCTGAAGCTAGTTCTGGAAAATTGTTTTTCATCAAAATAAAAACAACAACACATAAGATTGTCAACATACAACAAGATAGCATGAACGTCAAAATTAATTCAATATACATTTTAAAAAAAACAGGCTTTCCTTATAATTTCCTCAAGATTGGTCTCTCTGACAGCAGACGAAAAACCAACAAATGAGAAGTTTCCCTTTGCAATGAAAACTTTAAAGTAGATTCTTGATCAACTAAGTTTTCTTTGTTCAAGTTCATTGGTTCCACCTCTCTTTATTTGCTCAATTTTATGAGAACGCAGCCCCTCGCTGAATATATTTTTAACTAATTGTAAGAACCTTACAATCAAGGGATGCACAAAGAAAAAAAGTGAATAGGCTATTAGCTGAAAGGCCGGAAAACGCCGCACAGGAAATTATAAGCACCATCCTACACAATATCTTAAAGAACTTCCCCTTTATTATCATCTGGCATTTTGAAGGCCGCTTTTTAATGTTTAAAAAAAAACACCCCGTAAATGAATAAAACGATTCCAGTCGTTGATGAACAACTTTATGTGTTAACTTTTTGGGGTGAGAGAAATTTCTTAAGAAACTTGCCCTCCAAACTTTTCGCATAGCGAGATGATTTTTTCACAGAAACCCCGAAAATTATGGGCCAAGTGTTCATTATGTTAATGCATATCGGGATGTAGCAGCTGCTATTTCCTTTATACCTAGAAGGTATCTATTAATGTGATGAGTATCGTAGATAGGAGGACAAGGGTGGCTGTAGACACCAAACGTGCAATTCAAACAATTATGAAACGACCGCAATAGCAAAATAATATGCGAAATAATGTTCCGCGTTTTGTGTGAAATGGCTTTCTGCAAATGCTGATTAGGTCATTATGCTACGTTTAGATGGACCCGCTCCGCTCTCTCCGTAATCCTTTGCATATCGTTGAGCGAGTTAGCTCGCACTTAGAACTCCACCATTGCTTATTAACGCGTCATATCGTGAAGATTATGGAAATAATACATATCATAGGATTTCTAGGGTCGTTGCACATCGTTGAACATCTGAGGTACCATGATGCAAGTCAATTAATAATATTTAGAGAGAGTTTTCCCTCACTGTTAATATCGAATTTTTTCGTATGCATAAGTTGATATGGCGGTAACTTAATAATAGCTCGCTCAAAAAGTTTTGTTTCGCGAAATCACCAATCAATTTTTCGATCGTTTTACCTCGATGATCCGTGTTTTCATTGGACAATGTATTTATTATATAAAGTGTATATTGATCACAGGCGTTCATCATTCTGTTTGCACTCAATCTTTGTTTCAAATTGGATTCCAACAGAGCAGCTATTGATTTAATTTAGCAACGGATTTTATTTCATTTACGTTTGAAATCAGGAAAGCCTGGTATCATTTGATTTTAATATTTATTCTAACAATAGATTTTTTTTACGTCGACAAAAATATTAACCTAGTTACTAAAAATAAAATAGGTAGAGAAGGTACAAGGTTGTTTTTTTTTAGTTTATTAAAAGAAGCAACACTCGAGGGCGAAAATAACTCCAAAATGTTTTCATGATGTTTCCACAGCCCAACCTGCCGTAAGACATTATGTCTTGGGAAACCTCAAAGCAAGCAGAAAAGTTGGATATTTTCGAACAACCTGGAACAGTTCCTACTGGAAACCGGCAAAGAACGGCAAACAAACTATAGTGTGACTCCCAATTGATCGATAATGGTTGGGACCGAAGCTTAAATAGGTGTATTGTGGTCACAACGAAACACACGGAACAAATCTGTGTGTCGAACTAAAGCTATAACTTAGAGCTGGCCGATATTTATAGCCTAGTTGTGAAGCTTAACACGTTCATATGTTTGCAGCAACTATAATAAATTCTGAACAAATATCCTCGTATTTTCAATTACACGTCATGGCGTCAGTTCGTTTTTAACTTATCACGACTTTAATTAAGGAAATTCGAGCAATTCGCACTGCGAGTGTTTAAAGTTTTATTACTTACGAACTAGTGCGCGTCCGGGTAATCGCTCGGTTTATCTTTGTGATTGATATATATGCAGGTCTCAGCTCCCGAGAAATACAGGGTATAAAAAGAGCCCTCACATAGCCGTCAACTACGCATTCTGTACATCAAACTAAGTAATATAGCACAAAAATAATTGCTGGGAAACGAATTTTATTTTTGGTGTGAAAAATCGCTGTTAACGGTTAGTCCGCAACGTAAAGCCACGGACACATTACTGTGTCGTGTTGTGTCGTGACACGGGATACACCAATTAAACTAATCTGTTCAGGACTACGTCAAATCTCTACGAGTTTTCACTAGCTAACACTGCGTCAGAAGGCGTCACGACACGACACAACACAGTAATGTGAATCCGGCTAAACGCACGCAAAACATTGTGCTTGTGGGTACATGAAACGGTACGGGGTCGTAGGGGTATTTAAAGTTGTAATATAATATCAAAATTTAGTTTTCGTAAAAGAAACGTCAGTAAAAGTTGGAATTTAGACCTTCAATATATTTGTAACCGGAAGCTCCATGATCCAGTACAAAAAAAAAAAATACAATGACGAGGAGTACCTACAAGTGACGCTCGGCTTCGTGAAGTGTCTTTTTACACGTGTTATAAGGTGAATCAAGTATTCTGTGATGTACAATCGAAACCTAATGATCTCATAATTAAGTAGATAATAAAGGTTTAATGATAAGATTAAGCGACTGACCATAGGGAGCATAGATATTGCAGTTGATTTAGGTAACGATTATTAGTTATTTCTGACTTTTTTTCTTTTTGCTCCACTCATAAGGCTCATAACGTGAATTTAAATAGCCTTCCTCAAGCATCGGGCTATCAAAGGTAAAAATATTTTTTTTGAAATCCAGATTACCTCCTACATACAAACTTACAAATAAACAAATTTTACCTCTTTATAGTATTAGTATAGATAAAGTCACAATCGCTATGTCTCTTACAGATAAAAAAAGAAATAATGTTTCTTCTGTTTTCCGAACACCTAATATCGAACTTTAGTTATTTACTTATCTTGTGTACTCACAGTTACTGTGATTTCTCAACGGTATCGTTAGGAGAGAGCGTCTATTGTCTACGCGGATACAATAAGTGATTTTACTAAAAGACTCTAAGTATTTATCGAATTTAGTGGGCGCTTAAGAAAAAAAAGGAACAAAGAGAAGATTTTTCGCACTAAAGTTAAAGGAATTTGTTGAATATAATATCAAAGTAATAAGTGAAAGATTTTAAGAAATAGTATTTTTAAAGGTAATTAGAAACACATTATTTTGAAGCACCTTCGCACCTTATTGCTGATGTTTTTCACAAAGGCCAGGTGCGTTGTATTCGCGACCCGCGTGCGTGAATGACAAGATTCATGCACGAAAACGAAGCAAAACGAGTATGCAAGTATCGTAGCAGGCGGCGTTCTGTAGTTTCTGCCTACCCCATGGGAAGAAAGCGTGAGTTTATATACGTAAGTGTATGTATTATGTTTAAGTTATCTAATTGGCTACTAATTAAAACTTCCATTTCTTGCCATTTTCAGAACAATGGTAGACCTTTTTTTCTTTTTGGTGGGAAAACATCAAATGACTTCTCCCGCTCTGGGCGGAGCGGGAGGACGTGTCAGACTCTTCTGACTAAAACCCACCCGTGTTCCTTCAGTTGCCTGTGCGCCAGGGCCACGGTAACTCTTTCGAACAATCCGCGACCCCAGCAGGCATCGGCCCTATCGGACCCCGTCAATTATGCTGACATCTCTTTGAGGCGCGTGTGGAACACAACGCGCCGCTGACTCGGGCCTGGTCCTTACCGGGCGGTGAGTTGCCCGTTGCTCGCCGTCCGCAAGCTCGCGCCTACGGTGGCCGGGAGCCGGCTATCGACTCCCGACGCCCAGGCTGTCTCCTCCTGCGGCGGCTAGGGGCGTGAGGGCGCAACAATTGCCTCTCCCTGACGCGCTCCGCCGCCTCCTTCGCGAGCATTACTGCTTCGCAGAAGGAGGTGACGGCTTCCCAATCCCTGTCGCTCCGTACCATGGCCTGGACCAGGACCGGACGCGAGAGATCGCCGCCGCCGATCGCCCCCACGAGGACACGGCGGTGCTCCGCCCAAGCCGGGCAGACCTCCACCATATGCTCCACCGTGTCTTCCGGTCGATCCACACAATGATAACACCCGAGCGTTTCCTCCCGCCTTATCCGAAACAGGAACCTCCCGAAACAGCCATGTCCGGTGAGTTCCTGCGTCAGGCGGAAGGTGGGGACGCCGTGGCGCCTCTCAAGCCACTCCTGAAAGAGGGGACTTACCACCGCAATTGTGGCGTGCCCAGCACTAGGTTGCGACAGTCGCGCTCTTCATCCCGCCATGAGATCCAGACGAAGCTCCGTCCGCTGTGCCGCGATTTCTCGCGGCAGTGGAGTTACGCCCCTGCGTTTGGCCTCCACGCGCCACTCCTAAATATGCGCGAGGACTTTTGCCTCCAGATCCCATGGCGGCAATCCGGCAAGGAGGCTCGCCACCTCGCAGGAGACCGTGCGGTATCCCCGGACTAGCTATCCAGCTAGTCCGGGGATACCGCACGGTCTCCTGCCTGACCTGACCTTCTGGGACGCGTTCAACCGGCAGGCTGGTCGGCGCCTCAATGAACGCGCCCACACCGGTGCCCCGTAAAGGGCCATGGACCGCACGACCCCCGCGTAGAGCCTCCGGCAGGAGGCGTTGGGACCCCTAGATTGAGCAGTAGCCGCCCCAAGGCAGGCCTACATATCCAAAACAACGTACCTATTTAAGGCGCAACCCCGAAAACCTTCCGGTAGTGCGTTATTCAGAGGCTCACTCATTAATTAAGGGTAATAAACTACATCTAAAAGCACATTATTAATCTTCGATATCCTATCATCACATTGCACGTTCTTATTTGTTTTTATGTGATATAAATACATTTAAAATCTCCTTGTAAATAAGTGACTAAAATTATTAATAGCATGCCTCTTTTGCTAAAGGTGACGTTCTAATAATTTGTGGATAACACTAATGGATAGATCATTAAAAAATCTAACTAATTCACGTGTTATTTTATTTAAAAGATCGCTTGTCTTTTTTTATTAAAACAATTCAATTTTTTTTGTGAATTTTATGATAAATGGGCGTGCGCAAGGAGCGGGACATAGCGAGACTCAGCGACGGGACACAGAAGGACCGAACACTCAAGGTAGTTTAGTCGGGAAAGAGCTTTAAAACATGAACTCAATCTACCCACTAACTGGTGCGTAAACACGTTTCAAAATCTACATAACACCGATTAAGTGCTCACACACACCCACACACACACCCCCACACCCATACCCACACATACACACGCACCCACACACACACACACACACACACACACACACACACACACTCTCACACTCGCACAACGCACACACACACACACACACACACACACAAATACACACACACACACACACAAATACACACACACACACACACTCTCACACTCGCACAACGCACACACACACACACACACACACACACACAAATACACACACACACACACACAAATACACACACACACACACACACAAATACACACATACACAGTGATATACAGTATCATTTAAGAATCCTAAAATATCTTGCAATTTATTGGTAAGTTTTTGATAGGGTATATGAGCACTTTAACAAAATATGTAGACGTCAAAGCTTAGCTATAAGTTTTGAAATAAAAGGCAAGTAAGTTTATATTCCAGAGGCATATTATACAATATAGAAGTCAAGTATCTATGCATTTTCCCACTCAAACATTCAAAACAAGGTGCCGCGTGTAACACGCATAGTAATACGTAAGTACGTAGAATTGATTTACTGCTCAACTTACCGGAAGGCACAAACTTCCCCAGCTGAGGGAAATCATGAACGGTAACTTCACCATATAAGAATTTCAAACTATGTTATGCACTAGATATGGCAGCTGCTGAGCTCGCATTTATTCGCTACTTACTTCAAATCCTCGGATGGATTTCAGTGAAGTAAAAAATGCAGGAATATAAAATATTTTTCGTGAATGTTGTGGCTCGTTTAAAGGAGGATAGCTGGAAATAGTTATAGAGATGAAAAGGTAGTATTTGAGATGGGTTGTTGGCGTACACGATTGACCATTAGAATTCTACCACACTTTTGGGCACTCTTTGCAAGTGTTTATACAACAATAATCAGTAACAATTTACAACGATGGGTCCACTTAATAGCTGATCCAAAAGCTCAATGAGTACGCTACAGTTTCCAAATTGCCACCAATTTATTTAACGCAAATTACCTCAAGCTTCTTAAAAATAAAAGCTAATGATCATACTCAAACTCGCTCAAAAACATTACACAACAAATTACCCTGAAAAATTCCGCAGCGAAAATTTAATAGGGGAAAAAAATATTCACATTTTTCGGCGTACAATCAGAAGGAATTACGTGAAGCCATTCATCGGACCATGATTAGTATTCCATCACCAATCACAGCGCTTCAGAGGGAGGCTTCAAAATACTTCATTAGCCTATTTCACGCGCCTCCCCCCTTTTAAAGGATAGCGCTGATGAGCAACATAATCTGAATTTTGACGATTTGTAAATAAAATCTTTTCACAATTGAGTTTGGAAGAGGATAAAAATATTTTTGTATTCATGGCAGGCTGAGGGCTTTAATGCGACTTTTATTCAGTTTTGTAGCTGGGTTTATTATATTTTATAGAAACGTTTGAAATGGTACTAATTACTACAGTTTTAATGATGATATTCAGGTGCTAGTACGCTAACGCCCTATGTCTAAGTTTCAGATTGTTTTTCCGCATTTCCCATATACAGAACAGCTTCAGCCCGCGACTTCGTCCGCGTCAAATTTCTTTTTTTAACGTAAAAGTATATCCTACGACACTTGGCAATACTGTAGCTTTCCATTAGTAAAAGAATTTTCGGAATCGGATCAGAAGTTCTAAAGATTACCCGTTACATACAAACTCACAAATTTTTACAACTGATACAAACAAATATTATAATTGTACTAACTTTTGCCAGCGTGTATGTTGGAAATTATTCCACGGTTACGTGGATACTACCGGGAAAAAATATCCTCTGTGTTAATCCAGGTAAAAAAACTATCTGTGTGCCAATTTTCATCCAAATCCGTTCAGTTGTTTTTGCGTGACTGAGTAACAAACTTTCACATTTATAATATTACTTAGTAGAATAGTATAGATTGAAGACCAAATCCCTAGAATTCGAACAATATCGTGAGACTGGTTCAAGCTATAGAGATTCAACCCCGCACGCCATACAACCCATTCATCAGGCGGTTTTCAACTGTCCGCTCAACTAAAGAACGACCATCGGTGCCAGTCACACGAGACTATCCTTGTTTGCAACCAAAACGTATGTGTGACAATCGACGCCAACCAGACCAAAGCTCGTACAGATTGGGCCAACAAAGTGCTACAAACATTTGAGTTGTCAGTTGCTTATAAAATGTTGATCAAAATATGTCAAACTATCGCTAACGCAGAATCTATGTGTTGCATTCCATGGTTGGGTCTATGATGAAATGTGACGTTTATTATATTGCAACTAACGACTACCAAAATACAGTGTTATTTTCCGTACTTACCTAATTGTTTCATTGCATATTCATATTAAGTAGTGCAGTATTTCATCCCCGCTCACACACAAAAAACAAACAACAAAACATAACTCGAAACATTCCTCTTTCGTGTCTGAACATATTCAACCTGCACCCTAATTACATAACGTACTATCAATCACAATCTGAATCATTTTGAAGCCTATTGCTAATCCATTGCTTCATGTGTTCAAAAAATTTGTCTGCTCAACAACGTAAATAACGCAATGAATGTTGTTGATCTGTCAAAATGAAACCCGTTCCTACTGTTAATGTGTTACGTAATTAACCCGCGGATTTAAGTTTTATCGGAACGATAATAATCGATTTTCTTAATTTTTTGGTATTTAGAACTTCTTCGTTTTGAAAAGAAATTTTCTTTCAACGATTGTCATTGCAGAAAAACTTTTGTTGCAGAATGTAATAATTATTAAAGATTCGAATAATAAGTCCAGATTTTCTTCAATTCAAATATTTTATTTGTTGCTGTTGTGTGTCAATACCTTCTCAGCTATATTCTATCCTGCGGTAAACCTGTAGCGTTTGGTCAAGCGAGTGATCTGCCCTCTGGCGTTTAAGTGCTATTTCTTCTTTTAAACGGTGTATACCGTGATATAAGCCGAATTTCGGTTCCAACCTCGGGGCTGAAGACTAAGCCGGTGAACACAATAGGTGTGATTCCTGAGGAGCGTCGAAGATCTTGTCACACCAGCCGATATTCCAACACAAGATATTTATGATTCAACTTATTCTAATTTATATCGGTTCAATTTAACAATGTAGGTCTTTTTCATGCGTTCCCGTCTTTTGATTATATAAAACTAGCTTCTGCCCGCGGCTTCGCTCGCGTTAATTTAGACTTTAACAATCAATTCGGGTTATAATTAAATCATGATTCGAAAGACACGTGGCGCCATCTATTATCATAAGGACGTTATTGTTGTTTTCCTCGGGAACAGTACTTTTTGCGGGATGAAAGGTACCCTATGTCCGTTTCTGTACCTCTGACAACGTATATGCAAAATTTCAGGATGATCGGTTCAGTAGTTTAGGCGTGAAAAGGTAACAAACAAACAAACAAACTTACTTTCGCATGTATAATATATAATATAGTTAGGAAGTTAGGATTGAAGACTGTTCTATGACCACGGACCTACTTAGCGTTATAGCTTATGAAACGTCATATTTTAGTTAGGAGTCCCTATAAACCCGATTGCAATCAAGCTTTTTAGATCAGACTCAAAGACATTTTACTAAGAGATATTAAATCCACGTGCGTCTAAGTTACTCGTGCATTTTCTCGATTTAATTTTTTTATATAGGTTTCTGTAATACCCATCATCATGTTTTAACTATTTTATAATTTTATGGTGATTTTTTTAATTTTTTATATTCAATTGTGCGATGAAATCAAAATCATATGTATTGTTTAAAAAGTCGCGATTATGTTATGTTTCATTATTTCGCTAAAGTAGGTAGATTTATATATTCTATACTCATGCAGAAAAGTTTGGTTACTCTGGAAATGACGTTAAATAGCTATCGGTCACTGTTACTAAAGTAGGATCCGTGCTAGCCATGAGGTTTCAAGGGGGAACTTTATAAAGGAAAGGCTATGTTTTTTTATCTAGAATACAATAGAATAAATACTCTTTATTATGTATACCATAAATATTATAGATATAAATGTAGATTTACAGAGTGGCAGGCACATCGACGCGCAACCGGTTAATGCGGATTGAGTACATGATTCTGAACCCCCTTTTTTTTTTTTTTTTTTTTTTTGGGTGGGAAATCATCAAATGACGTCTCCCGCTCTGGGCGGAGCGGAAGGGCGTGTCAGACTCTTACTGACTAAAACCCACCCGTGTTCCTTCAGTTGCCTGTGCGCCAGGGCCACGGTAACTCTTTCGAACAATCCGCAGCCCCGGCAGGCATCGGTCCTATCGGACCCCGTCAAATTTGCTGACATCTCTTTGAGGCGCGCGTGGAACACGACGCGCCGTCGACCCGGGCCTGGTCCTTACCGGACGGCGAGCTGCCCATTGCTCGCCGTCCGCAAGCCCGCGCCTACGGTGGCCGGGAGTCGGCAATCGACTCCCGACGCCCAGGGTGTCTCCTCCTCCTGCGGCGGCTAGGGGCGCGAGGGCGCAGTGATTGCCTCTCCCTCTCGCGCTCCGCCTCCTCCTTCGCGAGCATTACTGCTTCGCAGAAGGAGGTGACGGCTTCCCATTCCCTCTCGCTCCGTACCATGGCCTGAACCAGGGCCGGACGCGAGAGGTCGCCGCCGCCGATCGCCGCCACGAGGACACGGCGGTGCTCCGCCCAAGCCGGGCAGACCTCCACCGTATGCTCCACCGTGTCCTCCGGTCGATCCACACAATGGTAACACCCGGGCGTTTCCTCCCGCCTTATCCGAAACAGGAACCTCCCGAAACAGCCATGTCCGGTGAGGACCTGCGTCAGGCGGAAGGTGAGGACGCCGTGGCGCCTCTCAAGCCACTCCTCAAAGAGGGGTCTTACCGCCGCAATTGTGGCGTGCCCTGCGCTGGGTTGCGACAGTCGCACTCTCCATGCCGCCATGAGATCCCGCCGGAGCTCTGTCCGCTGTGCCGTGATTACTCGCGGCAGCGGAGTTACGCCCCGGCGTTTCGCCTCCTCGCGCCACTCCCAAACGTGCGCGAGGACCTTTGCCTCCAGATCCCACGGCGGCAATCCGGCAAGGAGGCTCGCCGCCTCGCAGGAGACCGTGCGGTATCCCCGTACCATCCGGATGGCCATGACCCTTTGGGACGCTTTCAACCGGCGGGCTGGCCGGAGCCTTAGCGAAAGCGCCCACACCGGTGCCCCGTAAAGGGCCATGGACCGCACGACCCCCGCGTAGAGCCTCCGGCAGGAGGCGTTTGGCCCCCCCAGATTGGGCAAGAGCCGCTTCAAAGCAGCCCCGGCCCGCTGCAGTCTGGGAGCCAAACGTCGGAAGTGCTCGACGAAGTTCCACCGGCTGTCGAGGACGAGTCCCAGGTACTTCATCGTCGACTCGACGCCGATGTGAACCCCTCCTACCGTTATTTGGGAACCCGACAGTGGCGCGTTCCGAGGACCATGAAAACACATGGCCTCGGACTTGTGCAAGGCCACCTCGAGTCCCAACTGCCGGATCCTCTCAACGACTGTCGCAACCCCGCGTGTCATTAGTTCGGCCGCCGCCTGGTGCGACCTCCCCTGCGCCAGGACCAGCGTGTCGTCAGCGTAGCACACTACGCTGACGCCGCTAGGGAGGTCGGCGCGCAGCACCCAGTCGTAACCGATGTCCCACAGATGCGGCCCCAGGACCGATCCCTGTGGGACACCGCACGACATCTCTCGCCGGTTCCATTCTCCTTGGTGACCGGGGTAGATCACCGCCCTATCCGTCAAATAGGCCTCGACTACACGACAGAGGTAGGTCGGCATCCGGTGATACCGGAGTGCCTCCCTGATGCAACTCCAGGGCAGGGTATTGAAGGCGTTGGCGATGTCTAGAGACACCGCCAAGACGACCCCACCCCGGGCCACAGCATCCCCCGTCGTGAGGGCTCGCACGCGCATGATGGCATCCACCGTGGAGCGCCCCCTGCGAAAACCAAACTGGCTCTCCGCCAAATCCGGCCCCACCCGCACCAGCTGCCCGACGAGGCGGTCTGCAATGACTCTTTCAAAGAGCTTGCCCACCTCGTCGAGCAGCACGATGGGCCGGTAAGCGGACGGAGAGTCCGCCGGGCGCCCCGGTTTCTTAATGAGGACCAGTTTCCCCGTCTTCCAACGAAGTGGGAACTGGCCCTCCTCCAAGCATGCGCTTAGGAGCCCTCTTAGTCGAGGCCCGAGAGCCTCCAAGGCCAGGACCCAGGCTTTTCCAGGTAAGCCGTCGGGTCCTGGGGCGGTATTCTTGGCACTCAGCCTACGTACCGCCACTCTCAACTCTACCTCGGTCACCTCAGGAGCAACGTCGTCATCGTCGGGTCTGTGGTCCGCAGTTGGCACCGCAGGAGGCGGAGCCATGGGCGGGGGAGTATGCTCCCCCCGCGAAGGGAACAGAGCGCTCACCACACCCTCCACGAGCTGGGGCCGGAGACTCTGTGTCAGTGGGGGAGCCCATGGGCGGAGTTTCTCCCGCACCACCTTATATGGGCGCCCCCACGGGTCCCTGTTCAGAGTCCCCAGCGACTCCTCACGGGCCAGTCCCCTGGCCCGCAGGATCTCCGCTCGGAGGGCGATCTTCGCCACTCTGTAACCCTCGTACAGCTCCGCCTGAATGGCTTCCGTATCCGGAGGGCGGATACGGAGCCTGCGGTGCCTGGTGTACAGGCGCCGCGCGGCAACGCACGCCTCGCGCAGAGACGTTAGTTCCGGCGACCACCAGTACACCTGGCGCCAGGCGCGTCCGGGCTGGACCCGGGGCATTGCCATGTCACACACTTCTGACATGGCCTCCCGGAACCACTCTGCCTCGTCGTTGATGTCAGCAGGCCTGTCCGGTGATGACACCCAGGCCTGCACGATCGAGGCTTCCAGGAGGAGCTCCCGGTCCAGCTTCTTCAGCGCCCACCGCGGACCACTCGGGGCCTGTCGGACCAGCGCGCTCGAGGTCTGGGCGGAGACGTCAAACCGGATGTACCGGTGGTCGGAGTACGTCTCCACCCCCTCCATGACGCGCCAGTCAATGACACGCGGTGACAGAGCGGGGCTGGCGAACGAGATGTCCACCACTGACTCGCCCCGCATCCGCACACACGTGGGGACAGAACCCCGGTTTAGGACGACCAGGCCTGTCTCCAGAGCCCAGTCCTCCACCATCCCGCCCCGTGTATCCGTGTACCGGGAACCCCAAGCCGTGCTCTTGGCATTGAAGTCCCCGAGTACGATCACAGGGAGGGTACGGTACCCGACGACGACGACTTTCAACTCCGCAAGGGAGTTGTGGAACTCGGCGAGAGTTCGGTTCGGGGAGAAGTATACCCCTACCACGACAATCTCCCCGAACCGTGCTGCCACGCAACCCCGTCCCCTCTTGACTGCCTCAAGCGACGGGGTACCGGCGGCGGCCGACGAAATGAGGGTCACTGAGCCGCTCTGGTCCTCCACCCAGTCATCCCTGGGCGGGACAAAGTACGGCTCAGCGACCACGGCGATGTTGATCGACCACTGCGCCATGCTCTGGAGTAAGAGATCCTGAGCGGCGGCGCAGTGGTTGATATTCGCCTGGAGGAGGCGTAATGGGGCCATTATTGGCACTCCATGTTAGCCCCCTCCCGAGCCCCCTGTGAGGGCACTGCCGCGATGTTTGCGGCAGCTACGATGGCGGGTGCGGCAGCGGCGGCGGCAGTGGCGGCGGGTGCGGCGGTGACGGCAGTGGCGGAGGGCTTGCCCCTGCCCCTGGCTTTGGCGGGTGGAGCGCAGGCCTTACTCCCAGCCCGGTGATCGGCCGGCTTGCCAGCTGCCGCACATATAAAGCAGTGCGGCGTGGCGTTGCACGAGCCGGCCTTGTGACCGGGCTGACCGCAGCGGAAGCAATGATCGCTGCGGTCCACCTCCGAGGTGCATTGCACTCCCACGTGGTTGCCCACTTGGCAGCGGAAGCACCTCAGAGGTCTGGGTTCCAGCAGTTTCACCTGCGCGGAAACCCAGCCCACCAGGAGCCTTTGGCCCTCCCCGGCGACTTTCCTGGCCGCCGCCACGGGGCAGCTCACCGTAACGGCTCGCAGCCCCTTGTGGTCAGGACGGATGGAGCCCGCTCTCACCTGTTCGGCAGAGCAACCCCCAGTCCTGACGACGGCGGCCACCACTTCAGCCTCCGTCACACAGTCGTCCAGGCCCAGAATGCGCATGTCGATGCACTTGGTGGGCCTGGACACTCGGGCCTCGTCCGCATTTAGGGACGCCCTGAGCCTTTCGGCCAGAGCGTCAGCGGTCGGGCCGCTCGCCGCACCAGGCACCTCTAGCATCCGGGCCCCGGTCGCAGTGACCCTTACCCGGATGCCATTGGTGACGCCCAGCTCCTGCAGGTTCACCGCCGCCCTCGCCTTCGTGAGCACGTCGCGGTAGGACACGCCCTTCTTCTCCGCTTCCGGCTGTAGCGTGATCACTACAGCTGCGGACTTCGGGGCGCGGAGCCTAGCCGCGACGCTTCGCTCTTTGCGCCGCTGCCGCCTCTCTTTCCTTTTGGCCGCCCTTGAGACCTTACCCGCCTTCCTCTTCTCTCCGGCCACTTGCCATTCGGCGTCGGCCGGAGGAGTATTAGGAGGCGGGGGGGGCGGCCGTCTCGCCGCCGGGGCTGGGGCCCTCGCCGCCTGCGTAGCCACCCCACCCTTCTTGGGCTTGGGCGGTGCCGACTTAGCCGGGGGCGGCCCCGCGGGTTTCGGCACGGGCCCGCCTTTAGACCGCCCTGCCGTTCCTGGCTTGGCCGCAGCGGCGGCAAACGACACCTGCCGGCTCGCCGCTAGCGGGGGGCGCAGGACAACGGCCTCCAGAGCGGAAAATCGGCTCTGGAAGGCAGCCAGCTCCCGCCGCACCAGGGCCAAAACCCGGTCCTCCGCAGGCACCGGCACCGGCCGGTCTTTCCCATGCTGCGCGCCCTCCTGTGGAACTTCCCGGTGGCCGGCTACTCGGAGGCCGGCCAGGTCCGCTCGGAGCTCCTCGTTCTCCTTTCGGAGGAGCTCCATAGTGGCTGTCAAGCGAGTAATCTCCGCCCGCATCTCGGCCATCCCGTCCGATTGAGGCCCGAATTTGATGGCCTTCACTGCCTCCATAATGGAAGCCGCGGCAGCGGGTATGGCCTTGTCTTTAGAGGACTGAATCCTCTTCAAGGCCACACCCTTTAGCGCAGCTACCACGGCCGCCTCCAGCCTGGCCAGTCGCTCTGACTTCGAGCCGCCAGCGGCGTCCGGCTCACCGCCTGACGACTCGGACAGTTCCGCCCTGCGACTGGCCCCTCCAGGGTCGTACCCCTCCGTGGCGAGCCTCTCGACTAGCTGGGCCGGCTCAGCTGGGCTGACTCGGCTCGGCTCACTATCCTCCTCGGTGGAGCGCCCTTTGCCGGTACTTCGCTCTTGTACTCCACCTCGCCGAGTAACTTTTCTGCGGGTTACGCCCTTCCCGCCATCAGAGGACGACCCCTGGCCATCCCCTGGTTTGGGGCGCTTCTGGAAGAGCCTTCGGCTCTTCTCGGCATCTCCCACCACTACGCGCTCCGGGCTCTTGAAAGAACCCTTCGCGCCAGATGCAGCGTCGGACTCCGACCCCGCATCGCTCCCCTCCTCTCCACTACTTCTTTCTGTTGGTTTTGTTTTTCTTGAAATTTTATCCATACTTAATCCCACGAGTATGGGGGATATAAAAAGTCATTCCCAGGTTCACCCCCTGTCCCTAGGTAAGTGTACATTTTTAACCCAACCAGAGGGTCCACTGGTACTCTGGCTGGGGGTGCGCTAGCGACTGATGCGCCACCTACAACTGGAAAGTTGTAGATGACACTACTCCTCAGCCATTCATACCCTCGCCGCGCACCAGAACTTGATATTAGAGGAATTTTTTATAGAGGTTATCTTCCTCGCGGTCCGGGCGGTTAAGCCAAGACCCTCGACCCCCGTCAAAAGTCAGAGACATGACGTTGACGATCTTCGGGGCTACGAGACTAACGGTGGCAGAAGGAGCAGACTCCTTACTGCCTGCCCGGCGGCAGGGTTAGTGCACACCGAGCCCGCTCTTACTCCGCCGCTGTGCGTCTCTGCTGAACAGAGAGACACACGTTGGAGCGTTCCTCCGACAGGATATTAGCGTACGGGCAACAAAACCCCTTAGGCACACAGTACCTAATGGAGAGTTATTGCCCGCACCCCAGGGTGCACCGTCCCGAAGACTGGCCTTTCCCCCAGACGCATCCAAGGGAAACTCCAGCCCACGGACACACGGGGAGGTTTCCTGTCCTAGCACCCCATTCTGAACCCCCTGCGTTGAAATTTCACGTCGGTTAGTAAAAAATGATATTGCCGTTCCATATATTTTGACCGCATAGGTATTACACTTTTCTGTAAAATAGCATTTTTTTTTAAATTACATGCAATAAATTTCCACGCTAGGGGTCATGAATCATCCCTGGCGCACAGGCAAATGAAGCAACACGGGTAGGTTTTAGTCAGTAAGAGTCTGACACGCCCTTCCGCTCCGCTCAGAGCGGGAGAGGTCATTAGATGATTTCCCACCCAAAAAAAATAAAAAAGTGGTCATGAATCATGTGCAGAATTAACGGTTAGTTTGCGCGTCGATGACCCTGCCACCCTGTATACTACATTATGTTAAATAGCACGCGTAGCATGACCATCATAGAAACGGGTTTTGTCGACGGAACAATAGACAAAAAGGACGTTCCGTGAAAACAGTGCGACGGCAGCAAAGTAGAAAAGTCAACTGCACTTTTTACGAAATTCAGTAGTTTATTCACGTTTTTCTTTTATTTTGCTTATTTATATCTCGAAAAAGGTGTGTCCTATCGCAAAAATAATAAAAATTTCGACCCCCTTTATGAAGCCCTTAAACCTCTAAAACTAAACATGTGAGTAATAATTTTTCACATTTTCCATACCAAAAGTGAAAAATTCCATTTTTCCATTCCATTTTTATACTTTGTGGCCGTCGAGTAAAATGTTTTTCTACAGTCTTTAGCAAGGCGATTACAAAATCAAATTGTCTTCACTGCCTTAGACAACTGTCAGTTGTCAGTGCGATTTTGACGTTTGGGATAGAAAATTTTCTTCTGAAATAGTCTACATATAAAAGGACTTAGACAACGATCGGTAGAAATGAAAGACAAAATGACAGATTGTAGAAGGATTTTTACGGTGCGATGTCAAAAATGGAGAAACGAAATGTCACTTTGTATAGAAATAGCTATGTCTTGTCTGCCAAGAAATAGAAAACGTCATGCTACGTCTGCTGAACGACAATAGAGTTTTGGTTGGTCCTAATAAAATAAAGTAACGTAATAAATAGAGTAGGATAAATAGGTATTCATAAATCAAGAACTACATAAGATATTGCATCAAGACTAAAATCACGAAATACTTTTTTGGCCTGAAAGTCTAAAAGTTTCACAAACAATACATCAATGTACAGACCCGAAACTTCGAACACGTTTATTACATGGATAGAAGATGTAGGTAACCTGGTGTATGTAGGTAGGTATCTCTGACTAAATAACAATGCATATGCGATACAAGTGCATACAGGCGTATTTGATGCCAATAAATGTGGTTGACTGTCGCGCCTTCTAATTCAAAATGAATCTCCTTATTTGCCAATAGAGACTTAAATCTGTGTATTTTTGCTATTATCTCTAGACTATTTAATTAAATAAATCAGAATAGAAATCGAATAATTCGACACCAATAAATGGTCGTATCAATATTTCAAGATACCTCACAATCCAAAAAAAAAAATATTTCCTAGTAAATTAAATATTGCTGATGCGCCGGTGAAAAGTTCGAGTACCTACTATTCACCTCTGCCAATACCTTCGGGAAACACAGGTGTGAAGCTATGTTTGAAATCATAGACGAGCCCCAACCATCAACAAGTTTTCTTAATCCTTTGTAGCGATATCTACTTCGCCACATGCGAGCTACACGTCACACTGACGTCACGCAAAATCCTGCATCGGACAAGCAGAGTTTACCGCGCAACTAGCATATACCTATACAACGTCCCGACATCAAGCGTCGGGCAGTTGCCCAACAGACACAACACCCGTCTGTTCGAAGAATCCTCCCTTTTCTATGAAGTTGTGAGTGAGCCCTGTTCCTCATACCTCCTATATCTTTAAGTTTTAAGTTGTATTTAAATAAATGTAGGTACCTACCATGCCAAGTTTCAACATGCTTCAAGTATCTACTCAAGTAAGTAAGTAAGTAAGTACTTACTTCAGGGAGGAATTGTTTCCTTGTCTTCATAGCAAGCATGATATTACATTTCACTTCTTAGAATTAAACTTAACGAGATATTAAGTTATAGTAGGTAAAAGAAATTATATTTCCTAGGAAAGTTCTTCAGATTTTCATGAACATTTAAACTGCATTGCCGGTTTCAGCTCGCCGTTTTTTGTTTCACTGAATTTGTGACATGCGATGCGGTACTAGTGCATCAGGATGCAAAAACTGCAGATTTTTTTTCTGGGAAAATGAACAAACACAAAATAGAAGTTAAAACTGATATTTTTATACAGTTTTTTAGACACAAATATTTCTCCTGGACTGTAGTCATGTGGGAAAAAATCTCCCTAAACTGAACTGAACAACGAAGTACAGAAAGGCCATGTATATACAGGTTGACTTTGAAAACATGCGACAAAATTTAAGGTGGTGTTCTACCCATCAATATGAACAACTTTTACTATGGGACCAACTTAGAATTCTCAAAAAAGAATTCGACCTACTTAAACAAAATGGTCCAATCGGGTATGTACCTTTATACAGGAAAATCGTTTTTTTTTTTGTGAATTCTAAGTTGGTCCCTTAGTAAAAGTTGTTCATATTGATGGGTAGAACACCACCTTAAATTTTGTCGCATGTTTTCAAAGTCAACCTGTATATTTGTTCAAGTTGAACCTGAAATGCAGCAAACCAATCGCTTAGCCACTGTACAGAACCAATCAAAGCCATATTGCATTCTTCGAAAAACTTGGATGCTGGTCTTGCCTTTACCAAACGGTGAGGAATTGCCGAACACTTGGGGGAATCAAAAGGAAAACCCGAAAGTTAACATACACAAAATAATCCTCAAAACTACACAACCAATTCTGTTAACTAGTTACACAACATATTTATCACAAAAGCTTTAAAATTACCAAATTCAAAATACAATTCACATTTTGAATAACTACCAGGATTTGACACAAACTCTAATTAACATTATTGTAAAGGTTAGCAAATGTACTAATTATAATTTAACGAACAACATTTGTATAGCGAGCAGGCCGCCGGGATTGTTTGTTGTAATGGTAGAAACATCTTTGATTTCATAAGGACATGGAACTTAGTATTGCTCTCAAAATACATACAGAGACTAGACAAGAAATTCTAAATTATAAAAATACAATTTATAGCTTACCTACATCTAAGTAAAACTATTAATAGTCGTGAGTTTGATTAATAGTGAACCCACTCAGACTTAATGTAGAAAGGATAAACGGAACGCAATCTAGATAGAGAAAAAGCAGTCTTCTAAAAATAACACAACTGGCAGTATTGCTGAATACAAAAAACTAGAATGCTTCTACAACCTTGTTTAGTCCTTAAAAATAATGCCTATTTTATTCATTAATTGGCTTTCAATAAATATAGAATTGAAATGGGTAGGTATTGTTTTATGGAGCGCTTAAATATACCTAAATGGTTTAGACTGATTTCTGCAAAGCCAATTCCAGATTACATTGTGTGCCAATGAAAATAACTAAAACCATTTTAGAAATATATTGAAATCTGAATAGTAAATGTTTATGTAACTAAACTAACTAATAACTAACTTTGAGCCAAAGCAAATAAAAACAACTAAAATATATCCATTCCTTTTCCACAAATAGGCAGATAGTCGAAATTGTTTTATGTTTTGCGGTTAAAACTAACACAAAATTAATGTGAAACGCGAATTAAACACAGAAATTATTATTGTAAACAACGTTATTAAGCGCAAAGCAGAATCACAAATATTTTACTGTCGTCATTAAGATTTGGAGCCACTAATTTAATTAGACTCGACGCTCAGGTGGCGAAAGACATTACGCAACCCTTATAATTATTGTGATACTCGTTTAATAAATCTTAAGGTATTTATTAACTAGAATCCACTTCAAATAAACCAAATTAATATGAAATTTTACATTTCTGAAGGCATAGCGAAAATGGAAGTTCAAAAAAATATCGTGACTCCTTGCATTTATAGATGCGTCGTTAAAAAAATCTTTGTTTTATTATATAATGTATAATTTCTTGAACGTTTTCAAACAATTTGGTACGTAATATTTCTGTTTATCGAATGAAAATAGAATCAATTTCCAAAGAAGTCTACATTATATTTTTCTTCTATTCCTTTTCTATTTTCATATCCAAAGATGGGCATGAAGTTTAACGCGGGGTGGAGGCGGTACGAGCTAAGCTTTTTTATTTGATGTTCTATAGGACCACTTCTGTCGCGGACTCCCGCGATGCAGTCAGGTTTTCAATAAAATCTAACGATACAAAAATATCACAACAGTTTTCCTTAGCGAAGCCCGTTTTCTGATGCATTTTTAATAAAGGAAGAATCAAAATAAAAGTCAAAATATTTTATTACTATTATAACTAACATGGGCACTTATGAAACGTCAGAATCTACGTGCACGGTTCCAATTGGTTGTTTCTTATGGAGAAGAGCTGGCAAGGAACTCCACGGTTACTCTCTTGTAAAAATAATTGGTTTTTATAATGTTTTCAAATTACAGTGTTAATAGGTATGGGAAGACAGTCAACAAGTACCAGGTACTTCCCAAAATAGGAAATTACTAGAATAGTTATTTTGTTACTGCTTGTGCTTACGTTTTATTACATGTCAGACAAACGTATATTCGTTTATTATTGAAGTCGTTTTCAGACTATAATACGAGTATTGCTAAGCCGCTCTATAGCAGGATCAAGCCATAAGCGATAGGATTCAATTACCATTAAAATTGACTTCGGTCCCAACCGGCCAATTTTTCATCTTCCTACTCGTACGTTACTCGTTCGATTCTCTTTTCATGAATTTAAACGAAGCAGCAACAAGTAGTTGCAGCAATTCAGTTTTGAATATTTTTTCAATCAGTACTAGCCAGAATTGATAGAGTTGATTAATTTGGGTTGAATGACGGGAAATTTACAAAGGTGGTAATCAAAGGATTACAAAATGTGACGAGTAGATGATCTTATAAAAGATCCCAAAAAGAGAGAGGATGAATGACACTTACAAGAAACGATCAGTACTTTAGCCGAAGCATAATACTTAAAGCGTATTCATAAAATAAGTGAAGCTAAAAAGAAACGAAAGCAACAGGAGAACAATTTAAAATAAAAAAATACACTGCTGACATTCCAAAATTCAAACCTACAACGCAAGTAAAACATAAACCAACCAAATAACAAAAATATATGTGCACCAACACAAATAAAATATAATCTACTACCAACGACCTAATACATCCTGATTTCTGTGCGAGTTTCCTCTAAATCCGTCGCAGTGATCCAGGCAATACTTATACCGTACGTTATGGAATAGCCGTTGGGAAGAACACAAATCTTGAAGTCGATTACCATAAACAACGATAAAACCGCGATATCTGAATAAAGAAAACAGAGTAATAACATAATTCGCTGCTCGCATCATTGGCATAATGGTGGAACCCCACGCTTTGAACTAAGGCCCTATCCTGGATGATGGGAAGACGGCCGTGTGATGGGTTTTTTTCTATTATGATTTTGCTACGGATTTTTGCTGATGTGTTTATTTATGATAGACTTTGTCATCAAAAGTGTTTACGTAGAATAATACATAAAGGCTCCTTCAAACAGGCGCGACACGTGACGTGAATCGCACACGACACGAAGGCACCGCTCGTCGCGCAATAGTCGGTTGTGTCACATGCGATTGAAGGAGCTTGAAGGCTCCTTCAAACAGGTGGTAATTGTCTGTAGTATCACAATATTCAATTTTTTTACACTTCGACTATAAAACCACTCCTCAGCAGAAGTACCTTCTGTGGAACTATATAGGCACTATTTTACGATAGATCTAGGATTTTTCCTTTTAGTAGATTTCATACGTCGAATGCCAAATATTGGTGTTCACAATTCCACTATTTTCACTACAACGATTTACGTAGGTAATACCAACTGTCTCAAGACAGACAGACTCATCCTTCTACAAAAAGTACCTGCTGCTAATCTACACAGTTTATGAGCATCTTTGCTGAATTATGATAAAATTTAGCTAGTCGTATCTCATCATGTCATTAAAACACAATTTTCAACTTTTACCCCATGCGATTTAATCTCTTGAACACCTCTAATGATACCTACGAAAAGATTAACCCCTTCATACAAACATTTCTTTATCAAGGCAATCCTACATTGTAACACATTGTTGTTGCATCTTGCAAGGCAAATACACCAGCCCAACACTTGCACCACCTAAAAAGTATGTAATAGTTGCAACCAGCAGTTTCATTCTGTTGAAGCCGATTACGAGTTTCCTAGCTAGCCTAGCTCTTACAATGTCGTCCAATAAGAGACTCAACTTGAATTCAACACGTGAGATCGTTCGGAAACATTGTAACAATATACGCTATCACGGACTCGCCGCCTCATACCCCTAATATTTAATAAAGCTTTCGAAAATGGAATTGCGATTTCAGAGAAGATTACAAGTAAGATTGCGTTTGTATTGCCGAAGTTAAGGTTTGTGTTCCGAATTATTGTAGTTTGTTTTTTGTTGCAGAATATTTGTGCTTAAGAGGGTTTTTAAAGTCTCTTTGTTTTAATATATACTTTGGGATGGTAACGAACATTGAATGTAATTGTAGGCCCAAAAGCGTCGGCGCCATGAGTACTTTCAGTGCATAAGGTCGCCCCACGGTTTTTTAACTTAATTATAACAATGAAAATGGTTCTCTTTATTATGACTCCGTTTTTGTATCACTTTTTTCATCTTTGTAAGATATCTGATGATGGACTTCGGAGATGTGTTATAGCAAATCACTACCTATTCAATTGGTGGATTCATAAAAAACCCAAAAAACTATTTTTTTACGAGTATCATTTTAATGTGAAATTCATCAAAATTCGTCGTAGCTATTTCGTTTCGTCGTCAAAGCCAATTTAAAAATTCATTATATTATGTAACTTAATAGCACCTCAACAATATAGGGAAAACTTTATTTATTAACTTAACTTACCTTCATTTAGAAACGACACCCCGGTTTTAGTAGTAGCGCCTTTCCACTTAGCTGCAGTCAAACTTCATTGGATGTTGAGCTATTATACCTGCTCTGTTGAGCTGTTGAGCTAAGTAATACGTTCTCTCAATATAAACTGCCCGGGCAATATAATTACAACCCGTTAATATCGTGTTCTCAAGTTTGCACTTAGAATTAGCTTTGTTAGATTAGGTACGTTATGAAACTGATGTATAATCTGTTTTGAATAGACTGGGAAATTATATTAGCATACAGATTAGGAGATCGCTTTCTCGGTCTAGTGCTGTTGCAAAAAAGACTGCTGAGCGCGGGGTCCTGCTGGGTTCTTTTCTCTGGTCGGGCAAAATATTAAGCGCAGATCACACCGCCAGCTAGCGAGCGAGCGAACGAGCCGGGCGAGCATCGTTACACCTCTTTTCATACTTCGGTTCACACCCCGAACTAAACAGATAAGCTACGTCAGCGATACAAACGATGCGACCAAAATATCCGACGATGCCAGCGATGCTATTCGTTCACCTTGCAGCTTAGCTCTGTAGTTCGCGGTATGAACCGAAGTATGAAAATAGGTGAAATGATGCTCGCCCGGCGCGCTCGCTCACTCGCTAACTGGTGGTGAGGCTTGCGCTTGCGACGGAATGTTCACCTCGCACTCCCGCTCGTCCGCTCGCTCGCCCGTCCGTCCGTAGTTTTCGGTGTGAAGTTTAGCTCGCCAAAGCTTCGCTTAGTTTATATAGTTTCCCTCGCCTCGCCCGCCAGCTCGCTCGCTCGCTCGCTCGCTAGCTGGCGGTGTGGCCTGCGCTTTAATGGGATCCCCGTTTGGAATTCAGAGTAGAAGCTCGGAGTCGATCTTGTACCTACCCCTTGAAGTAGTACAGGCGCGATGGTGAGTAGGCAAAGACGAAGTCATGATGAATTATTATGTGGACGAGTTACATATATGTGGGTACAGTGTTACTCGTATTTATTTTATCGGCTTACTCTTTTATAAATGTCACAGACGACGACGACGGTTGAATTACAATCATGATGAATTACTTTAGTAAGTATAAAAAGCTTACGCCACTTCGATATTTCTGTTCTCCGATATTCGTTTCAGTTGAGAGAAGGTACATATAGCCAAGTGTATCGATTATGGCAATTTCTTTTTTGACAACTTATTACATGGTGGTTTATGTTTTAACTAGCATTTGTCCGCGGCTTCGCCCACGTGGATGTCGGAAAATATCCCATGGGAACGTACACCGGAATTAAAAGTTTGTTTGTTATGTGTTAATGCAGATTAAAATTATCTATTCGGTGTGGTAACCAAACAGTAAAGTTTTGTCAATGCAAATGCAAGGTGCAAGTATGCAGAAAATGTCAAGATAATGTAAGGAATGTAAATGAATGCTCAACGGATATGAATCTGAATAAAAATGTAAGTTGTCCGACTCAAATCACGTCTAATTGAACACTAATTAAATGATGTACAAAAATGCATCATCTAGGCTCCGCCGTATGACAATGCATTCCCAAATGTACTATGTTACTATTTTATTATAAATATAATTATGATATATATATATACCCTTTATTTCATTTAAATACTTTTTTTATAGAAGATAACATTTAAAAATATTTAAAAAAATTGTAGCGCACCCGTATCGGGAACAGAGTCCAAGCTACCGGCGGTTAGAGCTCCAGAGAGAGGAACCTCCTAAAAATGCCAGCCGTGTCCAGAAGTACCGCTTTCTGAATCAAGCCCTTGATCCAGCTGCCCAACGAGAGCGTCCTCAGGTGTTTGTCAAGGCTCTTGGCCAGTTAAGCCATTGGCTGTCACGGCTATCGGCACAATGATCGCTGAGTCCACATCCCACATATCGACAACCACGCGAGCCGTCAAGATACTTTATTTGTTTATCTTTCTCTGCTTTCACGGGGTTCCCGTCAGGCCTGACTTTTATGTCAAGAATCCTTGCGCGCCGCTCTACTCGATGTATGACCACTATATCAGGCTTATTGGCAACAATAGTCCTGTCAGTGATGATGGATCGATCTCAGTACAATGTGATATTGCCATTTTCGAGAACTGGGTCGGGCACATACCAGATTCCACAAGGCTGCATTTCAGAGCAAGTTGCTGATGGATAATCCTGGCTACAAGGTTGTGTCTATGCAAGTACTCTTAGTTAGCTAGACGAGAACACCCAGAGATAAAGTATCTGATGAATTCCCCCGGACGCTGGCATGCCGTAGAGATGTCAACCGTGCCGTCTTTCACAATAATACTCCGGTAAATTTTCGTCATCATAACTTCGTCCATAATTCACAGACAAAACCTTCGGTTTCTCCAAAGAAGTTACCAAAACGCAGCCAGGCTATAGACGCTAGCAGATCTACATCGGGCCCGTTTAGAACCCGGAAATAGTGTCCGTGACGCTCTTTCCTGTACCATACCAGTCTGCGATCATCAGTGTCGAGCACTACAGGCTTGATCCAGTTCTCATTAGCCAAGGAAAGCGGGGTGAGGCCCTTGTCCACCGCGACCACATCTCGATGCATCCCCACGTTGGCCTCTAAGAAATATTCCCTGTGACTGCATATCTCGCGATTGTAGAGGGTCTTAGCGTTTAAAAAGCCTCGACATTCACACTTTCGACGGGATATACAGTCTCATTAACGATGACTATGGGTGATGCATTCGATATGCAGTGAGCAGCGTACAGACCTTTCTATCCAGGGCATCGAGTTCGGTTTGAGTCCATTTCAATATGCCGAAAGAGTACATCAAAACCGGCATGACCCAATCGTTGAAGGTGCGTACCTTGTTTCCGCCTGATAGAAGACTATTAAATACTTTCTTCAGGCGGCCAGAGAAGCGCTCCTTCAACGATTGCAGCAGGTCAGTAGCATTGATGCCCAACGCTCCCGACATACCCAAATACGAGTACTTATAGGTGTCGGATGCGGAGAGGGTTCCAAGGTTAATGGAATCCGAGAGTTGGGTTCCCACGGATTCCACAATCTCCCCTCGCTTATATGCATGACCGCACATTTATCCACTGCAAATTCCATTCCGATGGCGCTACTGAAAGTTTCAGTTACTTTCAGTAGCTCCATCAGTTGCAAATTGTTGGGGGCAAAGAGTTTTAGGTCATCTTTGTAAAGGAGGTCAGATATAACCCGACCACCTCTCCTCAGACCTGAATCCTCCAGCAGTGTGCTCAAAGGATTCAAGGCTAAGCAAAACCAAAGCGGAATCAAACTATCGCCCAGAAATATGGCTCGCTCGATCCTCATAGGCTCGCTCGATCCTCATAGGCTCGCTATTCCTCTAGATATTTTGACATCCTGGGTAGCGAATGACCGACTCCTTTTGCCTTTGGACCACTACGTTTGAGACATCCTGTATATTATTAAATGGATAATGGATAATAATTACAAAATGGATTTGAGAGACCAGCCGATCTATGCTGTGAAAATCTCACTGTGAAAAGTTAGGTGAAGTGAGCTGTCAATACTTAGTCAGTGTCCATCCAATCAATCAATCAATCATAATAAACTCACTCACCTAAGTTATCACGGTGAGTTTTTTACAGAATGTATCGGCTGTTTTTGAATGGACTTTGGATCCGAACCCTACATTCAACACTTGCACTTAACAGACTCAAAAACATATTAAGGTGATTGATATTAGCATTTAATTAGAATTCTCGATGGATCTTTGTAAATGAGTTCATAAAGCGAGCAACTAATTCTGCAAAACGCAGCGTATTTTACACCTAAATCGGGCTTAATAAAATGCCATCATTTATAACTATATAACTTAGGCCAACTTACCGACAGAGCTTAAGTTACTACATTAATAACTTCTCTGAAATATATTACATGGATGCTACTCATTTATTTGCGATTTCAATCTGTAATCATTAGGAGTTTGGATTTGTAAAGGCACATACACATTGCTTCAAATGTGCTTTCCAATTCCAAATTTTTGGTGTGGAGTAATCCCCATTGTTTAACTTAGTACGAATTCAAATCTTTGTTGTGGTGAATCTTGGCGACCAATCCACCACTTACTTTTTATAATATAATATAATAATATTATTATTTATTTATTTATTTTATATTATTGTATTGCAATACCTCTCACTAATGTTAATATTTTCATACACTATATTAATTTGAATAAGCTTTTACTTGGACAATAAAAAAGGAACCTTGAAACTATAATTTGAGGTCATGAGAGCCAGAGTGGCCTAACTGTAATTTCTTCAATACTGTTTTTATTTCAGAAAAAACTGCTTTAAACGGTAAAAGTCATAGCGCCACAGTGGCCTACAAATTAGTGTTTTTTTTTAAATTTAGTTTTTAAATTAGTTAATTTATAAATGATTTTAGTTTAAATTATTTTAAATCAGGACTTCTGTTTTATCCTTACTACTGAAAACCATTTTTTAAGTAGCTTGGCCACCCTGGCTCTCATAGCCCCATTTAATCTATCACACTATATTTAAACACGAGTTTAATGACTCACGTTTAGATATACATAGTGTGATAGATATTCATATATTTTTTATGAAATTTACCTATACTAGAAATCTTTTTATTTCCAACAATTTTTAGGGTTATTTTTATTTATTCATATATGTCAATCAACTTTGGATCATACAATTAAACTAAATTAAAAAAAGAATACAAATATACAATATACAAATATATATAGTTATACATCGACATTCACACCAAAAACGAACTCAGGTTCCGATAACATTAAAATAGAACTCACGTAGGTAGATACCTACATTTACACAAAACAGTTACAGAATCTCACCTCTAAATCCAAGCGAGAAATCCTATAAATTCGCTCACTGTAAATAAAGTGTGGCTGCAGACATATTGCTTATATCTTTTATATTATGTACTGCACACAAGATTTATTTTTTAGAAAATATTACTTGAGATTGTAGAGCTGCTGTTTCAGTTTAAAGAATATATGACACTTAGGTTAGAATAAATAAGTTTGTGTAGTGAGCCAATTTTAAATAAACTCAAGTAGAGAATCGAACCTAAATAAATTGGGCAAGCTATTTATGAATAAGTACTGAAGTTTCACAAGTGCATTTTGCTCAAAAAGAACAATGGAATTACCTAATGTTAAACCAAAAGAAATTACAAATTAAAAAAACGGCCTGTCTCACTTTGAATCAACAATTTGACATTACAGTATCTGATAAATATCACTTTATTCTCCTTCAAACAACTTAATTTTCTGTGAACTCGCGTTTACGGTTTAGAGGGAGTCTACGTTAGCGTACTACGGCGTAGTCGATCTGCCCTTGTTTCATTATAAATGCATTTAACAAAGGGCATAATTATCCATTTTTATTTTATGCACAGGATTTATTTTCTTTGTATTCTTTTTAAAGACCAGAAACAAAATATCAGCCAAAAGAACGGCCGAGTAGCCAATTTTTTTTCTGCTTATTAATAACTAGCGGCTTCGCCCGCGTGGATATCCGAAATTATCCCACGGGAACGTGCTACCGGGAAAAAATGTAACCCATATTTACTCATTATAACATTAGCTATCTGCCAGTTAAAGTTCCGTCAAAATCGGTCTAGCCGTTTCGGAGATTAGCCAGAATAAACAGACAGAGACATAGACAAAAATGTCAAAATTTCATTTCCTGTTGTTACTACAGTATATACTTTCATATGCATTTAGTAAAAAGCTGTTATTTTGACATTACAAACAGACACTTCAATTTTGTTTATTTGGATAGATAATTTAATAAATTAGGTAAAGTAAAGTCAGTCAGTCAGTTATTCTATTCTAAAGCAAAACCTTTTGGCCACAAAAACAATGAACTACCTACAATATTAACATAGCTAGTATTATAGTTTTAAAAGTCAGATTACTAACATTCTCCATGATCCATTGTATCAAGCCCAAGAGGAAACTCAGTTTCCAAAATTTAATAATACCTGAGGGACATTAATAAATACGGGTAATGCCTCAACAGCCCGTCAGGAGTTCGTAATAACTTAATACCTTGGAAACTGACATGCGGACATAATATGCGCATGTACCTTTGTATTTACGATGTACTGTCACAAATACTAATGAGAGGCGAGGAAAGTTAAGCTACGCTTGCCTCGGTCGGTCCGTGGATGGGTGACCATCTATTACAAGTCGAGACCCTCCGTGCCTCGGAAAGCATGTTAAGCCGTTGGTCCCGGCTGTCTTGCGTGGATCTTTGACATTCGTTATACGGGTAGTCAGAAGCCCAAAAGTTTGACAACCAGTCTTACCAAGGGGTATCGTTGTACCCAGTTACTGGGTTGTGGAGGTCAGATAGGTAGTCAGTCCAGGTAAAATACTGGTATCTAGATGTGTCCAGCTAGATTAAAAAAAAACTCAAAGCATTTATTTCAAATGAACCAATTACAGGCACTTTTGAATTGCCAAGGGGTCGGTCAGTCAGAAAGATGAAGCTAGTTGCCCATTCCAAAGCGTAGTAGGTATCTATGTAGAACAACGGGCAAGAAACTCCAAGGACACTCTTTTAAATCAAAATATTGTTCAAAAAATTGGTTACATCATTCATGTTGAAATTATACACGTGAGAACGATTTAGGAAGACGTGCACATTAAAAGCGTCCGTAATAAAAAAGATAGAAACATAAAAAAAACAATTCAGTAATGAAAACAAGCCGTGGCAGCTAAGAGATGACCAGTCCCTACTGACGGCGCCAGTTCACGAACATGACATGGATCAGCACCATTCAAGTCAACAACCATTAAGAAGGGAACTTAATGATCCAACACACACGCCACCACCAACGAGACATTTGAGTGAGCATGACATACTCTCAGCTGCTAGAGCACATTCAAGTCCATGAAAGAAGAACCCAGTAAATGGTAGCTTTATAGTGGGTACATAGTGCTCACACATGTGCTATGCAATTATACAATGCTAAAAGATTGAATTTATGCAATGCAAAGATAGTTTTTACAATCTTCAGTAGCTCCAACAATATTTTCGATTGCTAATCAATTAATCTATAAGCCCCTGTGGAGCAGGACCAGAGCGTTGAGCCAAGCATCTTTGTCAGCGATATAATCCCCCAACTTATAATATTCTTGGCTGCATAGTGTGTGTTTTATACTATAAATATATACGTCGACTGGAAGTCGACCCCGACATGACTGGACGAAGGTTAAGCAGATTATGATTGATGACTTAGCAAAATTCAAAAGTTAAGTTCTCATGGAATAACGAATGCAACTTTGAGATGAGACCTATTTCATAATAATATGGCATAGGTTCCCAACGGGGGTGGTACCGCCCCCTAGTGGGCGCTGGAGCTTTTCGTGGGGGCGGTAGGTAGAGAGAGAGAATTAATTTTTATTTTGTGATTATTAATAGTTAGTAGACAAATAAATAAATTTGTTTTAATTAACTATTATGTAAAGGGGGGCGTTGGATTTTGTTTGTCTTTTAAGGGGGCCGTTAGTCCATAAAAGGTTTTTAGCCTATGTAATATGGGTTCCAAAATACTATGTTCGTAACGACATGAAATTTAAAATCTATACAGTAGGAGTAAATCACTTTTAGAAGTGAACATACACAGGCACAAACACATACAGTCTGCATATGCATCTATATAGGGTGGCATGAGACGTCGACGCGCAACCGGTTACCCCATTTTTTTTTTTTGGGTGGGACATCATCAAATGACCTCTCCCGCTCTGGGCGGAGCGGAAGGGCGTGTCAGACTCTTACTGACTAAAACCCACCCGTGTTCCTTCAGTTGCCTGTGCGCCAGGGCCACGGTAACTCTTTCGAACAATCCGCGACCCCGGCAAACCGGTTACCGCATGGATTCAGTACATGATTCTGAACCACCGTGCGTTGAAATTTTTCATCAGAATGCGTGAATGGGGGGTCAGAATCATGTACTGAATCCATGGTAACAGGTTGTGCGTCGATGTCCCTTTTCTTTTTTTTCTTTTTCGTGTTGAAATCCTCAAGGATGTCCTCCACCCTACGGCGGGTGGGGGGGTCTGTCAGACCACACGGTGTTCTTCTGCTACCTTTAGCCGGATGCTGGAGTGCTTGCGCATTTCATCACGCTCCTCCGGCCAGGTGTTGGCCCGCATGGATTCATGCGGACCCCGTCAGAGGGAGCGGCCGCAAAACAGCCGCAATTCCTCTAGATAAAGGCGCGCGCGGAACACGGCGCGCCACCCACTTGGGCCCTTCACTGTTCAGGCAACAAACTCGTGTGTCGATGTCCCTGCCTCCCTGGATACTAGTATTACAATTATTTATGTTTATGGAACTATTACAGTAACAGTACATATAAAGTACCGACACAAGTATTTTAAATATACCAGAAAAGTACATATTTTATGGTAAAAAGAAGAATAGGGATTGGAAAGTTTGCTTCAATAGAAATCATTTATACACTGGCCTTTAAAACTTAGTACCACAATTAAAATTACAATTTTTCCTAAACCATAGAAGTCAGAATTTTGCAATAAAAAACATTTTATAGCTAATTTCATCAACTTTCTTTGAAATCACAAGTTTGAAAAACGTTACTAATGTATTATACATTAGTAACGTTTTTAACTTAAAAGAAGATAAAAACCAAAAGAAAACCCTTTTTAACTTACTGTCAAAAATTCAAACAACGTGTATAAGTATGTTTTACGCCTTATTTACATTGAAATAACTGGTATTGCAGCCTCAGGCTCTGATTACAGCTTCAAGCTGGTTTGGCATACTGAAGACGAGGTTTTTGAGGCGATGTTGAGGACTATTCTCCCATTCCTCCATCAGGGTCTGTTTTAGGGCCCTGAGGGTGATAGGAGGTGGTCTGCGGCTTGTGACTAGCCTCCCGAGCTCATCCCAGGCGTGCTCGATCGGGTTGAGATCTGGACTTCTTGATGGCCAGGCCATCGAGTTGATACCAACAACCTCCTGAATGTACTCTTGTACGACCCGAGCGGTGTGTGGCCGAGCGTTATCCTGCATCAGTATCGATCCATCACCCATAATAATTAAATATGGCCGCATACTCATTAAGGTTCTCTTGAGTATATCTTTCCCCAGTCAGGGTGCAATTATCTATGGCCTCTAGCTCTGTGCGACCTTCTGAAGAGATGCCAGCCCATACGTGTACAGACCCTCCACAGTATTAGACTCTTTCTGTGAAGCAGGCCTGAATGTATCGCTCACCAGGTCGCCTGTATACTCTTCGCCTTCCATTGGAAGTAAATAGTGAGAATCGAGACTCAAGGGATGGACTCATTAATATTGGAATTGTTGTCGTCTCTTTATTACGGACGCTTTTAACGTTCTGCATCGTTCTCACATGCATAATTTCAACATGAATGATGTAACCAATAATTTGTAACCATATTTTGATTTAAAAGAGTGTCCATGGAGTTTCTTGCCCGTTCTTCTCCATAGGTACCTACTACGCTTTGGAATGGGCAACTAGCTTCATCTTTCTGACTGACCGACCCCTTGACAATTCAAAAGTGCCTGTAATTGGTTTATTTGAAATAAATGCTTTGAGTTTGAGTTTGAGTTTTCATGAGTGAACAAAACTCTTGTCCATTCTTCTTCACTCCACTGTATGTGCTCACGGGCGACTAGCAAGAGTACGCTACTCGATGCCCTCTCTCGAGTTTGGGGCCACGTGCTGGCATTTGGGGCTTCAGGTTTGCTTCAGCAAGTCTTCTTCTCACTGTACCGTCACAAAAGTAGTCTCTTCGGATCTGAAGAAGCTGTTGCTGGACTTCAACTGCATTGAGGTGGCGATTTCTCAACACAGTGGAGACAATATAGCGGTCTTCTCGGATACTAGTGCACTTCGATCTGCCATTACAAGGTCTCCTCAGATAGTTTCCAGTTTTTTTTGTACCTTCGCTTCACCTGCCGGACCGTTCTTAATGTTACACCCACCATTCTTGCAGTACGACGCATACTGATGCCTAGTTCAAGAAAAGCCATGATTCTTGCACATTTGTCAGGTGAAATAGACATGATAAGTAAAGTTTACGTGATGTATATACCTTGGCTTTTGAATCAAAATTCAACGAACAAGAAATAAACGTGAACACAAAAACAGAAACAAAAAAGTCAAAAGTAAGACAGCAATTTGAAGAGGACTGTTTTTATTTATAAAGTTTTTCAGCCATTCCGTAAAAGAAGGTTATCGACTATAAAGATTTTAAATAAAAAATTTAAAAATTGTAATCCTTCTTATTTCGAAAATATTTCTTGTGTACTTTAACAGTTATTGCAATTCTAAAAGTGTGGTATTAAGTTTTAAAGGCCAGTGTACACGAATATAACGACTTTTTTTAGTTGAAAACTACTCAGAACTACCTACAACTAAAATACATTCAAATAAAAAAGATAAAGACACTTAAAACAGCTTATTTCGTATTTTATTTATTTAAAAAAATCACATTACGTACTTTGAGCAAACTAACATTTGTCCTGCATCGCATAAAGTATTTTTATAGCTATTTCCGTACATTACTTCCCCAGTTTTCCTTTCTCTCTTTATAAAGCAGTTTAACATTAAAATGTTTAGAAAATACCATATTTTCACATAAGCGCTTGGTCCAATGTGTAGGTACATACCTAAATGGAGGCAGTGGTATTCGTTAGGGAACATTTTTATTAGCTTGCGAACGACCAGTTTCGTTTCATGTACTTCTTTCAGGAAAAGTACGACATTTTTGTACGATGTTTTCCGTGTACCACGTAAAAACTGCTGACATGGGGTGATTTTAAAAATGCTTCTGATTACAGACGGGTTTTTCCGAAATGTAGTGACCTTGAGTTAGTGTGTTGGCTTTCGGAAACTGTTGAATGCCGCCTAACTGCAACCACTGTTTTTCTTAATAAAGTCCATTTAATTTCATGCTACAATCTTTTTAAAAGTGTATTCGACACTAGCGACATAATTACCCGCCAGAGAACGGGATCTTACACAATGACAATAGGAATTACTAGCACTTTGCCAACAAACCCATCCACTCGTGAATTCCTTATTCAAAAGGAATTTCGAAAAATCCGGCCTTGTCTATATCATAAAGGGCACCTCTGTTGCATTTCAGCTTACCAGGTCCAAGGGTATGGGCTGTGCGTTGACGAGTCATTCAGTGAGTGAGTGACTGATTCAGGACTTTTCTTTTTATATGTATTGATTAACTAACATTGACATTAACTGTCCATGAAGCCAACCCCGCATTATTTGCTCACAACAGTCTAAAAATAAATCCCAATTTCGCCCGCGCTTCAATCACTACTTCACACTTTACGCAATATCCTTAAAACATCTATTTACGAGAAAATCTGTAGGTACCCAGTACCTACATACCATCTACAAACGTCTACCCGCATCACACCCTGTTTACTAGCAATACCTTGCCAACATTAGCCACTACACTTAGGTGCAAACCCTTCTCCAAATAGGACGAGTTCGGGAACTTAGCACGAATTGACTTCGGTCGACATTGATATACGTAGTACATTTTTCACTGAACATCTTAGTCAGGGATATAAATTGTTTACTTTGCTTTAGTATTGGAATTCTTTGTGTGAAGATATATCTTTATTATTTAGTTAAATGTAGACCTTTTTGTTTCTACTGAAGTTTTGTTTAATGTTCAAACTGGAACACCGAGAATTGTTGTCACACAGAACCTTTTACCGAATGCATAACATACTCCTTTTTTATACTATATTATTATCAAAGAAAAGCAAGAATTATGGCCACACATTCTTGTAGCTGCTCTTATACTTATATTATAGGTACTTAAGTAGTTCTTCTTACTCAGTGAACGATAAGGAAAAACACATTCGAGGCATTATATTGGAATATTTTTATCCGGAAATATTATTTATTGTTTGTCACGCTCTGAATGCAAAATCACAATGCTCCCACAACCGAAACGCAAAAACGCCTACTGAGAGATAAATGCGAATTCTTTAAAGAATAGCAATAACCTATAGAAAGCAACGCGGTGTTTTTGTTATAACAGCAGTTTTTATACTATGAACTTTCCAGCTAAATAATAGTTTATTCATGTCACAGCATCCATTGTTCGAAATCAATGAATTTGTATGACGTAGATAACGCGTTTTATTGTCACAGTTAGTAAATAAATTCTCTCGCATACACCAATCATGTACAGGGCTCACGTACGACTGGCCCGATGAAAGGTATAATCCAATCAATTATTACGCCGTGCTCCAATTCTGCACCGAAATGCAAAGAGAAAAGATTTAATCCCAAAAAAGTTTGCTCCAAAAAGATCGGTCGCTCTAAGTGACGTCTATTTGTTTTTTATTCTTTCGTCGTGTTATTGGCATTGTCGCAGACGTAGATTTGTCGCGTCATTACACCGTATTTGTAATCTGGACATTGTTAGATGGCCGATTTAAAGACATGACTGGTACAAATTATGGTCGAATTTCGGTCGATTAATGAAAATTATGGGTACAATTTGTATCGGAGAATGTATTGAAACGTAAGTGATGGGTGACTACTCGTACAGCTGTAATAACTACAACTTTAATGCATACATATATAAATATTTTATGAGTTCTGGTTAATTGAATTTGCGGACGAAAGAAAAAAGAAGAATTTATATTAAAAACATAGTAAAGCCACTCGAATATCACTAGAGGGACAACATCTTTAAAATTAACTTAGTTTAAAGTGCCAAAGTTTAGAGTGCATATTACAAAAAGTTTGATGATAGTGCACACCAAACTCTTAATCGTAAAAGCGGGTTTAATATTAATTGGCGGGCCAAAGTTCTGTTGTAACATAAATATGTTTATGAAGAGTTTCCCCCGGGAGTCGTTAGGAGTCCGTTGTCACCGCACACTTCTAACAATTGTCTCGTGTGATATTGCATCACGTACAACGCAACTGAAATGTTTTGTTCACTTTTAGAATACTTTCAGAAAAACAGACCGCTCTTAAATAAATACACACATTTTCCACAACGTTTTTCTTGATCTTTATTACCCCAATCTTAATTTCACTCAAGTAATTCCTTAACTTTACCGATAAATAAGAAGAAACGACACACGTAACGTGGGTCAACAAGACAGGCATGAAAGATATATTAAGGTGGAGGCAAACAAAAATATTTGCAAACCTAATTACAGTGAGGAAATGTAGGTAATATTCTGAAAGTTTCCGGATAACGCGGTACGTGCCGACAGAGTGCACGCAACAAAAGGAGTTTTTCAAGGAAATGAGTTAACTTTCGCAAGCCAGTGGGCTAATTCAACGCCTTACTGTGGCAAGTTTTACTTTTTCAGCTATATTAGGGGCTTCGTCATGATATCCCGCGGAAGTACAAAGAGGGCGCAACTTTTTTCGCCTCATTTTTCAGAATATCTCGTATTATGTGAGCGTTGGAAATTGTTAGAAGTGAGTTTTCGAGTTGGTGCTGCCGTATTATAATGGGTGTCCCAAAAGTACGTATAGGATTTGAACTTCGTTCTATTTTAGAAATATTCAAGATGGCGTATTGAAATAAATCTTAAGTCATCTTAATCATCATCAAAACATCAGCAAGCTGGACGATATCGGCATAAACAACATTTGGTTTCAACAAGACGGCGCTATGTGCCACACAGCGACTCTAACAATCGCTTTGCTACTAGAGAGATTTCCGAATCACATAATTTCCCGAAGAGGCGATGTCAATTGGCCACCGAAATCTTGCGATATGACGTCACTGGATTTTTTTCTTTGGGGCTATGTCAAAGATAAGGTCTATGCCAACAATCCACAAAACATTGACAACTTGAAACACAATATTCGCTAGTTATTGGCGAAATAAGCCTCGAAATGTCTGAAAATGTAATGAAAAACTTCGGCAAACGAGTCGGCATTTGTAGAAATGCCTGTGGCGGTCATTTGGTAAAAAAAAATTGTACAAGTCTCTTCTTTAAAATAAAATAAAATTACGAAGAAATTCCGATCCGTTTGCATTTTATTGAAAAAACACATCCTATACCTACTTTTGAGACACCCGTTATATTTTTGCTCAGTGAAAGAAGTTTTTTTTAACAATGGAGGTTTTTGGCCGCATTTTAACTTTCATGTGCTTTGATGGACTTATTCAATAAAGTTTTTGTGAGTATAAGAACGGAGCGATGGATGGATTGATCCCGAAATATTTGCGGTTCGATTGGTACAATTGCTAACTGATTAGATTTTTGCGCTTCGAGCCACACATGTCCAATTCCTGCACAGATTATAACATTTTAAAGGCCTTTAGATAGCGGTTTCAGCACCCTAATTGCGTAACACACTATTAATCACAATCTGAATCATTTTGAAGGATATTGCTAATCCATTGCTTCATATGTTCGAAAAAATTGTCTGCCCAACAACGTAAATAACGCAATGAATGTTGTTGAACTGTCAAAATGAAAGCCATTCCTACTGTTAGTGTGTTACGCAACCACCCCGCAGGCGCAGGTCTAGGTGTCAGTGCTTAATTGATTTATTTTTTGTTTGTAAACACTCCCATGTTTCAACCGACATTCCAGCCAAAAAATACCTGGCTCGCCTAGAATTAAAAGAATCAAAACACTGCCGTTATTTTATTATAGCTTGACCGATACTGCTATACCGCGCCTTAGGTATGTGCGCGGCGAGACGGGGGGGGCAGTGCAGGCCGCTCATTTTTCAACGCTCACCGCGGCGTCCCGCCCCCCTCCTCACCGCGCATTCATAAGGCGCGGTACAGCGGTATCGGTCAGACTATAGACCACCGCTTTTTTCCTTTTTTTAAATGACAAAGCCTAAAGGCGTTCTTGACATGTTATTACGAACAGACACTATAAAGGCTCCGTCAAACAGGCTCGTCATGCGACACTAAGGCACCGCCTGTCGCGCGACGAGTGGTGCCTTTGTGTCGCGCCTGTTTGTAGGAGCCTTAATAAACCCAATATCTGTTACAATAGCTCCTAAAATATCCAATCCTTTCATCAAAGTTGTTTCAAGTTTATTAAGTAAGAGCTCCAGGCAATATTTTAACTAAATAAATTACTAACTGAAATCATATTGATGCGAATAAAATAACGTGAACGAGCTGTAACAAGAATCAGCTGAAATTATTATTGGAACAATAAATATAGGGCTTAGATTTTACGAAATTATTTCTCTTCAGTTAAACTTTCTTTGGTAAAAGGTTTTGCTAAATAATATAATATAAAGGGATATAATTCTTCTTTTTATACTAGGCCTGCCTCATTGGTCTAGTGGTCCAAATGCTAGTGCTAAGCATGAGGTCCTGGGTTCGATTCCCAGCACGTATGCGTGCTGGGAATCGAACCCAGGACCTCATGCTTGAAGAGAAGACAAAATTACAGATTGTAAAACATTTCTTTAGGAATCTGTCAACAATATGTTATTTTGTCTGTTCTTCCGTCGAAAAAATTCCGTTTCTATGGTGGTCATGCTACGCGTGCCGGTCGGGCAAAGTGTTATTGGGTTTTTCCATTAGGACTTTCTCAGTAGGAGCCCAAAGTCCGGATTAGTGCCCGGTTGATGCAAATAGGCTCGCCCCCTATTACATGGGACTTACAGGCACTTCCCCGACCAAACGACCCTAAGTGTTCGGTCCTTCTCTGTCCCGTCTTTGAGTCTCGCTCTGTTCCGCTCCCAGCGCACGCCCATTTATCATAGAACACACAAATAAATTGGAATTATTTTTAAATAATTCCGATTTTTATAAGAATAATATATATTTAATATAAATAAATATAAATATAAATAAATATATATTTAATTTTTATACGACAGCATGTCTTTTTTCATTTATGAAAAAAGACATGCTGTCTTATGCTGTGTCATGCTGTCATGTGTCTGACAAGATAAAATAAAGCATCAATTATTTAGATTTTTAAATTATCTATCCATTGGTGTAATCTTCAAATTATTAGAACGTCACTTTTAGTAAAGAGATGCAAGCAATCAATAATTTTAGTCACTTTTTTTACAAGGACATTTTAAACGTATTTATAACACATAAAAACAAATAAAAACGTGCAATGTGATGATAGGATATCGAACATTAATCATGTGCTTTTAGACGTAGTTTATTACTGTTAATTAATCTGTTAATAGCCTCTGAATAACGCACCATCGCAAGGTTTTGCTCGGGGTAGCGCCTTAAACATAACTAGCAAAATGTGGGTAGCCTCTGACTTACCCTTCGGAAATTATAGGCGTGATGTTATGTTGTGTTTATACTAGGTAGTTCACGAATCATTAAAACAAAAAAACAGCCATAATATTTTTATTTATGTCAATCGAATAAAGTTTTGCACACGAGTTAAAATTTATTTTATTTTTATCTGTTCACAAACTCGACAGCAAAAAATATACATGTTTTTCTGTTACTGCATGAGTAGGTAACAGAAAAACAGTTTGCAAATAGTCGTTGGCTATTTATTTATTTTAGTTTGAAAGGTTAGTTTTTGTTTAGAACTTTTAGTGGTGTGCTTTATTTAGTGCAGTTCAACAACATTCATTGCGTTATTTACGGTGGCTGAGCAGACAAATTTTTCGAACATATGAAGCAATCGATTAGCAATATCCTTCAAAACTATTCAGATTCTGATTGATAGTGTGTTACGCAATTAATGCTGGATATGTCACTGTAAAAAAATACAACTGAAAAATTTTCATATCCGAAAATCTGGTATTCATTATGAGCACGAGACGTTGTTTTTACCTTACTGATCTTTTAGCATATTAGAACGTATTCAATGTTAAATTCAACTAGCTAGCGAAACTCGTCAAACAAAAAAGTTTTTATATTTTGGTCAATGCCGCTTGTAGTTTTCAAATATCGATAGGTACCCATCACGTCTGTGAAGTTTCACAAAACAAAATAATATTTCGAGTCACTGCTTACGATCGTTAACCCCCAAAAATATAATCAAATCGTATTTGTTTTTATTTTATCATGTTTAGATATCGATTCCCATCACGTCTGCGGAGTTTCATAAAACGCCAAAGTCCATTATCTACCTACCAAACATGAGTCTCGTATCAAACTACTTTTATTAAACAGTCAGGGAGCTCCAGTACCATAATCGCATTTTATTATAATATTCTAGACAGGAGAATCGACTTCGAAAAAGGTGAAGCGCAAAACTAAATGGAACAAAATAGTGAACACACTTTAGACGCAAATTGCTTCCAGTCCAGAAATCATTGGACACTACACTCTACATAGTTTAAAAATTTATGGGACGTTTGTCACTGCAAAATCGTCTTATACATTCTTTCTTTCCTTAGTCATAGCACAACGACTATACCACAAAAGGATTGGCTTTTACGCCAAGCAGTTAATTTCATATGATAACATGAATGTTGTATCAAGCAAAAACGTAATAAAAATCAGTTGCTAATACAATACCTACTTTATTAAAGTAATATCAATAGACGTTTTCTTCATGAATTCAATAATTCACACAAAACAAAAAAAAACAGTATTATTACTAGTACATACCTGAACAATGTCGTGACAGCCTATATTAATAGACGTACTCCCTAGACCACAAGGTTGTGTTCAATCGGACCTGCCAAGTACCACAATATTTTTATAATACGGTTAGTACCCGACCCCTCTAACAAAGAAGAAGAGGGGAAGAGGGGTCGGGTTATGCTGGTCACTGACTGTACCTAAGTAAATCTAAGAGAGCGAATGATTGACCAGCAATCGCAGAAGACCGGGAAATGTATAAAGATGGAATGGAGTTTTTTGCCCTGCAGAGGGCCAACATAGGCTTATAATAAATCTAAGACAACGAAACATCATTGACTAAAAGGTCATGTAAGTAAAACAAAACCCATCACCAACACAACTAACAACACCCACAATAAATGTAGCACATTCTCCCAATCTTCTGTACCTATAAAGACAGAAAATGTCCAGGTTCGCAATTGATTAGCTGGAGAGACCTCGGTGCAACCTAGCCCATTAATTGCGAGCCACTTTGGAGAGCGATCGGCGCCATTAATAGGCCACCTCACAGTGCAGGTAAGTAGCACAAAATAGATTAGATCAGAAGGCCAGCTGCATACAACAAGTATAAAGTTAAACAGGCACACGCACATAGTCATTTGGTTTAAATATGTATTTTTTTTATATAAGTATTATTGTTTTCTTTTCTTTCCTGGGTTCGATTCCCAGGGCGGGGAAAGTGTTATTGGGTTTTTTCATCAGGAATTTCTCAGTAGAATAGAATAGAATAATCTTTATTATGTACACCATAAAAATTACAGATTTAAATGTAGACATTTTACACAGGGTGACACAGCAGCAGCAGTAGCAGCCTGGAGTCTGGAATTGTACCGGTTTGATGGCCGTTGCCATTTTTGATGGTCGTTGTAATAGGGGGCGAGCCGTTGCTCGCCCCCTATTACATGGGCCTTCAACATAACTGCCAAAATGTGACTATACTATGTACATGGTGACATTTGAATCACAGTTTTGCTAGAACAAACGTTCAGACCATGGTCTACTACCATTCTATAGCATCAAATATGTTATTATAACAAACTAAACTAGGCGTTCTCAAATTAGTCTTATGTTACTCAAGCTTGTTCAAAAATTAACCGTAACATCAAAGTACTCAACGCGGTAGCGATATGGCATTCAAAAAAGTTATGAGGAGTCCACGTGGATTACAAGGATGTCCGGCCAATGCAGGCCGAAATGCAAATAAATAATTTGCCAATGACAAGCAATCGCGCGAAGTACCGCTCCGCCCATTTCTTTTGTTGACTGCCGCGGGCCGCCTGAGCCGCCCGGGCGATAGCCAGTCTGCCAAAATCTCTCGAGCGAGCGACGCTTAATACATCCAATGTATAAATTTACGTCACAGGCACGCATCGCGCGTTTTTTTTGTGAAAATGAGTTCTAACTATTCGAATTTGGAGTGTTTGGATATGGTGCGTTTTTACATAATTGCTGGGGACAATCTAGTGGGTGGAAGATAGGCGCATGTACTCTCAACCAGATCATTTAGCGGCGCTGCGCAGGATCTTGAACCCGCAGATTCCCACACCTGCTACAATACTGGCAGCTACACAGCGGCTACTGGAATAGGGCTAATAAACTTAACTTCAGCTAGAATTTCTAACGGTCCTAAGCCCGATAAGTATAAAGGGAAAATTGGAGTCAATGTTGTCTTGGTGCCCACGGAGCTAACCTGGTTTTGTGGTAAGTTTTTTATCTTGTTCCTGTAATATCCCAATAAATAAATAATACCTAATAATGTATATGTACACGTTAGATACAATAGGTACCCGGACCTACGGGAAATAATTAAAACCATGTCTGATAGTACCTACCGTAAGTTAACACCGTTTCGAACAAAATGATAAAATTAGAGGTCAGTCACCTCACCGCCAGCGACGTCGTGCGTCGGTGCGGGTCGTCGCGTCGTGCAATCGTGCATAGCCAGAAAATACCTACCAAAGTTTACCACAGCTAAAGCCATACCAAGGCATAAAAATCTGTTTTAAAGTAGCCACTTATCAGAGATAAAATACCTAACGAAGTTACCTTTTAACTTTGGTATTTTCTAGTAAGATGTACAAAACCAAGTTTTGACTAAATTTAGTTTATGGAGTGTACATTTCCCTGTAAACAATTCTGGGTCCCGTGTGTGAGCCGCGCGCCGCGCCGCAACTACTTTGTAACGCAAGCGCCGCAGTGTCTGTAGTAGGGAGTAACGATAATCCCGACTTTTTTAACTTTTTTCGAAAACCAATGTCGGTTTTTTGATTGGATGCTATAGAATGGTAGTAGACCATGGTCTGAACAACGTTTATTCTAGCAAAACTGTGATTCAAATGTCAGCGTGTATAGACGCACCTTTGCCTACAGGGGGGAATCTCGGGGAATACACACACGGCTCGAGTGACATTTCAAATTTTTGTTCCGTGTTTTAAAATTAATTTTAATTCATAATTGAGTAAAATGAAGGTGTAATTTTATGTGTCAACGTAATATAATTACATAAATGCTCAGGATTATTGTTTTCCTGTAAATATATAAAGTAAAACACGGGCTTTGGTTACACACCGGTAACTTAAAACCAACAGCTGACGTTCGAACTGCGGATTTAAACGGGGAGTATTTGTTTACTTTAACTTTATAAAAGTACACAATCATCACTGTAACTCTGTTTTACATCCTCTTTAAGTCTTAGCATAAATAGTTTACTAATTTAGCACTCTACATTGGGTCTAAATCGCATTGCTTACATCGTAGACAACGAACCTTAGCGATTAGCGAAGATTCTGTTATTCTCAATATGATCTTTGATATAATTATATAATAAACAACAATCAATACGCTCATGATCGTTATCTTTGCATTGTCGTAATACTGTACTTAATAACAAATAATAACTTTAAAATCTAGGCATCCTACCCACATAAGGAAAAGTAAAATCCTAAGGCAAAAAAAGCATATTTTTTTTACATTAAATTGGATAATATAGCTTTGATAATAGCTCTTCAACCCAATTCAGTAACCAACCTCATTTCTCCACATAACTACGCTAACTTCTCCCATTGTCCCTTTCACTTCCAACTTTATTTTAGTAGTCTGTCCTACTTGTTCCCACCGTTTCTTTATTCTAATTTCAGTAATAAATCCTGAAACCATGCCTGTGATGACCCGTAAGGCTACTGCTCAGGATATGGAGCTTAAATTGAGAACGGCCCTCCAAAAATCTAATGCATCGAAACTCCAATTTCAACAATCGTTACAGGAGACTGATGAAAATGAGGAGGAAGTCAACTATCTAACCTAAAAACCCAATAACGGGAGCTAGTAGACCTACATCAGCTAAATCTGAATGTTGTTGATGAACACGATCATCTGAAGGTGGTCACAGATAAAATCAAAATATTTTATTTCACATAAACCTACATGGGCACTTATGAAAGGTCAGAAGCTAGGTGCACGGTTCCAATTGGTTGTTTCCTATGGAGAAGAGCCGGCAAGAAACTCCACGGTTACTCTTTTAAAAATAAGGGGCTTTTACAATTTCTCAAATTTAAGTGTTGATAGGTATGGTAGGACAGTGTAGGCCTATCAACAAGTAACAGGCACTCAACAAAATATAAAAAGATCTACAAATCTACAGTCTACAAGTAACGCCTACCACGTTCTCACATTCACAAAATATAGAAGAATCTATTCCATATATAAATAAAAGACTATTTAAACCAAATGCCATGATTGCCATTACAACTTTAACAAATCTGAATTAAAATCCTGTTTACAAAAGCCATCAGTAAAGAGTTGAAATAAGAATTGGAGGTATATACCCGTAATGTCAAATAATGAGAAGATTATGTCATGGAAGAAAGTAAAAAACATAAAAATAAAAACAAAACCTTTTTTTTTTTTAATACACTTCGTAGTTTGGGAGCAGTTAATAGACCCTTACATAGTGGTGCCGTTAATGAACTACCAGGGAAGCCACATGTACAGAAGGAATTATTGCCAAACTTCCTTGTCTTCAACGTAGATAGTTTCCACAACTGTAGTAATTTGTATGAGGAGGCTTTATTCGAAAATATTGTTGTAGCTGCTGAAGATTGTCAAAACTGTCTTTGCATTGTACAAATTCCATATCTTAGTATTGTATAATTGGATAGTACATGTGTAAGCACTATGAACCTACTAGAAAGCTACCATTTACGTTTTCGCTCGCTGTGTAAACCCGAACTGCTGTACCTACTCGAAGCTACAGTGGGGCCCACATATAACCAAATTGTCGAAGCGGCTAAGCTCTGCAGCCTACGCGGTCTATAAAATCCGTCATTTGACTGATGTCGAAACAGCTCGATTAGTAAATTTTAGTTATTTTCATAGTGTAATGTCGTACGGCATTTTGCTGTGGGGAAATGCAGCCGACATTCAGGCTATATTTGTGCTGCAGAAACGAGCCATTCGAGCAATTTATAACCTTAGTTGTAGGCATTCACTGAGGGATAAATTTAAGGAAATAAACATAATGACTGTCGCATCTCAATATGTATATGAGAACCTGATTTATGTAAAAAAGAATATTAATCTATATTCCAAACACAGCGACGTTCATGACATAAATACTAGAAACAAAGATTTACTTATTGTGCCCTCGACTAGGCTCCAAAAAATTAGTAATTCATTTAAGTGCCAAAGTATACGTTTTTACAACAAACTCCCAAGTCTTGTTAAAGAACTGAGCCTCAATAAATTTAAATCATTTATTAAACAGAAACTCTGTCAAAAAGGTTTCTATAAAGTTAAAGATTACTTGGATGACAAAAAGGCTTGCGATTAACTAAGCCACTTCAATGTACCCCCAAGCAACAATCCATTTTATACTGTGAATGAGTGTTTTAGAATTAATGATGTCCTTATATAATAACTTATGGTATTTTTGATGACTTTTAAAGAGAAAACTGTCTGTGAATGTGAGTAGCATTCAGGCTACATTGATTATCATTTTAATATTGTGAATGTGAAGACTATGTGGATCATTGTTGCTTTTTTTTTCTCTCCTCAGTTAATTTTAATCATGGTCTGGCAGTTTGAGTAATTTTTGTGGCCTACCCAAATGTCTTTTCTTTGGTATTGTTCGTCCAATCGTTGAGCTCCTTAAGTTCTGAGTTGAGCTACACGATTACTGACAAATGCGTGCACTGACTGGACAGGTCCACTCAATCTGTGTGGTTTTTCCTCAAAAGACCATCTCGGACACAAATCTACATGGTCTTCACATGATCTGACCAAGATTATGTCTGGACTTTAAAAGAGACTGTGACCTCTGAGTTTGTTTCGGCCTTTCTTCTCAGACTAGTCAGATAGGAAACGCCGACCTCATCTAGTTTTTAAAATATGATTGACGTGTAAAAGTGTTTGTTCAAACCTACTTACAGAAATAAAATCATTTATCATTTATCTACCTATTTATTCTGCGTCACGGTGCAGGTAAGTAGTGTTGGGTGGCGGTTTTAAGCGTGACTTTAATTCGCAGTAGGTTTTCGCATTGGATATTGATGCCTAATCATCCATATAAATGCCATTAAAAAACCGCCCTCGTATGCTCTAAATTATGATTTCGCATGGTTAGCTACTGTGCAAAAACCAGACTGAAGAAAATAAAAATAATAACAATAAACTGGTATAAATTAAATAAGTAAAAATTAATGATTGTTGACATAACGGCCAGCGTGACGGGAACCTCATAAAGGCCGAGAAATACGAGTATAAGTAAACCAAGTATCTTGACTTGGCTCGCGAGGATGTCAATATATTTCTTTCTTTGGTACATAAATGAGCTCTGTACACTTAATATTTAAAATTGCCGCATCTCCACATACGCCGATGATACTACCTTAACCTTCTTCACAGATTCGTGGATTGAGCTTTTTAATCTTGCGCAAGATGGTCAAGTCTATGATCAAATTGTCTCACTTTAAGACAAAACCAAATACATTGTGTTCTCGATTCATAATCGAATGGAAGTTCCTAGTCTTACCAATTATAATATATATGCTCATAAACGTAACTTTCATCCAGCTCCAAACTGTAAGTGTCCCAATATTAGTCCTACTAAATATCTTAAATATCTTGGAATCGAATTTGATGCTAATTTAACTTTTAAAAACCACATTCAATCTATATCCAAAAGAATACGTAAGCTCACTTACATTTTTAGAGAACTTCATGATGTGGCAGAGAAACAGATGATGAGGATGGTTTATGAGGTTTTGGTGCAGTCAATCATTAGTTACTACATCACTACATGGGGAGGAGCATACAAAACTAAAATTATAACCGTTGAAAGAGCCGTCTTTTTTGCACCTCAAGACTTTATGAGGAAGCTCAAGTGCTAACTGTACGCCAGTTGTACATATTTCTCACTGTACTTCTTCGAAACTCCGACTTACCTGAAGAAAGAAGAAAACGCATAGCCCTCTCTAGAAGAAATTACGCTTTATGTGAGTCAACTGCTGTCAATACTTCCTTTGCGCAAAGATTCTTCCCATTCCGAAAAGGTGAATTATTCAACAAATTCAATAAAATCATCATTATAGCTACTTGTCGTAAAAGTGAATGTAAAAACAAAATAATCAAATGGTTACTTAATCGAAGCTACACTGAAACGGAAAATGTCCTTGAGATAGTAAAGTAGCACGGTATATTTATTGACCGAACGAGCGCGAAGCGCAAGCGAAGCGTCTCCGTTTCAGCTTGGTCAAAAATGCTTTCGTATGTCCGGATGTCCGGTGGATAGCTGTTCTCCTCAACAGGACGCATTTCTCAACCGATTCTCGTGAAATTTTGTTGAGCAGATTCGATGAAAATTGATCAGACAAAAAAAAAACATATAATTATATGGAATATTTTTGTCCATTCAATTTTAATTATTTACACATAACTATTATTTATTTATCTATGCGCATGTAGGCATATAATTATATTATTTATATTTATGAAATTTTCTATGTACAATAAATGTAGGCACACACACAAACACACCCCCGCCCACCCTCTCACACACACACACACCCTCACTCACACACATACACACACAAACCATCAATCAATTGTACCACGTTGACAACCTTTACTATGTGATTATAATGGGGGTCCTGGAGTTCTAAAATACAGGCCTACGCTTAGTTTAGACTCCAGATTACCCACAAATTACAAAATTTTGATAAAATACCTGTCAACGTAATATTAATAGTATAAGAATGTAATTTGTGGAGATAAAATAAACATTATTATTATTATATGGGATGTAGACTCAGCGATAATTGTGCCGATAGTCGTGACAGCCAATGGCTTAATAGCTAAGAGCCTCGACCAACACCTGAGGAGGTTCTCGTTAGGCAGCTGGATCAGAGGCTTGATTCAGAAAGCGGTACTTCTGGACACGACTTTTATTGTTAGCAGGTTCCTCTCTCTGGAGCCGGTAGCTTGGATACTGTTCTCGATACCGGCGAATTGATTTATTTTTTAATGTTTATTTATTTATTTATTTAACCATTTATGTACACACAATCACATAAACAGAAGATGAAAGGAACTGGAAAATACGTACAAAGGTATGCTGGAAGCATACCTGCGATAGGAGAGTAGATAAAACGAGATGTAGACAACGTGTGTAAGAGTAGAAGGGAAAGCAAAATATATAAAATCAGAAACAATTATCTATTTTAAATATAAACATACATTATGAGAATATACTTAGGGTAGGGTGGATGGTCTAAGACCGCGCAGACGTCATAGCTCGGAAACAGAGTGAAGTTCGTAACTGAGTGAGAAGTTTCAAACATACGGTACAAGTGATGAAAATATGACTATAAAATATAACTTCATAGTAGGGTATATTTATGAACTTCATTTTAATGTTTATACCCTCTAAATTAATAGAATTAATATTATTCTTAAATTAAAATATTAGTTACGGCAAAAGTTATTAAAATAAGGTGGTGGTAAGGTGATGATTTGGTGTTAGTTTTGATACCATACTTAACGTCAAATGTAAATAAATATAAATTTTATCAATACAATTAATTTATTTGACAAATACAGTTCTTTTTTTTACTAGACGAATCAATTAGGAACGGAAAATTATTAAAATCTTAAAAAAGTATTATTTTCTTTCGGTTTTGTTACCGTTGGTTCCAAAACTATATTTGTGTTTCATGCTGTAAATTTAAAATGAGCAACAACGTACCAAGAACACAATCAAAAAAACTCAAAATATTTATTACTTTGAAACAAGGCTATTTGTAAAAGCGAAGAAATTTAATAGAAAATCCTTCGAACTCTATAAAAAAAATAAGTTACCGTAACCAAGCCGACCGGTAACAAAATTGTAAAATATAGTTCACCGGACCTCAATGCGAAAGAAACACTGCACTTAGTTTTTTAAAATTTATTAATGATATTTTTTTAATCATGATCAGTCAAACGCTTGTCTAAAGTTCTTCTATTATAAAATCAGTAGAATATTTGTAAGCACCCTTTCTTTTTTTTTTGGGTGGGAAATCTAAAAAAAACCCACCTGTGTTCCTTCAGTTGCCTGTGCGCCAGGGCCACGGTAACTCTTTCGAACAATCCGCAGCCCCGGCAGCATCAGTCCTATCGGACCCCGTCAATTCAAACTCAAACTCAAACTCAAAGCATTTATTTCAATTAAACTATTTACAGGCACTTTTGAATTGTCAAAGAGTCGGTCAGTTAGTCAGAAAGTTGAAGCTAGTTGCCCATTCCAAAACGTAGATCTCTATGGAGAAGAACGGGCAAGAAACTCCAAGGTTACTCTTTTTAAATGAAGATATTACAAAATCCTGGGTACATTATTCGTGTTGCTTCTATATGCGAGAACAATGAAAAAAAAAATATAAAAAAAACAATTCAAAATATAAGATTAATAATAAAAATAAGCCGTGGCAGTTAAGAGATGACCAGTCTTAACTGACGGCGCCCGTTCACGAACATGACGCGTGGATCAGCACCATCCAGCTCAACCATTTTGTAGGGAACCGAATGATCCAACACACGCGCCACCAACAGGGAGACATTTAAGTGAGCATGACATAGTCTCAACATAGTCGAGGCCTATTTGACGGATAGGGCGGTGATCTACCCCGGTCACCAAGGAGAATGGAACCGGCGAGAGATGTCGTGCGGTGTCCCACAGGGATCGGTCCTGGGGCCGCATCTGTGGGACATCGGTTACGACTGGGTGCTGCGCGCCGACCTCCCTAGCGGCGTCAGCGTAGTGTGCTACGCTGACGACACGCTGGTCCTGGCGCAGGGGAGGTCGCACCAGGCGGCGGCCGAACTAATGACACGCGGGGTTGCGACAGTCGTTGAGAGGATCCGGCAGTTGGGACTCGAGGTGGCCTTGCACAAGTCCGAGGCCATGTGTTTTCATGGTCCTCGGAACGCGCCACTGTCGGGTTCCCAAATAACGGTAGGAGGGGTTCTCATCGGCGTCGAGTCGACGATGAAGTACCTGGGACTCGTCCTCGACAGCCGGTGGAACTTCGTCGAGCACTTCCGACGTTTGGCTCCCAGACTGCAGCGGGCCGGGGCTGCTTTGAAGCGGCTCTTGCCCAATCTAGGGGGGCCAAACGCCTCCTGCCGGAGGCTCTACGCGGGGGTCGTGCGGTCCATGGCCCTTTACGGGGCACCGGTGTGGGCGCTTTCGCTAAGGCTCCGGCCAGCCCGCCGGTTGAAAGCGTCCCAAAGGGTCATGGCCATCCGGATGGTACGGGGATACCGCACGGTCTCCTGCGAGGCGGCGAGCCTCCTTGCCGGATTGCCGCCGTGGGATCTGGAGGCAAAGGTCCTCGCGCACGTTTGGGAGTGGCGCGAGGAGGCGAAACGCCGGGGCGTAACTCCGCTGCCGCGAGTAATCGCGGCACAGCGGACAGAGCTCCGGCGGGATCTCATGGCGGCATGGAGAGTGCGACTGTCGCAACCCAGCGCAGGGCACGCCACAATTGCGGCGGTAAGACCCCTCTTTGAGGAGTGGCTTGAGAGGCGCCACGGCGTCCTCACCTTCCGCCTGACGCAGGTCCTCACCGGACATGGCTGTTTCGGGAGGTTCCTGTTTCGAATAAGGCGGGAGGAAACGCCCGGGTGTTACCATTGTGTGGATCGACCGGAGGACACGGTGGAGCATACGGTGGAGGTCTGCCCGGCTTGGGCGGAGCACCGCCGTGTCCTCGTGGCGGCGATCGGCGGCGGCGACCTCTCGCGTCCGGCCCTGGTTCAGGCCATGGTACGGAGCGAGAGGGAATGGGAAGCCGTCACCTCCTTCTGCGAAGCAGTAATGCTCGCGAAGGAGGAGGCGGAGCGCGAAAGGGAGAGGCAATCTCTGCGCCCTCGCGCCCCTAGCCGCCGCAGGAGGAGGAGACACCCTGGGCGTCGGGAGTCGATTGCCGACTCCCGGCCACCGTAGGCGCGGGCTTGCGGACGGCGAGCAATGGGCAGCTCGCCGTCCGGTAAGGACCAGGCCCGGGTCGACGGCGCGTCGTGTTCCACGCGCGCCTCAAAGAGATGTCAGCAAAATTGACGGGGTCCGATAGGACCGATGCCTGCCGGGGCTGCGGATTGTTCGAAAGAGTTACCGTGGCCCTGGCGCACAGGCAACGAGTCTGACACGCCCTTCCGCTCCGCCCAGAGCGGGAGACGTCATTTGATGATTTCCCACCCAAAAAAAAAAAAAAAAAAAAAAAAAAAAAATTAAGCCAAGCATTTTTATCTATTATATAGTCATTGAACTTATAATATGATTGTCTACATAGTGTGCGTTTAGTGCATGTTTTAAATTTCTTCTCATTTAGTTGAAGAATATCGAGTGGTATTTTATTATAACATTTTACACAGTACCCCATAAAAGAAGTACCTACTTTAGATAACCTGAAACGTGGTTGATCTAATTTGTTCCTATTTCTAGTGTTGAAATTATGCCTGCCACTTATTTTACTAAAAAGATGTAGATTTTTTCGAACATACATAATGTTTTCATATATATATTGACAAGGTACCGTCATGATGTTAATTTTTTTAAACAGTTCCCTTAGAGATTCGTGTTTGCGGAGGTTGTAGATGGCTCTGACAGCCCTCTTTTGCAGAATAAAGATAGAATCAATATCCGCAGCCCGTCCCCACAGCAGAATACCGTAAGACATGATGCTATGAAAGTAACTAAAATATACTAGTCTCGCAGTATCCACGTCTGTTAATTGACGGATTTTCCAAACAGCGTAAGCGGCTGAACTTAGCCGCCCTGCAAGTGATGTTAAGTGAGGACCCCACTGTAGCTTTGAATCTAGCGTAGTCCCCAGGAAAACCGTTTTTTCGACGAATTCTAGTATCTCCTTATTCAATACAGCGTGACATTTACTACTTCTAACATTCGGTAACGAGAATCTTATGCATTTAGTCTTCTTCTCATTTAATACCAAATTATTTAAAATTAACCAATTATGAACCTTAAGCATGGCGTTATTTACGTCGTCAAGCTCATGTGCATGTCTGTTTATTTAAAAAATCAGTGATGTATCATCAGCAAATAACACCATTTGAGGTCGGATTTTCAGTAAATGAGGTAAATCATTTATATATACAAAAAAGAGGAACGGACCCAATATTGAACCCTGCGGTACACCCATTTTGCCTTTTAAGCCCAATGAATTTACACCGTTTATTTGAACTTGCTGCAGTCTATCATTCAAATATGATTTTACTAAGCTAAGCGCAAGTTTACCCAGTCCGTAATGCTCAAGTTTCAAGAGCAGTGTTTCGTGATTCACGCAATCAAATGCCTTGGATAGGTCGCAAAAGATGCCTATTGCATCTTGTGCCTCCTCCCATGCGTTAAAAATATGTTTTAATAATGTAACACCGGCGTCGGTTGTACAACGTCCTTTGGTGAAACCATACTGTTGATCGTGTAGGATGTTATTACGATTAAAATGATTGAGCATTTGATTTAACATTACTTTTTTAAACACCTTGCTGAAAACTGGCAAAACCGATACGGGTCTATAATTATTAGTGTCTTTGCTGTCCCCAGATTTGAAAAGTGGAATTACTTTACTATACTTCATTAAATCTGGGAATACCCCTTGATCTACACATAAATTAAATATTAAAGCTAAATAGGGTGCAATTGTCTCAATAATAGATTGACAAACTTTAGTAGACATGCCCCACAGATCTTCTGTAATTTGTAATAACAAATTTTGTTTGTAAGCACCCTGTTATTTTTTTGTAATCGCCCTGTTAAAATCTGGCTTGTTCTAAATTAAATTCTGCGTAGGAGATCCATAAGTACATATTTATAATTAATAAACATTGATCATAAACTCAGTTTTTTTTTTTTAATAAAACCCTTTTATTAGGTCCTCTGAACATACATACTCAAAAAAGACTGCCAAATTGAGCACCTCCTTTTTTTTCGAAGTCATTTCGAAAAACAATCTTAGTACGATCATTCTAACTGTTCACCTAATAAGATAGAGAATTTTAATCTAAGATAAAAATGCCACGTGTAACCGGCTTTATGTTGTCGGTTTTGTTACTTTCTCGGTCCATCTATGTGTTACCGTACCCTGAGGTAACAAAACCGAGTAACATAACGTGTCTACCTTCAATTAAAAAAAAATATTATTAGTCTCTTAATAAGTTAAACTACATGGAACAAGTTGTCCGTATAAAACTTGGCATTTCTGTAGGATATTACATGCATTTAAAATGTGTGGTAAAGTTATAGATTGCAATATCACAAACCTGACACCAATTTCTCTCCAGTCCAGCCTGCTGCTTGACTCACTCACTCTGCTGAAAAAATTACACTTGTGACGTTTTTTTATATGCGGCCAATTTATTAATGTGCTACAGTATTGCCATTTGCCACTCAAAAAATATATTTGGTGGAATTGTTTTTTACAGAAATAGTATTAACAAAACTGACATGTTGAGGTAACTTTCGGGGACAACAATTTAATGTAATTTTAAACAGATTAAAGTTATTTTAAGCAACAAAATGAACATGCAGCCATAAGAACAAGGTTAATTTTGGTAAAACCAACAAAATATGTCAAGATATTTAACAAAATACTAACGGATTTAAGCGATGTGGTATGAGAAAATGTTCGAAGGAGGAGAAAAACTAAAAACCTAAATCCAACAGGTACTAGTTGATTAATAAATAATTGAATTTAATGTGAAGCCTATTCACGAGTATTAGTACACTGAAACAGACAGATAAAAGTATTGTTAATTTATATTATTACATATTAACATAAATGATCACAAACCTGTTAGTTGGGACAGGGATCTTTAATTTAAGGAGATGACTATACAAGTTGTCGGCGACCACATATGCGCGTGATTGACGGCGGAAAGGCGCGGGGTGTCGGGGTACCGAACCCGTACGCGACGACCGCTGCACGCCCTCCATACCACTCAGCTCACAGACGCGCGCCACTACTGGTATTTCTTTAATATATTGTCAATTGTGGTATCACACCTATTTTAATACAGTTCACACTTTTATTTCTCGTAAAGTCCGAATGAGCCCAATCATTGATCCGGCTCGAAGGACCAATGATTGAGCTCAATCGGACTTTACGAGACGCATAGATACACCTCTTGCGTCCATGCACAAGCAATGTCTTCGAACTCAACAGCACCCTAATTGCGTAACACACTATCAATCAGAATCTGAATCATTCTGAAGGATATTGCTAATCCATTGCTTCTTAGGTTCGAAAAATTTGTCTGCTCATTTACGTAAATAACCTAATGAATGTTGTTGAACTGTGAAAGCCATTCCTACTGCTAGTGTGTTGTTACGCAATTACCCCGCTGTATCAAATAAAAATATTCACCAAATAATATACAGGGTGTCAGAGACATCAACGCGCAACCGATTACCATGGATTCAGCATATGATTCTGAACCCCCTGCGTTGAAAAGTTTCGTCGGATATCAAAACAATAAAAACCTATTCTATACATTTTGACCGCGTAAGTATTGCACTTTTCTATGAAACAGCAGATATTTTATTGATAACCGACGAAAATTTTCTACAAATTAGAATAAGAATAATTTTTTTGCAGAAAATATAAGTGTTACCAGTTGTAAAAGATGGTGGTTTAATGTGCAGTCTATAATTTGCCTATTTACGGCATGCAAATTATTTTTTAGGTACATGAATAGGGGTCTATCATGTGCTGAATTATTGGTTAAGTACAGTTTATGCGTCCATGTCCCTGCCACCCTGTAGAATAGCATAAGTAAAGAAGAACCGCTTGATAACGTTGCTTCGTATTTACCTAATATAAATGTTTTCTTTAATATTTTCTTCGACCATAATTCAATAGCCAACCCACACTGAGCCCGCGTGGTGGATTACGGCCCACTCCCTCTTACAGAGAGGAGGCCAGGTCCCAGCAGTGGGAACGTTATAATCCAATAGGCACAAAACTAGTTGTTTACATTATTTTCTACCCAATAAAGTATCGAGAGAGAGAATCAAGTGAATAAATAGTTGAATATACAAAAATATCTAGGTAGGTATTGGTTAAAAGTGAATAAATTATCTTCTTGCACATATATTTTGAATAAAATTAATAAAGAGATATTATTTTTTTTTTACTAATTGGAAAATTAATGCAGTAATTTATCATTATTTCTCTAATTAAGATAGCAGATAGCATTGGGGACGAAGATCGCGAATCAATCACCATGATTGATACCACCACCACCACCACCACCATCACCACCACACCGACCATGTCCATCCACCACCACCACCGTACCGTGGTACCATGGTACCATCCCACCACCATACCATACCACCACCACCACCGTACCATGTCTGTATACAAGTCATAGGTAAATGGAAGAGAAATAAGTATTACTGTGTATAGCTTAGACTACAAGAAAACTCTATTATTCTACATTTCTTTCAAAACCAAGATCATAGAAACACTCCTTCCAAAGTATCTCACAGAAAATATAACACAAAATAAAACGTTCCTTCGTAAAGTTTCAAACGATTTTTCGCCCCGACAAGTCCGGTCTCTCAATGCACTGCATCCCGGCTCCCGGTTGCGATCAAATAAAGAATAATCGGCTTTCATTAGAAGTCGCTACTGATTTCTCTGAGGAAGTGATCAACTTGCGGCTTACGGGATCGAAGAAGATTTAAAACGCGGTTTCCTCTAGTTTCTGCTTCGTAAGCGACGTTCAATGAGCAGTCTTTTTTGTCATATATTAAGTGTTGGGAACTTAGTTATTACTTTCAACTGTTAGTGCAATCACAGATGTTATTCTTGGTTTTTTAATACATCATTGATTGAAAAGTATTTGCATAATCTTCCGTACCTTCCGTACCTACGTCAATTTGACGTTGTGAGTATATTTGATTGATGCATTTCTTGCAGACCTAACTAATATCATGCAACCAAAAGTGAAAATAATTAGATACTTACCATTTTTTGTGTTTCGTGTTGATCTAGTAGGTACCTACTTTGATTGTCATTTTCGCGGAAACTCCATAAGATAAGTAAGTACATATAGGGGTTTGAATTAGGTAATCTAATAGTCGTAGGCTACCTACCTACCTAGTAAAATTTTCTTTTAAAGCATAGCATTAGAAACGCCCACGGCATGAATTATTATCCGTTTAAGTGAATTACCATATTTATCCTAGAGTTAATAACCACTAAGCCCTTGTAAACCCATAAGCATATTGCTTTGCATAACATAGGTATACTTACATACATAGTATACTCAAGCTAAATATAACTATGTAACAGCACAACGTTGCACATAAACTTCATTTTCCGTCAACTGTTCGCCAATCTCCGCTGTTTTCCATCAGAATGGCTCACTGGCGTCCTTCATAAAAAGAACTCAACATAATGGCCATCCCCAGGAAATGAGCCGTTCTGCACACAGGTAACAAAATGTTATAAAGTAGATTAATTACTCGTCGGGATTTTCACTCATTGATTAGCAACAGTTATGGATGTTTTATTCTGTTTTTTTTTAAGACAAGCACTTTCAGACGTCGTCAAACAAAGCGCCTACAAGAAAATAATAGCAAATTCGACTAACTACAAACGACTTCGTTTTTAAAGATTAGGTACATTATTTCATTTCTCCACTAATCCATTACCGTCCTAACGTGTTACATAGAAATGGCAAGTTTCTTTAAAAAGCTTTTGACAGATCGCCAGAAAAGGTACTAAATCAGGTTTTTGATACCATTAAATCGTTTACTTTGACTTCAAAAGATCTTTGGAGGATGGTATCCGTCTCGCATGTTCCTACAATGAGAGACTTCCGAACGCTTTCCTTAATGGAACTTTGTGTTGTATCAAACTTTGATCTACAAAAGGTCAGCGAACAAAGACACAAAAATAGGAACCACGGGCTCTTTACTTTTTTATTTGTAAATAGACTCTTAAGTAGAAACTTTTTGGTCAGATCTGGCCGACTTTTTCGTTTTCACCAGCATCCGATGCACATTTTGTCGTCAGTGTTGTTTTTCTCATTTTTCTCACGGAATATTGCGCTGCTGTACTGTCGAGCGTCGCTCTTAGCTAAGAACCTTTTCATTAAGTATTATTCGGAACTCTTTTATTCAGTCTTTTGCGGTTTTTACATCAAAATGCACTTAGAATTTGAAATCTATTAAATGTTTAGTTAGTGTGAAAGTTATATGACGGAGGCATTGTTGCAGAAAATAATGTTTCTTTACAAAAATAAAATTATATTTTAGTCAGTTTCCCATTATTATTCCCGGCTCCAGTCGCGTACTTTTTCTACTTATATAGGAAAAACATTTTTACGTGCATAATCAGTCTGACTCGGTAGCTTTAGTTCGCTCAAAGTTTCAAACTAATTAAGCCAATTAAAGTAAGCAGCCTAACAGTGAGATCCAATTATCACCGGATAATTGGACCTCATAGTTAAGTAGTCTACCCAGAAAACTGAATCTGGCATTAGCGGAGAAAAAAAGTCAGAACTGCAATTCTCAACTCATTTATTTTCATAGATGAATAATCTCTAAAAGACTATGTCTTTTACATTCATCGCCTAATTAGTGGATACGAGTACATTAGTACATAGTAAAATACTCATAATCGTTAACAATATAATTCATTGATAGGATTTATAGGGTAGGTATCCATTGGTTCCAGGGCTGGCAGTCTCGACATTAGATAGCGACAAAATCTGTCGCTAAGTCGTATCGATATCAAATTCCTTTAATAGATTTTCAACCTTATGCGTTGGAAATAAAGTTCAAAATCGATTAAATAAATTTGACATCGATACGACTTAGCGACATATTTTTGTCGCTATCTAATGTCGAGACTGCAGGGCCTGATCAAAATACAGTGCAAGGCGATATGCCTCACATCCCGTCAGATTTTCGCGAAAAGACCTCTTCCGTCCTCCTAGTCATGACCGCTTCCGAAAATGCAGTGTGCACTGTAAAAAATTGAGGAAGATTTCTTTTACCAATTGCTATTTTCAGAAGCAGAAATATAATAAAATATTCGAAAACTTATTACCGTCTTTCATAGGTATTAGGTGAAATCGTTCTTCATTTGTCTAAAATGCATTTAAAAGTTATTTCAAATATATTATGTAAGCACACCGCAGTCATTTGTTTTAACTACCTACGTATTTTTAACTACGTCTGGTAGCTAATACTTTGGCAAAATGCTTCTCATTAGAAAGTAATATTTTTGATATATTCATATGCAGTTGTAGACAAAATGGCAGCTATAAAAAAATATGTGAAAGTAATGCACAGCTCTGATAAGTAAAAAGAAAAAACAACTTTCATCTTGCACTGACACGGATGCTCTAACAAATGGATACCCACCTTATACCCTCATACAATGCACTTAGGTACAGTCCTTATAGTTAGACAGATCTACAAAAATCATAGAGTTAATGATATGTAGATATTTTATATCCATTCGGGTATACCTGCTTTACAAATCGGAGAAAAATTGGAGAAGGTTGTCGACTACAAATTTTATATTTGCTATTCTTACACGTATGAACGTGTTTCCTTTCAACAGTTCATATAACACATCATAAGAGCTAAATTACCAACGATAGTAAAAATCTAAGCGTTTTCTTTTACACAAAATATAAGTAACATAATATTGTGAGACATGAATTTTATTCCTAATTGACATAAAAATACAACTTCTTCACTTAAGTCGGTACTCAGTTCTCTCTTTAACCATCTTTTTTATTTACTTTGCTGACATTAGACATTACTTACAATAACATAGCATAAGCATGATCTAAAACAGTTTATTTTTGACGCGTTTAATTACCACCTTGAAGTATATAACACTAGGATTTTATTTTGGCAACTGGACAGGTATACTATTTAGTAGTGATAGGTCACTCACAAGCAAAGGTATTCAAAAACTCTTGAAGAAATAGCATTTCATCCACAAACATATTTATGAGTACTACGTTAGCTTCAGAGGTAACGTCAGTGAAGTAAATAATGGAGTACGTGCGGTCCAACGACTGATGTCTACAGAAACGTTATCGTCACTTAATAAGATTTCATGGAATCGTAGGTATGCATGTATACTTAGCATTCCATGTATTGAGTTATCTGTGGACGCAATAAAGAATGTGTGTGTTGATTTGTGGTTTGTTAAAAAAGACAGCTTAAGGAAAGAGGTACCTAATACGTATTTCCTTGCATGTTTAATCCCCTTTTTCCATGTTTTCATGATCGTATACTGCCTTTGTATTATATAGTCCGGTCAAAACAGACATTTCAAATTACAAAAACTCCGACAGAGCTGAATTTTGCTGGAGACCTTGGGTACACCAGTAGAAATAAAGTGGTAAAAGTCCCCATCGATCCCATGTGTGCTAAAAAAGTTATTCAAGGTCAGAGGCATTATTTTTCGGTTTTTTGGATTATTCTCGAAAACGATAAGTATTATCAAAAATATAGCCCAGAAAAAAATTGTAGACTATAAAATTATCTATAAAAAAGGTCCTAATACTTCTTTTCCTAACAATCATTATTCCTATCTTAGGAATCAAAATCTGTTACTGCACGCATTAATTATGAGTATGATTTAGTTGCTGTTAAGGCTAAGTATCATGACAATTGTTAAAAGTCTTTACCGGGAAAAACCACCATAAAAAAAACGCGCCAAGTACAATACCTCACAGGTGGTGTGGAAATGTGTGCATATGATGTAGAATGTAACACCTTCCACTCTTAGAATCACGATATCTTAGGAATGGTGATAGTTTTATTTTACAATTTTAGTCTATATTTTTGATAAAACTTACGGTTTTCGAGAAAAATCCAAAATATTTGACCTTTTTGACCTTGAATAACTCTTTTGGCACACATGGGATCGATGGGGACTTTTGGCACTTTATTTCTACTGGTGTACCCAGGTCTCCAGCAAAATTCAGCTCTGTCGGAGTTTTTGTTATTTGATCACTTTTTTTATGTCTAATTTGACCGGACTAATAATAGCATACCAAATACGTAATAAATAAATACGTTCCAGTATTGAAACCATTATTTTATCATACTTTCCCCAATACCATTATTTCCACGTTAATAAAAAAGCTATAAAAGTATACGAGGAATTACTAAAATAATTATAAAACAATTATCATAGGTACTAAAAAAATAATAACAAATCGATTAAATTCTCGTAACAATTAAACATTATTTTTACTCTGTAACATTATACAGCCAACGACAAAAGTGATAAAATTATTTTGCCGCTAGTTCTTGCTTCGTTCTCCGTAATTATTCCTATTCAGTCACTTACGGAGCTTAAAGTAATAAGTAAGTTCTTCATTTTGAAGATATAAAAATGTTTTTCACAATTGTCGTTGGTTGTACCCACAGTATCAGAAATTTTTACCCGACTGCGAAGATGAGTTATGTTTTTACCCTAAATATTGACACAATGCTGCTACTTACAATCTATCACAGGATGTTCTGAGCTTAATATAAAGACTGACATCCTTACTTATAACATATTTTCTCTACAAGCTATACTATAAATATACCTACACAATAAAAATACAATGATTATTTTATATACCTACTAATAAAAAAAATCCGTTGAATAATTTCATAAATTCATTAAGTATTTTTAATCATCATTTCAATGTCATAATTTAAAAAGAATGCATTAATTTTTGATTGAGCAATTTTAAATTTCAGTTTTTTTTTTTATTTGCAACATTAATATTAACGAAACGATAAAAAAATAATGGTACCTACATCTCTCTTAACTGCCACCCGACTACGGAAAATACTAACATTTGACGAATCTATATGTATACTTAATTCAGATTTTCTATACGTAGGTAAATCAGTCCAGTAAATTAGACACCAATAAGTAATAAATGTTCTTACATACACAGAGACTGTCCAAGTCATAACCTCTACATTTGCAATACCATAGTCGGGTAAATAATGTAATACAATCTACACATCAATAACTACTATATTAGGTATTTGGCAACAACGCAGTGAAATTATTTACATAAAACACTCAGTGCTCATAATTTACTACTTACACAATTTACAATGGACGACGAAAAAGGCGTAAAACAATGAGATTATAATCTAAAACTAGAATAAATAGTATCTATCAGGGTTTTAACCGAGGAACTGCAACATTCACCCGCATTCATTTCTTACAGTTCATTACACATTGCATCAGTCATTGAAAAACTCGTAGGTACTGGCAACATTGCACACCACACAGCGTTCTAAATTCAAATTCTGCATTGTTTCTTGCATGAAAACTTACGTGGGAACTAAGTTGCCAGATGCATAAAATGCTAAGTGCGTAAGGCTAGCAACACTGATTAAAAGAACACTATGGGAGAGATGTGAACCTTTGTCAGGTAGCCCGCACTCCTGCCTGTTGTATTCGAAGCAGAAATTCTGTAAAACAAATATAAATGTTGAAACTTCTTAACGATACAGGTTTTCAGGAGAACGTTGTAGGTCTATCTTGTAGACTGTAGATTTGTAGACTTTTTTCTATTTTGTTAAGTACCTGTTACTTGTTGACAGGCCTACACTGTCCTCCCATACCTATTAACACTGTGATTTGAAAACATTGTAAAAGCCAATTATTTTTAGTAACCGTGGAGATTCTTGCCGGCTCTTGTCCATAGGAAACGACCACTTGGAACCGTGCACCTAGCTTCTGACGTCTCATCATAAGTGCCCATGTAGGTTAATATGAAATAAAATATTTTGAGTTTGATTTTAGATTTTTCAAAAGATAACAGTCTATTTCTTGCATAATGCTTTTAAAATTAAACTGGAAAGAGGATAAGTAATTAAGGACCACACTGGGTAAAATATCATTATTATAGTTTCAGATTGTTATTCGATATGTGGTTGACCACAAAATTTACAACAAAAATTTACACAAAATTTACAAATGAAACAACATAAACCACTACATATAAAATTTACAGCACAAGCCACAGTTTCGGAGTCACGAACGAAATCGGAAGAGTTTCCCGTCACGACATTGTCTCTTCGGTTTAGCTCTAGAAAACTCGTAATTTTGTGAAGAAAATAATAAAGTTTTCCGAGTTTGGAAAACTCGGTTCTTTTGGAAGCGTACAAATGTTATACGTTTGCGAACTACAGTACATACGCGTTAGTATGAAGCAGACTGAAAGAAAATTACGAAGGTATTAAGTACAAGAGCTTCTCCAAACCACTACACGGAATTTATTTTTCGTTACTCGATTTTTAGTTTCCAAGAACAACCCAGAAAGAAAGGTTTAAGTTGTAATTACTGGAGTTAGTGTCTTGCAAACAATCTTAGTCAAGGCTAAGTGGCTTGCGAAATTTTTTTTTTTAGGTCTGTTGTAAATCACTCTAAAGATTGCTTGAGCTGAAATTTCATTCAGTAAAAGGCATAATTATTTACCAACCTTAATAATGTTTGACGCCATCCTTTTCAAGAAAGCGCTTGTGAACAGGGCCGCTTCATCGCCACAGGACCTCTGCACCGTCTCTTCAGAACACATCAGGTACTCTTGGAATGAACTGAAATGAACACAACTTTATCAAACACTCCACAAAATCAAACTAACCTTTAAACTACAAAGCATAAGGTCCAAAATTGCTGATCGCTTTTAATTTTAATATCACTCAATTTGCATAGAAGTAGCCTAATGAATTTTCAAAACAAAACCTGCTATGGATATTAAAGTTCCACGCTTTAAAAGTGAAAATACGAGTACAAGGCAAAGGTCCCGTAATAATTATAAGGTCACGCCTTTTTTAAAGACGGGTAGAAAAGGGGAAGAGGATAATACCTATTATTTTAACGTACTAAGCCGATACGATAGAAAAAAATAAAAAATACCGTATTTTTATGCAATTTAAAGGATGTTTTTACTTGAAACGGAAGACCGAAGTAGACTGCTGAAACATCTGATGAATTCTAACTCACCTTTTGATAAGGCGACCTAGTCAAAAAGTAAGACAGCGTGGGCTGATTAATTGAGAAGGGACTTATTCGTAAATTCTAAGTCGACATAAACAATTCAATTTATTACGTGATCATAGGGAACCGACGAGGCCACACGATATACCCAATACAAAATTGTGGATCAAATTGATACCACTTACATCAAGAATGACAGCTGATGTTCTGAAGGTACTTACAGCCAAATAAACCAATCAATCAGGTTAAAGGGCACAACCGGAATGGAGCTTAATAAGCAGGAGGTCAAAACAGTTGCCGACTGGCCAGCAATGGTCAAAAATATTTTTATTAGCTGTCTTTCAACCTCCGAATAAAATTATACTACTACAAGAGTCCTTAAATTCTGATTTAAGGGCTTTCTTAGTAGTATAATTTTACTGCTATTAGATATCACAATGATTCGTTTGAATTTACCTTTTATTTCGCCAGACAAAGAAATAATAAAGTTTTGCAAGCGTACAAATGTTATACGTTTGCGAACGACAGTTCATACCAGATGAGGATGATTTCTACCAAACGGCTCGCATCGCATCGGATCGGAAAGAATACGAACGGATGCGGCGACAGCCGATCGCGTCCGGCAAGATGTCGACGCATACGATCGGCTCCGTACCATCGCTAGCGAACGTATCCATTTCTGCGCCTAGTCAAATCTTTTCATTCCTACCGTGTTGACGTGTTCTGATTCGGATGAATATGTGATCGGATACGACTCGGATATCTATGGATACGACGATAGGCGAACGGGTTCGATCGCGCGTCGCAGCAAATTTTTATTTTTATTTTTTGGGTGTGAAATCATCAAATGACCTTTCCCGCTCTGGGCGGAGCGGGAGGGCGTGTCAGACTCTTACTGACTAAAACCCACCCGTGTTCCTTCAGTTGCCTGTGCACCAGGGCCACGGTAAGTCTTTCGAACAATCCGCGACCCCGGCAGGTCGCAGCATACTTGCGGCTACGATCGCGTGTCGCGGAACACGCCCGCGGTCGAGCTGCTGTGCGCGGCTTGGTAATATAGACTTTAAATACTGTGTACATGATTTAATATCGTTTAAAGTATGTAAAATCCGTTCCGATCCTATGCGATGCGAGCCGTTTGGTGGAAATCATCCTTTAGTGTTCATACACACGAGAGGCACGCATCATCGACAGAGGCAACTGCAGCCGTCGACACTCGTCAACGGTCGCCGTCGACGGGAGTACGCTGCTCAAATACACGAGCGGCACGTTGTCGACGACAGCCGTTGCCTCTGCAGTTTACGCGTGCCTTAGGTGTGTATGAATACTAACGCGTATGAACTGTGGTTCGCAAACGTATAACATTTGTACGCTTCCAAAAGAACAAACTTGGAAAACTTTATTATTTCTTTGTCTGGCGAAATAAAAGGTAAATTCAAACGAATTATTGTGATACCTTATAGTGGTAACCCGACCACATCCTGATTATTTAGGTTCACAATGTTACTTTACTAGACTATATCAGCCTGAAATTGTTCCCCTGCAAAGCAAGAGGCCTCTTCTCACAAACACAATATAACACCTGTAATCCCGAAGGCTTAGACAGAGGTCTACGTACGGTATGTGCTCTCTTTTCAAATGACTAGACGTACTCGTACCTAAGTACAGAAAAGATACGGATATAAAACCCCCTATATCAGTATGATATTGAAAGAAGTACCTATGGGATCTGTCTCTACTTCATTATCATTCATTACTTGCTACCTATTTACTGCAGATGTGCACATAATTGTCCATGTCGATCATCGCTATTGAAGTCAATTGACTTCTTCAATTATTAGGCTGTTACTTATCGGTTTGATGGGTTCACGATTTCATGTCGGGGAAGTTTTTATTTTGTCTTAAACCTCCGTTTCTTTAAATTCGAATTAACCCAAGTCCAAAAAGTAGTGCAAAAACTTTTTCACAATGAACCTATTTTCAATCCACCTTAAAAAAAAAACCATAATCCCTGTATACGATCAATTTATTTTTCTCTATGTTCTTAGGTGCGACCTTTGCAAAATCAAATCTAATATTAAACAGATATATAATTTTTATTAATATTACTGCATAAGACCCTTAAGGATCTATAACTTTTCTCAAACTGTATCTAACTTAGATATTTCCTACTTAAGGCCCACTTGCACCGCCAATCACTAAACACGTTTAGCGATAAACGAGTTTAAAACATAACTCTGTTTCTATCAAATGTTTGAAGATGACAAAGACAGAATGATGTTTAAAACTCGTTTAGCGTTAAACCTGTTTAGTGATTGGCGGTGCAAAGGGGTCTAAGGGGGAAGCACCAGCTTGCCAGGTCAGTGTCAGGTTCTATGTTGATCAAAATATCATTCGTGACCGTAACAAGTATGTTTTTACAGAATTATAATCATTAAAATCAGCAATACAACCCCCTAAGTTCATATAATCCTATTGAATAACAATTTCATAAAATATCAATCAATAGGATTATATGAACTTAGAGGGGTCTATTGATGACTTTAATGATTATAATTCTGTAAATACAATACTTGTTACGTTCGGGAATCATATTTTGTTCAACATACAACCTGACACTGACCTGCAAATTGCAAAAAACTTAAGAAAATTTGAATTTCGCGGGCAACCTGGTGCTTCCCCCTTAATGAGGCAGAAAACAAGTGAAACAGTATCAAACTGTAGCCTGGGCCGGCAGTCTCGACATTAGATAGCGACAAAAATCTATCGCTAAGTCGTATCGATGTCAAATTCCTTTAATAGATTTTCAACTTTATTTCCAAAGCATAAGGTTGAAAATCTATTAAAGAAATTTGACAACGATTGGACTTAACGACCGATTTTTGTCGGTATCTATGTCGAGACTGCCGGCCCTGTACAAGTTGTAGTTGGTAGACAGTTTGAGAACAACCGGTAATCTATGTTACCACACACGTAGACTTATAAACGATGGCCAATTACCGGCCGATCATAAGGGGCCCTATTACGTATGATGGGGTACACCTAATTACCGGTATTTGTCGGCTATTGTAGCTATCATGTTTACATTCAATATCGCGATATACTTAGGCTAATAAGAGTAGAAGAATTATGCAAAATTTTCTAAACCACGAAATAATATGAAGCTAAATATGCAGTAGATATATTGCTAATCCAAAGAAGAATTAGATTTTAGAGATTTTTTTAGTAACTAATCAATGTTACATGTAAAAAATCTGAACTGAAGACAACGAAACGGATATTTCAGGACTACTATCAGCAATTCAGCACCACTTATGAATACTTTTAGAAAAGACCCTTGAATATAGTTCGTTTCAAAACGCTATCTAAGCATTAACATAATATGTCACAAGGAGATCTTTAAAATAAATACTCTGAGAACTTCTCTCAAGTTGAACTTAATATCGATCTAATTTTGTATGCCCAAGGTCTGTCAAGTTGAACTTAATATCGATCTAATTTTGTATGCCCTCTGAAACTTAACAGTGCACCAGTAGAGCAGAGATAAATAAGCCTGTCTATTAATTATAACAGCAGGCAGAACTGGCCTTACGTTCCAATGCCAATTTTCTAGCGCCAAGTCCGTGAGTAAATCGACATTCAGGTGTATGTAAGATTCTAAATATTCCATACTACTTTAAATTCAAACGTATCAAAAAACCACATGAAGATTTCTCTTATAAACTGATCGGGTAAAAATGTGAAATCCTCTTTCGAAATTCTTTCAGTGTTCCGTTCAAATAATGTAAACATTAGCTTTGAAATAAAATGCATGGTTTAATTCAGCCAGAGTCACAGTCGGCACAGTTCGCGCCGTTGTTTTTTTTTTCAGTGTGGAAATTGCACTGTTTTTGTTCATCTTTCCATTGTGTCAGTGCATGGCCAGCGATGTATAAATCCTCTGATAGTGCACGAATATTTTTACTAGAAAAAACTGACCAAACGCACGACATTCCAATGCAAATGTTATTCTGCACACGAAAATATTACTACAGCAGAGTTTGCTGAAAATTATTAACATTATGCGAACAAAACCCGTCGTTAGCATCAGAATTAGAGAGATATAAACCAAGAAAGAAAAGAACATCGTTTTCCTTTTTCACAAATCAACAAATGCCCGACAAATTGCAGATTCAATTGTATGGAATGGCGAGGATAACGGAATCATTAACACACCGAAAAACTCTTAAGTACACCACTTAATCCAAACTGAATCTTAATCACGGTTTAATGGGGAGGAGAGGGGCGCACAATGTCTTCCAAACAGCCTCCCAACATCAGCTTATCCAGGAAATTCTTCGAATTTACGTAAACCCGATAAAATTAATGATCGCAAACTCATTTAGAAGAATACTATGAAAAAAAAAAATTGAATTATTCCAGCCCCCACAAATACTGTCGAGGCTCGTAAACATCAAGCATAATTTAACGGAATATTTGAGTTTCATTCGCTGCGATCTTGTATAAAGACTCGGTCAAAATCTAAACCAGAAAAATTATATTACATAGTCGACAGGCCCGAACCTCGGGCGGGCGTTGTTAATTTACATGTAAATTGGTACAGATAAGTATTATTATCAGTAGAAATCACGCCTCAGACAAGTAATTAGTTCGTGAGGCTGGGGGAGCAGTTCGATTTGTTGAATATTTTACTAACGCGGACTATTCAATATTCAGGACTCCTCCCGACTCTTTGAAGTACCGACTCTCTAGGACTACTCTTGATAACTTCCATGACAGTTCAATTTGCAGAACTTGAAAATGAGTGACACCGTTCGTCTTAAAAGATAGCACAAAACGACTCAAATTTTAGTACCAATTCATGCTTGGTTCCTGATTATAAAAATAACAATGTATTTATGTATGAAACAGTGTTGATTGTCAATAGATATCGGCCTTGTCGGATGCCAAAAAACAAAATAGCTAATCGCTGAAGCAACGGGCGTGCGGCGCTCATAAACGAGTTTGTCCTACACGTTCCGTATCAAAGTGGATAAATCTACACGAGATTTTTAATACATACTAATGTTGTTGTACTAGAATATTATTATTATCTATATTGTCTTAAGCAATAGTAGCGTATCAAAGCTTGAACACGTGCGCCATGCTTCTGACTATTTTTTACAGAGTTAACAACAACAGTTAGATATTACAGACAAATAAGTTCCACAAAAGTCAGTGAAAATGCTAAAGATTACTATCGTGGTATCAAACACAAATATACTGATATCATCAAAAAAGCATACGATGTCGTAACTCCGTTATCTTTTCTGGCGTGATTTTATTTGCACTCGTGGTGCATTAGTCGAATATGCCAACAAGATTTAAATCTTTCGTAAGCCCCAAAAAAGTTTTTGAGCAAAACAATTTGCAGACTGTCTCTAGTAAGTCGGTGAATGGCGCACTTTAAGCATTTAGCGGGAAGCCTGCATTTATCAGTATGGATTTTACTGTAAGTGCTTCAACTCAAATAGAAGCGGGACTTGTTGGGAACTTCTAGAAATGTGCTGGGGAAACAGCGGCCGCTGTAGGTTTTGTTACAGCAAATTATGCCTGCATTGTGACTTTGTACATGAAGTAACAAGAAAAAATACTCAATGAAATTTTAAGATCGGGACAAGTGTTTTTTTCCGTTAAACCGACTATGTAAAAGCAGAGGCTTGCACAATTACAATGTGATTTAGGTAATTGAACTCATAACAAAACGGACAATAAAAAAATAAGTAAAGGAACATAACTTTACGAACACACGAATATAAGAAATGTTTTGTTCGTATTTTTTAAATATTTATGTTCGGAATATCTGATGTAATATGAGCCACACGAGTTCCAAAATCAGTTTTATTTTATTTTGCATATCCCAATGTCGAACGACGTTCATTCTTATAAATACAAGTTCGCAGAATTCAGCAGAGGTGAGGTAAAACAATAACAAAAGATTGGATGGAGTTATCTCATAGCATTCTTATAGTTATCTTTATTGAGAGTAGTAAGGATTTGATATAGTGAAACCCTGAGCGCCAATATGGGAGAAGCCTATGACGAACAGTGGAAAGAAAAATAATATAATAAATTAAATCGTAATTATGAATTACTTTTCCGCCACTTCCCGCAATTGTTCTAAGAATCAACAAAGATAATATTGGGCAGTTTTGGCAGCAACACCATACTACGATCACCAATTTCAGTGCCAAACGTACCTAGTAATTACGTGAATGGGATTTTTATGACAGACTATAAAAAAGGTCTATGCTCAAAGTAGAAACATGCAATATACGAGTACATCTGCCATTTTACAAAATGGAAGCCACAAGTATAAGGCTGCGTTTCCACTAGAGATGTGCGAAATTGCGTAACTAGGGCTGAGCCTAAAACTAACCAATAAGATTGTTAGACAAGAAAACGAAGTGTTACAAAAAATTATAAAAGGTGTTTCTTCACAGGCATAATGTTTTTAGAACCCATTATTACCTCCGCCTAAGTGCAAAGCAGTTTAATGGCACACGTAGCTCCCATGACACTTACGCTAAAATCGGGTAATAACCGGCATTCTTCACATTTTATCTTGCACGATATTTGAGTCATAACAGATTTTTTTTAACACAAACTTTTGAGGCTTTTGCTACAGTGATGCTCTGATAAAAAATATTAACAAAGTAGTTATGTTTTCTATTTTAAAAATATGTTTTGTTATACAACTGCTTTCTAAATCGAATGGAAGGTTATACTTATAGGTTGGCAAATAGCAACGCATCCTCGCACATCGCAGGTGGAAATGGAAACGCAGCTTAAGGGAGCTTAGGTATATTTACGAGTAATATTGCAGTGGTAAAATGTTCTTCACTTACCAACAAACAGTTCTGAGATGATCCTCATGACTGGTAACAAGCCCTGTCTGATCAGTCTGGTACTGATCTCCTTGCTGATGATTCCCAAGCGTCATCAGCGTCACTTCATAGTTCTTGCTACACGTCTCATAGTCTGACCTGACCATCTTTACACAATCAGCGTGTTTCAAGTACTCGTCCTGGTACTTTCCTCTGGTGCATAGCTCTTGGACTACGTCAGTGATACCAGCGTAGATCCGACGGAACACTACTTGTTCATGCTTCTCCATACAGACGTTTGTGTAGTTGTCTATGCATTTAATTCCCATTCGCAGCTCACTGTAAGAAAATTTTCGATTAATCAAAATGATCTGGGCCGAGTATAATGCCTTGTGGGACTCCGCAAAAATAGGCCACCCTTTTCTTGGCGTGACTATGGGAGGCTGTCAAGAAGAAGTAGCAGCTCTTCAAATCGCTTGACGTGATAAAGCAATTTAATTAAAGTACCTACCTATCTTCCGTTCGCGTGGAACTATACAATAAAACATATCTTATGGCACTCGGCAATAATGTAACATTCTATTAGTGATTTTTTGTAAACGGATCAGTTCTTCTAAAGATTAACTCTTGCAAACAAACAAAAAAGTTTACGTCTTTATAACATTTTTATAGTTAAGATGATAGTTCAGATGATCATTATTTTACTTGACTGAGTGGAAATCCGGCCATGATACGGAATTTTGTTCGGATTTATGAAATGTAGCATGATAAATACGTGGAAATTGCAAACATTGTCCTAAGAAAATACCTCTACCTCCTTGCTTGTCGGGAACCAGTAAATAACCCATCATTTCCAATAATATTTTGTTCCTGGTCATATTAGCTGCGTTATGCGAGTTAATCCCTTAAAAAGGGAAAAGATCGTGACTTTACACATTTATCATTCGCGACCGACCATTACAATTCACGAGTAGGTCTAGTGGGAATTTCTCCTTTAGACCCACATAGTTTATTTATTATGTATAGGGTTTATCGTGTTTCAGCTACGCAGAATTTTTTCCAGCTTTGGACAAGGTTATTTTACATAGTACACAACATTAACATATCTTCACGCAGTCTTGCCTGTATTGTCAGAAGGGATAAGCTGCAATACATACATTTCGCCAGTTAAGTCTCATCTAATAGAAAACGAGCATTTTCCATAGTTCCTTTTAAAAATACTTGTATTACCAGAAACTACTGCACCTGCTAGTCCCATTAAAAATCGTTTAGCTGCAGATGAATTATGGGCAAACAGACATATACATTGCGGTTTATTATCGGTAGAGAATGCAACACTATCAACACGTATGCTTATTATTATGCAATATTATAGGTAACATCATGAAGATCATGCTGCTATCATCAATCCGCCTATCGACGAGTCATCGTAGCATATGGAATTTTTCAACAGATAACATACATACATATATACATAAACTCACGCCTTTTCCCATGAGGGTAGGCAGAAACTATAGAACGATCCTTACATACGATATTATAAGATTGTTGAAATTTGAAATGTAATTCCAATTATCCTCCGGAGATCTTAACAAATTAATTAAGTAGATTTGATGATACTATTAAACCGAATTTACGTACGCAATACGATATGTTGTAAAATTTAAGGACAGAAGTTTAGTCTTCAAAAAATTTAGGAATCCTAATAGGTGCCTACCTGCATTTAAATTTTAGTATAAATCGCGCGTGCTTATCGCGGTTTGTGAATTAAACCGCAAAATTATCTAACGGATTTGACTAACATAAATTCACGTTGAGCAAGCTGGATAAGCATTAATAGAATTTGGTCTCTAATTAAAAAAACATTGACTCAAACCATGGCAATACCGAAAAAACACTAACCTCTCAAAAGTAAACAGGGAATTTAATTATCAGTAGTTCTTTACAAAAGTACAGTACTAACACCACATGATGATGATGTGATGTATTATATAACCTCATTGATTAACACGATCAGAATGTACATATAGGCTAGGACACCTGTTTTTTTTTCGAAGTTTATTCTTTATCCCATAGTAAAAGTTGTTCATTTTCATGAGTACTACATACACTCCCTGTAAGCACGTCCCTCGTTTAACCACACACTGTGTATAATTTAGGAGATAAACTTGTGTGAATGAACATTTGAAAACGGGGAAATCCCATCAAAATATTATTAGAGTCATATTCATAAAAAAATGCCTTGAAATATATCAAGCATATGAACAGACAAAACGAGCATATATCGTACTTATCATAATTTATTGCTACCAATACATACAGCTAACAATGTATCGTAGGCCCAAGAATACTCCTGGACTATAGCCAAAACAAACGCACATCAGCGAGGCGTTCGTAAAAATTACCGTCCGTATTAGGCATGCTAATATCTCGTAATTGCAATGTTTGCCGACCCGACCGCAGTAAAGTGCTTCATTGGCTATTCAGCTCTATGAAGCCGCTGAAGCGCTGAGTGAAGTCCGACAACTAGTTTCAAATTGCTATTTACCGCAAACAAGAGCACTAAATTAAGATGAGCTAACTGCGTGCCGACCGCGCCATTCCAGCGCTTGAAGTTAGTCGTCCCTGACGTAGCCAACTCTTTAGCAAAACTTACTTTCGCTAAGTTCTTGGTTGAGCGTAAATGAGTGAGATCGCTGTACCATGATATCGTTGAAGTGAAAAAGAGCGACCATTCTTCCGAGCGTTTTGTAATTGGAAATTATAAAGAGTTGAGGGTTATTTGAGCTTTCTATTGATGTTCTTGACTTTTCATTGTCTTTAGTTTTTGTATTAGGTATTAATTTTGTGATCGTTTGATTGGTCTTGCTTTTTGTTTCCGTTACAATGTAATTAATTTTTCTAATGGCTTTTCCGGTTTAACCGTAGAGAGAACAACAGCTGAAATCCCGTCTTAATTAATTAAATATCCAACAATGGGTATTTAATTAACTATAGGTAAGTCACAGTCAATTGATCAAGGAAAAATATTGCGTATAATAGCTTGTCGATTATTATAAATAATGAGATATTACGGACAGCATAATTTGTACATAATTATAATGAATTACCTTGTCAATTAGGCAATGTTCACCATCACCTCTGTGTACATCATTTACACCAATTTATCAAACTACATACATGTCTTTATATACAAAGTGGCGCGGACCTTATAACATTAAATTATACCACGTAGGCACACTACATGGTATACTTAAACAAATGAAATCCATTCGCTAAAAAATATAATCGAATTTTGTTACAAGTAGCTCGACAAATGTATGTAACAACTGATTATATTAGTGAATATATTTCATTCCAATTTTGTATATAGTCTTAATATACCATGTAGTATACGTGGTATAATTTTATGTGATAACGTCCGCGCCACTTTGTAGATGCAACACTAATTAATTACTTATAGTTTGAAAAGTCAATTAATTAACTTACACGCAGCTCTTGTCCAGTTCCTCTCGTGTGAGCGCGAACGATATTTCTGGAGAGCTTAATACCGGTAGTGCCATCGAACATCTTTGCAGTAGGTCCTCTTCACGATTGCAGTGGCCTTTGAGTGCACCAGCTAAAAAAAAACAATCAAATATTTTCACGTTCGTTCCAATACGAATCCATACATAAATATTGCAGTGTTTGTACAGGTGGCGGAGCAAAATATCGTCCGCCAACATTTCAAGTAAATTATTATGACACTTTCACTCATTTTGGTAGTCTGGCTTATCTTTAACAATAAATTTTAAGCCGCCTTTAACATTAATTTTGAATAGGTGATAGGATTTGTATTATATTCGAAAGTTATTAATAAAAAACGTTTCTTTTAAAACTAACAAAAAGAGCTTTCTTAATTCTATCTCAGCCCGAAGTATTAATCGTTCTGACCCCGCACTAAAGTGGCAGGAAACGAGTAAAATAACATCTTTTACAGAATATTTCAGTGTAGCTTGTATTTAGTTAGGTGAAAAGTTTAAATTAACTTTCCTTAAAGTCTCTTTAAAGTCTAGAAACTTATAATTCGGTGCCTACACCGGGGTTCCTAATAGGGTTGGTAGATATCTTTTAAAAGGGATCCAAGGTAGTACAATTAGAAAACTTGGCGAAGAATTACCTAATTGCCTGGTTAATTAAAGAAAATCTATTGTTACTGTCAACCATTCAAACTCTTTCTTACATGAGTCTTTGCTATATAGACAACCTGTTGGGCTTCCAAATGTAGGGACCAGGGGATGGGTGAACATGAGGCCTAAACTAGATCCTTGCCATAGCTCCCGTATGTTTTCTTAAAACTAAGAATTTGAATCGCACATTACAATATGACCTTATCAAATATAATGTGGGGCGCCTACAAAGAGTAAACATAGTCATTTGCATACTAGTTTAACAAACTACCGCTTTCTTGACTTCTGACTTCTGATCTGGCATTAATAGACGTACACAACATATTAATTGGCATATTAACGTGATATATCAATCACACAACTTCATAATTACGTCATTACAATGATTTATATTGACTCTCAACTCTCCAGTGAATTATTTGTATTCAAACCATCTCTCAGATTCACTTATACAAGATAAATTGAAATTTAATTTATCCGTTCTATTCTTGAACAGCTGTTCAGCATTACTTTGTCGAACTACTGATAAATGATAGCCCACCTATTGGAAACCAGTGATGAACGATGGTTCTATTACACAGTGAGAGGCATCTGCTGAATACTAAAACGAATGGCCGAATCGTCTTCAAAATCTCATCTATCTCTGTCGAATGGTGCTTCCACGATTTTTGTGTTTTATGTCCAGGTGGACAGTGTTTTTGTTTATAACTGTGCATTTAATTTAACAGTTAGATTTGCTTTTTTATTGAAAACAGTAAATAAATCAATTTCTAAACGAGACGCGGAAGAACCTGTACATAATATATGCACACTTTGGCAGACATTGCTCCGGAACGGTTTTTGGTTTGTTAAGAATTCTGCCAACTCTACTGTATTGGTTAGTTGTTTACGAGTTTGTTCCAATGCTGATATGTTTTCCCTATTCGTCAGTCCTGTTGCGTTAGAAAGTGTTGTTATCTAGTCCTATTTGTGCGCATGCTCGCGTCATCGCCGCCCGATCGTGTTTCACGTGGCGTTCACGCAATCAGCTGTTTACTCACATGTGATTGGATCGGAAAATTTTAGAGAACTTTTCTTTGTGGAACGGCATTGCCCTTATTGTTAAGACTTCAATCCCATCTATCAATTTACGTAACCTCATTTCTTGTTCTAGTAGGTACTGCAGACTGCAGTCTATTGAATGCATTTAGATGGACTCTCATATACTTTCGAATTATTTATTAGCTCATAAGCAAACAATAAGGATATTAGTCCCTTCATAAATTGGCAATGGCCTCGAACGTCATCTGACTTCGTGTATCCTGTCAAACAGGTAGTTATTTTTAACAGTGCCGTTCTTAGCACTATGCATTCCGATGGTGTAGTGGGGAGCCGAGCCCACCACGCCGCTCGCTGCTATTGGCTGGCTCATATCGTACGATGTTTTTGCATGTGTGCGTGTCGTGTACACATTATACCATACGCTCTCACTCAATCGAAGCATAATCGTCGAGCAATAGTATAACAGCACCCTGATTGAATTGCTCCGATGCCATAGGAAGTCATTCTTGCCTTGACACCGTGACGTAGCTGCTCTATTTGTTTTGGTTTTCATTACCCTTATATTATAGAGTACCGGAGTCAGCGTTCGCGTTGTTTTTATTTAGCTTAGTCAGATAACATTGTTATATATAGATATTTCACACGGCTGTATGAGTTCTGTTATCTTCACTACCTGTAAGTATGTAACTCACGGTAGCTTCTAAAAACATACCTAACATTTTCATGAACTAGATGTGAGACGTAAAACCGTCTTATGATTCTCATTTGTCAATGTTTTGTTCTTACGAAACTTCTAGAACTTTCTCAATACTACATTAGATATTGTAATGAGTGGTATAGGTGGAGTCAATTATATTTTCTGAACAAAGATTCCTTATAAGACATTGATGACTTCATCCCACAGATATTCAAGAGCCTTATTGGAGCTCCTTATATTTTGCATCGAGATTAGAAACAGTATTCCACAGGCACCCGTTGTGATAAGTTTCCAGATTAATATAAATCTGGAATTTTCTGCAGTTTTAATTTAGAATGGGCTTTTTTCCATTTTTTCTTTTAAATAACTTTTTCGTTGTGACAGAAAAACAGAATAATTTAAAAGGGACTAATAAAATAAGTCCTCCGACTAAATTAATCCCAACAGTACGATTTCAGTTTAGGTTTTTTTAACTAATATTAAAAAAAAAACCATTTCAAAAGCTAAAAATTCAGAACAGAAAACCTGTGCAAGTATATCGAAAAAGTAATGTCAGCTGCAAGACAGTAAGAATCTTTGTAAAAGTCTCTTCAACTTTCCTTCTAAGATTTAAAGGTCATTAACGTCATTTCAGACAAAAACTTATTTACGAGTAAGAATTGGCTGCGAACGGGTTATATTTTCGGGGTTATAATGAAAATTTACGCTCTTGTTCTTATCTATTTTAAAGGGTTATATTTTTGAAGGATGGCATTAATGTCAGCGTTTATTACACGAACTCGCTATCTAGTGAGTGATAATGACATTGATAATTTTAGTAAATAATATTTAAGTCTACAGTAGGTTAGGCATATAAAAGTTATTTACCTAAATGTCGGCTGGCCTATATTGTAGGTAGGTGTTTATTGAAATCATCCTTGTAATGTGCAATAAGTGTGGTGCATACGTGATAGTATTCAATTGAGCCGGCTGGAAAATCTCCGGACTTTTAAATATAGATCTCAATTAGTTTCGTCCATATCTATTTAACACCAAGGTATGATTAGTACTTCAGTAGCATTCAGATACTCTTTAAAGACGTTCATTGAAAGGGCAGCAGCATACGGAATTTCTCAAGTGAATAAAATTGATATCTATACGGAATTCAAAAGTTCCAACATTCATCTTATCTACCTACGTACCTGTGTTTCAAATATTTCCGATAGGGATAAACAAAAGGGATTTTCAGTTAGTTATGGATTCAAAGATTCAAACGATTATTTACAAAATAATATGAAGCACCGAAAGCAGATTACATGAATTTGTTGAAAAGAAACAGATTATGGTAGGTATGTATATACTCGTAATCTGTATCTTTTAACGTTAAAAGTGGATTTTTTTAACGTTACATACTAAAGTATTGAAAATAGTTTATATTATTATATAACTTTATACCAATTACTACGTATAAATTGTTATCGATTTAACACCTCGTCTTCACGTTTTTTTGACGGCATAATTGTATTGTAGGTACATAGAGTTATCTACTTTTATTACTCATTGAACTTTTTGAACAGTACACAATGTTATCTGGGTGGCGTGATCGGTTAGCTGTTTTACAATATGAGCAAGTATAAAAAAATCGCGATGATAGTCTCAATTTGTACCTAATGCCTTTACGATTAAGGAAAATATTAGCCAATTACGGATTACCCCAACACACTATGCTTAATTAATTCTTCCAACTTCGGTTAGTCCGCGTCATAGTCTTCTTATCTCAAAACCGTATAACAGCCATGCCTCTTAACCGACAACTAACTCATGTCATGGTATAAAAATTGCCAATAATTCTTATTATTATTTATTTATTAAACTTATACACACTAATTCTTCAGTAATTTAGTATTGTAAGGGGCTGACTAGGGTTGCCAACCCTACTATATAATATAGTAGCCTGGTATATTAGAGGCCTAATTACTATATTTCTAAAAAAGAAATGTAGTAAGCGAAACTACTACGTTTTCTTTTCAATACGAAATGGCGAGATGACCGCAACATGGCCAGTATTAATCTCATAAAACTGAATTAAGTAATAGCAAAAAAGATGCATATAAAAAGTTTTTTTTTTTGTCGCCATCTTCTATAAATATCTACAGGCAATAGCTTCGAAAATACTATACAGAGTGGCAGGGACATTGACGCACAACCGGTTAACATGGATTCAGTAAGTACATGATTCTGGACACCCCCTGCATTGAAATATTTCGTCGGTTATTAAAAAAAACACAGCTGCCCATACATTTTGACCATGTAGGTAGTAGGCACTTTTGTAGGAATCAGCAGATTTTATTTTAATAATCGAAAAAATAATCTACGGTAGGGGGTCTAGAATCATGTGCTGAATTCATGGTTTGCGCGTCGATGTCCCAGTCCCTGCCACCCTGTATTTGACATAAAAAAGTTGGCAACCCTAGGGCTGACTAACTAAGCCTACGCTGGAAGTTCATGAAGGATCTCTAAACGTCCTTCAGTCATAGGTATCTATCGCTGTACTGATATATAGTACTTAAAGTTAGGACAAAAACGTACCCATTTAAAAACTTAATAAAGTTTTACACGAAAAAAAATACTTTAACGCCGCCGATTAAAATGATATTTTAATCATCGTCAATTGACACTGATATTGATTATAAATAATTGGCCTCGCAAATCTTTCATTTGTAGATAACTCTTAAGATAATGTTGGTCAAGGCTGAATTTGATGAGGAGGATTCCGTATCTAAACTCGTATACCTACTGCAATAAAGGGTCCTTTACGTGCCAGAAAATAATAATAATAATAGTAGTTTATATCACCGAAAAAGGTACAATTTTGGTACATAGTATCTAAGTTACAGGCAGATTCAAACCTGTGTGAGAGCTGGAGTCTACATATACTGGGTTCAGGACCTGTATGACAGATCTCCAGGCTCACACCCTTAAAATAACCATATTAAAATGCACTTACGAAAAGAAAATAATACTGACATTATTATATTAACTAAAGGATCCTAATCTCTGGTCTTCGAGCTTCTAAATATATAAGACACTAGCTTTAGCCCGCGGCTTCGCCCGCGTGGAGGTCGGACACTATCCCACGGGAACGTACTACTGGGATAAAAAGTATCGTACATGTTAATCCAGGTCATAAACTATCTGTGTTCCAAATTCCATCAAAATCCGTTCAGTCATTTTGTGCGTGAAAGAGTAACAAACATCCATCCAGCTATCCATCCTCACAAACTTTCATATTTATAATATTAGTAGGATTACGCTATAATGATATCAGAGAACATACGAAAACGCGCAAGGATGCAAAATAAAGTTAAGGGTCATTCATAGTTCCACTCCCTGAAATTCCTAAGTAACCTAAGTTCTCTATTTCTTAGTAAGCTTAAGGAGAAAGTGAATAATTAATATTCTTTTCTGAAGCCCACAAAGCATAAAATTTCCCGACTTTTGAAAACTAATGCATTTAAAGAAACTCATTTTGAATTTTGAATACATTTTCTACCTCCGCAGACTTCAGCAAAGATTTTAAAAAAGGTTCGTGATTCGTTTGTTATTATTTTAAAGCTTGGGCCGGTTCATAAGACATAATCCTAGTAAATTATCTCGATAGATATCACAGAAGCTGATCGATCAATCGTTATTAATTGGCCGTATGCGTATTACGTGGATTTGCGTAGGAAAATTCCTGAACGATGTTATCAGAGATAAAAATTCGCAAACAATGTTTTTAATGTAGACGTACGACAGCCTTATCGATACGTTGTAGAAATTATCAGTGACACCGTGTTAGATAACGTGTTATTGATTTATCACAGTTTGATGGTCATTTTATGGATAATTGAGTAGGTCTCGTTATTATTTTTACCAAATCGGACAGCCCTTTTCCAACCATAATGTACCTATATTTTTTATAAGTAAAAACATTTGAAAGAAAGAAAATACGTTTACACATACATACACATACATACATAAACTCACGCCTTCTTCCCATGGGGATAGGCAGAAACTACAGAACGCCACCTGCTACGATGCTTACATACTCCTTTTGCCTCGTTTACGTTCATACATCTGATCATACACGCACGCCGGTTGAAAATACGTTTATTTGCGGTAAACATGACGCAGACGAAAACACACAATTTATACAAAAAAGAACGAGTTCGGGGAAAATATGCGTCACATCCACGCAAAACGGCAATCGCTCAGCATAATGCTACGACACTATGCGAGATAGAGCCCCAGCGCTGGTTTTCAGCGACAGCCGACGATGACGTGATGACGTCAAACAGTGCAGCATACGAAAATATAAAAATAAGAAAAAAACACGAAATAAAATAAATACTCTATACCTAGTTATAAATGTTTATATAAACGTAATATTTATAAAATGGTAACATTCCGGGCAACAACTCATGCGCCGCCGGCCTAGCTATTTGAAACTAGCTTCTGCCCGCGACTTCGGCCGCGTGAAATTTCTGGTTCCTCCGACCCACCCCGTCGGCGTCGCATCGCATTGCCTGCCCGCGCTATTACTTCGTTTTTGCTTAGCGTTCTTTCTGACTTTATTTTTATTTTTGCTCAGCTCTTAAGGGCCCTAGAGTGATGTTAAATAGCCTATAGCCTTCATCAAGAGCTGGGCGATCAAATGCAAAAATATTTTTTTTTAATCCGACTGGTACTTATAAACAAACAAACAAATATTACCTCTTTATAAAATTATTAGATGATAGGGTAGTATAGATGAAAATGCCTGATTGTAGTATCTTTCTTAGGTACTTATATACCTTTCCGGTACTTGTTTTCTGGGCAGAACGTTGAACTACCGATTAAAATAGTGTTTTTACAACATCCGCACTTAAGCGTTCATTTTATATGAAAATGACAAATGTGAAGCCGCAATCGTCGCATACCTACTCATTAAAAGTTTCGTCGCGCTCATAAATTATTACCTCCGTCAAATTACAGCCAGATATAAAGTTATGGAATAGCGGACTATAAGCGAGGTGAAGAAATCCACACAATACGTTATTATGGAAACATATCAATGTCAGAGTATATAAAGGGCCGAATGATCGCGAAGCAAATCGTCCGTCGCACTGATGTCTCGGCGCCCGCACCGGTCATTTGTCATAGAGCTCAGATGGGGTAACTTTTTGTTCAGACCGCTGACTTCATCCAAAGTTTGAAAGGAAAACGAGCCTTATTATCACACCCCGACACTAATGCCCCCATTCTTACCGCTAATCGTCTCATTTGCGAATAATAAATTCGCAAAATTGCAATTACGGCTGAATCATCATCTTTCTTTATGACATGACAGGACATGCTACATATATTATTGTTTGCTGTCGTGATTTGTAACTGAATTGTAGTTGTTTAACTACAAACATACAGTTCACATCTACACAAATTACTATTTTCATTTATATCAGATTTGCGCGGAAAATGTTTAAGCCAGCCTCTTGTGGGTAATAAATTTGGATAAAACAATTTCATCTGACTGGAATCGCACCCCAAACTATGCGGCTTACCTCATAAATCCCGATTAGCCTTCGGGTGAAAGAATGAATCAATAGATTATCCTGCAATAATATTTGTTCAACAAATAACGTATGTATCTGTTTTACTGGATTGCGGGTTACTTCAAACTATTTCATTAAATTAATAGTGAAGTGTTCATTTTATTTAAACAGTTAGTGTTCCTTTGTTCCCGAACTTCTAAGTGAAGTGGAAACAATTAAGTCTTTGAAGAAAAACTATTTGAATCAAGTGCTTGGAAAACTGGCCAATTCATTCAATTGAGATGAGGTCAAGCAACTCCTTCATAAAGATAATTACTGGAGAAAATTTTAATGGAGTTATTTTGATTAAAAATACTGTTTAATACGAGTGTTTAACTTGAATTTTGACTATTTCTTTACATTTTTCTCAGCCTGTGCCCCGTAGGTAAGTACAAATAACCTACTGTAGATAGGAACTCTAATACTTATAACAGAATATGAACTAAGAATAATGTAAAAATATTAACAGTCCCGCAACCAGTAAAAAAAAAAACATTAAACGCGTCTAACGGGCCTCTGCGATTTTGCTTTGACCCCTCGTACACCTTCCAAAGGTCCGGGTCCCGATATCTAATAATATGTCAAAGACACTTCAAATGATAATAATAAAATAATAATAATTTAAATATAATATTTTATACTTATTTTTTCTATCTTAAGAAATATTTAAAAATGTTTATGATAATGAACTAAATAAAAAACGAACAAAAAATTATAATAAAAGAATAACGTTGGTGCAGGTACAAATAAATATTTTATTAGATCAATAATAATAGCTGAACTGACAATTTAATTCATAAACATAGACAGGTTTATGAGTAAGCAGACTTTCTCTAAGAACAACCTACTTGGACTTATTGATTTCCACTCCATCACAAAACGGTAAGTGATGGCTAATCTAATGGGAATTATTATCCAAGATTGATACGATTTGAGTTTTCGATTACATTACTTACCTACTTTAGGTAAAGTCAGAGAAATTAATTGTTATACATACAACAAACAAAAATTATTTATTGACATAAAACAAGATGCACAAAAAATTATAGAATTCTCTGATTCCTGTGCTAGTTTTAACTGTTTTGCAGGAGCCAGTCACCTCCCGTAATATAAAGACACCAATTTTGTGGTTTTATGACAACACAACAAAAAATAAAATAAAATGAAACAAAATGTACACTTTAGACTTAATACTTTAAAAAACATTAACAAGCATGCTTCACTTGTGCCTGAAAGGGCATTGATGAAAAATTTAATGACTTGTTCACTTGAAATAAGAGGTATTTTGTTATTTGAATACGTAATAATATATGAATAAATTATAATATTTTAATTTTACTTAATTAGGGACCCGTAGACGCCCCAAAAAAGCATCGGGACAGCGATGGGATCAAAGCTTACTGGATGCTCCAGAACGAAACCTCGAGTGTTGAGTAAATAATGTTATTATTATTATATCATCCGACATAAAAGGTTTATTTTAAATTTCATATCCTAATCATATAACAAGAAGGGTCACTTTAGTATACCTATACGTATGTATTTTCCGGTGTTTGCATTATCATACTTATTTACATTTAAATTAATTATGAATTACAGGATTTACAGCAAAACAACCCGACGGTCCATCATTCAAAACTTAATGAAGGGATTTAATTAAATGATGAATCTGTTGAGTGCTGCTCGAGTGAAAAACTGGTGTGCTAATGAGGTCTGTACCAGCGGCCGGATACAGACTGAAAACCCTGAAGAGACAAATGAAATAGGTCGTAACTCGAATAACTCTCCTCCCAAAACAAAACGAGTATTTATAAGTCGAAATTCCTTCGTTTAAAAATATTAACCTCCAAGGGTTTGCGACTTTAGGCGTCGTAATTTACGACGGAGCATACAATGCCTTTATTAATATTGTTTGCATAAGTGTTTTGGAAATGATTATAACATTATCTTGCCTCAAATTCGGCTTCGCTTTCAAATATTTGAATATGTTAGGTAAATTCACGTACTTTCCCACATTTTTGCGGATCATATTTTACGGAATAACCAAAAAAATCCTGAAGGCGACATTCAGTTTCATCACTTCAAAATCTGGTAACAATTCAACTGCCATGCTATTGAAAATTGCTACTCGTTTTACGTGCCCACGGTTGAAATCGAATATTCAATCTATATCGTTTCAAAATTTTGTTTGATTACATAAAGGCTTTAGGGGCGCCAAATTGACCGAATTCATGCCGCAGGCTGGGTGTAATTTTCCTTTTGCTCGAGCCAGAATCGCGTATTGATACCTAACGTGTATACCTACCCTATTTTAACAATTCAACACACAGCTTGCTATCCAATTGTACGGAGGAATTTTTATTCCAGGCATAAAGATACTGAATTATGAAAATTATTTTACTTGTTCAGATAAAGATGTTTGTAAATTAATCCATTTTTATTACGGGAGAGATTATTGCTACTAAGATTGCATACGCGCTATGCAGTAGAAAAATGAACAGTCGAATATTTCAAATCTGAAAACAGTGCTTAGCACTTTGGGATGTTGAAGCAGATGTGAATCTTTAAACAGATGCGACCGAAATAATACTTCTATTTTTCTGAAAGCCAGACGACAATATCTCTTGAAAAATAAACAAATGTTACATAAAAGAAACTTGTTTAATAGAGTACCTAAATCCATTGCCAAAAAGGGTTATAAGTGTCTCCAGGTAAACAGAATAAAAGTGAGTCAATTTGTGATAACATCTGTACTTTAGATGATTAAGTAAAGTCAACCGGTTGAGTTAGTTGACATTCATTTCAGTTTACAATTATGCGAGTATTTATACAAGAGCGAATAAAGCAGCGCTTTTCAAATGGGTCATCATCGATATTCATCACGGGGCTATTGAATCGAATAGGGCATAATTGCACGCCACTAGCGTAGTACTGGCAGGAAAAAACATTATAGCGTTCTTTATTTAAAAATCCGATTTTACTATACGTACAGCTGACATCATAAGTGTTTTTTGTAAATACGGAAGAATATGCTTCAATGATTACTGAACAAAATATCCAGTTTGCGTTTTGAGCTTTAACTTATTTAATTGGATATTTAAACGTTATTTTCACGTTTTAACATAATTTTATTGTTGTTTTCACACAAATTAACAGCGGTTCAGTTATCGACGAGTGCATTGCACAAGTGTAGGCTAAACAAGATATAATTGCTGCAAATTGTGTCACGCACAAATCAATTTAAATCTAATCAATTTATAGGACTATTCTCATGAATACGTTCGTCGATAGCCGATAGTGCACACTACAGATAGATACGCTGCGACTGCTATGAGCGTTTATAGAGTAAATAAAATGAAAGCCTTAATGTGTGTAGGTGCAATTTTGCATCTGCATTATTTAGCGGAAAGATCAAACAAGGTGATATGAATGTAAAGTCTGCTCAAATCATAAAATCCCTCCGAAGGAAAAGCTTCTTTAGGAAGCCAATTATCGTGAGATATCCTATCCTACTAATATTATAAATGTGAAAGTTTTTATGTTTATTACTCAATCACGCAAAAACGTATGAACGGATTTGGATGAAATTTGTCACCCAGATAGTTTATAACCTGGATTAACAGTCGGTACTTTTTATTCCGCGCAGACGAAGTCACGGGCATAAGCTAGTTAACTCTATTTGTTGCTTATTAACTCCACTTAACACGTACGTAAGGAAAGCAAGCCTGATGGTTTTATTGAACATGGCCTTGTATACAAACGTGTACAAACAACATATTTACTGAACAGGCAGAATATTAAATATGATCTAGTCAAGCGTATCAATGAGAACGGTAAGCGCGTCACAGCACGTAGGCGTTTGGACGCGAGCCCGAAGACGCTGCCACGCCTCGAGCTCGAGTTATAAACATATCCATGATGAAAAAAAATTGCATGCATTGTCTATGCCCAGCGGTTCCAATGAACTTGTGAAGTGGCGCTAATGTTCTTAGCGCGACTGTACCAGGCGGGCATCATAATCGTTGCCTTAGAAACCTTGCAAACAGAGCATTGTTATTTGTTAAGCATAATTTTATCGCTGTAATGGTAATTTTTAGGTGACGTCAGAAGTTTCATAAAGTTTGTAAGTATGATATATTTTATTGTTCGACGTGGTTGTTCTATCTTTTTAGTCTTATTATAGCCGTGTTTGCGTAGTGAGCGCACTACCATTTTTAGGGTTTCGTACCCAAAGGGTTGCCAACTGGACCCAAGGCTCCGCTGTCCGTCCTTACGTGCGTCCGTCTCTCACAGGCCTGGATCTTTTGAACTGTAATAGGTAGACGTGAATTTTTTACAGATTTACGTAGGTATATACTCTGTAAAAATTTCACGTCTAGTTGTAGTAGTACGTACTACTATGGCCTAAATATTTAATACTATGATATTCAAATATGAAAAGAAGATGTGAGGTGATGTAGTGACAAAAATTGAAACGAGTACGCTTAGATGGTTTGGCCATGTTGAGAGGATAAATGAAGGGCGACTAGCTACAGGCAGATGTGAGTGGAAACGCTGGGAGGGGACGCCCTAGGAAGACATTTAGTGACCTTATTGGTGATGTTCTTCAGAAAGGTCAGGTGCAGTACTCGCAACCAGCGCGGCGTGCGTATATGACCAGATGTATGAACGTAAACGAGGCAAAAGGAGTATATAAGGGTCGTAGCTGGTGGCGTTCTGTAGTTTCTGCCTACCCCCATGGAAAGAAGGCGTGAGTTTATGTATGTGTATGTATGTACAATATGAAATAAAGTTAAAAATTAAAGGGCCTATAAAAGAAACGTGTTTTCTTCTAAAGTATTTTTTACAAAATATAATAAAAAATTGTGTTAAATATTGTACGGAACCCTTGTGTGCAAGTCGAGACTCGCACTTAGCCTCTTTTTATTTACCTACGTAATCAAATGTTGTTTTCTATCTTTTTAGAGGCTGCCCTTTTGTGGTTTGGTATCGCAACAATTATTTACATGAGATTTTATAGTTTTACTCTTGGATTTTTTCAATGTGCTGAATATACCTAACCAACCGGTTTCTTAAAGTAAAGGCTAAGCGCGCACTATGATTTCAATCGTTGCGATTATTAAACTGCGAAATAAAATCGCAAACGAATAATTTATAATAGTAATAATAATTTATTTCAAATTCAAGTAAGATAGTACATTATAAATAAAAACATATCTTCGATGAGCTTATACTTACACAAATTCGTCAAGACATCTGTGTCTGAACTAGATAAATAAACATCTGTATCTCAGACAACAGCGCTTCCCTAAAAAATATAATATAAATTTTCAAGCGAATTCTCAAGCGATTTTTTACCGCAGTGCGCGGAATCTAGTTTATTGGTATTGTTCACAGATTTGCGATCCCCTCCCGACAACCGAACCCTACCCATTAACGATTCAAAAGTGCATGTAATTGGTTTATTTGAAATAAATGCTTTGAGTTTGAGTTTATTCCTATCAGCAACGATTAAAATTAGTAGTGCGCGCTTAGCCTAAGGCAGGCTATTTATTCAATTCAAAAAAGCCTGTTTCTCTTCTAAACAATCAACGTAACTATCTATCTACGTAGATAAATATAGAAAAGTTGTTTACATATTTTTTCAGACACTATTAATAACACTTAACCTACGTTAAGGACAGTTGAAGTATTTTATAAATACCTACATACCTATTTTTTTTAACGTTATTGCACAGAATGCTGTTTCTTGGATCAAATCCAGAAACGCCCTCTTATTTTAACGTAGTCACATAAAATTATATTAAATTTTCCCAACACTCTGAAACGGGGGGAGAATGAATTCTAAATAATCTACATCTCTACACGTGGCAGAAAGTCGTTTGTTGTTACTGTTGAAATAGGTAATTATAACTCCCGCTTCCTCCTTCCATTCAGTGTTAACTTCTGCAATATCATAAAGTCTTAGTACATTTAGATGGATGTTTATAAATGGGTTATACCTACCTATACTATCACAAACTGTCTCATCATTGTAGTCTAGATAGTAACTAGCCTATGTGTATCAAAATTAACCTTTCCTCATATTGATTATTATCATCGATCAGTACGTTTATCTGCCATCTGTTTCCAATCCATTTATAACAAATAGCAAAAAAACTTTAAATCAGTGACAAAGTAAAGATGTTCAGTCTTATTGGATTATTATATTAGTAAAGTATCTAGTTATCAACATAACTATAAGTATTTATTTAGCACCACTTCATAAAACTTCTCACAGTGTGCTAACTATTTTATTCGTTGTCCCTATCAGGATTTTCACGACTTCGGCCTTTGTGTAAACATTGGTAGAACCAACTTAATTAAGAATTCTGGTATCACATAAACAGCTGATCGGGGTGCATGAAAGGAACCTTCCCGAGTGACGTACCCTCCGACCTTTTGTTAAGTCCGGCGCATCTTGGGAAACCTACTTCTGTCGATTGGCTAATCCTTTCACCATGATGTTATCGACACGCTAAGAAGTTATCTTAGGCAGTAGGTAGCATAACAAGGTAAATACATATTCTGAATCGATAAATAAATGTGGTGTTACTCATAGTCGTTGTCCACGTAACAAAACGTCTATTAACCTTGAATTGAAGCAAAACAGAACCTTTATCAACTCATTATTATTAATGAAAGTTACTTGCAAGCCTTGTTACTTACTTATTCACATGTTCCTCACTAGTTTACAGTCTTAGTAGGTCCTTTTATCTTAAAATTGCATCGCAGATACCTTTTTAAAGTTCCCCAAATTTTGGTAAGGAGGCAATTAAATTAATATAGAAAATTATGTCAAAAATAAGCTTACCGGTAAAACTCAGCGTGATGATAAATAATAAACAGCATAAATGAATGTCTCTAGACATCTTGCAGATAGTCAACACTTTCTTCTAAACTAGGTATTTTTTAAATTTATTATTCAGTCAATCATAAATAACTTTATAAATACCCGATTTTTCACTCTTGTTAGTAAATAATACAAGTTAAAAGTTTGTAACCATCCAGAATAATACACTTTAACTCGTGCGCTTGTAACACAAAAGTTACAGTAAGGTTTTCGTATCTAAATACGTAATCTACAAGTTTTGAAGAACGACACGTCCAACTCCACCTACGCATCAATTTCAACTGGTTTGAAGAATGAATGATTCATGCCGCGGGCGGGAAGCGGGAAATAGAAACTGCGCTAGCCGCTGCACGACCGAGTGCCCGAATGAACATTGAATGAAGTAATACTTTGAATGTTTTACTTACACACAGTTTTTGGTTTACTTCACTACCAAGCACTGCCAGGCCATTGTAGCTTTCAGCATCAGAAAGTCAGATGATACTCAAATATTTATATAATGTTATAAATAAACAATATAAATTGTATACAAATGGTTAGAAGTATTAGAACATAAACCACCCACCAGTTAGTCTGTGGAAAAATGAACGGAATTACTATTCATCGGTCAAATTGTTATGATGAGGATGACGTCTATTGTCATGTCAAAGTGTCAGTCAAGTCAACTGTCAATTATTGTTACATTTAGGCCGATTGAGCAAATGTTATTTATTCATTGAATTTAATAACATAGTTCTAGCACTTTTATGTGAAAACTTAACATACAAGTGAAGTTAATAAACTAATAAATCTATCTGATCAGTAGATATTTCGTTTTAACTGACAAATAGTGGACCTAAATTGTTATAAACATAACCTATAATGGCTAATAAATTTTTGGGAAATATTTTGAAAACTAGACCATCCCTTATGACATTTAAACGATGGGAAGGTTCGAATTCAGAAAAACGTGTGACAATCCATGATCCATTTTATTCCCAACCGCAGAAGAACAAACAAACCTACTTAGAGGTTGTAAAGATGTTCGAAGGCCGGGACACAAGAAGACGGGGTCATGTTGAGTTTATTTACGCAGCTTTAGGAAGAATGCAGGAATTCGGCGTCCAGAAAGACATTGAAGTTTACAAAGCCCTAATTGAAGTACTGCCTAAAGGAAAATTTATTCCTCAAAATATATTCCAATCAGAATTTATGCATTATCCTAAGCAGCAGCAGTGTGCTGTGGACTTGTTGGAGCAAATGGAAGATAACAGTACTTTACTCGTTTACATGTTGCTTTGCTTATAGTTACAGAATTCTGGCCTCTCAACTCATAAATTCCATGTTTATCAGATGCTTATATTGATCTTTACTATTTTTATAGACCATTTAATAATATTGTTTTTCTCTGAAAGTACAGAAGTTATGCCAGATTCAGAAATGGAGCAGATGCTTCTGAACATATTTGGCTCCCGCGGCATACCTCTTCGTAAGTTCTGGCGCATGTTGTACTGGATGCCAAAGTTCAGGAACCTAAGTCCTTGGTATTTGCCTGAAGAATTGCCCGGCAACACAATTGAGTTGGCCAGACTTGCTATAGAGAGAATAACTTCAGTAGATCCAGACACCAAAATTGAGATCTGGCAGGTGATAATTTTGTTAATTCTTTTTTAATTTAGAAGGGTGAAAAGTTTAGTAAAGTGCTTACTTTATTGTCCCTTATATTATAGAGGTCTTTTTGTGTGTTCAAACATCACTTATGCAACTTATTAGTCCAGTTTTTGGTTCTGCATCAGTGGGGCAATTGCATAACACACTAACAGTAGGAATGGCTTTCATTTGGACACTTCAACAATATTCATTGTGTTATTTATGTTGTTGAGCAGACAAATTTTTCAAACATAATTATGAAGTAATGGTTTAGCAATATTCTTCAAAATGATTCAGATTGCGTTTGATCATGTGTTGTGCAATTAGGGTACTGATTAATAAAAGTATTTTTTGTCAGACAGAAGAAATAGAAGCCTGTTTAGACAAGACTTGGGTTGTGAGCGCCCAAAGTGAAGCCCAGAAGATTTTGTTAGCAGAACAGCCAACTGATGAACCTCTGACAGTGAAAGGACCCTTCAATGTATATCTGAGGGAACAGGTTGTAAGCTATTTCTTACTGGTTGGAAAGATAAGGCCTGAAATTAAAGATGATGCAGACCCTGATGGTAATGTCCTTAAAAGCAAAATTATAATAAATGATATTATGCACTGATAATAATTTTTATAATTGTGTTTTTCAGACGTTTCAAACATAAAGAAACCTCTTGGAATACCTGGAGTTGTTGGCAGTTCAAAGCTCCCATCAGTGAGACAGACATTGCATGAACAAGATGATGGAACAATAGTGTCAGTATGTGCAACAGGTAAGATTTTATAATGCTGTTGTATGAAAAGTAATGAAAACTTAGTCATAATGATCCCGAAAAAACCCTTAGAATCTTACTCTCACTTAAGAAGTTTATACTCAGTACCTGCCCAGCACTGAAGAAGAATGTGACTGGTATTCCTATTTGCACGAATGATGAGAGATCATTTTTGTTAATTATTTTTTGTGTTTAATATTTTAGGCACATCTTCAAGAGATTCCTTACTATCTTGGATCAGGCTGCTAGAGAGACATGGTAACCCTCTACTATCAAGCATACCAGTCATATTCACTCTTACAGCCCCTCCCATTGAGATATCCATACCTGAAACTCAACCAACCGTCAAGGATAGCAGTAAAATTGAAGAAATCAGAGCATCATAATTGGAAATAAGTTATTTATAGTTACAGTAGTTTATATGTAGTAAAATTGTTCTGTTTTAAAATTCTTTTGTTTTTATTTTGAGGCCTGCTTGCACATAAATATTAAATATACAGGTTGGCAGGGGCATCGACGCGCGAACTGTAACCATGAATTCAACATTTGATTCTAGTCCCCCTAGCGTGGAAATTTATCATAAGTTATCCAAAAAAAAAAAAGACTGTTTCATAGAAAAGTGCAATACTTAACTTGTTCAAAATGTATGGACCAGCGTCTTTTTTTAAATAACATGTAAAAATTTAACGCAAGTGGGTTCAGAATCCATCCATCCAATGCCATACCACAGGCTAAATAGAATTATAAGACCAAATAATATAACATGGAAACCACCGATTGTATTTACTCTATTTATACGTGAATAAATGAATTTGAATTTGAATTTGAATTTGAATCATGTACTGCATCCATGGTAACAAGTTGCGCATCCCTGTCCCTGCCACCCCGTATTTAAAGCTTAGCTTAATATAATTGAGACTAAGTATGCCAATCATTTGAATGTAAATAAAAAATGGCTTTATTTGGTATATTTCTTTATGTTTGATAACAAAATCAAAGAACTGTACAAAATTAAGAGTAGTATATATTACGTGTGTACATGATACTTAACATGATAGTTTAGAATGTAGAAGTTTAAAACAAGTCAAAAGCCTAAATTATTGATCTACTGTTGCATATTTATTTTATGTTACAAAACTAAAAACATCATACTGGATTGTGTAAATACAGTAAGGACTGTCAAATCCTGTATGACATGCAAAAATACAATACTGGACAGTGTACACATTCTTATTTCAAAACAAAACTTCTAAGAGATATTTTCTTTGTAGTGGCCAGCTTACAGCAAATGACCATAACATAATCTACAAGGCTGCAAATTCGGAGTGGTGTTCCGTGCAGTGTGCAGTGGGGCGTTACATGTGGAGAGAAGTTCTTTAAATGCCATGCTGCGCATGCAAGAAATACCTCTCCAACTTTGTGACCAAAGACTAAAATAAATAAAAAATTACACATAATCACATCAGCTTTACAAAATAATTATCATATTCATCCATATTTACAACATATACTACAAGAGTCAGTCCACTATTTAGCACAGGCACACAGCATCTTTAAGTCCATTCATAGTCCTCATCATCCTCAAATGATATGGTTCCCCACTGTCAGGTGATGTTGTGCCAGTCTGCTTGCGGCAGCAGATACGTCTCATTGGTACTGCGCACTACAGTTACACCGGCTCCGTAGTAAGGTATCACGTATGCTGAACCATCAGATGGGCCGACCACCTTGAAAATAAAAATGTTAGTGTTAGGAGTGTTGATGATGCGTTGATTGAGGATGGGTATGTCATACTGACTGACTTTTTTTAAGTCAATTCATACAAAGGAAGAAAGACATTTATTCTACAAGGAGAAACTGACCTATAACCAGTCAAAGTTAATTGTTTCCTAATAAAATCTAATAGTGGAGAAAATAACTGACTACTTAACTATTTGAAAAATATGGTGTATTATATTGTATTGTATAATATTTACCTGAGCAGCAATGAGTATTATGTCTAAGAGTTGTCCTAGGAACATGAATCCTAAAGTACAGAGCTTGGCTAGTCCAATGCCTGGATAGCCCAGGTAGAACCTGTCCAGTCCAAACATACCCAGGAAGACAGAAAGAAGCAGTGCTATCTCTAAAGAGTACCCATTCCTGTGAAACAAAAATAATAATAATATAAGGATTGTAAAAGAAAACTTAAAGATAGTTTTAATATTGTTTTTAAATGATTATTTTCACTTACGTCCATTTACAAGGCAACTTTCTTTTGAATGTGGAATCGTTTGTCTCATTGCAGGTTATTCCTTCCGCCGCCACACATAGCACTGTAAAACAAAACATATTTTAACTTACTAAGCATCGTTGAAACTTCTGCATTTCTCATTGATTGAAAATATTAACATGTTTCCGTACCTTCTGCTTCCCCTTCTGATGGGATATCTTTCCCTTTGACGCATCCTTTGAACTGTTGGGTGTCTGAATCGATTTGATCTTTGTCCGGGTGTGGACAAATGTACTGGCCTAACCGCAGCGTGCTGCAGTCCACTATCACTTTATCCCCTTTAACTTCATCTGAAGCCCCTACCCTTGAATATAGAAACAAAAAACATAACTGCACGAGATACATTCGTAACATTTTTGTATCTTCCTATGAAAACAAGTTTTGGATATTACTACGTATTCATTGTAATGTGTTAACACCGCCACTCCCCGTTGTTTATTATAGGAGATTTTAATATCTATTTTGTTCTTTTGTGATTCAGTATATTATTCGACGCAACACCAGACACCAAGGAAGGAACATATTTACTCCAACACTCATCTGTGACCACAGAACCCAAAAGTCTGTGACACTCACTTTAATCAATTTGTCGCTTTTTGACATAATGCTAAATTGTGACATACTGCTATTGGTACACGAACAGTATCTTAGTGATTTTACCGTGAGTGTGAAAGAGATAAAACTGATGACAATGCCTAAAAACCTGGTTTTGGGTTTTATCTGTGGCCATACAATGAGTCATTTGAAGTGACACTGAGATATATTCGTTCTGAAATAGGATTGTTGTTCGTCAAGAAATTCATAATCTCAGATACCTACCAAATAAAAAATCATGAATCGATATTCTATTTACGTTTCCCAAAATGTTTTTCATTATAAACCACGATACCGATAGGCCATTAAGTCGCCCATGCCCATACCGTCAAACCCCGGTGGCCCTCTAGAGGGTCGCGCGGTCGCACAGTTTAAAGCTCTATTTATTGCTTATAAATAAGTGCTAATATCGTCTTTTGAGCATTTCACTGTATGGGCTGACTGACTGTCTTGTTCCATATATCATTCAAAAATAAAAATATCGCTTATTAACATTGCAAAGAATTGTTGTAAGAGACGCTTCTAAAACTTGTTGCAAGTTGATACACACGGCTACATATCAAGCTATACATATACACATACAATTCCTATGTCTTCTAGAGCCTTTTCTCGATCAACAGTGCGTCGCACAGACAGACAGGGCAGGGCTTATGGTAAGAAATTAAGTCACTCGTGTCTAATGTTGTGTCATGCAATAGTTCAATGGAACGCTTATTTCACTTTCTATGACTTCGGGAAGTGCCCTAGAGGTTTTGATGGGTGAGTGATTGAGTGACTCTGTGAATCAGTAACGAAGTCGATGTATTTTAGGTGTTAATAGAATACAAAGTATAAAAGGTAGACAAATGAAACTTAGTGTGTTTTATAAGTCTGCTAACCACACATTATCCTGAGAATTTGAGCTCTCTAGCCGATACGCTCACCCCATTAGTGGCGAAATGTGGGTGTATTAATTAGCCCCTCTATCCTTATCCTTTCGTCGAATACATCATCATCCTGTTGCCCCTAAATTTCATTTGGGCACCTAAATAAAAGCTTGATAAAACTGCCTAAGTAGGTATAGAAACGAAATATTATAATGAGATCAATCTCAGAAAAAATATTTCATTAGCACACTTGTCTATTGATCAGACCGTAACTAAATGTGGATTGGATTTATAAATTCAAATTTCCAATACTGTACCTATGACAAATTTCGTTAATTTCCTGTACGCACATATTCGAAACTGTCAATAGTAGTGCTCGAGCGAGTAGATCAGCTCTAATATTATACTAAGTACGTTAAACTGGACTCGACCCATATTCTCGTTTAATTTCCGGGATAACCACGGCCGCAGAAACTATTCAGAATATATCTAGAGGCTATTTTAAACGATCGTACTGTTACCACATTCAATATACCTACTTATGTGTAGCTAAGTTTGTAGCCAAAGCATTTATATACCTAGATTCCTTTCATTGTAGCTATCGGTTAAGACACACAACTTTTAAATCATTTGTATTTTTGCACAACTCTACGTATCTTCCTCGTAACGTGTGAAGAGCAGAGTGCTTTGAGTTTTAAAATTGAATTTTATTGGAAAAAATTACTCGCGCTCGTGTGAAGTTAAGGCTCTTAAGTTGACAGAGAGCCCTCAGCTTCTCTTCACATTTTTGTAACAGCCACTTTCATGTTTCAGTTCAGCCTAAATTAATTGCATTTGATGGTGCAGTTGAATGGGTCCGGGAACGAGATGGGTGACTGGTGAGGGCAACTTATATACAACAATAGAATATAATAGAATAGAATAGAATACTCTTTATTATGTACACCATAAAAATTACAGATATAAATGTAGACATTTTACACAGGGTGACACAATGGGCGGTCTTATCGCTAAAAGCAATCTTTTCCAGACAACCTTTGGATGGATTCAAGGGAGAAGGAGAGACAATCAATCAGGTAGTCAGTGGTGTACCATTTACATATACAACAAATACATACATACATAAAACATATACTTATCTACATATAATATATAAAATAATAAACATGAAACAAGAGCAAGGAAACTAAATGTAATGATGATGTTTAAGGAGAGAGGAAGTGTTTTTTAACCATAATTTTAAAAGTGGACAAAGATTGAGCACGCCTTATCGACTCGGGCAAGGCATTCCATAACCGTACTGCTTGAACTGTAAAAGACTTGTCATAAAAGATAGATAGATAGGTAGATAGGCAGGTGCCTATCTAAAGTAAAAAAAAAAACGAATTCTTAAAGAATGCATCTAAAAATGTTCTATTGTTTTTCTTGAAAGAAAGCTTATTTAATATTTATAACGTGTCCAAACAACAAACCGACGCAGTGCAATTTTCCTCAACAATTAGCCATTGTCAGAAAAAAGACAATAAGGCAACGTCTGGCGATGAACGCAATCTTGAGGTGCTAGCAGACCCCATGTAATTGCAGCTAAGACTAATGTGCCTCATTACAGGGAACAAGTTTTGTTTACCCGACAACACCTGGAGCGCGAATACCTAACTTGTCTTTGTTAGAATATCATGAATCATGCTGGCTGTTTGGGTTTTGTTTGCAGTTTTGTCCGCATGATAATTAATTAGAATTGCAGAGCTACATGCAGTTTGATTGTACCTACCTACTACCAATGTAATGTACAGTCACGAACTGGGGGCGGTGTACGTTAAGTTCCAGGGTCGGAACGACAGGTTCACCGATGTCCCGCAAGGATGGGACCCCGCCACGAACACCATCAGTGAGGCGCTGAACCAGCCGCAGGATCAAGCAGGGGAGTTAACTCCCCCTTTAAACCCGGAAGCATCCGCGGCTGAACCTGCTGCAGCAGAGTCGGCCGCCCGTGCTGCCGCCACCGTGGGCGCCGTCCCCTCATCGGGTGAGGAGCTGGACGATATCATCCTCTCCCCGGCGTCGAACCAGGGTGGGGACGGCTTCGACGAGGGCGACCTGTTTGCCGGGCTCAGACTGGAGGGGGACGAGGGTTCGACCAGCGATGGCGTCCCTTTCGTCGACCTGTAAAGTCCTACAGGCAAACCTCCACCACAGCCAGACCGCAACGGCTCAGCTTCGAAAGTGGCTGGAGGTTCAACACACGGCCATTGCCTTGATCCAGGAGCCGTGGATTAGGGCGGGCCGCATACAAGGACTCTCCAATCTTGGCGGTAAGCTCCTGGTCACCACAGATCACGATCACCCCAGATCGTGCATCTATACCACAGGTAACCTTAAAGCACAGCTTTTAACTGACTTCTGTTGCAGAGATGTCTCTGCAGCAAAGCTGACAATACAGCGCGACGATGCCAGGGAAATGGTGATCGTTTTCGCCTCGGCCTACATGCCCGAGGCGGAGGCGCCGCCTCCCCATGATCTCGCCCGCCTCGTGAGTCATTGCGAGAGATGCGGGTTTGAGGTCGTCGTCGGGGCCGATGCCAATGCTCACCACCAGCTGTGGGGTATGGACTCGCAAAACGAGAGGGGTAAGGTATTGGTTGACTACTTATTCTCAACTAACCTATCCCTACTAAACACAGGCTCTGAACCAACGTTCGTAACCAGGCGAAGCCGCACAATCATAGACCTTACTCTGGCAACACAGGGCGCGGCGGAAAGTACCACTGGGTGGGAGGTATCCCGGGAGGCCTCCTGTTCTGATCACAGATGGATCCGCTTCGACATCCAGGTCTGTGTTCCGCCAACACCACCACGGCGTAGTCCGCGTAACACGGATCGTGCCACCTACACACGCAGCCTTGAGGCCAAGCTTGCGACACTAAGCGATCCGACGACATTTGCGGACACGACACAGATTGAGGTACAAGTAAGCCAAATTACTAAATCAATGATAGACAGCTACCAAACTGCCTGCCCAGAGACCACCCCGCGTAACACTCCGGGTAAACAGCCGTGGTGGGGCGCTGATCTGGAGCGCAAGCGCAGTAAGGTAAGGAAAGCTCTGAATAGAGCCATGAACACTTGTGCGGATGAGGACTGGGACAGTTATTACGCAGCCAAATCCAGCTACAAAAAATGCATCAGATTCAGGAGTACCACGGGATGGCGCAAATTCTGTGGTAGCATTGAATCCTGTCAACAAGCAAACAGGGTAAGGAAAGTACTGGCGCAGCAGCATACACCTAGGTCCGCCACCCTCCGCAAACCTGACAATACACTAACTTCCTCGCCAGAAGAAGCGAAACGCATCCTAATCGAAACTCACTTCCCCGGATGTATCTTCACGCAGGTAATCGACTGGCAAGATGTAATTCAAACACCATCAGACAATGATTGGCTGTATGCACGCAGGGTGATCACGTTGGAGAAACTTCAATGGTCCATCCGGAGTTTCCACCCTTTTAAGGCAGCTGGGCCAGACGGAGTCTTCCCCGCCTTACTACAGTGGGGCGGTACATCTGTTGCAATAAGACTGGTGCCCTTGATGAGAGCATGTCTGGCCTTCAGATACGTTCCTAAAGGATGGAGGGAAGTGAAAGTAATATTCATCCCTAAGCCAGGTAAGGGTGACTACACAAACGCCAAATCCCATCGACCAATCAGCCTGACCTCCTTTTTATTAAAGACTCTAGAAAGGCTGTGTGATAGAGAGCTGAGGGATGGCGCTCTGAAAAACATACCGCTACACGGTAATCAACATGCATACAGCTCGGGTAAGTCGACCGAATCCGCTCTACATCTGGTAGTCAGCCAGATAGAGGAGGCGATTCATCAGAAAGGTACATGCCTGGGCACTTTCATAGACATCGAAGGAGCCTTCGACAAAACCAACTTCTCCAGCATCAGCAGTGCCCTCTCCAGACACGGAGTAGAACAGGTACTAACAGACTGGATAACAAACATGTTAAGCAAACGAGTGGTTCGCCTTGAGGATGAGCAGCAATTGGCCATGATAGCCAGAGGTTGCCCCCAGGGAGGGGTGCTGTCCCCCCTTCTATGGAATCTGGTGATTAATGACCTCATCACCAAACTCAACGACAACCGCTATTACACAATAGGCTATGCAGACGACCTCGCAATCCTTGTTTCGGGGAAGGTGACGGGTACGATTTGCAACCTCACTCAGCAAGCGCTACGTATCGTAGAGAGATGGTGCAGGGACTTTGACCTTTCAGTGAATCCCACCAAAACTGAACTAGTCATGTTTACCCAAAAAAGAGCATTAGGCCCTTTCAGCCTACCTAAACTATTCAATACAGAACTCCAGTTGGCCAACGAAGTCAAGTACCTCGGGGTCACTCTAGACAGTAAGTTAAACTGGAGTAGTCATTTAGACAACAAACTAAACAGGGCCTGCATAACCTTCTGGCAGTGCAGGAGAATGATAGGTAAGAAGTGGGGTCTGTCCCCTAAAATTATACTATGGCTGTACACCACTGTAATCCGCCCCATGATCACCTACGGGGCCGTGGTGTGGTGGCCCCGCACCAAGCTGGTTACAGCCTCCAACAAACTACAACGCATGCAAAGACTAGCCTGCATGGCCACCACGGGTTGCATGAGGACTACCCCGACTGCAGCAATCGAAGCCATGCTGGCACTACCACCGCTCCACCTGTTCATACAGCAGGAAGCGACGATGGCGGCGGCACGTCTAAATGCAATAGATCTCTGGGGTAAGAGTGACATACCACACACCGCGCTGCTAGAGGGACTCAATAAGGAGTTCCCCATTACGAAAGCCATTAATGACCGGGTACCCAAACAATTTATCTTTGATAAAAAATACAAAATCCAACTGTACGAGGATCGCCGTTGCGAGGGCTTGTGTCCTGCAGAGCTGCGCATCTTCACGGATGGATCTAAAACAGGTAGTGGTACAGGTGCTGGGATCTTCTCGGAGGACTTCAATATGCACTTAGCCACACCATTGGGGGTCCATAACACAGTGTTCCAGGCCGAGTGCATGGGTATTTCTCTAGCCGCTTCGGCCATCATGACCAGGGAAGTTAAGGACCACTCAATCCGCATACTCTCAGACAGCATGGCTGTTCTACAAGCGCTAAACAGTCACACAGTTGATTCTGGGCTAATATACGAGTGCCACCAGCGCCTCAACCAGGTGGGTAGCCTCAATAACATAACCATTCAATGGATCAAGGGACACAGCGGTTCGCTAGGTAATGACGCAGCTGACGAACTTGCCAGAAGGGGGTCGAGCGTGGCACCAGTGGGACCTGAACCCATCGTGCCACTCCCCTTCGGGTACTTACGCACTCTGGTAAGGAAACGCACCAGGGACCAACATTACAAACTGTGGGTGGACCAAGGTGAGTGCAGGCAGGCTAAGGAAGCCCTACCTACAATTGATGGCCGCCTTGCGAAACAGGTTCTCCGACTAACTAAACAACAGTTGCGTACAGTTACAGCAGCTTTAACTGGCCACGGGTCATTTAATAAACACCTCTTTGTCATAGGAGTCACAGACAGTCCGCTGTGCAGGGCCTGCATGGAGGACGACGAAACAGCAGCTCATGTGCTTCTAAACTGCCCGGTGGTCGCCACGTACAGGGCAAAGTACTTCGGTAACCCAGGTACCCTACGTGAGATTGTCAGCAACACCAAGGCGTTGCTGGCCTTCTTCGAGGAGCTGGGGTGGATCGAATGATCGATTTTCCCACCCGTACGCAAAATACGCGCATTGACGTGGAGTTGCGGACACCAGCCCGTATTACCTATTACCTATTACAGTCACGAACTTAAATTACCTTGAGAGTTACGCAAAACTATAAAGCGTTTTTATCGTGAAATAAAAATTGCAACTTTGAGGAAATAAATAACCATAATCGGTTATTTCAAATAAACCTTTTGAGTTGTCAATCTTTGCGCCCTCACGCCTCTAGTCGCCGCAGGAGACACCCTGGGCGTCGGGAATCAATAGCCGATTCCCGACCACCGTAGGCGCGGGCTTGCGGACGGCGAGCAATGGGCAGCTCGACATCCGTTAAGGACCAGCACGCGTAGCATGACCATTATAGAAACGGGTTTTGTCGACGGACGAATAGACAAAAATGACGTTCCGTGAAGACAGTACGACGGCAGCAAAGTAGAAAGAGTCAAATGCACTTTTTACTAAATTCAGTAGTTTATTCACGTTTTTCTTTTATTTTGCTTATATCTCGAAAATGGTGTGTCCTATCGCAAAAATAATGAAAATTTCGACGTCGAAGTTTTATGAAGCCCTTTAACCCCTAAAACTACCTAAACATGTAGGTAATACTTTTTCACATTTTCCATACAAAAAGTGAAAAATTCCATTTTTCCATTCCATTTTTATACTTTGCGGCCGTCGAGTAAAAAGTTTTCTACTGTCTTAAGCATGGCGATTACAAAATCAAATTGTCTTCACTACCTTAGACAACTGACAGTTGTCAGTGTGATTTTGACGTTTGGGATAGAAAACTTTCTTCTGAAATAGTCTACATATAAAAATACCTAGACAACGATCGGTAAAACGAAAGACAAAATGACGGATTTTAGAAGGATTTTTACGGTGCGATGTCAAAAATAGAGAAACGAAATGTCACTTTGTATAGAAATAGCTATGTCTTGTCTTCCAAGAAACAGAAAGCGTCATGCTACGCCTGCAGGGGTTGACAGCGCGTTCTGTTCCACGCGCGCCTCAAAGGGATGTCAGCAACATTGACGAACTCCGTTAGGGTCGATACCTGCCGGGGTCGCGGGTTTGTCCGAAAGGGATACTGTGGCCCTGGCACACAGTCAACTAAAGGAACACGGGTGGGTTTTAGTCAGTGAAAGTCTGACACGCCCTGCCGCTCTGCCGAGAGCGGGAGGAGTTATTTGACGAATACGCACCAAAAAAAAAGTGGTCAGTTAGAAAGATGCAGCTAGTTGCCCATTCCACATAGTTTTGATAAAACTATGGTCGTAACACCATAATATATCATCATTACTTTAGGTGAAAATCGCTTTAGTATCTTGCGTAATGCGTTAGTGTAAGGTGCTCTTATAACATGCTCGTAACTGTACGTACTGGATAGTAATATTCACATGTGAGAAAAGAAACAAAGAATAGTTGTTTATTCTGCGCAAACAAAATGTGTAGTTAGCGCATAGTCGTTAGCTGTTCAGAGGGGTCTGGAATTATTTCCTTATGGATCTTTCTTTAATTTAAAGTCAGTCATTTTATGTCAAGCCAGCAGGGATGTTGCTTGCGTCCTATTTTTAAAAAGAGACTACAATACCTAGGTACCTACTTTGCGATGCTTTTCGAGAGTGGGAGGTTTCGTGACTGAATTGGACATATAACAGAAATAATGAAAATCAATTTATTTGACCCACAATGTTCTATTTTTTAACCAACTTCTTAAAAAAGCACTACACAGTGAAAAATAACTTTAATATCAGAAGTCGGTGGAAAAAAACGAAAACACAAAACCAAATACATACACAAACAAGTACTGCATACACCGATTTCTGAAATGAAAGTTATTTTTCACTTTGTAGTGTATTTTTGGAAGTCAGTTGTTTCTTTTTTTGTATAAAGTTTTAGATTTTTCACTTTCAGGTACCGACCTATTAAAAAAATAAAATTTTACCGTACATTTTAATCGCGTAGGACGTAGGTATTGCACTTTTCTATGAAACAACAGATGTTTTTTTTTGATAACCGACGAAAATTTTCTACGCTTGGGGGTCCAGAATCCTCTACTGAATTCATGGTTTCTGTTTGCATGCACGTCGATTTCTCTGCTACCCTGTATCCTTTTAAATTTTATATAATTGTTCATCGATATTTTCGTCAATTTTGAAAATTCCTTTTTCATTTGGTAGAAGATGCTTGCGTGGTGGCCCAATATAAATTTTATTAACTTTGCTTGGGTAGTTTTTGAGTAAGCTTCAATAATACGTATTTTTCCACTTAATGTAGATGATGTTTTATTAACTTCCTGTCACTGATATTTACATGGCAGTTAGTGGTGTACGAATTTTTGTGGGCTAGGTATCACAACTAAAAAGTGAAAATAAAGACTTACTTACTTTTATTTAAAAATATAATTGAAGTAAAAAACCTTTTTAAATACAAGGTATTTATATTTATATTGAACTAAAAAGTACTAAATAAATCTTACGTTAACATAAAACTTTAATATTTTCTTAGAAGCTTGCGGCTTATCTTAAATTAGAAGAAGGACGTTCACGCCACAAGCTTTTAAGAAAATATTAAATTTTTATGTTAACGTAAGTTTTATTTAGTACTATTTAGTTCAATAAAAGCTTGTTTTTAAAAAAGGTTTTTTACTTCAATTTTATTTTGTACTTTTTAGCATTAGAACTTCTATAGATAACTGTTCTATCACCTTCTCTTGAAAAGTACTTGTAAAGACATATCCAAAGAACCCAAACGCGCTTTTACACAAGTCATGGTGAGAAGCCATTCGAGTTGCACTATCCAAGTCATGCCACACTTTAGAACGGGCTATCATTATAATTTAATGAATACTTATACAACATTTCGTGCATGTGCTGTTGACCACTGAGGAGTACTTTCGTATGGAGCCAGTCCTGGGTGCAGCAGACAGATCATGGTAAACTTTAAAACGAGCTATCATAATTGTATGCGTATATAAAATTTTGTGTCTCTGCTATTGACCGTTGAGGAGTTCTCTCGAATGGAGCCAATTCTGGGTGCAGCAGCCAGGTTATGGTGGACTTTAGAAGGAACTACCATAATAAAACGCGTATATTAAATGTTATGTCTGCACCGTTAACCGATAAGGAGATCCTTCGTCTGGAGCCAATTCTGGGTGTATAATCACAGATCATGCATCATAAAAATGCATTGTCTACGAAACAGAATCAACGTGTGAAATTTCAACTCCGTAGGATAAGAGGAAGTGGTTTTTTTCAGCTTGCAGGATTCCACCTGGACAAACATACATACATTGCAAGTTAAATAAAAGCTTGTAAAAAAAAAACTAATTTAAACTTACTTTTCACAATGTAGTGTTTTTTTGGAAAAGTGTTTTTTTTTTGTGAACCTGTTTTATTACTGAACAGATAATAAATTCGCCCAGCGAAGTCCTCACTCAATAATTCGATCGTTGTCTCATTAGTGGAAGTAGGACATACAAAAGTTATTGAACGGACAAAGTTTTTCTGAACTATGCTTGGACTCATTATACATTCAGGATAAGTCGGTAACAAACCGAACCGTGAGATGGCACAGTTTGCATCCGGACATCGGAGTTGCACTAACGAATCAAGTTTAACTAGTCCATCGGTTTAGCTCGTGAACGAATTCAAGAAACTAGCTGATACTGGATTTGGGAAGAAATGGAGCATCGAGAGAATCTAATGAGACAATTTTTTTTTTGTTTTGAGCTTGATGCTGTCGGCTGATAACTAACTGAAAGTCTGAAAAATCATCATAAAAAAACACGTGTGGCACTCGGGGACTGCCGCGGTAAAGCCATTGCATAGCATTTTTTTATCAACTTATGCAATTATAATTATTTATTTATATTTTATTTATGCAGTATTTTTTTTTTCTTTGATATTAATTCAAGTACAGTCGTACCATATACATACACGTTAAGCGAACGCTCGGCCGAGCTACATGGTAGGCGGAGTGGGGGGTGTTATGTTAGGTTTTATTTTCGTTACGGAATTTCTTGATTCGGTCGCCGCGCTCAAAGCCCGCGATAAAAGCTATGCAATAGCTTAAAAATCATCAATCAAAACTATTAAAAAATCATCATCATCACCAAAATTAAAAAAAAAAATATCTAAATCAAAAATCATCATTAAAAATAAAAAATAAAAACATCATCAATCATCAAAAAAATCATCATCATCATCGTTCATTGAATGTCAACCAGAGCGAGCACGTACAAATGTTCTGAAAGTCAGGTCAGACATAATCATCTTGGCAAAAAGTCGCATTTGCGACACGACTTTGCCACGATCAGTGGAAAGACGCGCGCGGTATCCGCCGCATAGGCTTGTCCCTGTGTTGAATGATCTACGCCTTTGCGAAAAACCGTGATGGGCTTTAGAAACCTCGGTAGTCCGTAATAAAAACTCGTTCAATAATTTAAATGAAACGATTTTAATTAAATACATAGATAAAACTGGTTACATGCTTTAATACACCACTCATTGAATACACAAAATCGATTACAAAGATTTCGTTATAAAACATTAAATACGATACAAATATTATATTGGCACTAAACTATATATTTTATTGTTGCTTTTTCGCCTGGAGAACACGCTTCTTGTAGTGTAGTCCTCAGCCGCGCCAACCAGTAAAGGATGGAGACCTGTTAAATCGAAAAGTTGGAATAAAAAATTATCCTCGATTATTATTTTTTCTAGGGATATACCTATACCAGAAAGCCTGTCAGACAGAAAGTTTAAAAAGTATATCTACAGTGCAGGTATTCAAACTTGTCAAAGATACAACATTAGCCACTCGAAATTGTCTATGGTTTAGTGATGCGGTACTAAGAATTTTAAGTTCTGGTACAAGCGACGTTACTTAAAAAAAAAAACCGCACTTATGCTAGATTAATTGATTTTAATTTCGATATTTTCAGTCCGTTTTTTATTATTTTAGTATAAAAACTTTACTTCAAATTTGCGCTATTACAATTTCTAACGGGACGATATTGTCGTGGACATCCACGTCCACGTCTGTAAAATGTATGGAAATACGTGCATGTTATTACATTAACGTGGGCGGAAAATTAAAAGCGTCGATTAAAAGTATGGATTAATTTATAAGTTAAGCAACTTGCAATTATTTAAAAAAAAATGCAATATGAACTTCGTCGCTGCATCCTCGAGATTTACATAATTTACTAGGTAGAACACTCCTTAATGTACTACGCATCGAACACAATTTATAGAGCAAAGTATAAAAAAGAAACATAGATCGGTGGTGGGGCCAAGTAAGTGATAATTAGGAGAGTATAGAAGTAGTTTCACAAACTTTTCAAAAAGGCCTCGAAACCTTGAACCAGTACTTAGACTAATCGACCTTTTGGTTGACTTTTACATTGGCTTGGATCAAACAAAAATCATTGTGCAGCCTCAGCGTTGAAATATAGACCACAATCAAAAGAAAATACTTACGTGTTGAAGGTCGGCGCTTGTGGCTGTGGCGCCTGCGCCTGTTGCGCCAAGTTGCCGAATGTCAGTGTATTTTGTGTCGCTAAGCTCTCGAACGTAGCATTGGATTGTGTTGGCTGACCGAAACCTGCTGTAAATTTATTTTTACTTTAGTCCTTGACTTTTCATTACTGGCATTTTATCGGGCCCTGGTTTGTAGTTTTGGAAAATTCCAGATGGTAGTGGCTCAAAACCGCTTATTATTTTAATCTAAGTAAATCTAAGTAAAATTATCTTTCTGGAAAGAAAAAGTTTAACGACTGATGTATCGTTTGCACAAGAAAAAAACATGGACGCTAATTAGGGCACTCATGAGGATACATACTGGGTTGTGCGCCTCCAAACATCTTCCCAGGCGATGAACCGCCTCCGAATGCGGCACCTCCACCGAATGTCGCCCCCCCTCCGAATGCCGCAGGTGCTCCAAACCCTCCCCCGGGACTCTTGTTGAAGCCCCCGCCGAATGACGAGCCAAAGCCGCCCCCGCTAGGCGGAGAACCGAAGCCCGTCGGTTGCCCGAATACAGGCTTAGAACCAAATCCAGACGAGCCACCGAATGCAGGAGCTGGGGGTATTAAGTTGCGGTTAAAATAAGGCTTTTGCATGCATTCATAATCAGCCTGTAACGTTCGAACTGCCGAGACTCAGGCCCCCTCTCTGTAGGGACCTCAGCTTACGCAGTACAGATAAATTAGATAAAAGGTTTTCATGATGATCAATATCCAAACGTACTTTAATTCAATTGGGCAGAACGATTTTGCAAAACGGCTTGAATATTATTGATTGGGATCAGTAGATTTGAAAATTAAGGAAGTTTAAATTCATCATGCGTTATGTTAAAACGAGCCGTGCGCCCGCCCTATTGGTTGTCCCATCCGCAAAAATGTCAAAATTCCATATTAACTTTCATCCCCTATTGAACCCCTTTAGAGAATGAATATCCAAAAACCCTGTATTCCAAGGTACTCGTGCGCAAAATTGTATGCTCCTAGACTCAGCTATTTAAGCTGTGCATTGTCGGTCAGTAAATGAATGAATCTATAATTTTTATTAAGTACGATGTAAGACTAAATAAAAGCGCTCATTAAAAAAAAACAAGGACGTCGATATACATACACTCACCGGTCTGTTGCTGTGGGGTTCCGAACACGGAAGGCTTGTTGTCTCCACCGCCGAAGGCCGGGGCTTGCGGGCTACCGAATGCCTGGCCGGCAGGGGAAGGGGTGCTGAAACTACCGCCGGTCGTATTGCCGAAGATTGATGACGCCTGCGTTGTTGGTTGTTGGCCTAGGGACGTAGAGATTTAAGGTTAGTTTCTTCGAACTTGGAAGGTTCTCGAATATCTTGGTCAATTATTCAAAGCAGTTTTATTTTAATGTAACTTTTTATATTGTACAAGCTGTGTGCCCGATAGGATTTCCCACCGACAAAAACGACGAACGTCCATACCATGGTCTAAAAAAAACAAAGTCTGGCATTCCAGGAGTGACACATGCTTACGTCACTATCCAGTTGCCACTTTATTGCAACAAAACACGAATTATGGAAACATTTTCAGTCACCATTTTGTTAAAAAATATATATTTAAATTGTCGTTTCGTTTTTCTAATCAAACAAAACAATTCAATTTAAACATATACCAACGTAATTGTTAGTTAAAACCTCATTGTTTTATCGGACTCGCACAGGTAATAAAGGCGGTTGGGGAGTTATTATTACACACTACTGGTAACACAGCCGTGATGACGTAGGCTTGTCTCCCACGTGACCAGTGTCTCGTAATGCTATACCTGGCGAAGTATATTACTATACCATGGTCCATACAAATCATTACAATAAAAAAAATATCCATACAATTCATTTCCTATTTAACCCCTTTAAGGGATGATTATCAAAATCCTTTCTAAGTGCTCACTTTCGCTATGTAAGGAACTCTTGTGCAAAGAGAGTAAAAGTAGTGTGCGTAAAGCCTAAGCAACTAGAGCTAGAAGCATGCATGCTTTTAGATCTAGTCACTTAGGTTTTACGTTGTTTGTCAGTGAACGAATTTAAGATTTTTATTAAGTAGATGTGTGGATTTTATTGAAAGTGATATTTCGTACAGGGTTTTTACCAAAATATAAGAATTGTAAGGAAAAATAAACTGTATTATCCAAAAATTGATTAAGCTTAGGCAGTGATCCAGAACTTTTTTTCATATGTAATTTTAAACAGTATAAATAAACATTTACCAAATCCAGTAGATCCAAATCCACCCTCAGTATTAGCGTTGCCTCCAGACCAGAAGCTAGAAGCAGGGTTCTGCTGTCCGAAAGCCGTGGCCCCTCCGCCGCCAAATATAGCCGCAGCTGTTGAGTTGGACTGGCCAAATGCTGTCTTGTTACCGAATACATTCGTGTTGGCGCCGCCGAATACTGAGCTTGGAGAACTGCAGCAAATTAGAGAAGAAATTAGGTATTTTTTGTAGTATGAGAAATGTTATGCGGTGGTGAAATGGTTTAGCACAAGTTTAATAAGAATCCTGTCAAAAGATTACCAAGTGGTAATATTTTTTTCTAAACAAAGGATGTTCTGTTTGTCTTATATGCGAACTTGTCCGTAAAGTGTTATGATGAAAGCGATTCTTCAGTTGATGGTATATTATGGTGAACAATATTGCGTTGCGAGTTGCAAATCTATGTGACGTTTTCGTTTAACATTGTTTAGGAGACATTAATACATCATGCAAAGTTTCTTACCTTCCTCCAAAAATACTGCCACCACTAGTCGGTGACGGTGCACTCGTGGTAGATATACTAGCGGCCGCAAACATACTGCTTTCACCACCGCCAAAGATCGAGCTCTGAGCAGACGTAGTTGGTTGAGCACCGAATACCGACGCTTGAGTCGTCGGCGCCGACCCGAATACAGACGCTTGAGATGACGGCGCTGGTGTGCCAAATACCGAAGATTGAGTAGTAGTTGCCGAAGATCCGAAGATGGAAGCTTGACTCGAAGGAGCTCCGAACACAGATGTCTGGGCACTAGGCGATGCAGACCCAAAAACAGAAGAACCTGCCCCTCCAAATACAGACGATTTTGTCGTATTCGCTGCAGCGAATATGCTCTGTGCACCAGATGATGGAGTCGTTGTGGACGTAAACGCACTTGGAGCATTTGAACTCGCACTGCCAAATATCGACGACTGTGTAGTTGCTGTTGCCGTTCCGAATACAGATTGCGTTGTAGTCGTCGACGCGCCGAACACAGATGCTTGTGTAGTAAGTGTCGATCCAAACACTGATGACGTAGTTGAAGCACCAAAGACTGAAGTAGGAGATGACGGGGCAGCTGTCGTAGATGGAGCAAAAACTGATGGTTGAGCAAATGATGAGCCGAATATCGAACCCGCTTGAGTAACGGGTGTCACCGTTGTACCAAATACTGATTGAGGCGACGGCGGAGCTTCAGGAGTCGAAGGGGTCGGTGTACTGAATACTGATGGTTTCGTACTGTCCGCAGTCGCAGCACTACTGAACACTGATTGAGCGGTGGAACCGAATACTGAAGCTGTTGTCGTTGCTGTCGGTGATGTACTTCCAAATATAGATCCTTGAGACGATGTTCCGAAGACAGAAGAAGGTGACGGTGATGCTCCGGTTGCAAATATGGATGTTGTCGGTGACGTAGGTATTGGTTGAGACGCTACGGCAGCTCCGAATACTGATGCGGCAGAAGGACTAGTAGTAGTGATACTTAGTAATAGTGTAGGTTTTGATGACGGGGGTCCTTCTTTTGTAGAAAGTTCTGGTTCCACTATTGGTTGTTCAGTTGTAGGGCTACCAGCTTTAGAATCTGAAATTGAAATAGAGAACATTAATTTAAAGTATTTTCGGCAGTTGACACACTTTTCAAATGTAGTTAAGAAAATTCTACTAATAAATTACCTGAACCAGCCACTGTATTGGTAGAACTAAATATTGTCGAAATACTGGACATAGATTCAGACTTTTCTAGTGCTTTCAATGATTCTACTTTAGCTTCAGTTTTTAATTCTAATGATTTTGATGATTCATCTGGAAAGTCATGATTAATTATTGTAATTATATTACATGCATGGTAATTATATTACATTATATTACATTATATTCGTTCGATTTTCTTATCGAAAGTTATGAGTGACTATTTTTTAAAGGAAATGAGATCGCGAACAATATAATATTATAATGAAACCTTACTTGGAGTGGAGCTGCTTGCAGGTACAGGTTGAGGTGTTGCACTAAATATAGAGGTTTTATTCCCCTCCTGTATAGCTAATGGTTTAGGCGCTTCTTTATTATCAGTAACAGGTTTCTGTACTAATTTAGGGTCTACTTTCTGCGGTACATTTTCCTTAGATTTGTCTTTCTCGACGGGTTTAGGAGCACTATCAGCCTTAACATCTTTAGTGGTTTTCAGAACATCGGGAACAATTGGACTAGGTATAGGCGTGGAAGTTTTCATGGCAAAGAGATTTGTTAGTGGTTTATCAGTCTTAGATTTGACGGCTCCCGTTTTACTGTCGGCTTCAGGTTCCCCTGTTTCGCTTGATTTTGGACTGCCGAATATTGAACTTGGTAGTTTATTTTCAGGAGCGAAAGGTTTGGGATCAGGAGCGAAGGCGGGAAGCTTGGGTTCTGTAGTAAATGCTTGAGTCTTAGGTTCCGGAGCAAAAGCCTGTGGTTTAGAATCTTGTACAAATGTCTGTGGTTGGAATTTACTGAACATGTTGTTAATGTCTGCTATCGGTTTGGCTGTGAATACTGCTGATGGTGCCGGGGTGGATGTTGCTGCAGTTGTTGTAACTAAAATCAATGAAACACCCGTTGAAATACTCCAGCAGAAAGAAGACTTTTTTTTGTAGCAAAAGCATGCATATAATTTCGAAGGCAAAAATATTAAGTCTGGAGTGCAATATACTTTTTGGTACCGTTAATAAGATTTCGACAGTACTGTTTTTGCAGAGATTTTGCAGTAAGTTCATGTAAGTAAAGGAAAGTTCAGAAAGTAAGATGTTGAAAAACTCATTTGTGAGTAAGCAATCACAACATGTTGAACGAAAAAAAAAATTTGGAATATTATAACTTACATGCAAACGAAGACGGCGAACAAATATTCTGTCCCATGAATGTATTGGCATCACTCTTCGCTTGTTTATTCTGTAGTAAGTCTTTCAAAACGCTTCGCGTATCGGCCGATGCTGGCGTACTAGAGAAACTAAATGCGGGGGCCACGGGCTTCAGCTGTGGTACTTGTGGTTGAGGCTTAGCTGGCTCTTGTTTTGGTTCTGTAAATAGTAAAAACACGTGTTTTGTTGTTGTTTGTTGTCTTGGTCGTGTTTGATCCTAGGGGCATTTGATGGCAAACGCAGACAAGGCCTAATAATAGAGCTCATGAATGTCTCTTATAGAACTTTTGCTTTTACAAACAAACAAAGGAATACAGTGCCAGACTCTTATATGAGTTTAGTAGCTAGCCAAGCAGACTGTATAGAATCGAACGTGGTGGGTTTTGTTGAATCTTACATTATTAGTTGCTGTTATTTGGGTCAACTTATCACAACAGGGCCCCAATTCTTTATGGTGATTATTATTCCCCGAGTAACCTTACCACGTCAATATCGTGTCTTGTAGAAACGGTTTCATTTATTGTATCATAGAGAATACGTTATTAGCAGATGTCGTGGTTAGATAAAAATTGACGTGGTTTCGAAGTAAGGAATCGTTAAGTGGTCATAGTGAATTAGGGCCCCGGTGTTATGAGATTTAACAGGTAATTTACTGAGCTTGGCATGCAGTGGTGAAAAAATGTTTTGGGGTTGTTTGCTTTGGGTAAACATATCAGATTTCAGTAAGTTATTCATAGACTAGACCATATTTAGTACCACATGTTGTACTAGCTGCCATGATAAATAATCACGTACCATCAGTAAACAGTGTTCTGGCAACGTTAGTCAGACCCGGGACAGTCGGCTTCACGCCGCCGACAGGAGTGAATGATGGCACGTTGATAGGCGACGGTTTGAATGGTTCAGTTTTAGCCTCTTGTTTTGGTTCGACTTTAGGTACTGTGAATGGTTGCGGTTGAACTATAACATAATGGGTTAGATGAGTTTAGATAATGTAGGATTTTCCTTAGCAAGATGTTGTTAAAATTTTCCTTAGCAAATGTTGTTAAAATTTTCCTTAGCAAAATGTTGTTAAAATTTACGTTAGCAAAATGTTGTTAAAATTTTCCTTAGTAAAATGTTGTCAAAATTTTAATAAAATTTATTTGTAAATTTGGCACGTATATTTCGTTCTAAATTATCTTATGAAAGTGTAAACCAACCCGGTTCAGGTTAAATTCTTACGCAATCACAAACTAAAGGGAATTAGTAACACTTTCATCTATATTTAGAAGGTTTCAATTTTATATCTCACCACTTTTTCCAAAAAATATTGTTTGAATATCATTATTAAAATGTATTTGACAAAGCATCAACGAAAATTGAGGTTATAAATCTTTCAGGTGATTTAAAATTAGAATTATAATTAAATCAAACCACTCAATTTGTAAGTGGTACTACTAATTGGCATCCACAGGTATATTTTCTGGTCCATTTGTTACATTTCATCAGATACTTTTGGAAGAGACTATTAGTTACTTTAACGGACATGAACTTTCATTTTAAAGTAAACATAAAAACATTTTTATTATATACAGGATGATATTGTCTGTAAACAAGTGTCTTTTTGTACACACAACGGATTGTTAATGTTATGTTAAAAAGAACGAGATTCGAAAAATTCAACTTGAAAGGTGTACAAGTCATGCTAACTTCACTTTCACTTGCAAGATTTAAACCAAACATTTTACCATAATGAAACTTACAACCATTATTTTCCTAACTCACCTAGCTTGACTTGTGGTTTAACATCAGCCTCAGTTTCATCAACCTGCTTAGGCTGCACTTTTTCCTTCAAACTCTTCTCATAATTCATTCTCATAGTCGCCAAATGCTGTCTCATCTCAACGTTCACAGGCTTTATCTTGACAGTTTTGTGATTCGACAACATATCTCTTAGAGCATCGAGTTTCTGTGACGTTAGAAGTGGCTCTTTCTTCTTACCGTCAGTTGTATCAAGACTCATGTTAAGGATGTTCTTCGTTAATTTTGAGAGGGGATCCCTGTGGAGTTGAGTTTGCTGTTTATTCTAACTACATATTATTGTGGAGTGGAATTTGTTGTTTTTCTAAATACATATTTATATTGTGAAGTTAAATTAAGGTCAGTATCATGCAAGCGTGTATGTGTAGAGCGTGTTCTGGCAAGAAGTCGTGGCTTTAAATTGAAGTGCCCTGCAAGTCGTGATGGCTGCGTCTTCACTTCAAACTGCTAAAACGGAAAGAAGACCTAAAGATAAGCTAAAAATATTCTGCAATGCCGTCTGAATGATTTTAATTCGTGATCAGGTTTCAGAGATAAGCCTACCAAGAGGCAAGCAAGAATGAATGAAAATCTGCGTAAGATTACATAAAAAACGAGTTTCACGACGTAACCCGACTCCAAGTTGAGCGTATTCGCAGTGTACGAAATACTGCTTGTTGACGACTCAGCTGTCTATATCACTATAACTTTAAGGTCTATTTTTGATTGAATATTGAATTAAAACTTACTTGGGAAGGGTGTGCTTCTCAAGATCGAGGTGGACTTGAACATAGGCGTAACGTCGCACTCGTTGAGCGTATTTCTCAGTATACGGAGTACTGCTTGTTAACGACTCAGCCGTACTTATCACCATACTATTAAGGTCTATATTTGTTTGTTATATTTCGTCAAAGTAAAACTTACTTGTTTCTGAAGGGCGTGCTTCTCAAAAGCGAGGTAGACTTGAACATAGGTGTGACGTCACACTCGTTGAGCGTATTCCTCAGCGTTCGAAGTACGGCTTGTTGGCGACTTAAAATCTCTTGCTGTTTGACTAGAGGTTGGTAAACGTCATCGAGGATTGGGCGTATCATACGGTTGCCTGGCCTAGGATGAAATAATGATTATTACATGTGTGTAATGGTTAAGTAAATAATAAATAGAAGAAAAAATATAACGAAAAATAAAATGACAAGTGATAGATTTTTACTAAACCACTTTTTTATGGAACAACCAAAACATTATATTACTGTAAAATTGCTTAATTATAAATTAATATTTTAAGCTTATTTTAAGGAACTATAGCGACGGTCTGCATTATGGACTCCGAGTTAGCTGTAAAGTTGCGAATGGGATTTGTGCGGTTTAACTCTTTGGGGTCCCGAGGTCGCGATATCGAGCGAGACAGAATAGATAATCATTGTGTCTCATTACATGGGATTCAAGATATTAAAGCTTAGGAAATAATGCACTGTTATACAGATACCACTTTCACGGAATATTAAACGTCAATTTCAACATATATTTTAAACATCTTTCCGTCTCTATCGTCTTCAAACGATTGACAGAAACAGAATGATGGCCTAAGGGCCCGTTGTTTGATCAAAATAGTCAAACATACTAATAGTTAAAATGCGTTAGTTAAACTAACAATTTGTTAAAAATGTACAGACGTATGTTGTTTGACAAATGGTTAACCTAACTACAGTTAAAAAAAATTACAATTTGCTATGAAAGTTAACCATGCGCAGACAGAGTAGTTAAACTTTGACAGCTATTGACTATTGTCAAGTGACTAATTGTTAAATTGACTATTGGTCATGTTTATCTATGTATCAAAGAACGGGCCCTAAGTGTCGAAACTGATAAACACTTTGACAAATGCAAAATATTTTATCGTAAGCTTACTTGTGGAACTGTGAGTCCCTCGTCACAGCCTCATTCCACTTATAGTCAAGCGATCTCTGGGCTTGTTCCAGCTGATTCTGTACGTAGTAAGCTAGTTTTTTCACAGACGCAACGCGTTTAGATGTAAGAGGATCCGCTTGTGTCCATTGGTGGCTGTCTTTTGCTCTGAAAACAATTTTGTATGTGTTGAGAAATAGTTTTTTTTTATATTATGGATTATATGGTACCCTAGTTCCTTTTGTTTCTGAATGAGAAAAAGTTTTTGCCTTACCGCCCAGGAAGTACCATACCAGAACCTGCTGCAAAATATTAGTACTGTTGCTGTTTCGGTTTGGCAGATATGGAGACTTTAAATTACAGGCAAGATAGACATACAATATGTTCAACGTATTGACAAACCTTTTTGACTGCCGCAGTTATCTAAAAGTGGTGGCCTGTGTACCTATCAATTTATTACATCAAAAAAGATAATTAAATAAAGAAAGTCACTAACTCAGCATGCGTACGCGCCTCAGCCACAACCGCGCATGCACGAACCAGCTCCAGCTTCAGTTGTACGATGGCATTGCGCAACTCGTCGGACGAACATTCCTTCCTTAGTTGTGCTGCATCTTGAGAGTTGTAGTTAAAACTTGCGTTTATTGAGTCGATGTCACGTTGTAACTGCCGAAGAAACAAGACATTAGTTATACAGGGAGGTCCATTTCAGAGGTTCAAAAATATTTTTATCTACACCCATGCTATAAATTCTCTATAAAAGTTTCTGAAACAGTTAGTTTATTGCCAACATTCAAACAACCAGTGTCATAGTAACCATAATATCATCCAAACGAGTGTTATAATGTTGTACTAAATTTCATTATGCAAATCCTTTTAAAAAAAAGAACATTGTCATGCACGTGCGTTTCACTAACACAGCGCCGTAATAAAAAAAAAACTTATAGGTTATGTGAATTCACGTCGTATCCCGCTATTTTTGTTCGATATTAGTATTGCAAAAATTTATAATAATTCTATTATTACCTATACATAGTTTGTATTCGATACTCAGCAATTAAACTTTCCATGAATTTACATAATTGCGCGGTTTCAGAACCTTTTATAGAGGATTCATATCATGTGTGTAGATAGTCTTGTATGCAACTGTACGTCATTAGGTATTAAAACACTCATGTGATACTATTATAATAAATTATTATATAAAAAATACTAGCGATCTGCCCCGGCTTCGGCCGGGTAGCATTTAATTTATACTTCAGTCTAAGTAACATGTGGCCGGCTATGCTAACACCAAAAATTGAAAAAGTTAGAACAATTGAATTTCACTGTATTTCGTTTATTACATAATAAATTTAGGTTATACCTTAGCCTCAGCAACACGTGGCGGTTATGCTATTCAATTGTAGATTATATGAAACGTTTGTATTTTTAACATAGCGCCATCTATTGAATACTTACTCAATCCAGTCAACAGATATCGCCATCTGTTAGAATCGTTTAGAGCTAACAGATAATTGTGACTGTCAAATAATAGACAAATAATTTGCAATAAAATAATATTGCGACTATAAATTGAGATGTAAGCTATCCTATCTTTCAAGTTGGATCAAATTGCACACGGTGTGCAAATCAAATTTAAAATTGTTCAGTAGTTTAGGAGTCCATCGCGGACAAACAACGTGACACGTAATTATTATATATATAAAGATTATGATAAACCCACATTCGTGTTTTAATACCCCTTATTATACAACAGTTGCATAAATAATAATTAAAAGCATCTCCTCAATGATATTCTGAAACACCCCATGTATGTTCAACGATTATTTAAAGCTGAGGAGCCATAAGTTAATAAGTACAGTTTATAATATTTTTCTGTTTACAGACTAATAATAAGTAAAACTAATACAACATTTTATCTGGGTAAAAATAAACCCAAAAATACTTATTTTATATTGCTTGGAATCATTACTTTTGATAATGAGTTCTGACAGTATGTGCTACGATTTATAAAGATACTGCCTGTCTAGTCATAGCTTTATTGGTTCGTCTGTACTAAGATACGCAAAGGTATAGGTAATACGGGCTGGTGTCCGCAACTCCACGTCAATGCGCGTATTTTGCGTACGGTTCTTACGCAAAGGTATATAAAAACTCCATCAAACCACCTTTGCCTGAGTTTCCCTGGTCTTCACCATAAACTTGTACAATTCCATTTGAAAGTCGTTCACTTCTTTGACGAGCATATTCTTCAGCTCCTGATTGGCTTTCATTTCGTTGATCTTCTCTTGTTCTGCTTTCAACGCGGCGTTTTCTTGCGCCTGCGCAGGCTGGGGTTTGGGAGTTACGGGTTGAGGTTGTGCCTGGCAAAGTAGAAAATGAATGTTTCCAGTATATTAGGAACATAATTTATGTATTACATACGTTACTACCAAAAAAAGCTGTGGAAACGTCCGATATAACTTTTTTCTTTATAAAAATTATTGTTCGATACGTCGTAGATACAATCTGTATTATTGGTATAGCCAATTTGTTAACCAAGCACAGTTTAAAAGTTATAGAGATGTTTATTTCATTTTATATTTTCATATTTTATTCTTACCACAGGAGCTTGTGGTGTCGGCTGAGCAATAGGTGTTGGTTTTATTTCTACCGGAGCTGGTTTTTCTTCGATTTGTACTGGGGCTGAAACAAACAACGAATGAATTACACTTTTTCTTTACTAATAAATATTTCTTTCGACAGATAAATCCTACTAATATTATAAATGTAAAAAAATTGTGAGGATGGATGGATGTTTGTTACTCTTTCACGCAAAAACTACTGAACGGATTTGGATGGAATTTGGAACACAGGTACCTGGATTAACACATAGGATATTTTTTTTTTATCCCGGTAGTACGTTCCCGTGGGATAATTTCCGACCTCCACGCGAACGAAGCCGCGGGCAAAATCTAGTTTGATATAACTGCCCCCATTAATTATGGATGTAGAGGAAGACTTCAGAAAAAAAAACTGAGTGTTTAAACTTGCCATGCGTTCTAATAACAACCATTCAAATTACTACACATTCTCGATGGTATTATGATGACACTTTTCTTGGTATATTTGTGCAAATTTTAGCGATATTTTGCTAATGCAAAATCAACTTTATTCTAATGGGCACAGAGCATATTTTGTATTACCCAAGTAACGAAAATATTTGTACAAATACACCAAGTGAAGTATCGGCATGATATAAGACGTCGAATCATGTTTCTAAGAGTCGCCACAAAATATCTAGTATACCTGCAGCAAACAGGCTCTGCGACTGCGCATAGCTCGGCGGTTTCGGTATGTTCAGTATGCTGCCGTACTGTGAAGATGGCGCCACTGCTTGCGGCTGCGGCTGTGGTGTTGGCGCTAGTTGTACTGGCTGCATTGTTTGAGGCTGAAGAAAAAGCAACACACACACAATGAAGATAAGGTTGAATTCATTATAGCAGCATGCATAAAAAAAGATAAGCTTAGAATTGCACCACTGTAGGATACACGGCTTTTCTCATACAGAAAAGGACCTGCATAAGTGGTATTCTCATGTTGCACACCGTAAATACCGCTACTTACTGAGATCCTACAGGATCCTTAATTTAATCAATAATGATTACCTTTGGTTGAACAACGGGTGTCGGGGTGGGTACTAGAGCTGGCACAGGCGCGGGCGTCGCTTGGGGAGGAGCCTCTCCTGGGATCGCACTAAAAATATACATACGTTATAAAAATAAATTATTTACATGATAAATAGCATGAGTAAACTGTCACAAAGAAGCCAACTTTCATGAGGTGAAGCTTGAAGAAAATAAACGGTTTTTTTCTGTCTGCTTTAAACTGGGGATTATTGATCCAAAAAGAGCCAGAGAGATTCCTTTGCATGAAAAAAATATCATAAATGATAAATGATTTTATTTCTGTAAGTAGGTTTGTACAAACACTTTTACACGTCAATCATATTTTAAAACTAGATGAGGTCGGCGTTTCCTATCTGACTACTCTGAGAAGAAAGGCCGAAACAAACTCAGAGGTCACAGTCTCTTTTAAAGTCCAGACATAATCTTGGTCAGATCATGTGAAGACCATGTAGATTTGAGTCTGAAATGGTCTCTTGAGGAAAAAATACCACACAGAATGAGTGGACCTGTCCAGTCAGTGCACGCATTTGTCAGTAATCGTGCAACTCAACTCAAAACTTAAGGAGCTCAACGATTCGACGAACAATACCAAAGAAAGGACATTTGGGTAGGCCGCATAAATTACTCAAACTGCCAGACTATGATTAAAACTAATCAAGAAAGAAAAAAATAAAACAATGATCTACATAGTCTTTACATTCACAATAATTAAAATAATATACTATTTTACAAATAAATATTCATGTCATATAGTACATAACTTATATCTATCAAATATACTTTTTACCTGGTCATCGCAGCGGCTGGTAAGGGTAGTAGCTGAGGAGGCGTGCACACTTGCGGCGCTTGCTTGTTCAAGTTGATGATGTTGAATATAGTGAGCATCCCAGTTTGTGACACCACGTGTAGTAACGGCATGTGAGGCAGTGTTGTGTTCTCATCTGTAATGTAATGCTTAAAATTGTTATTTACATTGTAAGATTTTGTAGCGGCATCTACAACGCAACGCCACATGCGAGCTACGCGTCAGACTGATATCACGCAAAATCCTGCATCGCGCAAGCAGAGTTTACCGCGCAACTAGCATATATACAACATCCCGACATCAACCGTCGGGCAGTTGCCCACCAGACACGACACCCGTCTGGTCGGAGGATCCTCCCTTTTCCATAGAGTATGAGTGAACTTTACACCCTGTTCCTCATACCTCTATAATTTCTTTTTTTATTTGTTACTAGCTGACCCGACAGACGTCGCTCGTCCTGTACAATACAAAAATCCTACACAAAAAAGCACGTTCAGGCTTTGCCGATTAGAAAATTTCCCGCGAAGCTTTTCCAAATTTTCGTTCCATAAAACCTAATTCGGACTATTACGAACATTTAAAAACAAAAAATAGCCAAATCGATCCTGCCGTTCTCAAGTGATGCGCTTACCAACGAACGGCATTTCATTTATTTAGATTTTAGATAGATAGTGCCAGGACAATAAGTGAGAAGAACCATAATAAAAATAATAAAAAATATTGAATTGGTTTAGTGAAATATCTATCTTCTATCTATATAAATAAAAATAAATGTTTGTTTGTTTATCCTCTATGGACTCCGAAAGGGCTGTACCGATTTTGGTGAAACTGGTGAGTTTATCTACATACGCCCGCGAAGGTTTAGAGGTAGGGTAGGGGTAGGACACCACGCGAACGAAGTCGCGCCGGACGGCTAGTGTATAATAAAGTAATAAATCAATTTTCGATTCTTACGTGCAAATTTTTTATAATAGATTCTACTATCTATTTATAACCATAAACGATACCTACCAGACTGCATTTGAAGTGTAGCGCAAGTATCGATACAAACACCCACAGGATAGTTCTCTTGTTTCTTATCTGTTAGAGGCAGCTCTGGTCTTGCTTCATCAGTCTAGAAACAAAATAAAGTTATGTAATCATAAGGTAAAAATTAGCAATGTTTGCTGGTTTTTTTAGTGCAGTCAAAAGATTGGTCAACTAGACAATGGACTACTAGAACAGTTTTTGCCAATTACTTAAATGTGTCAGAATGAGTAATTTTCATTACCTGACACCATTGAACCCAGTTAGCCCCATCAGCGGATCCAAGGGTTCCCATCTCCACACTGTTTGCTGACGCCGATATTATGATATTCCTGATGAAAAGAAAACAAATGATGAAAGAACAGTTTGGAGAAAGTTCTGTACAAATGATAAATGATTTTATTTCTGTAAGTAGGTTTGTACAAACACTTTTACACGTCAATCAGATTTTTTAAACTAGATGAGGTTGGCGTTTCTTATCTGACTACTCTGAGAAGAAAGGCCGAAACAAACTCAGAGGTCACAGTCTCTTTTATAGTCCAGACATAATCGTATCTTAATCTGAATCTTAATCTTCATGTGAATACCATGTAGATTTGTGTCTAAAATGGTCTTTTGAGGAAAGAACCACACAGATTAAGTGGACTTGTCCAGTCAGTGCACGCATTGGTCAGTAACCTAATATAGAATTCTGTTAATATCTTTGCCCACAAAATCTAACCTTACTATGAGGGGTTATCCAGGGACGGTTAACGCACGAAAAAGACGATAGCGTAGGCATACTACAAAACATGGTTAAGCGTTGTTCAAATAAAGGTTTTAATTTGCATAATATGGTTATGATTAAGTTTTCGTATGTATCAACCAAGTAGCTGTCGAAATGATGTTCTTACCATTGCGCCAAACCCTGCAAGTAGTAGTACCAGGGTCTATCAGATCCCATGCTGTAGCAAATATCTTCGTAGTTCTGGCAGCTGGGCTGCCCAGTTTTCGGAGTATTTATGATGACCACAGCTGCAAGCAAGACATGGTTCATTTATTTTCTTTGGAAGATTTTAAAGGATCATGACGCAATAAGGTGTTCCGGAGAAATAATGTCTGTTATGCAGTCTTTAGTTTAAACTAAACCAGAAACATAAGAAAATACTTAAAAATGGATTAATGTTCTGAAAAAACAAAAGCCTACATACATAAACTCACGCCTTCTTCCCATGCGGGTAGGCAGAAACTACAGAACGCCACCTGCTACGATCCTTACATACTCCTTTTGCCTCTTTTACGTTCATACATCTGGTCATACACGTACGCCAGTTGCGAGTACTACGCACCTGACCTTTCTGAAGAACATCACCAATAAGGTCAAATATAAAAAGCCAAAGCCAAAAGCCAACTCATGCTTTCAAGCTCATGCTCAAAGCTTGCATAATAGCTGTAAAATACAAGCTTTCTGAAGGAGTCGCGGAAAATAGCCCACTTCACTAAATAATGACTTAAAGTACTTATAAAGTTACCTGGGAGACTATCCTTCGTAGCATTTCTATACACAGCAGCAAACTGATAAGTTGATATCCAGTACACTGCTAGTGCTTCGACGGGCGCACTCTCAAACAAATTGGGTGCAGAAATGGTCTTAGCTGGAGTAAGATCCGGTTTGAATTGACTTAGGGTACCATCGCTGTTGCCAGTGACCAGCTGTTTGCCCTTAGGACTCCAGCAAAGGCATCTGATAAAAGAAATATTAATAAATTAGAGAAGAATACATCTTTTATGGTCTGAGTAATGTGTGTGTGTTTCTATGTTAATTAATGTAATTGTTGTTATACCATTTTATTTAACTATAAATAAATTATTGTATTGTTAAGGCTCTCTATACATCGTAAATCGTTGGATATTATGTCTCCTCTAAACCATTCTTCATAGGCTAATATTCTGACCATCTGCCTAAGTGTTTTTCATTTACTCTCAATGCCCTGCACAAGTCCCTGATTGAAACACTTATTTTCCATCCCATACTTAAATATTTAACAAATGTTGAACCAAAACGAAACTTAGACCAATATTTAGCATCCCCATAAAAATTAAACAAGTCATAAATATTATACTTAACAGAAGACAAATATTTTTACCTTGCTTTAGAAGGCACTTTCTTGATTTGAGAAGTGCTAACTTGCGACACCAGAAGCGTGCCATCATAGAAAGCTATGGCAATTGTATCAGGGATGCAGGGGTTCCATTGTAAAGCAGACACAAAGGTCGACGGGTTCACATCACACCTGATAGCTAGAGAGGGAGATACATTCTGTAACAAAATTGTTATACTATGATAAAAATTGTAAATGATTCATGTTATGTTATCACATTAGCAGACACAAATATTTAACCGTTTTAGGTAAATTGTTTTCATTTTCCTCTATAACTGCCATGAGATTTAACAACAGATTCACTAATCCAAGACTTGCATCTGACCTGGGCAACATTTACATCATACCAGCGGGGTAATTACGTAACACACTAACAGTAGGAATGGCTTTCATTTTGGAGGAGGTACTCAAGTCGACCCGTATATATATATTTTAAATAGTTCTACAACATTCATTGCGTTATTTACGGTGTAGAGCAGATTTTTTTTTCGACCATATTAAGCAATGTACCTACTAGCAATAAGTTTCAAAATGATTCAGATTGTAATGGATAGTGTGTTACGCGATTAGGGTGCAAGGCAACATTAGCATATCGTGTCTCACGCACATACAATAACTTCAATCAAATCAAACCATAAAAAGACAACATGAGCAAGTTGTAACAAGACAGTTGTATAAATGATTATAATTCTGTAACAACACATTTGTTACGATCCCGAAATCATATTTTGATCAACGTACAACCTGCCATTGACCTGCGAATCGTAAAAAACATAAGAAAAATTGAATTTTGCAGGCTACCTTAGCGCATCCCCTTTATTCTAGCATCAATTTACCAAATATATGCAGCTACTGACACAACCCAAATGAAACAAATGCCAAAAAAGATATAGTCTACTAGGTTGAAATCTCACAGTTATATGGATACTATCTTTTGCCCGCGGCTTCGCCCGCGTTATTGTTAGAACTTATCCCATTGGAATTTATAACCGGGATAAAAAGTATGCTATGTCCTAACCTTGCACAATCTGAATCATTTTGAAGCCTATTGCTAATCCATTGCTTCATATGTTCGAAAAATTTGTCAATTCATCAACGTAAATAACTGTCAAAATGAAACCCATTCCTTCTGTTAGTGTGTTACGTAATCACCCCGCAGGTCATGGCGTATCCGTATGCCTTTCTTCTAATACCTTTCAGCCATTAGGTATGAAAAAGTAACAGACAGACCATATATCCAATCCCTTAAATCGCTTAGAAAGATGTACACAAAAATTTCAGTATTACATGTGAATTTTCAAATCAACCCCTATACAAAAACGCTTAAACACGTTATTCTTTATTTTTTAGCAAAAGAATAAATTTGAATTTTCATATCCCTCTGGGTTTCTCATACAAACTTTGATCCCCTACATCACCCCCTTTAGGATTATGTATGAGACAAAAAATAGCCTATGTCCTCCCTAGGATCGATCTCCTTGCCAAATTTTATCGAAATCCGTTCAGAGGTTTAGGCGTGAAAAGGTAACATAGTTACTTTCGAATTTATAATATTAATATGGTTTGATTGAGACAAAAAATAAGAAGAATTGTCAAGTTTAATTTACTATGTGTGTTGTGATTGGATTGGACTAGTTGTCCTATAATAAGGCTAAAGCCTTTTGCTTTACAACACAATATTGTAACCCTACAATTTAGTGTGTCTATAATACTAAAGTAAATTACCTGATTCTGGAAGTCAGTAATCTTGTAGATTGTCAGTAGTTGACCACCAGTAACTGCCAACAGTTCCTGATCACAACTAGCAGCAATGTGGGTTGGTTTCTCTTGAAGTTTTACAGTTGTGTGCTGTGGTTCACACTCCTTGTCAATTAGCTGCTGTAAGTAGTAAACTGAAAGAAATAGTAGTAAGTACTTAAGCTCTATAATATTTATATATATCAAAATTACGTGTCACGTTGTTTGTCCGCGATGGACTCCTAAACTACTGAACCGATTTTAAATTTGATTTGCACACCGTGTGCAATTTGATCCAACCTGAAAGATAGGATAGCTTATATCTCAATTTATAGTCGCAATATTATTTTATTGCAAATTATTTGTCTATTATTTGACAGTCACAATTACCTGTCAGCTCCAAACGATTCTAACAAATGGCGATATCTGTTGACTATATTGAGTAAGTATTCAATAGATGGCGCTATGTTAAAAATAAAAACGTTTCATATAAGCTACAATTTAATAAAGAGAAAAGATATGATTGTTTGTTTGTATTGAATAGGCTCCGAAACTACTGAACCGATTTCAAAAATTCTTTCACTGTTGGGAAGCTACACTATCTCCGGGTGACATAGACTATATTATATTATGCTTTGCTACCCGGGCGAAGCCAGGGCGGGTCGCTAGTTATACATATATAATTATATTGTGAGGTAAAATGAAAGTGGGTCAGGGGCAATTATACATTTTATAACAAGTGTTTCTACCTACACCATGGCCGATTCCTATAATTTACCGACCATTATTGGTTAAAATTAAGACCCTTGTATCTTTACCAATAATTAAGCAAATACCTTATAGCTTTACATAGTAGACCCTCCCATATGGAAGTAGGTATCACAGGTAAAATTAGCTTACGAATTTATTTATATGCCTATTTTGGCAATAAAAAATGTTACCATTAGTAAGCGAAACGATTCGTTTTTGTTTATAGGAACTGAGTATAACAAGGCTAACAAAAGAATAGAACATGCGTTGTTCTTAGTAAAAGAGCAATAGAAAATATGTGTTACTAAAAAAATGGGAGCAGGAAGCGAAATGAAGGAGCCGGTCTGTTCTTGAAACAATTGTTATTGATTATGATGTTTATTTACTATACAATGTACATACAGTTACAGGCTGTGACTAATCTTAACTTATGATTATGAATACATGTTCCTGTTAGGGTCCAGCATGCAAGAACATTTTAACTTATAGCTATTATAATATTAATATTACCAGCCTATTGTTCTACCGCAGGGCCAAGGTGAGCCCTCCGAACGTAAGCGCAAGAACGAAACCACGCAAGGAACAGTTGAGTGAGAGTGAGAGAGTTCCCTCGGACACCTATATTATGCATACTGCGCAGCTACTCGCTGCAACTTCCGAGAGCTCATAAAGTTTTACATGAACTGTATTAGATAATATAACAACATAATCAATCTGCCTAGCCTTTTCTCAACTATGTTGGGGTTGGGTTCCAGTCTATCTGGATGCAGCTGAATACCAGTATTTTACATGAAGCAACTGCCTATCTGACCTCCACAACCCAGTTACTGTGTAATGTGTACCCCTTGGTAAGACTGGTTGTCCGACTTCCGGGCTTCTGACCCATAACAACTGCCAATGATCTACGAATGACAGCCGGGACCAATGGCTTAACGTGCATTCTGAGGCACAGAGGGGTCTTGGTATGTAAAGATGGTCACCCATCCATGGACTAACCGTGGCAAGCGCAGCTTAACCTGATCGATCGATCAGTGCGGCTTTTATTAGCCACAAGCTCACATACATATTTATGAGAAATGCGACCTGTAGAGGAGAACAGCCATCTGCCGGTAATCCGTACATACGGAAGCATTTTTGACCAAGCTGAAATGGAGACACTTTGCTCGCGCAATATTAGGTTGGGGAAAAGTTCTTTCATATTTTTTATACAAATTCAAGACTACGAGCTCGTGTGGCACCCAAATATTGAGCTTTTTTGTATACCCAGACTTTTTCAAATAGGTTAAAACTGTTTTGTGGTCAACCCCTAACTCTTCAGCTATGTCGTAACTACTAATATGGCAACTTGCTCCACTTTTTAAAAAATACCATCGACTTTATCTGTAATAGGGGACCAGAACGAGCTGTATCTTTGACATGAAAATTCCCAGTCTGAAAATGCTTGAACAAACTTTGTGTTACTCTTACTGACACTGCGTTAAGTCCATAAACGTCACTTCGTTTTTCGCAGATTGTGTCGTACTTTTCCCGTTGTACCCGAATTCAACACATTTTGAAGTTTTATTACAAACTAGCTTCTGCCCGCGACTTCGTTCGCGTTCGCTTCGTTACTCTGGACTAACGCTAACTTTAACCCGCGACTTCGTTTACGTAGACGGTGAAAATATTTTAAAATAATACGTAAGTTAAGGAGCAGTTTTAGGTACCTACATCACGCTTTTATCAATACACGGAGAAAAGATTTCTTAAAATATTCTTGGGGAGTTTATGAACTTTTATTGGGGCTCTGCAGTAACGCGGGACCATATGCGCAAATCCAAGAAAATTTACCGGGTTACCCAGTACAAATTCAAGGACAAAAAAAAGTTTTGGTCTTAGAAATTTTACTGGGTTACCAATTCAATTTTTACTGGGGTACTGAACGTCATTTTTGGTATCTCGCAGAGATCACTGGGGCCACCGCTCTTCCCCCTCATGACCGCCCGCCTTGCACCGTTATTTTGCTGCGATGTTATTTTAATACTGCAATATCTTCTAAGATATTCATTGAAATCAAATGATGTAACGGGCAATTTTGTTTTAAATTAAATACTTGTGATGAATAACGTATTTATTTGGATAAGGATTAATATCATGTTTATAAAAACACCTTCGCACATAATGCCTTATTTTAGAATAACTTTGGTTAGCATACAAAAGTTTATAGTGAGCCAACCTTAAAAGATAGACATAAGCTGTCGTAGACTTTTTTTTGAACTTTTAAAAGGGAACAATTCTGTACTACATGATTTTTGCGAAACTTTAACCGTTTACGCAGCGCACGCAGCAATGGTCTCAAAAGGAGGAAAAAAGAACACGATTTTAAAACATTGCTCATTGGTGCTCCGTTCCTATTGGTCTTAGCGTGATGATATATAGCCTATAGCCTTCCTCGGTAAATGAGCTATCTAACACTGAAAGAATTTTTCAAATCGGACCAGCAGTTCCTGAGATTAGCGCGTTCAAGCAAACAAACAAACTCTTCGGCTTTATTATTAGTATAGATAATAAAACTTCAAAATGTATAAAATTCATTCATTTATTCAATTTATTCAAAATTCTTCATTATAATAGATTCACTCATTTTGCAAGGCAGGAAAACGATTGAAAAATATGTAGGTGAGTATAATAATTATTATGTTCCTTGAAAAAATGCCAGGAAATTATTTTAACTTTTTTATTTTAAATGTCGTCTATTTAATGGTATCAAAACAGCCAGATACAAACAGTACAGACAAAGAGATTTTACTACGACTTTATACTTATGAAATACAAAAAATCTTTTTTCCTAACCTATTAAATTAGGAATTATGTTTCTTATTGTTGTGCAAATTTAATTAAAAATACATAGCTACCTGTCAAATGCCCATCTGGTGAAGCAATGAAAACTATTCCATACTTGCTGGCGCAGGCAACCAAGTTGTATCCTCGATTAGGCAGTGGATCAGAAGTATTGAACACTTTTAGTTTACGTTGCAATTTGTATAGAAGATTCTGTAAACAAATTAATTGTTAAATAGGTAGTTTTATTTAAATTCTAGTTGTTTTTAGTTTTCTAACTTCAGTAATCATTAGGTATAGTTAAATTAAAAAATACACAGATAAAAAAATTATTTGCAAGACATCTTGCAATAGTGATTAGTAGTAGACATTTGATAGAGTAGACATTTGATAACTGCTACTCAAACTCAAAGCATTTATTTCAATTCAACCATTTACAGGCACTTTTGAACTGTCAAAGGATCGGTCAGTTAGTCAGAAAGTTGAAGCTAGTTGCCCATTCGAAAACGTAGTTCTCTATGGAGATGAACGGGCAAGAAACTCCAAGGACACTCTTTTTAAATCAAGATATTACAAAATCCTGGGTACATTATTCTTGTTGCTTCTATATGCGAGAAAAATGGAAAAAAAGATATATTAAGAAACAATTCAAAATATTTTTTGAAATATATTTTTTAATCTTATAAGATTAACAATAAAAATAAGCCGTGGCAGTTAAGAGATGACCAGTCTCAACTGACGGCGCCCGTTCACGAACATGACGCTTGGATCAGCACCATCCAGCTCAACCATTTTGTAGGGAACCGAATGATCCAACACACGCGCCACCAACAGTGAGACATTTAAGAGAGCATGACATAGTCTCAACTGCCATGCTGTCAAGTCAACATAATTATATAATAAACGAATCCATGGTACTCACATTTACAAAATTGAAAAAATGCTTCTAAATTATACAAAACTATTGTTTGCTATGTATTTGAGCGATGAATAAAATTTTACTACATAAAAGAAAAGAATCATTAAAATATCTATTGGAGTTATTCAATAATAAAACATATTTTATAAAAAATAAACAAACATTAAGTTCGCAATGTCAGAAAAATAAAAGGGAGAATAAGAAAGGAGTATATCTTCCAAACATTCAAATTTTAACTAGTGCGCCCAAGTGGCTGTGGAGCAGGACTAGCATTAAGCCAAGCATTTTTATCTACAATATGTATAGTCATTGAACTTATAATATTCTTGTCTACATAGTGTGCGTTTAATACATGTTCTCATTTAGTTGAAGAATATCAAGTGGTATTTTATTATAACATTTTACACAGTACCCCATAAAGGAAGTATGTACTTTAGACAACCTGAAACGTGGTTGATCTAATTTGTTCCTATTTCTAGTGTTGTAATTATGCCTGTCACTTATCTTACTAAAAAGATGTAGATTTTTTCGAACATACATAATGTTTTAATATAATTGACAAGGTACCGTCATGATGTTAATTTTTTTAAACAGTTCCCTTATAGATTCGCGTTTGCGGAGGTTGTAGATGGCTCTGACAGCCCTCTTTTGCAGAATAAAGATAGAATCAATATCTGCAGCCCGTCCCCACAGCAGAATACTGTAAGACATGATGCTATGAAAGTAACTAAAATATAATAGTCTCGCGGTATCTACGTCTGTTAATTGACGGATTTTCCAAACAGCGTAAGCGGCTGAACTTAGCCGCCCTGCAAGTGATGTTAAGTGAGGACCCCACTGTAGCTTTGAATCAAGCGTAATCCCCAGGAAAACCGTTTCTTCGACGAATTCTAGTATCTCCTTATTCAATACAACGTGACATTTACTACTTCTAACATTCGGTAACGCGAATCTTATGCATTTAGTTTTCTTCTCATTTAATACCAAATTATTTGCTTTAAACCAATTATGAACCTTAAGCATAGCGTTATTTACGTCGTCAAGCTCATGTGCGTGTCTGTTTATTTTAAAAATCAGTGATGTATCATCAGCAAATAACACCATTTGAGGTCGGTTTTTCAGTAAATGAGGTAAATCATTTATATATACTAAAAAGAGGAACGGACCCAATATTGAGCCCTGCGGTACACCCATTTTGACTTTTAAGCCCAATGAATTTACACCGTTTATTTGAACTTGCTGCAGTCTTATCATTCAAATATGATTTTACTAAGCTAAGCGCAAGTTTACCCAGTCCGTAATGCACAAGTTTCAAGAACAGTGTTTCGGGATTCACGCAATCAAATGCCTTGGATAGGTCGCAAAAGATGCCTATTGCATCTTGTGCTTCCTCCAATGCGTTAAAGATATGTTTTAATAATGTAACACCGGCGTCGGTTGTACAACGTCCTTTGGTGAAACCATACTGTTGATCGTGTAGGATTTTATTACGATTAAAATGCTTGAGCATTTGATTTAACATTACTTTTTCCAACGCCTTGCTGAAAACTGGCAAAACCGATACGGGTTTATAATTATTAGTATCTTTGCTGTCCCCAGATTTGAAAAGTGGAATTACTTTACTATACGTCATTAAATCTGGGAATACCCCTTGATCTACACATAAATTAAATATTAAAGCTAATTAAGGTGCAATTGTCTCAATAATAGATTGACAAACTTTAGTAGACATGCCCCACAGATCTTCTGTAATTTTGATCTTAAGTTGCTTGAATGCCTTTACAACGACCACAGGGTTTATATGTTTAAATTTAAATTCTATAGGATAGGCTGAAACATTCGCTCTTAATAAATCAATAGCAAATGAGGGCGAGGAATTTAAAGTTTCTGTAGTTTTAATTGGAATATTAGTAAAGAAAGTTGCAAATTCCTGAGCAACATCGATGTTATCGCTAATGAGACCGCGGGAAGTGTCCAGTGTGTAATCAGTATTATGCCTTTTGTTCCTGTTCGTTTCATTGTTATTAATTTTCCAAACTGTCTTTATTTTATTATCCACTGATTTAACTTTGTTGCTAATGAATGAAGCTTTAGCTGCTTTGCAGACATTTTTAAAAGTTTTCGAGTAAGTAGCAACATACTTATTGAAAGTTTCCGTATTCATATACAGCTTAAGGCCTTACAGTTCAAATAATCTTTCCCTACTTTTTCTGATGCCTTTTGTTGCCCAGTCACTGAATAAAAACCTAGGGCAAATAGTTTTAGATTTCTTCTTAAAAGAATTATTGAACTCTGTTTGAACTAATGAAAGGAATTCTTTATTCAAAATATTACCATCATTCATATTTAGCACTTAACTTGCTAATTAAAGCGCTATTACACTTATTTAAGTTAGCCGATGTTATTGGTCTAGTTTGTATCTGCACTTTTTGTAATAGTGTGTTGGACTCAAAAGTAACAGTTTGACCGCTATGATCAGAAGGGAGATAATTTACAATGGATTTATCTAAATAGTCGCAGCAACAAAAAACATTATCAATACATATAGCAGTAGCCATAGTTATTTGCGTTGGTTCCAAAAACACATTTGACAGATTGAATGATTTGAAGAGGCTTAAGAATCTACTGCTATTTGAATTATTTTCCAAAATATTAATATTAAAGTCACCACAAATAATTACTGATTTATTACCAGTTACAATTTTGGCCAAAACATCTTCCATTACTGACTCAAATATAGAGTAGTTTTGATAATTTGGAGGTCTGTAAACGCACACTATAAAATGCTTATCTAGCTCAACACAGGACAGTTCTATGCTATGTTCCACCGATAGTTCAACTATGTCTTTACGAGACTTAGGATTTTATACAATTTTTAATTAAGATTAGTGAACCTCCACGCAGCATGGATTTTCGGTTAAAACAACTGCCCACACTATAGTTCTCATAATTAATTAGCATTTCATAATCTTTCAACCAGTGCTCAGTTATACAAATAATATCAAACATTGTTTTTTCTAATAACAATTCAATTTCTAATTGTTTGGAAGAAAAACCTTGAATATTTTGATGAAATAATTTCAAGGAATTCTGCTTTGCCCCTTTTTTACCATTAAATAATTGAGTGCTAGAAGGTACCTGGTTGATGGCGAGATTAATAATATTATTACTGGTACCCTCTGTTGTCCTACTGGCTAGTTTAAACTATTATGGCTAACCACCTTAATATTAGTATTATTACTAATTTTTGTGGTGCTAATTACAGCAGACTTCGACATACTACTTATGTCTGAGTTTATATTAAAAGCTACTAGCCATGCTATTTGACGTCTAAAACTAATAAGCAGATACGCAGTATCCCTAGTCGATCTTAATTTCGCAACAAAAGTGTTGGTGTCAGTCAAAAAATATAAGTTTGTCACTATAGTGATTAACTAATAAATGCATATGGTTATTTAGCATAATTATATTATGATTTTGCCTACTTGACAAGTGCTCAAAGTATGGAAAAGCACACAATACTATTTTCTGACAATTAACCCTCAAGATTTCAGTGACATTATCAGTGATGTCGTCTTTTTTACATTAGTACTATTACCTACAAATAGAGAAATAATGGCTTTCGGATCATATTTATTCACAGATATTGATGACATTATCTCTTCATAGGATTTCCCAGGCATACAATAATTAACGGAAGATTGACTAAGGTTGTTGCTCAATAATTTACCTAACCCTCTCCCTAAACTATCTGAAAACATAATGGATGAATAACAAACTTTACTCGAACAAGCGAGAGCACAAGTCTCTGTCTGTGCTACTTGAGATGAACCCTGTACAAGATGTGGTGTATCTTGATCTGGGATACAGTCCAGAGCTCCCCCAGCCTGGGACGGGTGCTCCGTTGCCTCAGACTGGGGAGCCTCGAGGTTGGATTTCCTTTGACAAGAACAATGAGTGCTGCTCAAAGTCATCGGGTCCACTCTAGCTGCCTCATCACTACACATTTCCACTAACTCATTTACGTCTCTACTGTTTCAGTAGAGCTGATTTTTCTTACTACGGTTTTTAAATAATTAGTGAAAGTAAATGTTTTGATATTTCCAGTCAGTGCATTACTTTTCTTTGACCACCACAATAATAACCTATAACCTGTATGAAAAATCGATAGTAATCGATGACATATCAAACTTTTATCCATATTTGTTGTTTTGAATCTTTATAATAATCAAAATACTGTAATAAAATGGACTAAAATTCAAATTCCAAATTACAGTTGTAACAAAATACTTTACGTACCGGTTCGTCGACCGAATTCGGCCCAAACACCACCTCCATTTCTTCGCAATAAGACTAGTTTGCACGACAATGTATGCAATATTAATTAGTCTTTCTATTCTCACACTGTATTCGATATTTTTGCACTGTTTTTGTTGGTTTTTAACAGAAAAAATGATTTTTCTTCAATACTATTAGCAAAATCTGTCAAAACTAGAAAAACTCTCAATTCTCAACTGTCAAAGTCAATCGTCTGACGTGAGACGTGACGTAAAACGTCTCGTTTGTCACTTTCAATTTTTCAAGATTGTAACTTGAATACTTGAGTTTTAGTCTACGTTAGGTCTTTGGAAATCCGAACAAAACTTTAATCTTTGAACCTAAACAGGTACGTGGATACTAAAAGAACGTTTAAATATAATGTTTCGCAGATCCGTGGTAACAAACTAAAATATTTCAATTAAAATGAACCAAGTTCATTATCTGCTATAAACAGGCATGTAATTTAATATAGCCCAATTATAAAAATTAAAAAGAAAATAAAAAATGTAATGTTGTATGTTAATGTTGCCCTGAACTTGCCCAGCAACAAAACTTTTTAATTAGGCCACACAGTTATAACGTAAGACTTTTATGTAGATCTTTGGTACGAACCCAAAAAATAATGCAGTTAACTTTATTGAATTTGTTTCTTGTTTCGTTAAAATCCCAGCAGCGGGAAAATTATGGGCTTGTTATGCTCTATCTATAATAAAGTGATCCACAAGATTGTAGGCATGACAAGGGTGTTTACTGGACTAAATTTTATGTTATATCGGTGCTTATGTAGGCAATTGATGGTTTGATGATTTTTATGACATGTAGCATCCTTAGAAAGCTAAGTTAGAAAAGGTATAAGCTAAAGAACTTTTTAAAACAAAACTAAGTTCAAAATGGCTTTTCTTTTTTTTATAATGAATTTAGAATTTGTAATTTTTTACACATTTAAAAACCTAATTGACTTTTGAAGCACATAAGTATTTTTTCCAGATCAATTGCATCAAATAATGATTTATGTAGAATAAGAATACATTGCAGAATACAATAAAAGTTATTTCGTGCAATTACAACCATTAACAAAAAGTAATGACGATTTAAAGGCGAGATTCAGGTTAATTTTGGGAAAAAATCTAAATAAGTCATATCTTAATAACCGTGACACTTAGGACATGGGGTCTTTGGGTGTAACCTCGCAAATGACCCTCCCAACCCCCCAAAAAATTGTGTCGGTCCATGTGCCAAACATTCTGTATAATATGTGTATATATCTCTCTATCCTATCCATACTTGCATAGTATATTTACTATACTTATTATATTTATATAATATACAGGGTCTTTCAGTAAGGGCTTCCTATCTTTAAATATAAATATAAATAAAACAAAGTGTGTGTGAGATATCATCGAATTTTTTTATTCGTTTGAAAGTCCAATCGATGCCATTATGTACGGAATATGACATAGTTCAGATGTCCGCCGCGGCTTCGCTGGGTGGCGCGCATCCGAAATGTCCAATTTTCCATGACTCTGGCGCATAATTCAGGCTGAATTTGACCGAAGGAATGGGTTATGTTGGCTTTGAGGGCCGCTATGGTTTGTGGCTTATTCGCATAGACCTGCGACTTAAGAAAACCCCACAAGAAAAAGTCTAACGGGGTCAAATCGCACGATCTCGGTGGCCAGTTCACATCACCTCCACGTAAAATGACCATGCCTTCAAATCGCTCGTGCAGGTTGTCCAATGTGGCATGAGCTGTGTGGCACGTAGCGCCGTCCTGTTGAAATCACATGTCGTTGGTGTCCATATCATCCAATTCAGGCCAAAAAAAGTTGGTAATCATCGACTTAGAGTGCTCGCTAGCCTATGGGCGAAGCGCGCGGAACGTTACCCGAACAGAGCACACATTTTGATAAAACAATTTTATCATTTGTACGTGTTGTTGAACGCTATTTCCATCCATGGTGATTTGGCAAAACAGATTGAATAAATGACAGCCAATTTGACAGTTGTAGCTTCAACAATATGACTGTTGTCAACTGTCAAAGTTCGGAAGTCCCTATTGGAAGACCCTTTAGATGTTGGAGGATGTATTCGGAATCGAGTTGATTGTTGGTTTCAAAACACTAGATTTCGAATGCTTACTAAAAATACTTGTTAAATCTTAATTTAATTTAATTTGTTTTGATACATTTTGCTATTGTGGAAAATCATATTAATTTCTTTAAAAGTTACTATTATGTATTAAGTTCTACGCAGCAGAGGTACGCCTCGAGCGGAGTCGAGGCGCCATCTTGACAGATTCCGCGCATGCGCGGGAGTGTTGGCAGAGCGGGAATATTTGAAGTTTTTGTGAATCGAGATGGATTGTTAATAATTAAGATTGGTGTCGCGAACCCGCTGCTCGGACATAATTGTATGATTAACTTTTTAATTGATATTTGCAAAGTTCTGTGACTCTAAATTTTGTAAAACTTTTCATGAAATTGTATGTAACAGTGAATATTTCTTTTGTGCTCGGATTTTACCCCGATGACGCCCACTAAACCCGTGACCACTCATGACGATGTCGAGATGAATAGACAGTCCCTATCTGACACACATAATATATACTATATAATATTAAATATATTGAGTAGTGTTAGTAGATGTGTAGTGTTGTGTTATTATTGAGTTAGTTTCAAATTTATAAAATTCGAAATTGACTCTGTCTGTCTGTCTATCTGTCTGTCTGTATGTTATCTTTTCACGCCTAAATCACTGAACGGATTTCATAAAATTTGGCAAGGAGATAGATGGCATCCTGGGGAAGGACATAGGCTACTTTTTGTCTCAAAACTTTGTCATAGAAGGGGGTGACATAGGGGATGAGAGTTTGTATTGGAAACTTAGATGTATGCTTTGATAAGAAACGTTTTTGTAAAATTATCCCCAAAAGGGTTAAAATAGGGGTGATTTTGAAATCCACACCGGTAGCACATTCCCGTGGGATAATTTCCGACATCCACTCAGGCGAAGCCGCGGGCAGAAGCTAGTATTTCTATATTTCCCTGTACCTAAGTATTACTATTACTTAGAATAGTTCTTGTACATAGTTTAGTTTTCTATATAACCAGTAGGTATCCTTGCTAGGTACTACATTGTTATCAAAACGAAATGTTTTTTGTTGTGGGAGTAGTGAGACAAAATAATTATTAAGTAGGTAGTACATACTTATTTATTAAATTAAGAAATGTAACAAAACTTTCATGAGTAGACTCAAATGAAAAAGCGCTTGTCCGTGTATTAGAAATAGGTAAAAATAGGTAAATTCTACCTACGCGGATGTACAAACTATGATAAGTATTCCTGTAGTTTCCTTATCTTAGAAGTATTCCCACAAAATAATTTATTCACTCGGGAAAATTAAGGAACTTTTCTACAAGCCAACCGAGAGTGGCTTCAGGGAGAGGCAACTTAAACAGATTATAGTAAAACATGTATCTCCACGATTCCACTTTATACAGATCCTTGGGATTATCATTCGTCAAAGCTTTGACGAATGTCTCTATGATGTTCTCGTCCTTCAAAGAGTCGTATCCTGCGTTTTGAGTTGTTGCTGACTGTAGATAATTAGAGAGTGTTGTGATCCTTTGGCCGTAAAAAGATTTCTGTTCGTCGTTCAAATGTTCGAGCATGGTGTTTCCGTGTGCTCCTTGACTAGCAATTATGTTGCTGGAGGTAACGAAGCCACCTGGAATAAAAATAATATGTAACCTTAAGCACAATCAGTAAACATAAGTTAAATGCAGTGAAAATAACTCGTCGGGTAAAAAAAAGAACTTGGTATAATTTTAAACGTTTTCTGTTGCCAACTCAGTGATCCCTGTAAAAATTCGCATCTTTAGCAATTTCATGGTAAAGTCCATCCCACGAAAGAACGAATTATTATTATTATTATTAAATGTCTTTGACATATCTCGGGACTCTCGGGTCCCGGACCTTTGGAAAGCGTACGAGGGGCCGAAGCCGACTCGCAGAGGCCCCTTTAACAATTTCAAATGATAAGCAACTAAAGCACTATGCAAGTGTATCTAAGGACAACCCCCGGTTTGTGCAGGACTATTGCTGGATATGGAACAAAAAAAGATATTGGGTATGGGCTATGGTTTGGGTAGCTATTAGCGTTGAAAATAACATGTATAATATTATAGATGTATCTTTCAAATGCCCCTATATTTTTCAGTAAAATACAGAAATTTTCCGCGGATCTTCGGTTGAATCTTTCGCAAGTTTAAGTATTTTTAGGTACTTACATGTATTTTACGGTGTATTTTTCGCATTAACACATTATAATAAGATGGTATTTTGGGGGTAAATTTATAATGATGATGAGTATAGTACATAAAACTTGTATCATTTAATTACATTACATCACTGTTTAATTAATATTGAATTAATTATTATTATTTATTTTTATAATTTTTAATTTAATTAATATTATTTTGTATTTAATTTAATTATTATTTTTATTTATTTTGAAATCATCAAGATTTTTTCCCTTTGATTGTTAAATATGAAAAATACACAGTATTTAACAAGTATTATACGTGTATGATTGTACATATTTTCAGACAAACATGAAATTTGTTTTTTTCGAAAATTACATGTATTTTATAGGAAAGATACAAAGTTTCGAAAAAAAACAAAATGTATCTTTCGCAATTTTGAACGCTAGTAGCTATAGTTGACTGGTTACCTAGTACTGTGGAAAGACTATAGCCCCTGCCTGACAAATGTTTTACGATACACAGATAAAATGGCAAGAGGTGACGTCGCTAGCACATAGTGACGTAGCGACAAAAGGGGCAACATGTCCTGAGGTGCTTGAGGAGTGGAGAGGTATTTCATGGCTATCAGAACAATTCCAGAGCCCGGAAGATGGTCAAGATCCCTACTAGTACTTACTGGAATACTTCCTTCCTCTGAGCACGTTTACTCTTGCGAATCTCCTCTCAAGCCGGCCAATAAAGGCAAGCCATAGATGAGGAACAGGACTACTCCCGGAGATAGGGTCCGTGGGGTCACTACTGCCCAATAGCTCACCACATGCTGCCCTGCAGGTTTCTGTATCTCTCTTATTCTAGCTCCTCACCCTAGACCCGTTTCGGCAAAGTAAACTCTACCGGTATAGACCTAGAGTTCAGGAGCACGCAAGCCCCACCACGACGTCAACGTAGAGATACGGCGGTAAGGTTATTATAAATAAATAAATAAAGATGTATGTCTCCGTCGCATGCCTGTAGCGCCGCGTCTGTAGGACTTATTTCGTGAGACGGACTGGTATTTCAGGGTATTTCATAGCATAGAATGACAATATTTTGATGTGTGGCAACATCCCTAAAAACGTCGACACTGTTCAGTTTTTAACTTTCGTGAAAGTTGACAACAAAACAAAACAAGTGGAAAAGTGCTCGTGAGTGATCTTCTGAATTTGGAAATAATTGCATTTATGCTCCTTCAAACAGGCGTGACGCGTGACTCGATTCGCGAGTCGCGCCTGTTTGAAAGAGCATTTTTGGTGTTATTGTGTGTGTGTTTGTGTGCGTGTATGTGATGGTGTGTGTATGTGTGTGTGGATATGTTGTGTTTTCGACTATAGTCTGTAAAACAACTAAAAAAATATTTTGCTAACTACCTAGGTACTTACATAAACTAAGGTAAGAACATGCACATTCAAATTTTATTTCGTAATTTTTCAAGGTGACACGCAAAAGGGTTGAATAGACACACCTGAGGGGTTAACGGATACGCGAATATGGTCTCTAAATGGTTTTATGGTCAAATAATAATCAATCTAAGGAAACTACAATGTAGCAGCCCTACGACCATTTTCCAATCAACTCTCAGTGTTTAAATTCCCCTGATGGGAGGCAAATAGAAATCACGTACCTATACAGTTACCTTTTTGTGTATTTTTTATCTGATTTGACCTAAGATTCAATAAATAGGTAGGTACATGCATAGAAAGTTGGGTACCTATCAATTCTGCAAAATTACGAAAATCGTAACAAAAGATGGAATACCTATTAATTCACCCCGTTTTACGGTATTCATATTTTTTCTATCCATCTGTGGCGACATCTATTTTGCCACTTATGAACTACAGCCACAGATATAGGTAGATGTCTGACATAGGTATATGTTTGTGACTACAGCTGGCGTCGTATTTTACATCGCGTTATCAAAGTTCTCCGCGCAATTCTTATTATACATATTACAGTCTGATGACAACCATCGGTCGGACGTTCCTCCATTTTCAAAAGGGGATGGAACTTTTCACCTTGTTCCTTATACCTACATCTCAATATCTTCGTCGTTTTCGTTTTTCAAAGGATGGATACCTACTCGCAACTTACGTTGGTCAATCGCCTGATAGACCACACTGGATTTCACGCGCACCGCTTGACCATTACGGCTGCCGCCTGCCCCATAAGTATCATCTTACCAACGAACTTCTGCACGTCAATAATTTTCCAGCGCACAGCGCACGGCAATTATTTTGTGCGTTCAATATGACTGGCTGACGCGTTGACAAAGTACCTCTGCATTATGACTGTGATACTATTACTTTATTTTTAAATAGGTCCTTAAACAGTCACTTACCTGGCACAAAAGCCACAGCACTCAACCCGTGTCTTCGATGCTCCATTCGCAAAGCCTTCGTTAAAGCCAGCACGCCCGCCTTGCTGGCACTGTAGGCCCCGAAGCCTGGCAACGGCTGTAAGCCACAGTGGCTTGCCACGTTAATTATACGGGGTTTTGAGGGCCCCGTGTTCTGAAATACAGAATGAGTAAGGGACTCATCTAAAAACAGAACCTGTAGGGTTATTTTTAAATTTATTTAACCATTTATGCACACATAAACAGACAAGAAGAAAGGAACAGAAAAATACGTATAAAGGTGATGCTTATTTCTATAGAAATCTCTTCCGGCATACCTACGATAGGAAAGTAGACAAAAAAGTGATGTAGTTCTCTACAACCGACGTGTGTAAGAGTGCAAGAGAAAACAAAATACATAAAAAAACAATTCACTAAATGTATACCTACATACAACATGAGAGTATATACTTACATACATACATACTTCTAAAATAAATATTGTTACAATAGGTCGGAGAAAAAGCTTTTCGTATTTTGTATAGGTATAAAGTTGTAGTAAAGTCTCTTTGGCTGTACTGTTTGAGTGAATCTAACGAAGAAATTCGATACATTTTGAAGTTTCATTACAAAAAAGGGAAAATGCGACACAAGCCGCGAAAAAAATATGTGACGTTTATGGACCTAATGCAGTGTCAGTAAGATAGCACAAATTTGGTTCAAGCGTTTTCAGTCCGGGAATTTCGATGTAAAATATGCAGCTCGCTCTGGTCGCCCTGTTACGGAAAAGGTCGATGCCATTTTTGAAAAAGTGAAGCTAGATCAGCATAATAGTAGTTACGATATAGCTGAAGAGTGAGGGGTTGACAACAAAATAGTTTTGATCTATTTGGAAAAGTCTGGGTATACAAAAAAACTCGATATTTAGGTGCAACACGAGCACCTTAGTCTTGAACTTGTATATAAAATACGAAAGAACTTTTTCCCCGACCTAATATGTAATTATAATGTAATTTAAAATAATAAATAGGTACATAATTATGCAACTATGACGAAATGGAAAGATAGTTTTCTTTCACTCTTCTTTAAAATACTGCAACAGTTTGGCAGCCCCTAATGTCAGGCGGAAATTAATTCCACAACCGCACCTCGTGCAACCAAACCAAAAAACCTCAAAAAAGAAAAAAAAATGTATTGGCCCTGAAAATAGGAATTTAACATCAGCTATCCTTTCTACAATAGCAGACATTCATTGTTGCTGGGTTCTGTTTTGCGTTTATTAGTCCTCCCCCGACGCGGGGACGCTTGGATCAAAATATTACCTACAACGTATATTAAATTTAAAGGGCTTTTTCCTACTCCATCGTCAGACTCTGATTATTACCATCTATCTATAACCTATTCATTGAGACCATTCCAATGTCCAATCACGATTACTCTGCTGTAAGTTAATGGAGTTAGATGTCCTGCAAATTCCAGGTGATGCTGCAGCATCAGTTCAAGGTTACTATGTTCTTCTAATATCATTGAAGTAACGAAATTCCTCGATTCGATCAGACCTGCGGAAGATGCTCACATCCATTTATCAACTAGAAAAGAGCTGATAATCTTCAAACGGCTGAACAGATTTTCTTGAATCATATCATATCAATATTATTATTATTGTCATAGCTAAGAACACACTCGATCAATTCACCGCTCAAAAAAAAAAAAAATTTGTTTAGCCGTTTGGGAGCTACGATGGCGCAGACAGACACACAGATACACAGAAACACAGATACACAAACACACAGACGCACACGGTAAACCTATAACACCCCTCTATTTCCGTCGGGGGTTAAAACTTAAAAAGTTAAATTAAAAAGGTCTTGTTCCTATCCAACATTATGGATGAATTTTTCTTTGTATATCTACATAATAATGAAACGATATTTTTCAGAAATACAGTTTTTAACTTTTTGTAAGAAAACCAATTGAAAGTACCTACCAATCAGCTCGCTCAGCGTCTCATAGGAAATACTAGGTCCCTTTTGCTGTTTGCGTAGGAACTGGGGGTAAGCAGTAGTGCACAGCTAAATATATTGTCTCGAAACGACTTTGAGGGGCCATCCAGCGCTACAAGCTTATTTTGGCGCGTTACCAAAATCGGAAGGAACGCCGCCATCTTATTTTTTGAATAAGTTTCAAGGGTAATTTTACAAAACAATTGCATTAATGTTTACTAACAGAAAATGTTTATCAACGTCATTCGGGCGCCACAACATCCTTGTAGCAGTGTCTGTCTTCATGGATTGTAGTAGGTACCTATCGGTAGTATCAGTCAGTAACAACAGACTGTGCAAGAAACAAGATGACAACCTCTTCCAACTAAGGCGAAGTAAAAAAAACAATATTTTATCTAAAACGCGGAACATCTTAGACAAACAAATCCAGGCTTACGTTTTCAATTAAACATTTTAAACAAAACAAAAATTGTATTTTTTCCTATAGGCTGATGTTATTTTGTGGGCTTACGATGCTCAGCATTCCGGTTGCCCAGAAAATAATACCTACGTGTTTTCAGAAAATAATGTTTACGAAGTCAATTTCATTTTGAGGAAGAATCCTATTTCATTTGTTTGCGTAGAAATCACACGATTATTTGGGGCGGTATCAAATTTTCTGTCGTTGTTATTACAATACCTGTTTCTGGGAAGCCGTAATAATAAGGATTTTAACTTGTTGCCACGGCCACCGTTATTTGGGTATTAGGGATACGGTAGGACATCGACTTTGGAAGTACCTAATATCGCCTACACCCGAAGTCCCGAAACATTTAGAAACGTAATATTATGTTTGTGTTGTTCTCTATGCTCTCGTAAATTTTGTTTACGTATCTGTTACATATTGATGTTACAAAAATGAACTCTATTTGTTATTTTTATTAAATGAGAAGCTCTATACAAAGATACTTGGTTTTTATTATTCGCTTTGTGTCCTAAACAATATATCAGACATGTTTTGTCAACCACAAATAAATTGCTCAAGCCTTAAAAAAAAAAAGACTGTGTTGTTCCTGAAATAGTATCAAGGGTAACCCTGGGTAACCCAGAGTAACTACATCTGGCGCACCATGGGCTCTCAGCTTGCTGTCAGCCCCGCAGCCACCTACTAACTGGCCAGTACCTCCTCAGTAATCCTTTTTTTCTGCTGGTGCCCAAACGTGAAAAGGAGACAAACTTTTTTAGAATCTGAATAGAAGATTAACTTACCTCTAAAGCGCTTTTCCTAAGGTCAGACAGGAACGCAGTGGTAACCCTCATGGTCCCAAGCAGGTTGACGTTTATAGAGCTTTCAATCATTGCTGGTGTTAGCCACTCATAGGTACCTATTGTCATTACTCCAGCGTTATTCACGATCGCATGGAGCTCTGAAATGATGATATTTTAACACTTAAGTCTGTACTTTTCATTGGGGTAATTGCGTAACACACTAACAGTAGGAATGGGTTTCATTTTGACAGTTCAACAACATTCATTGCGTTATTTACGCCTTATTTATGCCTAAGGCATTTAGTCCGCCTTTATATGTGTGCGAGAAGTTTAAATACTTAAATAAATAAATTTACGTTGTTGAGTACACAAATTTTTCGAACATTATGTAGCAATGAATTAGCAATATCCTTCAAAATGATTCAGATTCTGATTGATAGTGTGTTACGCAATTAGGGTGGTAGTTTAAATCAATACACATAGAAGAAAGAAAGAAAGAAAGAAAAATATTTTATTTGGGACACGCACAGGAAATACAAAGAGTAAAAAATAAAAAAGGAGCATTTAAAACTAACAAAATTAACAAGAAAAAAGGAAAAAAAAAACAACAATAAACAAGTAAAAAACCTGTGCGAGGCCAAAAAGGCTCCTATCTCAGCATAATGCTACGAAATTTAAAAAATAAATACCGCAGCGCTGGTATTCTGATAGGACAGATTAGTTTAGAATTTCTAGTTACCTACTTTAATAAGAATACATTTTCTTGAATTTAAGACTCTCAGTTCTCCAATTTCAAAGTATAATACTAAACTTTAAATACATTTTAATTAAAGTAATGACACTCGCAACAAAATAGTTTTGGGTAGTCTAATATTTTAATTTTATTCTAGTCCCACTCCGGTGGACTCTTGCTCCGCGCACAGAATATTAATTTCAGCAAAACGTAAACGTCTCTCTGTAGAGGTGGTTTTAATTGACCCATTTTATGTCCCTAGATCCCTTTTTAACTAGTACCTAGTATCTACCTATATTATTTAAATAATGCACAAAATAAAACAATCACTTACTGTAATTAGGGTTGTCATTCAGCAAACATTTGACGTAATCTCGGAATCCAGCGATACTTTCCGAGTTAGTCACATCCAGAGAGTAGGGATGTGCGCACAGCTTTCTCAGTCCTTCTGCAGCCTTAGTATCAACTCCATTGTACATGCCAGCCACTGTGACAAGACCCTCACGAGCTGACCTGGCTGCTATGGCCCATCCGAGGCCACTGTCACAACCTGTTATTGCTACCACCCGCATAATCGACATCGTTTTTGATCAGCGAAAATGGAAAAATATTACAATTATATTTTTGCTGCACTGCACTTAAAGCGTTCGATGTAAACAATAGTAGTCCAGATATGAACGAAGCTCGGAAGGAACTGACGTACATGAACGTGATCCTCGACCGACTCATTGCATATGAAACGGGTTTCGGCTTTCGTTGCATATTTACAATGAATATCATGTTTTTTCCTCCTGTTACGGTCAGATATTGTAAACAGAGTTGATATAATGTGTTTATTTTATTATCACGGGTTCCGCCATCATTTCTATAATTCATGATCTGTGTCCATGCATCCAAAATACTCTCCTACTAAAAAGTAAAGATAGGTACCTACCACGTGACTACGTTAGTAATGTACTGCTGAAAGTAGGTAATTCAATACCTAGATAATCTTGCACAAGTTTATGTCCAGCTTTACATATTTTTATACCCTGGTCTTGTAGTTCCCTATGTTCCCAGAACGATAATTTGCTTTTTATATTAAGTTTATATTCCAAGCACTCTCAATAAAGATTGAATCGGTACCAGTTCAAAACTTGCACACCAATAAATGTATCGGATTTGTAGGTCGCGATAGTGCAGGAGCAGTAGTTGGTCTCAAAGTATTAAGGGGACTACAGGACCTAAATGTAAGTTTTATAATGCCTAAAGTATATGATCCAATGCAGTAAACAAAATCAGAAAAATATATGATATTCTGCAGGATATTTGCTAATTAGATAATGTGTTGAAAACATAATACAACTAATTTGATACGATAGAAAAATATCACGAAGATACCTCTAAACATTTCTTATAACGATTAAAAACCATACTACTATGCATTAAATCATTCTGATTTTTTGTCAGATTATTCTACAAGCAACATACTAACGTAATAGTGTTTTAATTTTTTAATCCAATCAATAGATTTTTCGTAAATTGATAATTGTTTCATATTTTGCAATAAATTACCAGCGTTGTGTCATCGCGCATCTCTTTCTTTTCTATGCAGTCCGACAGTGACCGCGCTTTAGCTGTTGTAAGCCTCTTAAGTGCAATTTTTGCCAGTTGATCTTTAGGAGAGCGCGGCAACTTACTTAGTTCTTAATCCTCTGATCGGAAACCAGTCGCAAGTAGTTAGTATTTAGATGAATATCTTTTGATTCTATTCAGTAACTAATAGTAGCAATGTGTCTTCAATAATTAAGTTAACTGAACCTAGTTCAACGAGGCTATAAAGCTCTTAAGTACACTAAAATACGGTCTCGAAATTCGAAACCTTTCGTTCTAAATCAAATTTAGGAATCCCCGAGATGTTTCGCCCTAAACTAAAATTCGTATAGTAACCGATGAAAATGTCGAATACTTCGACAAAGAGACGCCAATAAAAGAGGATCGTTTCAGCACGAATACCCATCTGAGAGATTAGACCTATTGAACGGAAACAATCTTGTATTTCTGCTTGACTTAATTCAGGATCGGATCTGTCGGCCTAAAGTGTTTCGCCAAATACACCACAAATAATATTAAATCTTTTCAACCGCATGTTTAAATCTTAATACTAACTTTAAATGTTAAACTATGTTATGTTTTCTCATTTAATCGCACTACGTGATGCAACTCTTTTATAATTAAATCTAGTAAAACTGTTCCAATTAAAAATAATCGCCCACTGAATATTTTTGTTAAAAACCTTTTATGTACCTAAAGTTTGCCGCACACCTCGTCCGCGGAATTATAGAGGATATATAAAAATAGGGGTATAAAATTGTATGAATCGTTTTTGGTCGGCGTATCGGGGCCGTGGATAGATTGGCAAATAACAAAATGTGTTCGACCCAGCGGGACACGCACTAATTGTGACGTGGCGCGGATATTTACCGTCGCGCCGTTCTTTATTTGTTGCATTGATTTTACATAAATTTGCCAGCCGACGGGAGGACCGACATATATTGTGGATGTACCACGATATTGGTATTCAGGGATCAGAGACGAATCGCTGATAAATTGTGTGTTCCCTTTTTTGTTAGGCAGATTTAGGCTGTCAAAAGTCATCCGATCTGGGTAAATGTTTTGGCTTACAAAACTCGACACTATGATTCGACATCGGCATTGTGCTTTTGGGCCACAAAAATACTTCAGCACTTCTTTAGTACAAAGTAGTTCAATAGTTACTTCCCCCAGTTCTCAAACTACAACTGGTCGTTGTTCAAAGTTTTCTCGTTAGCCAAAATCTCTTTCCACGTCGAGGATCTGGCAAAAATCGAACGCGCTCACTTTTAAAATTTCATTCATCACACTTTTAAAGTAAAAAGAAGTCGACTGAGGCTGTGCGGTGAATAGCGGTCATCCGACCGGCACTTTTAAGGAGAAGGGCACTCCGGGGAAATCTGTACGCCCTCGGCACATTCCTGATAATAGTGTTTGCTCATTTGAGTGTTCTTCTCCCGGATTGTGTTCCACAATGTTTAATAGCATAGGGAACGTGGAGCGTGGTTTTAAGAGCCTCGTAGACGAGCCAGAAGCGGTGTGTGAGCGTTATGTCAATACGCCGGAGGAAAAGTATCAATTAAGCGTGTTATTAATTCAGGGATGATGTTATGAGCTAAAGCATTCAATTGTTAATACTGATGTGGTTTGGCAATAAGAATGACATCATTTTGTGACCTCGTGAGCAATGTAACACGAATAGTGTAACGATTAGATGAAGCTTAGCAACAAAATTGTGAGCGTATATTGCTTTTTGTCGCTACCACGCCTCGGGAAGTTCCCACAATCCATCATCATTCGTCAAACGCACGGCTTGCCGCCACTCCGCCTAAACACACACTTGGATAATAATTAAGCTGTAAGTATTTTCATGTTACACTGCAGAAACATTAAGGAGCAATTTACGCTACATTCAGTTTTAATGGAATTAGGTAAATTTGGAAAGCAGGTGATAAAAACATACATTTGGCAGCAAGGTAGAAACACTAAGTGCTTTGCACGTGAGCAGAAATGCGCCTAAGTGTCTATTGTTGCCATACTTTTCAGGGTAAAATGAATTTAATAAAACAGCAGCCGTATTATCAGATTATTGGTTCAAACCAATAACAAAATCCGACTTGAATATCTACCTAAACAAGCTTTCAAAGATTACTTAATAAGCCTATAATATTCCTACTCGTGGGACACAGGCCTCCGCCTTTCGCGAGGGAGTGGGCTATAATCTACCACGCGGGTCCAGTGCGGGTTGGTAGATGTCACATGCCGTCGAATTTTTGGTTCTAGGACATGCTTGTTTCCGCACGATGTTATCTTTCACCGTTCTGAGAGCAGTGGTGATAAAATTATTTACTCAAAGTAAAGCGCCTACCTAGGTTCGAACTCATGACCTTACAACTCGTAAGTCGGGACCGATAGCACTGGGCCACCACTGCTTCTTCAAAGGTCGATCTTCACCCAATCACTGTATTTTTTCGAACCCTTCCTGTGAGGCCGTATGGTACCAATCACCTTTCCCAGTTCAGTTGTGTGACGGAAAATCTCGTAATTCATTATTATTTCTTATGCAACTCCCCCACTCATTAATGGTGAACATGTGACGGGTTCTGTAATAGTGCGGCCTTACTAAAGCAAAGTCTGTGTACAAGGATTTATGTTAGAAAGCGGAAAGGTATAACTAGCGCAAGCAGGTTATTCAATATAGCTCACATATTTTCCTTTAGGTACGGGGAACTATAAACTGTGACTAGACTATGACATCCTTTCATGTTTTAAATTAGAGCACTGTGGCAGGATTTAAAGGACAAAATAGGATTATTCACCATTAATATGAAAAGCAGATTTATTTTTCGTTTCTCATTGAACCATCAAAACATTTTGCCAAAAAATGTATAACTGTACAATCATTCCGATCTATTACATCTGTACGCCAAATTTTATTATTAATATCCCTTTTAGGTTTTCAATAAAATTTATCTTTCACTTCAATGCACAATTTTGCAATCGCTGAATACGCTGGCAATTTACGCGCCACAAAGCGAGCCTGCCAACGCCACAGCAAAACATTTACAAAATATTGCCACCTCGAATTTTACTGCTATATTTTTCAGTTCATAAAAGTTTATTTGTGCTCGATAGCATGCAAAACCTAGCTCTTGGGAAACTGAGACCTTACGTAGCCGGCAATCATTCCGCAATATTATGCTACATTTAACACACCGACGGTTCTGGCAAGAGGGATTCGGGGAGCCGCCGCGCGCCGTTTTGCTAAATCTATTGTATGGAAATGAATTTAATGCCTTTTTCCTTTGATTTCATTTATTTTGATAGCACCTGAAAATTTATCTAGTGTTTCTTTATTCTACTTGTACAGACAAAACTATATCGCAATGAGACTACATTCCAACTCAAACACCGAGACGAAAATAATTAATTCTTCATGTTACTCCGTATCCAGTCGCTGTAGTGGTATACGCTAGTGTAGAGTGACGGCACGGAGGTCCCACAGGGCGAATCGGCCCTCTTCCCACTTACGACACCCACTACTTCGTACTTCCCGCCGTACACCGTCATAAGTGGACCGCCGGAGTCTCCTTTGCATGTGTCCTCGCCGGTATAGCCCGCTGCACACAATTGTCGCCGCGACAGGTTTGGGTAGAATTTCTTGCATTTCGCTTGAGGAACAAGGTTGACGATTGTCGATTGTTTGACGTCGGATCGGTAGCGGCCGTTTCGACCCCAACCGGCGACGGCCAGCCGAAGGTTGTAAAAGTCTGGGTTGTCAACGTCGATGGTCGGCAGGCAGATGGGACGAATGTAGTCTGGAAACGGAAACCAATGAAAGATTACTAAAAGAGAAGGATTAGTTCGAGTCTGTAGTGTTTACTGAGTTTGGATGAAAATATACCTATTTACCGAGTCTAGATTCGGGCCCGGTTGATGGCAATAGGCTCGCCTCCTAGTACATAGGACTTAAACATAACTGGCGAAATGCCGCCTAAACCTTCGGAAAAAACACGCGTGATGTTATGTTTATGTGTACCTACCTATTTACGGCCTGAGAATATGTATGTATATTTAGGGCTAGCAAGCTTTTTCTTTATTGTTATCAAGTTTATTGTTGTGGTAACACTGATAACATAAAGTACCTATTGATATCATTTGGGAGAAGTTATTCGTAAACCAACACTTCCAGAAACTTTCCGTTTGCTTGTTTATAAAACAACTCTAGAATATGTTTTGAACATAACAATAACAGAGTTTGTTATTCAATTGGTTTATATTCCAAATTGCTGTAATAAGTTGTTTTGATATTAACAATTGTTCAAGTCGACCTGGATCAGAGACTTTGAGTAAGGGTGCTTGCATAAAGAAGCAGGTTTTCAGGCCCGACTACAGTACAGATCGGTGCAGGTTGATTTATGAAAAGAAACGGTTACATGTTTTACCTGTTTTTTATGAGTGAGCGCATGGGACTATTTCACCCGTACCTTTTTTTTTTCTTTTTTTGGGTGGGAAATCATTTTTTTTTTAAATCATTTCACCCGTACCTATCAGTACCGATTTGTCTGTGCCGGGAACCCGCTTCTTTATGTAAGCACCCTACCCTGTAAGCTCTACAAAAAAAAACTCATTAACATAAAACGAAACTAAACTTTTCAATTGCATTGTTCTTTGGAACTTTTGGAAGCCTTATTATCATACTAGCTGCTGCCCGTGGCTTTGCCCGCGTGTACGTCGGAAATTATTCCACGGAAACGTGCTACCCGGACAAATAGCCTATGTTACTCCTTATAACATCAGCTATCTGCCAGTGAAAGTCCCGTCAAAATCGGTCCAGCCGTTTCCGAGATTAGGCGGAACAAACAGACAGACAGACAAAAAAATTAAAAATAGATTTTTTGTTATAAGTACCGTATATACTCGTACTTTCATATGCATTTAGTAAAAATTTGTTATTTTGACATTACAAACACATTAAATTTTATTTATTTGTATAGATGTATAGATTATGTTCTTATCAAACTTTAGCAGACACTTTTTGATTACCTACTCTCTAATAATTATATAAACTATCGAGACTTTTTTTTTCTATTGAGGTACCTACTTCGTAAAGCCTTTATTGAAGGTAGTTGAGTCGCCAAGTCGCCATTTTTACTTAGTAAATTCTATAGTGGCGTCTCTTCTATCCACGAAAGTTCAATACGTGTACAACTTAGTACAATATTATAAAGCAGGGGCTTCACACAAGCGAACTATTTTTCGTTAACCGACAAAGGATGTGTTCAGCGAAACTCGTCTGTTCCCAGAATGGAGAAGATTTTCGGAAAGATGACGGGCTAACTCTTCCTCGTCTATTGTTTGTTCGCTTACTAAAGCTCGTATTATTAATTTACTCTCATTAAAGCTATAAGCTCACTAAAGTTGCCTTTAATCATCTCATGCCATGCCGATGTAAAGTTCTAAACGTTCAAAGTTTTTAGCAAATGTTTGTACGTTTGTGTCCGATATCAGACGCTTCACTTTTTGTTATTTTTTTACTTTCATTCGTTATCTTTCACTCATAGTGAAGCGTCTGAACACAAAATTAATCAAGCAGACAAATTAATTAACTTGTGAACCGATCCAGCGATGTTGGAAAGGACTCGAGTGAAAGATGCCAAGTGCCGTAACTCGGCATCTTTCACTCGCCTACCGAGAGATCTAAAAATTTAATGAAAGGAGCAGATGAACGTTGCTATATAAATTTGTCGCACTCGAGTGAACCATTCACAGCTTTATTACGTATTCGCTAGTGTAGAGCTTAAGTGCCAAAGGTTTCTTACCCGTGTAAGGCGCATGGCCTTGTATTTTTATCAGTGCGATGTCATTGTTCAGCTGCGTGTCGTCGTACTGCGGATGCAGCACCACATCCTCGGCTTTCATCACGATGTTTTCTATACATTTCTGTCCTTGGCCTAATACCGTTTTACAGTCTTTTGGGAAGGTACGCTTGTCGTATTCAGCTAGGTAGATATCTATGCTGTAGAATAAAGGTGATATTGACAAAATCATTAAAGAATTATGGAATTTTTTATTGAATTTTGTAGACAGTTAATAAAGACGATTGTCGCTATAAAAAAAACTACTGCAAAATGCCATGATAATCAGCGCAATTTATAAAAATTGCGCTGATTATTCTTATTATTCTATTATTATTCACTCCAAAATTATCATACGCTTATGCGTATGATAAGTCAACAAATAAGTAATTTACCTACTCTGAAAATACCCCTACATTAGATTTAAACGTTTGTTATTGAACTTGGACTTCTTTTCTGGCTTGGTTACCTACACCAAGTAAAAACACTACGCGTGCCAAACGGATTTGATAAAAATTGTCGTTACCTAATTGTAGTTTCCTTCTTAGGTCAATGGTCAATGTTCAGCAGTCAATAACAGGCTAATGTTGATATACACTAATCCTTAGGTATATATAAAATTCCTATGATTTACCTAAAGAATACTCACCCTATAATCTTGCCTCCCTGATCAAAGATGCAGTGCCCAGCAGTCAGAACATATCGGGAGCTGAGGAGCGATCCTCCACAGTTGAAGGCTTGCCTCTTGTCTCCGTAGTCGAAGGTGATCTCGAGGAGTACCGTCCAGGGGAACTGCTGCAACTCGGTTTCTCGACCACCTAAAAACAATGGAAGAATTTATTTGGAGTCTGTCTTTGGGTGAGTGTCTAAAGTTTTAAGGAAGAGACCAAGTACCATTAGGTTTATAGAGGGTGTGTTTAGTTATCCATATAATACGGATATACTGATCTGTTCAGACTGAATTGCTGCATAGATCGGTTAAATTCGGACAGATTTCTGATGGGTTCCGTTCTGGCCATTAAATACGATAAAATATTGCACACAGACTACAAATTCCTTACCAGGAAGTAGTCCTTTTTTTTTTTTTTTTTTTTTTTTTTTTTTTGGGTGGGAAATCATCAAATGACGTCTCCCGCTCTGGGCGGAGCGGAAGGGCGTGTCAGACTCTTACTGACTAAAACCCACCCGTGTTCCTTCAGTTGCCTGTGCGCCAGGGCCACGGTAACTCTTTCGAACAATCCGCAGCCCCGGCAGGCATCGGTCCTATCGGACCCCGTCAATTTTGCTGACATCTCTTTGAGGCGCGCGTGGAACACGACGCGCCGTCGACCCGGGCCTGGTCCTTACCGGACGGCGAGCTGCCCATTGCTCGCCGTCCGCAAGCCCGCGCCTACGGTGGCCGGGAGTCGGCAATCGACTCCCGACGCCCAGGGTGTCTCCTCCTCCTGCGGCGGCTAGGGGCGCGAGGGCGCAGAGATTGCCTCTCCCTTTCGCGCTCCGCCTCCTCCTTCGCGAGCATTACTGCTTCGCAGAAGGAGGTGACGGCTTCCCATTCCCTCTCGCTCCGTACCATGGCCTGAACCAGGGCCGGACGCGAGAGGTCGCCGCCGCCGATCGCCGCCACGAAGACACGGCGGTGCCCCGCCCAAGCCGGGCAGACCTCCACCGTATGCTCCACCGTGTCCTCCGGTCGATCCACACAATGGTAACACCCGGGCGTTTCCTCCCGCCTTATCCGAAACAGGAACCTCCCGAAACAGCCATGTCCGGTGAGGACCTGCGTCAGGCGGAAGGTGAGGACGCCGTGGCGCCTCTCAAGCCACTCCTCAAAGAGGGGTCTTACCGCCGCAATTGTGGCGTGCCCTGCGCTGGGTTGCGACAGTCGCACTCTCCATGCCGCCATGAGATCCCGCCGGAGCTCTGTCCGCTGTGCCGCGATTACTCGCGGCAGCGGAGTTACGCCCCGGCGTTTCGCCTCCTCGCGCCACTCCCAAACGTGCGCGAGGACCTTTGCCTCCAGATCCCACGGCGGCAATCCGGCAAGGAGGCTCGCCGCCTCGCAGGAGACCGTGCGGTATCCCCGTACCATCCGGATGGCCATGACCCTTTGGGACGCTTTCAACCGGCGGGCTGGCCGGAGCCTTAGCGAAAGCGCCCACACCGGTGCCCCGTAAAGGGCCATGGACCGCACTACCCCCGCGTAGAGCCTCCGGCAGGAGGCGTTTGGCCCCCCCAGATTGGGCAAGAGCCGCTTCAAAGCAGCCCCGGCCCGCTGCAGTCTGGGAGCCAAACGTCGGAAGTGCTCGACGAAGTTCCACCGGCTGTCGAGGACGAGTCCCAGGTACTTCATCGTCGACTCGACGCCGATGTGAACCCCTCCTACCGTTATTTGGGAACCCGACAGTGGCGCGTTCCGAGGACCATGAAAACACATGGCCTCGGACTTGTGCAAGGCCACCTCGAGTCCCAACTGCCGGATCCTCTCAACGACTGTCGCAACCCCGCGTGTCATTAGTTCGGCCGCCGCCTGGTGCGACCTCCCCTGCGCCAGGACCAGCGTGTCGTCAGCGTAGCACACTACGCTGACGCCGCTAGGGAGGTCGGCGCGCAGCACCCAGTCGTAACCGATGTCCCACAGATGCGGCCCCAGGACCGATCCCTGTGGGACACCGCACGACATCTCTCGCCGGTTCCATTCTCCTTGGTGACCGGGGTAGATCACCGCCCTATCCGTCAAATAGGCCTCGACTACACGACAGAGGTAGGTCGGCATCCGGTGATACCGGAGTGCCTCCCTGATGCAACTCCAGGGCAGGGTATTGAAGGCGTTGGCGATGTCTAGAGACACCGCCAAGACGACCCCACCCCGGGCCACAGCATCCCCCGTCGTGAGGGCTCGCACGCGCATGATGGCGTCCACCGTGGAGCGCCCCCTGCGGAAACCATACTGGCTCTCCGCCAAATCCGGCCCCACCCGCACCAGCTGCCCGACGAGGCGGTCTGCAATGACTCTTTCAAAGAGCTTGCCCACCTCGTCGAGCAGCACGATGGGCCGGTAAGCGGACGGAGAGTCCGCCGGGCGCCCCGGTTTCTTAATGAGGACCAGTTTCCCCGTCTTCCAACGAAGTGGGAACTGGCCCTCCTCCAAGCATGCGCTTAGGAGCCCTCTTAGTCGAGGCCCGAGAGCCTCCAAGGCCAGGACCCAGGCTTTTCCAGGTAAGCCGTCGGGTCCTGGGGCGGTATTCTTGGCACTCAGCCTACGTACCGCCACTCTCAACTCTACCTCGGTCACCTCAGGAGCGACGTCGTCATCGTCGGGTCTGTGGTCCGCAGTTGGCACCGCAGGAGGCGGAGCCATGGGCGGGGGAGTATGCTCCCCCCGCGAGGGGAACAGAGCGCTCACCACGCCCTCCACGAGCTGTGGCCGGAGACTCTGAGTCAGCGGGGGAGCCCATGGGCGGAGTTTCTCCCGCACCACCTTATATGGGCGCCCCCACGGGTCCCTGTTCAGAGTCCCCAGCGACTCCTCACGGGCCAGTCCCCTGGCCCGCAGGATCTCCGCTCGGAGGGCGATCTTCGCCACTCTGTAACCCTCGTACAGCTCCGCCTGAATGGCTTCCGTATCCGGAGGGCGGATACGGAGCCTGCGGTGCCTGGTGTACAGGCGCCGCGCGGCAACGCACGCCTCGCGCAGAGACGTTAGTTCCGGCGACCACCAGTACACCTGGCGCCAGGCGCGTCCGGGCTGGACCCGGGGCATTGCCATGTCACACACTTCTGACATGGCCTCCCGGAACCACTCTGCCTCGTCGTTGATGTCAGCAGGCCTGTCCGGTGATGACACCCAGGCCTGCACGATCGAGGCCTCCAACCAGGAAGTAGTCCTGAGTCGTAATTAGCTTTTTTAAAATGGGTTTGCGTAACGTACCAAGTAGAACTTTTGTATTCATGACTCTGTCATGCATGCCTAACAAAATAACCCAATGTAATTAAATTTGTCCGAAAATGTTTTTAAGTATAAATTAATTGTCAAACACATTAAATACAAGATACCCATTAAAACTCGTCGTCTCGAAATACTTCACTAATTAATAGTAACAGTAAACGTATGATATTTAGTTAATAACATTGGAAACTCCACACCACAATTTGCGAGAGTTCCAAATGTTACAGAAAATAATAGCTAGTTAATTAGAATGTCTATTACACGATATCGTTAATTACTGTGGAAACAGCTATGGATTATATTATGTTGTTAATCCAGGAAATAACATTATATACCTTGGATATGCAAATTTATGCAAATATCCGAATATTTGGATACAATTTAAAAAAAAGTGTAAGACCAGAAAGTAGGTTAGCATTCTACGACTACTCTTCTAGAATATATAGAAGCCTTATTTTGACTGCAGAAGGTTAGTTAGTAGCGATTAATAATAAAAACACATTCATAAACAAATAATCAAAACAACTAATTTGACACAAAAGTGTCTAGATTTTGGCTACGATGCTTGTTGACACAGAGCCATCTACTTTTGACAAATAATACCAATCGATGGGACGAAGGCGGCGCGCAGGGAGGGAGCAGGTACAACGGCGCGACATTAGCGACACCCTGCGGATTTTCACTGTCTTGGTGACACGCCAACGAACTCACGCAAATTGTAAACCGCTCAAGTGAAATATTGTGAAAAGCCACATACTGTAAAAAACGATATTACATGTTATCATACGGAGCCTTGTGTCTGATTCCATCCAACGACCCTGACACAACGACGACCTGACGCAGAAACCCCAACAATCCTGTTGGAGACGGGTTCAAGAACCCTTGAAATTGTTTTAGCACCAATATTCACTGCACTACCTAAGAAAGCGGTAAACAGTCACACAATAACAACTGCCCAAATACATATCTACAGAGAATTTTTGACACATTGATGTCTAATACTGGTGTAAATGACAGATTTTCATGACGACCGTTATAATAATGACGAAACCGCTCTTCTACAAACCTACAGCTTTAAGTAAACTATGTATTTTATACGGTACCTGCTATACGATCACCGATGGTCACAGTCACAGGCGGTGTTCCTTCCACAGACCGTGTGAACCTTGAATGAGGGCTGTTATATGGCCAAGCTGAATGGCCGAAAGAATTCCCTGGCTTAGTTCTAGGGTCATTGTCATAATACCCCGCTGATTTAGGCTTATCTGTGCAAAGAAAATAAAAGTTGTGCAAAGAGGAAGATAGAAGAAAGTGTGCAAAGAAACATGCAACAGTGAAGGGATCAAGGTAAGAAATTGAAGGCAAGGATGTGGCAAATACAGACAAAAAAGTGCAAACAAAATATTATCAAAAAATACTTTGTAATTTAAACCGTGCAGTTTTTAATTAAAATTCCCAAGCATCCTGCACGTGATCAGACTGATCAGTCTTAACATTTTACAAATAAAAGATGGCTGCTTTGTTTTACCTTTCATGTTAAAAGCGAAGCTGTGAATAGTGTTTAGTAACTTACCGATAATCCTGTCGCTGTCAGACGCCTCGCGTCCGCAACATCCTGTTTCAGGCTTCGGCGGGAAGCTTGTTACGGGGCACTGCCCTTGGTTACCAATGTTGCCATCACCGCGACCACCATGCCCATGTGCGGGTAAAAACGGACTCGATGTAACATACGGATTATTATTCTCGTTGAAGTAGTTTTTGGGCGGCGCTGGAGTATTTTGCACCGGATTATACCCATAATTACCCCCTTGATTAGGGTAGCCGATATTATTTCCGTTACCAGATCTCCAGCCATTATGATTATGGTTAGGCCTGTTATTTTTTAAATCATAGCCGTTTGGATTTTGCGAATTTGGGTAATTATTGTAGCCGGTATGTGGGTCATCATAATTATTATGATTACCGAAATTATTGTAATCTAAATGTCTGCTATGAACAGTAGGTGCTAGGGCCGCATCGGAACAACATACCTGAAAGATTAACGCTAATCAGCATAAAATAATTATAAAAATTAAATTAATTTGTTTCACAAACACGGGTAAAGCTTCGATTCGTCTATATAAAAATGCAATTTATTATATATGTTTTTTACTGGAAAGCTCTTAATTATTTTCGGATAGTTTGGTAGGTGTCATCCAACTTTTAATTGTGAAATTTTCGTGTAAATACGTTACACAGCTCGATGGATTCATAATTACACGGTTATTTATGAAACCATTTTATCGTGTTGCATTTACGCTCCAAGTATTTTTAATGACATATTTGGTGATTAACGGTATTATCGGGATAAATTGCTCATGTTTGTATAAAGTTCGTAATAAATGAGGAGGAATATGAGTAGTGACTAGTAGGAAGTGTATTTACAAAGTCTCCTTTGGCGATGTTAGAGAAACCGAAGAGTTCGCTGTATTCCTTGGCACTGGGTGATGCACAAGGGTAGGCAATTTGCCATGCTTCTTGTTCTTGCGCACTTAATTTCCCATATGATGCACATTGATCTGCTTTTACACACTTGTCACAAGCTGAAACAAAATATTACTAAATTAAATTAAATAACTATATTACCTTAGATATAGGTAGGTAAGCTAATCGTCTTCTGCTCTTGTCTCGTGTTAGTGCTAAAGCAATTCAAACGATCACAGATTTGGATGAGCATTTAAAAAAATTAATTATAGGTATTTTGAAACTTGCACAACTTGCACTCATACATAAACGAAAAATTATGAACAAAATGATATCAGGACAAAAAAAATACCCTCGGAAGCGGCTGTCGTAATTAATATTGCGATGAAACTGATAAGTAAAGAGCTCTTCATTGTTATATCAGAAACGTTTCAACACTTGCCGTCTACAGAACACAATGTTTTCTCATGATCACACCCTAATGACTGACGGAGTACTATAGCATCGAACTCAAATGCTTTACTAATTATCAGGCAATGGAGGAAATCTGGTATTTACTACTAATTACAATGTCGCATCAATTATTAGACTAATAGTTTTGCTGAGTACATTCAATGACCATGTGATTATGATGAAATTATCACGTTCTAAGAAAGAATTTATCATTAACGACTTGTAAGAAAATTTCAAAAAAAAAATTGTTATTGATTCATGTAGGTACATCATTATTATAACAGGACTTTTTCCTATGGCAAATACTTTTGCCTTAAAAAATATTTACCAAAACGCAATTTTTTGGCTAATATACTCCTACTAATACTAATATACTCCGGTTTTGGTATTTGGACATATTTTTACACTGAACAATTTATGGTTAGAGGTACTACAGATTCTGCGTGGGCGCGGGCAGCAGTCGTGCTTTAGCATTGAGGGCTGTGTTGATCGTTTCTCCGCTCCGGCTATCGATCGATTATGCGCATACGTATATTTTAGTGGCAATATTTACGAACTTTTTGTATTAGTGTGTATTTATAGATTAGCTACAATTATTCATAATAATTATTTGCACGCCAATGTACAATTATTAATTAATAAACCAAAAATGTTATCCTACATGCACGCTTTTATTCTTATCTTACTTCAACATGCTAAAAAATAATGTCTAGTAAAAACTTAAAATAGTTACGTAACTTGTGTCTATCTATTTAAATATCAGCCTTAGATCCACTATTACCTTCCGGAATCGTAGGCAAAAATGCGGCACCTACGTGCACATATCTGCGACCCTTTTTTTTTTTTTTTTTTTTGGGTGGGAAATCATCAAATGACCTCTCCCGCTCTGGGCGGAGCGGAAGGGCGTGTCAGGCTCTTACTGACTAAAACCCACCCGTGTTCCTTCAGTTGCCTGTGCGCCAGGGCCACGGTAACTCTTTCGAACAATCCGCGACCCCGGCAGGCATCGGTCCTATCGGACCCCGTCAATGGTGCTGACATCTCTTTGAGGCGCGCGTGGAACACGACGCGCCGTCGACCCGGGCCTGGTCCTTACCGGACGGCGAGCTGCCCATTGCTCGCCGTCCGCAAGCCCGCGCCTACGGTGGCCAGGAGTCGGCAATCGACTCCCGACGCCCAGGGTGTCTTCTCCTCCTGCGGCGGCTAGGGGCGCGAGGGCGTAGAGATTGCCTCTCCCTCTCGCGCTCCGCCTCCTCCTTTGCGAGCATTACTGCTTCGCAGAAGGAGGTGACGGCTTCCCATTCCCTCTCGCTCCGTACCATGGCCTGAACCAGGGCCGGACGCGAGAGGTCGCCGCATATCTGCGACCCTGCCTGCATATTCTTTCGTCGTCGTTTTGGTGTAGCACGCCACCGCCGCGCGTTAAGGCTCCCTCAAACAGGCGCGACGTGACTCACTGTGGGCTGTAAATCGAGCTTCATAAGCATTTAGATTATTTTCGATTTGATTTTATTTTTTTGTTTGTGATAATCTTGTAATGCCTTCAGCAGTCATGCAAATATGTAAGAAATATAATTTCCTAGGTAAACTAAACTATAAAAAAATAAAATGTTGTATGGCGAGTTAGGATATCGCCTGAGAAACGTAATCGCTAACTAATGCAGCGGATGCGCCCGTGCGTCATTAATAAACTGCACAATTGTAGAATTGCAGATTTTAGTAATACGTTTTAGTTAATAGAAATATTATAAGTGTAAATTAGTCTTGTAGAACATTTCAATCAATAAACATTGTTTTAATTCAATTTTTTTTATTTTATTATAATCTCGTTCGCTGTAACTTAACTGGCGTCAAACTAATAAATCCAAATATCTTCAAAACCGCTGTCTTAACTGTTTTATCCTTACAGATGGCTGTTCTACAAATTATTTTACATTTTTTGGTGTATTTTATATAACGGTGACAACTGCGGTTGTTTTTATAACAACACCCGGCCGACAGCCGGTGGAACTTCGTTGTGCATTTCCGACGTTTGGCTCCCAGGCTGGAGCGGGCCGGAGCTGCCTTGAAGCGGCTCCTGCCCAATCTAGGAGGTCCAAGCGTCTCCAGCCGGAGGCTCTACGCTGGGGTCGTGCGGTCCATGGCTCTTTAGGGGGCACCGGTGTGGGCGCGTTCATTAAGGCGCCGACCAGCCCGCCGGTTGAACGCGTCCCAAAGGATCATGGCCATCCAGCTGGTCCGGGGATACCGCACGGTCTCCTCCAAGGCGGCAAGCCTCTTTGCCGGATTGCTGTCATGGGATCGGGAGACAAAAGTCCTCGTGCACATTTGGGAGTGGCGCAAACGGTGGAGGTCTGCCCGGCTTGGGCGGAGCACCGTCGTGTCCGGCCCTGGTTCAGGCCATGGTACGGAGCGAGAGGGAATGGGAATCCGTCACCTCCTTCTGCGAAGCAGTAATGCTCGCGAAGGAGGAGGCGGAGCGCGTGAGGCAGAGGCAATCGCTGAGCCCTCGCGTCCCTAGTCGCCGCAGGAGGAGATACCCTGGGCGTCGGGAGTCGATAGCCGACTCCCGGCCACCGTAGGCGCGGGCTTGTGGACGGCGAGCAATGGGCAGTTCGCCGTCCGGTAAGGCCCAGGCCTGGGTCGACGGCGCGTCGTGTTCCACGCGCTCCTCAAAAAGATGTCAGCACCATTGACGGGGTCCGATAGGGCCGATGCTTGCGGGGTCGCGGATTTTTCGAAAGAGTTACCGTGGCTCTGGCGCACAGGCAATTGTAGGAACACGGGTGGGTTTTAGTCAGTAAGAGTCTGACACGTCCTTCCGCTCCGCCCAGGGCGGGAGAGGTCATTTGATGATTTCGCGCTCAAAAAAAAGGTATTTATTTATATTTTTTATATTTCATAAATTGACCGCCAATAAAAGGTTTTAGTTTGATGGCAACTCGATATTGGTCAAAGACCGTACCGTAGTTTAAAAGCTGTCCTGACCTGATAACGGAAAAAAAAGTTGACGGAAAATTAAAAGACTTGACTGTATCTACATATAATAAAACATAAAAACTTTTTTACAAAAAAACAACCGACTTCAAAAAAAAAAAACACTAAAAAGCGTGAAAAATTACTTTAATTTCGGAAGTCGGTGTCTTTGGTTGTGTATTTTCGGTTTTGGCCACCGACTTCCGAAATTAAAGTAATTTTTCACGCTTTTTAGTGTTTTTTTTTTGAAGGCGGTTGTTGTTTTGTAAAGAAGTTTTTATTTTTCACTTTTTAGTGGTGGTACCTACCCCTCATACATTCGTATACCACTACTTGATATGTAAATAACCGTGACAGGAAATTATTATAACATCATCAATATAAACCAAGTGGAAAAAATACGCATTGTTAGGGATAACTCAAAAACTACTGGTCAGTACTTGATAAAATTTAAATGGGACCACATGTGAAGCACCAGCTTTCAAATAAAAAAAGAATCATCCAAATCGGTTCACCCAGAAAAAAGTTCTGAGCTAACACAAATAAAAAAATAAAAAAATGCAGTCTAATTGAGAACCTCCTCCTTTTTGAAGTCGGTTAACAAGTAGATATAGTTCATACTTACTATAAAATGTAGCAGCTAAAAGGATAATTACATTTTAAATCCTTTCTTCGATAATGCGGTCCACTTTATGATTTTGGTTTACCGACTTACAAAGCGCTAACCACCCGAGCTAACCGTCTAGCCGTGTTCGCGAATACTAAAAAGCTTAATAGAAAACAAACAATTAATAGACTGCGAAACTGATTAAATTTTCATTAAATTTAAGCAGAAAGAAGGTAAAAGTTCCAAAGCAGATGCATTTCAAACAGAATTTGTGGAATTCGCAAAGTGAATTGAAAAGCAGTGGTAATTGGTCAGCACTGTCTGCTAGGGAAAACGGAATCCACGCATACCGGGCCGCAGCAGGCCGCACCGGGCCGCAACGGGCCGCACCGCGCCGTACCGTGTGACAGAAACTCAATTAACAGGGGAATACACGCTCTTTAACATACGAAATCAAACGTTTGAGTATTTGCGTTCTGTAGGGAATGGCTCAAACAAAACACTGTTCGTAGTACGTTTGAATTGAGTGTTTTAATCTACTATCTAGTCCCTTTATGAATACTTAGAACTTATTTCATTTTATTAAGCCCACCAGACGTTGTTAACAAAATGATCCTAAATAAGATAGCAGCTTTTATTATTTTATTAGTTTCCACAATTACTTTTGTCCTAGATTAGTCCTAGTAGATACTAGTAATCAAATTACAATTGTAGGCAATCATATAAATATTTAAAGGGTTAGCCGTCCGCTTATTAAACTAGAGTAAGCAAACAAAGACAGAGAAATAACTTACATCATAGAAGTATAAACAGTCAGGTAAGGCTATTGTTTATAATGACATCAACGAACAATAATCTCTATCGAGTCAATTAACTGCCGTTTATCGGGCTCGTTAAACTTCAATTATATGGCAATGCTGGCAGTACATTAGATACTCCTAGTGAGTAGGTGTTGGTGTTGGAGTTTCTCTTGTATTGAGATTTCTTCAACGTCATTGTACCTCTAGGTAGTATGTTAATACTTTCTTATCTGAGGTAGGTACTTACAGGAAATGTGAGAGCGGACGCTGCAATTTTTATTGTACTTAATTTTTATTTACTGTAAAGTTGGACTCTGCCTTGATTAGGTACTTGTCTTGTTAGAATAACCTATCTGGCTCTTCCGTAACAAATACACTCAGGGTGATATTCTAGTGGTTTTTCTAGAGTTGGTTGGTTGGGTTGGTGGTGGTTAGGTTGGTTGCTGGTGGTCGGTGGAGCTGGCGGGGCTTCGAACAGCGTGTGTGGAGGCAAGGAGGGCCTACACGCGAAGCCGAAGGCGGCGTCGACGAGACCACGCCAATGAGGACCACCTCTATGAGATGTACATTGAGGCAAAAATGGTCCTCGATAGGTCCATCGCCTCCGCCAGAGACTCGGCAAGAGCGGAGATGCTGGAGGGTCTCGACAATGACCCCTACGGGAGACCATACAAGACGGTACGCAAAAAATTGCGCCCCTTTGGTCCCCCGGTGGCCGAGACCCTGGAGCCCTCATTTCTGGATGGGGTGGTTCAGTCCCTGTTCCCGTGCAGGGACAGTAACTTCGCCCCGCCTGTGATGGGGGCCACGTTGAGGATAGCTCCGCCAGCTGAAGAAGAAGAGGAGGCCCCTCCGGTCACGGAGTCGGAACTCGGCGCGGCGATTCTGCATATCCGCGCCAAGAAGACGGCTCCGGGCCCCGACGGTGTTCCGGCAAGAGTGGTGGCCATCGCTGCCACTCAAATGGAGGAGAGGTTTCGGGACCTCTTCAGCGCATGTCTTGCGTGTGGGAGGTTCCCGAAACCGTGGAAGGAGGGGCAGTTGTGCCTCCTTCGCAAGGAGGGCCGCCCAGCAGACTCTCCCTCGGCATACCGGCCCATCGTGCTGCTCGATGAGGTCGGAAAAATGTTCGAGGGGATAATCGCTGCCCGCCTGAAAAGTCATCTGCGGCGTATCGGGCCGGACTTGTCGGACGCTCAGTTCGGTTTTCGGGCTGAGCGTTCCACGGTGGACGCGCTAGCCCGCCTTAAGGGCCAGGTGAAGGGGGCGATGGAGGCGGGGGACGGATTGTTGGCTGTGTCGTTCGACATAGCCAATGCCTTCAACTCCGTTCCCCACTCCACCATCCTAGAGGCGCTCCGATTCCACGGAGTGCCTCGATACATGCGTCGTCTGCTGGCCAGCTACCTAGAGCATCGGACGATCGTCCTGGCGAATAGGACTGGCCAAGTCCGGCGGTACGCCGTCGAGGCTGGCGTTCCGCAGGGGTCAGTCATAGGACCTCTCCTCTGGAACATCGCCTATGATTGGCTCTTGCGGGGAACTCTCCTCCGGGGCACGAGTGTCGTCTGCTATGCGGATGACACTCTCCTCACCGCCCGGGGGGGGAGTTTCAGGGAGGCGGCCAACCTGGCCTCGGCGGGCGGATCCTTGGTCGCGGGGAGGATCCGCCGCCTAGGTTTAACGGTGGCGCTGCACAAGACCGACGCCGTGTTCTTCCACGGAGCTCGGCAGCGCCCCCCACCTGACGCCCACATCTTCGTGGAGGGCGTCAGAATTGAGGTGAAGGCCCAGATGAAATATCTGGGCCTTGTACTTGACAGCAGGTGGCGCTTCGGTCCGCACCTTAGCGGGCTGTCGTCGCGCCTGCTGAAGGCCGCAGGCGCACTCTCGTGGCTGCTTCCCAACCTGGGAAGGCCCAGCGCGCGATGCCGGCAACTTTACGCCGGCATCTTGAGGAGTATGGTCCTTTACGGGGCTCCTATCTGGGAGGACTCCCTCCGAAGGAGGGAGAACGCCGCCGCATTGCGGGCACCCCAAAGGGCCATAGCCCAGCGGGTGGCGCGGGCCTACCGCACGGCGGGCTTCGCGGCAGCATGTGCTCTGGCCGGCACTCCTCCTTGGGAACTCGAGGCGTGGGTGCTCGCCAGAGTATATGAATGGACGGCGGGGCGGAGGGCGAGAGGAGAACGCCCAGCCCCGGAAGAGCGGGAGGCCGTCCGGCGGGAGGCGAGGGACGCCATCGTCGTCCATTGGACGGAGGAACTCGCCACCGCAGCCTTCGGCCGACGAACCCTCGACGCGATTGGGCCTGTCTTGCGGGACTGGCTCGAGCGGTCGCATGGGTTCCTCTCGTTCCGTCTGGTGCAGGTGCTGTCCGGACACGGTTGCTTCGGATCGTACCTGCACCGGATCGGACGGGAGGAGACGCCGTCGTGCCACGACTGTGGCGCGGCGGAGGACACGGCGCAGCACACCCTCGAGGTGTGCCCCTCGTGGTCCGAGACGCGCCGCAGTCTCATCGCTGTGATCGGACCGGACCTCTCACTCCCTGGCTTGGTTAACGCCATGCTGGGGGACGAGGGGTCCTGGGCGGCAGTCGCCTCCTTCTGCGAATACGTCATGTCCCAGAAGGAGGCGGCGGAGCGCGCGCGGGAGGAGGATCCTCACGCGGCGCTGCTCCGAAGGCGGAGGAGGGGTCGAAGAAGACGTCAGTATGATTGTCATCTCCGACTCCTCCCGGGTGGAGACCAGCAGGCAACGGGTGCGGGGGCACCCTTGCCTGTATTGCACAGGCCTCCACCAGTGTCGGACGGGAGTGGCCAGGTGTTCCCGGCCATTCCCGTAGCCCCCCAGCCTGGGGGGCATGCGGGGCCCGCCAGCTAGGCGGGCAAGCGCCGGGAGGGTTGTGGATGTAAAGGCTGAGCCGGTTTCCCATGGCCCTCCCACCACGGCGATGTGGGAACACCGCTGAGTTTTAGTGGGTATACTGTCATTCGGACAGGAGTCCCACAAACCCCGTCTCGTCCCCCGACGAGCGGAAGTGCATAAAGCATTTCTCAGCGAAAAAAAAAAAAAAAAAAAATGGTTAGGTTGGTTGGTTGGTTGGTTGTGAGTTGGTTTGTTTGGTTGGATGGTTGGTGGTTGGCGGTTGGTTGGTCGGTAGAGAGTGGTTTTGAGTCATAACAACATGTAGGTATGAATCATTTACATTCAACTTTTAATTTCAGAGCACAGTTTTATGTATTCATAATACATACAATTGGGCCTATGGACAATGTCATTGTGTTTATGACTAAAACCACTATTACTTGAGTTTGTTTCGAAATTAATGGCTCCTACAAGCAGGCGCGACTCGCGACGCGACATAAAGGCACCGCCTACGCCGCGCCGGTCGCGCGTCGATCGGTGCCTTTGTGACGCGTACGATTCGCGTCGCGTGTCGCGCCTTTTTTAAGAAGCCTTAACTTTATATGTCAAATAACTTTATATATTACCGATTTATCTCAAAGCATTTTCACATGCGAGTAGGATCTTATTCGACTCTTATTATTATACTCTTATGAAGCACCTCGACATTTATTTTCAACAACTTTCATAACAACTATTTTAGCAAATCAGAACATTTCCAAACAACCTTTAATATTATGTCATTTACTTAGATAAGTTGTTGAGGCTGAGCGGTAATTTATAACTCTCTTCAGTAACTAAATCCGGGATAAGTCTTAAGGTATTAAAATGCGGCAGAACTTCGCTGTACAGTTTTAAGGGACAACAGAGCTGGCAGACAATTTAATGTAGACACTAAACACCCTGGAAATGGTCCAAAAACTGTATTACGATTTACGAATCGTAGATAGTGTGTATAATTTTGAGGAATTAAGTCAATTCTTGATTGTTTCTACCAGCTTTTGCCCGCGGTTTCGTCCACGTGGAGGTCGGAAATTATCCCACAAGAAGACACTACTGGGATAAAAATTATTTTACGCGTATGTCCTCTTAACCCAGGTCATGGTCTATCCGTGTCCAAATCCATTCAGCCGTTAAGGCGTGAAAGGAGAACAGACAGACGAGAGTTTCTTTCGCGTTTATAATATTATTACAGTATGGATAAAATAGGTATAGAGGTATAAGAACCCTGAAGGAAATGTTAGTGGCTATTCCATACATCACAAGGCAAGAAGGGATCCTTGTCTGAAGTTTGTTTACTTGATACAAGGTCAAATTAAATTAGCTAGCGAAACTCCGCAGACTTGATGGGTATCGATATCTAAACATGACAAAATTAAAATTCTAGGTTTTATTTGGGGTCAATGACTGCTGGTGGTGTTGCTCCTTGAAGTATGAGTTGAGAATTTTGTTTTTTTTTTGTTTTATCGTGTTTAGATATCGATACCAATCAGTTCTGTGAAGTTTACACAAAAAAAAAAAGATTTTTAAACAGATATTTCAAGTGAAAACCCTAACTTCCGTCGATGACCCGCTAAAAATTAATCATCAATTTTTTTTTTTTAATTTTGTCATGTTTAGATATCGATACCCATCACGTCTGCGGAGTTTCGCTAGCTAATTTAATTTGATCCCGTGACTGTATACAAATTAAGAATTTTGTGTACGCTATACATTTTATCTTTTACAGAAATGAAAACTTAAGCACTCTCTGGGAATAGTTTTATGACTAGCGCAGACTACAGTAAGTAGATCAATAATTATGATTATAGCCCTATATATACCTATTTAAGATTACTCAAATATTCTTCTGACACTAAGATAACATTTCTGAAGTATATAAGTACTAGTATATTCCTCTGGGTAGGTATGCAAGTCTGAAATCCATCATCATAAGATGTAAACTTTCTCTTAAAGACTGAGTGGCTCTCAGCTATTTCTGTGGAAGTAGTTTCTGAGTAAAGACCTAATAACTACAAAGACTGAAAGTACACAATGCTCATGAGAATATATATTCCGTCTGTAGTCTCATGCTTAGGGAAATAATTAATCACGTGCGTTGAATATACGAAAATAAAACAAAAGAATTAGATAGATAGATAAATCGTTTATTTGATGCACACAAAAAGCAGAGCACAACATAGAAAGCATGAATAAATAATAGCAAATTACATGAATATTTAGAAAATACTTACATGCTGCCAAAACAAAAATAAAAAACGTGTTCAAAAAAAGAAAAAAGAAGTACATGTTTTGGAGACAATATTGGTTGATTACGCACCGACTGTGCGTCTTAAATTTGCACCAAATGGAGTCCAGCTTAGCAAATATACCTGCTGCTGATATTCTTTGCAGGATCCCTGCAGTGACATACGGACGTCGAGCAGATGAGATAAATACGCGAATTAAGTATTGGTGTTGAAGAAGTGTTATGTGCGGAGTGAAATTATGTAAGTATACCTGCAATTTAGATTACAATTACAATACAGGTTCTGTATTGAAAATAGGTGACTTAATTTTTTTTTCTATAACATAGGGCTGACAATGTTTTAAACAGTTAGTATCCACCTAATGGATTTTAGACACGCATGTCCGCTGTTCTGTACCGGCTCTATCACGGAAGCTTGCCTCGGCTTTACAATTTACTCGGTCACATAAAATATTGTCAAGGCTTCGATGTTTTGGTTCTAAAAGGGTGTCAAAAACAAAATATTTTTTATGAAAAAAGAAAAGGTTTCCGTTTTAAACGCATTGTAGGGATAAAATGATTTTCCTACATTTGTTCTTCTGTCATTTTCCAAAAACAGCTAATTTCTAACATCACACCGGAGAATAAATTAAGAAATACAAAACGAATAAGCATTCTGGACCTTTTATTTGTTTTTCGTTTTTACTTAAAACAAAAGCATAAAGTTGGACTGAAAACTTAGTCTCACGACTTTCGACGCAAACAAACCCAGTTTCAACAACTTCTGACACCATAACTGACGCATTGATATCTATTGTCTCACTGTATCCAACTCACCGCCCCACAATTATTTTTCTAAGAAGGTGCGATTTTGACGGCACTCAGCAAATATCTGGTTTCAATTTTCTCTCAATTAACTTCAGGTTACGTTGAATTCGACAAGTGGCACTTAGTTGTAATGGGTCTATGTGGTGAGGGGCTCTCGGGACCCTTCGTATTTACTGTTATATCGGAAGGGTTGCTTATGTCCCATTGTGTCGCGACTCACAGTCCCACCGACCGTGGTTTTCTGAACTTTACCGTCCGCTTGTCAAGTTAGTTGAAGGGATACATTGTGGTGGTGTCATTTGTTCGGCTTCTTATTATTTGCTATTTAATAGTTAAAGGAAGTTTGGAGACTGTTTAGTTAGTGGATTGGAAAGTAGTTATTGAACAGATATTAAATATACGAGACAAAGGGGTTTATTTATAAAAGATGATTAAAGTTAAGAGACATTTAAACGTCAACAATGTATGGTTAAACGTCGCTAATCGTTACTTAACTTTAAGCAATGTTTATAAATAAAGGGGTAAGACACTAGTGTGTCTTTAGAGACTTGACATGTATACGTTTGGCAGAGTTTTCAGGAGCCACGATTTTTGATCAAAATCATTATTATATGCTTGCAGTCATGTGCCATATAATAGCCTAAAAACTATAGCTCCAACTAGTACAAAGTAAGCTTAAAATAATACTCATACTCGTACAAAACTTTTGAGCTTGTTTTCTCCTCTAATCCGATTGACATGACTCCGCCGTCCGCACTCATGTCCTAATGGACAAACTGTATAAAACAAACTTCAGACAAGGATCCCTTCTTGCCGGGAAAGTGGGGGAGTGCAGTTTGTATACTGGCCAGTAATAAACATGGAAAGTGAATGAGACAGTTTTGATGATAGTGCGAGCTAAAAATGTTTTTGGTCACTCACTAGCGACATAAAAGTAAATGTGCTCAGTAGGAAATTAGATATGGTTTTCCTTTTTTGCGATTTCTAAACTCTGTAGAAGGTACACAACACGTCTACAGAGTTTAGAAATCGCAATACTTAAAGGAATTCAACATTTCATTTTCACTTCAAGCAAACGTTTTAAGTTATTATTTCGTCTTGACATTTGATCTATGATTTAGATTCCTTATTGTAAAAAAGATTAAATAATAGAGCAGTAAAAGAAATGCAATATTTTCGTTTACACAGAAAGCAAAAGTTAATAAATGACGAACACACCCCCGCTGCACGTGTCGAAACATCGATCATGGCTCTTAGACGAAAACTGGGGTCCTCACCCTACGCCAAACATTTTCTTATATCCTGCATGACTCTGTTACGTTACGTGAATAGTTTCTATGATATTGATATTTAGAATATTATGTGGTTCGAAGATGCCGCATAACTTAAATAAATAAAGATGTTGGCAATGTTGGTTGGTAACGTTAATTTGTTAGATTGCATTTAAAAAAAAATCTTTTTTTTTTAAACGTTGTCCCACCCTAGGAATTTCTCCTGTATTGTGGGTGCGTTTACAAACATTTAAAGTCACATACACAAACAGCCAGACCCGGAACAACTACTTGTAGGTAGGTTATACAAATATTTGTTCCGTGTGGGAATCGAACCTGTGACACGCAGCGCAGCAGTCAATCCCTTAACCACTTTATTTTTATTGAATTACAACAGACGTAAGAAAAAGGTCAAAGGTCAGCGAAGATTGGTCTAGTGGTCGCAAGTGCTACTGCCGAGCATGAGGTCCTGGGTTTGATTTCCAGGTCGGGCAAAGTGTTATTGGGTTTTTTCCATCAGGAATTCCTCAGTAGCAGTCTAGATTTGTGCCCGGCTAATGGCAATAGGCTCGCCCCCTATTACATGGGCCTTAAACACAACTGGCGCAATGTGGGTGTCCTATAGGTAGACCTCTGCCTAATCCGTCAGGGAAAACAGGCGTGTTATTATGTTGTGTGTGAAAGAAAAATAAACAAATTCGGTTTTGACAGAATAAAAACACCGATAAACACTAAAAAAGGTTTGACATAACTGCATGACACTCAATCGATTTTTCCAAAGTCCTCTGCAGGAAATTGTCTCGTACGCACAACGACATATAAGGCATTTTCAGATGTTCACAAGAGACGCCAGCTTATACTGGAATAAGCTGGCTTCTCTTTGTACAAAAAACCTATAAAATGCGAGGTCAGCTTAAACCTAAAAAAAGAGATAAGTAACTAGGGTCGTCGGATACATTTGAAGTTCAGTAAGAAATCGATGGATGTTTTTTAATGAAATTTAATTTGATAAATCAACTATTTCTTTTCTATTAATTAAATTAATTTTATTCGAAAACATCCACCAGTTTCTTACTAAACTTCAACTGTATCCAACGACCCTGGTTACTTATCACTTTTGCTGACCGTACATTTAATGTCATTGGCCGTTGGCCAGGGGGTTATAATTTAGTTATGACCGTACATCGTTAATCAATGCGGTCAAACAACGCTGACCGTAGTCCCAGATTGATGATCGTTTAAATGCGCTGAACGCTACTAGATTTTATTGCTGTATTCTGTGGCACGTGTGTTTGTTAATTAGTGTATGCATTCCTTTATTAGTGTGTCTGTGGGTCGGTTTAATTGAAACGCCTAGTTTACCATTTTATTTTATTTTTGTGTTAATGTTTATAAACGTCTCTTAAATTTTAATCAATTGCTAAGCAACTGATTAGCAAAATTCTTATTTATAAACGCTATTTAGCGCTAAGAGGTCGCTAAGCAATTGATTAGTAGCTGTCAAAATTAAACACCGCCGGTGCACTGTTAAGAGGATGCATGTTTAGCGTAGTTGGAGGGGTAATTAGAAACTATAGCTATGTCCATCACCAGCGGGGTAATTGCGTAGCACACTAACAGTATAATAGCTTTCATTTTGACAGTTCAACAACATTCATTGCGTTATTTACGTTGTTGAGCAGACAAATTCGGACATACGAAGCAATGGATTAGCAATAGGCTTCAAAATGGTTCAGATTGTGTGTGTTATAACTCTTTCAAAGGAGTAAAATTTATGCAGTCTACGAAGTCTCAAAGTAAAGTAACAGTGGTTTTAACCTATGGTTTAAGTTATGGGTAAATTTTTCAAAAAAAAAAAATGAATTTTCTTTTACTAATTACTGCTCTAACCATCCTTTTCAAAGCATACCTTTTACTAAGGGCCAGATAGTATAATTATACAACTATAACAATCTTTTCATTCCTCCTAACATTATCTCGCGATCTTTTGTATTCTTTGACACTGAATAAAATAAAACTTTATACCAAGCGCTGATAAAATAATTACTTCAGGCGCTTTGGGTAATCTGCCTAGGAAGGAAAAAATTAAGAAAGCGAAAGACTAGGGACTTAAATTCAACGAGGAGGCGACCAACCGAAAAATTTACTTCGTAAGGAGACCATCATTTTTAGGGTTCTGTAGAACGAATTTCAAAAACGAAAGCGTTATAACTTCGTCATGTCCGTCTGTCCGGATGTTACATTACCATTTCACTGGGGAACTTTGCACTATATCGATGAGAATTGGAAAGAAGGTGTACTCTGTGCACCGCCAGATAATGGTGCACTTAGTGAAATTACAAAAAAAATACAATTTGTGGCTCTTCTCATACATGTAACCGAGGAACGAAATAAAAATTTAGATACACATAAGCCTGTGGGGTATCTTCTGAACCCATAATTAAAAAGATTATGATGTTTCTTAATTACTTTTTTTATTTATGTCAATAGTTTTTGAGATATAGAATATTTTCGGTTACAATCACAGTACTTTACTACTATGTAATACTACTAGCACTTTGTCTTTCATAGTATTTTCGGCAAATACTACAAAATATAAACTTATATTTTGCGGTCGGTAAAATCAATGCTGTGCATGCGTAAATATTCATCCCAACTACGGAACCCTTCACTATGCGTAGTCCGACACGCACTTGACCGGTTTCTTAGGTTTTGTTACGTTTTTCGGTTATCACAGTGACTTAATAAGTCATTGGGTTTTGAAACAGTCAGCGGAGCGTGGTACATTATCTACTTTGGAATAATTAGTTTGAGATATTTTTATGAAGCGTGAGTAATTACTTCCTCAGTATTTCAGCTATAAATTAGGGCTGTCTTTTGCAGTTAGGTCCCTAGTTTTTATATGTTTCAGCTTTAAGTACCTATGTGAAGTGAGACATTCTACATTAGAATAGAATAGAATACTCTTTATTATGTACACCATAAAAATTACAGATATAAATGTAGACAGTTTACATAGGGTGACACAATGGGCGGTCTTATCGCTTAAAGCGATCTTTTACAGACAACCTTTGGATGGATTCAAGGAAGAAGGAGAGACAATAATGCAGGTAGTCAGTGGTGTACCATTTACATATACAACAAATACATACATACATAAAACTTATACTTATCTACATATAATATATACAATAATAAACATGAAACAAGAGCAAGGAAACTAAATGTAATGATGATGTTTAAGGAGAGAGGAAGTGCTTTTTAACCAAAATTTTAAAAGTGGACAAAGATTGAGCACGCCTTATCGACTCGGGCAAGGCATTCCATGACCGTACTGCTTGAACTGTAAAAGACTGCTGCTGTGTGCTTATTAGCACCGTATTATGTATTTTGTACACGTCTTGAAGATCAGTAACTCATTACCTAAAATTAACCTAACCTACTCAGTATTCATTCTACGTAAGAAGAAAAGCTTTGATAACTACTTAGAAAAAGTTTCAGAAACTAACACCACCACTAGTTTGACCCTTTAAGCCCCAAATGAAAATGATCTTCAATAAATTCCAATGGACTAAAAACCTGTCACTTTAAATTCCAAGTCCAGTCCAAAATTGCAGTGACCAATTCCCCATCGACTTAGCACATATCACCCGAAACTAAGCTCCTTAATTTAGCGAATAGAGGTGAACTCGGCGAATAAAGGTGAACTGCGAATTCGCTGTTTGTATTTTGTGAGTCTGTCGCATCCGTCACTGCAGTAAGCCGATTTGTCTTAATTCGGAAACAGGCCGATATTCATTTCCCTCGGTAAACTCTATTTTGTAACACATTTGAGTGATTGCCGGTTTAGGGGCTTCGTTGGCGCGAATTTCGGTGAAGTAACTGTTTTCGAGAAAATTAGTTTTTGGGTGATTGGCTTTTGGTTTAGTGAAGTTTGATCGGTTTTTGTTTTTACACAAGGCTACGTAAGTACATTTTGCGCCGAATAAATAAACGAAGACAAAATTCATATTAAAATAGGTAAGTAGTTAAAAACTTAGATCAGATGAGTTTAGTTTCTTTATTTTTGTTTGTTTTCTACTTACCTAATGCTGGACATTGAATTCCTGAAAAATACTAAGGGTTCATACTATGATTACTTAATAGCAGAATACATAAGTAAAAGTAACCGGAAAATCCCTCAAACTAAGCAGTAACCGTAACAAGTAGGTAGGTAAAACCCAAACTTTTTATTGAACTTCAAAATTATGCTAAAATCGGTGTCCTGATTTGTAAACAGGAATGTTTTAATGAAATCAAATAGGATCCTTTTATGCGCATATTTATGGTTCGCATTTAAAATATAAATTCAGCGCGGCAGCTGTAGAGGCCGTCGACGACATATTGCGTCCATGTGATACGAGCAAAAAACTCCAAACGACGCGACGCAAAAAGTTACTTTTATTCCCACTGTTTCACTTCATAATACGTATTTTGTTGGACAAAGTTGAATGTTGTCGCTTAAACTTCCAGTGTTTACAGGTTAGTGGCTGAATAAAGATTGGCTAGTAGTTTAAACAGGAATTATTGTGACCTTTTCTGAATTTGACTTTTTAACTAACGCGAATTCATCCATGTTTAAGGCCTAGGGTTGATAGTTAACACCAATGAAAAGAGCGTAATATCCGGCAGTGGGTAAATACAGACTGTGAATTAAGATGATAATAACAGGTCCATTTTCAGTAGCAAAAAGTGTGAGAAGTATAACGGTGCGGTGACCGAGTTTAACTCCCATTTTTGTGAGATTTTGCAAAGTTAAAAAAAGACATTACCAAACTGCAACCCCTAACTCATATTAATAATGCCATAGAACGTTAATTCCCATTTAAACTTGACTATTTTTTTAAATAAATCTCTTTGTCGAGACCTCGTTTTCACACATCATAAAGCGCGGGATCGTAATTTTGAAACACTCGCTACGTCTGGGTATGAAAGGCCTCCTTCAACGTGACTCCGTCGCTCCGTACAATTTTCCTCTGCTTTCTCGTTTCGAGGGCGTTTGACGACTGGCATGTAACAATGATCTTTTGACTGGCGCCAGAACCAGCCAGGTGCGAACTTTAAAACTATGCGACTTTTTAAAGTGCCCGTTTACAGCTGCAGAAAATTAGACGACGAAATAATAGAGAGGCGGCGGGAACAGCGAGCGGCAGTTCTCTTTTCCGTCCGTTTATTTTTCTGTCTTTAGAATAAACTCCGCGCTTTAATATTGCAAAAAATATTCATATTGTTGGCGGAAACAGCGTGAAATGAACGAGTTCGCGACAAAATCTCAGTCAAAGTACTTTTTTATTAACTTCTTTATTAGATTCATGTTAGATAAAGAAGACTTCACAATCATAATTGTGTTAATAAGCCGTAGGCGATGTTTCTCGAGTTGTAGAACAAAGTACCTCCTGTGCTGCTAAATATGTCATTATCAATTAGCTCCTCTAACATTTGTTTAGGAATTCTCTTGACTTATTAACATAAATAACATAGATAGTACAATATACTTTTTACGAGCACTGAAACTAAAAATAACAATTTAATCTTGCCAAAATACCGTCAATATTTCTGTTTATTGCCACAACAATCCGTTTCACTTGCACTCTCTTCAGTAAATAAAGGAGATTACATTCTTCTTGCGGTTATAAAATGGGTATAATAAAACATTATGCGTCCCTACCGCCGTTATTTGTGGCTGCACTCCACCGGGGCGCGGCAATAAGGCAAGAACACACCAGCGGTGTCGCAATAATGTTCCTCAGAGTTACGATGTGACAGATACTTTACGCCTGTGGTTATTTCGGAGACTCTATCGCACAATGCGGCTTGTTAGGTCGATATCTCGGATACACGGATGCGTCTAGTGTGTACGCGACTTTACTGCAAGGGGGAGTAAATGAACTCGGTCGGTACTCTGGCTATGATATTTGCAAATCTTTAATATTAAATGCAGAGTTAGGGGAGCCGCTCGTACTTTGTTATCTGTGGCCAGCAGCCTAGCATTAATGTTGGGCCACGTCATCAGGTTAGTTATTTTATTACTTTTACATGCAATTATGGTAATTGTTTGAAACAATCATAAATACAGTAACACGGGAATAGGAAGCCGTAAGCTCTTGTTATGTTGTGAATTAGAAATAGTCACTGTAGGAAATGCACACTTCAAGTGAAAATAATTGGTTTCCTTTTACTTTTCAGCCATGAAATTTAGTTCTGAGACTTAAAAAGATACCTGTGGCTGACAATAGAATAGAATAGAATACTCAGGAAATAAGAAAAGGAAAAAGAGAAAAGAAGAAAAATAAGGAAAGGAAAGAAGGAATAAGGAATAAGTAGTTAGGAACCTGGATTTAGAATATAATCTAGTCACATTATAAGTGCTGGAAACTCCGATGCAAAACCACACCATCGACTTTTCATGCCAAATTGAATTCGCTGATCACAAAATACAAATAGCATAATTTTATGCGACGCCTTTCCTTTGGGTGACGTGATTAAATTAAAGAAAACGCAGTAATTACAGCGGCGTCGTTATCCAAAGTTCGCAGGTTTACGAGAGACGCGCGGTCACCCGCAATCAAAACGTTCCCATTGTCGCTTACGCGGACTTAGAGTTTATGGAGATGACGCTTTGACAGTAATTTAGTATTGAGTGATTTTGGCTGAATACAAAACTCAAAACTTAAAGCATTTATTTCAAATAAATCAATTACAGGCACTTTTGAATTGTCAAGGGACCGGTCGGTCAGAAAGATGAAGCTAGATGTCCATTCCAAAGCGAAGTAAGCACCTATGGAGAACGACGGGCAAGAACCTCCACGGACACTCTTTTACATAAAAATAATATTACAAAATATTGGGTACATCATTAATGTTGAAATTATGCATGTGAGAACGATGCAGAACGTTAAAAGCATCTGTAATAAAAAGACAAAAACTATTCAAATATAAAATTAAATTAAAATAAGCTGTGGCAGCTAAGAGATGACCAGTCCCTGCTGACGGCGCCCGTTCACAATGAGTGTGACTTTTACAATTCATATGTAGTTTCTGAGTTTATCTTGGACATTACTGAAATCGGTGAAGGAAAAACACCGTGCGGAAACCTGGAATTATAGTCACTATAAGCGTCTTGAGCGTGGTGATCAATGCTCATACCTATGAGAAGAGCCATTTGCCCCGCAGTTGGACAATAATAGGCTGATATTGTAATCAAAGAGTGTTTTAATGCCTTAAAAAAATATTTTTTTATTAGTCAATGCTTTGGTAATTCAGTGAGTAAACTTGAGTACCTATCCAAGTTTTAAGAGTCCGCCGCCATTAAAATATTATCATAATTCAAAACAGAAATAAAATAGTACAAAAAAAAAACTGTCAATACTATGTGAAAATTGAAGCAGTAATTTAGTTGGCGACAATGAGTGCTTAATGCCTAAAAAAATTACAGTTTTTTGTTAAAAAATACTTTGATAATACAGTGAGTAAACTTAAACAGTATAGTATACAGTTGTAGTCTTTGTTGAGTACTTACTTGTTAAGAGTCCACTGCCATTGAAATGTTATCCTAGACCAAAACAGAAATGACACAAGTAAAAGAAAAAAAATGTCAGTTTATGTCAGATAAGTTTGTTTCATGCCTCATCAACAAACGTGAAAATTCCAAAAAAATAAACCCGATGACAAAAATAACAGCGTATCGCAGTCACATTTATAAGTAAACGCTTATCGTATACTTTCGACTATTACGAGCGGGTAAATGCTGTTAACGTGGCGCCGTAAAAGCCATTAACACCGTTTTTATTTCGATGTATTTATCGGAAAACACAACTCACATTATACCCCTACATGATATTACAGAGTTATTAAAATACATGACTATTTGGTTCGATTTGATAAAAAATTGTTATGAAATTGAACGGAAATGCCACGAATAAATGCTCCCGAAAACAGGCGCGACGCGACAGCGCGACACAAAGGCACTGCTCGTCGCGCGACACGCTATGCCTTTGTGTCGCGCTGTCTCATCGCGCCAGTGTGTACGAGCCTTAACGCTAGAAATGAAATAGGTACACGGAAGTGACGCTAGGAATTCAAGAGAAATGACGTAGGTATGCAAATAAACATAAATTATATTAGAAACTAAATTCTACCTACAACTTTGTTCGCGTGAAATTTGTAGTTTTAACATAAAGCATATCCTATATCACTCGGCAATACTGTAACTCCCCATTACTGAAAGAATTCCGGAATCGGTTCCGGAGTTGCGAAGATTACCCCCTACATACAAACTCACAAATTTTACCTCTTTATAATATTCGTTCGTTTCGTTTTTTTTAATATTCGTGTAGATTTACATGAAAGTGACGATAGGAATTACATTGAAGTGACGATAGGAATTATATGGAAATGACGCTAGGATCAACAACAACAAAAACACTGTAATAGAAATTACGGTTACTATTAAATTGAAATGACGTTTACAATTGACTGAAAATGGTAGGTACATACTAGAAATTTGAATAGAAATTGTGATTGGAATATAACGCGTCAAATGGTTTATGTAACGGTAGAACAGGCCACAATAGACTTTCTATTGTGTCTCCAACGTTCAATGGTTTAATATTTGGTGTGTATCTATGGTCCATTTCAAAAGTATCTGAATACGAAAATGAAAACGAATGGATCAGAGAACGTACCTGTGGATGCCAATACAGAAAGAAAGTAAAGAAAGAAAGAAAATAAATTTATTTGACCCAGGTTAAGGCACACAACAATAATGTACGGTGCCACAAATTGAGTTCTTTGATTTGATTAATTTGACTACTTAAACCCGAAATTCTAATTTTAAATCACCTTAACGATATTTTTCGTTTCATCGATGATTTGTCAATTATCTACAATTTAATTATTTATTCAAAGCAATAACTATCGAGTTGTAACTCGTAGGTTCGAACCCAGACAGGTGCTTTACTTTGAGTTAATTATTTCATCACTATTGCTCTCAAAATGGTAAATGAAAACATCGTGAAGGAACCGGCATGTCCTAGAACCAAAAATTCGAAGACATGTGACATCTACCAACCCGCACTGCGCCCGCGTGGTGGATTACGGCCCACTCCCTCTCACCGAGAGAAAGCCTGTGTCCCAGCAGTGGGAACTTTATAGGCTGATTATATGCTTATGTATTTATTCATTTAGTACTTAATTGTTGGAAAACATGGTTAGATATAAAGTTGAAATCTTCTAAATAGGAATTAATGTGTTATTAATTCCCTTTCGAGAGTAATTGTGTAAAAAAAATATCTGAACATGGTTTTATCAGATACTTATGGAACGGACTAAGTATAGGTAGGTATTTATTTTGTAGATTAAACACTGTTGGATTAAGGAATTTACTTTCCGATCGTGTACGGTAACATTGACGATGTTAAGGTAATTGCGTAGACGTGTGCCCAGACTCCAGGTACCCGTCTAGCGTGCTAATAAAACTCGTATAAAATTAATTGCTGCCTATAGGGACGCTCGTGTTTAAGGTGAACGGCTTGCGAGTATTTTATAATAATAATAAAACCATTTATTTCAGGTGACACAGGCCCATAGAAAAATACCTTAACTTAAACATAGATATTTTGATATAAACAAAACTTGTGTTAGTAAAAAGGCTTAAGACTATATTAGGCTTCACTTTGCACTAGCTCGACTTTGTGCTGTCCAGTGGAACTGTTCCGCCGAAGCGACGGAACACCACGTCCTGCGGCCAAAAGTGTTCTTCCATGACGAGGGGTAGCGATAACAGTTCGGAATATGCACGATGAACACTTTGAAGTTGACGGTCCCGTGCGATTCCAGTAACTGCACCCTTGGCGTGTACCTCGTCTTTTGTGCACGTACTCCACGATGTCCTCCGCCTTAGTGGTGTAGTGCAGGCGGGAGATGTATACACCGGTATGTTCGGCTTTGCGGCATGCAGGCTCACTTCGGCTTCGCAGGAGCTTTTCTAGTTCGGCAGCGGTTCTGGTTCGTTCACGATTGGCGCTTTATCCTTTGCACCGCCTCGAAACCGTCATCATTATCAGCCCTATTCGGCGTTTTTCCTGGCATGGGCTAGATACTGGGAGCGCCACGGGCACTCGCGGATTTTATGTTGCTGGTAGATAAATTGAAGTTGAGTTACTGTAATAGAAATTATTTAATACTTGTTTATTATTATTTCAGCCGAAAGACGTCAACTGCTGGACATAGGCATCCCCAAGCATCGCCAGTTCGACCGGTTTTGTGCTTCTCGCATCCAGCGAATTCCTGCGGCCTTCAACAGTGCACTGGCCCATCTTGTGGAAGCCTTCCAACGCTACGTCTTCCGCTTAACTTTTTGTTGGTGCACTCAAATGACAATTTATGGTTGTCTTTTCCCTTGGTCATCGGAAAAGGAAGGAGCTAACACGTAGTAGGTAATCGTTAGCAATTTCAACCAATTAGTCCAGGTGTCCTCATAATTTTGATCTTCACCGCAAAGTCTATGTGTGAAAACGAAAAGGTACTTGCTGAGTTCGAACCCACAAATCGGGTTATTAAACCTCAAGGGTCTCCGCTCAAATCTTTTCCAAGTACTTAATTGGTTGTTTGTTTCAGTTTAGTTAGGATATATTATTGTTTATTAATTATATTTAGTGTGTAAAGTTAGTTACGTAGAATAAAGACTATTCATGTTAAAAGTTGAATGAAATTAAAAAGCCTAGTAAGTAGTTTAAGAAGTACAAGCCTTTGAAGTTAACTCATCTAGAATCCCTCCATCACTGTAGTAGAGACGTTTTCACTAGTAAGTTTAAAGAGATGGATGGATCCATTCCAAAGTACATGCCTAATTGTAAGTTGAGGAAAGTCATGGCGCCCGGAAGGGTGACTACGGGTAACGTATTAGCAGCTGACAAATTTCCACTACTGTGGTACGGAATGAGAAATAATATAATTATTTAGAATATGTATGTATTATGTAGATGGGAAATTATACTATTCACTCACGACGCAATCATTCGGAATTATAAAGCCTGAGAACTTGAAATTAGGTATCTTATAAGTACGACTTATCAGGACGTAATACTTCCTCTAAGAAAATTATTTTACTTATTTTATTCTGTGTTAATTAACAAAAGCCTGTAGAGAAATAATACAAATTAATTGACAAGCAAGTGCGATCACATAATTATCTATTTGTCTGATCCCTCATTTATTTATTCCTGGAAAGAATTGTACCTACCCTTAAATTAGTTTATGTGATGTTAGTCGTAATTAAAGATTCTGGGAAAAGCCTTTAGAGTAAAGGAATGCCTAGCTAGACTTTCCCACTTTTTATTTGATGAAACAGACTAGTAAAGGAATTAGTTATTAACTGCAACTGAAAGAAAAACAGTGTTTTGCTCATTTAAGTACGAGTTTTTATTAAATACGAAATGTTCAGTCAATGTTACAAATGTTACAAATGTGCACTGACAGACTTTGTATAAATTCATGTACTTCAAGGTTACTCAAGTCCTTGAGTACTAAAATATACCCTACCTGAATTGATCACCCACTTCAACCCTATCCTTAAGGCGATCCTTAGTTGTAGCCCGCTAAATTAAAATTTTCTTTGGTTTTTTTGCAAATTGCAGCTCTGCATGTTTTACGTCGTATGTTGATCAAAATGCGATTTGTGACTTTAGGAATTATATATTTACTGAATTAAATTTCAATTAAATTTTTTTTTCAATTCATTTTAAATTCATTTCAATTAAATTTAATTTTTTTTTCAATTTAAATTAAATTTAAATTTCATATCAATCGTCAAACTTTGGAAATTTGTTCCACTTAAGAATTTTTCAGAATAGTTCATGAAAATTCTTAGGTGGAACAAATTTCCAAAGTTTGACGAATGATATGAAATTTATGATATTATTCAGTGAATATATCATTCCTACAGTCGCAAATCGCATTTTGATCAACATACGACGTAAAACATGCAGAGCAACAATTGGCAAAAAACAAAAAAAAAAAAAAATTGGCGGGCTACAAATGAAGATTACCTCCACAAACAGTAAACACGTCTTTACTGGACCTAGGGCCTAACCCTGCAGTATCCACGGCGTCTATAAAATATAATTAAGCAATGTTCTAAATTAAACGCAAACAGAGCAACACAACAGGGGGCCTACTCTCTGAGTCCGTCAACGAAGATACGGGCCAGTCCGAACGTAGTTTGAAACTTTGGAGTGAACCCTACACCCGATTAAGTAACTGTTTAGACAGATAAAAACACATCGGGAGTAGGGACAACTGCCACATCGTGGTGTCATTTATTCTTAGGACGGGCTCCAAACTAATCTTATGTCCGTAGGTGATAAGGAGGTAGAAACTACGGATTTCGTGCTTAGAGAGTAAACCCCTAGGCTAAGGTCAACATTTGACCCATGTTTGTCTCTATAACGCGACTGTTTAGGATGTGTTAAGGGTCCTTGCAACCAGGGTTGCTGCTAGAAGTCTTGTAAGATTTATGTTCGGGCCCTGGTCATAAACAACGCCCTGGAGACCTATGTTTAGTGAGAATAACACAAATCTTAAGGTAAATGCGTCTCAGATTGTGCCGCAAACTGAACTTAGCTTAAGTTATTGCAAGCGTTAGAGGTATTAGTTAAGGGAGTAAAGGGACGTGGTTTTTGTGGGTTTTGACTGATTTGATATCAAAGTTTCCTTAACTTTATTGACGTAACAAAGTTTGGCTTTAAATGGTTTGTCAAAGACTACCAACTTAAGTTTTTTCAACAACCTTATGCTGTAGTAACATTAACATTTAGTTTGTCTAACATTTAATTAGTCAAATTTTTTTGACTTCTTCTTTAGCGGAGTATAGTCCTATTGAATATGTAACAACACAATAACATAGCTATAAAATAGTTTTCCAAAGTCGAATAACGTCGAATCCATACGATTGTTCTTTTCTATTAACATTTCCTGTTATAAATTGAATGCGCCAAATCTCATCTCTGAATACATTACACATAAATAGTTTCAGCATATTTCAGGATTTACAGCAGCCATACACATTCAAATATCATTAGTTTCTACAGAGTACGTGACACCGAACATTTGTTTCCAATTCTCTCGAGGATTTTGCTGACATTTACATTGTATATTTTTACATAAAGCTCTGATCATATTATCGTGGTGTTAACTTATTTATTTTACCGAATAAAGTTACTTGCGTTGAAATAGCTGGAGACAAAACTTTGTAGTTATTTGCAAGTTTAAAGTCATCATGACAAATAGTGTCAACATAAACCCAGCTGGGAATGAACACACTTAAGTAAATTACGCTTAAGATTACCAGAAGCACTTAACTGATTTTCTGATTCACATTTCTGCAATGCATCGTATAAAACTAAATAGTAGTTAATTAAGTCTACAAATTTAATATCACAAAGCAAAATAGACGCAACACCGCAAAACTTCCACTGGTGACACTATCATTAAGCCTGTTCCACAACTTCAATACAAGCAGATTTAATCAAGTCACAAGTGATGCTAGCAACAGTGTAGACGCGTCATTACACAGGCCATCATGCCAAAGTTGGCGTCGGCTGGCGGGTGTGAAATCGCAAAGTTAGCTCCATCTACCTCATACAGATCCTTAACTATTCGGTACCAACGATGCGGTACCCGGTACTGAATAGTTGCAGGCATACCTCGCGATACTAGTTACTCTCATAACTAGCGTAACACATTAGGTATTGGATAGCGGGTGCTTAGTTGTTTGTGGGTAGTTGGTTATTTGTATCATATTTGGCGTGTGATGAAATGGAATTCGAGGTGTTATTCCAAACTCAAAGCATTTATTTCAAATAAACCAATTACAGGCACTTTTGAATTGTCAGTGGGTCGGTCGGGTAGAAAGATGAAGCTAGTTGCCCAATCGAAAAGCGTAGTAGGTATCTATAGAGAAGAACGGATAAGAAACTCCACGGATACTCTTTTAAATCAAAACATGGTTACAAAAATTATGGTTATCAATTTGTGAATGAGAATGTTGTAATTCTATAGAAAAACGTTATTGGATCGTTATGTTTGCTATTGAAAAACAGTTTTATTTTTTTGAAGAGCCTTCCCTGTTATGGTATTTAAACTAACTTTGGACTTTTTTTCACAGAACAGAAAATCAAAATCTTCGTGATCGAAAGAAATTCTACATACCGATTTTTTTCGTTTTAAAGGATCTGATAATATAACTACTAAATAATTACTAAAGATTGTGATGTAGTGTAGTGAAAAAAACACATTATCATAATTTGAAATGTTCACATTTTTGCTCTCAAGCACAAATTGTGATTTAGTGCCGAGTTATTTACCAGCAAGAGTTATTACTGCAATTTATCCTTAGCTTGATCCATGTCTTAGTGCCAGACCGCCCTAAGCTGTACCTTTTTTGTATACAATTTGTAATTTCGGCCTTTATATTACTTTAATGAAAAAGAAAGGCTCGCAATTAAAATATAGGATAAAATCTGCTCCTAAAAGGCGCGATTTCGATGACATTTCCACGAATGTGAAATGACTATTTCTAGTGCATTTTAAATGAAATTGCACGTTACACATAGCAGCGATTTCCATACTTCGCCTCGTGGCAGAGTTGCGATGTTTGGGAAAGGCCTTAATTTTGTACAGACAAGTGAGATAACTATGCAGTGATTAAGTTCCCTGCGCTATGAAGCTTCAATATAAGCAGAGGTTGAACACAGTATTTCGTAAAATAGAAATTCTCGGAACCGAACAGTATATTCGCGGAAATTCCGTGTTAATTTTCTAAACGCCGGCGTTATTTTTTAAATATTCAACGTTCCTTCCATTAACACGCCATCACAGTAATTAACGTCCATTAACACCCAATAAATCCCTAAAAAATAAAATGCTGAACGCTTTATCCGGATTCGCGTACAATGTCCGTTATTGCGATAAGGGATTACGCGTAGTGCCTTAATAAGATCTAACTCAACATATACAAAAGGTTAACGGGGCGAGCTGTAATTTAGCTCAGCTTACAGCTAAGCAGTTAATTTTCCGGCTAAAGCTAGTGGCAACTTTATTGTCTCGGGGGATAATATTTCCAGTTGCATTTGCTCAAAAGCGGAGAATCGTTTACAAGTCAGCGCCGGACGCGGCGCATGCGGTGAAACGAGCAGATTGACTCGCGACTTCCGTAAGTTTAATCTTTAGGGAAAATACTCGAGTCGCCCCTTTAACTTCTAACGTCTCGTGGCAGTGTGCGCTATTTGAATACGGCTAACGCAATTTGACGGGTTCGTTTTGTTTTATTCGATTGGAAATGTCGAGTTTTTCTTTTGTTTTTCTTTTATTTGCGAATGGGGAAATAAAAGTGTTGGCATATCTTGTTAGTTGTGAAAACTAGAATGTGATAGAAATCAGAATTTCCTGTTTTGTTTCTTTGATTTTGTTACTCAAAACAATCTAGCGTACCTATTATCAATAAATATAACGAAACAAACTAAAAATGTTAAATAATGTGTTTCCCATCCAATTGATCCAGTAGGTAAAAAATACTCTAAAAAAACATGTTAACATTATTTGAATACGAAAACCCTGTTTGTTCCGTAAAAATAAAATGAATATAACGATGAATAACGAACTACGAATAAATAAACTCATTAAACCTTTTCATAAGCCAACCAAAAAGGTCAGGTGTAAATAAAAAACCGTCGGACCGACCATCACATATTTTGTCCTCAAATAATTTTATTCGTTGCACTGTGCATGAATATATTCAAGTAGCTTCTAGATAATTTCCCCTGTGATTCGCTACATCGTTAACGTCTATTCACGTAAAGTGGCAAGCTATTGAAAAACTATTCTAATCAGAGTGTTTTCACTTAAAGTGCAAAGGATGAGCAGTGTCAGGAAACGTGTTTAGAAAGTTCTTTGTGTAATGATTTGAAAATTAAAAATACACACTAGTTCCTTTGTAGATAATAGTGTAGTTGAAATAAATTCTAAAGGACAGACTTAGAAACAGAATTCTGCGATACAAATATAATTTCGATTTAAGAATCCCACGGTGGCGTCTTCTACCTAATAATAAATGTTAACTGTTTAAAAAAAGTGTTTACGTCTCTACACAAAGACTTCGTTAAAAATCTGTATATTCATATCCCATAGTGTTAAAAGAGTACAGTCGAGGTCGAAGAGCGCACACATTTATTTACTTATCTGTATCAATTTAGGGTTTGGCAGAATATTGACACAAACGTCAAAAGCCACGCAAAAAGCGTACCATATCAAACGAAACCAGGATAAAAATGTTTCTTTGACAAATTATGTACCCTGTTCCTTGGTAGTTAGGAATTTGGACGCAAATCGCATCGCTTCCACTAAATTCTGAATTTATCAAAGACGTACGAAATTCTATGTCAAAGAGTTGTAGAATGGCACCGTCGAAGGGCCGTGAGGGTTAGAATTTCGAGGTTCGCTTAAAATCCCTGTGATGTCGCATAACACTGTGCCACTAAAACTATCATCTATAATTCTATTAAGAAATTCTTATTGTCTACGGGCGCGTCGCGCGTCGTGACAACCGATGCGCAATTTTAGAGACTTTGAATTCTGAATTGTGTGGCTTTTTGTGTGTTATAACTGGTATTTCTAGCCTAGTCTACGTGAATTATATTTTAACAAATTATTTCATCGATAAAATGGGATAGTTGATGACGTTCAGGTTAAAAATAATTTTCAAAAATAATATTAAAATCTTTAAACAATGGCACATGTGAATAAACCTTGCTTCTATTCATTTCTGAAAAGTGTTCAATAAGCCAGCACTTAGATGTAGCATTTAGTATAAAATTTTGAATTAAGTACAATATAAATATATTTAGCCCCGCTTCCTGAAAGCCTGAAAGCAAAGCACACATGAAGAAATTTCTCGAGCCACGTACAATATTTATACAATATACGCTCGAGAAATGTTTCACTCGCATATTTCTTAACACACAAAGAGCTAAACATTAATTTTATTTCTTTTCAAGCTTTTAAGGCAGGAAATAGTGACTGTTCCAGGAAATTAGCTACGTTAGCTCCGTAATCTGTTTAGTACATAATTTCCTTTCGTACCTCGGTGAATGCTTCCTCTATATAAATATGCTTTCCTTTAGAGTGTTTATTGTTTCTTATGACTTTAGAATGGGATTGGCTGTTTGGTTTTGAGATCGGTAATACATTATATGTTATATTTTTTCCTATTTAATAAAAATCTTAAATTCATTAATTTACTAACAGACAACATTGAGTCTAAACCGCTGCGTCTAAGAAGAGTTCCTTAACTCTTGTTCAAAATTTCAGACTTCTAAAAAGAGAAATTGAGCACTAAGGTAGAATTTTTGAAAATTCTTCTCCTAACCTGGTTAAATAGGTTGAATGAATTTTGTATGGAAGTTGATCATTTTTGCCGAAAGGAAAGTCCATCGGGTACACCGCTTGTTTTTGAAGAAATTGATCTACCAATAAAATTAAATCAATCTGTTATGAAGACAGAAGCCAAAATAAAAAATAACGAGCAATACGGAACGAACACGCCAGAAGCAATAACAATAACACGACCCAATTCCAAAAACAACATTATTATAGAAACAATTATTCGCCAAGCGGTCCGTAGCTCCGTACACTAAAGGGCAAGTCTATTTACCATAAGTATTAATATTCACAAGTTGAGCTATTGGTTCATTAGTGCATTTCGCACGTTTCGCACGCTGCACCGGCCGAGGGCAATTCCTAATTAGATAACGAATTAACGTCTTCACAGCGAAGCGCTGTTTGTTTTCCTCATCACGAGTGCCTTTGCAGAGCGGCAACGTTTGGGAAGCATTTTGAAAGCTGATCCGTGGTGATGTTGACGCCATCGCTGTAATTACGTTGTGTGTACTCGACGTACTTGCATTCGTCGTGACGCTAAGATGGTTTGTGGACAGTGTACGTTTCTTTTTAATTAGAAGCTTGTGTAATTATGTCGGGCTTTAAAACCGTGTTTACGATACACGGTTTTAACGGCTAAGGGAATGTTTGTTTGGTTGGACTGTGGTTTTAATTTAGCTGCGGTAGTTTTTTCTACTCTTACTGTTTTTTGCATAGTTGATAAAGACAGTAAAGGTAGTAATTTAAATTCTTTTATAGAAATAAAGTCGTAAAGAGTCGTAGCAACCGTAGCAGCTACGCTTCTACGCCGTAGTAAATGATTGGGCAATGAACTTTCTTTTCGTAGTTCCTTGCTAATCATAGCTTTTCTCATCAGGAGTTCCTTTGCGCATTTGTGTCTTTTTAGAGGAAAATCCGTCGCGGTGTTGATGTACTAGACGTCAGGATAACAAAGGTTGGTCCAGATAGGAAAGAAGATCCTTTGATTAGCACCTTTAGACACTGCTGTCGACTGTTTTGGGTGTTCGGAAAGAAAAATACAAACAAAACTAGTACATGAATCTTCTTGAAAAACATAATCTATGTCTCTATGTGTATTTGCTACGCTGTGTATTCAAATCCGGGCAAGTAACAATGTGACTTTTTCGATTCATATGTACTTTCTAAAATATTGGACATTACTGACATCGGTGAAGAAATCGTGAGGAAACCTTTACTTATAGTTAATCTAAGTCTAAAATCGCCAACCCGTCTTGAGGAAGCGTGGTGATCAATGCTCGTGCCTTATCTGTATGAGAAGAGGCCTTTGACCTGCAATGGGACAAGAATAGGCTTGGAATATTATTATGTGCATTTGCAGATTAGTTCCTCAAACAATTCTTAAGCATACAGTAGTTTAGGTATTGTGTCACACAGTGTAGTGTTTGTCTAAAACAATCTTGTTATCTGTTTGTGGAACTAATTTGCTCGCTCAGTTAGGCCGCACAACTTGGCTCTATGGCGTGTAATTAGCAACATTCAGCAACAAATGGGAATAGGCGCTGGTATTTATATTTTTGGAAACTAATTACTTATTTTATACTCTGTCTCGTTGGTCTTCTCGTCGTAAGTGCGACTGCTAAGCAGCTTTGTTGGTCTTGGATTCAATTCCCAGGTTGCTGGAAAGTGTTTTGGGTTTTAAGGTGAATCCTCAGCCGTAGACCACCAATTTGAAATTTTCTTTCGTTTTTCGCAAATCGTAACTCTATTTCACTTTTATTTTCGTCGTATGTTGATCAAAATGCGATTCGCGACTTTATGAATGATATATGTATTTACTGAATATTAGTCATCAATTTCATATCAATTGTCATCAATCGTATCAAGTTTGGAAATTTGTTTTACCTAAGAATGGTAATATGAAATATTCTGAAAAATTCTTAGCTGGAACATGATATGAAATTGATAATTATTATTCAGTAAATATATAATTCCTACAGTCGCGAATCGCATTTAGATTAACATACGACCTAAGTCAGAGCTGCAACTTGCAAATAATAATAAAAAATCGAACGTGGCGGGCTACAGCTGAGGATTCACCTTAAGTATTTTAAGTTTTACCTTTTAGGATATTCGAGAGGTTTCTGTAAATAGACTCGCTCTTAAACTTGGGTCTTTAAACATAAGTGGTGAAATGTAGTTCTATTCAATTCAAAATATTTTACTTTACATAATAGCTATTTAAAGATAAATTTTCGAGGATCTTCAGCAAAACGGTTTATGACGTCTCCCGTGAATGAATCGCCCATCTGTTTCAAGTTTTTTATGAACACTGAGCATACAAAGCCCATTTAATCTGTAGGTACGTAGGCATACAAGAACAGGGGGGGGGCAGAAGCCCCCTCTGCCCCCCCCTGGTTACGCCCATGTTGTCTGCTGATTTAACCTTGTTGCTAATTAATGAGGCTTTAGCTGCTTTGCAGATAGAAACTATACGATAAAATTAACTTATGGGTTTTACCAGGTATCCACCTTTTTTCTACACCTTCGAGGAATACCGTTTAGGCGTGATATTGTTATATTGTTTATTTCTCTTATAAGTATTATTTCTTCAACTCCGTTGGAATTAATTTGGAAGCTTTCAAGGTATTTTTTCCATCTGATGTCTTAAATAGTTTGAGCGGCGAATAGTTAAAGTTGAAACACACGTTTTTCTTGTAATTTCACGTCGGTGGAACATTTTCTGTAGAGACGCCCTAAGTATTTTAGCAAGAAATAGATATTCTATTTTTAGAATGGTGTAGTTTTTAAGTTGTATGAAAAATCTTAATTTATACATATAATTACTTTTAAATTAATAATACCTACGTAAAAGATGAATACCTACTTAATTTAATTTTTATTAGGTAAGCTTTCGAATTATTACTTTTAATACCGACTTTTCTAATCCTAATTTTGGATACATCTAATAAATTCCACATAAAAACGTCCTCTCACGAAAATATAATAAAGGTAATTGAGGAAGAAGTCTTTCTGCGTGAGGTAATAAAGATTTATAATAAATCTGGGTGTAAGCGCTATGTCTAGACGCGTCTGAGTCCCGCCGGGCCTGCTCGCTATAGGGATTTGTCGCGCGAACACGGCTTCTTAGACCTTCCACCACCCACACCACGGTCCTAATCCCACATAATATTAGGCACACAATACAAGACTCGTCCCGTTGACGCACAGTAGCTACCAACAAATCTGCAGTAAAGATCACCGAACAATGAGCCTCCATAGGAAATAAGATAACAGCGTCTGGATATCTAGGCTCCCTGATACCCCACTTTGCCTAACAAAAGGTCAGACATGTTCTCCTGACCTTAAACAAGCAATGCCCAACCAGCACTAAAACCTTAACGTGCTTCCAGAACACGGAGTTATAGTTATGGTAAATTTTATGCGCCATTTAAACAACCGGATCTACTCGTAACAATCAAAGTTTGATGGCTCATCTATAAAAGCGACTATTTTGATCGCCAACGGTGACAAACAAACATTTTTATCCTCCGCAAGGAAAAGTCTTCAGTGTTAGAACTTGTTGATACTGGTTCGAACGTTTTGATATTTTTCATCCTGTCATCACCGTCAGGTGTGTCTGACGATAATTTATGTCCTCAGAGAAATGGGAGAATTGAATGAGTTTTAAGGCTTGATTCCGTGAAATTTATTTCTTTCAACGTGTTAATATATTACGACAGATATATTTTATCACAAGAGTTTCCTTGAGGAAAATCGTGTCGTGATTTTGTTTTCAGTGAAATGAACATCAAGTTTGGTTGTACGATTTCCATGAAATAATGTTCTTCCGACAGGAAACGTGACCGAGTCGTAAATTGGTAACAAAGGTAATTCAATCTTCGAAATGAAAACGTACAAAAGAGATTGAATATCGTCGTAACATAGATTTGAGCGGCGTGTTATGAACGGGGGTGACGCGTATCTCGACTTAGCGCACGTTCTGCGATACGCTTTGCTTCATTCATTCCATTCAACTCGTTCCTACTTTTCGTACGGACCAATTGGATTCATTCACTAATTTATCACAAGTTTCCGAGTCCAACCTCTCTTATCTTTTCTCATCTGCAATCAAAAAAGTTTTTAAAAAACGAACTGCATTCATGGCTCGAATTAAGAGAGAAAATGGAATTTTTAAAACGTTCTTTTGTGTTAAAGGAGATGAAAAGCATGTCGTTATGAAGGAGTTTAAAATAGCTAATTACGTTGGAGAAAAACCCGGCTGCAAAGTATCCTGAAAACTTCTCGCCATTAAAACTTAAGTACCTACTCGTATCAGCTGTTTCACTAGCTCCGTAGTTCTTAATTTTTAGGGTTCCGTACCCAAAGGATGCCAACGGGACCCTATTACTAAGGCTCCGCTGTCCGTCCGCCCGTCTGTCAAAGGGCTGTATCTTTTGAACCGTATGAGGTAGACACTTGAAATTCACACAGGGTGTGTACTATAACCGCTATAACAACAAATAACAAAAATAAAATTAAAATTAAAATTTATAGAGGATCGCCATACAAGAAACGTTTTTTTATTTACTAAAGTATTAAAAAAATTTTGAATATTGTACGGTGGTACGGATCCCTTCGTGTGCGAGTCTGACACGGACTTGGCTACTTTGTTTTGGTTTAAAAATTCATACAAAATCGAAAAGCATCTGCACAACGATGATCATTTGTTAGTTGGTTATATTATTCTTTTTTCCCTATTTTCTTCTTCTGCTTGACGTGATTAATACCAGTTTGCTAGGGGTCCGACTTCCGGCTCAATTTTCTCCGCGTCCGGTTTTCGACACCAGTCATATATCATTCGATAATTGTATTTTACAGTTCCAGAGATTTTACGAACTCTTCTGCGGTAGAGCCAGTTAATTGTTTATAACAAACAAAAGTACTCTATAATATACAAACAATTGTACAAAAGATGTTAAAATTGCGCTTTTTAAAGCATACTGCCAGACATTTTATACCTGCAGCCTGTGGGTCCGCTATACGCGTAGATCTTTCAATGCCCTGCGGGTCTTGTACAATAATGGTTTTAGGATGCTGTTGGGGTTGCCTCGCTTTTGCAGTGCATCAGGTATGTTTGCTAAGGCTAGCACTGACTGCTTTAGGGCTATAGTAAAGAAAAGAGTGGCCTCCCTGATGCGCCGCGTGCGGGGCAGCACCAACGGCCTTCTGAATACCATATTGGAAAGGGTTGATTGTCCGGTTGTGAGGCACTGGAATACCGTTCACGGATCTGGAGGGGTCCTTTTTAATGTAAAATAGTGTGTAATAATGTATAATTAATAATGTTGACATTCAATAATGACATTCAATAATAATATACTAACATAGTTATAAGTATGATGTACTAACAATGTATGGAATATTTTTTGATTCTGAAATAAAATGAATAATAATAATAAACGTTAAAACCATTTTAGATCGGAATTCAAAAGTGAGCTTTTTATAACTTCATTTATGAGCTCAGGGTCAATTTCTAATGTCTTCCCTTGAGCCTTCGAAATGTTACGTTAGGAAAGGTTCATTTATCTTTTTCTCATTAATGACCCAAACAAAAGAAAAGTCCAGAAACAATATTGTCCTGGATATTTCAATGATAATAATCTCACGCTCAATAAACAGATAACTAATAAGTAATAACATTCTCACGCATTTCGTACATCACTCAGCGATCCTTCAGATTGTTTTCTTCCAGAGCATTTAATTCTGGGTACATAACCAGTATACGGTGACCCTCACACTTCTTTCCCACCATCAATTAATCCAGCGACAGGTGAGGTCACAATAAACGGACACAATGTATTAGGACCAAAACATTGCGCCCAGTTAATGGGTCTACTTCTAAATTGTCCGTTCGTTCAACTTCCACTCAAGTTCTGCAATTACTTTTTATTTTTCTTCGTTATCTTTAGCCGTAAACATGAATATAAAAGTGGGTCATAAAATACTGTAACGAGATATTCTCATATATTTACTTTACTGTGAAAAATGATAATACGATGTCGGGATTGTTCGTGCAAACTTATTAAATTACAACCTCGCGTTACCAATTAGTCTGTGAAGCCATAGACAATAATAAAAAAAAATACACGGAAAAACTTGCGAAGGATCACAAAAGCTTTCGTATCATAGAAAATGTTTTTAGTAAGGTAAAAATATATAATAATATGCTTGACGTTACGATGAATTAGAAGCCTGGAAGTCTAATAAGAAGTCTACATTTTGAATGTCAGTATTGTCGAGTACCTAATTAGGGTGAGTTAATGAAATTACAGTATTTGTATGTGAAATATTGATATTCAGCCTGAAACCTGATCCAAACTAGATACGATATAGCTAGACAACGAGCTAGACTTACAATTTGTAAGGTAGCAAGTCTGTGAAATAATGGTTATTACGTATATTCGGTTGGGGACTTCTTGGTTTGTCAAATAAGGATATCATGTTTTTGGAACTATGGACCAGTTTCTCGAACGAAAATTATTGCAAAATTAATGTGACAAATTGTCAAGCGCGCGTAAACTGCTGTGATTGGTTGAATGATTTAAGGCTCCCCGCAAATGGGCGCGATGCGACAGCGCGATGCGACTGCGCGACGCGACAGGGCGATGCGACTCTAGCAGAACAATTTCTATGAAAACTTCATGGAAATTGTTCTACAAGAGTCGCGTCGCGCCTGTCTGCGGGAGCCTTAATGTATGGTTAATTCTAAGTTTAATAAGCTTTTAGCTTTAGTATATTTTTATTGGTTAAGTAGTTAAAGTCAGGGACATTAATTGTTAAGTGAATTGACTACCAACTTAAATTGTCCGTACATTCAAATCTTACTTGTTATTCTTTCACATTTGTATGAAATGGCTATAACATAGAAAATTGGCGTAGGTTGTCAATTTGTTTAGTATAATATTAAATGTACCTAACTACCGACTCGTTTTTTTTTTTATTCCAATGAATGAATCCTTAAATGAATCTTTTCATCATATTTTAGCTGGCCATTCACGAGTGGCTCTGTTTTAGAGAAGTTTGAAGCACGTTTCTGCATAAAAATATTTCGACTAGTAACAAAACAAAATGGTATTTTTATGTCATACAACTTTATTGGTCTCGTAGCTGCGTCCGAATAGTTTTAGTTTATGGAATTTCAGATACGATTTTTACGTTGTGCAAAGTGGTACCTATTTGAACTTTTTGTTAAGGAATTTTCAGTTGCAGCATTTAGTTCGACTTACAGCACAGTTATTATTTATAGCAATGGTTTAGGCCTTCACCAATAATAATAAAACTCAATACAGTAAATTGAAAAAATGTGTGTTTGATAAAAAATAGAATCTTCTTCGTCATCATCAACCATCCAGTGGGGTAATTGCAACAGCAGGAATGGCTTTCATTTTGACAGTTCAACAACATTCATTGCGTTATTTAGGTTGTTGAGCAGACAAATTTTTCCAACATATGAAGCAATGGATTAGCAATAGGCTTCAAACTGATTCAGATTGTGATAGATAGTGTGTTATGCAAGTAGGGTGCTGGTCATGGTAAGTATTCTGTATAACTTAGGTAATGTACCATACTTTCAGCTGTCATATTTGCGACCACTGAACTAACTAGGCAGTCGGTGTACTTATGATATTCTTACTACCTTCTGCCCGCGACTTCGTCTGCGTGGATTTCAAGAAAGTAGCTTATGTTTTAATCCAGGTTTCAAACTATCTGTGTGCATCATTCAAATCCGTTCAGCCGTATTTACGTGATTGAGTAACAAACATGCACACATACAAACTTTCACATTTATTATATTAGTAGGATTTTTTTAATCCCACATGCAGCGACATTTTCCTTAAAACGAGGGTAATAAAGGCACAATAAACACATTTCCCGTGGCAATTACCCCTCGTCTTAATACGCGCACGTTCTTTGTTAGTTTGCTTCACAAAATTCCGTCATAACATTGTGCCCGTCATTAGTAAAGAGTGGAGCCTCTCGTTATATTTTACGACCGGCCTGGCGACTGTCAGTAACCCTTTAAATGCAACGGTCTTAATACGGAATGATAACCTTTTATCTTATAACCGATTGTGTTAAATTAATTTGTCGTAGCTAATATGGAAAACGATTATTTGAGAAAAACAAAAAAAAAATTGATTGATATTTTTTATTTTTAGTTGTGCTTGAATTATTTAAAAATGAAGTAAGATGCGGCAAATATTAAGTAAACTGTTGTGGTTGTATAACGAAATAAAAATAGCTAAACAAATCATCTGACATAAGATTTCACATCAGATTTTATTAAATAGACTTTCAGAACCCCGTCTTGTTGAGATGTTAGCTGAAGAATTTGCATACGTTTTCATTTAGTTCTTTCTTTTTTTATTCGAAGACTACCTAATTAACTTATTCTTTAATCTGAATTACATTTAAGTAGGTGGGAAAAGTTGGCTATATTATACCATCCTTTCGTGACTAAGGCGAGGTTGCAGTACTTTTTAATTTTCTTAAAACTGCAAATGAAGCCCAATTTTTTTTTTTTAAATTGAACATGATGTGGTCAAGCGCTGTGACAGAAACGTGCATTATTATTGGCTCGATAAAAAAAAACATAAAGATGACGCTAAATCGCTATTCAAAACATGTATCTTTAAGAGATTCCATCACGAAACCATGTAAAAGTTATATCAAAAGATAAGGTTTATTGTTTTTAGAGAGCGAAAACTGTCTGTGAATGTGAGTAGCATGCAGGCTAGACTGAATACATGATTATTATTTTAATATTGTGAATGTGAAGACTATGTGGGTCATTGTTGCTTTTTTTTTCTCTTTCTCAGTTAATTTTAATCATGGTTTGGCAGTTTGAGTAATTTTTGTGGCCTACCCAAATGTCCTTTCTTTGGTATTGTTCGTCGAATCGTTGAGCTCCTTATGTTCTGAGTTGAGGCACACGATTACTGACAGATGCGTGCATTAACTGGACACGTCCACTCAACCTGTGTGGTTTTTCCTCAAAATACCATTTCAGACACAAATCTACATGGTCTTCACATGATCTGACCAAGATTATGTCTGGACTTTAAAAGAGATTGTGACCTCTGACTTTGTTTCGGCCTCTCTTCTCAGAGTAGTCAGACAGGAAACACCGACCTCATTTAGTTTTTAAAATTTGTTTGACGTGTAAAAGTGTTTGTACAAACCTACTTACAGAAATAAAATCCTTTATCATTTATCATTTCACATTTAGGGCATATTGAGACGACATTTTATAATTTCGTTCTTATTTTTAAAATATATACAAAATCTAGCAGTTCAAGCGCTCGCACCGGCCGGCCAGTGCCCGCCGAGACACACTACAAGACACGCTACAAGAGGGCCTTAAGCTCGTCATTGTGAATTGAATAATTAATAAAGAAATAAAATAAAGTTTGTAAAGTTTGTCATTGTGATTATTGTGTTTGCCAAGCGTGGTGATTATGGCAATATTGCTTTAGAACCGTAAGTGGTATCACTCCATGTGGACTTCCCTAATATCGAGTAGATGTTAATGTGGCATGACTTTATACAGCTGTTACGGACATTTCAAATTGCTAAATATTAAAAACGGTTTGATAAAATACAGGTGAAATTAAAAATGTATTCATTGACAAACCGAATGCTCGCAATTTGGTGGCCGCATCGGTAAAAATAATTGTTATGCCCTAGAGATATTTATTCACAGTCTGTATTTTTGTGTCTCACGCCATGCACAGGGCACTGCAGAGTTCGGAGCATACATTATGCACTTTATACTTTAAAACGCATGAATTAACTGCGGTTTATTTAGCGAATACATTACTCATTCTGTTTCCCAGATATTCTGTACTTGCAGTACAAAGTGACCAGTGTAAGTAAACGATTACTACTATAATAAATCTCGTCTCTTGTTCAGCAAGTCGTTTAGTAGCTACGGGTTACAAATGTCGGGTTCCAGTGTTATGTTACAAGCGCCTTGTAGTAGATGAAGGCAATTTGCTGGATTCTACTTCAGTAAATTTTCAAAATTGTTTGAGAAATTAAGAATAGGAATTATATGTCATATGAAAATTTGATTTTCCTTATCCAGAAACTGACATTAAGCAAATGCACCAATGTTTTTTGTAGTGCAGCGTGACCTCTGCGGTTTAAAATTTTTGGTTGGTTCGCGTGACTGGTCATACATTTTTTATTATTAGTATGTCAGACAAAAACAAGCGACTCATTTGATTACTATAAAAACTTTAGTTGCTGAAAAATATAAATGGAATCCAGTCGATTTCTATAAATTCTCGATTCGTAATTTTAAATTGAGCCAAGTCAATTTTATTGATTATACTTCCCAGTCATGTTTCAAGTTATGTGTATCTGCAGTCAACCGGGTTATATTGTTGAGTTCTGCGCAAATGGTGTAAGATATTCTTCGAATTTAGTATGTGCTTTCCCTTACTTGCTCTCTCAGCGGAAGTTTTAGCCTTTTCTCTGGTGTAATGCCCTATTTTATCTGTCGTAGCTTAGAACCAGGCCCTTTTCACCAGGCTTGCGAGCTTTTGGGTCGCTTCTACCAGCCGCATAGAATCTTTGGGAGTTCGAGACCAACCAACCCGCACTGGGCCCGCGTGGTAGATTACAGCCCATTCCCTCTCACAGAGAGGAGGCCTGTGTCCCAGCAGTGGGAACATTATAGGCTAATTATGCAAGTCCGTTTTGATCCGTGACACATGATCGTCGTATCACCTGCGGTTCTTCGAGGCTGCGGTTCATCAGGATCGACTTGTTATTTTAAACCATCATAGTAAACTATTATAGTTATTAGTACCTCCAGGGTTAACATTTTTATACTAGTTGATTTTTAACCAGGTCTGTTTCTAGAGGGATAACTTAGGTTCATCTTTATAAGATAATATTAATTTTAAAGTTTACGTAATTTAGTGATCACGAACCTAAAACCGATTGCAATCGATTCCCTAGTTCGGAAACCAAATGCGTCACAAAAATTTACCATTTGTACCTTAAGTTTTCTCAGAATCCCTTTTCATTTAGGTAAGCCAAATTACCTGTTCCGCAACTATTTTAATAAACTTAATTTTAACTTATTATATATTTATTTGATGCGATTCTTTTTTAAATACTAATAAATTATTGTACGTGTTAAAGTGGTGAACTTTAATTTTAATTTTGCTACAGTAGGTACTAGTGTTAACTTTAGCCCGTCTTGCTCCGTGATTATGATTTGCATTATCATTTATCATAAAGGAAAGTTTAAAATTTTCAGTTTCCCCTAAGCCACGCCTAGAGGGCCTAATCTCGACATCTATGAGTTCTGTCTGTCGTTATAATTTGATTACAAATCAAATTAAGTCCAAATGAAATTAAACTCAAACAAAGGGTTGAAACATGAGAGGAGAATGTAGCTAAAACATTACCTACTAATGGGTGTCCCAAAAGTACGTATAGGATTTGAAGAGGCGATGTCAATTGGTTACCGAGATCTTGCGATCCGACGCCAGTGGATTTTTTCTTTGGGGCTACGTCAAAGATAAGGTCTATGCCAACGATCCACAAAACATTGACGACTTGAAACACAATATTTGCCTAGTTATGGGCTTACTTCAGTAAGCCGCGAAATATGTCAAAATGTAATGAAAAACTCCGGCAAAAGAATCGGTATTTGCAAAAATGCCCGTGGAGGTCATATGGTAGATATTCTATTCAAATAAAATTGTACAAGTATCTTCTTTAAAATAAAATAAAATTACGATGATATTCCAATTCGTTCGCATTTTCTTGAAAAAAGACATCTTTTGACGACTTTTGAAACACCCATTAGTTTATTCAGGCCTTCGATAAACAGAACTAGATTAAGTATTAGGAACAAAAACACATCGCTCAAGTGGCCACGATTGCATTTAGCTTGATTACAAACCTTAATACTCAAATATAAAAATTATTAACGTTTGTAATATATTTACCACTTCGATTGAAAAGTAAATGTATTTTTAAAATCAGAACAAAAATATTTATGGAAAAATAAAATATAAGCATTAAGATTGAAAAAACTATGTTGCAAAATAAGACCATAGCATCATTTGTGGTCTTATTTTTCCGGCCGTTTTTGATGCACTCATCGGAAATCTAGCACTATTGTTGATCGAAAATCCAGGCAATAAAATATCATAACGCTCCTCTATCTAAACAGACATGGTAGGTAGTGTAACGAAATAAAAACTGGATTCACTACATAAACACGTATAATTTTGATTACCAAAAAATACACCAATATAAAAAAAGTAAAAAAGGTAGTCAACATTTTAAGGAATCAAATCAGAAAATTGCAGAAAGTGTTGTCGATATGGCTTCTTATATATAAAAGGCTACAATTTAAATACTCACCTGTTAAGCTTTATTTATGTAAAGCTTATAATTGTTAAGTGGCTGTAGATGCAGTAAACGTTATAATAAAACTTTGTTTTATTGTGTAGAAGGATTTTTTTTTTTTTTTAAGATTAACAAGACAGAAGTAACTAGAAAAACATTGCTAAGCAACAACCATCGACACAACATTAAGGTTGTATATTTTCACATCACCAAAATTATTTTTAGACCCTAAGACTAAGTGCCAAGTAAAATATATTAACTTAAAATAAAATAAACCGACTCTATACCGAGGTGCCTTAAGAAAAACGTTTTAAGTTCCAAAGTAATTATATACTCATCAGAATAATTGTACGTGTTGTATTTATATTCTTTTTGCCTACCGAAATGGATAAATGCTCACCAAATCTTGTTTAAGTTGCTCACCAAAAATAAGTTTGCTTCAAAATGCAAGTGTGGGATAGGATGCAAGAGCGAGCGAAGCGAGCTTGGGTATTGGGGCACCCCGATTCGGACAGGTTGGGTTATTTTGTTTTTTTAAACCACTCAGAAGTAGACTCCCCGCCGAGCGGGGCTCCGTCGACTACGCCTTATAAATAAAAAAGGAAAATAGGTTAATTTCTACAATACTTTATGAAACACAATTTGGTGAGTATTTCGAATTGTTTGGTAGTTAAATAGGTACTTTTCTGGTATGCGTTTAAACACAAGCCTATATAAAATAATTACACGGGAAAAATTAGACGCGCAAGATCGATAATACATTCTAGTATTCACAATACGTCCCTAAGAGCCTGATTGCAACCAGTATTCTAGGACACGCACGTTAAATATAAGGTTTCTATTTTCTAGGAGAGAGCGCTAAGTTAGACCGTGTTCATTGCACGGACTTAAATTAAATAGAAAAAGCCTTTTATAAATTAAACAGGAGAATATTTTTTTATTTCGCTTTAGTAGGTATATAAAATAAAAACTTTAAGAATAAGAGCGATGTAAAAGTAAAAAAAAGAAAGTGAAGTAGCTTCAAATAGCCCCAAGAAATAAAACATTTAACACAAAACTTGTCGAGATTTAAGTTAAGACGCTAAAACATTCTCTGTTTTAGCAGTTAGCTTGAAAATTTCATATTCCGCTATAAAAGTTGGTAATAGCTTTCGGAAACTGTGGGTAGTCGAAACAAAAATCTGAGAAAGCTTTTAGTATACGTGTTTGAGACCCGAGTGATGTAAATTTCGGCACTTGGAGGATAGAAACAAGTGATTTGCGAAGTTTCCAGAATAAATCTAAAAGGTTCCAAAAATAGCTATGGAGCTCCAAATTTATATTTTACATAAATACTTTAGTTGGAAAACAAAACTTGTTCACTCGTTTGTTGTTGCTAAGGTTTATCGTTTTCAAGAGCTGATGCTGTTGCAAACTATTCTATATTTTTCTTCAGCTTCGTGGTCTAACAGATTTTTTGTTTGATCAACGCGAAATTCATAGTTATTTGACCTTACCATAATTACTTGTGCATGTTATTTTTAGTTGATCGGCACCCTTTTTGCGTAACACACTCTCAATCTCAATCCAAGGGTTTTGAAAGAAATTCCTAATCCATTGCTTCCCGGGTTTGAAGAATTTGTCTACTCAACAACGTAAATACAAAACGCAATGAACAGTCAAAATTTGACACGACATTGCGATCTATTGTCATTTTATCTATCACACAGATGACTGTGTCCCGGTATAGTAAAGATCCTAGTTTACTAAAACTACCATCTGTAGCCAGGATTAGGATTAGGGGCAGGAAATTTAAATAAAAATTCTACAAAAAAAAAATGTTTTTCCTTATCCATTAATTTATAACTTCTTAGCAGATAAGAAAGCTTTCAACGACATTTACATAATAATATCCTAAATTCAATTGACCCTCACAACTTATGCGGAGTGACAAATGGTCGACATCTTTTAAATATTCCTCTCCATACAGACGAGGATGGAAATCTCATTATAGGAAATTACATTTTCCTCACTGTCAAATAGGCACCGACTTTTCACGTGCCGTCCCAATCTTAATACGTAACACTAAAGAGGTCACGCGAAGCCTTTTCAGTAAAAAAAGGCCTTCGTATAAACTGAACATATATTTTACATTATTCTCTCTCGCCACTGAGACAACTGCTCCTCAATACGCGGACACTTTTCCCCCGGAGGGGACTCTTGAAGTTTATTGACATTTACTTTCCGAGGGTAAACACAGCGACAGGGTTGTCTGTCTCGACTTGACTCGCCGCATAATGCGTCTCTTCCACACCACCTACCTACAGACACGGGGTATTATTTATCACCAATTCATTCTTCCAATATTCCTTAGGCACATAAACGATAGGGTAACGCGACCCACATTGCGTTTTTGCATACTCGACGCATAGGAGAGGCTGTATTATAAAGAGCTCCAGTTTCGTTTAGCATGTTTATATATTATATTTTGCCTTGTGCTGCTTATCCTTATCTACTATTTTTACTGCTGTATTATGTTACAGATTTTAGTGCGTTTTTGGGTACAGTTCCGAAAATAGAACCGTTTCCCGGATTTCCCAATTTTCTTTTATGGAGCAGAACGTAGATAACCCTAGGTGATACTATTGCGTAGGTAGATAAAATGGTATGAGTTCCAGTAGCAATAATAAATGGAAACTAAACATTGCATCTAAAAATATGCATTTTGTTATCAAAACAAAATGCATATCTCCACGGCAAGACTTAAATTTTTCCGCAGATTGCGTCTTAAAAAACTAATTAAAAATTTCCCTTCACTTAAAACTAACCGCAACCGCCGCTATCCTGATTCGCAACTTCCTTGAATTGATAAAAAAAAACTTTTTGTTGATCCTCCCTGTTATTCGAACGACGGTGAAGATTTCCTCGTCGGATTTCTCCGCAGAAATGGAGGGCTAAAACAATGTCTTGGGATCAAACTAGCTCGAGACGGAGGCTAATGCAATATGTATCAGCTCTCAAGTGCAGACCAACACTAGCCGAAGGCCAAAGTATCCGTCGGGAAGTAACTACTTTTTATTTATCTGAAGTAGCTATTGAATTCACCCGACACGCAGGTAAAGTTCCAGAAAAATTGTCGCATTTGTTTTGCTTGACCGCACTTGAAAATCCCTAATACTTAGTTTGGGCGCTACGCCTATTGAGTTTTTGATAATAATAGAGAACTCTGAGGATTCAAATATGAATATAAAAGTACAATCACATTCAGATGTCGTCGACAGTCAAAATAGACGTAACACATTTCGTACCTATCCTTAAATCCACACGTCGTCGTCTGTGCGTCTACTGAGTAAGGTGCAGATCTATTATGTTTGAGTTATCCGTAATGTAACAAACCGCTGACTTAACAGTATGCATTGCTATTCGGCTATTCGGCCTCGTAGCGTACCTATTCGGAATGTATTTGGCTCCTGAGCATTGCTTGGCTCGAGCACAAGTGGGACAATAACAAACGGAGCCACCATAAAGTGGCAATGTCAATTCCAACTTGTGCGCTTTTTCAGTAGTCTAGACACATTAACTAGCAGTTGTGTAACATTTCTACATTAATGTGCTGAATCCACTGCAGTTTGTACAGAAAAGAGATAAGTATGAAAGTTGCAACAATGTTTTTGATGGGATCCTACTTAATCTACTCCCTGTTCAAAGGTTCAACTTCGATGTAGTTCACTTTATTCAGTGTAATAAACTAGATTGTTTGTTGTTACGTAATGCCGCAATACTCCCGATGTTGGCTAAAAATAGGAACATTATCAGCACCACCAATATCACGTTTACCTTTGCCAACTGCGAAAACTTTTCTCTCCAGCGTATTCCGAACGTAACTGAGGGTAAAACTTTTTGTGAGTATAAAACATGATTTGACAGATTGAAATCTATAACACCGTCGGGGCTGTCGACGGCTGATGTACCTAACCGTGCGGGAGATGATTGAGATCAAATCGAATGATTGACACGTCACTCACTTTTCCTCATTTCGCTATTCTTTCGTCTGTTTCGATTTCGGTTTGAATGCTGTCACGGTGTCACCTACGATACAATATTTCCAAAGCAGGAAAATTGGATTTGTTTGTCGAAAACGGAATACGGTAACATAATTCCAGCTCTTTGTTTGCGTACAAAACATTTAACCGACGAACAGCCAGTAAAATCCATTGTTTATACGCGACAGAATATTTTTGATTCATAAAATTTCATTACAAATATTTCCACGGAACTAACTGGAACAGAATGGCGTTCATTAAGCGTCGATTTTAACATAAATTAGGCCACCGGAACTAAAATATCGGTCTATGTTGCATAGGCCGGTGCGGGTTGGCATCGAATTGTGATAGAGGTTGGTTTCGTTGCCAAATTGCCCTGTCCGCTTATCATCTGGCTTACGTATAGTGTACCAGTAGCACCGTGCGCCGAGTTGCATTAAAAAAATTTGAATATAGACGAGATTTAGAGACGAACGCCTTAATTCTCGAATATGTTGTCTAGGCCTGTTTGGGTGTGAGCTTACATTTGTGTTAGATGCTCAGAGAAGATTCTGTGACATTGTTGTGTTATTATGTAATGTGTGTAACTAGGTCAAATGTCATTATCGTGCCAATTTTGAAACAGCTGCCCGTACGCGCAGGGATACAAAATGTTGGAGCTAGTAAAGTTCCATGATTCTAAAAACACCTTTTCTATTCACTACACAAAAACCCGGAAGCATTGAAAATCAAAACTCCAATCTATTACGGAAACAATCAGAAATAGCGAATTTTGATCCTCCAATTTTGATATCAAGGTTTTCTATTGCAGTGGGATTAACGCGAAATCCCGAATGCGCCGCGCCGCGCCGGTGATGCGTGGCCTAGCCATGCATTCGTAAAGTCACTGCATATTTTTTACAAAATTGTGGAAATTTCCAGGCCACGGAGCTTAAGGGAGCCGATGACTTGGAAAGCATTGGTCTCCTCGCTCGATTTGAACTGCAAATTGATTTTTATGTGGGCCGGGAAGATTCCTCTGTTTGTTTGTCATGTTGCGCTATTCATCAACTGACTTTTGTTGCTGCAATTTGTCGTTAGGGGATAGAAATGGTTTGTTAGGTGCAGATAAAAAATAAATAAATGTTTGCTGAATATTTTTTATTTATTTGAGTCGTTACTTTCGTGTTTTTGTGTGTGTAGTTTTGTCTTCTGACATATATTTTCCTAAAGTACTTACCTCTATACTTTAAGAAAAACTGGTGATATAACAAGCACTAACAAAAAGAAGTAAACGCTTGTAAAACGACGTTAAATACGTCGTTTGCAAAAAAACTTGGAACACATTCTCGCTTACCTCCATATTATTATGTTAACAAAGATTTCGCCTTTAAGTCTGGATTGCTGCGCTCCTTTTGAAGGGCCATAGCGGGTCGAGCTTCCGCCGGTGACACATAATCGCAGCCGCTTTTTGTGCTTTACTCAGCTGCTTTACAAAGAAAAACGTAAGCCGTGCTCTTTAGTATCAAACGTTGGCGTTTTTCTATAGCGCTTTAATACTCCATATCTTCTGTGAGTTACATGCTCAGGACCGTAGTATGCATATTTTACGTTCTTTTGAGTATAGTTTAATTTGGCGGAATAGGGATGTTACATGAATGGAACATTTTTGGGGCTGCAGTGGGCTTATCAATCTTTTTTCCAAAGGTATATAAATTATACTCATGATTTTTAAACATAATATTGCAGCTTATGGAATTTAATACCAGTAGGGTGCGTACATTTTGTAATCAGCTTATGCGTAAGCAAATTAGTTGTTTTATGGTTTCTAGAGATTGGTATAGGCAAGGTAACATTAAAACTTTAGTAGGTATGCTACCTTGTGGAAGGGGCAACTAGAATTAATTATATTTTCTAGTAAATGTTGATGTTCATATGTGCCTTTTACGTGCTTATATTTTAACTTTATTCAGGCCCATATTTTAAAGGTGTTATGATTTTAATAACTAGCCAGGACTTCGTCATTGCCAGAACATTTTTTGGACGAACGGACTCGTGCAATATAAGCACTATTTTTCATTTTATTTTATTTTTAATTATTTTATTTGTGTTTTTGCATGCGTAGAGTTGGTAGAAATTCGTTGTTTGATATATTTAGCAAATTTTAACTATATTATTTTACAAGAAAGATAAGTTTTATTGTAAACATCTGTAGGTACCAGTATGTAGGTGCGTATAGTTTATCGACATATTGTTCTATCAACGCCGTCGGCCGTCGAGTTGACAGATGATCGATTTACGATGTTCAGCCCTCCCTGTCCCCGTATTTGGTGAGGAAATTAACAGTTTGCCAAACTACAGGTAGTGTTAAGTGTTGATTCAGTTGTAGTTTTCAGTATCAAAAAAAATTAAAAAACTTAGTTATAAGTTCACAACTTTTACTGTTTATATGTTCTTTTTTCGTGGAATTTACATACTTTAGTGAATATTAAAGACGCCTTGATGACAAAATAGGCGACCTCCTGTCAGCTAATACCAACAATCTGTGATCTGTGGTCAGTAGTCTGGCTGCCAAGCGTGGTGATAACGGCCACATAAATTGTAAATATCCTTTGCCATGCTTTGTATAATTTATAAAACTTTGTTTCATTCACAGCCCATACTAACTTACTTACTTGTCCAAAATGGTTGGATTTTCAATCATCCTTACCGTGATTGTTATCGAAACATTAAAGCCCCTAAAATCCTCTTTGAGATAAGTTTAAGTATGGTAAACCCAAGATTTATAGCCACTATATCTTCCAGCTATAATAAAACAGTCCCTCAACCATCGGACGTGGACGCCACGAAAAGGGCTTTTACTTCCTTGAACCTTATTCGTATAATTGACGGCAGGAGTGTCTCAGAAACATAACATATCGACGGAATATTTCTCGACGAGACAGCGATGGCGCGTCATTTCCGGCGATCCCCATAGGGACAGGAAACGCAATAAATCATCGGTCATTGTCGCGAGGGGCCAATTGAACGTTGATTTTTCTTCTGCGACAAACTGCACGAGTCGGGCCTTGATTTAATTTTGTTTCAGCAATATTTTTCTGTGATGCTATGAGAGTAAAAGCGTCAAATAGAGGTAGTGAAAGACTACCTCTATTTGAAGCTTGTTTCAAGTGTTACGATATCGATGAGAAGTAATTATAATCTGGCTATGTTCTGGCTGGCTACATTGAATTTTCTTTAGGTATAAGTCAGTAAAAAGTCCTAATCTAAATTATAACATTTTATTTAAAAAACTACGAGTCTTGTAGATACACCTACTTACGCGTACTCTTGGGGATCTTAAAAGAAACTATCATTTAGATTATTGTAAAAAATTGTGATATATTTCTTTGTTAGACTATGAATATTTAACTGTACAAAATACATGGTGTTTCTAATTTACAATTAATATTAATTAACAAAATAATATAATTATATTATATTATACGCTTATAAAACATTACTCGATGGCCGGCGATGAGCGATCATTTGTTAGCGCTTTCCTTAACTTCACCGTTGCAAATTGTTGGGGCCTGCAGAAGAAATTGAAAATGTAAAACACAAAGTAATCTTTATTTTTATGGACCTACATTGATTTAAAATGCATTTCAGAAAATAAAACTGAATTTTGTTTGCTTTATTTAATTGAAGACTCGTAATAATTTTACAGTTGTTTCGTTATTTCAAATAACGTTTTGCGTAATAACCTATTGAAGATTTTAGTATTATTCATCAGAGTATTGACAGTTCTAAATACGTGACACAAAAATACAAAACGCAGAGAGGAACTAGACAAAAAGCAGCAAACAAAAAGATATTTCGTGTCTACAAAAGTATAAGTAAACAAAAGAATATCAGTAAGTAATTAAAAACAAACCTCCTTCATATTACTTGTAGACGGCTGTTTCGCGTCCCCATAAATCATACCAGGGTCCAAAAGTATGGCCGTCTTCTGGCAACAACTCGTTTCCTTCCGACGGTCTCTTCAGTAACTTTGTTCGAGGGAGCAACTGCGGTCGCTGTTGCTTCAAGGCTTCGTTGAACTTTTGGTCGTCTGATTCGCTGTAAGGGCCCTCACTCCGACGGTCGACAAAACGTCTCTGTTCAAGCCTGGCCTCCTCTTGACGAATTTTTGACTTTTCGGCTTTCTTTGAATCCGTTTCGTAGTCATACCGAGATGATCTCCGCTCTTGGTCACTGAAGTATGATATGTTCGACTCGTAGTACCTTTCTTCTCTGCGTCCATTATGTGGTAAAGAGCTGTCGTCATAACTTCTGTTCGTTTTGTTCTTTTTTGGATCCCTGCCCTTTGTATCAGTGAATTCTTTCCTTGTTTGGCGTCTGTCTAGCGAGTAATCTATTCTTGGTTCACGATTGGATTCATATGGTCTGCCGTCTTTCTTCTGGTTTCTTATTTCGGCTTGAGGATACTCTTTTTTATGATTCTTTCCATTTTCAAAATTATTTGGCAGTTGATGATTCTTCTCTTCATTACTTGAGCGCTTTTTATATTTCAAGGTTCCTTCGTCGTGTCCATTATAAATATCCTCATTACGAACGTTGTTGTTGTTTCGTTCGATGGGGATTCCATAACGGTCAGTGTGTTGTTCGTTGTCTTTGTACTTCAGTGTTTCAGATGATGCGGAAAATGTTTTAATTTCTTTCGAGCTATCTTTGAAAGTTTTAAATTCCATAGTTTTCGGCGGACTTCGCTCATGAGTCGAGTTTTTAGTTTTTTCTGAAGACAATGTGGCACGAACGTGTGGCTTGATCGGAGTTACCTCTATTTCTTCAAATTCTGGCATATATGTGTTTTCTTTGCGTTTCTTGACATCTTCTTCGATCATTTGCGTTTGCCGACGTCTATCCATTTCTTGCTGCTTCCGTGATTTCATATGATCATCTACAATTATACAGTCATATGGATCAGTGCTCGAAGCAACAGAATTAACGTCAGAGCTGCTATCATTGTCATACTTTTGCAGTATTTCTCTTCGCTTAACAGTTTTCATAACAAAGCCTTCTCCGTTCTCATCGTTATAGAAACTATTTTCAAAATTCGTTTTGATTGTACTCGTGTTTGTTAAGTCCGAGTGCCTTGACTCGTTTCGTGGTATAAAATCTTCATGCTTTTCTTCAATTATCGATTTCTCAGACATACTTTTTTTATTCATAGTTTGAGTTTGTTGGTAGCCGTCCATTGCCTTGCGACCTTTTTCTATTCTTTCTTCACTTTGGATTGATCCCAGGCTCTTGGCTTGGCGTATGCCGTTAACAGCTTTCACGTCTTTTCTGTCAATAGTTTCTCTTAGACGCGGCGGCTGTCCGTTTTCAGTGGGAATCGTTTTTTCTGGACTAGCTTGTTTTGGAATATCTGGTGCAGGGCGCAATTCCTTCTTCATCTTCTCGAAAAGCTTTTTCTTATACTCTGGAACGGTGTCAACAATATCACGATGTTGCCAGAGCGACATTCCTTCCATAATCTCTTCAGCAGTAGTGCGTCCAAATTTCCAGAATGATTTAGTCCTTTTCACTTTTTGGGAGTCCTTGTCCATATCCAACATGTTGCGCAACATCAATTGTTGATCGTCGGTCATATATCCATTGGCTGTATTATTGGACTTAGGACCTCGCCGCAAGCTTTGAGTTTTAAGCAAGTACGCTCTATTATCGATGTTTTGTTGAGCTGATTTACTACAAAAAATAAATAAAAGGAAAAGTGAATGTACTAGCTTAACTACATAAAAGCAACGAAAAAGTCAAGCATATAGGAGTTTTAAATGAATACATGCAAAAATAACATAAAAACTTTGGGGCTGTATGAATACCTGATGGGCACACGGAGTCGTTGAGCTTCTTCATCACTGTAGTCTACGTCGGGCTGTGGTGGTGGCTCATTGGAAAAGCCTGAATCATTGGAGCTATGCAATGACACATTTCCTACAGCACCTACTGCACTAACTACGGTTTTAGCTGGTCCTGCTTTATTCTGAGTCACCTGCAGAATCAAGAGAGAGAAATCCATTTTTAAATCTGGAAGACTTGGTGTCGTTTGTTTTATTGGGAAGTCTGACAATAGATAGATACCTGAGAACGCATAGGTAATGTCTGTGGCCCGAAACTCCTTGTTTCTATGACAGCATGAGTAGTGAAGCTGGCTGATGATGTGGAGTTTTTGATAGCACTGGTAGCACCTGCGGCCGGGGTAGACGCGTGGAATGTGGCGCTGGCTGAGGTGCTTAGAGCACTAGGCGATGGCGCTGGTAAAGTCGGTGGAAGTCCTGGAGAGCCGCTTCCAAGACGACCCTATGAAACAATATGGTGCCTTAGTGGGTGTTTAACAAAAATCGTACATATGGGACATACAGGTGGGCATAGATAGAAAACATAACTTAGCTCGTTGTGTTTCATATCTATGGCCTGCATGTAAACGCCAGAAAGTGTGTCCGAAGTTAATTAAGGCACTGTCATCTTTAGTTGAGCATTTAGTTTACCTTGGTAACATGGTAAGCAGTGACAGTATCTCCAAACATGCGTGCAGGTGGGTGTGAGTGCGTGTGCGCTGAGCCTGACGGCGTGGTCTGAGCATGCGCCATTGGCGCCGGTGGTGGTGCCTCGGAAGGTGTCTGTACGACGCTCCACCGAGCTGGTGAACTTCTGTGGAAATGAATGAGAATTATTATTTTGGACACAAATACATTTTGCCAAGGATAACTTTTGTCATTAATTTTTCGTCATAGAAGTAGGTATTGATGTAATTTTGTTTAAGTTATAGTAGGCTTGCAAGGCAATCCTGTATTATTTTTGGGATCCCTTCTTTTCGCATAATGTTCTTTGTCCTAATATACTTCGGCATAACAATTTTGGCACAATTTGTTCTGGCATAATAATACATCGGCATAATTTTTTTAGGCATACATTTTATGTTGGCATAATCATCTTAAAGACTAATTTGTTTTGGCATAAATTTGATTCGCATAACGTTAGCAGGCCTAATGACTATTAGCATAACGTTAGTAAGCCTAATGACTATTTTAGTGACAGAACCGAATTGCTGCAAAACCGACTCCACGTAGTCTTGTTTGTCCTACCCCTAGAGTGTAATTTAAAATCGCGTAGGCGCGTAGGGGCGAGGCGGCCCGCGGGCTGAGGAGCAGGCGGCTGCGAGCGAGCCGCCGCGGCTGAGGCTGGCCGGCTAAGCCGACCAACAAGCCGAAGCTGCGGTGGTGAGCGAAAGCCGTCTGCGATGATTAGCACGCGTGGGGCCGCCGGAGGCCCGCAGCGCCGGAGCCGTGACAGAAACCCTGTCTGCTGCATGCTGCATGCTTGCTTGCATGCTGCATGCTTGCTTGTTTGCTGCATGCTTGCTTGCATGCTTGCTTGCATGCTGAATGCTTGCTTGCATGCTGTATGCTTTAGGATATTATGCTTAAAAAAGTTATGCTTTACAACTTTATGCTTAATAAATTTATGCTTTAGAATATTATGCTTAATCATTATTATGGTTAGAGAAATTATGCTTAAAAAAATGATGCGTAAGCTGTTATGCGTAATTATATTATGCGAAAATATAATTATGCCAAACAAAATTATGCTAAGTTCTTAAAATTTTATGCAAATGGATAGGGAACCATTATTTTTGACCATACAATCGTGTCATTGTTACGTAAAAAGGTAGTAATGTGTTTTAGATATGAAATTCCAGCTTTGATGTTGTCTGTGGCGTTCCTGTGTATTTACACAGTGACGTTCTTGTGGCCAAGGATTTCCTTGGCCACAAGAACGTCACATACACGTGGTCGCTTACCCCCTATTTTTTTCAACAAACCATAAAGTAGGAACCGTGCATTTGAGCTAGGAAACTTAGAGCAGTTAAAAAAAAACTCACCCAGTTTCATCAAGAGGGATCGGCTCAGTGTAAGCAAGAGGGAACCAGCCAGCATGATGGGACCGCAAGTTCTCTCCATATTGCCATCCTTTAGTCCTTTCTCCTAGCAGGGCCAGTACATCTCCTTGCTGGAAGCTCAGCTGGTTGTCGCCGGCAGCTGCGTATGCGTATAAAGCTCGGGCCAATGGCGGGTCTCGTGTGGTGCAGGTTGGTGGGGCAAGAGATGAGGGACGGGTTGCTGTGCGGGTGTCAGTCACTGTAAATAAATTGGGAAAATTTATATTCAGTTCTAGAACTGCTGTGCTCTAGAGCAGACAATAGTAGATAGACATATAGGAAGTTACGCGTTACGTATCACAATGTTACATAAGAATTCCAAATGGCACTATATTATTTAGGAAAGATCATTGTGAATTAGGCAGACCAAGTACGGAAGCATAATTAATGTATTGACAAACATTGACATTGGACATAAGGACATGTTTATAAGAATGTTTTTCATTGGGTTGAACCTTACCTTGATCTTCATTATTTGAGCTGGCTTGAAGATTGAAATCCGATTTGGCTCTCGACAATCCTTGTGCTGGTGAGCCTAGGTCTCCAATAGACCTGACGTCAAGACATGAAGCATCCACTGATCTGGTTTTACGTAAAGCGGATCCGACGGAAGCTCGATCATCATCATCACCGATGTGAGGACTAGCGTATACGTCCTCATCAGCCCAGAATGACACTTGCTGTGAACAAAAGTCAAGTTAAATACTTTATGACGGAAACTTTCCATTATGTATATTCTGATCTGTAATTAAGATGAAGCTTACTCTTGAGCCAGTCTAGAATTGAGTTCAGGGTTTTAAAAGCCATAAAGCTTTAACAGGATCAGATAAACAGCCATTAAATGTTTTATTTGTAAGATGTGCAGTAGAAGATACAATTCTTATTGAACCATTATGTAATTTAATCATTTATTTGTCCGACTCTATTAGTCATTTTGAAGAAATACGACCGTTTAATCGGGCTGTATAGCAAGTGAGAGCCCATAAAATAATTTTACGTTAGTGGAGACAGATTTTTATGACGTCACAAGGTAGGACTCTGAAGCGGAGACATGACATTTTGTTGGAGTCGTGAAAATATTTGTCTGCTTGCTTTTATCTACGTATTGAGTTAGGAAGTACTCAATGATGCTAAAATTTCAACTACCTCTCCGGAGAGGTATGTAGTTGAAATTTGAAATGCGTCAATTACTAGCCCTATATCCGGATATAGGGCTACTAATTGACGCATTGAGGGTGAAGCGGGATTTTACATTAAAAATGTTCATTAATTTACTTAATTTTTGTATTATATTTACAACTGCGTTACCTGAGTTAAGTGACTCTTATACGACTGAACTTAAAAATTAACGTTTTACGGCTGTTTATAATATCTGTTTCATCTCTTTTAAAAAATATAAGAAATATAAACTATTTTCCACAGCTCTGAAATGTCACTTCCCTTTTTCATAAAGTAAAGCCACGTTTTAAAACTAAAGCCATATTGTGGAGTTTATTAAACGTCAAGTTGATTCAAAAGAATAAGTACTTACCTACTTTGAATAAATAAATTGCAGCTATTTACTGTTACCCTTGGGGGTAATCCACACTATTTTGAACTGTCAAAATTTCGAGCTTAAAAATATTATTGGTACTTTTCAGATACTCACCCTCATTCTGCTAACGAACATGGCTTCAACATTGGGAGGCAGGAATTCGCGGGTCCTGGACACTTCGAGCCACTCTTCTAGTCCTGTGTTGTAGGCAGCTGCTCCAGCGGTGTGGTAAGCCAACCAGTGTTTAGCCAGGGAGCATTGCCGTTCTAGGACAAAGCCATAACGACGACGCTCCTGTGTCATGGCCTGGGGGTGAAAAAAAGATGATGTAAGCAAATCGTATTTTTAGAAGGAAAGGAAGGATATCTACATGATATATCATCTCATGAATTAGCTTACTAGCTAAATATACCTATTAATCTCGAAGATAGCTACAATAATAATGCTGGTGTCCCAAATCAAGTATGACAAACAAATTGATTTTGTAATTGAATCAGTGATTAGGATTCATAACTATGATTAATATATGATTATGGTTATTATTATGATTATAGATTATGGATTTCACAACTGCACCCTAATTGCGTAACACAGCACTATCTATCACAATCTGAATAATTTTTAAGCCTATTGCTAATGCATTGCTTCATATGTTCGAAAAATTTGTCTGCTCAACAACGTAAATAAAGCATTGAATGTTGTTGAACTGTCAAAATGAAATCTATTTCTACTGTTAGTGTATTACGCAACTACCCTGCTGGTTTTTGAAGGCTTATTCAATTTAATCTACTATCAAATCTCATGTCAATAATATGATTACAACCAATCACAACAGCAGCTACTATAGGATTTCACAGCAGATAATCTGATCATGTATTTTTGTGTACCTACTTCAATCAATCTACCTTGCCTTTTCCTAACTATGTTGTGGTCGGCTTCCAGTCTAACCGGATGCAGCTGAATATCAGTATTTTACATGAAGTGATTGCCTATCTGACCTCCACAACCCAGTTACTAGGTAACACGATACCCCTTGGTAAGACTGGTTGTCAGACTTTCGGGCTTCTGACTACCCGTAACGACTGTCAAAGATTTACGAATGACAGCCTGGACCAACGGCTTAATATGCTTTCCGAGAAACAGAGTCTCGATATGTAAGGGATGTTCACCCATCCACAAACCGACCGCGACAAGCACAGCTTAACCTTCGATCGACCCGGGCATTTGCTATTTTGCCATGACTCGAGCTCTTGAATAGGCTTTTAGAAAACGGTAGACACAGCACCATTGTTTCGTAAACATTGAATGAACTGCAATACGGCGCGTTGACAATATCGATATGCCTAACTAATTAAGTCGTCTGCAGCAAAGTTAATTATATTTTAAATTAGTTCATTATTGTCTGAAGCGGTCCTTAACATGCATTTACAGATCTGTCCCCAGTCTGCAATTGAATGAATGAATGAATGAATAAAACTAACTGAATGTAGTTCTGCTAAGATCAATAAAAGTATTGTTCGTTTGCCTTTGTACGGGTATTTTGGTAGGATACAATTCGACGTTCGTTGCTAAAGTACTTACGTTCTTCAGGCTTTGTTCGCAGAACGCATCCAATTTGGTCTTCTCTTCTTCTAGTATCTGCATGTTCTATAAAAATAGTACAATGTCAATGAACAATGTCAAAATAGATTTTCTTTTTCATTGGGTGAGAGGGTGTTACTGTGTGGACACTAAATGTTCTGGGCTTGGTTTAATTAAATAAGTTTATAAGTCTTGAAGTTTCCAAGAATTGAGCCAAATTTGGTAACCCTTGAGTGGTGTTAACCTCTAGTGACGTCATAAGCTTCTAAAATTTGACGGGTGTGGGTATTTTAAATTTTATTATGACGAAATCTACGCGATACCCGCGTTTTCTGAAATATTAATTTGAATCTGCTGAAAATATTAATTTGATCCGGATATTAGTATCTATATAGATAGTAGTGTACTGAGACCACCACTATTATTTATCGTAATGTATTCGCTATTCATCAAATTGCCTAACATACAATAGGACGAGTCCATTATCATATTAATACTACATCGTATTTCATGTTTATACATTTATATATTTATGCGAACTATTATTATGCCTATTACGTGAAAATATGTCACAGCGGAGTCATTGTGAAAATGTTATATGTACTGATATTCCTCTAGTTTCAATACTGTGCTTTGAATAATACATGCAATTCTAGTTTCCTATTACCATTGAATGAGAATATGGATGGAATTTAAATCTATTACTCTCAATATAAATTAGTGGACACTTTACATAGTGTACATACAAATAGAGACCCTTGGGTAAATAAATATTAAAACACGAATTGCTGCTAAATTTGCGTTCGTTAAAAACAATAGAAGGTTATTCACATACATTGACAAGTTTACACCGACTTTCGTTTAAATTTTAAGTACAAAAAGAGCAATGTATTTTTTACCTTCATCTCCTTATCCATTGCTGTTCCAACTTTGGTGACATTAGGCTTCTTCTTTCGTTGTTTTTTTATAGTCGCAGCAGCCTTACTGTAGCTCTCTGACCTCAGCTTGTGTTGTTGTAAAAACCTCTTTTGTTCCGACTGAAACAACAAAACAATAATTTGAATTTCGAATAGTTCATTTGTTTCGTGAACATCTTTTCGGTACGTCATATTTTTCAGTTTTAAGAAATCCCTAGTACGGAATTTTGTGATGAAAAGAATTATTATACCGTAATTCTGTGCTCGAGTTTTTGACAGTCAATCGAAATTTTGTCTACTGAAGTGAATAAAAATTGTTCTCAGAAACTACATTAAAATTTTATAGAAGCATTATGGAAGTTAAACGTAATAACTTCTCCTTTAATATTATTTTTGGAGAAAAACTGCCACAACAGAAAAAAAGAAGGAAAAAGAATTGTTTATTCTGCACAAACAAAACGCACATTATAAATAAATGACATTAATTAATACACACATATTAAATAGCCAAAAGCCTCGTATTCAAACTATAAAAGTCAGTAGGTACATTCGGATGAAATCTTATGTGTGTACCTATTGGCAAAATGTTGTAAATACTCACAGCTCGAGTTGAACAAACAAACTACGCCATTTGTAAAAATATACGAACTGTTGGTACCCACTATCGAAACTTTTTTAATAGAATGTCTTATCTCACGGGCGCTATACTAAGCTTATTTGAACTCCGGACCCCATTCCCTTTATCCGGTAAACAATCCCTTGAAACTTGGAACTATTCACATAAAAGATTATGAAGGAAAGAAAAAACCTTATTGACTGACCTGTACTACTTTTGTATCTTTCTCCAGATTAGTTTCCAAGGGTACCAGCAGATCCACGTAAAATGCCTTTAGCTGAAACAAACAAATAACTTGCAGATTATTGGATGGGGACATTTAGATAGTTTCTACTATAAGGACAAAGGCAAATATATAGATAGGTATACACAGTATCTCTGTCTTCCTGTTAGTTTTCCTTATAAATGGAACTTACGATATTCATTTGTTGATCTTGTATCTCTCGGTATACCTCGACGACTTTCATTAGGGCAGTTCCTGAAAATTAATGTTATTGTTGATTATTTTTGTACTTTCGGAAAATATTTATATTTCGGGAGTAGGTAGGGATCGGCGGCGGCGACCTCTCGTGTCCGGCTCTGGTTCAGGCCATGGTACGGAGCGAGAGGGAATGGAAAGCCGTCACCTCCTTCTGCGAAGCAGTAATGTTCGCGAAGGAGGAGGCGGAGCCCGTGAGGGAGAGGCAATCGCTGCGCCCTCGCGCCCCTAGTCACCGCAGGAGGAGACACCCTGGGCGTGGGAGTCGATTGCCGACTCCCGGCCACCGTAGGCGCGGGCTTGCGGACGGCGAGCAATGGGCAGCTCGCCGACGGTAAGGACTAGGCCCGGGTCGACGGCGCGTCGTGTTCCACGCGCGCCTCAAAAAGATGTCAGCACCATTGACGGGGTCCGATAGGGCCGATGCCTGCCGGGGTCGCGGATTGTTCGAAAGAGTTACCGTGGCCCTGGCGCACAGGCAACTGAAGGAACACGGGTGGGTTCACAGTAAGAGTCTGACACGCCTTTCCGCTCCGCCTAGAGCCGGACAGGTCATTTGATGATTTCCCACCCAAAAAAATGTACCTACTAAGGTAGTGGGGACCTACTAAGAACGTCATTGTATTTTTTGGGAATCAGCAGTTCTCAGAAGAGATATAACAAACTTCTACTCGGACACTTATATTGCCCCAAAGGGCCTTAGGTAACATAGACTCAAGCAATATCATCTACCACAAACACCAATAAATTGTTTGCAACTTCAAATTTTCAGTCATATTTATTGAAACATGGGAGAGCAAGTCCCTTTGCGTTCCTTTATTACCAGCCAAATCATCCAATATTACATACATAATATATTACGTACCTATATCGGCGCATCCTCCCCACGTGCCCTGTTGTGCCTGCCTGCCCAACTTCCCCACTGCATCCACATACAAACGCGATGCCGCTGCCGCACCTATGCAAAAAAAACATTAAGTTAGATAAAGCCATATGTATGCACTGATGTACTTCGCCATCGCCCTATTTGAATCGAACACGGTATAATGAAAACGTGCCGATCGACGATACATTGGGTGTAGGAAAAAATGAAGAATGCATCAGGTGCCTATTGTTTTGTGCAAGCCTTTATAAATTGATTGACCAAGGGAAAGGTTTTCAAATTGCATCAGGGTTTGGACGATCGGCTGGTTCCCTTTAAATTTTTGCTGCAAATATCAACTTAAAATTAGAAACTTATTATTGCATGTTGCTATGGAGAATGTAGGAAGATGATATTTCAAATATTTAAAAATAACAACGGCAAGAACTAGTGTCACGGATTTATATAAATAAACCACGAAATCATTTCATAAACCAGGCTAATTTCGCCATTTTTACATAAATCGGACATTAAGCCGGTAACAATCGAATTTTATGTCCGTTATCAACCCGTTAAGCTACATTAGTGAAATTAAATAAAATGAGAAACGATAAAATAAAATAAAACTAGAAAATCGTGATGAACTCGATTGCGGATGTCGATACGATAATACTGTACTTACTCAGACATAATAGATCGATACATAAAATATGATATAATGTACATAAGTAGAGTTGTGCCACGTTATCTAAGCAGTGAAAGTACTTATCTATTATTATTAAATTATAGCATTAAGCCAGTAAGTATGCAATAATATTTTATTCTTACGCAAAGCGGATTCTAAATTCAAAAATGGTTGAGCATTTTTTTTTCCTTTAAAATGTTGTAAAGATGGCCAGTCATTGATGAACGTGTAAGTAGGTTAATGACCTGCAGTTACGTAAATAATTCTTAGCAGTAATTAAGATTCATGAAATAAACTGTAGGTATATATGTAATTTCGCAAACGGTAAAGGAGGGATCGTCGTAACAGCAATAATTACTTATTACTATGCGATGGTATCTAAAGTACGATGTCTATAGAGTCTGTGGTCTTCGCCTGAGAATAGGGTTCCCTTATCTTTTCCCCTGTGGGTTGTCAGAAAAGGGATTATGTGTGGAAAGGCACCTGTACTCCGATAATAGGAATAGGTATCCGAGACATCTTAGACATAGGTACGGCTTCTAAGTGCTTACATAATATATTGCGATCGGCTAAGACCAAAAAAGTGTAACGAGAATTTAGAACCACTAAGTCTCTTACAGGGTCAGCTTTAGATTTACCATAAAAGCACAACATTCTTAGAGTTCATTAGAATAATTTAAACAGACAAGTACTTGTTTCTGGCACACCTTCAAAGTAAAAATATTCAGGCCAGATTAAAAGAGGCTCATGGTATTCAACGAATCTGTAAAGTAAGTGCTTCGAGAAAATTTCCAATCGGTGGGTTTAGGCGAAAATAAATTTTAATATTCACCTTACTTAATTGAAAGTGAAGTTAAGGCATTATGCCTGAAATGTAATTATAATGATGATAAATTTGAATACCTACAGAGTCCAATGCGTACATTACAATTATGCAGTTTTTATTGTTCCCTGATGCTGAATCCTTAGATTTATATACGAAAGTTAAGAGAAAGGGAACAACGGGGACAAATTTCAGCTAATAAATAAACAGGTCACTCATTACCCTCATAAACCGAGATAAAACAAAATTAACCGCAAAACATCTAAATAAAACACATACATGGAGGCCTCCGGAGCCATACATCGCGGGAATGCCCAAGTTTATTGCAGCTAGTTCTGGCTATAATACTCCAGATAAGCCAGCAAAGACAATTTGGCACAAACCACGCCCCAGTTCCGTAGCCAAGCAAGCGGGGAACACCGAGGTTTTGCATATAGATGCGCCCATTTGGCTTACACTACATAAATTAATTGTACGCGTTTCACTGAATACGCGTCAACAGAGATTCACGAGACGCTGCGACGGTTTCACTTTCTTATTGATGTAGCTAATTGTACGGTGTCTAGCCGGGTCTAGAATATGCTAATTTCTATAATGAATTATAATACAAAGCTTTCGACGGTATCTGTGTTTTTGTTAATCTGCATATGCAACTAGAGTTATCTATGTTCTAGTTTAGTAATATTTTTCGCTAATCTACATTTAGCCTTTGGAAACTATCTGGGGCGCTTATCCATTTAGCAGAAGCTTCAGTCAGTCCAATCTCAAAACTAGATTTTTACATTAAGTTCTAATTAGCGAACAACTGCTGCATATGTGATAAAATCTCTAAATTGCCGCTTACGAGTCATGGGAAGATCTCATATCTTGTTCTTAGTACCTAGCACCACTAAGAAGCCTACAATTACGTACTAGTGTAAATTATATAGCTTTGATTAGCATACAGACGTTGACTGAGCTCACAATGGCAACCTGTTTACGATTGGTCACCTTCTATCTAGACTATATATCTAAACTAATATTATAAAAAGAAAAGATTAGATTTTTTATATGTTTGTTTGTTACGTTTTTACGCTTAAACGGCTATACGGATTTGAATGAAATTTTGCTCATAGGTAGACAAAAGATAACAACCTAACCTGGGTTATGGCAAAGGATAAATTTTATCCCGATATTCTAACGGGATCGAGACTTATGCTGGTAAAACGGCGGGGTGTAGCTAGTAATATAATAAGGCTAAAAAGTTTGTTTGTTTTTTTGTTTGAACGCGCTAATCTCTGAAACTAAAATGCAATTTGGTAGTCCAATCATTGAGAAAGGTTAAAGGCTATTTAACATACCGGTAGGATACCTAGCAGATGACGCTAGGACACCTAGCAGACGAGAAAAAGAAAAAGTCAGAAATAAAAATTTAACGGCGGGAGAAACCGCGCGGCACAGCTAGTTTACTATGTAATTCTAGAACCTTACTGCCTGATTATGCGTTGACATAATCAATAAGTACATAATAAAGTCACGCTCACGAATATTCAATGATGTTTAGCTCAGAATTTAATTCAATAAAAAGGTAATGTGATAAAAAGGTACTTACCGTGTAAAGCCTTTAAGTATGCCTTTCCAGCCGTTATCATCTGTCGAGCACCTGGATTAAATTTGTCCAGGATGTTCTGAAACAACAAAAATAAAATTTTGATAATGTTAGAAAGAAAATACGTTTATGTATTGATGTTTGAATGGAGAAAGTTTTGTTTGAGAGTTGAGAAGCGTTTAGAGCGTCTGCTTAAATTATTATGATTTCCTGTCACTTTTAAGTATCTAAGGTATGTTTAGATAAACAGACCTTAGATACTTAAAAGTGACATTTATGTTAGTAAATGGGTAATTATTGTTCATAAGCCTACGTTTAAAGACCGAAAATATCTGACTTGAATACTGCTGCATCGTAATTTCTAAATAATATATAGTAAGTAATAGAAGTTGTCTCGTTTAGTTGATTTTCTTAAACACTTTTAAATGTAAACTGCACATTGGAGCCATTAATTTATGACTGCAATGGACTGGGGAATGTCCATTTTAATACCTGTTATTTTAGAATAGTCAACAACTTAATCAGACAGACGAATCTGCGACGGACACCAGACTTTTGAAATGGCATTCACCTAATTAAGTAAAACAAAATAAGTAGTTGACGTCCACTGGCACTTTATTATCATATTACCTAATATAACCGAAGAATAGCAATTATTCAATCTTCGAATCAATCAATCAATTAATTGTTATGCAAGCGAAATTATGCAGCATTTTCTTCGAAACTTCAGATCGTTACGAAACAACATCATTTATGATGGTTAACACAGATAAGTTCCATTCATATACATTGGAAAATGAGGTCTTAGACCGTAAACAGACTTTGGTGCTGGAATGTGGCCTTCAAGGATGCTGCAGCGGTTTGCGGCCTCGATGGCAAGGTGTGGCGACGACGACATTCCTTTACAAATACTGCTTTACGCCACTTTACCGAAAGCGTTGAACGCGTATAAAAATCAGTAGTACTTTTGTATGTTGTGCACGAATGAGAGTGCGGCTATATTTAACATACAAACGGCCAGTGTGCCACTTAATTTTTTAAATAAAATTAAAGTTGCTTGGGAATCCAAAAATGAGAGATCTTTTTTCGAAATAATTCTCATATAAATTAAGAATTTGTAGGCTTATAAAAACAAACGTATTCTTTGTTTGAGAGCTTTTAATTATACTTTTTATTCACTTTCTGATCTGTTTTTGATACGCCCGCTTATGAATTTAGCTCCAAAATGCTAAACAACGTGAACACAAGGGATCTCATATATTCGAATCAACTCTAGCTTGTACAACAGCAATGTTGGAATTTAGCTCACACGAAAAGCGACAGATAGTTATTTATTTGCTCCTTTTCTGAGCAAAATTGCTTATAAGCCCAAAAAAGAGTTCCACTAAATCCCTTCGAATATATTGCGCTCGTTGTTTAATTTAGCAACAAAACGTCTCTTCGGTGTATCCTATCTAAATCGATACGATATACGAGGCGAGAAACAGGCCTTAGCTTTTATGTCCTACGGATCCTCTGCGATAACCGAATCGAGTAATGTAGGAGAAAACAAAACACTAGCAACGTGCAGACGGTGACTCGATTCTCGAATACTCGAGTTGTATAACACACTGAAACAAATGTAACTCGGAATGCTTCAGAAAGCTAATACAATCTTCATACGGATTTGGAGTTTACCAAATTAGTTTGACTGCTTTTCTCCGGTATTGTGCTTTTGAAATAAGGATAATGTCACTTCGTTTCATAAAGTGTCAGCATTTAGAAACCTGTTAGAGAAATCGTGTGAAATACTAAGTACTTGCTAGTGTGGTTGAGTACGTGCTAAAGAATTTAAAATATCGATGATTTTTGTCTAGTTTTCTCTGATATTGGTGCTAATATCTTTCTGCACATCTATGAGAACCTTAATATTTTCTCACGACATTTTAAACTGTTATATCATTGCTAAGTTAATATTTTTGTTACTTTACCTATTAAAATAGTTTTGATAAAACCTTTTCCTTATTCAGCAAACTAAAACGAAGATATCTTCCCCACATTACGTATTAATTTAAGCGTAAGCGTTCCTTTACACGTTAAGATACGCATAGCGCTGCGACCCCAACGTTAAAGATTCTCCATGGTAAGCATGTTAGGATATACTCGTAAGTAAGTGCGTGGAACAGAAAATGGCCGAGTATTCCGAACCGGCCCGTCCTAATCCCCAGGTTATTGCCACATTACAAAAAGCCAATGCATTTTCCCTTCTCCTCCAATATCAGTAGGCTGTGGGTCTAACTACGTGCTAATGTGTTTTACGATGGGTTGACTCAAATTTTTTATGCTGTGTATTTCCTTGACGGGTGTTAATGTTTAATTCATTTTGTTGTATTTTGTGAGGTGCGTCCAAATTATAAGGTTTAGATGAAAGTTAGGCAAATTGAGAGAAAAAAAATTGGTTTTGTTTGTATAATTATGTAACCAGTGTTGCGACATACTCATGCGTGTGTAGTTATTGAATAGAATCTATTTGAATACGATTTTGGAAATGCCATTGTTTTGGATAATTAAAATGCATTATAATATTGTTGTAGGCGGTTTCTATTCAAGTCAGCGCGCCTTAAAATATGACACTGTTTGGAATTTCAATAAATTATAGTTAAATGTAACTAAAGTTGAATGCATGCATATGAAACTAAGGCGGATTATATGAAAATGCCTCAGTAAAAAAACTAGTTCAAATGAATCGCTTTAAAGCAAATAATCAGCTTATTTATGAATGCAATTATTATTTAAACGCTGTCGACTGACTCATTCGATCGTGATCACTCAGCCGTGCACTGATGTAATATGCTTTAATATAAAACACTGTTGAACAACACCACAATTTATTATTAATTAGTATATTATATATAATATTTATTTATTAACTAGTGTGACCCGCACATGTTTCGCACGGTTTTTACGATTTGACAAAACATTGAGATTTTTTTATTATATGTCAGTTTGATAGTAATGTATTATACTTATAAACCTTCCAGAAAAAAAATCTAAATGATGGTGAAAACGTTACCAAAATCAGTTGCGTAGTTTAGAAGAACAACGCGGTCACGCAAACAGACGCGAAAAGCGACTTGAATCATTAATATGTATATATTTATATATACAATATATAGAAATAGATACGCCTTCATAATATTGTTTAAACTTGAATCGGTACTATAAAATAGTTGTTTGCAAGGAGCAACAGCTGTAATATTTACCCGCGACCCGACGGATCCTCACCATTCGCACTTTCACCTCCACTCTCGACTTACTTTTGTTATTGAATGCTATTTCGACGGTAAAACCTTTCTCAAAACATTCCATATTGCTTCGTTTACTGCTTATAAGGGCAATCTTGGCACTTAGTTCCTACGTATTACCGGATAAATGTTACCTTTTATATCGCCATAACTTGTAATGGATCGCTCACGGTTTATGCCTCATGCGGTTAGCAATCAGTCATTAATACGATGCTCAGATACTTGAGCTTTTCATTGCAAAAACAATGCGCAATATAGGATATAGATTGCTGGGTCATCGCTTTCAAGCACCATCAAAGGCTCTTTCTCTTCAATTCAGACCCGCATGGAAATCTACGGAATATTGATTTACTTCTATTTATAAGTAGCTACATCCTCAAAACGATGTTATGCCGAAGGGCGTCTATCGTAGTATAAACACTTAACGTTTTAAATAAGTTATCTGTCCCCATCTTCACGGTCGTTCAATACACGACGATGACTGAAATATATTATGGCTTCTCGATTGGGGCGAGCGGGAAGCAATTTTTCACCGGATTCAGACATACCTTTTTAAAATACCGAACAGTCTGCGTCGTAGGAAGGCACGCTTATTGCTCGCTTCGAGAGCGTAAATCTTGAGGGAGATTCGTATACGGAAGACGGCCAAGGGTGAAAAATAGATTCGCACTTAGAAAAATTAAGCAACGCGCGAAGGGGAAATATTTCGACTACAATTTATAGTACACAGTGTATTTTTAGGTCATGAAACGTTAATTGAAATCAGAAAACGTGAGAAGTATTTCCTCTTACACAATCGTACCCTAGATTTGGGTTAGACAAAATATGAGGTCCTTAACATAAGTTGGAAGTCATTTATCATGCCCAAATCTCTTTGAGACATCACGTCCGTCAGAAAAAGATGACGTATCCTTTGACATAGGTAAAATACGCATGTGATATTGTATCGTGAGCTAACCATTCTAACGTAATACTGGGACTTTATCCCTCTTTATTTGTGGGGCACGTAGCACACGACATTTGCTACAAAATTGCTTTGGGTGGACTTCGTGACGTTACCGGCTTTCGTACCCTTTTCGGGCCTAATGTCCCACGCACACGTCCGATATTTTTTACTATCTACCGAGAGTATTGACCATTGAAATTCATACGGAATTTTACGATAGATGAGTCAGTCAAATCTATAATGTGCGGTGTTTGGTTCTGGTTGTAAAACTTATTGTTGCCCTACTTATCATACATACTTTAGTTAACTGCCAACTTTCATAATAAATTCCATTTAACAGCACCAGGCATTTCAATAATAACATCTCAATTTAATTTATTTTACGACCAGTAATTTAATTGCATTTAATACGTCAGTATGCATCGAAATAGCCGAGTTAGATCTGGGAAATGTGAAATAATTTTGACCATTAACTTCGCAAACAATTCCCCGTAGATCTACATTAGGCATATATGCATAAATTAAATTACATTTCATAATTCACATGAGCAACGTTGCGGAATACTTTATGAATTTAATTACTAACTTTGATGACGTGCCTCTCTCTTTGGTGTCTGATTTTTAATCATTTTACGTGCCGACTGTAATTAAGCTTATTTAATTTCAGGACAGTGTTAAAATGAAAATGTTTTTATAATGCTTTATTTTTTCTTTAGTCTAAAATCATGACTTGTCTCATCACTATTTGCAAACCTTGTAGTCAAATCAAACACCACATACTTCTATTCGTTTTCATCCGTCTCAAATCCCCGTACAAGCAAGTAGGTAATTACAATTCACTTCAAAGTCAAACTGCGACAGCATTACCTGACAATAAAGCCAAGACCAGCGACACAGGTACGAAGTTCCCAGTAATCTCAGGGTTTAAATCTTTTATAAAATGTTTGGGTACACAAACATGCAAGTTGTACGGCAGCCTGCGGAATGTTTGCACAGAACACTTGTTGCCACTCTTGACGACACAGGGACATGACTATGTTGTTTACAACATGTCTCTCAGCGAAGTTTATCCTTAAAAATAAAAAAAGAGCAACAAACTTTTTTACACAGCTTCTGCCCCTAAGCTGTCTGCAAAAGTTAACTTGCCAGATTCGCTACACGGAAAGCAAATTTTGAAAAGACGAAGTTTTTATGCGAGTTTGAATGCGTTGGTACAAAGTTTTAGTTTTCTAAATCATTACCAATTTACCATGGGTGACGTATCTCTGGACCATAAGACACGTTGAAGTCAATGGTTTGCACAAAATTATCTGCAGATGATGAACCCGCAGCAATACTGTCCCCTTTATAGTTTCAATAAAGTTAAATTAATTAATTGTCTTCCTGTCGTCCCTGCAGACTTTGCTAACACATTCCAGGAGTTTTAAATTGATTGCAATCGGACTGATAACTGTTAAATTCCAATCTAAGCTCCACCCTAGACGGTAGAGTTCTTAACGTAATCACGGCTGTGCAATTTGTTACGGATTCAACAATGCTTCTCTTAAGTTCTTTGCTGGGGCAAAATAAAAGAGTTCCTTTAAGTTCGCTAAATGAAGTCGACTACAAAAGGCGGAGCCCGGCGTAATTCAAATGAACGCAAGCGGTCGCCGCTCCTCGCTTTGATTCCGTACTTTTGAAAAGTTTAATTTTTGCGAAGTTTCACTAGCAGGACTTTGCAAATACTTTTAGATTTCTTTCGAACTTCAACATCAGAGTCAATGGTTTTATCTAAAGGGCTGCTACTGCTAATGTCAATGCTATTCATTAATCTTTCAATGTCTAATTCGTTAATGGCGAAGTTTTTTGGGCTGTGTGTAAAAAACGAGCTAAAATGTTCATTGTGAAAAAGACCCTGATCAAACAAAAAATGGTGATTGATTATAATGACGGAAACTATTTAATGATGTTGTGCATTGTAGGTACATTATATAGGCGGAGTATGATACAAACGTACAGCAAGGTCGACATCTTAGCAGTTAATATTTGTTATTTATGTATGGAGACCACTCTTGTGTGTACTCGTACGTTAGACTCCATTGTTTGTCGTCATTATTATGTAGATCTATTTGTTACCATTCTCTGCCGTTTAGTAAGACAATTAGAACAAACGCAAGGTCGGGCTCATGCCAAATTGGCTCTATAGCCGTCGTTTTGTTAATAAAACATTGGCTTGTCACGATATGAACTTGAATTATAGAAAGTCTTAAGTCTCTAAGATTTATTTAGCTTTATCGTTTTACGTGTGACTTTGCAAAGTGGCAGCGGGGTGAATTTTAATAAGTTTATTATAACTAAGTAGGTAGAAACTGGTTACAGTGAAGTTCTAAACCTCTTTACTTAAGTTTTATTGCAACTTAAGAAGATTTACTACAGACAGCGAGGGTTTATGTTCCTAAAACATTTTATTCCTACGACGTGAAAAGTATTTTCCACAGTGTTTTTTAGTACCTATCTAAACACTGAAAGCTGACCCTGAACAGTTTCGAATGGCTAGCCTGAAAACGAACTTTTCTTTGTGATAAATTGAGAAAAAAAACTTTTGGGCTCAATTTTTATTTTTTATTTTCAGGTTATAACAAAAAGTTATTTTTTTTTAAGCTATGCATAGCTTTTAGCGCGGCGACCGAATCAAGAAATTCCGTAACGAAAATAAAACCTAACACCCCCCACTCCGCCTACCATGTAGCTCGGCCGAGCGTTCGCTTAACGTGTATGTATATGGTACGACTGTACTTGAATTAATATCAAAGAAAAAAAAATACTGCATAAGTAAAAAATAAAAAAATATATTTATAATTGCATAAGTTGATAAAAAATGCTATGCAATAGCTTTACCGCGGCAGTCCCCGAGTGCAACATGTGTTTTTTTTTAAAAGAAGACATGATGAAGAGTGAAGAAAACTTTCTTCACATTTCACCTCGTCAAATTTCTCACCGTCATCATCATCCACAGCCTGACTTCACCCACTACTGGGTATAGGCCTCTCTTTTCTTGTGCCAATGCCCATGCTCCTGTGCCAGCCTCATCCAATAACCAAGACTTAATCACTACAACCGAATCCTATACCAACATAAGTACCTACGTGTGAATCCGCAAACATTACATCATGTCTATGATTTCTGACAAGGTAAACAGAGTTGCAATTAGTACTGCTACCAAAGCACTACCTACTTGCCAGCCCGCAAAACCTATTTACCAATATAATATAACAAGCTTCTCTCGGCAGAATGATTAAAGTTGTGAAGGATGAAAAGCGGTTTTCTTCATATCGCACATTCGGTAGAACAATTAATTTTATGTTTTCTTTTTGGAAAATAGACAGAAATGAGATTGATACGGTAGATGTAGGTAATTCGGTTATAATAAGACTAAGGAGGATTTATTATAAATGGTTTATAATTTCACATAATTTTATTTACATAAATTACAAATGTACATTAAATTAACATTTTCATAGATTTTAAATTCACATAATTTTCTTACGTGAATGTTACTCGGAAAATTCGACGTGACTTTGCAAACTCACGTTAACCTACTTAATTCATATTTTCATTTACGGATTCATATTGCATCAATTCATCAGTGACCCAATAGTGCCGGTTGTCACCTCTAAAGAAGACGTAAACTACTGTCGTAATAGCCCTTCGATCGTAAATTACGACATATTCTCGTGCTAAGAAATCAAATGGGAGTTTAACAACCATATTTCTCAGAGCTTTAATAAGTTAATAAGCCAATAAAAGGGCTTTCAACATCAACAGAAAAGCAGGCTTTCAATGTTTTACTAATACTTAACTGTGTAAAGAACTAGATGCTAAGGGATATATGTATAAACTAGCTTTTGCCGCGGCTTCGCCCGCGTGGATGTCGGAAAATATCCCACTGGAACGAACTACCGGGATTAAAAGTACCCTATGTGTTAATTCAGGTTACAAACTGTGTGCCAAATTTCTACCAAATTCGTTCAGCCGTTTTTGCGCCCATCCGGAACATACATCCAGACAAACGGGCAAAAATCCTTCGTTATTATTTAATTATATGTACTGTTATACCTTTCTCAATATATGAAAGTGGGGGCGTAAGAGAAAGGAAACTATATTTGATGTTTAACTAGATTATTATATTTTATCAAGGAATTTCCACACTTCTATACACCGGCAGGCCCTAACCCTGCCTATCTATCTCTCTAAACAAACTATCATCAGTTTTCCTTCCAAAGCTTATTTCAAACTTGCTTGACTGTTCGAGAGTAACCATCGATAATATATTACCAGCCCGTCAACATAAGGTTGACACATGCAGATAACCTCTACAGTACCTACGTAGACGTAGCCTAGAGTATTAGCGACTGTTTAACCACACATTTTTGACGTTGAAACTTCTCCTAACTTTAAGCAAACGTTTATAAATAAAGGGGAAAAGTTGTTCATGTTTAGATATAAACACAAGTTCGATATTATTGATGCAAGCTTGGCCAACAAGTTCTACATATTTATTCAAGCATGTTTCTGTACCTGTTAATCGTAGATTTATCGTTAAATCTCAAGATATACATCATCGTGTCGTCATTAGGATTAAATCCAGTGAACGAGTATTAACTGCCGCATTCCTTATGGAAGTGCGCAGTGCGACCGTTTGTTTATGCAATGTATGGTGTTGAAACCACGGAATAGGAAAATTGTACGTATAAAATAATCTTCGAGTACTTATACGAAAGATATCTTATTTCATATGACATAATAATATGGACCTGTATGTGTGTATTAAGCTTATGATTTCATCAACTTCTAAATGTTTAAATGTATGGGTGAACTGAATGAACTGCCTCGTTGTAAGTCGCAAGCGCAACTGCTGAGCATGAGGTCCAGGGTTCGGTTCCCAGGTCGGGAAAAATGATATTGGGTTTTTCCATTAGGAATTTCTCAGTAGCAGCCCGGAGTCTGGATTTGTGCCCGGTTGGTGGCAATAGGCTCGCCCCTTATTACATGGGACTTAAACATAATTGGCGAATGTGGGTGTACTATAGATACACATCTGCCTAACACTTCGGGGGTTACAGGCGTGATGTTACTGAATGAATGAATAAATAAAATTAATAATCATAAACAAAAGTTGAGTAACTGTTTCTAAACATTTTTTTCTTTCTGCCAACAAGACTGCAACACTTCAAGTTGCAGCAACATTAAAGTAAGTATATTGCATTGTATTGTCTGTTGTGTTGTGTTGTATTTTGTTGAGCAACTTTTGTTTACCATCAAAACGAGGCTTTACTTTCACTTTACGAAGTACGAACTAAAAGTTTTGTATATGTGAGTGCGCAACTCACACTTTTTCCCAACTAGGGTGGGCAGTGTTTTCAGTAACATTAGCAACATATGTTGATTATTTATTACTTGTACACAACGAATTCATAAACGTGGGTAGTTTGGCAATTTATGGGGAAGGTAACTTTATACAGCGTGATCACAAATTATAATTATTTTATGTTTTGTTTTTTGACTTATTAGTAGGTACCTGCGTTATTATTATTATTTATTTATTCATTTCAATCAACTTTGGATCATACAATCATACTAAATTAAAAATTATTAATTAGATTATAGAATTAAGTACATTTAAATTGAAATTGAAAATTATACATTAATACTAGCTGCGCCCCGCGGTTTCACCCGCAGCAGTATATACTTTACGACCTATTCTCAGACCTAAAATATACCTATACACAAAAAAAAACATAAAAATCGGTCAAGCCGTTTCGGAGGAGTTCGATAACAAACACAGTGACACGAGATTTTTATAAATTAGATAAACAAAATTAAAATTAAAAATCAGTGCGTGAACCATGCAGCAGTGGTTCACGTACTGACAGTCGAAACGTTCAGCAATATTTTTTATATACGCAATATTTTTTTTTTGTGTATGGATTGGTAATACCTATAATATTGTTTTCATCAATAGATTTGATAATAAGCAACACTAATAGTCACATTATTTTGTTTGCATAAACTAAAACACACAGGAACACTTATCTTTATGTAAATGTTGAAAACAAACAAGGCGACACCCTGAGCGCTTCATGAAATATTTTTTCTGACACCAATTTCCAAACATTGGACAAATAAAACAATACAGTTAAGCTTAATGACAAATTCGTGTCGCTTTATTAAAAACATGTACCCATGTGATCCAATAATAATATTTATTTTTAGACATTATCGCCACCTGTGAGGTATTGTGTTGCTTATTGGAAATAAATCGAGGGACAATGCAGGGTTTTTCTTATGACAGTATTGGTACCTGCCAGTCTATTCTGCAAAAATCTCACCATGAAAACAGGTGAAGTGAGCTTGAAGTGAGTTGTCATTTCACCTGATGACCTGTAGCGCTTTTCTACAAAAATCTTACCGTGAAAACTTACGTGAACTGAGCTGTCATTTCACCTGATGACCTGATAGTGTTATTCTGTAAAAATCTCACAGTGAAAACTTAGGTGAAGGGAGCTTGAAGTGAGCTATCAATTCACCTGATGACCTGTAGTGCTATTCTGTAAAAATCTCACGGTGAAAACTTAGGTGAAGCGAGCTTGAAGTGAGATGTCATTTCACCTGATGACCTGGTAGTGCTATTCTGTAAAAATCTCACAGTGAAAACTTAAGTGAAGTGAACTGACATTCCACATTTGTGCCGGGGATTGACAGTACCTATTGAAAGCTCACTTCAAGCTTACTTCACCAAGTTTTCACGGTGAGTTTCTAACAGAGACTAGATTGGCTGATGCTTGGTATTGGCACTATTGACAGCACTTCATTTAAGTTTTCCCTGTAAGATTTTTACAGAATAAATCAGCGGTTCCTATGCGAAAAGGTCTTATTTGTGACAAAAAACGGGACAGCTTGACCAGTTTTAATAAAAAATATTAATTCACTGAATGAAAATATCAAGCAAGATCAAGAAATCCACGATTTCTCGTTAATCCGTTTAAGTACTGGTTCGCCTACTAGCCTCTTGACCAAGACAAGAACAAGTCACGACCAGATGGAATGACTTCTTACCGCAATGGCTTAAGTTCAGAACTTTAACTGCGGCACTTAGGAGGCTCATAAATATGCCTTAGTTTCAAACGTGTATTTATCTCCATAATCTTGTACATTCATTAGGACTCGGTACTTGTTGAAGCGATTAATTAGCCCTGCATTCTTCACAGCCTACATTCAGCAGGTACTGCAGGTACACAGCCTAGGTAATAAGTTTACCAAACAACTCTGGATCAATTCATCGCTCGCGGTTTATAATGAAACTGCCGCAGCGAATTTCAATGCGGTCGACAAAAATTTGTGGTTCTTGTAACAGAATGCACGGGTTTTTTTTTACATTAATACGGATTTTAATACATGTCTGTTCTGAAAGTACACGATGGGTGGCATGCAGATGTCCCCATAACTCATGGTATCTACCTATATCGCTTGGTATCGAAACCACGCATGTCATGGCTGTCGCACACACGGGAGGAGGAAGTTTTTAAACACGTAACTCCGAAATCGTGTGGGGCTGTTGTTTTGCCCGACTTTAAAGAGATTTTATGCGTTCATGAGAATCTTGATTGGTTGATTTTGTCGGTATTATTCGGATAAGCTATTTCTAAGCAAAATTACCAGTTTAATTTACGATATTATAAACAGTCCAATGATTCTGATCTTAATGTTTATTAAAAGGATTTGCTCGAACATTAGTGGTCGCTGCCTGATGTATTTAGTACTCGGATTGTTCCGGCTGTCAAACCTACTAAAATATATATACATTTATTGTTTAAAAAGTCTAAATGCCAAGGGTGGTTAGCCACAGGCACAGTTACCAATTCAATTAAGTACTCGAAGACCAAGACTGATACAGCATGTATCAGAAACTGTCCCATACTAAACTTCAATAGGTACCTACTGGACCCACACGTATGGGACGCCTGATAATTTATTTTGCGATTTGTTCATGTCATGCATGCAGACCATGGTAAAAGTGCTTCAGTTCGATAGTCTGTACTACACCATTATATACTCGTAATAGGTCAAGGAAAAGTTTTTAGTATTTTATAGGTATAAAGTTGTAGTAAAATCTCCTTGGCTGTACTGTTTGTATCCGGCTGGAAATGATACCATTAAATAGGTGACAAAAAAAGTAATAACGATTTCCCGCCATTTTGCAATTGTTTTTCTGTCCGCCAAAATGAGTGAATCTAACGAAGAAATCCGATACATTTTTAAGTTTTATTACCTAAAGGAAAAAATGCGACACAAGCCGCGAAAAAAGTATGTGACGTCTATGGAGTTAACGCAGTGTTAGTAAGAGTAGCACAAAGTAGGTTCAAGCGTTTTTAGTCCAGGAATTTTGATGTCAAAGATGCAGCTCGCTCTGGTCGCCCTGTTACGGATAAAGTCAATGGAATTTTTGAAAGCGGAGCAAGATCGGCTTACTAGTAGTTACGATAAAGCTGAAGAGGTTGATCACAAAACAGTTTAGACCCATTCAAAAAGTCTTGCTTTACAAAAAAACACACGAACTCTTAGTATTGAATTTGTAATAAAATACGAAAGAACTTTTTCCCCGATTATGACCACACCTTTCTGATACATACGAGGTGCATTCAATAAGTACCTAGCCTCATCGCCAGAGGGCGCTGTAGTTTCAAAAGAGTTTTACCACAGTGTAGCACATTCTTTTTTAATTCTTTTTTCAAATTTTCATTCCAATCCCTTCATTTGTTTTAATTTGACAACTTATGGAAGCGAACGTGTCGATCGGTTTTACAAAAATGGAAAAAGAGCAATATCGTTCGGTGATTCGATTCCTATTTTTGGAAGGGAAAACGCGCATCGAAATCAAAGAGCGCTTGGATGCTGTGTACGGTGACTCTTCTCCATCGATGGCCACCGTCAAGAATTGGTTCAACGAGTTTGCACGTGGCCGTACGTCGGTTTTTGATGAACCACGTCCAGGTGCACCGAAAACAGCTGCTACGGAGGAAAACATTAAAAAAATCCATGATCTCGTATTGGCAGATCGCCGATTGAAGGTTCGGGAGCTAGCTGAGACTGTAGGCATTTCAGAAGGAACAGTGCATCATATTCTTCACGAGGAACTCGGCATGAGAAAGCTGTCGGCGCGATGGGTGCCGCGTTTACTCACACCAGAAAACAAGCGCAACCGTGAGACCACATCGGAGACGTGTTTGGCGCTGTTTAAGATGAATCCAGCGGAGTTTTTGCGTCGTTTTGTGACCGTCGATGAAACCTGGATCCACTGGTACACACCAGAGACCAAGGAGCAATCAAAACAATGGATCCAGACCGGGGAACGTGCTCCAAAGAAGGCGAAAACTGTAAAATCGGCCGGAAAAGTTATGGCCACCGTTTTCTGGGATTCACAAGGTGTGATCTACATCGATTACCTCGAGAAGGGTAAAACAATTACAGGGCTTTACTATGCCGATTTATTAGGCCGATTCGACGCCGAATTAAAGAAAAAACGACCCCATCTGGCGAAGAAAAAAGTGCTGTTTCACCACGACAACGCACCGGTTCACACGTCTGCCGTTGCCATGGCCAAATTGGTCGAATTACGCTACGAATTGCTGCCCCATCCACCGTATTCTCCAGATTTGGCCCCTTGTGACTTCTTTCTGTTTCCTAATCTGAAAAAATCACTCGCCGGGAATAGATATGGATCGAATGAGGAGGTCATCGCCGCCACGGAGGCCTATTTTGCAGAGTTTGACAAAAACTATTTTTCGGACGGGTTAAAAAAGTTGGAGCATCACTGGGCTAAGTGTATCGAACTAAAAGGAGACTATGTTGAAAAATAAATTGCCACTTTTCCAAAATTTTCGTTTACTTTTTGTAGGCTAAGTATTTATTGAATGACCCTCGTAAGTACCGTATATCCTGAGTGAATAAGTATTGCATGCGATGCACTGGATGAGAAAAGGTTCTGATTTGTTGTCTAATCAAAGCCAAGACAAGACAAGAACGCAACGATTGTGTAAAAAAAATGCAGGTGACGCTCCGACCTTGAATTAGAACCACACTCCGCCTTAACATCGCATTTAATCGTGACTAATCGCTTCAGTTTCATGACGTCATCGTATTTAATTGTCGGATCGTGTGAACGTTTGATCAGTCAGTGCTCAATGTATTGAGATTCGATTACAGCCGTGTGCGTATTGATTGGGGCACGTACGCCCTTTGAATTAAAATGCTATTGGTGTAACTGATGGCTTGCGGGTATGACCTGACGGGAATGCTCGGGGATGTAGTGGCTGATGACGAGCTGAAATTATCATTTGTTGGCCAATAATAATGTCTATAATTCAGGAAAACTTCTATGCGGGGTATATCCTTGGTATGTTTGCGTATGACCGCATTGGCCTTTTGCCATTTACCTGCCACGCCTTTAACCGCAGGACTGTTAAGGATTTATTATGATAAAATATAAATGTTCGAATTTGGTCACTCTTTAAATTGAACCTAAGATTTAGTCATGCAAAATAATAAGAGATTTCTGAGAAAATATGCTCAGGAATTATTGTAGTCAATTTAACAGAGAATTCTAAAATAGAAGTCTTAAAATAGATCTTATTTAATTCATTTTTAGACAAGGAAATCCAATCTTTGGAGTCATTGTCTTGTCTAAAGTTGACCTTTTATTCGACAGACCGACATTATTTTCTAATGAATATGCCGCTCAGATTACGTCATAAGCTAGGTCAAAGGCTTTGCAAGTTTCGTACATTTTAATAATATTTCACATGCAGATAGTGTCTAGCGTCTAAACACCTTGGCTGTGCATTATGCAGACTAATCTTGGCAGGCACGAATTCTACATTCGCAGCCGCATTCCACGCTTACAGAGGCAACATTACTCACACAAACATACCTGCAAGCTATGTATACCTACATAGATAACAAAACAGAAACGAAACAGGCACCAGAAAAAAATCTGTCTAGAAAAAAGTTCGGTGTCGAAATATTTTGGCTCCGTGAAATTAATAGGACGGCCATGAGACTGGCTGACTGCAGAAAAAGATGGCGTAAGGGAGCAGGGGTAGCGCGGGAGAATGTGGACTGAATAGTTTTAATTTTAAAATTCGAATTACTTAAATGTAGAGCATTTTACGCAACGTTGTTTAGCAAATAACTTAACTTTAATGCATGTAATTTTATAATAAAAGTAGAATTAAGATTGCTAATTTGATTGCTGGTAAACTAGGTAATTGGACTTAGCTGCTCAGTTTCAAAATATGTAGGGTTATAAAGGGGAAATAATTAAATGCGCGTCAAACAAATTTTTGAACTTCGAACGTTGGGAATCGTTTTTAATGATTGCACTTATTTTTAATGTTTGGTCTTTTTAAAAACTATCTGAACTTTTGAAGTAGGTCAACGGAAAATTTCCATTGTGATCTTTTTATTACAAAATGATATACAGGAACTATTAGAGGTTCATTTACTTAAAATACATGCCGTTATAAAGGCGTATAATGTAGAAAACATCACATTTATAATTCTACGTAAAGCTAATAATAACACTGCTATTCATTCAAACAAACAAAGGTAAACAAAGATGGCGAACCAACTAACTGGAGATTAAGACTCGCCTCTCATTTCAGCATTAAATCGCAGAATAATAAAGAAAGTTTTCTTTTACAAAAACTTCAATATAATTCAAAGTGGGGTTTGGTCTGCGTTTGAAACGGAATGAATTCCGACGCCCGTCTAGGAAGAGTTTCACCATAATGAAATTCTTCAAATATCGCCCTCACCCCATAAGGATTAAAATTCATGTAATTGCGCGTGCGGTTTTCTATGCGGGCCGCATACGATTCCAAGTATTTCGAAAAATATTAAGGGGAAACTTACAGCATTGTGTGAGGCGCTTTAACAGAACAAAAGGATTATGCGCTTTGTTTTTCATTTCGTTTGTGAGCTCGGATTAAGTAACGAATAATTAAACCTTTTAAAGGTGCAATCCACGCTCCATAGTGTTTGTTTTCTTAGCTCCGTTTATTTTTACAAGCTAAATAGTTTTCAAGTGGCTGTTTGAAACTAATTTCGAAATGTTTGTGATACAACGTTGTATTCAACACAAAAGGATTCCTTGATGTGAAATTAAATGGGAGAAACTTGTGTTGCAATTTGATTAAATTTTCTTGTGTAACGATTGTGCTTTTGTCTATTTTCACCAAAAACGTTAATTAAATATATGAACGTTTTCGGTTTGCATTTTACACGTCAACCAATTCGAATCGAATAAACCTGACTACCCGAACCATATACGCACTTAAAAACTGACGGAAATTATATCACAATCACGGAAAATAATAAAATAATACCAGAATCAAATAAAATGGAATCAATATAATAGAATTACAATTAAATGTCGTGTAAAGTTTATTGAAATTTCAAACACACATAGCCCGGTCGAGTAACTGTGCCCGGGCTATCAGGGCCCCGGGCACGTCCCGTTTACAACCTGTCGTGCAAATATTTATCCGCATCGGATTTACGTGTTAACCGTCCGGAATTGTAATCAGCTTTGATTGGGAACGCGCTGCCGATGCCTCCGAGACTAATGATATTCCTATTTACATCACCGCGTATGCAGATCTGTGTGCTAAGCTCTAATCTCCCATACGTATATTACGTATTGAAATTGTGAGGTAATGCTACCCATCCCTATACCTATCCCTTAAGTTTTGAGTTGAGCTGCACGATTACTGACAAATGCGTGCACTGACTGGACAAGTCCACTCATTCTGTGTGGTTTTTCCTCAAAAGACCATTTCAGCCTCAAATCTACATGGTCTTCACATGATCTGACCAAGATTATGTCTGGACTTTAAAAGAGACTGACCTCTGAGTTTGTTTCGGCCTTTCTTCTCAGAGTATTCAGATAGGAAACGCCGACCTCATCTAGTTTTTAAAATATTATTGACGTGTAAAAGTGTTTGTTCAAACCTACTTACAGAAATAAAATCATTTATTATTTAAACAAAAATATAAAGCCTAGTGTACTCGTAACTATTTCCAAAATCCAAACAAAAATCAACAAAAAACTGAACTTCTTTACGCGTTCGAGGTTGCGCAGTCCATACAGCATATACATACGTATCTATAGATCAAAAGGCAATTGAGCCAATGTAAAGGGAAGCGGAACTCGTAAAAAAGAAAAAACCAAATAAAAAATATCCTTACAAGGAAAAGTTTTGCCATAGATTCATTTTGCTTTAATTGCAAGAAAACGAAAGAGTACGGAATAAGCGGATAATTTAATTAGAAAGAAATTGAGACTACGTCGGTGTGCCCGATAAAAAAATAAGCTTGCAAACTTGATCGTTTAGTTTTTCCCCTGTAATATAACGTATTTCTCGTCTCATCGTATTTAACTTTTTCTTGGGTGCAGGTAAAAAGTCGTACGGAATTCGGACGGTGGCATTCAGACATTTGTCACGCCGCGAGCCGGTCGCGGGACCACCGCGCCGCCACCGATGGAATAAATTTTGCGTTCTGCCAAAACAACGCACAGTTCTTACGGTGGCAATACCTTAAAATTCCAATTTCACGCCAATAGCTAGGTCACTGTCTGTTTCACTTAGAAAGTACAACACAATGGGTAAAGTCTAATTGTTACACAAGAGGGACATCGATACTTGTCGCACTCGTGAAGGGACTATACGAGCACTTTCGTTACGTTCTCATTTCAGTTCTAGCAAAGTTTCTACATATATACGGAGAGATGGGAATAATAAATAGCTCAGTTGGACTGACTGTTAAGTAAATGCTCTGCTCGCGTTCAGGTGACGTCATAATCCGTTACACAGAAATGATGTTGTTTTGTTCCTCGGCGCGCAATTACGAAAATATTTCGTGTATTTAGAGGAACTAATTTCTGATGGCTCCGAGACGAGCACAAGCCGTGATGCTGCAGAATGTAGGCAATTACATAAACGACAATCAACGGCACAAAAGCGTCAGGAAGGGAAAGTCAGGTAATATAATTATATAGATATGGCAAGTTAGCACTGTGCAGTGTGCCGGGTGAGACGCCGCGGGCTAAACGCGCGGCTAACCGAATAATCACAACTCATTAAGAGCCGTTAAAATACATGCTTCCTACACATCGAGAGTGCGTATCTTGGAAACACAATCATGTTTTATCAGATCACGTCTCTTGTTTGTCGACAACCGTAAGATTAAAAAAATCGAGCAGCGGTAGATGAACACGACAGGAATATGTGAGCCTAATTTACTACAAGCATTTTGTAAATAGATTACTTAATAGTGAAAATCTGCTTAACTTTTCAAAATCCTAGAAATATTATAGAAAAGCATTTTCATGTCAATCATTTTCCAACGAAACCAATAATGAAGATAGAATTTAAAGTGCTTCCTATAGAATTATTAACGGTTACCATCTGATATTAATTCGATCTTCCCGACGTAATGTAATTATTTCCTTCCTTTCCGACAATGATAAAACAATTACGGTTATTGGGGCGCTTGAAACGTCATTCTGTATTTCGCCATGTCTACGGTACGCAATAAGCATTAATGTAATTTGTGCAAATATGAAAACGGCTGAGTTTGTCCTTATTAGTTCAGCGAGGCAGTTGGGCGGATCGTCTCACGCCGAGCCGCCCTAATACGTACAGACATAATTACATTGTATCTGAACGCCATCTGTTCCCAGACTATTTTGTTTACCGATATCATAAAGCCTGAATATTCTCGCGATAAAATGAAGAGGGTTTAACAAAAAATGTTTTGTTTTCCTTCTGTCATGTAACACATTTAATCAACGTCTTAACTCCACAAGAAATCGGAGTAACGAGTAGATTAGAATGTAGGTATAGTGAGCTTTCGAAATGACAATCACAGCACCGAAACGTTCAGGAACAAATCGCTTTAATTTAGAATTTATAATGTTGGCGCAATTTTTAACAAGATTAAAATGGCCTGAGTCGAAAGTTAAGCGGATTGGGAAACATAATTTACGTCTGTTTACAAGCGGCACAGTCGGGTACCCACTGATAAAATGAAGAACGAATCTGTCATGTACGGGACAACTCCCCGTTGTGCTGATTCCGCATCTAATTTATAGCAGAATTAGCTCCAGCGATGCCAATTTTTCAATATTAAAAATAAATGAATAAAATGGTCTTGTTTCCTGCTGTTCATTTCACGATGAACGGATTTTGAATTACTTGGAAGTGTTATTAAAAATATCAACGAAAAAAGAACCCTACTTTTCAAGCAACATGTTCACGAAGAACAGATACCCAAAAATGTTGATTAATTAGAAGGGTTCTAATGGATACATTTTCATACATGCACTCTAAATGCAGTTGAATTTTCCTCTTTACTTGCGGAATCCTATTATACATTACGGTATGTTTTCACCTCAGGGATAGAAAAACAAATACGTTTATTTTTATACAACAAAAGGGAAGCGGGAGCGAGCTAGACAGGCGCTTATAAAATAAATTTTCATTGTATTTTCACTGGGGTGTTGGTGGTAGGCGTGTTCTTATCTGTTCTTGTTTAATCTTCCAAAGAGTCGTATCTAATCCTGGAACATCTGGTTTTGTGTAACCTTTGACAACAATGACAAAAAGCAGTGCTTAGCTCTGACACTTAGATTTCTTGTCAGGCTAAAAATAGTATATCTACGCAAAAATGCTTGAAGAAATCCATGTGTCGCCATTTTTGCGTGCAAAATCAGCAACAATGCCAAAACTGTTATTCCATATAGCCAGCGTATTAAGTTGGTTCTGTGCCAATGCGAATTACATTCAGGTGTTACGTACATTCCTTATGATATTGACTAGAGACACGACTGTAAGTCGACCTACTTTTCGCAGCATATCGATATTATTTCTATAACTCTAGAGTTAATAAAAGTGTTCATGTACAAAGCTCATTTTCGCCTCCGGTTAACAATTTCTCACTAAATATCACCTCATTTTATTTTGAATTCTTTTTGTGGAGAGCCAGCGAGCGCCACTCGGCACTCCTAATAACTGTCATCCAGATTTAATATCACATCTTCCATTTTGTACGGGTTCTACCGGGAGGCAATTTCCTTCCTAAAATTGTATTTGGACGAATACGCGTAAACTTAATACATATGCGAACCAAAAGACAAATTTTATTTATATTTTCTCTCTGCGCCATGGGTTCAGTGATCTGCTTCTGTTTTACGACATGTTTCATATTGATGGCTTCATATGCCCGTTTTAGGCTGGAGCGCATAAAATGTCGTGTCATCTAGAGAAAGATAGAATCAGCATGAATATAAAATTTTGTACAAAGCCTAACAAATATATAAATCTTTGCTTAGTCTAGATCAATTTACACTTTCTCAGAGCTGCTAATGGGTTGTCTACAGAAAACCATGTATCAAAAACAAAACACAATCGAAGTGTAACCCAAAAACCAAATGAAATCATATTTGATCAATCATTAAGATCGTTATGTGAATGTCTGTCAAGGTCAACGATTTGTTTTAAGAAGTTGCGTTCCATTCGTCTACAGTCGAGTTTTGCGTTTGCAACTCTTCACTGCTTTGCTCTGCGTGAGCGCTGCTCACGAAAACAGTAGACACTTAAATGTTATATGCAATATATCGCCAAAGGTCTGTTTGATAGTTTGTCTATTTCATATATGCGATTTCTTCATAAAGGCTCTCCGGCAAACAGGCGTGACGCAACAGCGCGACGCAACTGTAGAACAATTTGTATGAAAACTTCATGGAAATTGTTCTACCAGAGTCGCGTCGCGCCTGTTATGGGAGCCTTAATATGGATGTGTTCTACATAATGTTATACTTATATTTGTTCATTTAACTTTATTCTGTCTGGTTTGTACGAGATGCGACTGATAGATCGTTTATCATTTAAAGAAAATAAAGTTCATATTTTGCATTTCAGAAACGTAGAAAATACAGAAACGCTGGTCTACGTTAACATACATAAAAGTAGAGAAAACTAGAACTTCAGATCTGCATTGCATAAAGCGGTCGTTTTGTGGCGTCTACCTATTCACGACAAAAGAGACCTGTAGTGGCTCGAACCTCATATTCAAAAGGCAATGTCGTTAGTGACCGGACGACTCCATAAATAATTATTGCTTCAAGGATAATTCTAAAATATGAGCACAAAAATGCAACGCCATTAAAGTATAATTCAGTACACGATTTCCTCTGTACAGTCATATTAATATCATAAAACCAGTTGTTTGATCTATTATAAAGTAATCAATTACATTTAAATGATAGGATCTGATGGTATATTCACGACTATTGAAGGGGAAATCACGTATTTGATACGGACATACCTATTCAGACTACTTGGTAATAATTGCAAATAGGAAGTATCTTTAGTGTAATAATATTGGATCAGTGAGTACATACTACAGTAAATATAGAGTAACTGAAACACTGGAAAAGACCATTCATCATAACTCGGAAACAGACTCTACTAGTTAGTAAAATACACATACATACTTAAACTCATACCTTCTTCCCATGGGGGTAGGCGGAAACTACAAAATGCTGCTACGAATCTTACATACTCCTTTTGCCTCTACGTTCATACATCTGGTCATACACGCACGCTACCGGTTGCGAGTACTACGCACTTGACCTTTCTGAAGATCATCACCAATAAGGTCTCCCTAGGGCGGATATGTCTTCCTAGGGCGTCCCGGGCGGCGCTTCCACACACATCTGCCTTGTAAATACCTTTTTTTAGTTGCCCTTCATTCATCCTCTCATCATTCATTCATTTCTTAGTAAAATACTCTTATATATTTATGCCAATGCGTTAAATCCTTTGATATCGCGTAAAATCCTTTGATAATATAAAAGGTAAACACAGAATTATAGCTTTAACTACCATCATATCTTACACTCTGACACACATTCTCCTCAAAATTCCCCACACGCTTTCGAAAAATTAATTTCGAGATGTGAAGTGATATAAAGTTCCCTTCACAAGATGTGTCATGAGATGTAAGTTAGTTAAGTATCCGGCCATCACCGGGGCCACGTGATCGCCCGCCTAACAAATCGACCTCTTTCCGACAGAGGGCGCCCTCGTTACTCAATCTAACTTCCTAGTTTCTTAGCCAATGTGAAGAAAACTTGGTAAACGTCACCCTATATCGAAAGGGTGAAACGGCGAAGTTTGGCCTATCAGCCTATAAGTTTTGCGGGAACGGAATATTGCGAACCTTTTTGCAAGGATAGATTCGATATTTTTTATCCTTGTCCTTGTTGAATGACTACTGAAGCCGTAAATGGATTAGGTTTTTATACTTTGAAAACAATTTATCAATTATCTTATGTTATTATGATAAAATATTCAAGAAAACACAAACAAATTGACTTTCACGGGACAAACGAGAGTTTACAAAAAAAAAAAAAAACATTTTTAAGAGACACATATTTCTAAGGGAAAATTTGAAGACTGAAAAGAAATGTTATAATGCAAACGTTCTGAGTGTTGAGAAGATAACTTAAACATGAAGTTCCTCCCAATTACTTAGATGCAAGATAGTTTACGTGGTTTACCCGTAAGTTTCTACAAAAACACACTGTAAAAGCAGAGCTAGCTAATTTGCATACAATTTCACTCGAAAAAGACCGCTTTTCATTCCGAAAAACTAGAGCCAATTACGTGGTTACAGCTGCGGGCAGCTTTTACTTCATTATACCATCATTATGTACATTAACGTTAATGCATTACGTTTCTGAAACACGCGTTGTACCTCAACTTCATGTGGAAAGGTAAGTGGGACCGTCTGGCCTTGCCCCGTGGGACACTGCCGGGCCATTCTTATTCAAATAAGTGGGGGCAACGATTTACCCCCGGGAACCGTGACAGTGCAGTGGTTTCCGCAACCCCGCTCTACAAATGTTTGAGCTGAATAATAGTCATAAGGCTGGGTATACTGGCTCTGTAATGATATGATAATAGTGGTTGTGGCTTTAAAATAGAGTTTCTTGTTAGTGGTGGTATAGGGGTGATCCGATTTCAGTGGAATCTTTCTATATCTAAGACAAGGTCAAGTAAAGTAAAGCAGGAAATAGGTACGCGAAGGATGTAGTATAGTCAACAAAATTGAAGTAGGAATTGGCAGTAATTTAAGGTCTGCAGCAGACAGCTCGATATCAGTTTTTTGCTCAACCCGGATATCACAGCTTAAGTTCAGGCTGCCATGAAAAGATAATAGAAGAATAAGTTTTCTCATTTCATTGTTTGTGCATTAGGTCCTAATAGACGTTTTGCACATGCAAATACTTTAACCTACTTTTCCAACCCGCTGTCACATTAACGTATACTTGCTAATTTTAAAACAAACTTTACGATGTCTCTGTAACCTCCATACTGAGTATGAATTATACAATGTTGTTATTTTGTACACCACCAGGAAATACACGACTGTATGTTGTATAACTAAACATGCTTACAACTAATTCACACTACATATCACATCACGAACAAGACTAAGGAAATAAAGCTAATAATTACTGTAAATATGGTTCATAAAAACAAATGAAGCTATTACGGCACCCATTGTGCTCCATATTATATTATCCTTGGAGGGAGAGGGTTTCATACGAAGATCCTTTCATTGACCGGGGAAATCACGCAATACATGAGAACCCAGCTACGAACAAACAGACATAGAGTAACGACGAAAATTTACATCGGCCCGGTTTAATGTCGCGAGGCAATCTCATTCTGGGGAGGAAACGGGGCAACACTCGACCACTGAACCCTGATCCCGCAAAATATTATATAAAATAGCTGATGAGGCTCATGCAATGATGGTCGCCATGATCAGTTACGATGATACCCGCGATATGGCTACAGAGACAAATGCGTATCTTGAAAGCGGTTTCTGTGCTTAAACTGCGAGTAGTAAGTTTTTCTTGTAACTCTTTTCTATTTTCTGCGGACACTAAATATTGTCTATTATGTTTTTACGACACTGTGTTTGTTTTATTATTGTGCGATGCCCAGTAAAATTGTAAGTAATATTGCATTGAAGAATAAAATACTTTTCTGTATATAAGTAATAAAACTAGCAACTTATTTAAAATTTCGAGCAGTTTGAACACGTACATCATTTTAAATTATATTTTCACTGAAATATGTTGTACTTTTCTTTTATTTTTATATACAACAAAGGTAAATCAGCGAACTTTTGTTTTTACTACCGACCCACGATAACTCAAATTCTCTTATTTCCTCTAAACAATATTTTTGATGACATATCATAAAGAAAATTGAAGCAATAAAGCAGTCTCGTGTAGTGAGAACAACTGTATGTCTACAAAATTACACGCGTATTTCAGGCATTTTTTTTTCAAGAGACCTTTGAAAACATAAATACCTAACAATTACATTTCCAAAGGTATTAAATAACATCAAGTAGAACACAATTCGCAAAGAAAATTAACTTCTGAAAGCATTTCCAAGAAAATCACACCTAAATCACCTATTTTCCTTAGTCATTATCCTAATTATTTAAGAGGCCTTCCACTCTATGAAGCATAAATATCTTAAGTTGCGTCTATTTTTGGTGGAGTTTTTATAACAAAATGCCACTCAGTGAAGTGATTCAAAGCCACGTAATTGTGCTGTTGGGGCAAAAAGTCCTAATTCTCCCCTCGCAATTCTATTTAGGTGACAACGAAGTAAAAACTGGGAAATTTATAACAGTCACGTAAGTATAATGTTGCCACAATTTTTTAATTAAAATGGCTTTGATTTTTGTCTCGTTTTCGCGTTTTTGGGTCTTAGTTAACTTTTTAGTTTTTATAAGGCGTTTATAATACCTTATTAAAATGTTTTTCATTCCGATTTTAAACCGATATTATTCTATTTTTAACTTATTTTGGAGTACATTATAGTACTTCAACATTCTACTAGAACTTATAGTTTGTGCTGTATCACATTGTAGAGAACAAAGTTCTGCCAGCATCTGTTTGCATGACAATCCGGAACTAAGAAAACTATAGAGGCGATTTTAATAGATCTTCCCACAACACCATTTCGAATCGACTTGACAGAAGAGGTAGAACAAGATCATACTTATGCATAATATTGTTTTTGAAACCAGTGAAATGTGTTTATCATTTGCACTTTACAAATTACCTATAGATAGGTGATGAAAGAGAGTTATTGTAAGGGAGTTACTGATATTAAGCGAGGGCTTCATATTCAAAGGCTTTTCTTCCGTAGCAATAACGCATTCAACACGTTCCGGAAGCAAATGAAATGCTCACAAAATTACTTTAACCTTTAAAATTACCGTTATTTGCAAATATTTTATTTACCATTGAATTCTATTCACCTAAGTTATTACGTAAAATTACTTTTTAAATATATTCGTGAGATTATATAATTTATAAAAGCACAGGAGTAGCCACGAAGGTGAATGCAAAGTATATACATTATTAATATATATGTATAAATATGCAATAATTATTGACCTTGTTATTGAGAAGTAATAATATGATATTTCTTGTTGTATAAAATGAGATGCCGATAAAACAACAAAGAATAGCTTTATAAACATACATTTTAATCTATATTTATGCCTATTAAGGCGTAATAAATGGTTCTACAGTACATCTAGCATGTTCTTAGTACATAAAGAAACTTGTTCAACTAAGAACATTAATGCCGGAAAACCTTGAATCGCTTTCCCAGCGATCGGAATGCAGAAATTGTAGAAACGTATAAAAATATGATAGCAATCTTTACACTCAATCATTTAAAACTGCATGAGATCGACACTTATCGCATTCGCCGGGAATTCTGCATCTTATAAGAGAAAGTTAGAGCTATCATGATATTACGCGTATAGCTTCACAATATGGTGTCATCATAGCACTTTCATTGCGTTGGCGAAAGACAACTAAAACAGACGAAATTAAATAGTTAAGTTAGTAGGTACCTACATACCTAAACTTGGCGATGTATTGTATGAATAAGTAAATTTGAAAATGTTCCAATGCTCCTTTTTTATATTTTTATTTTTTTTATATTTTAATATATAATTTAATAATTATTATTTTTTTGTTTGGATTTCCTTTGCGTCTCAAATAAAATATTTTTCTTTCTTTCTTTCTTTCTTATAAGTTTAAATAATGTTTCCGTCGTGAAATTTGTTGCTTCTTGTACCTACAAAAAATATTGCAAACGTAGGTAACATACTTAGCACAATAAATTAATTGTAAAACTTAAAACATTATGATTACAGGAAATACAAAACTTAAAAGATCTTTTGCTTTAGCTGAAGTACAATTTCAAATTGATTTACATTATGTAATGAGGAGATGGAAATATCTCAATTACTTTACCTAAAGTTATTCGGGATAGCATCAGAATATGACTTACATAAGTAACATAATTAATTTGCTGTCCATTTTAAAATATTGCACCACTCACCAGCACCCGAATTGCGTAACACACTATCAATCACAATCTGAATCATTTTGAATCCTATTTCTAATCCATTGCTTCATGTGTTCGAAAAGTTTGTCTGCTCAACAACGTAAATAACGCATTGAACGTTGTTGAACTGTCAAAATGAAAGCCATTTCTACTGTTAGTGTGTTACGCAATTACCCCGCCGCCGGTTATGCTATTTCAAAATAATTTTAATAACACAGATTATATGTAATAATATGATTTAATAAACGAGATAGTAGTTATTGAATACCTCGAACCTAGAGCGTAGATGTTATAACAAAAACTGGTTTCCATGTTATTTTTTTGTTTTTGTTTCTCTTTGTTATTATCGAAGATATGTCAGTGAACAAGGCTTTCGCCGAAGTAGGTAGTTGAAACGGCCATTAATTAAATCAATTGAAACCATCAACAATATTCGTTGTAATTTTTTTTGCTTACTCCTCTTTTTATTTTGTTTCGTACTTTTTAAATTAAAGATGGGACTTAGTTAATTTGATTTCTTTGCCATTGATGATCTTTTTTATTTTGTTATGATGTGAAAGACTCCTATTTAATTCAAGTCATGCTTTTGAGATGACTATAAACGTTCAGATTCACAATAGCTCTTGATTTCTAAATACATACGTAGATGTTAAACTTTCTATAGTATAATTGTTAATTGATAGTCAAATAAATGACGATTTATTCGAGTCAATCAGCGTTATTTATTGCTTTTTAAAAGATTTATCTCCTCACATAAGGCTGCTAGAATTGCAAATTAAATGGAGTCCTTAATGAAGCTCTAGAAAATATTCATGAGATATTAATTTATTGTAGGCTGTCGTGAAGTTTTAGAAAACTCACCCGGATGATAAGTTGAGAAAATTAAAATTATTGATGCCTGCTAGGTTTTTATAAGCTCTAATTTTAGAGCTAAATTACTTAATTAATGATTCATTTTTTTTTCTATTTAATTTCTGAGTTATTTCCATGCCTACCTATTTAGGTAGCTATGGAAATAACTTAGAAATTCCCTACTTATAAGTAAGTACTTGGTTTCATCGACTATGTAAAATTACTTCACCTTTGATAAATATGTGCATTTATTTATAAAAAAAAAACAAAATTAAAATCAAAATTAGACATAGATAATTATGATTAATATTTCTCCTATCTAATACACGACATTAAATTACTAATTTAAATACCTAAGGCGTTTTTGTAACCAAACACAAGCTAGTACTCGACAACAAAATAATAAGCTTTTAATTGACCAATCTATTGTAAGTAGGTACCCAATACGCAACGAAAAAACCCAACCAACCAGATCCTACTTGCCTTTTTTTCATGGACCACAAATCGTTATTTATGTAGTTACCGGTCAGGCACCACAATATTAATTTGTAATCCTAGAGAAACGGTATCGACGCCTACGATTTTCAACTAACAAAAGTCTAATAGGAATCCTGTCACATTACCATATCTTTTGCCCAAACTGGTGCTATAAAAACGAAGTCCAACAAAGCTTCGAGATGAAAGTCGACACATGTATCTGAGGAATGTGATAAATATACATATTTATACAATAAAACGTGATGGAGAAATCGAGTTGTATTACTCGCCTCTCGCTCCGCTTGACCGTTTGACCTTGACATTTAGGCAGGTGCGAGATGTCCTAGTCAATGAATTTAATTAAGAGGTATTTTCACCTTTTATTTTTTACTTGGTAACACTATGGCCGTTTTACTATGGTTAGTGGCCGTGAAGAGTAATTAGGTACGTATAGTGTGTAATGGATCGTTAGGATACAATGTTGATTTGTACTATGAAGCTTTTAAATTAAAGTTATTTAGGTATTCAATAATATTGCGTAATTATATTGGATGGGTTTTTAAGTTAATTTAAAATTATTATTATCTTAAAGAAAAGTTCGAAACCAAAATCAATTCTGACGAAAACTCAATCAATTTTGTTTATGGTAAACACGTTAAACAAACTTAGTTACGAACTTGTTTGGTTGGTTGGCCTCTTAAAATGATTTCGATTTTCCGGACTGAGTTTTACATTGTAAAAGAAAAATATTAGTTTCCCTAATGAAAGTAAAAATTAAATTAATAAAAATACAAACAAATAAAACAAATAGAAAAATAAAACAAATAAAACAAATAGAATTTTCAAAAAGTTCGGTAACTTGAATTTTTTTTTGTAAAGACTAAAGTAAATATTTGAAAAGATTATTCCTTACCTTGTAGATGCCATCGACAAGTTTTGTCAATTCCTCCGTCTCCATGGCGAAAGATTTTCAATAAACCAATTCCGCGAAAAGTTGTGACTACACAAGAAACTTCATCGGGATAACAACAACGTACGAACAAAGTTCAATTTTAACACTGTACACACAAAATTCACATTTCAATGTACACCCACAACGGTCTACTCCCTTTCGGTTGTCGAATCACTCAAGCAAACAAATTCACTTTCGAACACATCTGAAACAAAAGAAAACAGCAATTAACTTTCAGTGTTCTTATTAAAAACAAAATCTTTTTATAACCTAGTCCAACTTCAAATTAATGTCACGTTTAAAAAAAAAAAGTAATTGACGTTCCCAATTTAAAAAAAGGTTGAATTATAAATGTCAAAATGTGTTGTTTTTTTTTCTATGCACCTGTCCGAGATAAGTTCAGCCGTCGAGCCGAGGCGTGCGTCGTACCCGAGGCTCGCCAGTAGAGTCACCTATCGCCTTCACCGGTAGGTATCTCATGAATGCCGATATTTAGAAACACGAAGTAAACGGACTGGTAGTAAGATCAGTATGGGCCCGATGTCTAAACCTCTCGCTGTGTTTACCGTAACGCAGCTTGTTTAGAAACTACGTACATTTGTTGGGTCATTTCGAAATGCTTAGTTCAATGATCTTTCAATGTTGTTTATCATCTATGTGTTAATCTTACCTAGGTACATATTACATCCCATTTAGAGATTACCATTGAGATAAAGCTGTAATATGTATGTCTACTAGACAATAATCATAATTATTTTAGATTTATCTCTGATCTCGTAAGTAATATGAAAAATAAATAACCTAGAAGGTAGACAAGTGGATAAGAAATTCGTGACAAAAAATGTTAGTAGTAACTAAGTATTATGAAATGTTCTCAATGCCAGCGCGGTATAATTAAATGCACACACGCAATTTGCGTGGCAGGTATTACTCATTCATACTTAATAAGACTACAATAGACGAAAATGTTAACTTTCATTTTTGACTACGCCCACAACTAACATATATATTCAATTCCGTTTCAAAAATGCATATAAACGAGACCAGTTTTCATCAATAGGCGTGCCGCAAACTTTTACTTTCTAGATTTATACGCATTTTATGCAGATAAAAGTATTAAGCACGTTGTCAAAGCAAACGAAACATTTTGATATTATTAGCATAATTGCGCAACGTGAGAGCTTATGCACTCCGTCGTTAATCGTATTCAAGAGTCGTCTCGTCGCTTGGGATCGTGTACTAATTAAATATAATTTAATTGAAAACAAGCCAACCCACCTTCTATGCCTCTATCGTTGTTGGTCAAGTGTCCAAACCTGCTTTTCGTTTGTTTAAAACCAACATTCCATTCATCTGCTTTGTATGTGACCTCATTGATCCTTTAGAATACTTTAGATTATTATAAACGTTAAGATCGTTTAATATTCCATATTTTAATATACGCATAAAATATTTGATAAAACTTAACTCGTTGCATAAACTCCGCGTACATATTAAACTGTAATCCAATTCTCGGGAACTTTATCGCGATGAAACTATAATCAGCTGGAGCTTTAACTTCACAGATGTCAGCGACATTGAAAGAAAGAAAAATTTTATTCAGCAACTTCACGAGTAAGCGAGCTCCTAAGGAAAAAGGTCTCAAACTATGTGAAAGTTTTTTTTCGCGTCACATGCCGAGGGAAAATATAAAACACAATTTCTGAGCGGATCCGTAACTTCATTTTGAACAAGAGAGATTTGCGCCCGCCCTCGCACTCCGCCACCCTTGCATATGCAACCGGGAAACTGCGAGCTTGCTACTTTTCTTTCTTTTCCCGCATCCCTGAGGCGAGGCGGAGCATGTGTGCAACGGGTGCTTATTTCAGTTGGAACTTGTTTAGTCCGGATTGGACTTGTTGTATCCGGATTTGGGAGTTAGAAACCTCGTAAGTAAGGACACAACACTTTGTACGAAATCAGTTAAGATCCCCAAAGTCGGTCGGAGTTTCGAATTTGCGAAGGTGGGTTACACTTTTAGGGTTAAACTTTAAGTCATGCTGATCTTTTTGCAAGCTTTAAAGGAAACCTTTGGAGGAATAATTTGATTGCGATGTATTCTGGTGCCAAGACAAGTATGGGTAGGTCGCGGGGTGGGGAGCCGTCGAGTTAGCACAAATAGTTCGAAGGCGACGACGCTCGCGTTCTGCTGACGAACCTTGTTATCGTGAATATAATGTGGAACTGCACGCTGCCGCTGAATATTCATGTTCTTATTCTTGTCTGGATTTACAGAACTTGTAGATACATTGAATTTCTTGTATTACAACTATGTTTGAACTGAGACAGTTTGCTACCTCTGCGGGATATCACAATTCAATTAGACAGGTGGTATTTTCTACGATAGTTAGAAGTCTCGGTATGTTGTTCTTGGCACTGATTGTCCATATTTAGTTCTTGTATAGACACCTGATACGTTTCTCAGGATGTTGAAAGAAAACTCTTAATTATGCGTTTAGATATTATCATGCCCTTTGAATAATACATGTTTTTCTGTATCCTGTACAATGTTGTGTTACCAAAGTACAAATTGAATACATGAATAAATGAATGAACGTTTTTTATTATGATTGTGCGTGTTATCATAAGTGAAACGCACTTTTATTGGCCATCAGTAATCTTAGCACAATATTACTTTATTATACAGAATAAGTGTTCTGATATTATATCGTTCTTAGCTACCTGTCATCTCTCACACTCCATCAAATTTCGGAAAAAGCAATATCCATGTCCGGTATCCTGATAGTGAGTGAAATCATTCGTCTGTCAACTACACATGTGCACCAAGTAATGAGATTCCCATTCACTCCTGGGAAATTTCCCATAATGTGCCGTGCGTTTGACGTTGGACAGACACGACTCATTCGTTCGTTCAATCATTCACGACCTTTGTCTACGAACGAATTATTGATAAGTGGATAGTTAAATTACAAATCAGGGTGTTTTTTTTCTCTGCATAAGTGGCGTTACTGAAATTAGAGATTGAAGTTAAAGGATGATTTCGACCAAACGGCTCGCATCGCATCGGGGCGCTTACTCTTGATTTCAATTCCGATCGATCGACATTGGAATTTTGACGTTTCGTACTCTTGAGTTCGACGCTAGCGCCAAATTGTGTTTAAATTGCGTGTCCATTTTGGGGAACTAAATGGAATCGGGATCGGGTTTGGCGTGCGGTAAACGCTACTCTTGAGTTTATTTTGACGTTGCGTATTGCGCCAATATTGCGTTGGGATTGTTTGTTGATTGTGATTTTTCCAATAGCAAAAGTGTAACTTTTTAGAAATTGTTTTGCGTTTTGAGTGGTTTTCAGTAAGTAATAAGTGTATAATATGGTACGATTAGCAGTAATATACAATGTTTTACGTAATTTCCATAAAAAAACAATTGAGATAAAGACGAGATGAGCATCGGATGATGCGTTATACGGACAAAGCGTTTTCTATGAATGAAGAAGAATTTAGACGTACGTAACTAGAACGATTTGTCATTGTAACTAAAATTGGAATACTTTTATTATGTAGGTACAACCAATCTGCCTAGCCTTTGCACAACTATGTTGAGGTCAGCTTCCAGTCTTACCGGATGCAGCTGAATACCAGTATTTTATATGGAGCGACTGCCTATCTGACCTCTACAACCCAGTTACTAGGTTGACAAAACAAAAATAATTCACTAGGTAATTAAAAATTCTATAAAGTAAAACATTCGTTAAATAATAAAGTACCTAAGTATGATTGTATATTTACTCACCAATATATGTATAAAACTTTAATAGTTATTAGTTAAGTAACTTAACGGACACTAATAATTTTTTACTATAAAGGAATCTACCGCGAACAATATCTAGTTAGTGTTATAAACAAACTTGCATTTCGAATTCACTTGTAGAACCACTTGAATTTAGTTTTGAAATTGGAGAACATCTACGCCGTCTTTTCTTTTTTACAGTGTAGGCAATGATCCTACCGCATGCAGCCTAAGTCATGGTTAATTTTATGATTTTAATAATTTTCTTACGCCCAAATGGATTTAATACGTTACAATTAATCAAATAAACAACTATTTATATCATATTTATTTATTAGCCTTGTTATTTGAAGGATAAAGCATTTTAAAGCCCTATTACCGGTTTATCGTAATGAGTTTAACAACACTATTGCGGCCCGTAACGTAGCTAACTTCACGTGTAACAAAATAATCGCGGGACAATCCCAATTTCAATCCAATGTTGACCATATTGTTTTCAAGAGTACCGAATCACGTGACTGCAAAATTAACATTGGAATCGGATTGGGTTTAGATTGGAATTAAAATTAGTTTGAAGAGTAAGCGCCCGGATCGGAACGGAACGGAACGGATTTTACAATCTTTAAACAATATTAAATCGTGTGCACAGTATTTAAAGTCTATATTACCAAGCCGCGCACAGCAGCTTGACCGCGGGCGTCTTTCGCGACACGCGATCGTAGCCGAAAGTATGCTACGACACTCGATCGGCTCCGTTCGCCTGTCGTCGTATCCGATCACACATTCATCCGAATTAGAACACGTCAACATGGTAGAAATTAAACTATTTGACTAGGCGCAGAAACGGATACGTTCACAAGCGACGGTACGGAGCCGATCGTATGCGTCGACATCCTGCCGGTAGCAACCGGCTGTCGCCGCATCCGTTCGTATCCTTTCCGATCCGATGCGATGCGAGCCGTTTGGTGGAAATCATCCTTAAGGAGAATGTCCGTGAGAAGATCGGCGAGTACAGCTTCAATATTTACGCACTTGTGTTGTTGACAGTAAGTAGGATTGTACTGACAATTATGATTTTCAATGTATTTAATCAATACCATGTTCTGTTGAAAATTGAAAACCCCATAAAGTGATAAGAAGTCACCACGGAATATTATACAAAACCAACAATAATTAATAATATATCTCTAATAGTCAATTTATTTTTCAAAACCTTGTAATTGCATAAGAAACAAACCGGATTTCCGAACTAGTTTTCACTTAGATACATCCTTCTTAGTTACGCATGTTCACTGTTCTACCTACCTTCTTTTCCGACACCTACCAGTAGGTTCCAATTATATAATAAATATGCACATCCGTATATAGTTGCAATCAGTGATACGTGTAATTAAAACTTTAATTGAGTAATTACAAAGAGGTCTTGTTTGAAATTGAACTAGTAATCCATCCTTATTACTTAAAGAAGCAATAAGAACAAGAATAATGTTCCCAAGATATTGTAATATCTTAATTTAAAAGAGTGTCCATGGAGTATCTAGCCCGTTCTTCTCCAAAGAGATTTACGTTTTAGAATGGGCAACTAGCTTCAACTTTCTGACTAACTGACCGGCTCCAGTACAATGCAAAAGTGCCTGTAAATAGTTTAATTGAAATAAATGCTTTGGTCTGTGTTTGAGAAATTACCAAACTCTGTTGAAACTTCCAAAGCTGAATTGAATTTGGCTGTTAATAAAAAAGCAAGCGGTGGAAGCTTACTTTAAGGATTAAGCGTTGAAGATGCTGAACTGCGTTTGACAGGTCTATTTTTAGCAGGGTACCCGGCGGGCGAGAAAAAAGAATTTACTAACACTGTCGACCACTAACTACCATAGATTAAAGTTTCTTGACCGTTCTAAAAACCCCATGCAAGGTGGGTGTGAAAAAGACGGAAACTAGTTAACAAAAATAGATTAAAGTAATTTTTTTTTGTATTTTTTTTTTTGGAATTTCCCATACTGTTTCCAGAAGCATAGACAAAGTGATATTCTATCAGCAAAAGCGATGATGGAAAAGTCAGAAATGTCTTGGATTGACATACTAGCTACCGATAACCTTATGTCAATCCTGGCCCTGGGCCTGCAGTCTCGACATTAGATAGCGACAAAAAGCTGTCGCTAAGTCGTATCGATGTCCAATTCCTTTAATAGATTTTCAACTTTATTTCCAAAGCATAAGGTTGAAAATCTATTAAAGAAATTTGACATCGATTGGACTTAACGACAGATTTTTGTCGCTATCTATGTCGAGACTGCCGGCCCTGGTCAACCCTATTGAAAGTCGTTGTAAAAATACAAAACGCTTTAAAAGTGAAAGAAATTGTAATACCTATGGTCGAGAAAAAACAACAATATTTCATACAGCGTAGCTCCATTATTATATGCACATTATTATAGTGATACGTTAAGGTAATACGTTCCTACCGCACTTCATCTTCTGCAGTAAAAGGGTACTGTTAGTGACACTATCATAGGACGGGGTCATAAGTCATGTCCCGTAATTGGCAATACGAGCTGCTGCCCTTTAATATTGAAGAAATTGTCATCTGTGGTGCAAGCTCTTTGGATTCCTGTTGGTTGTGGTCAAAGGCCGCTAAGTATTTATGAGAAAGTTGGTTCTTCAGAAAATCTTAAGAATGTTTAGAACTTAATTAGCTAAAGTTAACAGTGCAATACTGTTAAAACTAAAAACCGCTGAAACCCTTACAAGGTGGTTATTTTTTAAAGACTTTCCGGTTAATTTTTAGTACCTAACCTCAGTCCAGATAGTCTTCAAAAACGTGTGCTTTTGATGAGAAAAATCGGTATGCGGGATAAAGTGAACATAGAAAGAAAGAAAATAAATTAATGACGTTAAGAAAAGCTGAATAGTTCGCCAGAATTCGTATCCTAATTAATCATTGGAAATCAAGCTAAATTCAACGAGTTACATTAATAAAGACATCATTATTGGTAATACTCAAGTAAAAATAACATAACCACAATATCATAAGTTATGTTCACCATGAATCAAAAGCTATGGTCTGTTATGGCATGGCATTTAGCCGGTGTTAAATATCCCATAAAGAACGACATACGTCTTCATACACGGTTTAACACTTTATTACAGCGTGCTTCGTGGTCCCAACTTAACTTATGCCGTAGTAAAAGTTGAACGGTTAAGTTATTTTAGGTGAATTTTGCCTGGAGACTGAATACTGTCGTTTGCTCAATCTTTACCACAATGTTTAACGAACACATGTAAAATTGGTCGGAGTTTTGTGGTTTTAAGTAACTTTTTGTTAATCTAAGATTTGCTGAGTTTTACTCAAAGGATTTCAATCCCTGTAGCTATGTTACAAAAATCAAGTTAGTACCTATATTCTATCAATGTATCATAACTTGAAGAATTGTTAGTTATAGTACCTACGCACACCAACATTTCACCACTTCGCTTTGGTTAAATTTCCAGTAGGTATTTACTAGATCAACAAGGTAATCAATGCCAATCAGTGTACCATCACCTCTAAAGATCCCCAGAAACAGTGATGGGGTGATGATCTATATTTAAACACACATACAGACTTTAGCCATAAGGGGGAAGCGCCAGAGTATCCCGAGAAATTCAAAATTTAAACACACATACATACTTTAACCATAAGAGGTAAGCGCCAAGATATACCACGAAATTCAAATTTTAAACACACATACAGACTTTAGCCATAAGGTGGAAGCGCCCCTCGCGCACAGTTTGGAGTGGCGCGTGGAGACGAAACGCCGGGGCGTAACTCCGCTGCCGCGAGAAATCGCGGCACAGTGGACAGATCTCCGGCGGGATCTCATGGCGGCTTGGAGTGTACGACTGTCGCAACCCAGTGCTGGGCACGCCACAATTGCGGCGGTAAGTCCCCTCTTTGAGAAGCGGCTTGAGCGGCGCCAGCCGTCTTCACGTTCCGCCTGACGCAGGTCCTAACCGGTTGTTTTGGAGGTTCCTGTTTCATACAAGGCGGGAGGAAACGCCCGGGTGTTACCACTATGTGGATCACCCGAAGGACACGGTGGAGCATACGGTGGAGGTCTGCCCGGCTTGGGCGGAGCACCGCCGTGTGCTCGCGTGGGCGATCGGCAGCGGCGATCTCTCGCGTCCGGCCCTGGTCCAGGCCATGTTACGGAGCGAGAGGGCATGTGGGAAGCTGCCACCTCCTTCTGCGAAGCAGTAATGCTCGCGAAGGAGGAGGCGGAGCGCGTGAGGGAGAGGCAATCGTTACGCCCTCACACCCCTAGTCACCGCAGGAGGAGCCCAAGGCGTCGAGAATAGATAGCCGATTCCCGGCCACTGTAGGCGCAAGCTTGCGGACGGCGAGCAATGGGTAGCTCGCCGCACGGTAAGGACCAGGCCCGGGTCGACGGCGCGTTGTGTTCCATGCGCGCCTCAAAGAGATGTGAGCACTAATTGACGGGGTCCAATAGGGCCGGTGCCTGCCGGGGTCGCGGATTGTTCGAAAGAGATACCATGGCCCTGGCGCACAGGTATCTGAAGGAACACGGGTGAGTTTTAGTCATAAAAAGTCTGACACGAAGAGCGGGAGAAGTTATTTGATGATGTCCCACCCAAAAAAAGAAAAGGGGGACGAGCCTGTGAAATTCAAATTTTCTTACGTTTTTCCGTACTTGTTACGGTCGCGAAACATATTTTGTTCAACATACAACCTGACACTGACCTGCCAATTGTAAAAAAGTAAGAAAAATTTAATTTCGCGGGCTACCCTGGCGCGTCACCCTTAATTAAGTACTGCTACCATACTACCGTTAATGAATGCCGTTACACAAGAACCAATCAATGAACTTCGCGACATTCGATACATTATTAATCGCCACGTTCGTATATAAAGCAAAAGTCTAGAACACTGGAAGTGACGTAGCTATAGTACCTGTTTTATACCTATATATGTCGCTGAATAGCACCGTTCGCGGTAGCCCTACCCACCCGCGGCGCGAGTGCGTTTGACAACTCGCTATATTGCATAATATTTCCGTATAATAACTAAAGTTCATACGTTAAACGTTATTTGAAAGCTGCAATGGGGTGTACTGGATACGTCATGGCCATGCTGGAAATATGTGGATATTATTTAATATTCAGCATTTTGTGGTATGGCTATGGATTTTATCGTTTCGGTATTTTTCTATCAGGGTCTTTGCCATTATTGAGAAAACTATTTTCTAACGTGATGCGACTTGTGTTTCAATCAATTATAAGATCCGGGAATTGTTAAGTCTTCAGATAGAAAACGGAGGCTGTCTGAGTGTTAGGACAAACTATACAGGGTTATTTTAAATAAGCTAGCTAAACTCCGCAGACTCGATGGGTATTGATATCTAAATAGGATAAAATAAAAAATATAAATATTTGATGATTTTTTTTGGGAGGTTAATGAATGCTGTTAATGTTGTTATTTGAAGTATGAGTTGAGAAAAACTGTTTTCTTATGTTTTATCGTGTTTAGATATCGATACTAATCACGTCTGTGAAGTTAACCCAAAAAAAACAGATTTTTTTAACTGTTATTTCAAGTGACTACAATAATTGCGGTCAAAGACCCACAAAATTAAAAAAAAAATGTTTGTTTTATCATGTTAAGATATCGATACCAATCGCGTTTGCGGAGTTTAGCTAGCCACTGTAAAACAACCCTGTATAACACAATAAAAAATAAATTGCAGGATTTCAAAGACAAGACAAATTGAAAAAGAAGGAGACAACTCCAAGTAACAGTCGGAATCAATCACTTCAGAGAGGAACGTTAAATACTCTTGTCTAATCGGGACTTTACAGAACCAAGCCGCCGATAAATCTACTAATTAAATCCAATTAATACTTCGACGAATTAGCATCACTGCCCATTGTAGCGTATTTATCAGTTCGGCACAGCGTAAAAATAACATTTAAGCGTACACGATCATGGATTAGTGTCAGGCAGTGATCGCAAACGTAAAATGTTTGTATCGTCGCTATAATGAACATCAAACTTTAATTGGAAATACACGCAGAAATTAGAAATAAAAATTCGTCAAAAGTGATTGTTTTTGGCATTTTCACTGTCTGTCAACTTTCGTTTACTGAATAATTAAACATTTTCTTTTTGTGAGAGTAAAAGATAAAGTCTTTTATGTTTTCCAATGTTTTGTATTAATGTTTTCCGCAAGATGAAGCGTTCCATTGTAGTATTGAATAGAATGATAGTCTATACAAAATTTAGGCACCATTATTCGTGTGACAACAAAGCATATCATTGTGTTGGAACCAGTAGTCCATACATCTCTACTTTTGAGGAAGCTCCCAGGAAACACATAGTTATTTTACGACTTCTACCATAGCTGTTAGCTACTGTGTTGATTTAAAATGATTATTTTATGTAAATAAATAATATAAACGGGTATAAACTACCTACTCGTAACCAACAGAATTAATCAAATAAATTATACAGTTACGTAGGCGTCATAACTCAGAGCCTTCTTCAGGATATTCTATATTGAATTTAAGGTCCTTATATTGGCAAAATGTTCACATTCATTTCGCGGTTTCGGAATTGGAATTTTCGCGTTTATACGCAATGGAGCTCAGAGCGGCAGATCGCGAAAAGCATGTATAAACATTTTTTACACGAGGCTAGGGTTAATACTGTTCGACGGCACATCGCCCCTCGATGCGATGCGATTGTTCAATTGGCGAGAAATTGCGACGCGACTAAGCTTGCGGAAAATTGGCGATATCGTTAATATTCACCCGAAACCGGCGGTTCACGTGGCGACTACAAATAACGAGCCGACAACCCCCATAGATTTATGCTCTGTCGTTTTAAGTGATATATAGGTCTCAACCCGCCCGGCCCGTCGATCTACCGAAGAATATCTCAAGTAACTGTTTACTGCCACCATCCGTCTCTATAACCTCATTTGGGTACCGATCTCCTGAATAAGTTACTACAAAATAACGTGGAAAGTTCCAGTTAAATAAGAACCAAGCACACGCGTGTTAATAAAGCGGTAATGTAATCGAAAGGCTATTTCGACGCCGTCGCCGTCTAAAAGAAATATAGCTGGTATTCAGGCGGGGTCCATAAAATATACGATATCTTGACAGCGCCCGAAGAGTCCCAGGTAAGTCTAAGTAACTTTTTCCGGGGCGTTAAGCCGTTCGCCTGAGGAAATTGGTGACAAAAATATTCCGGTCATGTAGGAGCCCCTTGTTAGCGCGCCCCAAAAATACAAGAAAATTCCCCCTCCTGACATGGCTTGTTTCTTAAGATGACTCGTTGGTCTCTAAGTTTTTATGACGAAGACAAAAATTGCTGAGCTCTTAAATTTTATGTCAATAGATGCAGCTGCGTGCGTGTACCATGAAAATAAGTAATGTTTACTTAAGGCGCGGTCGCGACGATATCGCCGGTGTATAACACTTTCAAAATTTTAAGCTTGATGTTAACTTAATCTTCGTGTATCGAGGAGATTGAGCGGTATTCCACTAAAATGTCAACATCGCACGCTACACTCAATTGAGAATCAAAAAAATGTTGTAACCGAGCCGTTTTTTAAAATAAACCTTTAAAACTTTGTAACGTTAGTTGCATAACCCAATTCAGTGTAAGCCGAGCATACATGCGACGGGTGGTCGTAGGGAAAAGCTTTAATGTAATTGCCTCTCTTTTAGAAAAAAGTTTGTCAACGTATTTTCAAAAACATGAAAACGTCGGTTATAACGGGTGTACGGATCAGCCCTAGGCTTTCACTGGATCCGGCTTCATAGCTGTTATAATAAAGTGTTTTTTATGTTTCTTTATCTTTCTCTGGGTTCCCGTAACGAATGTTTATTGCTGGTATCGCACACGCGTCAGCGGATTCCCAAAAAAAATAAAGCACGATATACAAGTGTACTGACCCTGTGTAAACATATTACACGAGCGTCTGTACTTTTCGCTTTTAGCTGCGAGTATGATATAAGTAAACCGCGCAAAGTATGGTTAGGCACGCACCGAGCACGTTACGCGTAACCTAGCGACATGCATTTGTGAAATAAGTTCTCAGCACTCAATTTGTATCCGTAATTCCTTATGTCTTGCTTTATCGCCAGCCTGCGATTTCTAAGCCAATTATTTCTAGTTTCCCGTTATATTGATAGCTAACACGAGAGTATCGCCGGAGGCTGGGACATTGCATTAATCTCTGCTGCAGAGTAAGGGCTACCTATTACTTTTTATAGCTCAACACTGCGCACTGATCCGATCTTTAATCAACCCTTCGTCTTAACTGGCTTAGAGAGTTGCATGGCCCTTTCTACCAACATTACAACGGCAAAAAAAACAATGTAGTTTATTGTAATTTCTAAGAATGTTAGTTAATACTGAGTACTAGGCAAACTACTACATAAAACAAAGAAGTGTAAAATGGAAGCAATAAATATTGCCTGTAAAGTACCCACTAAGCTTACAAAAGGAAATGTATCACGGAAAATCAAGAGTATCAGGCTAGTTAATTGCGTGAGAAACTTCCTCAGAAGTATCTGAAGTTCGTGTTACTGAAGAGTATCATTGGGAAGAACGTTTTTCCTCATTAGGAGCTCAGTGGTAATAACAGAGCCTAACGAACGATGCAGTGCTACAACAAAAATTCCAAGAACCAACAAAGAACCTAATCGCGCAGTTTTCAACTAACTTTATTTCTCTTTTTTTGTAAATACAGACGAACTTCGAGATGTATCTCGTTTATTTTTTATTTGTTGGTACTTTCATTCGTTAATAAAGTTCCGCATTAACATATTTTTGTTACTCAAAGTAAGTATGGTGGGAACGTGTTGGGTTTGAGGATTAGCATAGAATTTTACATGTGTGTGCGCATTATAATACACGACAGGCACAGGCTGATAGCTGTTAAAACAAGAAATAAATTTTCAGTAAAACAATAAATTTTCTTCAAAGTCACACGTCTTTTATACTTTATAACCGACGCTTTATTTACAAGAAAACAAGAGTAGAGCGGCAGCGCAATGTGGTTTATTTACAAAAATAATGTATATAGTGTGTAATAGTTTAGTGTGATCAATTTCGAAAATACAACAACATTTGAAACAACATGAAACGGATAAATTCAATCATAGAAAAATCGAATTACGCTAGATACGATTCATTTGATATTGATATTTATATGTGTGTGGCAAAAATATTCAATTTATCCGCTACCAGTTACTGAAATTGAATTTATTGCAGCTACTAAAATAACCAGTTTCTGATTTGCCTTTTAGCAATAAATGTTCTCCCAGTTTAATAATGCCAGAATCAAATGACAGTCAAAGCAATTTGAACCTTCAATACGAAGTTCAATATACTTATTATATATTTGCGTTTTTATTCTAACGGTTCGCTTTTGACCACTAGTACACTTGATGGGAACGAAGGATGTACAGTCGACGATGGTGCATGCTTGTCTAAAATAACTCAAGACCTGGAAACACTCCGTAGGTTAAAACTATCAGAAAACACAAAATACTCCAGGGAGTTCCATTCCTTAGCATTTTCCTTAATACCACAAGTTGGGCACACCTACGCAAAAAAACACTAAAACCTTGAAGAAATAAACCCAGCAAGAGACGCACTTACGAAACATAAAAAAACCCATCTGTCAAACCAACACCAATAAACATTTATCAACAACCCACAAATTTGTGTGCGATCAAACCAATAAACGGCTTATAATATGGTCACAACACAATTGAGCAGTACAAAGGCGCACAAAAACGTCAGTATTTACCGGCCAGTTAAATACAACGTTTATATCCATTAAGGGTACTTCCGACACGTAACTGGTAATCATATTCCGGGCAGGCACAGTATAAATCATGGGAGGATAACCGGGGGGCAAAAAACACGGCTGGACACGCACGCCCTAACCACTGTTTATTGTAGGTTCTACATTCACTTTATTGTTCAACATATCTGATGTGGATTAAGGCGCTGTTTCGGATTTTTAGGGCCTTTTTATTGCGTCAACGCGATCCGACAAATAAGTAGGGTCGATTGTGTGTGTTCAACAAACATGTAAATCAAACCACAGTCCAACAAGCGGTTATTTGACGTTTTATAGTGAACGTAAATGAAGCAAAAGGAGTATGTAAGGATTGTAGCAGGTGGCGTTCTGTAATTTCTGCCTACCCCCATGGGAAGAAGGCGTGAGTTTATGTATTTATGTATGTATAGTGTGCACACCCCTTAATGTAAATGGAGCCACCTAACTACACTAGACTTCTTTTTTCAAAAATAAACCCTTCATCTGAATATTTCAAGCTATTTTAATTAAATGCCTTATTCATTTTCACTCAGATTTTAATAACGTACCGTTGTTTTTTTTTTATTTTTTTTCTTCAGATTAAAGCTGTTTTTAAGTCTAGACGGTACAGGCCCACTGAAAATTATACGGACCTTTAAGAATCGTAAATTTCAAGTATCTAGTCGCTTTATATTTTGAATGAAGTTTTACGATTTGTATAAACAGCTGAGAGTGAAAAGAAAATATGGGAATTGACTCAGTAAGTCAGTATGGTACTTATTATTCTATGGCAGTCAAAGATGTTGTTTAAGGCCAATTTGTTTACTGCGATAAGCACGGTTCAAGAGTTTTTGAACTTTATTTTTTACGTTACCTTAAAAGTTTATTGTTTTTGATCTTTTAATTATGAGTCAGTTCTTGAGCAATGATCCGTTATGAACCCGTCAAAACAAGTCATAAAGTTAATACAGTCTGTATACTACGTATTCCTTAGTTGTCTGTGGCACTACTACTACCCAAGGGAGAAAGCGAATGTCTTTTACCGTAGTTTAATTCAATCAGCGAACTATATGATTAAACGAATTACTGCATACACTCGTTTGCAAAACCAACGAGTCATAATAACATGAATGGATTATGCGCATGCGCAAAATCCGAAATGTCAAAGCCACACACGATATAAATTTTAGTTTTACCCGATGTTTTAAGGCTCCCTTAGACAGACGCGATTGGCAGCGCGACGTGACTCTAGTAGAACAATTTCTATGAAAATTTCATGGAATCATCATTCTCAATCAATAATCTTCATCATTCTTCATTCTTCTGTTCTACCAGACTCGCGTCGCACCGTCGCCGGAGCCTTTAAAGTTGCAGTTTAAAACTCGTAAAATTTTTGGTGGTCGCATTTCAGTGTTAAATAAAATTATGTCAAGCTTTACGACCAAAAGTGTAAGCTTACTTTTATATTAACCATTCCGTATATTTTTCGTTTACTTGAAACTTAAGAGACTTTAAAACATAAATATCAAATGAACTGAGAAAATGTGAGAGTACTTTTGCTTTAACGATTTTATAAATTGAAAAAGAGGTTGTAAATATTCAGGAGATATGAATAGTGTTATTTTTGGATATGCAAACAACTTTATCAAGAAATCTTCGTTTCAGATCTTTTTATTTACTTAGACATATTTTTGTCTAGATTGGGGCTCTACCTCTATTGTCAAAACAAAATACTATAACGAACAAATAACTAACGTATGCTGATGCACCTACTTCGTATATAGGTAATATAATAGGTTTATTTATAATGAATTATGTTAATTATTATTAACGCCTGTTAAACAAAGCACCTGCCATCTTATCTACACCACCCTTGGTTGACTGGTAGAGAATGTCTAAGGTATTAAGTCCGTCTTTGTACGTTATTATGTATGAGAAGTTTAAATAAATCCTATCCTACTAATATTACAAATGTGAAAGTTTGTGAGGATGGATGGATGGACGGATGGCTGGATCGATGCTCAGTCGTGCTCACTTAAATGTCTCACTGTTGGGGGCGCGTGTGTTGGATCATTCGGTTCCCTACAAAATGGTTGAGCTGGATGGTGCTGATCCACGCGTCATGTTCGTGAACTGGCGCCGTCAGTTGAGACTGGTCATCTCTTAACTGCCACGGTTTATTTTTATTATTAATCTTTTATTTTGAATTGTTTCTTAATATATATTTTTTTCATTGTTCTCGCATATAGAAGCAACAAGAATAATATACCCAGGATGTTGTAATATCTTGATTTGAAAAGAGTGTCCTTGGAGTTTCTTGCCCGTTCTTCTCCATAGAGATCTACGTTTTGGAATGGGCAACTAGCTTCAACTTTCTGACTAACTGATCGACTCTTTGAGAGTTCAAAAGTGCCTGTAAATGGTTTAATTGAAATAAATGCTTTGAGTTTGAGTTTGATAGGTAGATGTTTGTTACTCTTTCACGCAAAAACTACTGAATGGATTTGGATGGACTTTGGAACACAGATAGTTTATAACCTGGATTAATACGTAGGACACTTTTTATCCCGGTAGTACGTACCCGTGGGATAATTTCCGACATCCACGCGGGCGAAGCTGCGGGCAAAAGCTAGTAAATAATATACATAAAAACCGCAAAACTACAAAGAAAAAACAGCATAATGTTCAATTCAAACTTACTCCTACGCTACCTAGAAATCATGTAACTTCGCTAAAGAAAAGCGAAGATATTTTAGCATAACAAGTAATTGCTCTTTCACTTCAACAAATAGAAAGGCTGAGTACATATTGTTTGGTCGTTAATGCTGTAGTACGAGAGCTAAAACATCGCTTCACGATACACTGGAACTAAAAACTAGATTATGTATCCGTCGGTACTCTGGTAATAGACGCTCGGTGTAGCCAAGATTATGTATGTCATCTGGACTTTAAGAGACTGTGACCTCTGAGTTTGTTTCGGTCTTTGTTCCGTGAGTATACAGTTGGGAAACACCAAACTCATCAAATTTTTAAAACATTAGGTATTTAATTTTGACGTATAAAAGTGTTTTTTTGAACCAATTCACAGAAATACATAATCATTTATCATTTATGTTAGGGTTGATTCCTAGCCACTAAAGTCGAAAGTATCTATGAACATATTAAACATGACATAACATTACGCCCGTTTTCTCTAAAGGGTTAGACAGAGGTGCACCAATAGCACCCAAATTTCGCCAGTTTTATTAAAATCCCATGTAATAGGGAGCAAGACAACTTACAACTGGGGCTCGAATCCGGACTCCGGGCTGTTACTGAGAAATTCCTGATGGAAAAACCCAATAGCAGTTTGGCTAACCTGGGAATCGAACCTGGGGCTAATGCTCACCAGTAGTGCTAGCGACCACTACAACGAGATAGTCAGTAAGTACTAATTAATGGTAGTATTTCAACTGTCCAGGAAAACAATGGCATTCATTTTATATATTTTTAATTAACTAAATAAATTATAACTTACTTAAATCATGATTCGTACTGCGAGATGATTGCGAATACTTGAGTGCAGAAAGCGTAGTTTAAATTCAGTAATGAATTGCTACTTTAAAAATAAAACGGAGTAACATTGAAAAGTTCGTTGGAAACGCTACACTGCCGTTTCGACACGTGTTGAAATGTTTTATTACTCTGCTAACGAAGAATTGCATCGCTAATTATGTTATTGCTCGCCAAATAAAAGAGGCAACGTTAATTATTAACTTGTGAGTGATTTTGTAAGAATAAATTAGGTACATACGAGATCTGAATTGATTTCTAAATGAAATCGACTTACGCTATTTGTAATCATGTGAATTAAATTAATGTTGTTACCATGTATTACAAAATAAAAACTTGAAAGGTTTTGTTTTTAACATTATCCATTTTGCCTAACACTGATTTCCTCTGACTGCGTTTACACTTTGACAGTTACCTAAAGTTGACTTACCACCAAAGGATCCGACCGACCACAATATAGAAACGAGAAAGTTGAATCTACTTTCATTAAACCAAACAATCGGTACTTCGATAACAATAAACAAAGGAAATCAAAAACTAATCTTAATAATAGGTAGGTACAGCACCCTAATTACGTAACACACTATTTATCACAATCTGAATCATTTTGAAGCCTATTGCTAGTCCATTGCTTCATACATTCGAAAAATTTGTCTGCTCAACAACATAAATAACGCAATGAATGTTGTTGAACTGTCAAACTGAAACCCGTTCCTACTGTTAGTGTGTTACATAATTACCCCGCTGTTCGCTCAAAACTTTATGACCCCTCTGAACGTAGGCCCAAGAACGAAACCGCGCATGGAACAGTTGAGAGAGAGTGAGAGGGTTCCATCGGACACCTATAATATGCATATTGCGCAGCCACTCGCTGCAACTTCCGAGAGCTCATGTGAGAGAGTTCCATCGGACACCTATAATATGCATATTGCGCAGCCACTCGCTGCAACTTCCGAGAGCTCATAAAGTTTTGCGCGAACTGTACCTAAGCCTGTCACGGAAACGTAAGTAAACCTGATGCATGTCGGTTCCAGCTCCTCTATATATCAGTGACAGTAGGTACAGGAGGGCGTGAACCCTTCGCCTGTCTGCTTTCACCACCTGCCCAGTTAAACCGCTTAAAGCCTCGCCCACAGTCCCACACTCACGCGACTTCGTTATATGGTTGCGTTTAGACGCGTCCGCTCCTGTCACACGTTCAAGGTGGCTAAAGCATATTCGGCAAGAGGCGTTTTCGGAAGAGATTGATTTTGCAATAGGTGGCTGTCGATGATAAAGTGAGCGACAGAACGTATCTTAGAACAAAGATAATAAACTGTCGCTAAACATTTCGAAAGTTCGATTGTATTCTTAAGTCTAAAGCACTTTAAATGAATTAGGTGAATTAATATCTGTATTAGTTTCAACATTTTCAGTTATTTATACCGATAGCCTTAGCATAAGAAAACAAGCTGCTTATTTATAAATGCCTCAAAATGTGTTTATCTACAGAATATTATTTGCCGTACCGTCAAACGGGGTGAATAGGGATGCAGAGGTGAACCGGAACGAAAGTTTAAAAGGGATTTTAACATTGAAATAATATAGTATGTTGCCAACAAGGCTAAATCATTAATTACAATACAGTAAACAGACTAGAGATCTTTTTTGGCAACTTATTTCAATGTTAAAATCCCTTTTAAAGTTTCGTTCCGATTCACCCCTACATCCCTATTCACCCCATTTGACGGTACCTATGTCAAAACCGCGAGTCGCCGTCGCTATCACCCCGCGACTATGTGGCCGAAATCTTACACTAGAAATGAACGTAGTACCTACGAGTACCTACGGCGGTATTTTAAAAATATTTTACTATTTCAGTGCTGGAACGAGCTTAACTCGCTGTCTTGCCGTATCGTGCGCGTAATGTTTAAAATGAAAAGGTCTGGCTTGGACATTAAATATTGAACTGCATTTTGCATGAAAAGTTTATAAAGTTAAACATTATTTTATTTGATAGACAGGTTAAAAATAACAAAACCTCCAACACAGTCATGTTTAAATTGCGTTTACTTAATAACTTTATTTTTCTTGATAAAATGTTCTTATTTTCCTGTCGATTTGATTCAAATGTCTAGCCAGAATGTAACCACCTGGACAGCTCTATCATTGACTTCGCTTAAATCCTGGAAAGTGCAGGTGGTTGGGCATAATGGGCAGGAAAGAAGATGAGGCATATCTTAAAATCCTAACATTTTTAGTATATTTTTTCAGAAAACTTTGGAAATAAAAATGAAAAGACTCCCGTCTTATTCATAACAAAGCCATTCGCTTCATAAATCTTTTTTAGCTATAGAACTGTTTTGTCCCTTTCTGTCAAGCTAAAATTAAGTTTGACAGAAAGTGACAAAACAATTCGATCGATTCGATCTAAATAACGAAAATGAAATGCTGTTCGTTGGTAAGCGCATTTTACTTCCGAACGGATGGAGTGATTTGGTTTTTTTGTTTATTTTAAAATGTTCTTAATAGTTCGAATCAGGTTCCTACGAAAATAAAGAAAATAAAAGTTGGAAAATTTGGAAATTCGGAAAACCTGAATTTCTATAGGAATATTGTATGAATTATTGAAATTTGGACAAAACGAGGTCGCTCGGGCCAGCTAGTTTGTAATAAAATTTCCTTTGATGATTCACAATAACAACTTTGCTTACTCGTTTACGTATCGGTGCTAGGAATAAGTTAAAGTTTCCGATAAAACTTTGAAGACAACGCGGCGAAGTTCGTGGGGAATGAGAGTGTCTGTAACGTGGCGAGACGTGCGTGTTATGCTAACTTGGCAGGAAGATAACTCCTAGGTCCGGGATGGCGAACCTATGGCACGCGACAAAATAATTTCGGCACGGCATCAATTGAGGAATTTAGGTACACACGGCTACACTTCAAGCTATACATGTCCACTTTACGCTGACCTCGCATTGTACGGAAATCCTATACAATGCGAGACTAGCTTATACTGGAAATGTATAGCTTGATGTATAGCCGTGTGTACCTAAGTCACAGTAACAAACAGAAAACTGAGCGCGCCCGGCTATGATAGGCGCTTCGATTTCAGCTATTGTGCCGCGTAAATTCAAGAGAAAATGTGAAAAAATTATTTGGCATTTAGTTTGTAACAGCAGAAGTCGCACTAATATGTTATTTTATTTACATAAATATAAAACGGTAAATGTTAAGATGACTGAATAAACAATAAGTATTTAATTTTTTTCCAGTAGTAACTAAGTCAAGATTATTTGTTAGCACGTCATAGCCACATTAAATATTTATTTGGAAAAACGGCACGTGGATGTATAGAGGTTCGCCATCCCTGCCCTAGGTACCAAAGAACTTCACGATAGGCTGTGTAATTTTGTAGGCCCTGATTGTATTAGCTAGATACATTCCTACATTTTACCTTAAAAAAATTATTAAGTACCTAGATGATGTGTCTACGTAACAAAAATCTATAATTTCCACTGACATTCATTCATTCATTCACTGATAGACATCGTAGTCTAAATCGCTGGGTCCAGAAGCTTGAAATTTTGCACAAGAGTTCCTTATACAGAGTGGCGATTAAGTTATCACATTAAATAGTACAGCGGTTATTACAAGTTGTTATCAGTCTGTTAAAATAATAAAATTAAACAATTTGACTAAAGCCGGAAAACTGAATTTTTCAAACAAAATAAATATCGTAAAAATTGGCACGAAATAAACCACCCTTTATAATAAGGCACGCACACGCGCGGGGACGTGGTATCAACAATTCAATACAAACTTCATGGTATTAACAATACCATGAAGTAGTAAATAATCACAAATTAAGTTTTATGTTGTTAAATACTAAAACAAAAAAAAAATATGGTGCCACGGCTAGAATGTCAATTGCTATTAATTATTTTAATTGTGTATATTTAAAATACGTAATGTAGTATACGTGGTTTCAATTAATCTGATAACACTGATAACCTAATCGCCACACTGCGTAACGAAAGTGAGCACTAAGAAAAGGTTTTGGAAATTTATTCCCTAAATAGGTGTTAATAGGGGATGAAAGTTTGTATGGAAGTTCGTCATTTTTTCCATTGGAAAATCCCATCCAGCACACGGCTTGTTAAACAATAATACTGGCCAAATGCGAGTCGGACTCGTACACGAAGGGTTCCGTGCCACCGTACAATATTAAACAATACTCCTTTTTTAAAACGTTTCTTGTTTGGGGCTCCCTTTAATTTTAACTTTTTTATTTGTTGTTATAGCGGCAATAGAAATACACAATTTGTAAAAATTTCAACTGTGTACCTGTGACCTGTGACAGCGGCGCGAGCGCCTTAATAATAGGATTCTATTGGCACCCTTTCGGTACGGAATCCCAAAAAGTTATAAGTAACAGGTTTGCCAACGGTAAATTTTAGTATACCTACCACTCGTAAAATATGCAGTGTCAGTAATGGCTACCGAAGCCTAATAAAAGAAAAGGTGAGTTGAACATCTGCTGAATGCAAGATGGTATCGCAAAAGCTATAATAAGGAGGAATTAATACAGTCATGATATGCAGTAGATTTCGTATGCATAATACGACAGTTCTTACAAAAGCGAATGTAGTAAGTATGACTTGGCTTGGCTTGACTTGACTTGGCTTGGCTTGACTTGGTTTGACTTGGCTTGGTATTGGATGATCAATTGAGTAAAGGGTTACTATGCTTACAATAAACGCTAGACTATACAAAATATTACTTATTACACAATCTATAAATAAATAGTAGTATTAGTAGTAGCAAAAATTAACAGAATTTCACGCCTGTATGCCCTGAAGGGTTAGGCAGAAAATGAACATAGGTTCCTATTTATGTTTCATGACTACAAGAGATTGGCATAATGCCATTTCTTGACTTGTGTTTTGTCAGGAATCGCTTGAAACAGAATATGGTCATCAATATCAATTAGACCAATATTATACAGTGACAACATGATTAAGCAACCATGGTCGGACTTCCAGCAAAATGTATACAGCCTTATGGTGGGTATCTCACCCGGCCGCCGATTCGTTCCGCCATTATCCATACAGTTTTGTGCAGCGCTACCATACACTGGAACACCATGGTCGTGTTTCAGTATAATATAGCTCTTAAGTAGGTAGTTTGAAGACCGTTTCATTTAAAACGATATGTCCCTAGCTGAAAATTACCAAACATCCCTATTCCTAATGAAGCAACGTAACCATTATCATAAGTTGCTGTTATAACCAGCATCAGAAACTACTTGTCCCTGGAGGATTATAATGCTCTATCCATTCGGAATCACCCCATTTCTAAAGGAGGGCCTCCCTTGTAATCATATTTGACAATAGCCTACGTTAAAGAGTCTATTAGCCACGTTATACGTTGATGTAAATAGTTCAGACTGGTTTTATTTCAGGGATTTTTTTTACTGATTCTTTATAGACTTTTGCGCTTCTAGTTATGCTCACGTTTTTTTAATAAGTCAGCCTTTTTTTAACTTTCTGAGTTTTTCCTACAAGTTGGTCATAGTAACCAAGCTAGGGCACCCCGACCAAATGGGTTAGGTTAGAACTGTGACCAACCCCGCAAAACCGCAGATCCAAGTTGGTCGCAGTTACTTGGTTATTTAATATTTTCAGGAGCCTAAAATATAAATTATTTGAGGTTCACAAAAGGGCGCAATTTTTTTTTTTTAAATAAATAAACAGGCCAAGGCAAAAAGGGCACTATAATCGTTAATTTTAATGCAGTAAGCACATTAGAGTCTTTTTTGGCAACAAATTATATTATTTCAATGTTAAAATCCGTTTTAAAGTTTCGTTCCGATTCACCCCTGCGTTCTTATTCACTCCGTTTTACCGGTACCTGTAGACCTGTATCGGCTATAATATTGCCTACCTGCATAAGTGGGCAATATTATAAGTGTTTACGGAATGGTCTGATATAAGTTGGTACCTAAGTAACTTCCAGACCAAGATCATCCAGTTCTTTAAATATTGACAGAATGGTTATAATTTTTATAACAAGTTTCAGCACTGAAATACTTCACGTATTTTAACGGTCCTTGCTTCTGTCGACGCATTTTGGTTAATTAATACTGCGACGTGAGCGGTCTGAACGGCGTGAAGCGGTGTGAGCGAACAGCGGAAATTATAGTCACCAGCGATGTACACCCGAGTTTATTTCACTGGAAATTAACTACATTTTCCATTTAATTATTTGATTAAGTAGTCTATTCCAAGACCGTTACCTATACGAAGATGGAGTTCCTTTCAAACTATTTGAGTTTATTTATATTTAAATACTTTTTATACACTAAGTTAATGGGGATGCAGAAATCATCGGATTTATCTCAAGTAAGTTGTTACGATTGTGCTTTGCATATTAAAAAAAAAAAAAACTTGTCAACCTAAACTTACACCAAAGACAAGCCACAAACTTCAAAACGAATCGTTCGTTACCTATGCAAATTAAAATGCTTAAAGGCCGCTCCTAAAGGCCAAATCCTTAAAACCAACACGTTTCCTATAAACATCGTAATAATACAGTCATAACTTAAACAATTGTCTCCACTTGCAGTAACCCGCGAGACCGCACCCAGCAGTTTCACTCAATTGCTTTACAACTTACGATAAGCATCCAATACGGCTGTATTTCCCTTTCAACCGGTAAGTACAACACAAGTATGGTTACTTGAGGGTTAAGTTTATAGATCTTAAGACAAGTGAAAGTTGGGATCGATATTAGCATTACGTATATTACATAAATTTTAATTATTTAATTAAATATTTGAAGTAATAATGTAGGTACTTAGGTATTTTATTTAGGTGAGTATTATATTTTTTTATAACTGAAATCCAATACAATAAAAAAATTAAACAAACTAACATTTTGGTAATTTATAGAATTAAAATTAATTTGTAATAATGTGCAGAGTACTTCTTGTCTTACTGAAATTTTTCAAAGTTTTGCCTAACTACAAAAACTTCAAAATTTCGTATACCAATGACACAATACGATTAAGTTATTAAGTATAGGTAATATTAAGTTTTGCACTCACCTTACAGTTAAGACGTTCTATCATAATTATTAAAACAGAAACATTACAATAAACACGACTTACTTGTACAAATGACCCCACTACACTACACACTCATGTACGCACGGCTACATATCAAGCTTTACATGTCCAGTATAAGCTGACCTCTCATTGTTCGGAAATCCTATACAATGCGAGATCAGCTTATGTTGGAAATGTATAGCTTGATATCTAGCCGTATGTACCTACAGTCCATTCCCATAAATAGTTGATCACAACCGCACTTATTCCCGATCTCACTGCGCACGATTGTTTAAAGCGGCTACTAATCGGATTGGACGACAGGACAGTGCCAGCTGATCGGGCGCAAACGGTAATGGAATTAAACACAATGCAATTACAGACAATACTGTATGAGATAATACAGTTAATAACGACACAATTATACCTACGTGTTGGAGATTATCCGATAATATTGTGAAGATAATACGGATGTGGAACTGATTGAAATTGATGGTCGAGGTGTTGTAATCTGTGATTAATCTTGTGTTGATGAAGTATGTGCTGAGAGGTCAAAGTTGACCAATTACATTATTTATTTATTTAATACTTTAAGCACCACAACTGCACAAAGGTGGACTTAATGCCATAGGTATTTTAGCAACATTAGCATAAAGTCAGATAGAGGAATAAGACACGTTTTATAACAAAATGAAAAACGATTGCTTGAAAACAACATTGCATAATCGAAAAATATGCAAAAAATAACAGTACCAAAATATTAACACTAAGATTTAATTGTTATAATATTTACACTTTTAGCAAAACAAAGCTTAATGACTCTTAAGACGAACGAGACAGTAAACAAAGACAGTGCAGCAACAAAATTAAATGCAGACGTTTAATATTGAATTGGCGCAGTGTGTAATGCCCTGAGAACTAGCACGGGTGTCATCTGCCCATTCAACTACAGTGAGTTGAACGAGGCACCGCACTTGCTATTGGGTTTAAGCGCTCGCTAAATTCATTGTTATTTGGTGCAGCACCTCTGCTATTAATATTGGAGAAATGCAGGTGTTGCGAACCTAAACACAACACATGCTTGCTTAGATGAGACATACACACTTTGCATTTATATTTATGTGTCTGCCTGTCAGTTAAGCACTTAGAATTTTTTTGCGAACTTAATGCTATAGAATTATATACTAGGTTTTGAACATAACCGATTTAACAATGCTCTTCAACACGTTTTTCATCAGTAGCGCTCAATGACGAAATTCCTCTGCAGCATTTTATTTATTAAGTTTATTTTTGGAAAACGTACAGCTATATATACAGTAAGTAATAGTTTAAACAAAATATGGCCGATTACAAGTTTCCACATAATTATAGCATATAAATCACATGATCGTGTAGTATTTTACTTACAAGTCCTCTATACAGGCGCGGATACAGTGGGGGGGCAACGGGTGCAGTTGCCCTCCCCTGAGCTTCGACCAAACTGAGTCTATAGCCTGTATTTTTACTCTGTATCTATACAGTATACTAAGATATAATTAAGTCGTAGTCATCCTCTAAAAGGGGGGGCACATTATTGAGTTTAGGGAAAATAGGCTTTCGTGGCTTGAGAAATTACCCCACTTTCATTAGAGAGACACCCTCTCCCCCCCCCGGCCCTTAAGCCAAAACCTAGATTCGCGTCTGCCTCTATACACAAATAAGAAACAGCTTCAATCCTACCGATCATGTCTGCATACAATCAAACGAACAAACAGGCTGCCAAACAAATCATTCGCTACCCATTATGAGATGATTGCGTCGAACGTTAAGTTCCACGTACCTCGTACCCTTTTTTGTGAAACGAAAACATTGGTACTAGATTGGAAACGTGACCTATTTGATTGGAGCCAGCCATGTTTTATTATAGCTCATTTCTCTGTGCACACGACCATTGTTATGTCCAAAGCTTATGTAGAATACTCAATGAATTGTAAATAATGTGAAGAACTAAGCCTAAGCGTACTTTTGTAAAGGTTCAGTCCATCCGTCTCAATAAATGTTGGTAAATAAATAAGGGAGATGTTACTATGTATCTGGATAGTATAAAGTTAGACGAATAAATGGGACTAAAAGGGAATTATTAGGCAGGTTAGCGAGCCTAAGGCTTCGTAACCTACATTTGGAAAGACAGAGAGTAGTTCAATTTATGTAGGTACTGTTATACCTTTCTCAATATATGGAAGTGGGGGCTTAAGAGAAAGAAAACTATAATTAATGTTTAACTAGATTATTATATTTTATCAAGGAATTTTCCTAATACACCGGCAGGCCCTAGCCCTGCCTATCTACTTCTCTAAACAACCTACCATCACTTTTCCTTCCAAAGCTTGTTTCAAACTTGCTTGACTGTTCGAGAGTAACCATCGATAATATATTACCAGCCAGTCAACATAAGGTTGACACATGCAGATAACCTCTACAGTAAATTAAATTATTATTAATAATTAAATTATATTATACCTATCGCATAAAATTTATTGCACAGAGCTAACAAAGGGCAACCTACTATAATATAAATAGTACTAATTGATTTAGCTTCATTCAAATTCTGCATTTGTTATCATAGTCCAAGTAGGTATGTAGCGGTAACGGTCGACTGGCAGTGCAAGCAACCGATCCAGACATCAGTAAGTATTTAACCATATCCCCATTTGTGTGCACATCATAATTAGCTCAAACACTGTTGAAATGCGGGCGCCAAATCTGCAAACTAATCATGTAACTCCAATAGTAATTGAAATCGGTTTCATTTCACATCGGGACGGACTGTGTACGTTGAGTTAAATACAATCCCGTCACGAATGTAACTGTGTGTTTATTTTACACAGTACAGTCTATCAAAGAGCGAATTGCAATCAAATCTAAGTTTGATTATGATAATTAACGAACCTAATTTTGGTTAGGATTAGCTGTTAGCATGAATGAATTGCATAACATTGCATGGTTTTCAGTGTGAAATACAACGTTTTCTATGTAAAGAAATAATGGATAAATACTTTTAAAACACTAGCAACAAAAAACCAGCACACGTATAAATCCAAGAACTTGAGTTTCGTTCCGTTCTTAGTTTCTCGCCGGTAAAGTTACTTAAACTATTTAAAAGATTCAATTAAAACAATTAGGAATGCAACGCGTGTCTATGCTTTAAACCGTCGCGTCGAGTCCGTAATTCGTTTTTGTAACTGTATTTTGTACGGAATCGGTTTAGGAGCCGGCCAGCTAACGTGCCGGGCCGGTGCCGGGCCGGTGCCGGGCCCACACCGCAGACGTACCGCGGGTCTCTTGTTACCTTCTACCATTGTTTTTCGTTGCTTCATTCTGAGGGTGGAAAAACTGAATATGGATTTAAAAAAATTGCATTGATGCGGAATTGGGGACTGCCATCAGAGTTATGGATTTATTTATAGGGATATACATGATATGAGTGGTGTAGAGGGGCTCGTGGCTAAATAATAACAGCCGCACGGTCGATCGAAGGTCAAGCTAAGCTTGCCGCGGTCGATTCGTGGATGGATGACCCATCCATATCATACATATCGAGACCCATCTGTGTCTCGGAAAGCACTTTAAGTCGTTGTTCCCGGCTGTCTTTGACAGTCATTACGGGTAGTTAGAAGCCCAAAATCTGACGACCAGTCTTACCAATGCGTATCGTGTTACCCAGTAACTGGATTATGGAGGTCAGATAGGCAGTCGCTCCATGTAAAATACTGGTATTCAGCTGCATCCGGTTAGACTGGAAGCCGACCCCAAAATAGTTGGGGAAAGACTAATTGGTTGACGTGATGTGTGTGAGTGTAGTCTGTGTGAACTCACATATAATCGTAACAGCAGACCTAATCTTATAAAATCGAAACAAAAATAAATTTCCAACCGTTCACATGGACAGATCGACTCTAGGGTTGCGGTTGTTTTTCAACTTTTTGGCAGTGCCCCCTGTCACCCTAAATATTGTGAAAATTCAACGGAAAGCCAGCGGGAAGTCAGGCATCATAATCACATTAGCATTGCGTGTATTGCGTGCATGTACAAAATCAGACAGGTATACACTACACATTTACCTGTCTGATTTTCAGATCTATGTTCATCCATTTATTGCCATGAAAACTGATTGCGAGACTCAATGAAAATGTTTAAAGAAATATCAAGTAACATATTCCTTTGCTAACTTTAGTTACGACATACCTAATGTAAAGCTTCTTTATCGTCGTTATTTTTCTTCTTTTATTATCCTTCCATGTGACGTTTAATTCTTAAGGGTCAGTTCACACCGATACGCGATGCGACGCGACGATACTGGAAGCGACCAGAGATTTCATGCTGCGCCGCGCGCCACCGCGAGACGCATCGCAACGTCGCGAGGCGCATCGTAAATTCGTTAGCAGCATGACGCCTCGCTGCGCAGCGAGACACCGCGCGGCGCAGCGGAACGTGTCTACATTCGCCGCGTGCAGGGTGCCCCGCCGCGTCCACCCGCAGTCTACCATTTGCAAGCGCATGAGAACGAGGCCTCGGCTTCGCCTCGCGGCGCGGCGTCGCGCGGCTTCGCAAGGCGTAGCGCCGCTCTTACACGCCGCGCGTACCGGCGATGCACCGCTGCGTCGCGATGCATCGCTCTACGCCGCGAGGCATCTCGAGGCGCAGCGCTGCATGGTGCAAAGTATTCTGAATTCTCACAATGAAATGTTTTTTTTTTTTTTGTGTAGTAAATAAAGTTATATTTTGAGTCGCTCTTTTAAAATGTGCACGCAGCGTCGCTTCCCGTCGCGTCTCGATGTGAGCTGACCCTAAGTCTCGTTCAGCGATTTACAATAAGTGACGCGACGACTAGCACACGCGACGTCGCGCTAAAAGAACGCACTAAAGATTTTAAGTGCATTCGCGCGGAAAATGTCAAGATGCTTGACAGTTTGCCTTGCACAACACCCTGTACTTACGTCCCACACACCGTCCGTCCGTCACTATATTAGAACTTTGGGAAAAGCTTGTGAAATTTTAAAACAGAAATTATTTTCTTTTAATACATCTTAGGTACCTACTTACTTACTTAATTGATGATGATTGATTATATTTTTTGTTAAGACTTGTCAATATTTTTCAAGAAAAATATTTTAGCTTCTCTAAAAATACGACTACGTTCATGTGATTAAGGATAGTACCTTGATCATGTGTTGCCGTTAGGCAATTATGCAAAGCTATGTAGAGCATGCCCAATGACTAATTAAGTATGACTAACCATTTACATTTGTGTCTAATAACTGAAATAGTTCCAATCAAGTCTAAATAACGAACTCCGTTTTAAATGGTATCCCATTAAATCAAAGCATCTAGTTCCGACTTTATGATCCCGTTTAAAAATCGAATTTAGAGTTGAAAATCCTTCGAAATATGAACAAATAGAAAATAGCAAAGATAACCGTGTTAGGGGCAGTTTATCGGCATCACAAATTCTGAACATCAAGCCGGTTCGCACGGACTGCATTGTAATAGCCCAGAACCGGCGAGCCTGCACGCAAAGGCATTTTGTCCTTATTATATTTAGCTCAAAACATTACTATATATCTTAGTAAATAAATAACACTAGTAGGTAGTGCTATTTATCTCTAATGCTAATGTAATGTTACCTTTTACCTGACTTTTATGACTATGTGTAGACTACGCGCTATAGTTTATTGCTTTGTTGTGTAGATGGCTTCTGAATTTAAAAACATTTCTCATAATAAATTCTTTAGAATAAAACGTTTAAGAGTCTGGAAAATTGTGTTACATAAACATTTTATATTTTGAGACGTATCACAAAATATAAAATGTTTATGTTTGTGTGGTGGTGTGTTTGTGTGTATTACATTATTTTCGAAACTTGTGATTTATTATGATAAATCACAAGTTTTGAAAATAATGTAATTTCTTTACACTGTTTTCAAAGCTTATGAATGATCACTAAATTTCGTTCATATTGCAAAAATGTTCCCTTGTCTAAGTAGGGACTTACAGCCCAACAAACATACATACATACATACATAAACTCACGCCTTCTTCCCATGGGGGTAGGCAGAAACTACAAAATGCCATCTGCTACGATCCTTACATGCTCGTTTTGCCTCGTTTACGTTCATACATCTGGTCATACACGCACGAGCACTACGCACCTGAACTTTCTGAAGAACATCACCCATAAGGGCACTATATGTCCTCCTAGGGCGTCCCCTACCAACGTTTCCACTCACAAACATGTTATTCAAAAACCTTCATTCGTCAGTTGTGATTGGTTATTTCCGTATTACATTGTAATTTGTAAGTATAAAGGAAGGGAGGACCGGATATGCGGTTATCACTCACCTTTATAGGCACTAATATTGACTTACGATCGCTTCCCTGAGACCGTCCCCAATCCTAATGATAATTGACGGCCAGGACATTAAAAAGATGGGTTGCCAAACTTGCGTGTTATCGCGCAGGCATCGGGACGCCCAAGCTGTTTTGTTCAGCAGTCTTGAATGGAAATTTTTTCATTCGTTCAATTTTTTCGATTGCTTTTACAAACTTTCTGTCATCTCGAGGTTGTTTCTACATAAAGTTTTTCTTACAAAGTTTTTCCCTATCAACGATTGTTGCTCTATAGAAATGTTATCAAAATTACCGCAAATAGAACGCTTTTTTAATTAAATGGAAGTTACCATTTGGAGCTTTGCGACACAGGAATAACAGAGACAGTTGAGACCACTGCAAACAATGTTGAAAAATTTGACTACGCTGTTAGTTGACCGTTTGCAGCAAAGTTACTGATACTAAAAGCCGTAGTTGGTTTTATTTCTGTGTTGTAAATACATACTAAAAGGGGTTTGTGAATTTGCAAAACTTTTTAGACTACTTCGAAGCGGAAGAAAATAAATAGAGAACTTATTTGCAAGGGAAATAGGTCGATACGAATCCTGCTTCTCGACTACCATTTCGTGGATCTTTTTTTTGTAGATTTTATACTCTCTAGTTTCAAACCTTAGTTGGTGTTTGATAAATTACAATCGTTTTTTAAACTTGTGCTCGAAGTTTTCTTACCTGAAACAAAAATAAAAAGATTTTGAGTAAGTAATTATAAAGGCTCCCGCAGACAGGCGCGACGCGACAGCGTGACACAAAGGCACCGCTCGTCGCGCGACGAGTGGTGCCTTTGCGTCGCGTGTCGTGCCTTTTTGTAGGAGCCTTAATACGTAAATCAAAAATAGATTACTTATATCTAAACAAAAAGAGAAATATATTATAATATGCATCTAAGTAAAGACCAAAGCAAAAAGTAACAAATAGTAAGAAATCTATTGCGAGTCACAATAGATTTGTTACTACAAACAAAAGCTCAACACAACTGGCGGCAATACCCACAACGCCGTTTTATTTCGCCGATCGCAATTTTTCACGAAACATATTTTTCACGACAACACATTGCTGCGCCGACAAAACTTAGCCTGATTAATCCAATGTTAGATTTATTGCATAAATAAATCAATTCGAGTGCGACAAACAAGCCCCTTTTGCCTGTTGATTTTTTTGTCTTCCCTATTCATTTCGCTGCCCCAGCGAACTTCGGAACTTGTGATACACAAATTAAATATTGATTTTTTATACACAAGAGGGTTCGAAATTTTTCAAATTTTATAAGGAAAATTGAGTTCATTAGATTGATGCCCCGGAAAAGGGAAAATTTATACATGGTTTCTTGGATTAAAAACAATTTATTTTTATATTGATTAAAGAAATATTTTTACTATGCAGAAAAGCAACAAAACCATGAAAATGGGAAGATTAGGCCGTTATTTGCGTGTTTTTTTATGCAATAATTCCATTAGGGCATCGCAACTTATGCGGCACCGCAATTATTCACGTTGTGGTGTCGCAAATTTTTCCGCTCTACGGTTCAACCTCAAACAAAACATCGACACAAAAATCGCTTAGATCATGATTATCTTAAAACAACCCATTCACAAATAAAGCCCCCAGAAAACAAACAAATTCATTCCCACACCATATTAGTGAGCATTCATTTAAAACAGATATCCATTTTATGGCTTCCATTACAGTGTCCATAACGGAATGGTATTCTGCGCTGAAGCCAAATTGCGTTGCCTGAAGCACTGCCTAACATTTTATTACTTGATAAAAACACAGGGAGAGAATTTTGTCCCTTTTTCGTGAATTTTATGGGCACACGAAACTTGAGATGCAGTGCGAATGTTCGGAGTAATGTACTCTCTTTACTAGAAGGCGTTTCTTATGGAAGGAAAAAAGGCGTTAAAGTGTCTGTATGTGAAATATGTAGGTTTATGTGTACGTTTGAAGACTGTTCTATAACGTAGTTTTTTCGGCCTATTGCGTGTAAGTTCTATTTTTACTGTCCCTACAACGCGTCGGCAGAAGACAGACGTGTGACACGTTTGTGGAGAAGAGACAGGGAGGCTTTTGTCTGGCGGTGTGGGACGTTGGATACAGAAAAAATGGCTAGCTAAAATCGTTTTTCTGGCAGGTGGGACGAGAGTTACCGTCAAACGGGGTGAATAGGGATGCAGGGGTGAATCGGGACAAAACTTTAAAAGGGATTTTAACATTGAAATAATATCGTTTGTTGCCAACAAGGGCACTTAATCGTTAATTATAATACAGTAAACATATTAGAGTCCTTTTTGGCAACAAACTATATTATTTAAAAGTTAAAATCCCTTTTAAAGTTTCGTCTCGATTCACCCCTGCATCCATATTCACCCCGTTTGACGGTATGTAAATTGTTTTTTACTGAATATTGACGTGTTAAAAATTTGTTTGTAAAAATAAAATAATTTAGATACTAAACTAATAGTCATGTTCGTAAACGGACGACGTCAGTAGGGACTGGTCATCTCTTAGCTGCCACGGCTTATTTTAATTTAATTTAATATTTGCACTGTTTTTGTCTTTTTATTACGGACGCTTTTAACTTTTTGCATCGTTCTCACATGCATAATTTCAACATGAATGATGTTACCAATATCTTGTAACCATATTTTGTTTTAAAAGAGTGTCCGTGGAGTTTCTTGCCCGTTCTTCTTCATAGGTACCTACTACGCTTTGGAATGGACAACTAGCTTCATCTTTCTGACCGACCACAATTCAAAAGTGCCTGTAATTGGTTTATTTGAAATAAGTGCTTTGAGTTTGAGTTTGAATACCAGTAACGTAAGCCTTAAAATCTCCCTAGCATATTGCAAATAACACGTCACTTGCAGCGGAGGGGCTGTCTTCAAATAACGTCGTGTCATCAGGACGTGCGTCTACTCACGTCATGCGGCTTCCTGCTATGTTATGGTAACATCATAACATTGCCTGTTTAAATAATACATAAATATATATGCAGTTATTTATCGAGTTGTATTTATGTAATAAAAAACACGTGTGGCACTCGGGGACTGCCGCGGTAAAGCTATTGCATAGCATTTTTTATCAACTTATGCAATTATAATTATTTATTTATGCAGTATTTTTTTTTCTTTGATATTAATTTAAGTACAGTCGTACCATATACATACACGTTAAGCGAACGCTCGGCCGAGCTACATGGTAGGCGGAGTGGGGGGTGTTAGGTTTTATTTTCGTTACGGAATTTCTAGATTCGGTCGCCGTGCTCAAAGCCCGCGATAAAAGCTATGCAATAGCTTAAAAGGATTTTTAATTTTGCAAATAAAATAATTGAGCGACGAAAACTCTGGTAAAACCGATATAAGTAGGTGGGTACAACAAAAAATTAGTGGAGCTTTCTCAAAAGATCTTGTTCCAAAACACAATCTTTTCATTGAAACAAAGTAAATTTCAATAAGTTCACTACAGTGCATTTTATAGCAACTCCCGTTTGCAATTTGAACTTGGCTTTCTATCAGAAAAGTTGTTGATCGGTTTTTTTTTCCTCGATATAATACTTTTCATGTAACCTAAGGACCAGCACTATAATTGCGTAACACACTATCAATCTCAATCTGAATCATTTTAAAGCCTATTGCTAATCCATTGCTTCATATATTCAAAAAAATTGTCCCCTCAATAACGTAAGTAACGCAACTAATGTTGTTGAACTGTCAAAATGAAAGCCGTTCCTACAGTTAGTGTGTTACGCAACTACCCTGCTGGTCCTATCATGGTCCATTCGTACAATATACTATTAAAAATTATTTGACATCAATCATCAAAGAAAATTGTACTACATAAAAGATATTTGAAACGACAAATAGTTGTACCTATACGTAAGTACCTACGAACTTATAGCTATAGTCCTAAAATAGGTAATTGATAAGACTATTCAGCTTAATAGCCTTAATTCACGAAGTTAGTCAAAGATTTATTAAAACAACATTTTCCGAATGGTCCGAATACTAAGCTGCTTTTATTTAAAAAGAAAACTAATTTGCTCGTTATTAGGCATCATTCGTCTCCCACAGTCCCCGGCGGGTCGTTACGTGGTATATTTCGGGCTGGGATTAACTTTTGCCCTATCGTTTCGTCCTAAAGCAATAATAAATACTGTTGTTTTAATGTATGTGGAAATTAATTGTTGTAATTCAGTATAATTTCAGTTTAATTTAAGGGTGATTGGTGTAAAGACATGTTTCGTTTTAATCATTCCGACTTAAGGGTCCTTCAAACGGCACACAAAGACACCACTCGTCGCGCGATTTGCGGTGCCTTTGTGTCGCGTGCGATTTTTGTCGTGTGTCGCGACTGTTTGATGGATCATTTAAGGTCTTATCTCTTGTGAACATAGGATACCCACCTCATTATTATTTTAGGTTCTAGGCTAGGCATTATCTCATTTTGTTCTATGAGTCATTTTAATAGTAAATACTCCTATGAACCTTGAATAAAATTATTATGATTAGATTATTTAATAATTAATTATTTATTACCGGCTAGGTATCCAACACAATTCGTTCTACATAGCATATAGTACGATTCAAACTTCATGACGGCTCGGAAACTCGGAACATGAGGCGAGTCGCTGCGCAGTAACCATTTCACGTGTCAGCGGGGGTGAGGGCTGAGGTACTGCGCAGTGAATAGCGCACTTCACAACCGCCATTAAATTTGAATCGTACCGTACCTATGTTTCCCACGCTCTTATCGTTAAGTTTGTAACGATAGACCTAACGCCGCTTATACCTACATTGCTGACATATAAATGATAATTATGATAGTACTGAGGGCCTTCTCAAAGTGACATTTTATCAGCGATGACAATGATGGAAACGTCAAAAATGTATTGGATTAACATTAAGCTACTGAAAAGCTTATGTCAATCCTGTTGAAAGTCGTTGTAGAAATACGAAACACTTTGAAAGCGATTGCCACTTGTATCGATGCCATAACTCCTGTGACGTTTTGCTAGCTAATTTAATTTGACCTTGTATATTCACATTCGGCATTCGTGCTTTGCTTTGCGAAGCTATCTAAACTTCCGTTAGACTTTTTTACAAACTAGCTGAGCCCCGCGGTTTCACCAGCATATGTCTCGATTGTGTAGGAATATCGGGATAAAAAGTATCCTATGTCCTAATCTAGGTCATGGTCTATCCATGTGCCAAATTTCATCCAAATCCGTTCTGCCGTTTTAGCGTGAAAGCGTAACAAAGAAACATACATACAATCAAATCTATTTTCTTTATAATATTAGTTTAGACCACCATGAACAATTCAATTAGACAAATGTTGTGTAACAATGGAAATCACCTCACAACAGTAACATCAGTCACAGATTAAATTTCGATACCGAACATTATTAAAAGCAGCGGTGGCCCAGCGGTAAAGGCCGCGACTTTTTTTTTAAATTCTCTTTTATTTATGGAGGGTTTAATCATAAACTGATTATTCCACCCTCATCGGTACAAACAATTATTCCTTATTATCTAAGTCCTATTTTTGCTAACTTATACAAGCGTCTTGCATCCTTTATAATGGGGACGCAAGAATGCTGTTACACCTTCCAACATCCAGTGAGTTATTTAATATTGTGATATTTTCGGCCTCGTTCCGAACGCTTTCCATCAAGACATGGTAAGTGTCTTCTACTATATTACACTCCGGACAATTTGGTGAAGCAACTTTACCCAAGAGAAACGCAAATCTGTTCATTGGAATGTGTCCCAATCGAAGCCGAAGAGCCTTTACAATCCGGAAGACTCATGTTTGCGTGGTTGAACCATGAACAATGAGAAAGTGTTGGCTGGATCGTACGATACCAGATTCGCTTGCTCAGCGACCTCTGTTCGAAGAGCTCATGCCACATTTTAGTACCTTCTTCTTTAACTAAACCCAAATAATCACTGTGCACGGGAAAATGTGGACAAACCAACCCATTATCACAAGCAACCTTCGCAAATTGATCCAGCACTTTATTATCTTCCAAGCCAACATAAGCCAGTATCCATTACAGTACAATATTCATGTTCCTAGACATAAGCTTACAAATAGATTTGATCACGCTATAAGCAATCGGAGTACCCCGAAAACTTGAGGTACAATGACCCAAATGTTGAAGAGCGCTTCTCTAATCACTCAAAATAACATAATTTCCAGTTTCAAATGAGTCAATGTATGATAATGCTTCATCCATTGCCACAAGTTAAATAGACATTATATTGCATTTTGAGTTTACCTTTAATTGCACTGAAATTTTAGTTTGTGGATCGAAAAATGCTGCTCCTGAATCTATTTTGCCTTTGGATCCATCTGTGTATATTCTATAGAAACCCGAGTACGTGTTACTTAAAAATATGGTCGTCTTATGGACGTAGGTTTAAAACCAAACAGGCGCTTTACTTTGTGTAAATATTTCAACACCACTGCTCTCAACACGGTGAAGGAAAACATTGTGAGGAAACCGGCATTTCATAGGGCCAAAATCCAAAGACATATGACATCTACCAACCCACACTGGGCCCGCGTGGTGGATTACGGCCCACTCCCTCTCACCGAGAGGAGGTCTGTGTCCCAGTAGTGGGAACATTATAGGCTGATTATGCTAAACATTATCCCCGATCAGCTCCTTAATCAAGCTACAGTGATTGATGCCACGGTTAACTTGTAACATTCTTACTGTCAAGTAATCTAATATAATGTTTACTTAGAGTATTCAGTAGCCTGTAGGCCATCGTTGTTTATTAATGTGGTAAGTGCTTAAGTGGAAACTATTAAGTTGGTACTGCACTTTTGTTGATAATAAATGTTTGTAAAGCAATCATTTGAAACGGATAGTTAACACAAATGTTAACTATCCGTTTAGAATGACTGCATTACAAATACCTACATGCTTTTGTAATAGGGTTTTTGAACTAAGAATAAGCATAAATGTTCCTGTATAGGGTAACAGCTTATGAAAATATCCTGTTTCCGGGAAATGGCAGTCAGAGTAGCAACGAGTATTATCTGATCCCCCTTACTTTATCAGTGCATGTTGGCGATTTCAGACTATTGAGTTTAGGTTTCCTCACAATGTATTATTTTCCAGTCTATGCTATATAAAAAGTTAAACAACTGTCACAGGTCTTACGACCAAAGGCAACATCACAGAAGTATCCAAATAATTCTTAAGGGCATTAACCTCAATCTACAGAAGAAAGGCAAAAGATCGATTCACCCCGAAAGTCTTGGTTAATTAATTTTAGGTCCCAAATTCTTAATCAACTCCTCCAAGCGTGCTTGGGTCAAGCAATTTATTGTTCAATTTGTCTCGAATTTACAACTCAACAAATCCCACTGAATTCCTTCCAATGTTTACCGTAGAAATCAACATACACGTTAAGAACAAAAGAAAGTCTTTCAATACTTTATGCCAGTGCAAATTATATTGTTTACGTGTTCCCATCATACTGACGGTTTGTTAATGACATTGTGCTGAACTCTTACCACTTATTGAAAGCGAATTTCCAATATTACTTAGAGACGCTTCATCAGCATGACCCACTTTCTATAGAAAATGTGCGAATGTTGTCGTTATGATAAATTTTCATCGTAAACAGGATGATATTATTGGTTTCGTATTAAATAAAGCGAGCTGGTTACGGTCTACGTTGAGCTAAAGAAGTTTGTTGACTGAACCCAATAGACCGTACAGCAAAGAACCCGGTAAGTATGAATAAATATTATTTCATTTGCTTTAGAGTAGCCGCGAATATTTCGCAAACAACGTTTTGTTAATGGGTTTGGCATTGCAATCACAAAATTTTAAGTAAAATTAATCGAACAGGAAGTTTCTTTGTACGGTGTCTTTTACGGTATATAACTATGCACCGTTACAAAATAGAGGTATCTCTAAAAACAATATTTGGGAAGGTAAAGAAACACTCAATCTTCAAGGCTCATAATTGGGTAACGGATCGGAAACCAACTCCCAATATTTCCGATACCTGAGTATTACAGAATATAGACATCTCAATTTACATATTCCAGTTTTGTCCTACATGTAGGTAAGGTGAAAATTCTGTATAGAAATCCATCATAATAACTTGAATTTTAAGATTAAAATGAGAGTAAAAATTTTAAATGTCTGAAATATGAGTGAACACCAAATAAATACGACTATGCCAATAAAAGTCCTCTGCGGAATATTGACCTCTGAACTGCAATGAATGACCGTAAATATTGCCACCACACTTGGCAAACGGATTGACGTCCATATATCTATACAATATTATTATAAACTAGCTGCGCCCCGCGGTTTCACCCGCATAAGTCTCGATCCCGTGGGAGCGTTACGAAATATACTTTACGACCTATTCTCGTACCTACCAAATATACATTAAAAAATCATGAAAATCGGTCGAGCCATTTCGGAGGAGTGCGACCACAAATACCGTGACACGAGATTTGTATATATATAGATAGATTAGACGCTATTCTAGTCTATCTGTGTGACCGCGTTCTTCTAAACTGCGCAACGGATTTTGATGCGGTTTTTAGAAGCATTTAGAGAATTTATTCGGGAAGGTAATATATTTATAATATATTCATATTAAACTTAATTATAATAAAAAAATCTTGATGTTTTGTCAAGTCGTTACAACCAGGCGAAGTGGGTGCTAGAACTTAATAAGCGCCTTTTATAAGCTAATAATTGCCTGCTTCACCCTACATGCCTTGTAAGTCTTGTCTTACTTTCAATATTAATTAACGCGTTTGTTGAAGCAAATTGAAGGCTAAAATCAATTAACTTTGTACGTTGTATAATTGATTAACATGAGATTTCCGTGAACGATTTACTTTTACGGGTTAAAACGGAGGAACCTTCTTCGTTTTTAATATTTGTAGTTCCGTTTCGTTTTTTTTTTCTTGTTCGGTAAGTCGCATTTTATATCGTATCTAAGCAAATTATGTCTTTTAATGTACTTGATTTCTGTTGGATTTACCTTTTAATAATAGCTTACTACTTATACCCACACATTAAATAAAACAATTAAATATTCTATCTTAACCAAACATAACAACATATCTACTAAAATTAGGTGCCGAAAATTTATAAAATACAGAAGAATATACAGAGAGATATGTAGGAAAGATACTAAGAGTACCTAAGTAGGTACTTACTTAGGCTTTTGTGAGTTTCTGACAAGTCCTGTCTGTTTTCGTACCTACCATATAACAAAACACAACAGTTGAGGTATAAACAACAGACAGACGCAACTTAACAGTTTACTCGCCCGTCAATGTGGCTTACAAGATAGGATTCCCGAAACAAAAGATGACTTAACTTTAGCTGAAATAGTCAAAGTCAAAGTCAAATCATTTATTTCAAATAGGCACCTAAAAGGCACTTTAAAACGTCAAAATTTACAAAAAAATAGAATTGATTCTAGTTGCCCCTTCCAAAAGGTAGTTTCGTATGGAGAAGAATGGGCAAGAAACTCCACCGTTACTCTTTTAAAATGTTTTACAATATTATGTAGGTTCACATTAATTATGTAATTATATGTGAAGACGATGCACCTAGAATAAAATTACTATTAACTACTAGTTCATTCAACTAATTCTAAATCTCATTATCGAAGTCGATTGTGAAACTCTGCCTTAGGACAGACGACAACATTTCTTCACCCACACTTGATCAATTATTTAAAATTACTCTTGTCTTAATACCTAATTATACTGATATACGCAACAAATATTTTTCAATAAAAACCTTGCCACAGGCATATGGCATAACTACGCCCTTCGTCGACCTCGAAACGAAAAAAGAACACAGGCGTACACGCATACCATTCATACGTCTAACATTTCCTATATACAATGTGTATACAGACAGGCTTTGACAATTCAATTGACAGGTACCTATGTATTAAAAAAAAAGATCTGAGGAACCATAGGAATGAGATTGAAACCAGATATCATTCATTCATTGTAATAGTCATATCTGTTACATGTCAGTTTGAACTCTTGGAATGTGAAGGCCGTTGACTAGGAACTTAAATGCCATGCCTTTTGGTTGTGGTATCTTACCAGATAACTTGAGAGTCTGTATTGTATGAAAGGAAGGGAATAGTGAGTTTATGGTAGTAGGTACAACTTTATTATTCAATTTATGTAGCTTGTATGTACCCACATAATTGTTTGTTTTGACAATTTTAAAAGTGCCAGGTTTGTTTAAATTATTGCTATATTCTTTTAAAACTGACAAAGAATAAGTACCTATATATTTTTCTCATTGGCCCTTCGATCCGGTTATCTGATATAAAAGCATTTTAAGTCACTAGTCCAACAACGTGATCAGCAAGACTTATTATTATGAGGAAATTTAATAAACCTAATTTGACAACGTGAGCGACACAATTCTAAGAAATTATGTAGATTTTTCTTGGTAGGTATGCTTTTTGTAACCGGATTTAGGGGGAAAAAACTCACCTAACAGGGCACACGTCGCAATGTAAATATATGGTAGACGTTTATAAATAGCCTCTACATGGAATATAATTCGCTAATTGTCACATAATTAACTATATCACTTTTTAGATCAACATAAAGGCTCCCGCAGAAAGGGGCGACGCGACAGCACGACGCCCGACGCCGCCGACGCGATGCGACTCTAGTAGAACAATTTCTATGAAAACCTCATTGAAATAGTTCTACTAGAGTCGGATCGCACTGTCGCGTCGCGCCTGTCTGCGGTAGCTTTAAAACTTTTGACAATCTTGTTTCTTGAACAGATTCAACAGATTTCTAATAGTCGACGACCGAAGACAGTTTCTAGACAATACTATACGAGACAATTGGCTGCACCGTGAATCACCAAGGAGACGCAGACGTCGGTATTCAATACAATAGGTTAATACGCTTACAAATACCGGAGCAATTGGTTACATCGTCTATCACATCAGAAGACGCTATTCTAGGCGTTGCACCAACAGGATTAAGGAGCAAATTCGCGCGACGAAATTCTCGATATAATTTAATGCACACAGTTTGTGCTTTAGCTAGACACCTTGAAGCTTTGATTGGAGCATGTTGCGATAGCGAGCACTAAACACGGAGGCATCACGGACGTGCCTAACAAAAGCGTGCTAATGAGGAAACCATGTACACAACACGACGCGACGGCCGATTGAGAGAACTCGCTGATTGAGTGAAAGTAACCACAGAGTACTGCAGAACAGGTAACGGCATGTTGTAATAACAATATAACAGCAAGTAATACAACAGACTCATAAAGGCTGTGAACTTGGAGAAAACTAGAACGCATGTTATTATCGCACGTTGGCGCGGTGAATTTAATTTTACTGAGAAGTTTGACTGCTCTCCGCTTAGGTTCGCAATATCCGAGTTTTCTGACAAACATGATGTAACTATGTTTCAGGACTTTCAGGATTGTGTCTTCTGTTTTGTGATGTAAGTTTGTTGTAATTGCCTTCCGAGTTTTCATTGTGTTTGTCGACTAACTATTGGAGATAAGTTCGTACAAATTGCGTTTCTCTTGGCATTTGCTTTGAAACTAAGCGTACCTATACAGACAGTCTTGTTATTCAGTTGACGGAGATTAATAGTTTTATCCGGGAATACATATTTTCGTGTATAAAAAAGTGAATAGACCAGTACAATACGAATAAAAAATAGTGACGATTGATCACCTTGGGTTGGTAAAATATTTTCTGAAGCAAATTGAAGTATGTAAGTACCGTACCTAACATTGTTATTACTATGTTGTAACAATCATAACAAAGCAAAAAAGCAACTATTTCTGTATCAGTAAAGAAATTAAGCAATGCAATTGAACTTTTAAAGTTACTTCAACTCAATTGATTCAGTTCCACTCTTGCTTAATACTAAAGATAAATTATTTCGTACAAACAACTATTGTTTGCCTTTAAACTCATAGTCGCAACAGATAAATGGAAATCAATTCGATTGGTGTTTACAATTGCACCAAACTTCGGCAGTTTGGATGCGAATTTAAGTCGTTGCAACATTTGCAAAGTAACTAGAGTCTGTTCCAAAAGTAACTGATGAAAATGTAAACAAAAAGATCAGAAAAAGTACCTGTGGATGCCAATTTGTATTGCCACTTACAAATTGAGTGCTTTAATTTGATTATTTGTATACTTAAACCCGAAATTCTATAATTTTAAATAACCTTAAATATGTTTTTCAATTGATAATAGGGGTTAATTTAATATTCTTATATAAACAATAACTGTTGGAAAAAGAGGTGAGTTATGAAGTTGAAACCTTCAAAAATACAGATGAATGTGTTAGTAATTGCCTTTAGTGAGTGATTTCGTAAGAATTTAACCTGAGCAGGGTTTGTGTACACTTTGACCGGATACTTTTGTAACAGATCATACATTAAATATTTGTAGTCATGTATATACTTGTTTTAAGGTTCTCTTCTTGGTAGATGTTGCTTGCGGTTTTATTTGCATATAAACTTTACCCTTCGTTGAATCCGTTTGCATCGAGTTTTGAAAAATGTTAACCTCTGCACGGTCTATGAAACGAGTTTCTATTTTCACTAGCGTTGTCTATGTCAGGTAATCAGTTAGTCACAGATGTGTGTGTAGAATTTCGTTTCAGTCCTGTACTAACCCTACCAGATCAACATTGTGTTCAACTATGTCAATCGAAGAATTTTATTTGTGTCTAAATTTGTTTTTTTTATCATGCGCACCTGTTCTTCCAACTCACTTTAGACAATGGCAGGATGGTCGATATCGGCTTTGCTTGCCATATTAAAAAATAGAATAGAATTTCGTTTAGTCCTTAAGACGAGGTTGCAGTACTTTTTAACTTTCTAGAACGTCTGTAAATCTAGGCAAATGTACATTTTGCACAAAAAAAATAATTTAAGAAAATTGAACCTGCGGTCAAGCGCTGTGTGAAGACAGAAACGTGAATTATAATAATTAACTCTATAAAAAATCATAAAGATGACACTAAATCGCTATCTATGACGAAGAGAGAAGAAGAGATTCCATCATAAAATCATGTAAAATATAAGTATATAAAAATATATGGCTTATTGTTTTTAGGGCATGTTGAGAACACATTTTATAATTTTGTTATTATTTTTAAAATATATAGAAATTCTAGCAGTTCAAGCACTCGCACCGGCCGGCCAGTGCCCGCCGAGAGTCCGAGACGTATTACAAGACACACCTCACTACAAGACGGCCTTAAGGAAGATGCGCTAAGGTAGCCCGCGAAATTCAAATTTACTTATGTTTTTTGCAATTTACATGTCAGTGTCAGGTTGTATGTTGATTAAAATATGATTCGCGACCGTAACTAATATGGTTTTACAGAATCATTATAAATCATTAGAATCAGCAACACAACTCCATAAGTTAGAATTGGCCTCAAATGTCATTATTTCATTAAATAGTCATTGAATAGAGTAATATGAACTCAGAGAGATGTATTGATGATTTTTATGATTATAATTCTATAAATAAATATTTGTTACGGCCGCGAATCATATTTAGCAAAAAACATTTTAAAAAAAATTTCGCGGGCTACCCTGACGCTTTCGCCTTATTATTATTATTATCATTTATTTCAGGTATTAACCCATAGCAATTAACAATGCTTATTACATCAATGAATTAAAATTAGATTACATTAATAAGATTAAAATAAAATCACATTAATTTAAATTTAAATTAAAAGACATACGTCTTAGCAGGTACACACAACGAAACATTACAGACACTATTTGATGAGTAAATGCACATAAACGAGTCAGGAGAGATGCCTTGAGTCTCCTCAAGAGCCCGAATAAATCAGTAACTCTGTTCTCAACGAACATGTCAGTCGCACTACACCTCCAGGGCAGCTTCAATATAGCTCTAAAGGCATTATTATATTGTACACGAAGAGTGTTATAAGCTCTTCGTGTACCTGTACCAGAGTTGACTGGTGTAGAACGACTGACAGTAAGCCTTGAACAGAGTTATTTTAACTTGGTTGGAGCAGTGAGAAAAGCGTCTAGCCAACATGTTGCTTCGACATGCGATACTGCGCCTCTGTCGTTCCAGATCAGCACCGTCTGATAAATCATCCTTAATTATGTGACCAAGATATTTAAACTTACTAACAATGTTTAGGGCAGTTCCACACAAATTGATCGGTAAAATATGTTCAGGGCCTTTACTGTATTTAAATATCATAATCTCCGATTTCCTAACATTATAGGTGAGGTAATGTTCAGCTGCATATTTCTCGTAGATCGCAACAAGTCTCCTTAAACCGTTGGCTGAGGGACTGAGCAGCACCATGTTATCTGCATAGCTAAGATTGTTCAAACTTACATCCCCAATACGACAACCGGCTCGGGTACTGCTCAGTTCCTCAATCAGCTCGTTATCGTCGTTATGTTAAATAAAATCGGCGAAGTGAGTCCACCCTGCTAATGCCACATGTCAACATATATGTTTCAGACAGCGCATTATTCCATTTTACTTTATTGCATTGATTTGCATACCAGAATTTTAGAATGTCTACAACTTTTGATGGCGCTTTAGAACTTCTCAACTTATCCCATAATAATTCATAATTAATACTATCAAACGCGCGGCTTAGATCTAGGAAACACGCATACACACTAGTGTTTCTTTGTACGTATGTATATACTGTGTTCTACAAGGCAAAGATAGCCAAATCAGTAGACAGGCCCTTACGGAAACCAAATTGTGCGTCATTTATTGGGAAATTCTTTTCACTTAAATGAGTAGTAATTAAGCGTTCAAAAACTTTAGACTTTAACTTAACTGTGAACAACAAGCAATAACTACTACTACTCAATACTCACAACCGGCGTGCATGTTATGACCAGCACCCTAATTACATAACACACTATCTATCACAATCTGAATCATTTTGAAGCCTATTGCTAATCCATTGCTTCATATGTTAGAAAAATTTGTCTGCTTAATAACGTAAATAACGCAATGAATGTTGTTAAACTGTCAAAATGAAACCCATGCCTACTGTTAGTGTGTTACATAACTACCCCGCAGGTGTATGAACGTAAACGAAGCAAAAGGAATATGTAAGGATCGTAGCAGGTGGCGTTCTGTAGTTTCTGCCTACCCCCATGGGAAGGAGGCGTGAGTTTATATATGTTTTAACTAGCAATAGCTATGAAAAATCGAATTCAAAACTCTTAGTTTGTACCTAGGTCCTACGATTGTTTTTATTAATATTACTAAGAAAATAATAAAGCATATCCTGGTAAAAACCAGCGTAATAGCACTAAGAAGAAAATTACTAACTAACTTAATAGATATTTATGTCATGACGTAGATCTTAACGACGATAAGCAGTGGCGAGTGTGTAATTAGGCCGATATCTCATTCCATTTAGAAGATTCCATTACCATTATTATTTCTAGCGACGGTGCCAATTCTCTTGTACAGCGAACTAAAATAAACTGTATCACAAAAATGTCATATTTTTTGTTAAGAGAATCTTAAAAGCTATTCTGCAAACAAAATTCTCTAAACTTAAAAACAATTTTGACACAACTAAAATTGAGTTTGACAATCGCTAAGTTGAGTAAATCATAGACCAAGATTCGTCAAAAATTAAAATAAAGAGATAAGAGAGATTAAAATTAGAATAAATGAAATTCAATGAAATGATCAGAAGTGTAAATATAACCTAAGTAAAATCAAATAATTATCTTTAATTGGTTATCAATAATGATTTAAATGAAATACAGGGAGCAAAATGACGGCGTAGAACTATATATATTGTTGTTATATTTTTATAAATTAGGATGCAATAACGTATATTTGTTTTTAACAGACTTCAAAAAAAGGAGGAGGTTCTCAATTCGACAGTATGTTTTTTTTATGTGTGTTAGCTCAGAACTTTTTTCTGGGTGAACCAATTTGGATGATTCTTTTTTGTTTAAAAGGTGGTACTTCACATGTGGACCCATTTAAATTTGATCAAGTTCTGACCAATAGTTTTTGAGTTATCCTTAATACTGCGTATTTTTCCACTTAGTTTATATTGATGATGTTATAATAATAATTTCCTGTCACTGTTATTTACATATCAATTAGTGGTATAAGAATTAAACAAAACTAAAGTCACCGACTTCCAAATTAAAGTTATTTTTCACGTTTTTTAGTGTTCTTTTTTTGGAAGTCAGTTGTTTTTTGTAAAAAAGTTTTTATTATTATCCGTAACCAATGTGGCCCGGCCCTGCTACGGTTGTACACCGAAAACCATTTAGAACTTCGGCGATATTTTTTCGGTTTTCAATAAGAAAAAAACTTAAATTTTATTAAAATGGACAAACTACAGCATTTAAAAATTGTTTCGGGTAGCATAACTATCTTGCTATTTATTTCAGCGTAATAAAGCTAATTTACTAATAAAAATGTGATCTCGAGAAAAGAAAATCCGGTTTTTCATTCAGTAATTTGAAAATATCCAGTATTCTCCTCGCTGTAAGAAGGCCATCTTGAATTTGTCTGAGTCTGTCTGTTTGTTGTGTCGTGAATCAACAACAGCTGCAATCATATAAGCTTCCATAATGATTTCAAACTCACAAGCATCCAAACTTTCAAGAGCTAAAGAAATGTGCTTTGTAAATTTTAGTTCATGACAACTAATTTTATTCCACACCTTTTTAATCGCAATTAAAAATAGTCTGATTTAGTTTGACAACCAAAATTTTAAGTGAGAAATGTCAAATATAGAATAGCAAAATTGCCATTTTCACTTAATTGCAAACTGCAATATAGTTTTTTATATAGTTTATATTTTAATCAAACTGCAATATAGGTAAGTTGTGTCATTTTTATCAATTTCAGTATGGGAAACGTCGTTTGATAGGAATAAACTAAATTTTGGTGATTTTTGGTCTAGTTCATGGTATAATAATATACTTCGCCAGGTATAGCATTCCGAGACACAATGGTCACGTGGGTGACAAAAGCCTACGTCATCACCGCTGTGTTACCAGTAGTGTGTCATAATAACTCTCCAACCGCCTTTATTACCTGTGCGAATCCGATGAATCGATGAGGTTTTAACTAACAATTACGTCGGTATAAGTTTAAATTGAATTGTTTCGTTTGATTAGAAAAACAAAACGACAATTTAAATGCTTGATATTCTTTTTTAACAGAATGGTGACTGAAAAGTTTTCCATACTTCTTGTTTTGTTGCAATAAAGTGGCAACTGGATACTGACGTAAGCTTGTGTCACTCTCGGAGTGCCAGACCTTGTTTTTTTAGACCATGGTTTAGTTTAGAGAATTTTTTGACAAGAGAATCGGCGCCATTGTGTCACTATTTCATATTTAGGAATGTACCCACACTAAATTTTGAATGATTGACAATAATTAAAATAGAACTACCGTCCGAAACCTTTTTTACAAATATCTATCTACGCTAATATTATAAAGAGGTTAAGTTTGTAAGTTTGAATGTAGGAGGTAATCTCTGAAACTACTCATTCGATTTCAATAATTCTTTCACCGGTAGAACGCTACACACAGAGTATCATTATAATACAAGGTACACTATTGCCCAGTGCCATTGGATATATTTTATGGTACAGTTGGCTTCCACGCGGACGGAGTCGAGGGCTGAAGCAAGTCCATTATAGTGTGAATCTATTAGAAGTGCTTATAATTATTTGAAAAAAAAGTAATTGTGTACGGAAAAATATTAGTAGTCAAAGAACATGTATCGGTAGCACAGTCCTCTTCGACTGTGCTACCGAAACACAGTTATTTCTAGTAATTCTAGTACGGAGGACAGTGCGGTTTAACCCCAGAAAACCTGGTACTTGCAGTCTTATTCCTGCTGTTACATACTTTTTGCTCACAAAGTGAATAAATACATTTACGCGTCAATCGGTCAGCTTGTTTTTATTCTTAATTTTTTATAAGATTCAAATCGACGATTTTCCAAACAAGCTAGTTAGAAAATTTTCAAAGCTTCATTCCGTCGTTTGAATTCTTGAACGAATCACAAAATTGTATTTCTGTTATTAAAGCAAAGGATCTATTTAATATGTTATAGCAAATGCTAGATTATCTTTAGTGAAGTTTCCATCATGTAGCAATAATTTGTAAACATAAATCGTCTGCCTGTTTCCAGGATTGTTCTGCCATTTTTTTGGGTATGTATTCCCTTCATTAGTTCGGTATTCCTTTATAATTTGTGCCTTGTTCTTTGATCTAAGAAGAATTCCTTTTGTCTTAGATTTAACGATCAGACATAAGGCCAAATTTTGGCTTTACCCACTCATCTAACTGTCCCCTGTCTTCGTCATCATTTGCCGGCTGTCGAAGTTCAGACCGAACCAGTTACCACGGATCTATTGCCGTGTGAGCTCGATGGTTGCGGTTCGTCATTCCTTTCGTCAGTTATCCACGTAACAAAAACGTAAGGGTCAATATGCTACACACTACCCTATTTACCTAAAACAATAACAATATAAACAATTATAGATTTTTTCACGCACATGTAACATAGCTGGGAAATCTTAATTGTTCATATTCGTTACGCACGCACATTCACACGACTTTAGTCTTGATTTTTAAATCTATTGCACCTTATTACATAACGAATTGCTTCATTCGTGTATTTTATTGCTGGAATATTAATTTATAGTTTATAGCTCAATTAACACTATATTTAATTAATTAAACACTATAATTAATGAACACTATAATTAAACACAATATTTAATTTAAAATTTAAATTTAAATTAACTAAACAAAAACTTATTCGGGATTGTGATGTGCCACGGCGTTTTTGAAAGTATCGATATCGATACATAATCGTTACCAAAATCAACCGTAGCATTGAAGAAACCCTTTTGACAAGCAACTACATAACTATAATATGCAACCGGCGTGTGTGTATGACCAGATGTATGAACGTAAACGAGGCAAAAGGATCAGAGGATGAGATCGAGGCGGAAGGAGATGTAAAGATCGTTGCAGGTGGCTTTCTGTAGTTTCTGCCTATCACCATGGGATGAAGGCGTGAGTTTATGTATGTATTATTTTATACTAGCTGCGTCCCGCGGTTTCACCCGCAGAAATCTCGATCCAGTGGGAATATCGGGATAAAAAGTATCCTATGTCCTAGTCCAGGTCATAGTCTACCCATGTGCCAAATTTTATCCAAATCCGTTTAGCCGTTTTAGCGTGATTGAGTAACAAACATCCAAACATCCACACTTTCACATTTATAATATTATATTATATATTGTATATATTATATTATATTATATATTATATAGTAGGATAGGATAGTAGGATAGTAGGATAGTAGGATAACTATTTGCTTACATTTTTCAGAGAATTTTTTGCTATGCTTTTTTGCTTTAATAGATTTATCTTGGTGAGCCATATGGAAGAGACATAATATTTTGATATAGGTAGGTATACTTCAGCAGAGCAGGTAATAAAAACTTACTTATGTCCCTGTAAATTACAAATCCAAAAATAGTAGATAAATTCAATGAACTCTCTCAAAAACTCTGGTATTTCAATAACGGAGCAGTCTCGAGGTGTCGTAGTCCCAAGCGTGACTGCTGAGCGTGTGGTCCTGGGTTCGATTCCCAGGTTGAGCAAAGTGTTATTAGGTTTTCCATTATGTTGTGTTGGTGTTTGTGTGTTTTTCTCTGCGTCATGTTTACCGCAAATATACGTATTTTCTTTCTTTCGAAACAGCCCGGAGTTTGGAAGTTGGTAGTGTGATACCCCCGTGCTTCGGAAAGCACGTTCAGCCGTTGGTCCTACGCCTGATCTCTTTCCGGTCATGTCGAATTGTGTGCCGTCCATTCGGACTATGAGAGTGAGGGGAGAGAGAGTGCACCTGTGCCTACGCACACTCATGTGAACTATAATATCTCCCGCGCGGAAGGCTAGTCTCCGTTAAGATTGGCCGCTATAGCCGAAATTCCATGGTCTGGAGGACTATCCTACTACTACTGATATTATAAATGTGAAAGTGTGGATGTTTGGATGTTTGTTACTCAATCACGCAAAAACAGCTGAACGGATTTAGATGAAATTTGGCACATAGGTAGACCATGACTTGGATTAAAACATAGGATACTTACTATCCCGATATTTCATCGGGATCGAGACTTATGCGGGTGAAACCTCGGGGTGCAGCTAGTATTTTAATAAAGTTTGGTCTTTCGAGTCAATAATTTGAAACTAATGTTTTCAACATTTTCTTAATTTATAATTTATTACACAATATCTCACCACATCTACTTAAGTATTTCTAAGTTCAACTTAAGCACTATAACAGCAACACTTACTACTTAGTCTACTAATTATATGCAGAAACCGATGTTTGTGCCGGCTTAGGCCCGGCGCCCATTATCGGCATCGGCAAGGAAAAGGATCCTTCGGCATCCTACATGCAAGCGCACACTATCGGCAATTATGCTTTGGCATGCTGCAACGTTCTTAGGGATGACGAAGCGTCCTTAAGGATGCCGCACCGTCCTGTAGCCTGTAGCTAACTATCCCCCGAGTGTTGCCTCGGCGCCGGCGGCGTACCGAAGGTTGCCGAAGGATGCCGAAGCATCCCGAAGCATTCTCAAGGCTGCCGATACACCAGCCTCAAGCATACCGAAGCGGTATTTTTGTTATTACGACCACATATCACGGAAATTTCTACTTTATTGCCATTATGTTATAGTATATTGCTATTTGCCACCTAAAATCCTCAGTCGTACCGATGCCGATAATGGGCGCCGGGCCTTATGCTCCCGTGCCTGTAATACTAATCTAAACTAAAATTCATTATGATGTAATTTGATTGTGTTTCAGTATATTTTTGTCGTGCTATTTAGGCTAAATGATGCATGTTTAGCTTGTAACTCATATCCTGCGACGGGAATTTTAAAAGACCCAAAAAAAACTACCTGCATTTTTCATACTTATTCAATTAATTGACATAGATATTCATACTGTCATGTTACTAAGTACCTGTCCACCTGTTATTTGATGCAGTTACTTGTACTATTGGACACATATTTTCATGTAAATTTTGTGTATTTGAAGATCTTAAGATTTTTTTGCTCAAGGGCTGCACAAAGGTGAGCTTAATGTTATATTATATGCGGAATTTTATAATATTTCACCTTGATATTTGATATATTTTTTTTAGATATATTTAAAAAAATAAGTTATAAAGATAATTTATTTTATCGAAATCTGTTCTGTGGTTTAGGCGTTAAACGGTAACATACAGACAGAGTTACTTTCGAATTTATAATATTAGTATGGATTCAAGAGGTGATAGAAAAGAGGGTGTGTGCTTGTGACCACACGGTAGAAGTGAAAATTTACAACTGGAGCCGAGTACACGCAATTCAGAAACTCCGACCGACTGGAGCCGAGTATACCCGATTCAGCGTCACCGACCCGAGCGTGACGATTAAGTTTCGTGCGCCTAACGAAGTTTTCACTTCAATATCCATCCTTTTTATTTTAAAGAAGTTTATTTGCCTTACTTGTGTTTATCACAAATATTACGATACGTTGAAATATAGCAAAAGCTTAGCTTTGTAAAATTATGTGACGAGTGTTGACTACTAACAAAAGAGCTTTCTAAAAAAAAAGGTAGGTTCATTAAGGTTTATCTACCGAAATGCCTATGTTTGATGTTATCTACGCCAGAAAAATAGCGAACAGGACATTTTAATGTTAATAATACACTTGACAACTTCATAAAGCTTTTTAGGAGTACATAAGAAAACATAACAAAGTAAACAAGTCCTTACACAATACAAAAGACGAATGTATCAGCAATTCAGCATTCTTATCGACACGAGTCTCACATGTTTTCTTGTATTTCTTTCTCCTCGGTGATATTCCGATGGTAAACATTGTGGTACATTTATTACAACATGGATGATTTAGTTGCCTTCTCCGATTCCGTAGTACATTGACGTGACTAATGATGTACATTTTTAGGCTTTTTCCCTTTGTTTTATGTGTGAGTAGATTTGTGTGTAACATAAAATGTCATAATATATTAGGTACATTATTTTTGATCAGCAGAAAAATAACTAAATTAAAAGATAGGTGCTTATTTGAAGCACAATCATCAGAGCTTTTTATACTGCATAACCTCAAATAAGAGGTACTCTATGGCAATAATGAAATCGACAAGTGATTAAGAAGTAAGTAGGTAAAGCACCGTTTACAATATGCAAGTTTCTTGCTTGTGGCATACAAGACTTCCTGACTTCCTTAAGTCCTGACTTCCTGAGTCGAGCTGCACGATTACTGACAAATGCGTGCACTGACTTGACAGGTCCACTCAATCTCTGTGGTTCTTTCCTCAAAAGATCATTTCAGATACCAATCTGCATAGTCTTCGCATGACCTGACCAAGAGTATGTCTGGACTTTAAAAACGACTGTAACCTCTGAGTTTGTTTCGGCCTTTCTTCTCAGAGTAGTCAGATAGGAAACGCCGACCTCATCTAGTTTAAAAAACATGATTGACGTGTAAGTGTTTGTACAAACCTACTTACAGAAATAAAATCATTTATCATTCATTTATCATTTATCTTTCATTTATCATTTATCTTTCATTTATCATTTACAATAAAATTGAAGCAATAAATGACTTGCATCTTTTAAACACTGTTTAGACGGTGCAACTTTTATTTTTGCTACCACTTATGGTATGCCACAGGCAATTGTTTCGCACGGTGTAAATCCGGCTTTAAGTGCTAAAAGCCTTACGCCATATCGATGAAAGCTTTAAGTATGTGATCCAGAACAATCCTAAACGCATGAATCCGAACTTATGCAAACGATTTAAAGCATCAAGTAAATGACAGTACAGTCTAATATAACAAAGATGTTTTGTATGTAACAAAATGACGCCCATTGTCTATAGATAAAATTCGCCACTCCGCCTCCTAACTGCCGATGATAACTTATTCGAGACCCATTTTGGCCCGAATTTATGGTAGATTTAACTCGTTTATTCCGGGAAAGAACTTCCCATGCTTAACGATGAGATACACCAACGAAGATAGGGTAATGCCAAAGCTATTCCGAATTCTTACGCATTTTTCCTTGTTCCAAACTTCGGTATGAAATCGGCTTTAATTAAAAAGATCGAACCCTTCTAAATAATTTATGTAAAATTACATTCCGATCGTATCAATGACGCCTACCTGAAATTCAATAAATGCCTGCCTACATTCTAATAAATTACCAAACTTAATATATTCCGCAGCCTTCAGAATTCCTTAATATATTAATATTATTAGTAAGCGAAACCCAAGAAGACGTAAGTAGGCCAATTACAACGCATATCCGTAAACAAAAGGGAAATCTGATCCGCGAATCATAAATCCGAGTTTTATAGTTGATATAAGTGTGCCACGTGCCGATAATTGATTTCGCGCCTCTGATAACTATACTGTATTAAGTATCCGAGATAGGTTGGCGAACAAACACGTACTCCGGACAACTCGCGACGTGACGCGAATGTTGCGAACTCGATCCGTTAAAATTACCAACGCGATCAATAGCACAAACAACGTAAAGGTCTCGGTCAAAGTTTCCCTTTGACTGGTTCGTTTGTTATTCAAGACAATCACTGTTTAGTGAGCTACCGTTAACCTGGTTACATTCCTATCGCTAAGAATTTTGAGCTACTTAATCAACTCCCGTCTCTCGAACAGCGAACAACATAGTCTTCTAATTTATACCAATTTCTCTCAATAGTCAATCCCCTATAATAGCAGAATTTGCCTAACAACATAATACTGAACTTCCAATCATATAAGTGCTTTCAATTAATTAACTATGCTCTCTAATTCAGTGAAGTTGCGAGGCGATGCATTAAATCGTGTTCATCCTGAGCACAAGCTGCATAGAATCTCGCCTTAATTGCAAAGAGCGGCGTCAGCTAAGATTTACCAATTAAGGGAATCAGAAGCGGAACCACTTGCCCAGTCAGCGGGGCTCAGCGCCGCCGAGCATGGAGGCCCAGACCAGACCCACACACGTTTCTATTAACAACTAACGATCGTAACCAAATAGAACACTGAAGGGATTCCTCATTTACATATTTTGTTGTGAAGGACACTCGCTTTTGTTTGGGACGTATAAAACATTTTGTCCCAAATGTGTCCCTTTTAAATTATCAGCCACATTATTTTATGGTTCCTTTGAACTCGAAAAGAAAGAAACATATTAAACGTATCGGCTATTTATCTTCCCACGCAATTTGTAAGAGTCGACTGTGGGAAACGGATTACTTAATATTTGGTTGCTTAGCAATCGGTCACTGCACGCGATGCGACAGAATTTAAACACATTACTGCTTGCTACATACCTAGTCCCTTGTCAAAGACACGTATTCATTGGTACCCTTGACTTTGTGGACTTTGCCAGCTAAAGAAACAACCATGCAAACAGCTTTATGCCATAAAATAAAAAGATAAAACTTTAAATAAACACTATCTGAAGTACTTTAGATAATGATAAAATTTACGCAAGAAATATCAAAGAAGAGGCTTCGAGACAAATCGATATCGTTATCTCAATGAAAATTATGCTCAACATAAAATTGCGTAGTCTCAAAAAAGATATAAACTTTTTACATAAATTGCTGATGACAATAGCTGTTTTAGTATACTAAATATTAATTCATTTCATTGTTACCAAAAACGTTTGTTCAGAATTAATAATTTCATAAAAAAAAGTGGGCGAAATGTAACTCGGATTTCGTAGACGACCTTTTACCAACGACGACCACCAATAATATTCTGCGGATCTAAGGACCAGAGTTGCACTATTTGAACAATAATGAGATTAAAGAAAATGCTTCTTTTAAACTTATCCAGATTACAGGAAAGTGATTAGCCTTTGAGGCGGTATGCAATAAAAAGACAATAGAAGAGAACAAACCAAAGGTAAAAACAAAAACAATAATAAGCAACACGTTTGAACGTGGTTCTTTAATTCGCTAGAGAAAATGTCCCCCATCTTTCATGGGAATAACATGCCTTTAACCCAGCTGACTGAGCATCGAGGTGATTATATTTTTATAAACGGAAATCCCTGAAGAGAATATCCAATTTTAAAATGTTCAATGTTTACAAGTAAAGGGAGATACCACAAGACATTATAAAGCTTAGAAAATTGCTAGAAAAATTCAGGTACATTAATATGTACCTTAATTTTTCTAGCAATTTTCTAGACGCACGTTTTCGCAAGTTTTTCTAGCAAGTATACTCCGGAAAAAATCTTTATCTGGCCCGATAATTTGTCGCAGCATTATTAAATTAAAGTGAAGAAAACAGTAACGATTTTTGATTATGTACAAGTAAGTACGCTTAACTAAAGCAAGCTTAAAGAAAGCGTGACTAAAGGTTATAACTTGAGGGATTTCTATTCAAAATCTTCGTGATCTTCTTAGTGTATCGAACGCCATTCATTAAAAAACCTGTGATGAGCTAACGGAAGTAAATATTAGAATGCAAAGATTTAAAAACGACAGTTTACATTTTGAATTAACTGCGTCTTTATCTTAAAAAGTAATTAATAGGCTCACCTATTTCAGTTGAAAATACTGTATCTTAAACTTACCTGTAAGCTTGATGTACCTACTTAACTAAAAGCTTGTCTAAGAATTCAATAGATAATCTTGGAGGTATTTGTTCAGAATTCTTGAAGCGTTCCAAGTTTAAATTGACACTGGATGTTGAGTCAAAATCCAATTATTATTGTCGACGAAGGAAAAGATCTACTCAGAGACAATATTAAGCGTCCGCTCGTTAACTTACTACTAAACTAAGATAGCTTTACATTTTAAAAAGATATTATGATGATGGCACTAAAAGATTCATAAGACGATAAAGCATCGCTCTTAAAATTATGCATAAGAATGACTCATACATAAGCATGTTAAAATAATTATGTAGTTTTTTGCTTTTCCAGATTATTTCTGTGAGAATTTCGATAAAACAGTATTAACATAACAGATCTTCTTTAAATTCAAGATACAAGACATTTTAATTAAACTAGAGAATTACTTAAATGCGAATCTCATAAAAACTAACATCCTTTAAGCCGATAGCGTCTTATCGTAATGCTCTTAGTCGACTATTACAGTACAATCTAATACTGCTGACTATTCCGCTTCTATTTAGAATTCCGTGTGTCTTGGAGCGCTAAAGTCGGCGGACCTAATAACTGGTATTATTAACCATTCAGCGTAGTTATTGCTGAAGCAGCTATCTGCTTGCGACAATACGCCTTTAATTGAATGTCCACTGTTTATCTTTGTTATAGTATCCTGAATTATCTACTGAAAGCCAAGATACACTATCTCTATAATTTACTTTACTATATTATCCGTTTTCTCTACTTTATTCACGTGTAACAATTTGTATTAGAAACTCCAGTAAGGTTTGATTTATAGCAAGAACAGTGTATCAAAGACCACAATACATTGCCGATGCCTTGAGGTTTGTACATGTCTGCAACCTACAGAGGAATGATTAATTTTCCTGCCCTGGGCACACACACAGGTTTGCTTTTCAATCGCCTCAAAATCCAACAGAAGATGTCAAAGGTGTGTGTGTGTCTGTGTGCGCATGTTTACAATAAGTGTAATATTGTGATGTCGGTCTAGTCCTCTGTGGTGTCAGATACAGGTGTCGCGATGTGCAATACGCAATAACCTTGTGTCGGGAGCACGAATTGCCCCAAACTATTTGTGGTCCAAAGTTCAGAATGAGCGTGCGCTCCGCTCTAACGTTTTGCCACATTGTATGAATATTTTGGACATGGTATTCTGTGTTGACGTGAATATAGAACAGTCATGCTTTTAGAGCGACTCGCAGTTCAAGTTAGTTACAGTTCGTGTCAATATATTTTTTCTTTCAATATTATAGCCTAAAGCTGTGCCATTTATAATCATCATTTTTAATTTATACGTGAGTCTGTGTTTTTTTAAGACCCATTGAAATTCCTCTTGGAATCTATAAAAATATTACAGATTCTGTAATTGGAAAGTATAAAAGAAATTAGATTCTCTTTGGGTCCGGTAATTGAGGGAAACCTAATGGTCCCATGAGGCGTAGTCAAATAGCCCAGCTTAGAGGAACCAATCATGCGAATGATCAATTTTATTTACGTAATGTAACAACTTGTTATTTAATTTAATGGCTCTAAGTTATTACAGTTCAGTTCTTTTCAATATCCTATCGTTTTCCCAGCTTATGAGTGGCTAAGGAAACGACTTTTTGCAATAAACTGCTAACGCTGTCTGCTTCTAAGTCACCTTTTTCAATATCCGGGAAAATAATCATGCAGGCCCGGGGACCACACGGCAAAGAATTTATAGACCCAATATTCCCCTTTACTCTGTTACGGCAAAAGTACGTAATCCACACAATAATAATAATTAATCAATTTGCATTTATTACGGAGGGCGTCCGATAAGTTTTTATTACATTTGGACCCAAAAATTAAAGCTAACACACATTAACTAATTTGATGTGCGAGTTACAGACATTCGTGCCAACTGTTTTAGGGAACTGTCGTTAGACGCAGGGTTGTCGAGTATCCCCATACAAAACGGTATTTTGAACAAAATACTGACCCCTTTTTATTATCAACAAGAGTTGATAATAAAAAGGGGTCAGTATTTTGTACATCTGTAGGTACATACTGGACGAAACACGGTATTCACGTTAACAGAGGCGTTGCAGCAACGCTTTGCTCATACAAACTCAAAAGAAAAGCGTATTTAACGTAAAAGTTTCCCTGAACTGAGATAAGGTTCAATATGTTGTCCGATATTTTGGACAGAGTTATGTGGCAAGCGTGTACAAAATACCGGGAAACGAAGCGGCGATAAAGGGTTAGGTTCAAACTTATGGGCGCGCACCGGTTGAATGAATAGTGCTCTTAATTGCCAACCGGCTTTGTCAATGGCTTTCCACTTTTTAGGGAGCCATTTACGAAGCTAAGGGGCGGAAATTGCAAATCGTATGAAGTATTTCGTTCGAAATTAAATTAACTTCGAAATAAAATGTATTGTAATATTGCGACGCTTTACTCTTCTGCTTTTATTCACTTTGATACTGATTTCTAAAAGTTAATGGTTCTATTATTATAATATCAAATACATAGACAGCTAAATGACGCAATTATTCAGCCTAAATGATTGTACGAAGATTTCAATCACACATCAATTCGTTTGACAATCACTATTCCATAGTAAACTCGTCCACGCATATTTGTAAAATTAAAACCAATCAATGTTTGATATAGCGTGCCGAGCTAAATTAGCTTTCTTAATTTAAATTAAGAAACTAAGTACGTGAAAAAGAAGTAAACAAAACGGAAATGTTTTATTGATGTAAAATCAGACAAGTTGATCTCGGTAACCCTTGCTTGAAACGTGCTAGAGACGTACCCCATACGAAACGCAAACACGCTAACTGAAAACCGATATCGATAGTCTGCAGTTTAATGACACTAAAATTAATCGTTATGTCTGATATTTGACAGTTTCACTTATCTTAGTTTGCTTAAATCCTTTTGTGACTAATCCGAGTAACCGAACATCTACTATTTCCGACTATTGTCATTGGCGAATAAGTTTATCAAGAACTGTCACTTCTACCTAAGTTTGTGCTAAGTTTAAAAACATTGGAACAACTTCAGTACCTAGAAGAGTGTTTTTTACTTAATTTACGTCCGAATAAACGTGATTCAAATAGGAAAAGTTGGCTAAAGTAATTAGGTAGTCGTATACAAACCAGCCCATCCCTAGCTCTGATTCAGTAGCTGCCTTTATAGTTGGTAGTTTGATTCGTTTTATTTGTTGGCGGGTATTTTCTGATCCCCATTCACATGAATCAAACTGAGCGGACTCATTTATTTGATAGTAACCGACAAGGTACACCCCTACCCAACTATAAATTCAAACGTAGACAAACTAGTGTAGGGGATAATAAAATAAAATGGGATAATCTTAATTAATCATCTCTCTATTGCTTATTTTCTGTAGTGGATTGTTAATAACAGCGATGAATTGCTTTTGAGATATAGAAATATTATCAACCAATTCCTTCCTTCTAACATAACTCATATGAATAAGAAGTTAATTTCAAGAACCTTGTCTGGAATAAGGATATTCAAATTTCTGGAACATAAATTCATCTTTATCTAGGTACAAAACCAAGATAAGGAGTCCAGACGTCCATGCCATAATTTAGAACGGAGCCCTCAATACAAGAACCTAATTCCATTTGAATTTTAATTCCACTAGAAAATAAATTAGATACGAATTTGTCTGGCTCATTTGTGAGAGATCCCACTCCGGAATAAGACACTTATTTTCCAAATTTTCCCATTTAGCAGTCTTATTTGATAAAAGATATCTCATTTCATTAAGTTAATGAAGAGTGTTGTAGTAATCCAATCCTGTTTACTAATTAATACGGTGCAAAGTTCTGCATGTTGAAATTGGGGATGAAACCTCAACAAATACTTATGTGATGGCTTCATTATTTTCTCTTTGGTGGTTAGCGGGTAAACGTGCTCGAATGAATAGGTAATGAAACGCTCCTGGGAATACCATACGAATTTCGTCCGAAAGCGAGGCATATATATTAATTTATCTATTTTAGATTTTTTTATTGGTAAGAATAGTCAATTATTGGGTAGTTTTTTGTTTACCTTCTTGTAGTTACTGGGTTTCGTTGCATTTACCCATTAAAACGGCACTTCGTTATAGACACAAAACATTTTAGCAAAAAGTATGTGGCACTACAAAAAAGTATTTTAATGTTTTATATCTTTTTTATAAAGTAGAGCAATTACGAAAAAATCTACCAAACCATTGAGTATCTTTTATTTTTCAAAAGTAAAAGTGATGCACACAAAAACTTTTGCGTAAAAAAGTAAAAAAGACGCAACTGTGTTGAATGCAGTTTGGGTCGTAATTAGAGATAGATTTTTCCAAAATTAATTAAAAGTCACCGTTGGCCACAGCTTCGGGCGAACGATGTACGTGCTCAAAATACTTTCAGAGTCCCCTTTTGTTCTGCTGTTTCTGCCTGAACACCTAGCTATATTTTTGTATCTCGGAAACCCTAATGTACTGACAGTTTTTCATGCTATTGGGAAAAGTATGCTAGATTTAATTTCTTTTAGAGGAAAATTAAATAAGTATCATTTTAATTAAAATTAGAAGCAAAAATTTTGTAACATTATTTGTAAACCTGATACTCGTGGAAATGTTTTGACAAAATGAGTGTGCGTCGTCCATGTGCCCGCTGTCACTATATAAAGTAAAGGCAGTGTTTTTTCTACCCTCATTTCACCCTTTTTTATCTTTTTCTTACATAGCTGAACTTTACTGCTGTCGTACTGTACCTACCCATAGTGTAAATTTTATAAAACTTTGTATTTTGAGTAGACAGATAAAAAATTTCAACGGTATATTTCTATTAAATACAAAAATAACTGTTCTTAATTTTTCTACAAAACGAAACTTCAGAGAATAGAGTGATTCTCGAGTGTATTGTGAGAATAATTGTAGGTATTATCACAGATTAAAACTGGAACGGTGGCAGAGCGTGACTTGCCATGGTCGGGTGGGCCCAGCCGTAGCGCGGTGCAGTGGGCGTTCAACTACCTAATAAGTTCAGGTGCTATCAGACATAAGCAACCGCACTACTTTACTTACTTTACTTTACTTTTCTTTTTTTGTGGCCTTTATAAAATGCAACAGCGAAAGTTGTTTTTAGTTTGCAATAACATTTTAATAAAAGATAAAGTGGCTTTTCTTTTTATTTTATTACCATTTTGAGGTATGAAATATTTAAAGCGAATGTTATTCCAATTTTAAAAAGCGCCTACGTCATCGAGATAATACGTTTCTTCAGAAGCTCAAGGTCGAATAAAGACAAGATTTAGGCCGTAGACCCACTGAGAGGCTGTATAAATACGACTGTGAAGAACAAAATTATGCCAATGGGGCTGCCATAAGTTATAGGGGTTTATTGTGTTACTGACGCATTGCCGTAACTCTAGCGTAGGTTTGAGGACTAGGCTGATATGACGCCAGGAAAATAAATAGTAAGTAGCCTAAGTAGGTTATAGTGATGACATTTTTATGAGTTCAGTATCTTTTATACTTCTTGAATCTTTTGTGAGTACTTTTTCTTGCACATTAATTTTGCTCAACTGCCTATGTACCGTCGAACGGGGTGAATAGGGATGCAGGGGTGAATCGGAACGAAACTTTAAAAGGGATTTTAACATTGAAATAATATAGTATGTTGCCAAAAAGGACTTTAACAAACTATATTATTTCAACGTTAAAATCCATTTTAAAGTTTCGGCTTGCATCCCTATTCACCCCGTTTGTAGGTATTTCAATATTTTTTTATTACTTTTGGATTTGAATTAATAACCTATCGTAGTCCCTTATTTATGAGCTTTATTTATGTAGGTATATTGATAGTTGTCGTGATGGACGTATTGTGCTCTCTTCCAGTAGTATTTTTAACATTTTTATAAATAACATCCTACGAAACCCGAAAAAAAAAACTTTGTAATTAAACCAAGTATCAAATAATACGTAATAAATAACACCACAGCTCACCGTATGTCATTTCAGCACGACAGAATGTAACACACATAAAACCTGTTTACACAATGGTCCAGGGTTTTATGATTTAAATTTTGTTCCGTCTGATTTACGTGGGTGGTACTGCGGGTGTTTGCTATTAACGGAAATTATCATGATTTACAATCAATGCCGATTCGCATTTCACCGTGACAATTATAGACGCAATTGCCTGTGTTTATTACTAAAAACAAACAAAAAGCGATGGACCACTTACCAAATTAATTTCAATTTTTCCACAGCAAACCACTTCTTGTATGAAGACCAAGATTGTGATTTTACCTGTAACAAAAATAAATTCAAAAATAACATTATTTGGCTGTAAACTGTAATAAACATTTAGAGTACATACGGACCTATAATGTATATACAGGGAAGCAAACATGTGCTCAGTCAAGCTCGACAAAATCCTAGGAACCCATTTACTTGAGTTGACTTCGAACAAATGTCACGAGACGGTGTGCAACTAATACCGAACCGCTTCATGTATCTTTTGCAGTCTTGCTAAACCTCCTGTATATAAATACAGGTAATTCATATAAGAGACAAACACATAGGTCACAATAAATGTTTCGATTTATAATTTAATTCCTAAATACTATTATTTACTATTTGCCAATCGGAAATCGGTAATCGGGCGCGAAGAGCCCAACGTCCGAATCAAAATCGAATCGAATTTCAACGTTAATCAGTTTAAAACTCAAATGAGCATCCATACGTTTCATCAGCCGGTCGACCGTGCAATTATATTATGTTTCAATTTTAATGATTCCGTATACACAACTTTTAATTATAGTTCAGAAATGAGGAGAAAATGCAATAAAAAGCGATAATGAGCGTTATTTTAATTGCTGTGTCTCGTGACGTCATTACGGAGATATTGAAAACCGATAACGGTAATGAAAGGGTTAAGTGTATCTCAAAGCACTGACTATATGACCAATAAGAGAGAGTATTAATAAATCAATCTATATTGATTTTAATAACAGAAACACTACAAAGAAATAAAAATAAATCAAATTATTATTAAGGTTAAAATTAAGACTCAAGCTGTGCAATTGAGCCTTAATTTCCATACCGCAAAAAGTTTTTCCGCGTCCTAACCGAAATAACTTTCCGCATACCAATAAATCGTTTGCAAAGACCCGACCACAGAAGTGTATGTTTTCCAGCCATGCTGCACTGCTAGTGTGCATCCATTAATATCAATAAAACATGTATACAGTCCGTCGCACGTTTTAATTCCGCTAAAAGCGTCGATCTCATTGTGGTTGGACCGATGATTTGGAATTACTGTGTCCCCCGTGTCCACTGTTAGACGGGACAGTCCCAGGTGACTCCTAACGAGGTTTGTACGTTGTAGCTTAAAAGTCTAGTCATCCTACTGATCTGCCACAGCCTTTGTGAACTCTTTCGTTATTTCATTTTTATTACTGTACAGGGATTTGAAAGCCAGTGATACTTTTTGTTGCGAGATGTTGTTTTTTGAACTTTGTGAAGAGAAAAGTTATATTCTGTTGTGTTAAGCTAACTTCAAATACGAAATAAAGACTTTTGTGTTTTCCTTCTTTTGGGTTTTCTTTTTTACAAAAAACACTTTTTACAACCGTAATATAGTATATTTTGCAGTTTGTAAGATAAATATTTTGCTACACTGCCCGATTTTATAAATTTTTTGATCATATCACCCAAAATTGTAAAAATATTCGCAGTCACAGTACTGTTCAAGCGGATTGGTGCCCGCAATACCTGTCCTTTCGCACCGGTGACTACAACCCTTCTCTACTTGTGCTATAGAACTTGCCTTTTTTTATTCATTGGATTTATTTAACCGCTATCGTTTGCTACTCATTCGTGACTTGTAGCTTTTATAAATTTTAGTTTTAATTAGTATTAAAGTAAGTTCTATCGACACGAAAAAAAGAAATAAATTCTATCAATCCGTTTTAGTAAACAAACAGCTTTTTAAGTTGGTACATGAATTCCTAAACTACAATATTTCATAAGCGCTCTTAAAACTGTTAGACCATTACGAAGGCAGAATAGATACTGTAGTGTAGTCACTATTTCCTTTGTCACCGAGGAGATTTTCCAACAAGTGTCAATCGAGGCGTCGAATGTCTCCCTTTTGATATATCGACGTCACTGCGCCCGTCTATGTCTGACGTATACAGCCGTATCTCTCTTTTTACTGCTTTTGCTTCGGGACACTCAAAAGAAATGGTTATTATTTTGACGGGACTTTGCTGAAGTGTACAAAGTACAGGACGTGCTGGCCTTATTATTACTTTGTCGAGTCCTCGATTGTTAACTTTTGATTTGATTGATATTTCCATCTCATTGTCGTCAATAAGACAAGTGGGGTATGGCATTTCCGATTTTAATTTATGGTTTTGGATTTGGGTGACGATGAGTAAAGTTCAATTTTATTGATCAAGTCAAATAAAAATATATTTCTTTTCTAAAACACAAGTTGTTAGATTTTTGAAAATGATATAGACAAAACAAGAGTTGGTGGCACAAGAAGGAACAACTTTCAAATTCTGCGATGCCGCCCCTGCGGTACCCTCTAAATGTTTTTGTTATAATTTCCAACAAGTTGTAAAGGAAACAGTTATGATGATAAAACGAACACAAACTTCCGTTACAGGAACAGCTGTAAAAATTTAAAATATCGATACTGAATTTAGTCTGATATTTTATCGGAATTTTCATACCTTTTACACTTATTAACTTAAGACAAAGGTAGAAGGCCAATCCTAAGCTAGGATTTGATTAGATTTTTATTACCTAACTTTAGTAAGGCTGCTAGCCATTTAATTTAATTAATTAAGGATTTTTTGATAAATCTTAAAATGTTTTGTTGCTACGCAAATATAACGTTACAAGAAAAAGAGGTAAGTACCTACCGAATATTAAATTGTAAAAGTCCAAGCTAATGATGAATAGGCATGACGGCGTGCGATGATTTAGTCGATTTATAGTAACACTTTAGAAAAGTTGTAATCGATTAGGTTTACTCTGTGGTTTAGAATTTATTTTTTTAGTGGTATTTTTAATTTAGAACAGGTAACACCGAATGGGGTTGTGAGTGTCATGGCGGCGGTGGCGATCACTTTTGATGCGACCGTCACGCGTTACCCACGGACGAATCCATTGGCTCTAAATGCAAGTTTAACAAATATTTTGATTTGACTTAATAAGTGATAATCATTATTTTTTATGATTAAGTTTTGTTGCTATATTTGCCAGTAAATTAAGTGCGTTATTTTGCGAGTATTATTTTCCAAACACCGCCACGTACACGCCTATGACGGGGGACCAACAAATGACGGATCAGCAGCGACACGTGGTGTCTCAGGCGCTCGAACAGCCGTCAGGCATATCACTTCAAAACAAATTATGAATTGATAGAGCAAGGTCAACACCTTGTCATAACACTATTATAATATACCAATCAAACAATCAACTTGATATAAAATTGACATAGACCTCTTAAATGTTCCGCCTTAACACAAGGCTCTACATCTTCCGCATTCTTCTTGGATCACCTTCTGGAATCTTCTAAACACCAGCAGCCTAATTGTCTAATTGCGTAACACACTTTCAATCACAATCTGAATAATTTTGAAGGATCCATTGCTTCATATGTTGGAAAAATTTGTCTGCTCAACAACGTAAATAACGCAATGAATGTTGTTGTTCTGTCAAAATGAAAGCCATTGCTACTGATAGTGTCTTACGCAATTACCTCGCTGATCATATTATTCTATGATTTTCATCGCCACATATCTATAGTAATAATAAGCTGACCTGACAGACGTTCTCCTGTCCAAAAATCAATAGTTCATACAAAAATCCCATAAAAAATGGACGTTCAGTTTTTCCATAATTTGAAACTTGATAATTTTTTTGTATCCATAAAAACCTCATTCGGACGATTACAAACACTTTAAAACAAAAAATAGCGAAATCGGTACAGTCGATCTCAAGTGATGCGCTTACCAACCTACATCATTTCATTTTTATTTATTTATAATAGATAATCACTATCAAGGAAAAATGAAAAATCCTCTTCTATACACAGAACTAAAACATAGTTTTAGACTAGACAATATACATAAAGATATCTACATAAATCCTAAGGACAACTCAGAAGAAGACAAACATAAACACCCCACCAAATTATATTTATTAATATTAATTAAGTACCAGATACATGAATTTTAATTATGTTATTATAGTCCCGTGTCTTGTTACAAAAGGTCTGTGCAAACTTTCGGATAACATTATGAGGAGTCTAATAACGAGAGAGTAAACAGAGTTCGTATAAATTACACTACACGGGACAATATTTAACTCACTCCCCTCCTTTTACAGTGTACTATTTAATATTTTACACTAAAGCGTGTGTAGATAGATGGGTTGTGTTCGTGCGACCTATGTATTATCCACCAACCCGCACTGGGCCCGTGTGGTGGATTTCAGCTCACTCCGTCTCACAGAGAGGAGGCCTGTCTCCCAGCAGTGGGAAAATTATAGGCTGATTGTACTTTATATGCTTTATGTATTATACTAACTGACAATGCGACTTATTTGTCAAAACATGACAACGACAGGTGCTGTTTAATAAAGTAGAAAACTGTGAAAAAAAGAATAGTCGAATTTTCGGATTGTGGACTGTCACCTGTCGCCTGTCAGTTTTATTAAAAAGATAGAGGCCATATTTATTGAAACTGACACAATAATTACTGACTGTTCAATTTACGGGCTCAGTTCACACACAAAATGGCATTATCTCTGTAATTAATATAATACTGCACAAGTACCTAAACTACCGTCAATGATCGTCCCAAGTCTTTATGTCAAGGAGTAAATTCCCTGATTTTCAGCAGATGCTAAGAGAGTGCATAACAAGAACGCAGAATGAAAGCACGCAGACTGATACATTTTCATTCTTCATCCATTCGTACAGGTACCTACGTCGTAAAAGTTGGCAGTTGCCCACTAAATTATTGTAAATGTCTTCCAATTTATATAGGAGACCTACATGCGAGACAATACGACGGTGTGCCAGTATTGCCAGTGTCTGGAAACGTTTTAATACAAGTAAGTTGTTGCAAGTTGTTGTCGATGTAAATATTGAGATATAAAAATAAATATTGCAGGACTTTCTCATTCTGAAACAAATAAAACAGTAGAAACACGATTGACATGAAAAGAAATAGTAGGTATCAAACATTTTAATCAAAAAATATCCCTATTAAAACTTTAGGTAAGTATAAATATCAAAATTGACGGGCAAAAAATCATTTAGAGAGGCGGGGAGGTACATTTGGGTAGGTAGGTGATGGAATGTGTGCAGCTTTATAAATGCGCGTGAAAAATTTCTTTTTTTTTACCTTGCTACGGTGATTGACGACCGCACTCTGTAAATAGTGAAACAATATTGAGCTTTTTCAATAGATGTTTAGACTGTTTGCGGCGAAAGTTCCAAAATTAGGCTTTTTCAAAAGTAGCCTCTAATAAGTTATATTGTGACTTTGTGAGATAGCCTTTTTATAGATTTATCCAATAAGTAAAAGTTGCCTTTCTACGAACTGACTCAAAACTCACTGAAAGTCCTCTTATCTTTCATCAAACCATTCAAGAATACAGGTTTACAAAGTAGAATTAAGATCTATTCGTGGAAAGACGAAGAAATAATCCAAAAGCAAGTTTTAATTCAATTATTTCTCTTAATACGACAATGTTAGGAACGCAAGGAATGTGCCGCCCGTTCTCTAAACGAGAAAAAATTCTACCAACAGAATCGTCTGAACTTCAATCGAGCCACATTTGCGTTTGTGCTGCAAACGCTTGCACAACTATTTTTAATGTTGGCACTATCTATTTTTTCCTATCTTTCCCTTATTCAGTTAATTGAAAACCTATCTGTGCTACAAAGGCGTGAATGTACGTAGAAGCTATTCGTTTTTAACCCGACGGCGACGCATAGTAAACCAGTTTGCGAAAAATATCCGATTTTATTTTTGATGTTTAGTGCGTCGCTTAACGACGCAGTGCGCAAAATTTTATGAGTCGGCTGGCTCGCATTTTTTCCCTCCAAAATTTATTTTAAATCGAAATATTGAACGAGCCATTGGTTTATAACTGCAGAGCGCTTTATAAAATATTATTTCCCATACCTATGCGATAGGATTAAACGCAAGATTAACCGTAACAGCAATTTAACCGTATTTACGATTGAATGGTTTATTTATCTTTACCGAATAATACACCCCAATGTCGCCCAATATTGATCACCACAGTCAAAATAAAATGTACTTACGTTCATTGACAGCGATTTCATGTCGGCCAAACGAAATAACACAGTTTTTTTTTTTTTGGTGGCTTTGTCATCTGTATTTATTCAACGCAAACTTAAAACAGTCGTCAGACAGTAGGAACAAGTAGTGGGCACTTAGGCAGATAAAGTTTTACGAGCTATAGACATACATATATGCAAAGTTATAGAGGATGGATCAGGAGCGCCCAATATTGCGTTAGGTCAGACAAATTGGGATCAGCCAGTGAATATATTACGGTCCCCCGTACTATGTGTCGGTCTGTTAATCGTTCCCCGTTATTTATGAACGTTTTAACTGTTTACATAAGCTTACTATAATATGGTTATGCTAATTTTTGGATGGGGTACAGATTGCACTGATTGCTCCCATCCATGGATAGAAAAGGGATCTTGTTGAACTTCGTTATTATCGATGAAGAAGCAAGAACAGTCTTAGACGAGGTTCACTATTGAATTATTGATTCGCATACAATGTTATGTTAAACTAGCTTTTGTCCGCGGCTTCGCCCGCGTGGATTTCGGAAAATATGACACGGGAACTTACTACCGAGATTTAAAATACCCTATGTGTAAATCCAGGTTATAAACTATCTGTGTGCCAAATTTCATTCAAATCCGATGGATGGTACTGCCGTTTTTGCGCCAATCCGGATCATACATCCAGACAAACAGACAATGCGACTGTCGCAACCCAGCGCAGGGCACGCCACAATTGCGGCGGTAAGACCCCTCTTTGAGGAGTGGCTTGAGAGGCGCCACGGCGTCCTCACCTTCCGCCTGACGCAGGTCCTCACCGGACATGGCTGTTTCGGGAGGTTCCTGTTTCGAATAAGGCGGGAGGAAACGCCCGGGTGTTACCATTGTGTGGATCGACCGGAGGACACGGTGGAGCATACGGTGGAGGTCTGTCCGGCTTGGGCGGAGCACCGCCGTGTCCTCGTGGCGGCGATCGGCGGCGGCGACCTCTCGCGTCCGGCCCTGGTTCAGGCCATGGTACGGAGCGAGAGGAAATGGGAAGCCGTCACCTCCTTCTGCGAAGCAGTAATGCTCGCGAAGGAGGAGGCGGAGCGCGAGAGGGAGAGGCAATCACTGCGCCCTCGCGCCCCTAGCCGCCGCAGGAGGAGGAGACACCCTGGGCGTCGGGAGTCGATTGCCGACTCCCGGCCACCGTAGGCGCGGGCTTGCGGACGGCGGGCAATGGGCAGCTCGCCGTCCGGTAAGGACCAGGCCCGGGTCGACGGCGCGTCGTGTTCCACGCGCGCCTCAAAGAGATGTCAGCAAAATTGACGGGGTCCGATAGGACCGATGCCTGCCGGGGCTGCGGATTGTTCGAAAGAGTTACCGTGGCCCTGGCGCACAGGCAACTGAAGGAACACGGGTGGGTTTTAGTCAGTAAGAGTCTGACACGCCCTTCCGCTCCGCCCAGAGCGGGAGACGTCATTTGATGATTTCCCACCCGAAAAAAAAAAAAAAAAAAAAAAGACAAACAGACAAACGAACAAAAATTGTTCATTAATATTTCATTATATGTATGTATAGATATAGCCCTAATTCAAATTTAAATTCTAATTCTAATTTCAATTAGCTAAGTTAGTTTCTATGTAAAACTTAGTGTTTGTGTTTGTAAAACTAAGCTTAATAATTTCGAGTGGAAAAGCGGATTCTTACTCATCAATATTATAATTTCAAATAGGTACTTTATGTACCTATACTTATGAAATATATTTAGATGAAGAGAATCTATCAATTCTTTCTTTCTTTTCTTTCTGTTTTTAAAACGTTGCCCCACACTAAGATTTTCTCCTGTATTGTGGGTGCGTTCACAAACATTCAAACTCACATATGTACACAAACATCTAGATCCGAAACAACTACTTGTAGGTCATACAAATATTTGTTCCGTGCGGGAATCGAACCCGCGACACGCAGCGCAGCAGTTAATCGCTTAACCACTGCGCCAACCTTGCCGTTAAATTCACGACTAGCAGGCACGAACAATGTTCTTTACATCGACAGCTCAGCTCTACTATAATTATCTCTTCTAAAAAAGAGTAACTGCGTCTCCCAACATTAGACCACACGCCTCGCAAATAATTGTATGGCAACATAACATTAATATTATTGTCATTAGCTGTTAGCAGTTTATGACTAATTCGCAAATTGTAATCTAATTGTAAAATTGCTAGAATAAAATTCATACTATTTATTATTATTTATCTTTCGAAATATCTCATGAGTCGCCTTGAGTGGTCATCAAAATGCTATTAATGGTGTCGAAATTATCGTTTCTTGAATATTGTTCACCGCCGTATAAAACAAAACTAATATTTAATTAAAACTGTTAAACTTTAGAGTATAATTAATTGCAAAACCTTTACTTTATTCGTCTTTTGGAATTGATTTTAATAACATTTAACTTAGTTAAAGTTTACAATCCTAATCCTAACTATAACTATATAATATAATATAATATATATTATATATATATATTACATATATACATATTACATATATAACATATTACATATATACATATAATATTATAAATGCGAAAGTAAGTTTGTTTGTTACCTTTTCACGCCTAAACCACTGAACCGATCATCCTGAAATTTTGCATATACAATTTCAGGTGTACAGAAACGGACATAGGATACCTTTTATCCCGAAAAAAGGTACTGTTCCCGAGGAAAACAACAATAACGTTCTTATGATAATAGATGGCGCCACGTGTCTTCCGATCATGATTGAATTAAAACCCGAATTGATTGTCAAAGTCTAAATTAACGCGAGTGCAGCCGCGGGCAAAAGCTAGTATCCAAATAATTTAAGTCTGTTATGAACATCGAACAGCTCCATCAGTGAACAACTAAATATAATTTTAGTCAGGCCTTTATGTCTTGTAGAATATTAGATTTCCGAGAATGAGGAAGACTTTGAGAATATTCCCTAACACGCGGTGCGAACAGGCCACGTTTACCACGAACTTGAGCACTTATACGCAAGTACATTCAGTGTTATGGGAGCTCTTCATATCATTCTGTCAATAAGTCAAACCATTTTGTCTGTTTGAGAGAGTTAGACGTAGGTATGTTGGCAGCAACAAAGTTATAATCTTACAAAAGCCTGCGCAGTGTTTTAACGAGTTTTCTCTCTAACCGTGGGGGCTGCTAATTTAAACTTATGATAGGTTTGCAGTATTCCGTTCAAGTTTCACAGTAGCTTCCATAACAAAAATTAATTATGTACATCGACTGAGTCATAACAAGTCACTCGTGTGTATTTATTATGCGAAACATGAAAGTTTTGTTCCTTTTTTTTGTCACTTCCTTTGCATAAAGTGGGCTGTACACATAAATTGTAGGGTAGGGACAAATTGCGTTCCGCCAGTAATGTATTCCGCTCAGTATTGCCTCGCACACGTATGTTTCAGCTGAATTCTACATAATGAAACTTTTCAAGTGCTGCTCTTATTTTGCTTTAATCAGTTCGAATTAAGATGCAATTGGTCACAGCTGTAGGCAGTCGAAGTCGACAGGACGGCTCTCAAGCCGGTGTTGGCTTATAAAATCCGCACCTTCATCGAAAACTGTTGAGCGTTTGTTGTCTTTAGGTATTTACATTTGTGTTTGTACTGAATAATATTTTGGGATCGAATTGTCTGTTCTGACAGCCGATTAACTTTTTAAAGCACGTTGAAGTTTCCAAGTAATTTAAGGATTGAATTTGTTCTGTAATCTGAGGGTTGATGGAATTTAAAGCTTTTTATACATCATCATATTTTATCCTGATCGTTTGGTCCATTCTAGGGTTTGTATCCTCAACCCGTGCGTTATGTTAACAAATCACCAGCAGGGCAATTCTAGAAATATTCTGCAATGTATCAAGCATCTCATAACCCCTACGTATTTGTTGATAATCTTTTAGCCACAGCCACTCAACGTCATCCGCAGAAACGGTCTCCTTAACACAAACCCAAACCTCATGCATATTCCATGCAAGATATCCTCAAAAGATATTAATCTAGCCTTCCGAATATCGGCTTTCCTACCATAGTTTTAAGGGGTCCTTAAACAGTACATAAATCAAAGCGATATGTCCACGTAATGCCCTGTTTCATCGGGGCTGTGCGCTCGTGAAATATGACCAGCGTTATTATCTGCTCGCGTGGTGTACAGCGCCAGCTTATCTTAGGAAACTTCTAGAACATCTTGGATGTTTATGTTTAAGTTACCAAGTCTTTGTGGAGAAAACGTCGAGGTATTTTAGTAGAGAAGAAAAGCTTTATGGTTTTGTTTTAACGCTGCTGTAAGCTGTTGCCTTGTAACTAACACAATGCGGACAGTTTAGCTCTAGCTTCTGTCAAGACACATTTTACGGGTTTTGTCTGTTATCTCATATGAAACTCGACTAAATCCGTGATAGATGTCTTGCTTCATAGTGCGTGCTTTCCCTGCTTCCTGTTAGATTGTCGACTGGTTTGGTTGGTTGGTTTTTCGTGATACCTAACTACCTTAAAGTTTCACTCAATGTTCGTCATAACTGTAAATTCTGTCCATCCTAGAATTGAGTGGCAGAAACCGAAACCTATGTCGATAGGACCACCTATAGTAAATTCTATCACTCTGTTTGCAAAATTTGTTCTTTTGCTCTTTATGATATTCTATACATAGAATATTATCTAATTTTGTTAGTCTAAAGAAAATCTAGCACCTCCATGTAAACAACATCGCCAATTCCGTCCCAATATTGCAGTTTGCAGAGCAGAGGTGTGTCAAAACCACCTGTAACCGCGCACCGCAGTGTATCGGAGTGAAAGATGTTCGCTGCAACGTTAGAACAAGTCAGTAGCTATAGCTTTCGTCTATATTGCTGATACCATTTTGACTAGTTTCCGTTGCACGGTTTAGTAAAGCATAATTTTGATGGGTTCTCATCTCAAGCAATTTTGTCCTGGAAACGGTAATTTCGCTAGGTAGGTAGTTATGTGTGTCCAAAGAAAAGAAAGGTTTCTTCACGGACTAGAAAAAAAAAGAAGGACTCCGCGCCACGAGTATCGAAAGTGAAGCACTATAAGTATGCCAGACCGTTTATAGAAACATGCCTCACGCACACATTTACATCATAAGGTGCCAATACGCGACACTACGGCGTCATCGTAGGTACTGTTTACGTCAAGTAATAAAATAAAATAATGCCTGTTGTGAAATGGTGTAAAAATAATTCTACATCCCAGAGAAAGTGTCAAGGAATAACACATCATAAGTAAGACACTTATTTACACACATAGATTGGTACGGTGCTTCACTTTCGATATTCTTGGCGCGGAGTCCTTCTTTTTTTTCTAGTCCATGGGTTTCTTGAGGTTTTTCTTTACTAAAAATCAATTTCTCGTTCTGAAGGAGCCTATCCTATTTAAGCACTGTCAACATTTTTTTTAAATCAGGTAAGGAATAATATCGAATTGACAAAAACGCAAGAATTGATTTCAGATTCCATCAACTGGAACTTATCGCTACGACTTTATTTGTTAGGGTCGACTGGGAACTCTTCTCATATTTACTTCTATTGACTCATTCAAACTACAAAACAATAACAAATTCAAATATCGCCTAATTAAAAGTGAAAAGCAACTTGACGTCAAAACAAGCAAACAGTTCAGTCTAGAAATTTAAAGTGCCTGTTAATGAAAGAGAAAAAAACTATTATCCATTCAATGTGGAGTTTTATTGTTCGGCAAGGACTGACGGGTGGACTTTTAATTAAACGCCCCTTCACATTCCCTTTTATACAGAGGACATTTTTACATATTCTGCGGCCACAAACACATACAGTAAAATATGCCACATGCATACATTGAGTACACAGCCCTATGGAACTTCCAAAAATCCAAACTATTCTGAGCTCTAAACTTTCCTGAATAATGATCAGTATCGCTTGTGGCTTTGTTGATTGATAGCTTAATTATGTTTGCTAAAGAAAACATGTTGCGTATAATAATTGGATAATCGGATCTCTTAAAATATGTTGGTAATAGTTACCTACGCTTTTTCGTACATAAACTCACGCCTTCTTCCCATGGGGGTAGGCAGAAACTACAGAACGCCACCTGTTACGATCCTTACATACTCCTTTTGCGTCGTTTACGTTCATACATCTGGTCATACACGCACGCCACGCCGCCGCCGGTTGCGAGTACTACGCACCTGACCTTTCTGAAGAACTTCACCAATAAGGTCACTATACACTATTACGCCTTTTCAAGATTATTATAACCGTCAACATAATATGTACTTAAGTAAATAATGACGTTATAGAGGTATGAGGAACAGGGTGTAAAGCTCACTCATACTCTATGGAAAAGGGAGGATCCTCCGACCAGACAGGTGTTGTGTCTGGTGGGCAACTGCCCAGCGGTTGATGTCGGGATGTTGTATATATGCTAGTTGCGCGGTAAACTCTGCTTGCGCGATGCAGGATTTTGCGTGACGTCATTATAACGTGTAGCTCGCATGTGGCGATTTAGATACCGCTACAACATGTTTCAGTACTGTGGCTTGCCATAACACAGGCACTTAATTTATTGCTTGATTGATCGATTGGACATATTTATTAATTTCCTGCGACTGCTGAACTCAATAGCTGAATGATTGACGTATCACCTAATTACTCGTTTGATATGTAGATTATTGGAAATGGTAAAGATGGCAGATCCATCAAGAATTTAAGATTAACATGCAAAAGGTAAGAATAATGTATATTTTTTTCGTTTTGATAAGTGAAAACTTTAAACTATACGAATCAATCAAGTTATCTCGTCAAAAGTGCTAGAAAAGCTTTTTTGAAACTGAAAACCGCCCAATTTGCAACCCATAGGTAACTTTTTTCGTAAGCTTCAGCGTTGTATTTTCATGTTGACCACAAGTGGAGTTATTTCAACACTAAAGGTATCTTGCGAATAATGACAGTTTGGAATACGTAACAATTTAGCAAATTAAGTATTACCTCATTTAAAATGTTCTTTAATTTACACACATTGACATTAGGTATGATCTGTTCAAAAAGTAAGTATCTGATGAATGTGGTCAGGTTAAATTCTGACACAATCACTCATTAAAAGGAAATAGTAACACATTTAAATTAATCTTCTTTTTTTCTGTATTTTTTTTTTTTTATATTCAAATAATCAAATCAAGCACTTAATTTTTAAGTGTCATTTCAAATAGGCATCCGCAGGAAGGTCTGCAGATGCATTGGCATTGCATTTGCAATTTGCATTTTTATCAGATAGTTTAGGAACAAATTACACACACACACATACGTTACACACCAACATACATTTATATCTGTAATTTTTATGGTGTACATAATAAAGAGTATTCTATTATATTATATTCTATTCTATTCTATAGGTATTAGGTATACCATTATACATAATTCAATCAAAAGCCAACACGATATTTTCAAAAACAGAACCAACAAACCAACTCACTAGTTACATAAGAGCTCGCCTTTTACATTGGCTTAGGAGTTTAACGACAATTAGTAACGGCTGCTGCTATTGACAGCCCTGTCTCCCCCTCGACAGAATTAAGCTCTGATTGAATGAATTTTGATTGAAAAAACTTTTACACGAGAGGGGATTTAGGTACAGAGGAATACAGGCTGTTTCATGGGAATTGAAGTGCTGAATGCTGGAATTTGAGCAGGTAAAAAACTTTTTTACAACAAAAATAAACAACCGACTTGCAAAAAAAACACTACAAAGTGAAAAATAACTTTATTTTCGGAAGTCGGTCCTTTGATTTTGTATTTTAGTTTTTTGCCAGCGACTTCCGAAATTTAAAGTAATTTTTCAGTTGGTAGTGTTTTTGTCGGATGTCGGTTGTTAATAGAATTCATATAGGACTACCCCTGAGGTATACCCGACTCATAAAAATAAAAATCGATCCACAATTGCCGGAGTTTTAACAAACATACAAAATAAATACACAGACGAATTGAGAACCTCCTCCTTTTTGAAGTCGGTTAAAAAGAAACAATTGTTGTAGATCTCACGTGAGTACCAATGTCTAAGCTAAATGATAACTAGTTGACGATATAAAAAAATCCATTTTTCCTGCCTTACTAGCAAAATTATTTGTTGCTCAAAGTTATTATAAACAATATGTTTGTTTAGAAAGTTTCAGCGAATTTTCTCAAGGCTCACAAAAAAGTTGTACCCAGCAAGCTTTCATAATTCTTAGTATTACGTTACACAAGTAAGATTTTAGGTTTCGTACAGTTTGGTGTCAAAACTTGAAACGACCGCAAAGCTTACGGACTAGTTACATATAGTACGCCGAAAGGCACGAGAAGAGGCGAGATCATTATGATTCATTTGGTTCAGGACGTTTGAGAGCACTCGATGACGAGATGTTAAACGGGCCTAACGAAAGACCTGCATTGTCCTTTGTGGCTTCGACAGATAGTTCAGGATAGGCACAAAGCAGATATATTTTCAGCCAGGTCAAATACAAATGTCAGACCATTAGTTCTGTGTAATTTCTGAAGTTACTATCGGTGTTGTAAGAACCCACATGTAGCATTTATAGGTAGGTAGGTACGTACGTGTATTCTCTGACTATTGGATGTCCACGCAGATGAAAACACGGAAGTCAATCACATTGTTGCAACTCGCTGTGCCACATATATCGATCAAACAGGTATTGCCAAACAAAACTGCTGTACTTAATAACTTGCAAATGTCTATTTTGCCAAACAGTGTTATGTTTTTCTTGTCCTTATAGTCCTAGAATGTCACAATTGAATAAAAATGTGTCTAGACTCCCTTAAAAAGATTACTAGGTAATGTAATAAGGAGTCCAGGCCAGGTATCCAGCACGGACCCTGTAATTCCATTTGTTAAATAAAACTCGTCTTCAGTAAAGGTAACTTATCTACATACCTACCTATATAAATTTTATTAACAATGCCAGTTCGGTGAAAAACGGTTGAATAGAGCAAAATCCTATCTGTTACGCTCTCAAAGATTTCACCGACTAAGGATTAGTATAAATTGAGTAAGGTTTCGAAGACCTGATCTAAGTATGCTGGGAACTCGGAACCCTTTTTAGTCATTACTATCCTACTATCTTTCCGTCCCGCTGGTCCGCTCCTGAAAAACCTTGGGGTTTAGACAATTCAACCTCTATGTTATGATGAAAAGGGTTCAGCTAGCCAACGTTTCTCTGACCACTGCGGATAATTCCAGAATTTCATGAGCGATGGTCGCTATCGATACCAGATTTGGGTCTCGAGAATATTTTACAAAAACACACAAATGCTTCCCTTCTCGGAATAATCTTTCCAATTTAATGGAGCCCAAAAGTAATTCAATTGTAAAGTAAATCTGTTAAGATACACTTATCGTTAAAATACATTGGGTCCGAGGAGATGGAACGAGTTCGTTAAAAAATTCATTTGAGTACCACCGAATTACATTAAAAAATATTTTTAAAAGTAATTTCAGTAGGTATTGTTATCACCCCTGGAAGCCAGGACAGCTCTCGGTCGTTCCCTCGACAAATTGAGCATTACGCCAAATGCCTCCGGTAATTTCGAACTTCACTCCAAATTTACTACGTAAGCTGCTAAGATATTTAATCTTGAAATTATTTTGAAATTTACTTGAAACAATGACATGGTATCAGCTTTGAATCATAGATGCGGTCATTATATAAAATGGGTAATTTGCGTGTTTAGAGAAAGTTCATTCCACTTTCAGATAATAACTGAAATTACTATATTTGTTGGTGTATACCTTGTCACTGATTGAATAGCGTTTGCGCAATATATATGCTCTTCGTCATCTTAATGAATGGTTTGCTTTAGATAGTAAAGACCAAATGTGTCCTGCTCGTTTGATCAGAATCCTTGACAGTTAAAAAGTGCCTATAATTGGTTTATTTGAAATAAATGCTTTAATAATAATATCTAATAATACCATTTATTTCAGGCGGTACAGGCCCATAGAAAAATACCTTATCCTAAACATACATATTTTCATATAAACAAAACTTGTGTAAATAAAAAGGCTTAAGACTATGTTAGTAGCGCTTCACTTTGCACTAGCTTGACTTTGTGCTGTCCAGTAGAACTTGTCCACAGAAGCGACGGAACACCACGTCCTGCGGCCAAAATTGTTCGTCCATGACGAGGGGCAGATAACAGTTCGGTACACGCTCGACGAACGCCTTGAAGTTGACGAGTTGTTGAGTTCGAGTTCAGAGAAGGAACTTATTTATTTATTTAACTCACACTTCTTAATTATCGGTTGCGTTCCGATTCCAAACAAACCGAGTTACTAATCATAGGAAAATTTAATTACCGCGAGTTGGCAATGCTACAGATATCTAATTTGTAGCGAACGAGTTGTGGTGGTACAATTTAATGAGCTTACGTATGCTGTTATAGCTCGCAAATAGTCTCATACCCATTGGTCAAATACCGTTATAATGAATGCATGAAGTACCTCTGGAGTTATAGGGTTATCATAGATTTGATGTACGGTCAATCGCATGTAGTCGCAGTAACATTTGATCTACGAAAATTACGTTTATAATACAGGGTTTTTTTTTTGGGTGGGAAATCATCAAATTACTTCTCCCGCTCTGGGCGGAGCGGAAGGGCGTGTCAGACTCTTACTGACTAAAACCCACCCGTGTTCCTTCAGTTGCCTGTGCGCCAGGGCCACGGTAACTCTCTCGAACAATCCGCGACCCCGGCAGAAACCGCGACCCCGGCAGAAACCGCGACCCCGGCAGAAACCGCGACCCCGGCAGTATAATACCGGGTGGCAGGGATATCGACGCGCAAACTGTAACCACGAATTCAGCACATGATTCTAGACCCCCTAGAGTAGATTTTTTTATTATAGATTATCAAAAATAAAAACTCCTTTTTCATAGAAAAACGCAATACTTACGCGGTCAAAATGTATGGCAGAGGTATTCTTTTTATTTATTAATAAAAATAATACCTCTGCCTCTCTGCTCTCTCTGTCTGAGCGTTGACATTTTTCGTCGGTTACTCGGTTCAGAAAAAATCGGTTGGGTAATTGTATTAGTTTTAAATGGTCCTTTTTAGGGTTCTGTACCCAAAGGGTAAAAACGGGACCCTATTACTAAGACTTCGCTGTCTGTCCGTCCGTCTGTCCGTCTGTCTGTCTGTCACCAGGCTGTATCTCAAGAACCGCGATAGCTAGACAGTTGAAATTTTCACAAATTATGTATTTCTGTTGCTGCTATAACAACAAATACTAAAAACAAAACAAAATAAATATTTAAGGGGGCTCCCATACAAAAAACGCCATTTTTTTGCCTATTATTGCTCGATATCAATAAATGGTAACAGGTAGGCACCTAATTTGTGTACCTACTGTTGTTTACCTAGTCAATGGTACGGAACCCTTCGTGCGCGAGTCCGACTCGCACTTGGCCGGTTTTTTTTATTTTTAATGTTTGTATTTCCAGTCCCAAATAAAAAAAAATCTTTCTTTTCTTTCAGAATCATGTACTCAATCCATGGTGACAGATTGTGCGGCGATGACCCTGCCACCCTGTATAAATAATACTAGCCTATTATTGTCTTACACCAGGGCAAAGGCCTCTTCTCAAAACGAGAAGGCACGAGCATTGGTCTTCAGGCTTGCTCAAGACGGGTGGGCGATTTCAGGGACATCCTCACGAAGTTTTCCTTCATCTATGTCAGTAATGAACACGATAAACACAGAAAGTTATGAATTGAAAAATCAAATTGAAATAAAAGAGTTGTCAATTTCTAGTTGTTACGTTCGAGGTGCGGATGACTGTACTTTCCTACTCATGCTGCGTGTTTTCTTCGTTTTTGATAGGAAGGCTTAAAACAGTAACTTAGACCAAGAGATAATTAATTGATTGAATAAGTTAGGTTGAAAAGTACCTAATCGATAATCCTGAAAATATTTTCTATCACTTGGTCAATGAAGCGTTAGTATCTAATGAATGGAAATAATAAAAATGGATTATTTGAAAGTCAATTAGTTTGTCTTTTAAATCTCGATTGAACAGCATTTCCTAGTAAACAAAAATTATATTATATGAAACTTGAACCGAATAAAAATAAGGTAGAGACGTTTCAAAAAAATTACTAAGTTATATAATTATACGGTCATCGACCTGAAATTCCTTGAAATGATAATATTACTAATTCGAGTTCGTATGTATGTATGAAACCTACTAGGTAGGTCGTTCTGAAAACCCTTTGAGCGTAGGACTCCATATCACTCTTTGACACCTTCGTTTGTTACTGAACAAATTACTCCAGACTTCAGAGCAAATAGAGCTGAAATTCAGAAGCATTAAAGCTAAAAAATACATTCCAAAGTACCTATTACAAACAGCTTTGTTGTGATAAAACCGAACTTAGTACATACTAAAGTTTAAGAACCTAAAACTTTCCACTTACAGAGGTATCTACATCATAGTAAGTATCCGTACTCCGTACTCCATACACGTTGGTGCATCGTTGGGTAATTCAAAATTTCACTTAACTCTCGTCGAAGGAGCACTGAATTTATGAAAGGAAAAGTTTCATAATGTGCTCTTATGAACTTTGAAGTTTATAGCGAGTCACTTGTGTGCTTTATATTACACTTAATGATGGTCTGTTTAGTGTTTTTAAATGTGTTTAGCATAATAATAACTCTGCATTTTATATTTAAAAGATGAGGGTTATAAGAGCTGCCAAAATGTTCTTTACCTATCAGAATCTCCGTAAAAGAATTGCTTTTAAAACTATACAAAATAAATATGATAATTTGCAAAAACTAGTTTTGAATTAAAATTCTTATCTTTGATTAAATTCATCGAAGTCTTCAATCGTGAAATACCACTCGACTCAATCATGTAAATGCGCGAAGGTATTTATTAATAACTGCAAATGACTAATAACCTTGTATTCATTCTTAACTACATTAGTAGTTAGCACATGCAAATCGGTCGTTTACTGAAGACTATTACCGTCAACATAACTGAGGCATCCTAGTTACACCTCTAGTCCTCCCGGGAATTGTCCTGGAGAACACTAAATCATGTATACAGGATCTGGGATCCTTCGCAGCCTAACAAGGAGGCTCACAATACCCGGGTGACAAGGTTTATGACTAACAGTCCTTTAGAATATTCGCAGGTAGTCAGGTACATTATAATGTACCTTAAGCCTAAGTGGACCATGACGCAGGGTGATCGTAAAACTAGTTATGTCATAAAGTATTACTTTGTAGTCACATGATATTGCTGGCAACATTATCCGACCATCTTTACAGTACATGTAAAACCATTTTAATAATTTGGCAAGTTTTAAGATACATTTTTAGTAGTCGTAAAAAAGAGAGTCTTTCCTTATTTCAGTTTGTTAAAATGGAGGCGGTATTGCTGATCTATCATCGTTTAAAAGAAAACTGCTTTCGACATCTTAATTAAGACGTAGTTTATCTGTATCTGTCACCGCAACTGTCGGATATCTACTAACTTAATCTTTTTTGTAACAAGTTTTCTTTATCAATTATTTCACACGAATCTTATTTTTGGAGATTTTTTCATTGAGTTTTTGTCTAAACTGCCAACGCCTATATTGAACCTCGCTTCATTGTTTCTAAGTGGAAATTGTTAGAAAATTTACTGGAATCACAAATATTTCTATTACAAATCTAAATGCTATTAAACTATGTCAACCACGAAGATATTATTTCAGTTGGGGATCTATTCTACCTGATTTGGTACTTGCCATCCAATTGATATTCAGCAAGCCCAATTGAATAATCTCGATGGAGTTACAGTGAGGGCAACCTTATAATTTAATTCGTCGGTTCACTTACCTATTGCCTTTACATTGGTAGGATTGCTTACATAACTGAATTTAGGTTAGTTCCTCCCATAGTTAGTTGTAAGTTCAGTTACTTAGAGTGGTTTCGGATATGCATAGTACATGGGTATGGGTTTCTATATGTTAACAGGCCGTTTCGGGCCGATTACCTATCGGAAAAAATTACGAACTTCCATACAAACGTTCGTAATTTTTTTCCATACAAACTTTCATTCCTCATTTCACACGAATCTTTTATTTTGGAGTTTTATATTGAACCTCGCCTCAATGTTTTCAAGTGGAAATAGTCCGAAAATTTACCGGAATCACAAATATTTCTATTACCTATATTTAGGGCACGAATTTTCAAAAATTCTTCCATAGTTAGCACTAAAGAAGAATTTCGAAAGTGAGCAACTAAGGAAGAATTTCGAATGTGAGCACTAAGGAAGAATTTCAAAAGTGAGCAACTACGGAAGAATTTCGAATGTGAGCACTAAGGAAGAATTTCGAAAGTGAGCAACTAAGGAAGAATTTCGAATGTGAGCACTAAGGAAGAATTTCGAATGTGAGCACTAAGAAAGAATTTCAAAAGTGAGCACTAAGGAAGAATTTCGAATGTGAGCACTAAGGAAGAATTTCAAAAGTGAGCACTAAGGAAGAATTTCGAAAGTGAGCAACTAAGGAAGAATTTCGAATGTGAGCACTAAGAAAGAATTTCAAAAGTGAGCACTAAGGAAGAATTTCGAATGTGAGCACTAAGGAAGAATTTCAAAAGTGAGCACTTTCGTTATATTACAAGGAACTCTAGGTCAAAATTTCATGTTTCTAGACCCAGCGATTTAGACTGTGCGTTGTCTGTCAGTGAATTAATGAATTTAAGATTTTAAATAAGTAGACGAATGGACTCGTGTATGACATGATTTTTAGATTCATGATGTTCTCATTAAAAAATGATGAAACTGATAAAAACTTTATTCAATACATCTTTTTTTAACGACAATGAATTATTATTATGACCTTTTTTACCAGAACAATAATGCCAGTATTTCAGAGTAGAAATACCATATTACGTCGAGGCGTTTTAACTTTGCCGAAGTTAAGCGTGGAAAGCAAAAGTTTTAAATGGTAATAACATAACATATTTTAAGCTGTTTGTTCTTACAACCTTAAGGTTTAGATTTCCTTAATAGAATAAGACAGCAAAAACTGATTCGTTTATGGAAAGGTAAATTGTCTAATATTTATTTATCGACTGGTGACATAAAGCCTATCCAAGAACATACTGTATCAGATATTGACAGCAGTCAAATGACTTCAAAGGCACGTATCGGCAAAAAAATCGACATATCTGGTTCAACGTTAGATTCTCGAGATCCTTTGATCGTCAATAACACGTCTTATTTATTTACACATAGGCAGAGATACCTATGTTTACATATAGGTGTACCAAAATAAATCAAATTTACATTCCCGTACGGAGATGCGAACAAACATTACTCGTATAAACGTGAAGGCTGTTCGACGAAGGCTAACTTGTTCAGCTACAATCTCTTTGATAAACTTGTTCCAGGGAACTTGGCTAGCTTCTCGTACGGTTGTTTGCAAACTTGCACTTACCGTGCAGCTTAATTGAATTGTCCAGAAGTCAATTTGATTCTTAACTGTAGAGCTTCGATATTCCTATGAAGGGTACCTGCTATGGCGCATGAGTTGCGTGTGCAGCGCTTTTGAAGTTCTCGTTCGATAATAAACATGCTGCTCATATGAGCGTTACCCCCACAGATGCCTGATTTTAATACACTCGAGAGCAATGAATCCGGGTCACTTAAAGAATGTTAAAAATCTCGGAAACTAAAAATGATAGGTGGTGATCATAGAAAACGGCTCTTTAACTAGCGTAAGATATGTGGAAGAAATCCTCAATGATCACGTTGGTCCATTTATGGTCAATTTAGGTGAGGATGCTATATTTATGCATGACAATGCCCGACCTCATACAGGTAGGATTGTGAATGACTACCTTCAAGAGATGAACATTACTCGTATGGAGTGGCCAGCGCGCAGCCCGGATATCAACCCGATCGAGCATGCTTGGGACGAGCTAGGCAGATGCGTAAAACAACGAAACCCTCCCCCAATCACGCTTCGTGAGCTCAAAATTGCTCTCACAGAGGAATGGGAGAATATTCCCCAAAATCGTATAAGGAACTTGGTGTACAGCATGCCAAACCGCGTAAACGCAGTAATGGAAGCACGAGGAGGCAATACGAAGTATTAAAATTCAAGAAAATCGTAATAAAGTTCAAAAATTTCATGTTTCCTATTTTTGTTTTAAGGAGAGATCAGCAGTTTTTTTCTTTATGTAATTTTGTGTTAATAAAATGTATGGTGACTCATATTTTTTTTACTTTCATTTAAGGAGTATTACATTGTCTATTAAATACAATTTATTGCATTAACCTAGCATTTTTAGCTTCCGAGATTTTTAGGATTCTTTAAGTGACCCGGATTCATTGCTCTCGAGTGTAGAAAACTACGTAAATTGTAGTGTAAACTATTTCACAAAATATTTACATTATGTGCGTCGGCACAGGCTTATGTCAACCGACTACTTGTGTGAGTGACTGCCTCGTTGATCTAGTAGTCGCTGGCGCGACTGTTGAGCGTGTGGGGTCCTGAGTTCGATTCCCAGGTCGGGCAAAGTGTTATTGAGTTTTTCCATTACGAATTTCTCAGTAACTAAGTTGGCGGTGTGATACCCCCCGGCCCCGGAAAGCACGATAAGCAGTTGGTCCTGCGCTTGATCCCTCTCCGGTCTTGGCGGATTGCCGTCCCATCGGAGTATCCAGAGCATCGATCAGATATCATCGGGAGTGAGTGCACCTATGTCTGCGCACACACTTGTGCCCTATAATGTCTCCCGCGTCGATGGCTAGTCACATTTACACCATGGACGAAATTTGGTGTGGAGGACTATTATGTGAACAATCTCTGAACGTGTCAAAGTAATGCATTCGGAAATTTAAAACGAGATAATGCTACATTTAAAAAGGGGGAAAAACGTCACTCACCTCTATTATTAAGGCCATCACTTGAAACCTATAAACTTGTTTCAAAGTAGTATTTGTATCGTTTAATTTAATCGTGTGGAGAGGTATTACGTGACGTTCTAATGTGCGGTGGAATGAGACGTCGATTAGGGCGCCTTCTGGCTGTAATACGTACATGCCGTGATCCAGTCCAATTACAGTTGTTCAGATCATATCGTCGAATTAATGTAATTAACAAGTTCCCGCTCAAATTACTTGATCATATCAGGTGTCGTTTGTTTTAAAGTAACGAACATGGTGACGATTATTTGATTGTAGTTCACATTTTCGACTTTTGTTGTTATCTCAGACTGTAAAAGGGGAACGCACATTGGCACAGGCCGCACCGCAACGCGTTGCAAAAATCCTTCTTTATCACTTTCGTACATTTTCCAAGAACTCACACTACGGGTGGGCCGCACACTGGATGCAAAATCGCGTCTAGAAGACTTAGAGCTTCGATGTTTTAGGTGTCATTTTTTGGGCTTTAAATGGTTTCTATTTAGTATTACTGTGGTCAAATATATCACATGAAGTAATTTGGCTTGAAAACTGAGGACCTTTAATTTTTTTACGAAAAAGAATGTATAAACTAACTAAACCATTATGCAACATAAGATTTTTTTTCTTTAATGCTTGTTACCTACAAGAAAATTTTTCATGTAGTAAGGGTATGATTAACAGTCTCTTTAACTTGTATATAAAATACCAAGCGGCCCTTAAAGTTAAGAACTTGCTGGTGCGTTAACTTCAGCTTCTAATCCATCACAAGTTTACGATCAAAGTAGTCTGATCTTAAATACATCTACAAACAGGATAACTATATAAAATATTTATAGCGACAAACACAAGTTCAGACACCCGAAAGATTTAAATCTAGGTTGGTACCTGATTGGGACCAATTATAAAATCATATGGCAAGTTCCACTCAAACAAAGTGTGTCAGTAATTTGTCGCACGATAATTAATCTTGCCCCAGTTGTAATCCATTGATCGGAGAAATCAATTCTTGCATTGCAATGAACAATAGACATGTATGAGGTTTTAATCTACACATAAAGAACTCTGTTTTTGTCTATTAATACAGTCGGATATGAAACTGCTGTGACGTTTGAACGTTTTATGTAGCTTTACCATATTCCAGTTCCATATTTCATCATGAAAATAAAGCCACAGTTGCGTCCCAAAAATGTGTTCCAGTCCTAAAATTTTTAAATTTTTTTTTTTTTTGCATCCATAAAAGTAAACTAACAGCCTTTAAAAGCATTCCATTTCTGAGGGTTCGCTTTACTGAATTTTATTGGTGAAAACAAAAGCATCAGAACAAATTAAAGACAAAACTGTGTAACTTCCGTTAGTTTAAAATTGTCTTGCTGTCATTCTTAGAAAACCATTCAATTGTTCGGTCCTTTGTTGTTGCCAATTCCTGGAATTACTACGTTCCTATAATGTCATTGCTCTTTAGAAGTTATTCAATATTACACAGAGCTTCCACTAAATAGGTAGGTACAAAAGGCTGGCTCCATACAACTAGGAAAAACACACGCACACATAGACACGCCTCAAGTAAAGCACATGAATAAAAACTCGATTTTGTATTCATGTGCGTAAAGCGAGTGCAAGCACACTCGCGACTGGCATACGTTTGAGACAGTTTGAGATGTAAATTCGTGTTTATATCTGTGCATGCGCCTGTTTTTGCTCGTTGTACAAGGTGTAATAAATTGAAACAACTGAAAACCTCTAAAGTTCTGACAGAAAACATATACTTAAAGAACTTATACTATGGGACCAAAGGTAAAATCTTTAAAAAAATCAGCTGTTCCCTACTTATTGTCGAGTAATGCGAATACAAATCTATGGACGATAATATATATTTTTTTGGTAATTTCAAGTTTGGTCCGATTGTATAAGTTGTTCATAATGATGAGTAAGAGGTTTTCAGTTATTTCAATTACACATTGTATAGAGCCGACCTTCTGTAGATAGGTACCTATCTATTTACTGGAGCTTCAGTACGGGATGTTTACGGTCTGCCTCGGATTGCTGTTGGCAATGTTTCAGCGTCAGGCACGCACTAAAACATATCATTCCATTAATATTCAGGGAAGCTGCCAAAGGCGTGCGTCTTGGATTGAATACCCCGATCAGCAGTGATAAACATTCGGGTAATGATAATTATCGTAAATACGCTGATGTATTAATCTGGATCTATGTTGAATAGTAAGTAGTTTGATGTTAATCGTCTTCTTGCTAAAGTTACGCCTGCCTAAACGATCTTGGTATGAATTCATTACTCAGTAATAAAATCCCTTTGAAGATTTCATCGTATAAAACAAATGTTCAAGTTATACAAAATACTTTATCTTTTAATAAGGTAAAAATATTCCACAGCTATAAGGAAAACATCTAGACTTGACGACCTAGATTACATCAGTCAAAAGAACATTCCCGAGCAGAAAAAAGATGCTAAATTAACAACGAAAAACGTTAAGTAACCTAATTTTATAAAGGTCAAAGTGGCCACAACAATTTAAAACCAAAATTATTCAGCGGAAGAGCCCCGGAACTTTGCCCTGACATTTAATTCACGAACATAACCTCGTTTAATAGCCGCATTAGATAAAGTTGTTACAGCTATCTATCACAGATTCATTTCCATCGCTAGAAAGTGGTCTGTTTACCCGACCCTTGCAGGAATCAAAGCGATTTCCTTTCCTGTATTTTCCTCAAATAGTTGGATGTTCTTACGAGTCCCAGTCGGATCTCTTTATAGTAAGGTTTATTTATCGGACAATCGAGATCGACGAACAAGAACACAGTTCTGTCCATTATACACTGGAGGACGATCTAAAATGTCCCGGAAACCTATTTAGCTAAGCCCCACAGAATTATTGGCAATCACGCGTCTTTGTTTTCATTTAAAAACGTCGGCTGTTAATTAAAAGTAAAGTGTACTAAGTAGTCATTAAGCGGGATGAGAATATAGTGGCGTATTTAAGAGATTGTCTGTGTTTAGTCGATTGTGTAATGCTAATGCACGATGGGGTTGGCTGCCGGCGACTGAAAATATTTTCTCTTCCAATCGAGTTGAAAATGTTCATCGTGAGATCAACCATTGTTCTGTTGGGACTTCATGAAGATTTTCATTGATACAACTTCTAATTGAACAAAATAAATAACTAAACGAACTCCGCATGACTAGGTAAAGGTAAAACAAGCAAGTAACATATTAAATCAAACAAATTACTCGTCTTAACCCTTTAAACGGAGAACAAAGCCTTCCCTCTTAGACGCGACATTTTGACACACGCACCTGCTAAACTTACAGTATGGAACCTATAAATCTTCCGACGGCTAATCCAAACTGAGTCCTGGAGGAAAAACGGAGATACAAAATGTACCACGTACTGCAGTATTTATATAAACCGCCAACGTGAGCGTTTAATGGTGTATGGACCGAATTTAGGACTTATCCTGACAGCAAGGAATAGAAAGTAAGGCAGATAAGGCATCCAACTTTATTGTACCCCGATTTTCGAATTTGTGTTTTGTTCCGGGAGATTTCGTGCCCCGGTATTATTGTAGTAAGATTCCGTTTGATTCACTGCACCCGATCTCTGGGCTTTGCGATTGTCTTTTTGTGAATTTGTTGAATCATCTTATAGGTTCTTGGCATATTGGCTGCCGACTGATGTGTTTCCAATTTTAATGTTCTGAGTCAGGTATTGTCAGTACTGAGTTGTAAAAATATAAAATAAGAAAATGGAAACAGACTTTATTTTTCTGCTAACCTTATTTCGCATTTGAATTTAATCTCTACGAAATCAAAATCTTATTATGCTGTATAAAAAGAAATTTCACATTAAGGGCAAACGGAGTCTTACAAAATGTATCAAATAGAGTCCCTTTGGATAAAGATAAACCGGCGGAAGGCAGGATTTTCCCGGGATTTGGAATCTAAATTGTTTTTTATAGGACACATTCTACACGCGGCGTTATGGGGAGAAAAGTTTCGCTCTCGGTTCGTGCATTAAATGTAATTGTGCCCATAATAGTTGTAGAGACAAGATTTAATCACAGTGTAGACACATGGACCTCATTTTCGCTTTTAATTACGCAAATTGCATTCTTCCACATTGCATTACGGCAACAGCGCAAGCGTTCTTGTGTCATTACTCTGCGCCCGCGCCGCTTTTGTTATTAAGTGTCAGTCGTACGCACCACAACTTATAATTTTGCTATGATAATTATAATTATAAGGCAGCTGCGTGCTCTTGTCCTTGCTTCTTTCGTAATTACCGAACAAAAAATGGTGGCAGCCGTATTTCATTAAAATAATTGGTTTTTTTTTAAATGGAATTACGTTCCATGCAATTTTGAACCGTTTAGTTTTAAATGCCAGACCAAAATAGTAGCAGTGATTCGAAGCATCCATGAAATTGATTTAACAATCAATCAGCTATGGCTTCATAGCTCATTAGTGTACAATAAACGTTAGATATTTATCAGAGAGCATGCATATCATGACCTTCCTCAACTCATCCACCTGCAATTAAGAATAGACGGTGACAAATTACTGACAAGCTTATTTCGTAGCCTTCACGGACGAAACTATTATGAAATATTACAGTGAGCACTAATGAGGACTTTAAAAAATAACTTTGCAATTTCACGTTTCACGGTTCTTCGCAATACACATATTTATCATCAATAGCACACGGTGCAATGTTAAACTTGTATGCAAGTCAGGCTCGTCGCCCTTGACATATACATGGAGCGTTCCACTATGTAGGACCACGTTATTTTAAACTTACAAGCAATGTAAATTAAACCTTATCACCATCATAGTAAGTGTTATAACAAGTTGTTAGATTAATTAGTTGGCTCGCTGCCGCCTCAGCAAACGTTGACAGGTACTTAAAAGCACTGCCACGCTCCATCAAATATGCATAAGGCCATCTGCTTCGGTTATGAAAAACGCCTTGTACTCGCTGTACTCGCGTGCGAGTAACTCGTTAATGAACTCGACAACGAGCAATTTATCGCAATAACTGCTAGCTCCGGCGTAAAGTTTCATAATTTATGTTGATTCGTTACACTTCATACAATTGGGTGCGATTTTTAATCGGTCAGTAGTTAAACTTGAGTTATATCTTCGTTGGTATAAGCTACTATCATTGTGATGCGTTTCTTTCCGTAATTTATATTGATTAAAACATAAAATTTAATGTAGAACATACTTATTAATCTGTTCCATACAAGGAAGACACTACCCACATACCTAATACAGAAATATAGGTGAAGCAAGGAGAAAGTAAAGATGCTACCGTTCTTTGTACTCGATCTTACTTTTACTTCAACAATTCTGTTTACTTTTGTTCAAGTTTACACGAACTTAAATTCCCCACAGAAAATACATAATAATGTTATGAATAAGTAAGAACAAGAAGCCTCAGCTGTAATCACAACAAGTCATTAGCATTCCGACGATGTCGATGACCAAAATTTGGAGTTCACAAATAAACAACAGATGTACAAGTTATAAATATGTATGGCTCATTCATAATTACAATATCGTGAACAACATGTCTTTCAAAAGTTGGCTCACGTTGGAATCCGTGAGTCGAAGATGTTACTCTTTAATGCATTTAACGAGTTGCAATTTAAAACGTCTTGCCTTCGGCAGAAGTAAAATCAGCAATTTGCGAAATTGCAGTAGCGTGGGGTCTCTGGTAATTGTAGCCTCTCGCCATTGCTATCGAAAGCGATAAATAAATATGGCGAGGATTTCTCCCGGCTGATGTAAATGCCGCTGATCCGCGCCAATCTCGTCAAAGTTTAGTGAGTAAATATCACTCTATCTCGATTATGTTGAATGTTGAATGAGTTTTTTTATTTATTCGGTGTCGAGTCGATCGTAATAGTTTTCGAGTCTGCTTAGTGAGTAATCCAGACGATGGTCTTGAATTTTTAAAGGTGTTATTTTAAATAATTATGTCTAAAATATTTAAAATAACGCCATTCAAATGTGAAGCCTGTCAGTGTTCCTATGTGGTTATATTTTAGAATATAAACATCTTATTATTCTAGAAACTTCGGTTCGAATACTTATTGGAATTATAGTTATAATATCTTTGAGCTCTTAAAATGTTTCTGAAGTCCCTAATTATAGTTAGTTAATCCTGTTACCCCCTACGAGCCTTACAAAAGCTTTTACGACCTTTACTCAGAACCTACTCGAGTAATGTGAGATCTGACCTTTTATTTTAACAATACAATAAGATATTATTACAGAACGTAGTTACCTAGAACTCAATATTACATATTATGTAACTACAACTTCGTTCAATAAACAAGGCCGTTTGAACCTATCGATAAAAAGCTCACATAGATTAAATATTAATATTGAATTAATTGATCGCGATAAAAGTGAGCTTAAACTTTATAATTTGAACAATTAAGATGCAACTGTAGCAGGAAAATAGAAACAAGATTATTTAATAAATTAATTACGAAATGCGATAACAACTAGAACAAAAAGTTAATTACGCTACCGCAGGAGCAAAACTAATTTCAAATTATGGAAGCTCACAACAAAATCAATTTTCCATATTTTGTGAAAGGTCAAACAGAAGTTTGTGACCACAGCACCTGTACATGAAATTTGAAAACGAGGGACCATGGACCTTTAAAATTACTAGTTATGAGTCGCAAAATTGAGTCCCACAACTCCCACGTGGTGGGAATAACACAATTTGGAGTGACAGTATTGTGTCCAAAGGTAAACAGATGAGAGCAGATGAGGGAAATCAGGAGTAAGTAAATAAAGTACTTGATGTTGAAGTGAATTATGCTATTTGTGTCTGCAAAAAAGTATTGGTAGATGCTACAGATTTTGTGCTTCTGGGTTAGCAAGACAGGCCGATTGCAATACGACGTTTTATTTTTAATCTTGTGGCGTTAAATAATTTCAATGGCATAAAACAATTGAACGTAGATGCTGAAAATATTGAACTTGAATAGATATCAGTTGAAACCAAACGCGAAGATCGACTCAATAATTTAATAATTCTTGAGTAGTTGGAAATGTTGAAAGTCTATAATCATGGTGAAAATGTGACCCTAGAGGCTAGACCAAACAACCAACAGTTCATATCGTACATCACACACGATCGAATCTAGTATTAATGAGTATATATAGGATCCGTGTCCAATGCAGAGTGAAATTGTGCCTAAAGCAAGGAAATAATGGCTTTAATATAACTGTTTATTTAGTGATCAGACATCGTTTATCACTATCAGTATGTAGGTTACATATCAACTGTTGGAATACTAATTTTGGATCCATCAGATGTGTTTAACGTTTCATAGACTGTAATTTGTATCTCGTGTGAATGCCGAATTTCATTTATTTTCATATGTGTAGGATCGTCAGGATTTACTCGATTAGATTCGGACATCTTGTGGACAGAAGATGAGTTTCGTGTAATGAAAACACACTGCGTGCTATACAATGCTTTTATTAAAATTCCAAATCACAATTAATCACATTAACTGCAAAACCAAACGAGTATAGTTCCGGATGCGATCAGACACTGAATGTCTTCCTCGCTGTAGGCTTAAAACATCACGACTCTGTAGAACCGCGCTGTAGGTGTGGTTAGAACCTGTGATGTCGCCAGTGGCGCGCTTGCGATACGTTTCGTGTCCGTACTAATGACCGGATGCGACATAAAAATGGTTAAATGGCTTTTTCTATCGCTAGGCTGTGAGATTTTTCTGGGATTAGAATAATTTAGTTTAGAGCTAGAGGTTCTATCCTTACTTTATTAGCCTTGTGTTTGTAATTTTCATTGATGTCATGTCCCGTTTTACTCTTGGTTTTCTCAGTAGGTGTTCAATAGAAATCTTTTGCTTGTTTTAACAGTATCCCCACAAATAATTACAATCACTTTTTCTAGAAAACAAAAATTAACCGTACCCTTATTAATTTGTAGCTCATCCAAATATAATTCTGGTTGATAAAACGGAGCAAGTAAATATAAGGGTAATATTGCGTTTGCAGCCAACAATGTGGCAATAATTGGATCCGGGAAATTGACGGTGGCTCCAACAAATTTCACCTCATCAACCTCACATTGTACAAGAGGCTTCCATTCAGTGAACCTTATTAAAAACGATACGAATGAATCATGACTTGTAACAAGGTTATTAGCCCTATTTAGGGTATTTATTAAAAGAGGTTTTTGTTGTATTGTTTGGAGAAATTACTGGCCTAAATGTTAGTAGTTGATTAATCAATCATCTGCGGGGTAATTGTGTAACACACTAACAGTAGGAATGGGTTTCATTTTGACAGTTCAACAACATTTATTGCGTTATTTACGCTGTTGAGCAGAGAAATTTTTCGAACATATGAAGCAATGGATTAGTAATAGGCTTCAAAATTATTCAGATTATGATTGATAGTGTGTTACGTAAATTGTATTAAGATTAAGTAGTAAATATTATGAAAATTGCATTCATGGGGCAGTATGGATCATGTTTTTAAAGGCTAAAGAGTTTGCTGAATCCTGACTCCTGACTCACTTAGTGAATACCCTAATAGCTAATACCAAAAAGCCAAAGAAATATTGAAGTATATTTTGTCAAAACAAAGTACTGCATCGAAGCTTTGTATAGAGTTTGCTTGTCACATTCCAGCTACAATTATTTTCAAGCCACGCTTTATCTTAACAAAATCAAATTCAATCTTAATCAATGTCCCAAAAAACAAATAAGACCTTATCTATTATACCGCTAAGCCCCCGTGGCAGGCTCTAAAGTACATAAAAAAAGATTATTCTATAAAGGATTATTTAATTTAAAAGCTTGTTGATCCTACTTATAACTTTACTCGTTAGGCTCCGCATCCCGCACAAACTGACTCCCAAGGTGATACCAACTCAAACGGCGAAACTGTAGTAAACTGGCGGGAAGGTATTATCTCGCTTTCATCGGTTGTGGGATGAGCACAGGTATACAATAACATGATAGTAGATAGATAGTGAGTTGGATATTGAATTTATCAGAAATATCAATCATTTAGGTTAATGAAATTAAAGGCTGACGTGACTGAAAGCAAGCATCGGTGTCTAGATCCTGTCCTTGTCCCAACTCTCTTAGTTTTTAAGCAATTCAGGCAGATTATTTGTCCATATGGAAGAAAATCGTTAGTAATTACATACACACTTTTTTATTTTTTTTATCTAAAGAAAAGCCTTCCATATTAAGACACAACAACGAACTTTATTTCTAGTATATTCACATTTTGTCTTGATAAAAGTATTAAATCTAAAATATCCGTGTTAAAATCGATATTTAAAAAGCTATTTATTTTTATAGGCACTTACTTAAATCGTTTTCATTTTAGATACCTAATCGCCAGTCTAGGACATTCAAAGTCAAAGTCTTTCGCTAAAGTTGCTTTTGCTTTGTCAAAGTTTATTTGCTTTAACTACGGTAATACTATTTGTGTGTACTGTTACTGTACCTGTGCAGTACATAATTGACGTAAGATTCTATCAGACTGATTGGTGCCTACAGCGTGATATTATTATTCACACACAGGGGGATGCTGCCCATCTTCTTGATCAAATTACTTGGCCAAGTCTGCTCACATGACAGTTTGCGCCGCCATTACAATATCACAGCCTGCCACAACAGCTGTGCAATTTAATATGAACCTAGGACTAAGTGGAACACTACGGTACTAAAAAAGTTGTATGTATTAGTTGAAGTTTTATTTTCTCACAACTGGTGGTCCTAATGAGGTGGAATATTTGTTGAATATGTGTTTTGTTGTAGACAGCGTGTTTTGTTTCGTCGAAGTTTTAATATGTGAATAGGACGTGTTGAATGAAGTAATTTTTATAACAATGTATAGGGTATAAAATATTATTAATTATTAGTATTAATCTATCCTAAAAACAGCGCTTCTCCCTTCTCTATTAAAGCAATGTAATCCGAATTACTTTAATTACTAAGATAAAGCTTAAGGTTCGATTAACTCGAGTAACAAGAAAATTAGAACATTCCACTTAAATGAATTCCTTCTAAGCTTCTAATATCAAATATTTGTAATGGCAATCCAAATTGGTTCACTTTAATCTGTATTTCGCTAATTGACCCGATTGTTGGCATATCAAAGTGACAAGGAAAGGAGAATCGACTTTAAGTATTACCCTACTTCAAACGGATGTATTTAAAAAGCTATTTACCCGACATCAAAGTCGAAACATTAGAGAAAAGTTGGTACTAAATGGTCAAAGAGCAGCCCATTTCGACCAATTCAGTTTGTGGCAAGTACCTATTGAATAATAAAAGTGGCCGTTGACTTTAATTACGTCTCGGCAATAGTCGGGAACGCTACACTTTTACTGGTCAAGTACTTAATGACTTGATTAACGAAGCATAAATGGCCATTTTTTGCGCGCACGTCAATGGGTAAAGGAATAAAAGGGGAAAATTTTGAGGAAGTGGCCCGAAAAAGTTGAGCGTTTAATTTTATATAGGACTGCCTCGAATTGTGCTTTTTATGAAGTAAATTTACGATCGTCTGCGGGCTAAAGTCTCTGCTCTTATTCCGGGTATTAATTCATCTCATGTGTATTGCTCTTTCTATAAAATTTTCTTCGGCTTTAAATAAAACATGTTTAATTATATACTATGCACTGTTATGCGTTTCCGGGAAACGGATAACGTTTTTAAGTTTAGCATCTTATTTGAGGTAGCAGGGAAAGTAGCTAGTTAAATCCTACTATATATATATATATATATATATATATCCTAACTAATATTATAAATGCGAAAGTAAGTTTGTTTGTTTGTTTGTTACCTTTTCACGCCTAAACCACGGAACCGATCATCCTGAAATTTTGCATATACGTCGTCAGGTGTACAGAAACGGACATAGGGTACCCTTCATCCCGCAAAAAAGTACTGTTTCCGAGGAAAACAACAATAACGTTCTTATGATAATAGATGGCGCCACGTGTCTTTCGAATCATGATTGAATTATAACCCGAATTGATAGTCCAAGTCTAAATTAACGCGAGCGAAGCCGCGGGCAAAAGCTAGTATATATATATATATAATATTATAAATGTGAAAGTGTGGATGTTTGGATGTTTATTACTCAATCACGCAAAAACGGCTGAACGGGTTTGGATAAAATTTGGCACATGGGTAGACTATGACCTGGATTAGGACATAGGATACTTTTTGTCTCGATATTCCCACGGGATCGAGATTTCTGCGGGTGAAACCGCGGGGCGCAGCTAGTCTGAAATATAAGTAGGTACCTACTTACATTCAGGGTCCTAGTTCTAATTTTAATTTTGTACTCAAGATATAATACGAAAATAGCCACTCTACGTGAACACTACTTAATATGTAATGTTAGCAAGTAGGTGCTTGAACATTTGTCTAAAATTGAAAATTTAGTTCATTCTCTACAGCGTTATGCAAATTGAATGTCCGCATTTAACTTTCAAGCATTAAAGTTTCTAAACCTGGCTTTGATTACTTGTAAACAACTCAATTATTTTACGCAGAAATTAATCATAAATCAATCCAACAACAAATAGGTAGAACATCCAAACAAACCACTTCCGAAAGTGTACCTAAGTACCTGCACTTAAAAGTTTAAATTGTCCAACTTGTAAGCCAATAAATTAATACTGATATCTCTTTAAAACTTGTTATTACCAATAACAAATTGGTCCCAAAATAAGGTAGGAACAATTAACTTAAAGCATTTTGTATTATTTGCTGGCCTTTAAATTCTGCTTCTGGCGTCTATCAAAAGGGTTTTACGAATATATTTGTGAAATTTATGCGAAACAGAACAGAGAAATTAAGCATTAATTTGCTATCCTTCCAGCTGAAATTTACATATTTATCGAACCGTAAATTCATTATTTGTGATCTACATGGAACAACCTCTTGTGCTCGACTCGGCTGCGCAGTACGCTCGAGATCACAAGGCGATGTTTATGTAGTTTAATTGTTATCTTCAAACTATTATGGCGGGCAAAACTGGAGCCAATATATGTGACTAAGTACTCAAAGTCACTTGAAACCATTGCTTGGTAGGGAATTGTATTTTCCATGTCTCACTTTGATGCATTTAAACTTTGAACCGCAACAATTTGAACAAATTAAGGTTGTGGTTATAAATGAAGAACCAGGTAATAAATACAGGTATACTTGCCAGTATTCAAACTTGTGCAGTGACAAGGTTTTTCCAAATAACTAATTCCCTACTTAGTCTGTTGACCTTTCAACATAAAAAATAACATTTTGAAAATAAAAGTGCTAACTTTTTAATTCGTATAATTGATGATTCTGCGACTTCCTTCCTTCTTTTCTTTAAATGAAAGGGTTTATCTTTCCTTTTAACGATTAATACCTGCCCCAAACTTATCTTTCTTAGATTACAATTGTGTTTCAGACAATTGAGAGCACCTTTTGTCTTCACACCTGGATTGAGTGAAGCCGTTTTACCTACTTTGTACCTACCAATCAAGGGGACTTGGAAACAGGGCTGGTACTTACCTGAAAAGAAAAAAATATTGAGTTAGTTATGATGTTACAAGTGTAGAAAGATTGAATAAAGTACCTTCTTGTGTAAGAAGACTAAAAATGTTCTAAATATAGATCAATCGTTTATCGACTTTCAAAAGAACTGAAGGATGTTTTCAATCCTACACTTAGTTTGTTCAGATTTTGTTTGTTAGCAACAGCTAGTACTGCGGAGAAATGTTCATAACGAAACTAATTAAGGAAAATTCAAGTCAATCAGCTCATTATCATTGTCAACTAGCTCTACGCAAGTACCTACTGCAAAAACCACGAATAATTCCGATACTGCACCACTTTCGAAACGAGCCGATTCCGTTTTTTGCTCGCTACTAGAAACAGCGACAAAGAAACAAAGGAAATGCTTATTGTGTACAAACAGGTCACTGCGATACGGATTGTAGACACAAAATTGTACATACATTGAAAATGAAAACGTAACTCTGCAAAATACTGAACATGACTTGCTCAAAAAACTAAAAACAATCATTTTCAATTTGAAGAGACGGTATCCCTGGACATATATCTGCTTCAGGATTTCAGCATTCGTAAAAAAAGTACGACATACTAAAGTCTATTCAAATCATTGTTTCCAATTGATGTACGAGTAATTTCCATAAAAAAAAAATACCAATTTTATGTTAGTGTAAGTAATTAGGTTGACTAGTACCATTTGAAAAAGTCATACAATTTATTGACTTTGTAGCCCCGCCCCATCTTAAACTTATTACAGTATTTTTTCCAAATACCAATAATTGCTTACATTTTTGGAAACTAAGATGCGAACGCAAAATACTAATTTTGTCTTTTTTTATCCGTCGCCAAATTCTGTAGTCACTGATCCACATTACAGATAAGTTCTACGTATTATACGCAGCCGCAAAAAACTCTACGCAATAGGGACCCAGTTACCAAGTTTCCTGCAAGACGCCAAATGTTATTGTTGTGGTTGCTGGCGCTATTAACATAGTTATTCGAGCATAAAATTGTTTATTGACTCTCACAATGTCGACTTGAGCTTCGACAAACAAACGCTGTCTACGTCAAGCAGCTGTATTTGAAGCGAGATTTCTGTATAAAGTTGGTGACTACATTTCGGAATACGGACGCGTATTGTACGAATATTTCTACAGAATATATATACATAAACTCACACCTTTTCTTATGGGGGAAGGCAGAAACTACAGAACGCCTTTTCTTCATTTACGTTCAAACACCTCTAGTGCAGAACTTCACAAATAAGGAAAATCTACAGAATATGGAATTTATTGTAAAAACTGGGTTATATTAAGTCGTATTGTATTTTTTTTTGCAACTGAAGTAGGGTGTATACTGTATAGTTTTATTGTAAATAGAATATGCAATTAATCGAGCGTGTCAGATTTATATAAAGAAAGAATTCATGGTATTTTTTTTGAAACTTGTAATTATTAATACTAAACGTAAGTGGGTAGTATTTTCTGAATGCCAAGTCATCGTCTAATATAACTAGCACTTGAGCAATTTTATTAAAGTTCTCCTCGTTGTATATTTTTCTCAAATTCTTCCATCGCCAGGCAACCATCAAGTAAGTAATAAGCTTTCGTATATAAATGCGAGCCGAAATAGAATTCCGTGAACAAGATCTGGAACAAATTAAAATCAAAACGTTCTCAACAGCGCAGTCTCGTCTCACAAAACTAAGATAAACTTTAACAATAAAACGTTAAGCATTTTTAATTTCCGTTTCAAGTTCGCGACGCTTTACGAGATTTAAATGAAATCTGGCAACAAGTTCTTCTAACATTCAATTAGCGGCGCCAAGAGCTCAGGAAATGAAACATCTCACGTACTGCGAGCAACACCTCCATGCGTGACTACCACTCACAATACGTCTCAACGTCGCTATATCGCGCCTCAACAGATTCCCTTTATTAAATTCGTCCGCGGCGAAAAAAGAAAATCCTTTTCTCAGACGATTGTAAGTCCAAAAACTGCGACGTGAAAAATAAAACAGCACTTTAGATTCACAAAAGGAAAACTTTAAACAAAACGAGCGCTTTCTCTATGCAAACGACGCGCCATCCCCGGGCGAAAGTTTCCGAGTGTTGCCGAGTTGCCGTGGTCGCAGTTGACGAAGTCGCCGTCAAGCCACAAAGACACACACCCCATACTTGATAGCAAAATTCTGATTTTTCATAATGCACCTCACGTTTGAAGCACCCTCCCGAGCGACGAGATACAGTTTGCAATATTCTCGCTCGACTTACATCGACCGTGTTGTTAGTGTTTACTTACACGTCTCTTCATGTACACAACACGTACCTATAACGAAGCGCTTCTATTCAGCGTAAAATCAATACATTATGAATGTAAATGCAGCTTAGCAAAATGTGTTTACCTCCTAGACTTTCTCAACCGAACGCATAGTGTGAATATTCCCAGAGGCGCGGCGGCGTACGTACCACTTATCATTTTCGATTCTGAAACATGGCAGTGAGCTGTCTGCACGTCAAACTTGATCGGACAATTTTTTACAATTTCTTTAGCCCCTGTGGAGTTCTGTCCTCGTGACCTATTTATTCATGATTCAAACAAAAAAAAACAACAAACAAAGAAGTTATTACTTCTTTTGACATGTTTTCGTCTTACAATCACATTTTTGATGCCGATACGTATTTTGGGATATTTTTGTCCGGTCCAGCGTCATTAAAAAGTTGTTGGCATTATATCGATTTTGACTTCTGAGATGTATAAGGTCAACTTTTTTATAACAGTTGAAATGGTGTTTGTGTCTTGTGTTGTGCTAGCCAAGCAGCGAAAACTCCCGATAACACGTTATTAAATTTTAAACACATAGTAATAGAAGTGTGCAAAGCACATGCTCTAACTAAAATAATAGTTCGAACATACAAAAGCTGTATCTACCACATTATAATCTGATCGCACATCTATCGTAGCAAATGATAATTACATTGTTTCATTCGTGAAATTGGTTAACCAATGTTTTGGAAAATAATGAGGTTGGAAAACACAAGTTTATTCAATACATTCATCATCCACGATGAATAGTCTCACTAAAAAGTAAACCGTTATAAACTGGTGTTTGATCTCATTGATAGACGGGTAAATAACGTAAAGCCTAATTATTTCAGTTAAACGAGTTGTACTCCAGAACTCAGAACCGAGTGACGGCTACTTTAATTACTAAGACCTCAAACAGAATGACAAGTAAAGACATCGTTTGAAATTCGAACACAAAAAACAAAAGCCGTTATCAATTTTCAGTTGGAGCACAGAACACATCAAACAAATGCCCACTAGAAGCAGAATGTATGGAAGTTTGGATTGGGCTTGGTATTAGTGCTGATTCAAGTATTAAAGTTTCATCAGCCCCTGGTAACGGCCGACGCACTAATGGTATTATCGTTTTATGATTGTTTTTATAGATGCCTAGCTTTTAGGGACAGTTTCGGCCGTTCAGACTAATGTTTTTTACTTGTAACCTTATCTTTAGGGGCAGAATCCGCGCGTTTAGATATCATCTGATATTGGTTTTTGTTAGAAATATTATTTACCGTCTTACTTTTCGAGTATTTTTGACAAGAGTTCACGATGCTATATTATTATCAAAGAGACATTTAAACTTTAGAAACCATAATTAATACTCATTTTAACTACACAAAATAAAACCTAAGAAAAGACCCTTGCTCCTAAAAACTCTAGGTCAGCTATCACCATAGATCCCTTGCTATATATACCCATCAAAGAAATAACTCATTTTGATATCTAAAACTTAAAATCAACACTATCGTAAGCTGATATCTATATATCACGTTTACAATATAAATTGGAAGGCATCATTTCAAGCGGATATTTATCCTAAAGTTTCATGGCACTTCTAGCCATAATGGAATAATGCCAGGTCAGGACTTGGTCGAATTTGGAGTGTGGGTATGAGTATTTGTAGACACATGCCCTGTCTCTTGTTTAGTATGACCTACAAATATCTTTATTGATCTATAACATATATTGGGACTAGACTATAGTAGGTAACTACAATGCTATGACAACGCAATGAATTACAAAAACGAATACAGTAAGTGTGTAGGTAACACTTTCACACAAGATAAGTATGGTCTGCTTCAAAAGTATCTGATGAAAGTGTAAACAAGTGGATCAGAAAACCTACATGTGGATGCCAATTTGTATTACCACTTACATATTGAGTGCTGTGATTTATTTGTATGCTTAATCCGAAATTCTAATTTTAAATCATTTTAAAGATGTTTTTCATTTGACAATTGGGATTAATTTTTATAACCTCAATTTACAGCGATGATTTTTTTTTCAATTACAATTTAATAATGTTATTCAAACAATAATAGTCGGAAAAAGTGGTGAGATATAAAATTGAAACCTTCTAAATAAAGATGAATGTGTCACTTATTTGGTATAGTTGCGTAAGAATTAAACCTGCACGGGTTAATTGCGTAACACACTATGAATCACAATCTGAATAATTTTGAAGGATATTGCTAATCCATTACTCCATATGTTCGAAAAATTTGTCTGCTCAACAACGTAAATAACACAATGAATGTTAATGAACCATCAAATTGAAAACTATTCCTACTGTTAGTGTGTTACGCAATTACCCCGCTGAACTGAGTTTGCTTACACTTTTTATCGGGTACTTCTTTCATAAAATAGTTTTAGAACAAACTATATCTCTGAGACTTGTGTCCCGCTTCATTTCAACTCGTAAGCATCTTTTGATAACCTTCTAATCGAGTGTCATAAAAACTGTTCCTCTAAAATAGATTTTCCATTGAAAACTTCTTCAGTAAAGGCGACAATGTAAAATTGCAGCTATTGGCAGCCTTCCTTGCCACGCAACCTCTAGGGACTCGAGTTCTAGTCAAAGCTCAGTGATATAGTAATCGGGTCAATTTATTTATTTATTTTAGTTATAAGTGTCTAACAAAGTTGGGGTTAAGTAAACAAATGATTAAACGTGAAAATTAAATAACTACAGTTACCCATGGTGTTCATAATTTATTACTCTAACTATCGCATACAATTATTATTTCAAATATGACAAGTAAGACCAAATTATAATGTGTGACTAAGGGACATTTATTTTGTTGCCAGAATGTTGCAATTCTTGCAAGGGTTAATATAGAAGTCAGCAAACAAAGGCCCACTTGCACCGCCAATCAATAAACACGTTTAGCACTAAATGAGTTTAAAACATAATTCTGTTTCAAATGTTTGAAGATGACAGAGAAATAATGTTTAAAACTCGTCGTTGTTCCATCTAAGAATTTTCATATGAAATATTCAGAAAAATGCTTAGATAGAATAAATTTCCAAAGTTTGACGATTAATATAAAATTGATGATTATTATTCAGTAAACATATCATTCCTACAGGCGCAAATCGCATTTTGATCGACATACAACGTAAAACAGAGCTGCAATTTGTAAATAACCAAAGAAAATTTGAATTTGGCGAGCTACAGCTGAGGATTCACCTTCAAAAGACCTATTAAACGTAGTAGTACGTTTCCGTAAGATAATTTCTGACTTCCACACGGGCGAAGCCGCGGGGAAAAGCTAGTATGTAATAAAAACAGCCAATAATAACAAAAATGCAATCTATTATCCAATTAATAAACCTAATAAACTTCTACCCAGTTTAGCAACAAATTATCCTTACATGAAGTGCAATGTACCCTATGTAAGCGGAACCCTGCGTAAATTAGCCCTGCACCTAGTTAAGATATTGTTTCTAAGTTACACTCGATACTTGTTGTACTTAGTTCAAGTTTTACCGACTTCACCTTGTTACGGAACTAATTAATTGGAGAACCTATAATGTTAATATACAGGGTCAAATTAAATAATCAATTGAAAATCAAATCAAATCATTTCAATAATTAATTTAATAATATTACTTAATGAGCTAGCGAAACTCCGCAGACGTGATGGGCATCCGTATTTAAACATGATAAAACAAAAAAAAAGTAATTGTATATTTGTTTGGGGTCAACGACCGCTGGCAGTGTATTTACTTAAAGTATGTGAGTCAGGCTGAACACGAATGATTCCGAACCACAAAGCAAAAAACGCCGAAAAAAACACGTTTCTTGTATGGAGACCCCTTTAATTTTTAACCTTCTTTTATTTTTATTATTAACTGTTTTAGTGGCAATAGAAATACCTACACACTGAAAATTTCAACTGTCTACTTATTACGATTCATGAGATACAGCCCGCTGACAAACAGACGGACGGACGGACAGCGGAGGCTTAGTAATACGGGTAGGATATGGACGGAACACTAAAAAATAAGACTGGATGTCCTAATCATTACAGACCATTACATTTATTTTTTAATTACGAAAATGTAAACAAATAACATTTTCTATGTGTGTTATATTTTATCGTATGGGACTTGGATATAATAGCAGGTTTGAAGTGAGACTAAAAAAGTTTTTTTTTTTTAATTTAAATTAAAGAAATACAATTATTCCGTCAGTTGGTAGTTATGTTCGTACAAATAATTTATCGTGGGAAAAGTAGGTAATCTAATTGACTTTTTTTGTTATTCCATTGTTCTATGTATTTCGTTTAATAAAAACATCATAATTAAAATTATTATTGAAATAATTAAACTATGTAGCTTCTTCCTTATTGTGTGTTGATATAATTACAATTGTTTATTTACCTGTTGTATTGAAAAACTACAAAACATTAATAGATATAGTATAGTAGCTTTCAAGTCACAAAGAGCTGTAGAGTGATTTATAACCGTGTTTTAAAAACCCCAATAGCTTATAAAAACTTTAAAACATAAACCTCCACCAATTAGAAACAGAAATCCATTTACTACTCGTATTATTATTTCTCAACACTCAAATGGGAATTTCATTTAAAAATTCTGGATTAAATTCTAAATAGAGCGAAATGGGAATCGCATCAGGCGGAGAGAAGGATCTCTTTCCGTTTTTCCGTGAAAGCGATTTAATAAGGCCAGTACTGTTAGTTATAACATGATTTATATTGCAAAATGAAATGCCTGGCACATGTGTTCAGTCAGGCAGGCCTTAATAAACTTCAGAGCTAAACGAATTGCATCAAGTAATTGCTTGCAACGAATTAATAGGAACACTTATTTAAACTACATTTTTAACATTTAAATAAAATGGATGAAGGTCCATTTACGCAGTTTTGTTAAATTGGAAATCAGCGTGTGTGAAATCCGGTATAATAAAATGTCTCATACATTATAAAGGCGCATTCGAAAAGGATTTACCTATAGTTTTTATTTGGTTAATATGATTTGTACAAAAAAATAATTTTATTACAGATGGGTTGGTAAATTAGTTGTGGGTTATTAAATTTCAGTATTTTTACACTTTAAACACCATGTTAGTCAGCCTGACGTTTGCATATATAACGATGTGGCTTGTTGCTCGACGCGTTAATAAATGATTCATTCATTATTTTCTTCCCTTTTTACCTTATTTGAAAAGAAATACATTGTAATGGCATTAACCAGGATATCTTCAAGGTTAATAGTCGTTGTTGTGCCCAAGCCGCTATTGGTGAACGCATGCTCGGACCGTTTAATAATCGATAACTTTTTGCCAAGATAAAGAAAACAATAAACCCGCAAATTGATGTGATTGAAAAGGTTTCTGTTCACTTAATTTTTTTCCTACAATTTCGATCTCTTGGACAACCACCTTGATAGCCATTCTCACTTTTGAAAGGTCATTGTTTTAGAAACAATGAACTTGACTTGCGTAACGTGGTCGATGGCAAAATGGAAACCTGAACCAAAACCTGCAATGAAAACCCGTATGAAAGGCAGCTAGGATAGGATAGGTTTTCATTTATTTATTAGTGTTTTTTTTTCTAAACTATTTATTATTGCTGTATTTTCTTCTATTTGTAATTAATAAAATAAAAAATCCTCTAGTGGGATTTTTTGATGTCCGTAGGTGTGTCCGCATCGTTTGGCATCACAGCGGGGCCCTATCAGAATACCAGCGTTGCGGTATTTATTTATTTTTTAAATATCGCAACATTATGCTGAGATAGGAGCATTTTTGGCCTCGCACAGGTCTTTTATTTTTATTTTTTATTTTATTGTTATGTTGTATGTTTTATGGTTAGTTTTAAATGCTTCTTTTTATATTTTTTATTATTAATTTTATATAATTTTTTGTTTGTATTTCCTGTACGTCCCAAATAATGTTTTTTTCTTTCTTTTCTTTTCTTTCTCTCGGTACAAGGATTATGCAAAAAGAGCCACATCCAAAAAAAATAACGCATTTTTTAAACAGACATACCTAAAAATGACAGTTTTGTTTTCCAAAATAATACAGTTGGCCTTAAATGTGTCCATCTTTAGCATTCAACCGTCATACTTAAGTACATATAAAATTAGCGAAATAAAGTCGTGAGGTCGAATGTGCGGTAGACCTAAAAGTGCTAGAATGTGTAATGTAACATGTGTTACATTACATCTGACATAATCTGGGGGCCATGAAAGCCGACGCTTATCATTTGTACGCGACCAGAGTATTCAAGTTGTTATATTAGTTGAAGAAGGCTTTTGCAAAAATGAGCCTTTTCACATTGGCCTCGTAGTTTTGTTGTACGTTGAGAATTATTCAAATGAGGACGTGATGAATTAGCTTATTAGAATTATCTTATTTTTATTTCTCAAGACTAAAACCTACCTAATTCAATTCCTTCTTTTCCTTACGATTCTTGAATTGTAATGAAATAAGTATGTACGATAAGTATAAGTAAGTTATTTTATTATAAATTATGAAAAGCTAATGAATTTGAATGAAATAACGACGAATGATTATACTTTCCCAAAAAAAAACAAATTTTACAAATCTATATACAGATTTAAAAGCTAACAGTCCTTAAAATGATAACAATATGTACAAGTATATAAAAAAGGGAGGGGAAACAATTATAGGGCATCAAAAAATTCGTCCACATCGTTGTCACCAGGAAAAGTAGCCGAAAGGCTGGCAGCATTGCCACGTTGTATGACAATGCTGATTCTTTGGCCAAAAAATAGGCCAGCCCCGTCAGGCTCTGGTCACGTGAAGAGTCGACCAACCGCTTGGCAATGTCTCGAAAAACTAAGAGAGCACTCGGGCCCGGCCCTAGTGTTTCAACCCCAAACGGCTCGAACATGTAAGTTCCAATAAGATTGGAATATTTTCGCCGTTTGAGGTTTTCCGCACCTGCAGCAGCCGCCCCAGCACAGCTCGCCATGCTAGGAAGATGGGATGGCGCAAGGGTGTCAACACATGTTGTATCCCACACCAAAGGCAGACCTAATGGCCAAGGTGTTATGGTCATTCCGTGTGGTCTCTTCCCAAAGTCGCGTGCCAAGCCATTGAGTTATAGAACAGCTGTCAACCCGGTGGTGACAACAGCACGACGGATAATGTCATTGATGCTGGCGTGCCGCGCTAACCGCCCTGCGCTTCTACTGCAGGATAGGCCATGATGTCCGAGGCAGTCGACACCTTCACCACATTGGCAGCGATTCAGAGCCACGCTAGGACCGCCCACAGGCAGATAAGTAAAGATTATGTTAAGGAAAATATGGAAATTATCTGCACCACGGATCTAACCCACAACCATAGTTAAGACAAAGGGCGGAAAACAACTTGATACATAGTACACAAACTATGTGCATTTAATAATTCACCAGAGATAACTTCTCTAATCTCGTATTATTCGTATCTTATACTCCACTTAAGAAACTTGGGCGTAATAAAGATCCTGAACTGAATTGCTCTTAACGTCTCCCGTTGCCTGTGCGTTATCACTAGTCCGCGCGGAACTTGTATTTACCCTTGTTACCCTAGCTGGGTTATTCATGAACGCGGTTTGAATAAAGATGAACGATTCACGTCGAACTACTTTCGAACCTTTAAGCGGGGTATCAACTTTGAAATCAGTTGGGAATGTATGAGTTCGCTCCGGTAAAGAAGCGTCGAGATACACGAGTTGTTTGTGTACTAATTACTTAGTCATCCTACCCTATTTCTGTTTCGACACCTCTGTATTCGTTTCATCACTAACTTTGGATCTGTGCGATAATTATACGATAGAAACCGTATACGTGAATGATATAAAATGACAAATTAGGTATTATATTCAAAACATTTTATTTCAGAATAAACCTGTGTTTACCAAACGAATTTTCGTTCACAAGATCGCGGTATAATGAACCACCGGTACAACCTACATTTTCCCATTCAGTAAATAATATTTATTATCTGATACAATAAATCCATTCATTGTATCCTCTGATAAAAACACCTCTATAATCCCGAACTGTGCGTGAGCAATGAAATGACTCTTCAGGGCGTGCTAAGCGAGAAATTATTGCCCCAAAGTATTTTAAGGAAAAAGAAAGCAAAACCCTTCTGAGAGTTTTCTTTTTCTCCCTTTTATCGATAATTTTCTTTAAGTTTCGGTCTCAAATCTGTAATGAAGTGGAAAATTTATGGGCGCCGTTCCTAAGAACTTGTCCAGACGACGTAATTCCGCTGGCACGTACACAAACCGTGACAAAACTAGCACTTCGCTTAAATAAGCCATGGTCCATGGTATTGTACAGTCAGCAAAAGAAATAAGTATCCAGGGTCGCTGGATATAGTTGAAGTTTAGTAAGAAACCGATGAATGTTCTCAAATGGAATTTAATTTAATAAATAACCAGTTTGTTTTCTATTAATTTTATTTTATTTTATTCGAAAACATTCATCGGTTTCTTACTAAACTTCAACTTTATCCGGCAATCCTGGATACTTATCTCTTTTGCTGACTGTACATATTATTAGTAGATTATATTCGGAGAGAAATAATCGTGAGAAAGTAAAATTAAATCCATGCTGTCAATTTGATGTAAGTACAAACCTATCATAACATTTTCATTTCCAATTCGTTGAAACGTCTTGTCGTCGGGGGCGTGAGAAATAACCTAACTTTTTCCTGAGGATTGAGCGGTATCTCAGTAGTAGCTACAGGACAAATGCCGACGTAGGCACCCAGTAATATTCACGAGACCTCGAATAAAGATGAAGCCATTAAAGTGGGAGAAAAGCCGACAGGCGACGCAACGCACTCCGTGTTGACTTTGAGAAGCGGAAAATGAAAAGGAAAAGCGCCTTGTTTTGCGTGTAAATACGATTCGTTAGTCGATTCTTTTATGTAAATATTATTGACGTTTTTTTAGTTCTACGCTGATATCTGTTTATGTACTCCAGAGCAATTCATGGCTGAGAATTTGCATTCGATAAGTAGCCATAAGAAAACGATATTAGCATAGGTGGTGCGGAAATTTTCTAGTCAAAGGCAATTTCAAACTTTGATTTTGTTCCGAACGTACGCTTATTTTTAAATGTGAGGGTGTATCAAAAGATCTATTTCCATACCAGTCAAATAATAAGTATTATATTATATTTCGTTTATTCATCTTATTACATATTAAATACATTTTTAAATATTTTTTTTACAAAAAACATACAAAAACATTTAAAAATATAAAAAAGTGGCCCATCGGCGTCAGAAACAGGGTCCAAGCAGCCGGTGGTCAGGGCTCAAGAGAGAGGAACCTCCTCACTTAGCATGACGTGTCCAGGAGTACTGCTCTCTGAATCAAGTCCTTGACGCAGCTGCGCAATGAGTGCCTCCTGAGGTGTTGGCCGAGGCTCTCCGCTATTAGGCCATTTACTGTAACGATTATCGGTACAATGATTGCAGACTCCACGTCCCACATTTCGACAACCTCGTGTGCTAAGTCAAGATACTTGATATTTTTATCTTTCTCAACTTTTACGAGATTCTCGTCATGAGGGACAGTGATATCAACAATCATTGCACGGCGGTCTCATCGATCTATCACCACAATTATATTATTATTATAAATAATAATAATACGATGGAGCAGCCCTACCTACAAAAGAGTGATGTGGTTGCAGCTGACGAACTGACAAGACGTCGATTGCAAAAAATCACTATGGACAAATTGGCCTGTTTTATTAATTAATTAATCAATAATTTGACAGTACTGTAGTTATAGATTGATATTTATGGCATTAAGACTTGATAAAATCTGTACATACTAGTCTAAAATGACAATTTATTTAAATATATACATTAATATATAGTTTTACGCCGTCCAAAATAATAAGTATCTACAAATATCCGAATTAATACACTTTACTTTTAACCATCTGTATTTAAGCATACCCAAAGCGACAATTTCACTATTCAAAGTTACAGAAATCATAGAACGGTTTCCCAACTGAGATACGCGGAAATCGAAACTGCGCGCCTACTGGTCCAGTAATGTTGAAACAAGTGAAACGTACCGACTGTTTACGGTCTACCTCTTCGCAAGTTAGTATCTTAGCGGGCGACCGTAACGTGCACGCGGCGCACACTAAAACTCCGCCAACACTCATTTATCACGGGAGATGAGAGGCATAAGTAGCTGTAAAAGTGTTGCCCGGGCGCCCAGTTAAAGTCCGCCATACTGTTTTTTTCATAAACGAGGATTGATGCGCCAGGTGCTACTATATTTTATACTTTTAAGTTGCTGACGACTTTGTGGTCATCAAGTGAAATCGAACCGTGTGGATTAGACTTTAGGGTTTACCTTAAAAGTGTCTGGATCAGAGGCTTTTTATTTGTAGTTTTCTTGTTAACGTTTGTAAAAAGTAAATCCTTACTGGGTGACAGCTGTTATGTCGCGTACATGATGAATGAATACCGTTCATCGATGACTTTAGTATTGAACTTTTACTCGTAACTACCAACAGAAATGAGGAGATAGCGTACTACTTAAGATTCTGGAGGACAATGAAATCCTACGTAAGTTTCCTTTAACAGCAAACGTCCAGAAACTATGATTTGACCCAGACAATATGTTTTTATTATGTCTGGAGTTGGACTAGCTAGACCTATGCAAAATAAACTCTTACTAAAGTTCATGGTCAGTTATTTTAGTAAATCACTTTTTATTGTTAGATACTGTACCTACCTACATTTTGGTAACATTTCCAGCTATATTTGAATGGGTCTTATTTTTGAACTCAGAAACTCTATTGCAATTGTTATAATTGGCATGAAAATGCGACGTATATAATAAAATAAGTCAGTCAGCATTTTCCATTTGGAGAAAAGCCCCTTATCCCTAGAATATTTGTTGCGATCCCCAATTATGATATTTACATTTATTGCGTATGATCCTGTCATTAAAATGATTGCTCATTTCCGTCCTTCAGAAGTCTTAAATGAATACGTAAAATAATATTTACATTTTTATTGATACTTTATTTGTTATATGGAGTTTTTGGCCGTAGCTCTAGGTTTCTTTGTTGTTGTTGATTACATTCATTAATATGAAAACCGGATAACCGACTGAGCAAATTTAATCACAAATGAATAAAGCTTTTATTTTGTAGTACAAAATAATGATGCAAAATCTGGTTTCAGCAACATGATAATCCCAGTGTCATCACATTTCGGCCACCATGCGTCCCCATTTCTTTCAACTATAGATATGTTTTTACAATTCCACGGACCGTGCCTTACAATCTGCCAGTATTTCAAGAATAGCTAAACAAATGATAATAGTTTTAAGTCGTCATCCGCGTTTCATTGCAGCATCAGCTTTTATACAGCCGGTAACTAATTAGGGCTCCCTCGCCATCGCATTTTGTTTTTATTTTTAACAAGGCAGTCACGTTTGGGCAGACCGTTTCCTCTAAATTTATTTTTAGCTTTCGTATTCAAAGCACCGAAAAATTATTTTAATGACTGTTTTAATATTACTCAGGTACCTTATTATGCAATTGAACTTTTTAATGGGAAATTTAAAAATGACGATGAAAATACGTGCGTTGATACCATAAAGGTTGTCTGCAAAAGTCAACCTTATGTTGTGCAGCCGCAGGCTGGTTGTAAAATATCTCTAGTTATATTCGAACAGTCAAGTGAGTGAGCATTCAGTTCAATTCATCCATCTAATCATTCAATGAGCTTTCAAATGATTTGTATTTGTTTTTTAGAAAAACTAGTGAAAAGACGGGCGCGTTGATGTAAACATGAACGCTCAGAAAAAACATAATAATTAATTTATAACGTGTTTTCTGTCTGCTACGTCCCAATCGTCACAAGAATACTACACGTTTATAAAGAATCAACGGATACGTTGTATAAGACATTGTTGGGCAAGTCTGGAACACTTCATATTACAAAGTTTGTTGGTGTTCCATGCGAGGAACTTCAACGTTGTTTGCAACGAACACGTCAACTAAAATAACACGGTCAACATATTATTTTTCCTATTAATATGTATGACTATTAACCCCCAACCACATTAGCCCCCAGTCGGCGTTTTCCTTGGTCAGACTTAATATTTTCATCTTTATTCAAAGAGGCCTATGAATAAAACAAGGCACACTTGTGGGGACGCCGCCACAGATTCGCCGACGTCGCAAGATGTTCCTCCTCCGCTACTTTATTCATTTTATTGTCAAACTTAATTAAAATAGAGGTAAACGAAAAACGGGGCACGAATCTGACAAGCCGTGTCGTTGAGCGCGTATTTTCCGCGGAAACAAGAACAAAAGCCATGAACATTGACATGTTTCCATATAAGCTTTAACGTGTTTTGTATGAAGACGACATAAAATGGCAACATAAAACGAGGCTCAGATAAATAAGGAAATGTCTGGAACGCTGAGGGCGACCGTGTCTTTGACAGCGATCACTTGCCAAACGAGCCTATTGCATTTCTTAATAAAGCCCCCTGGCATGCCCCTAGCTAATAAGTCGCGAAAGATTAATACCGAGAGCAAATTTTATTCAATAATAAACTTCATAGAGAAGAAATAATAGGGGCACTTAGAGGAAATGCATTTCAAAATTGGGTGTAGTGATGACAAAGGGCGCGTTGACTTTATTATTAGATAACATTGTGCACGTGTGATGTGCCGGAGGCGTCAATACTCCACCCCAATAAATAAGAAGTGGCTGAGTTGCGAACACAATTTAACTTGAAATAAAATTTTGCTACCCCTGTCAATGAATGGGTAGTATATGGTTCGGAAGGGAAGGGCGCCTTTTCCTATCTTACGTTATATCGCTTCGGGTACACCTCGTAAGTTTCCGATTCTCTGACTTCTTTGTGTTTTATGTGCCTAATGATATGAGTAAAGTTACGAATGGGATTAAAGTTAAATGGAGTTTGGCTGTTGCCGATCTTATTATATCCGCGATTTCCCGTGTGTAAAATAGAAAAACGTGTGTGATAAGAAGTAAAACTTCGGAGGTTTCGTATGTGTACTTTTTTTTGAGTCTTCATCATAAGTTCGCAATGAAAACTTTACTCTTTTAAGACGTTTACAAAATAATTGCAATATTACTTAACTCTCTATTTTTTTACTAGTTGTTATAATACGAGTCTCTAAAGCATCATAATATGTATTACTTACGTAATATGTAAATTTCAAATTACATTACCAAAAGTACCAAAACATTAAATCCGACCGCACTTCCAACCCCACAAAATTAACCCCGACACATTTCACCGCAAGCTTATTCTGTATCCCATAAAAAAATAAAACCATTTTGTTCGAGATCCTATCACGATTGTAATAAGGATTCACTATGCGCAAACAGAGGATCGTGTGTAAGCTTCATATCAATTTCACGCAAGTTGTTCGAAACGCCTTGAACAAACAACGCGTCTTCGGGACTGTGGGAATCGACAGCAGTGATACTTGGCGCCTCACCTACAGCGTTCTTCGTTTGTTTACTTCGTCCACAACGTCCCAAGTTCCTTGTTTATTTCCAGAATCTCAAGTAATGATTAGGGCAAAACACTTCAGGATAGTGCTGTCCTTTTTATTGTTGTTAGTTGTTTCTTGTCAGTTTGCGCACCGTTGAAAATTATCATTATTGATGTCCAAAGAAACAGTAGTTCTTGGATACTATGATAGATTGATGACATCTAAAATTATGTATTTTTACATCTTCAACCACGCATAGGACTTTATCTTGCTAAACAATCTAAATCTGTCTTACTATGTATTTAAAATACCTTGTATTATTTTCTACTTCGAACTTCGAACTCGAACTTCGGCCAAAAAGTTACGTCTATCAGGATTCTTTTTTAATGCAGAACTCGTATCTCCTATATTTATAGGACACGTTACGAAATAACCATAAAAATCATATAGCTACATGCCACGTGACTGTAAGTCAAACAAAAGATATGAAATGAAATGTATCCAATGAATTTTTATACGGAATCGAGTTCACTTCCATTCATCGCATATCGGTAGCTTGCTTTATTGTATTGTCTCTTCCTACGTTTTATAGCCTTCCACAAGTTTTACATACATTTCGTTGTTCTATTGTAGACATAAACGATAAAACACTGGCAGCTTTTGTTTATAAACTTTAGTATCGTTGATTCTTTTTTTAAACTGCTTTTGGCAACTGTCAAACGTTCCTGCCATTATTTTTGATGCGACACTATTCTACGATTGACTGACAGCACGCCAACTTTTCTCTATTATACTCGAGTGTTGCAGCACCATTATAATAAAATACCACGGTATCATCTCTCAGAAAAATACTCATAATTTCATTGGGAATATAAATTGTATTATGAGTAAATAACACAGAGAGGTTATTCATCGTCCGGATGGTTAGCGGACAACATGTTTATTTTGAACGCTATGCCTAATGAAGTGAAAGGAAATGATGGATGGCATGAGAACAGCCCGGACAGCGGTATTATACGCAATATTTCTATAGCAAATCTTTATGGACAACAATACTGTAGATTTACTGGGCGAAATGCTTTGGGTATTTTGTAAGACGAAATTGGAAGCGTTTAAGGTATACTTCGGTCTGAAAAAATGTTTGGTAGCTGTTGCTTCATGTAAATTTAAGTAAGTAATAGTAAGTAAATGACTGCTAAGGGTTGCCTACTCATTAGTTATTTCCCGATGCGACCGAAAATGCCGTCTTTATAATTGAATGCCATCAAAATAATAATAAACTACAGTTCCATTACGGGCCGCAATACAAAAAACCTCCCTTTTAATAAAGTTAAAAATAGATTTATTCTATTGAGAACACAAAATTATTATGTAAGTGGGCCAAATTTTCGTCGATTCATTGTCCATTCGGTTCGCTACAGATTTCGAAGTGTAGCGCTGTGCCAAATGCCATTTATTTACGTTGTGTTTTGTTTTTTTTTTATCTTGTTAATCCAGCTACATTTGTGGCTGGCAACACTGCGTTTTTTTATGCAGGAATTCTTAATAGAGGCGAAGTGAAGTGTTTGGCTTTAAAAAATGGAACGGATGGAATGGTTCCCGGGTAAAATATGGAGCGCATGTTAATACGAGATGGTGATGCCATCATCCAATTTTCTTTGGGTATATTTCACTTGATGTGACGTCATATTTTTGGTCGTGTTTTAGATTATGAGTGGGGAATTATTTACTGAGGGAGTTTTTTTCAAGCTGACAGTTTGGTTGAAAAACCAGTATAAGTACAGAATTATGATTCAAGAGATGATTTGAGAGTTGTTTCCGAGGTTACAATTTCTAGACTAGACAATGTAATGAAATTGGCACATATTTCGAAATGGGTATTACGGTTACTGTTTCCCAAAAGATATTAATATCATGTTTCAGTGTTATTAAACAGGAACCTGTGGGGCTTAAAGTCTCACATTCGTTGAATCGTTGTTGGTTTAATTAACGTTTCCTACAATGTCACCATTAAGTCCGCGTTGTCTGGTCGCGACTGTAACAATGCCAGCAATGAGCCTTTGTTTGCAAGTTCGTTGTTTAGAATCCTCCGTGTTACTGCGAATACGGAACACGAAATGTCCTATTATACTTCGAAGTACACTGCGGCATGAGTATAATAACATTGACGGGTGTTATACAAACATCTACGGGGAAACGACAATGGAACGCAACCCGACACCGAATCTTCGTTTATCGCTGGGACCTAGTACGCGAGTAGAGTTGCTCGACTCAATTTCGCGATGATAATTGGAATCACGCCGATATACCCGTGTGCCACTCGCCTTTTGTTTTCTGTGAATTATGAGTTTATAGCCAATTATGAGTGAAACAACAAACCCCGGGTATATTAACACTTGCCAAATGACGTTTTGTTGTTTTAGTTCATTGTTATAGAGCTTTTGAACGAAATTATGGAATGCTGCATAGGTGGTCTGATTAAACTGAATAATTTCAGCGCGCACTAGGGCAGATAGAACGGCTTAGTGGCTTTTATTTTGGTAACGAAAGGATTGATGTTTTAGAGATACCTATATTATTTTTAAATTCCCTTGTTATTTTTATTTCTTTTATGAGCTGTGGGCCAAAATAACCAGTATGTGGAGCCCTGAGACGTCTAGAAGGCGTCGCAGCTTACTAAGTAGAAGATGGAGGGCTGGACAAAACAAACGATCATTGGTCCACATTAGCACTGGATCACAGGTACTGGAAGTCATGGGGAGATGCCTTTGCCCAGCGATGATACAGGCTAACAGTAACAGCAAATTCTTTAAAATGTCTTAAGTCGCCGAACTTGAAGTAAATAAAATAGAATCATGCTAAAACATGAAAGCAATATCGCCATCTTATAGAACAACGAACAACTGATTCGAAACCCTGAATGCACTCACCCGCTTCCCACTAAATGACAAATGATTTTATTTCTGTAAGTAGGTTTGGACAAACACTTTTACACGTCAATCATATTTTAAAAACTAGATGAGGTCGGCGTTTCGTATCTGACTATTCTGAGAAGAAAGGCCGAAACAAACTCGGAGGTCACAGTCTCTTTTAAAGTTCAGACATAATCTTGGTTAGATCATGTGAAGACCATGTAGATTTGTGTCTGAAATGGTGTTTTGAGGAAAAACCACACAGATTGAGTGGATCTGTCCAGTCAGTGCACGCATTTGTCAGTAATCGTGCAGCACAAATCAGAACTTAAGGAGCTCAACGATTCGACGAACAATACCAAAGACAGGACATTTTGGTAGGCCACGAAAATAACTCAAACTGCCAGACCATGATTAAAATAAAATGAGAAGGAGAAAAAAAGAATTGCAACAATGACCCACATAGTCTTCACACTCACAATATTAAAATAATAATCATGTATTCAATGTAGCCTGCATGCTACTCACATTCACAGACAGTTTTACTCTTCAAAAGTTATCAAAAATATCATAAGTTATGTCATGTAAATCAATAAAAATTACATTATTAATACTAATACACTTATTCACAGTATAAAATGGATTATTGCTTGAGGGTACATTGAAGTAGCTTAATTAATCACAAGCCTTTTTGTCATCCAAGTAATCTTTAAATTTATAGAAACCGTTTTGACAGAGTTTCTGTTTAATAAATGATTTAAATTTATTGAGCCCAGTTCTTTAACAAGACTTGGGAGTTTATTATAAAATGTATACTTTGACACTTTAATGAATTACTAATTTTTTGGAGCCTAGTCGTGGGCACAATAAGTAAATCTTTGTTTCTAGTATTTATGTTATTAACGTCGCTGTGTTTAGAATATAGATTAATATTCTTTTTACATAAATCAGGTTCTTGTATACATATTGAGATGCGACTGTAATTATGTTTATTTCCTTAAATTTATCCCTCAGTGAATGCCTACAACTAAGGTTATAAATTGCTCGAATGGCTCGTTTCTGCAGCAAAAATATAGCCTGAATATCGGCTGCATTTCCCCACAGCAAAATGCCGTACGACATTACACTATGGAAATAACTAAAATTTACTAATCGAGCTATTTCGACATCAGTCAAAGGACGGATTTTATAGATCGCGTAGGCTGCAGAGCTTAGCCGCTTCGACAATTTGGTTATATGTGGGCCCCACTGTAGCTTCGAGTCCAAAGTAATACAGAAGAACACAGTGGAGTCCACGAGATCCAGTTCCGCCCCATTTACTAGTACATTCGTTTTCACCTACTTAACGTTAGGTGTCAGAAATCTAATACATTTAGTCTTTTTCTCGTTTAAAAGTAAATTATTAACACTAAACCAATGCACTATTTTAGCGATAGCATTATTTACATCGTCAGTAACTATCTGTTGTCATTTAAGCTTAAATAAATGTGATGTGTCATCTGCAAATAACACTATTTTATGACTGTACCTGTACAAGGCAAGGTATGTCATTAATATATTCGAGAAATAAAAAAGGTCCAAAAATTGAGCCCTGCGGAACTCCCAGAGAGACAATAGAACCCGGGGATCGCTTGCCTTTATCGGCAATTCTTTGGATCCTATTATCCAAATAAGAAATAAGAAGATCCAAGGCAGTGTTTCTAACACCATAATGAAGCAATTTCCTGACCAATGTATGATGAGAAACACAATCGAAAGCCTTAGACAAGTCACAAAAAAATACCTAGGGCATCATGCGACTTCTCCCAGGCCTCAAAGATATGTGCAAGAAGCTCAACACCAGCGTCGGTAGTAGAGTGACCCCTTGTGAAACCAAATTGTTTATTGTTTAATAATTTATGTTTATTAAAATGTCTTTGCAATTGATCTGGCATCAATTTTTCAAATATTTTACTGAACCTTGCACAGAAATTAGTCTAAAGTTCGTGGGGTCTGCTGCGCTGCCCGATTTAAACAAAGGTATTATTTCACTACTATCTTCTCTTTAAAATTTTAAACACACAGAGAAACTATGACAAAGAAGTATCAGTTAATTTATCGTCGCGAGTGCAGAAATCAATTGCACAATACCACTTAAATCTCGAGTGGAGTCTTTGGAAAGACACTAGTGTGCTTGTGGACTGGTTTGTAAGGAAGTACGGTCATTGTTCATGGATGAGTAAACTTTTGTCCTAGGAGAGTAGGTGAGAGAAAAATGTGACACCAAGCTAGGAGATATTTTGAAATTGGAACGATTTTGAAAAGGGAATCAAAGATGTTGTCATATGGCAGAATGTGGCTTTCGACTTTGTCACTTGTTCATAGAAATAAATATCATTACGGAAGTGATACGAGCTTAATCAATGCAATCAGTAGCTTTATATCCGTTTTTACTTAGTTAGGCGTACTTTACTAAGTAGGGTACGTACTCGTAGTTTTTTCTCCCTTGCTTTTTTTCAATCGTAGAAGCTTAGACATTTGATAGTGTCATATCCTTTCGATATTTTATCGCTTCGCTTCGCAACGGTTTTGCTACTCACCAGGGACGGCGGGTAAATGAAAAAGCACTTAAAACTTAAAAGACATGTCCGAGGTGGCGTTTCGCTAAACTTGTTCTGACACAACAATGGTAGCAGTAAAAGGCTTTAGAGATACCTCCCTGATTAGGAAATCGACACTAAGGAAGCAGGTAGGTACCTACTTACTTCACTAAGGTAGACACACCTACATGTGATGTCTACATTTGTGTTACCTGCACTTAGGTATCTGCTGATTGCATTTACGTGTTTGGTGTTTTGGTTGTACATTGTTTCATCTTCCTAATTGCGAATAAAATTATAAAATGAACAAAAGGCAATGTTAAGGAGGGTTAGCAAACAATTCGCATTTGAATTTTAATATAGATATAAGAAATGATTTTAAGCATGACATTTCGTTGACGATTTCTCAAAATGACTAATTATTGTCTTTCAGATTCCGAAGCAGCGGGGTAATTACGTAACACACTAACAGTACGAATGGCTTTCATTGTGACAGTTCAACAACACTAATTGCGTTACTTACGTTGTAGAACAGACAATTTTTTTGAACATATGAAGCAATGGATTAGCAATATCCTTTAAAATTATTCAGATTGTGATTGATAGTGTATTACGCAATTAGGTTGCTGGTATTTAATTAGCAATTTCTTATTTGAAAGCTGCTGACAAAGAAATTATTTCGAAAAAATAACTTACGAAAAAATTTAAGAAAATTCTTGTTTAAATAACCAATTATTTAACCTAATTGGTGAAAGAACTCCCCGTGACCATTAAAAAGTTACCTACCGTGCTAATTTTTATCTTCCCGGGAAACTCAACAAAAACATCCCTTACAAAGTCTTATCGAGAGATATAAATCATATAGCCTCTGCTTCGCTATCCTATCTGATAAGAAACTTGCTCCTTGAGATTCGCTCTTAGTTTTATTACTCGAACAGGGATCTTAGAATTAGCATTTATATAATATGTCTGAATACATATATCTTTGTCGTTTTCGATATCTGAATCTAGAATGCGTAGAGTGATGGTTCTAGTTCTTAAGTACCGATATGTAAATACAGAGTGAGTTTTTTTAATAAGATTTGTGCCTATTTTACACAGTAAGAAAAACATTTTAACATTGTATAAATTAGAACAGTGATACGTGCAGCAAAAAAAGCAATTTCCTCGTTTGAAAACAGATCACCTATCTAACCGGAAAAGACAAAGACAACCGCAGAAAAAAATACTCCAAAAACGTAGCACAGCATTCTAACAAAATAAATAAAATGGTCCACTGGTTCGCTTAAATTGGCCTAATTTTTCCACCCCCGACCTTAGATAGATAATGTTTAAAATAAAAGGAATGGGAGGGTGCTAGAGAGAAGTGAAAGGGCTTATCTAGTTGGCTGCGGTATCGGACTGAACATTCTACAACCGGCTTATAGTCTACTTCTACATAAATATGTCTTGCAAGATATTTGCATTTTAAGTTGTCGAACGATCCCATTTTCTGATAAAACGCATTGCTGATTTGGTGTCGTGATGTTTATTTTGCAATGGATTAAAGTTATATTTATGTTCTGTACTCGTTTGAACCCACGCTACATCTTTTTAAATTTAAAGAAGATACCGATATAAAACTTCTCATACAAACTTACAACTTTTTGTTGTGTTCGTTTGTGGGAGTAGTAAACTATTGTCAATAAAAAGTGAGCTTAATACAAGCTTTTCAATTAGTTACGCCAATTTTTCTTTTAATTTGTATCAAGAAGTAAAACGGATTGAGCCTTTCAGCTACTTGAAGCATCCTACGCAAACCCCAGACGGAATAAAATCGTTTACCCTGAAGATATTTTTATCTCTCATCGTATTACGCGACCCTTTGCCGGTTTTAAACGTGACTCAATTTGTCTCGACTTAATTGAAACCAAAATTGTCCATACGGTGGTATTTTCAAAGTTGTCTTAATTTCGTACGAAGTGACGGTCGGGCGAAGTCCCTGTCGACAAGAGGATTACTAAGATGTAAGCCTCGCAGCAACTGTTAGAGGTTACGACCCACATTGCGTAATAGTCTTGGCGATCAACCGACTGAAACTCATATCAAGGATTAAGTGCCACGGATGTCGAGATCGATCTTGCCTCAAAATGGCCTCTAAATCATTAAGTCAAAGCCTATGTTAAACTGAGATTAGAGATTAATAATATCTTGGGGTTTCACGTTCCTGTCAGTTCCATTCCAATTTGAGTTGAAATAGGAAAAGCAAACATTTATTCGAGGGCAATTACAATCTGTTCAGAGGATTTATAAAAAAAAACCCCGCCATTACGTGATAAGAGGCAGGAATAATGCTTACTGAATAGTGTCCTTCCTTGTTCTTTAGACTCATATAAATTACGTATAATTAGATAAGTTTATGCGAGTGCTAGCGCACAATGGTCCCCACTGCTCCTTTCGCGGAGCGAGGCATTGCGTTATCGCATATATTCGCAATAATTTTGGGCGTCCCCACCTCGAGGCCGCCCGTTAAGAAGGAGACACTCAAAGCAAACCTTGCGTGGAAATATATTTTTTTTGGATCGGACACCGAGAATTTCCCTTTTTATTACTTCGTCTTTAACATAGCATCAGGACTTTTATTTTACTGCCGCGTACGTATTTACATACACAGGTACATAAAAAACGTGGTGTTTGAAGTAAAGTAATATCTTCAAACTGAGAACGAGATTCGCGCGCGCGTGATGCGCAATGCTCACTGTTTCTCGACGAATAGAGAATACCAACACATTCCAATACGTGTCGCCTACTTCAAAGCTTTTACACTGTCTGCCAATATCTCGGTATCACAGACGCAATTTAGATAAGTAAAAAACAAAACTACAGTTTGTAATCTGTTTTTGTACGGGGAAAAGAAATAGAATATGCTTCACTGCGATATATTTATTTCAAATATGATTTGCTGAAAAAATAACGGAACATAATGTTGGACGCCGTTCAAAATCTTACAAAGGAACTATTGATGGAGACCATTATAAAGGATAATAAAGTATGACGTCAAGTTCCTTTCGTTAATAACCTTGTCAGGAACCGCGCAGATTCTTTTGGCACAACAATAAATCTAATGATAGATGATCATTCCGCTTGCAGGCCATCTTTTTTATTTTTGTTAATACGTTACCCTCTCCATGTTTTCCGACATCCTTACTTCGTTGTGGATGCGTCAAGATAAGGTCTCTTCCCGTTACATTATTTCAGCCCCGCTGACACTCCCAAAGTAAGCACTCTGTATATTTACTGCGTCACGCACCTGAGATAAGTTAATATCGCGGCATTACTCGCCACCGCCTCGTCCTCGCCCCGTAATATATTCCCGAGTAATTGTTCTACAAGACCCTACTCACTCCTATTCTATGAAGTGTAAAGGGTTCTAGATTTATAGAGCAAGTTGAAACCACTCGAACCTGCTTTTAACACTATCTGGCGCGATAAAATCTTCTTAATTACTTTTAACAAAGTACAACGCCTTGATAAGACAGTGATTAGAAATTCTTTGAATGCTCTCTTAATTTTTGTTTTTAAGTTCGCTTGTTAAAGGGCAACGGAGCGCGACGAGTTTGTAGGTAAGGGCCAACGGTGAGTTAGAAACTTCTCGGCCTCTCGATTTCAAGTATAATGTAATATTTTGTTCTTACTTCTTTGATCCACTTATTTCTAATCGTCTTCACTTACCTGCAAAAGAGAAACAGATTATCATAAAAAAATGGTTAAAAACAAGTTATGCTGAAATAATTTTCTGGTCTTTATATTTTAAAGAAAATCTTGCGTTTGTTTTGCGTACAGTACTGTAATAACATTTCCATTTATCAAGTTTTTTTGACCGAGCGAAAACGAAGCGCGAGCGATGTGTCTTCAGGTCAGCTTGGGCGAAAATGCTTTCGTATGTCCGGATGTCCGGATGTTCTCCTCTACAAGTCGCATTTCTCAACCGATTCTCGTGAAACTTTGTGAGCAGGTTCTATAATTATATGATTTTCTTTTGTCGATGAGCTTTTCAAATTTTTTCAAAATGGCGGAGATAAGGGAGTTGAAAACGTAAAAAAAAGGTATTTCAGCCATTTCGCGCTCTTTGTGTTTTAAGGTGAACACTTATTCAATTTTAAGCTATGTAAAGACAGATCGCAAGGTCTACAGCTCACAGAGCCACTAGTACAAAACTGGCACGTGTCATGTCCAGCTTTTTTCTTTAACTCCCAAGATATATAGAGAACTTAGTTCAACGAACCGCAACCCAAACTACAACCACAAAACAATCACTTAACATCTACAACACTAAAATTTGCGCTTTAAACAAAAGTACGAACTGATAAAACTGTTGCCCTATATTAGTCCCCTGTGAGTCGGGGCAGTCTCATTCCACAACTTCGGCCCATAAAAGTTAAAGGGCACATTACGCCAAGTAATAAGCGAACAACGGACCCCCAAATTGGCCAACCAGGTCCGACTTCTGATCTATTCACTATTCTCTATTTGTTGGCCACACTGCAAAGGTTAGCTCTTTAATTACACCTACGTGTGGCAGTAATTAATGCTATTGTTAAGCATTGAGGTGTGCAAACACATAACTGCCTCACTGGTCTATTGGTTGCAAGCGTGACTGCTGACCATGAGGCCTTGGGTTCGATTCCCAGGTCGGGCAAAGTGTTATTGGGTTGGAATTTTTCAGTAGCAGCCCGATTCTGGATTTGTGCCCGGTTAATGGCAATAGGCTCGCCCCCTATTACACGGGACTTAAATATAACTGGCGAAATGTGGGTGCAGTATAGGTATACCTCTCTCGATCCCTTCGGGGAGACAAGGCGTGGTGTTATGTGATGTTATGTGGCAGTAATTAATTCTATTGTTTAGCAGTGAGGTGTGCAAATGCTCGACTTTTTATCTTGAGTTAGTATTACTGAGATTTTTGTGTGTAATATAATTTCGTGTGTAATAAAAACGTGTCGTTATGAACGAAGACGTGTGAAAGATAAAGCCTCGACTCGAGCAATACTCGAGCGTCGTAAACTTCTCAATCCGAAGCAGTTGAACTTTTGCAATAAAATGTCGACTACTCTGTGGAGTTTGTTCGCATTTGTAGTATCAACCACAGGATTATCGAAGTGTGTTAGTACATTGTATCTTTGTAATCGCAAATGTTTATCAATCATCGGTCTTTGAAATTGACTGCTTCTTTGAAATTGTTGGCATTCATCGTTCAAAGTTTAAATGGGCCTGTGAACGGTTGGTTTGTCAATAAGTAACTGTGTATATAATAGCTTTTGTAATACAAGTAGATATCGGTTAAATTAATATAAAGCACTTCTCGGATATAAATAGCACATCGAAGTACCTATCTCATAAAACAACGTTTGGAATAAAAACGATTTACATATTGACTTATTAGTACGCAATTTCCTAAAAATTAATCTCATTAGATAGACAAAAAATAGGCATTAAGTTAGTTAGATAAGGTAAGATAATTTATTTGTCCAAAACATGAGTATACACACAATAAAATGGCATGCAAGATTTTACTTTAAATTAATCACAGTCATGTTTTGCCTCAAAGGCGTACAAATACAAACAGGTAAACATCAAATAATTACAAATTTATACATTATTCAAAACATTACAAATTAGAACATAAAAATTAAAATATACTACATCATACTATCATTAAATCAACAATCAACAAAATAGAAAATGTACAATAAAATAGCAATTAAATGTCAAAGTAAATAGGAACAAAATCTAGATATTTCACGCAAGTCAGAATAATTTATCTCTCAGAAATTCGTCAGTGCTGTAACAGGCTTTCTCTAACAGATGGCTTTTTAACCTACTTCTTAATTTTTCTTTTGTATATTGCCTCCAATATTTTGCCAACGTATTAGTTAGTCACTTAATTTAGTATTTAGTGTAAATATCTAGTTGTGTTAAATATTGTAAAAGTTTCTATTTTTTTATCTCTAGTAAAACCATAAATAAAATACTTCGCAGGTATAGGTTTTGAAGGTACTAAATTGATCCCTGTATCAAACTGAAACTTTTAATGACACTGCCTTTAACTTCGGCACCTAAAACCACGGCCCATAATTCCGAAACCAAAAGCCTATTAAGAAAATTGCTGTTCGGACACAAAATTAACGGCCCCTCAATATTATTAATTTACCTGAGAGAAACATTAATCTCTTTCAAATTTACGTAATATCTTCTGTTTTAAGACGAGGGTATTGACTCGGTGTGATAACGGTCACCAAGGCTTTTAACACGATTTTCATAAAAGCGATACCTATTTACAGTACAACTATTTTCTTTATGTCCCTCGGCAGCCATCGCATTTCCGAATACAAACGAATGCTAATTTCCATGTCCATCAATTATTAGATTTACCGTGTATAATAATTTGAATTCAGAACTAAGTATGTAGGTACTTTATTGTTGTTTTCTTTTGACGTAACAAACAATAAAGTAAATACTTAGTTCTGAATTCTAATTATTATACACGATAAATGTAATAATTGATGGACATGGAAATTAGCATTCGTTTGTATTTGTAAATGCGATGATTCCCGAGGGACATTAAGAAAATAGTACTACTCTACTTAGTTGAAAATTTAACCCTTAATTTGTACTTTCCATGTTTCAAATAACAAGGATAATTACGTTAGCCTTTTATCCTCTTCCACTCATTGAAGGACAACGTTTAGTTAAAATGATTTTCCTTTCGACCCTTCCCTAATACGGCCATTAGCTAGGTACCTGTTTTTCAATCTTAGCCAATTTATTACCGACTTTCCTTCACAAGTTCACCATAGCAGATCTTATTAACCACCTTTCATATTTTTGGTCCTTCGTAGCGGAAATTTATAAATTTAGAGCCGGCGCACATCTGGCGAGGCGCAACGTAGCGCATTCGTCACTGCCAAACAAATATCAACCTTGCAACAGTTGAAATAAAGTCGAAAATAAAAAAAAACATTAGCTTGAGAGCGCGCCTAGGCAGAAACAGGCGCGATTCTCAGGTTTTGCATTCTTAATTTGATTTTTAGTCGCACAACGTTGATATTTGTTTGGCAGTGACAACCGCGCCTCGCCAGGTCTGCGCAGGCCCTTATACACAACTATTAATTCACAACAAATTCCTACCCAGCTGTTTTCAATGCCTATTGCCTGCACCTGACTCAATCACAACCAAATCAAACAATCTAATACCTAACTCGCAAGGTGCTCAATAAGCAATACAAACATCTATAGGTAGGTACAGTCACGAGCGTAAATACCTTACAGTTACGCAAAATACAAAAGAGTTTTTCTCGTAAAATAAAAATTGCAATTATGGCATAACACCTATTTCATAAATAGTACCGTTTAGATAATACTATGTTCGGAACACCATAAAATATCTATCAATACTTTAGGAGAAAATCTCTTTTGAATCCTGCGTAAATGTAAGGTATTTGTGCTCGTGACTGTACGTACAAAGTAGGTAAGCTAGACCTAGCGGCCCACATCGTACTGCACTTTCGATGCAAGTGTCGCAACCAGCCGCATAGCTGCTGTCTGTGTACCCACTGCCTAATGCCGCAAGACACCGTTATTGTGTATAAACTAAGCTTTATATTTTGTATAGAATAGTTGTTATCCGTTGCGATTGTTAGAATTTCTTACACGTATCTTGTTTTATCATGTGACCCATGTCTGTGAAGTTTCGCTAGTAAATTTTAATAGACAGTATTCAAAACTATTTCAAAGTTGATCCCTAAATGATTACCCGAACAACACCCAGCTAACTTAATTTACGATTTTCTCTCTGCCTCTTTCTATGTTCTGGTTAGGGGTTGAAGAATTAGGATCAGTCTAATCTTTAGTTACTAAACCCTCCTAATTACACCCAAAGTTTGTCCAGATACAACTAGAAGACTAATTAGTAATTTCCCCGTATCGGAGCTGGATTTGAGCCAGATCTTAGGACTCGTAGCTTCGTTTCAACGGACCAATGAAATCGTCACGTTGGCTTCAACTTTAACCAATCTTAAACACCCTTTACTGGCAAGAGTCTACGAAACAAAGTAGGTATTTTTTGGTGTCGCGATGCCATTGAAAACTTTTTTACCGTCTTCGTAAATATTGAAAATCATCAATAAAAGTTCCCTACAAAAAAGCCATTTTCTCTTTAGCAGAGTTTCACTCTTTTTATGTTAAGTATTGATACTCTTTTCGGCTGTTAAACATTTTATTTGCAGTTTTATTTTTACCGCTGCTGTTACGGGCTCATTAGAAATGTTTTTAGCTCTTTTCATAAAAACATTTGGTTGGATACACGGAGGTTAAATCGATATTTATTTATTTATTAAATACTTTACGCACACAAATGTACAGAGGTGGACTTAATCCCGTGTTCAAGACGCTGAACTGGACTGGACAGGGATCAACGTGAACGGCGAGTACGTCTTACACCTTCGCTTTGCCGATGACGTTTCGTCGTAATGGCAGAGACGCTGGAACAGTTAGATCAGATGCTGCACAGCCCAAATGGGGCCTTTCGACGGGTTGGCCTCGGCATGAATTTGGACGATAAGACGAAAGTCATGTACAATTCACACGTCTTGCCGAGTCAAATCCATATCAAAGGGTCGCTGCTCGAAGTTGTGAAGGAGTATGTCTACTTAGGGCAAGTCATCCAGCTCGGTAGACACAACTTTGAGAAACAATCCGATATAAGGATCCAGTTGGGTTGGGCAGCGTTTGGGAAACTTCGTCAAGTCTTCTCGTCGCCCACCCCGCAATGTTTGAAGACTAAGGTTTTCAACTAGCGCGTCCTGCCCGTTACGACATACGGTGCCGAAACGTGGACACTGACGGTCGGGCTGGTCCTCAAATTTAAGGTTCCTCAACGCGCTATGAAGCAGACTATGCTCGGAGTTTCTTTGAAGGATAAAATCATAAATTAAATTATCCGTAAAAGAATTGGAGTTACCGACATAGCTTGCAGAGTAAGCAAACTGAAGTGGCAGTGGGCTGGTCATGTTTGTCGAAGGACCGACGGCCGCTGGAACAGACGAGTCCTGGAGTGGAGACCGCGTATCGCCAAGCATAGCGGGGGACACCCCCCAGCTAGATGGACCAACACCCTTAAGAAAGTTTCTGGGGCAGACTGGATGCGGAAAGTGGAGGACAGGGTGGTGTGGCGCAGCCTGGGACAGGCCTATGTCCAGCAGTGGACTGCGATAGGCTGAGTTGATTGATCGATTAGACTTAATGCCATAGACATTTACTACCAGTCTACCGATATTACAATAGAAGACCGAGGTATATTTTTCATACTATATCCAATTAGTTGACTAGAGCCTAAAATAAAGTGTTTTGTTTTTATAAAGATCAACAATTTCAATTGCAAATAACTTTTAGGACTACCTACATGCTTATTTATAAGATCATTATAGTAAATTAAACAAGTTCATAACCGCACATACAAATGACATAAACAGAAAGTTGTTTGTTTACCGACGTGTCACATTCACGCATGTTTCTAACAGTAGTGGTAGAATTCGTCATGCCTAAACCAGTCTGACACATGTCCATATGCACACCTCATAGGAAAGTGAACCGGTGGCATTTCTGCGGTTTTCACTCGAAGCCACTTTCTCTGCCGCCTCACCAATCATGCCTAATACCTAACCATAATAATTAATCTGACAGCTTCGATAGTATCGACATTAATTGAAAACGATTAGATAAATATCTATACTTATTTAAACTAACAAGCAAACTACTCTAACAATACAAAATTTCGTCAGGTCATCAATTCGAGAGCTTAATTACGGAACGAATTAATTCAAATTGATGTAATAAAGCGCCAATCATTTGTTATGTTGAACACATTCAACACTGTTATAAACGTCTGAGTGCTTTGTATGAAAAACTTTGGGGAAATATGGCATACTATTAATGCTTCCGAACTCAACGCGAATGTTAACGCAAGATGAGTCGAAAAGCCCTGAAAGCTTTCACCCAAAGTAGGCCGAGCTAATGTTTTGTCCATTATGAACTCTCGGCCCAGCCTCGGGAATGAGAAGAAAAAATATAAATTAAAACACCACTAGCTCGACCAATCCTCCACTTTCCGCGTGCTACGAAAATATTAGGACAACACAACGCTACACAACACCAAAGAGATTCCCTCTGCGTACACATATTTACTCGCATTGTTAACAACAGTTGAATAGGCGCGATTATGTAAATAGATTCTGTGAATAGAACTGAAGCATTTCAGAAAATAAGAGCGTACGAAGAGGGCTATTAACTGCGAGCCCGAAAATTCAGCACCTTATGTTCGCCCGTTACGGACCATTGCGCACCCCAGGTGATAAAGGCGTTAAATACGATTAAGAGGTCCCTAATGGGACCGGCCCAATAACACCCGATACTCTCTCTTATCACACTTCGACCCAATTTCCTCAATTACTTGGATCAAGAGAAGTAATGAAATGAGAGTAATCATTATTTTATTCGTTTATTCTTTTCCGCACGGATCCGTCGCCGGCGGCGCAGGCGGCGGCGCCTTCGTAAAGCATTAAAAGACTGCTACGGATTATCACACAATTTATTCAGGTGCTTAATTTGAGCGGCTATCCCACTTTGAGTACAATTTATTTTTATTTCACTTAAATGTGGGCTCAGGGACCGAGGAGATTTACCTTCACTTTTCATTAAGGCTCTCTTTGAAAATACTCGTTACATTGCCAAGGAAATTAATACGTGTTCGACTGAATCCGGCTTAGAATGGTTTTGAATTATACTTATTACTTAATGAAACCTATTATGGTTTTCTCATTAAGGATCGCGGAGTAGGCAGTTCGGTGAGAGCACCGCACCGCCGACAAACTTATAACGAGTTACATGTATGTCAGGGAGCAGATAGAAGTGCGGCTCGCACAGCACATCGCTACGTTGAAACTTTCAACAATTATGGAACTGCAAATATGCATTAGATTGAACACACATTTCGGGTGCAGTCATTAAAGCCCGATCACAGTGGCAGCGGCGCGAGCTAAGCGTACGCTGCGATTGCACTCGACCGGATGGTTGGCAGTCCAATCGAAACTTTTGATTAAAATCAAACCAAGAGCTGTGCGCACCGATTCGTACTGAACGCGGATATCTTTATTTGAGCTCCGTATGTTATGTTCAGATTGGGGAACTCAGATTGGAAATCAATGTTTATACAATCGATTACCGGCCGCACAGCAGATCGGCCTGATTGAGCCCTATACGTTTTTTATCAAAGCGAAATCACCGCTACCGTGTTATCCCGACTGTTTTAATATTTTATTAAAAGCACTTATTCAATTCACCGTAAAATGCTTTAAAAGTTCGGTTACTGTTATTTTTATTGACACACCATTCATGTAAGTAGTATTTAAGTTATTTTTGGAAGTTCTTAAAAAATTAATTCCTCCGCCATCATTTTGTCGAAAGAAAGAATCTGAAAACTTTCAAGAAACGAAGATTGATTGCCATTTGAATCCAATCTGAATTATGCACCCATCTCAGCTTCCATTTTGTTTATTAATATTCATTGCTCATTGTAGAATAAAACGTAGGGTCTTATTTCACCCTCGGGCAAAAGGTGTCGGGTTTGGGATGTCAAAATACCAATAGCAAAAATCATTAACTGGCACCTTTTTAGAGGTGCGTTTAGAAAATAATCGGATTAATATGAGGGTTGGGGGCAGATTCACAAAATATATAAATACAGAAGGCTCGCACCATATAAATAGTGAAATCAGACGCACCCACAACACTACGCGAACATACAGCGATCTTATAACTTGTCAAATGAATAACAGTCGCAAGTGCACTTGCACTCGATGTGTGAAGACGCGTTTCTATGTGTGCGAGCGTTCTAACTTATTGTATGGAATTAACCTTCTGTACCTATTTCATGGCAGGGTGTTGGTGGCTGGTGGAACCCTACCGTGGCCGTGTTCATGTTGCCGCGGCCGGACGCACGCCGCGCCGCTCTCTGATGCGGAAATTCCATTAAGAGCCACAAATTTACTGCTGCTCCCGAATTTAGATCGTATCGGTTTTAGATAGTTATTGGCCACTACGTGCTTAAAACTCCCACTCCTAATCCACAGGTAACTAGCTAATAACGGCCTCGAAAGCAGCTCAGCCGATAATGGACTAATGGAGAGAAACACGTAAATCAAAACACATCTCTGTAACACGTTCCTAAGGATGATTGCTTCGTGTAATGGGAAATTGATAATAGGCTCAATCTATGTGCTGTTTGGTGTTACAATAAAAAACTAACTTAACGTTATTATACCACAGTATGATAAGATGAAAGTTTAAACGTGATAAAACGTAACAAATCTATTAGTCTGTTGAAATCTATGTAAAAAATTGAGCTGCGAACGAGATTCCGTAAATGCTAGTGAAAGGCAATTTAGCAGGTACTGTCAACTCATATTTATCGGGTCAATTGAATTAACTATGAGCACTTATTTTCAATAAAAGAATGATTCTTTACGACGTTTCTTGCCGGCTCTTCTCCATAGAAAACGACCAATTAGAACCGTGCACCTAGCTTCTGACGTTTCATAAGTGCCCATGTAGATTTATGTGAAATAAAATATTTTGATTTTGATTTTTGATTTAAAAAAACCAAAAAATGTCTTTAAATGCTGCTAATTGTGGTGTAGAAAGAAAATGTTTAACCACTCAAAGGACGGTGATTAGCATTTTTTCCTTAAGTCGGAACTTTTTTGCTTACAAAAAATTCTTTCAGCCAATTCAAAGACTTATTCGTTATGAAAGAATTCATAAAGATTATATAGTTATAAATCAATTAAAGTTATCCACAAATCGAACAAAAAAAGTAAGGTAATTTATAATACGTGGTTTTCGTTAAGTTTTTTACTTCAATCGTGTAGTACACTTGCACAAGAGGTGACAGACGTGACCGTCATTGAAAACTTGCTTAGATCGAATTAAGATAACTCTTTTTATTACATCTGAGTCGGTTTCACACTAAAACGTGGAAAGCTATTTTAGAAAAAAATAATGCTCACGAAAATATCCTTGACCTGTAGGTACCAATTAATCGTAATCATAAGTTGACCACACAGTCAACTAGTTAGCTACTAGTTATCACCCCACTTTCAGTACATTTGCGCCGACCACAATAGAAACTTACGTTCATCACATAATCGTCTTCTTCAATGTCTCACTCACCGCGCTGACACCATTCACTCTTTTTCTTTCATTCAGTCTGTCTCTCTGTGGAATGCGCTCATATTTGTAAGAAGCTAGCAGTATCATCACAACGTTAAAGTTTTCCTATTCTTTGTCTTATTTGTTTTAGTATATTGGTGAATTTATGTATATTTATTTGTGCTTAAATTTATATATAATTAAAAAGATGTATAATATTTATACTTTTTAAAAGGTATATCCATATATTTAAACAAATATTTATTCCACAATTTTCGTTACTGCCCCACTGTTCACTGGTAGAAAAATGTCTATGACAACGTCATAGAAATTGTTCTACTAGAATCGCCGTTAAAGCCAGACTCTTGGGCTAGCTAGATTACCAAGTTAAGGCTTAAAAAATATTCACGGTCAATTGGCTAAATTAAGAGACTTATGTATTGTGATTAATCACATTTTTCAAGGCTACATATTACAAAGAATGAAAAAGTGCCTGAAAATTCAATTAGGTACGGCATATCAGTATCAACGTATTACTTAATATCCGTAACATTAGGTTTTTATTTGTACGCTTTAAAAGACAGGAATAGAACTTTACTTTTAGAACTTACCTACATTCAGCCTTTAAAAGTTTGAATATATCTAGGTAAGTAGTCGTATTAAGTTAAATTTATATGCTACTCGACGATGAAAGGGTCGTGGGCAGACTCCAAAATCACATTATCTCTCAGTAGTTTGTTTAACTTGCTAATTTACTTACACTTTCATGTTTACAAGACCATTTAATTATTTATTCACTTAATGACTGCAATAAAATGGAAGTTTTATGTGTTTTTTACTGTAAGTGTCGTGTAAATTTAGATTTAGTTTAATTTATAATAGCCCAATGTCTAAGGCATTCAGGGGAAAAAAAGAAGCTGAAAGTAAAAATTATATATCTTTGAAACTTAATAAAGTAAGGGAACTAATATAAAAGTCTAACCAAGCACAAACCTCAAAGAATATACCTACATATATCACGTATATTATAGATACTGCTTACTTTTGTGCTTTGTATGCGGCACAGAAAGAGGCTATTCTAAAACCTCACTCTCAGACCCGGGTCTCATTATGTCATAGCATAATCAGCTTATAATGTTCCCACTGCTGGAACACAAGCCTCCTCTCTTCGAGAGGGAGTGGGCTGTAGATTGGTTGGTAAATGTCACATGTCTTCGAATTTTTGTTTCTAGGACATGCCGGTTTCCTCACGATGTTTTCCTTCACCGTTTTGAGAGCCGTTCGAACCCACGACCTTCAACTCAGGTCAGGGTACAGTCAGGGTCATTAACACTGGGCCACCACTGGTCATTACGTCAAATGCTTTGAAATAATTCCTATATAATCAAAGGGGTTATTTTTTGTCAAGTTATTAAAATAAAGCTGATAAATCAATATAATCCTTCAAACCCCAACCCCAACCCAACCCAACCCCAACCTTCCTTCAATTTTTATAAGTATTGGAAGAATTTATTACAATAGGAATAAAATTATTTATGTTAATTTTTTTATTAAAATAATTAAAATTAAAATAATAATTTAAAAGTTGACAGATGCAATAGATTGGGTACGGAAATATTTCAATAATGCTTCAGTTGATAATAAGTTATTAGAATTAGAAATTAGGGGAATACATCTTAAAAGATTCATTTCTATACCAATTCAACAGCCAATCATGAATTAGAAGAAATATAAATTAAAATTAAAAAAAATAAAATAATAAGAAAAAACATCTTATTAGAATTAAATTAAACAATTTAAGAAATACATATCTATTTACTTTGAGAATTTAAAATTCAAAATTGTATATTTTAGTGTAAGATGCACAATAGTTTTTGATACTATTAGGTGCTTAAAGTTTAATTATATAAAATATATTTACCTACATACTTCCTTTTCTACCTCGTTGGTCTAGTGGTCGATAACACTACTGCTGAGCATGAGGTTCTGGGTTCGATTCCCGGGTCGGGTAAAGTGGTATTGGGTTTTTTACATCTGGAATTTCTCAGTAGCAGCCTGGAGACAGATTTGTGTCCGGTTGATGACAATAGGCTCGCCCCTTATTACATGGGACCAAAATGGGGTGTACTATAGGTGCACCTCTGCCTAACGCTTCAGGAGATACAGGCGTGATGTTATGTTATGTTTATGTTCCTTTTCTATTTCAGTAATTTTATAATTATCACATCTAAAATATTATTCCCAAAGTAATATTGCCGTATTTAATGCATATTTATTGGCAATAAACAAATGTTGGTAACACTAAAAGGAATAAAATATCCAATTTCAATATTGCAATAGTGCAAAGAGCAGCCTTCGAGCACAATTAAATAAAACCTGTTTGCTCGTTGCATACAACGACAATTATGAAAATTGCATAGAAATGTAGTGAATGCCTATATTTACCGCACGTAAATATAGGCATTTACTGCATTTCTCGGCAATTTTCATTGCTTAGTCTTTACGTTTAGAAACCTGTTTCATGACTGACTTCAATCTGCTGAATTTCATGGAAACCAACTTTAATAAACTAAAAATAAGTTAGTACCTGTCCAAAGTGTCCATACACCTGCACTTCTAAGAACCTAAAAAACGCTACTGATTTCGCGATTGTCATGGACACCTACTGGGCGCAACCAAACTCATCTAAAATAATATAATAATTTTATTTTTGCTGTCGTCTCGAAAAGACGAATAGTTAGTACGTTGGTAGGTACTTACTATCTGTTCATAACAAACAAAACAAAAAAACATACAACATTTTATAAAAAATATATTAAACATAAGTAGGTACAATGCGATGGATCTATCTGCCTACTTATAAATTCTATATTCGAATGTGCATAACTATGCAACAACACCCACGGAAAGTGACACCGAACAAATCGTAAACGATAACAATGCAAGAATACAACAATTATTACAACAACACTAAAACGCAGAGGTGATGCGTGGGCCGCATTGAGTCATCTAAAGTCATCTATGAATGAATTAGCCGTAACTTCGTAAGTTCATTGTAAGCAATCAATGTTTTACGCAACATATGTAACCGGCTGTTACGGGTCGTCACGAACGGTTATTTGTCCATCACTTTCGTTAAAATGCTGAGAACATGTTTCGTGCCGTGTCATGACCGTGGCCTTTCGTGGTGAAGTACTGAATTGTATGAGGTTATTGGATTTTTTACCGGTAAGTTTGTCTGAATTACCTAATTGGTAGGTATGAGAATATTTTTGATTAGTCACATTTTTGTCAAATGATGTAAGTATGACTAAAGTCGGGCGCATCTGCAATTATTTTAGTGTTGAATGTAATTTAAAGTTTTTTATGAGCGATGACAACGTCTAGATAAGAAAGTTAGTACATAAAAAAACGGTTCAGTCGTCTTCGAGTAATCGGTGAACATACATAAAAAAAAGATTCCGACTAATTGAGAACCTCCTCCTTCTTTTGAAGGTTATTAAAATTGAAGATGGTAAGTAGGTACTTGTAAAGGTTAGATAATGTCTTGTATTTTGCAGTAATTTTTTGTTTTTTTTTGTTTGGGAAATCATCAAATGACCTCTCCCGCTCTGGGCGGAGCGGAAGGGCGTGTCAAACTCTTACTGACTAAAATCCACCCGTGTTCCTTCAGTTGCCTGTGCGCCAGGGCGACGGTAACTCTTTCGAATACTGAAGTTGCAAAAGCAAGCAAACATTTGCATTCCAGAAATGGTGAGAAAACATAAACGTTGGTAAAATAAAATTGAGCCACCTGTATCGCTCTGTATGAAATATGGCCACGACGTGCATTTACGAAGCAAGCATACACCAAGATGGCTGTCTTGTGGCTCTACGTGTCCTAAGAGAACGTAAGTTACCGTTTACATTTTAATGTAAGTAAAAGTTTTTCATATCAACGTTATAATTTAATTTCTTAGCAATAAATACCTTTTTAGACCTTCCAGATAAACTGTTACAACTTGTGATCGTTAAATTGTGGTTAACTTTAACAAAACCATCCCAAGTTAGCGAGTAACTTATAATACGCAAAATCCTGAACATTTTCTTTTCAAAGAAACATTCCAAAATAGCTTTATTTTGTTCTTTTTAACTTGTGGGTAACGTTAAAAACTGGGTGTGTCTGAAGTTAAGTGAAACGATACTGTCAGTACAATAAATAATCAGACACGGATCGTTTTCCTAGAAAGCGACAATTTTGTTAGTTTAAATATAACGTATTTTTGTACAACATTATGAGAGGTCGACGCCCGCTCCGACAGCCGTCGAAAAAAAAAAAACCTAGTGAAATAAGTTTCGGAGGCAAATGAGATTAAACGAATCGCAAATTGGAGGATAGGAGTGAAACTTATAACACGACTCGTTTATAAAAGTTTCGTACCTATACAGAACGATCGTATAGATCGATCAGGAGCAAGTCTAATGAGGATAATACCTATCGAACTAAATAGAAAAAATCATAACTTTTCAACAAAAAAATATCTCAACTTCTTTTTCGTACTTAAAGTACCTTAAATACGAAACATTTTGAAATAATTTGTGTCAAAGTTCACGTATTGTATGTAGATGATTTGTGAAAATGGTTAATAAACTTCTTCCTATAACGTTTAACTATTTGATGTTTTAGAGAATTTAGTTCTATCGAAAGGTTTGTTAAATTATTAGGCAACAACGGAATAGCAATAAAGGCCATTCAATTTAAGAGTTTAGATGAAAGTGATATTTAGTGACGAATTCTGGTAATTTTTCATAAATACATAGTTGTTAGGTTTTCTCGAATCCCATGAATTTTCGCCTAGGCTTTATGGGGTGCTTAATTGTTGCAAATGGGTCACACTTTCAAGTCCTGGAAGGAATACGTCAAATTACAAATCAGCTTTTATAACTGCCTTTTTCCTTTAAAACCGCGTTCGATTTCCTTGTCGATATTTCCGTAGCTACAGTGATAAATTACACTGTCTTCTAATGAAATATTACTTTTCTAATTTCGCCAACGCAAGGCCTCGGGCACCGAACAACTCAAATTAAAATCCAATCAAAGCTCAAACCTCAGTAAATCACGATAGATTCAATAATCGAGGAATTATTTACATTTATGATTAGTACAAATAGTTAAAATTCGACGGTAAGATTGCCAGACTCCTAGCAGAGAGCGTCAAGGACGATGAGACTTAACAATCCTAATTATGATCATTACAACATGACCTCATCTTCTTCGTGAGCAGTTTATCAAATTGAATTTATCTTAACATAATTACGCACGAAAACGTTTTGTTAATGAGAGACTAAAATGTAAGATGAAACAGAGAACATCTTGAAATCTCAAAGATATATGATTCGATTTCCAAAGTGTGTCCTTATTTCTGGCCCTGTCGCAAGTAAAATCCGCATTGGGGCCGTCCAGCAGGAAATCTAATGGAGAAAACGTACTCCCGACCCGCCTGCCTCCGGCAGAGTGGGCAACTTTTCCTTCAATCCACACATTATTCAATGGTGACAATCTACCAGAGTTTCTCATAGCCTCTCATCTATTTGCAGAGCGTCCCCGCCCGCTAGAGCATCTAAAATTGCCTATTTTATTTTTTGCAGAATATTCCTCGTTGTAGCCACTTAGATCGAAGCGTGTGTCAAATCGTACTAGCTACCGATTCTTTTCTTAACCCACGGTTAATTTGAGGACAGTCACTGAACATCTTTCTTTTTGTCATTAATCTTCAATTGAAGCAAATTCGAAGTCATTTAGAAAGTGATTACAAAGAGCGAAAATCGACACATCGGTAACAAGGTGAAAGGTACCTAATATTCTTATAAAACCATTTGCGACTGAAGGACGCGGCCTTAACAACAAGCGAAAGAAATCACATTCAGTTCCTCAGATTAAGAACCGGGAGATCAGATCAAATAATAAATATATCAAACTTTTACTAGGGAAAATAAGCACAAAGCATTTCACTCACATCTCATCATGTGGGTTTTCTGTATTCTATTGTCATCACAAATCCCTAACTCAGTGAACAAACAGGCTTAGACAGGTATCTCACATCAAACGTATCAATGGATTCCTTTCTTCAAAGGGCTGTATTTTTAACCTTTGAGGACGCTAACGTAAACATTATTCAGAGTAAAGTACAGATGCTGATGAGTTGAATCAGTTGATGATGAAGAAAGAATACGGTAATTAAATGTCTTCTATAAATCCTAATTCATCAACTCCGAGACCATAAAATCAAACCCTAATTAGCAAAATCAGCATAGAGACAGCTATCTCATTTCTTTGCAGGTTTCGACAGATGCATATTTTATTAGATAATTAAAAATCAGAAGGAGACACCACCTAATTTATAAGACTAATATCGATCTCGTTAATAGTCCCCCTCAGCTCCTATCGCATATTTTTATGTTGTATTAAATCGAAACGGGGGAAACTAATCAACTTAATATTCGCATAAACCTTCAAAATTAATATTTTATCTTTAATTTAGAGGGTCGAAGACGAACACCCGTAATTAACCTCTCGTTTACTTTGATGGAAAAATATAATGCATTTGAAAACATAATTAAATACAATTTGGGACGTGTTTTAAATCTTTGCATATTAATTACTCGGAATTTATCGTGAGGAACCTAATTTATACCACAATACAAAGTTCATTAAAGAGCGATATTGTACTGAAGTAAAATAACATGAGTTCTCTGAAGCTGCTGTTTGGCTTCTTTTGTTAATCATATTTATCTTGAGTAGCGCACGATGCTATAGAATTTTCTATACATTATTTTAATAAGAAGCAGTAGTAAAGAGATTGTTCTCTATTTTAAATAAAAAAGTACCAAAATTATTCACCCATATCTAATAGTGCTCGGTACGAAGGCCCCATAACTAGGATTTGGAAAACTAATCTGAAACTAAAAGTATAACGATGCCAAATCTCAAGTTCTTTCTTGAAAATAGTTTTGTCACTACTGTGTTAAAAGTGTTCACTGAAATGAGAGAACTAACTTTAAGATTGTTTTCCGCGTTGAAGTCTCGCGAAAATAAGAAGGAAAAAATGTTCTTCACTTTTTGAATTAGTACCTACTTTATCAATTTGCAACGATTGCTTTTAACATTCAAATAAAAGTTTGAGGTTTCAAACAAGTAATATCCAATAATAAAATTATGTTTGATTTGATCGATCCATTCGATAATCTCGTAATAAGTTATGCAAAGCCTATATACCTTTCAAACAAATAGTAAGTATTCATTAATTCCTACCTGTCAAATTATACACGGCATGGCCCCAAAATCCAGTTCCTCAAGTATTAGCAACTGCACTACGCAATAACTCATAATTCTTTATTATTGATTGCAAGTACATATTTCCGATTGATTTCGTCACGGACTGGTCGTGCCAATGAAGAAAGTATCACCTGTTTACTCAAGTTGGACGGCTGGCGTAAATATGGTGTATGGCCTTTAAAGCGGAGATTAGGAAACCGTGATTAAAAATACAGAAGCATTGAACAAAGATTTACTTTATTGAAAATAATAAAAATCCTACATGTAATGTACAAATTGTACGTACCGTGTGCTCTTTTCCTAATTATGTTCTTTGGTTCAGGCTTTAGATTTAGTTTTTGATGAATCCTGCTGATCTAGAGTTAAAGTAATATTAACTAACTCAATTCTAAATTCAAAGTTTCTTCATAAACAGCAATAACACAACTCATGTCTCTGATTCACTGGCCCACAATATAAAGAGTGCTCGTGCGCAGAGAAAACGTCAGATTTTCACGGTCACTTGGTAATGGTATCCGTCATCGACGTTCTTAATAGATACTATTGAAACTAGCTGATATACACTCTCTGAGATTTCTCGCCATTGACTGAACGCTAAATAATTTCAAGAAAAACGTCGGAAAAAGCAACAAGTTCTTTTTATCGCGATGCAAGTGAAATCTATTAAGTATGGTCAGAAAGGAAATTAAATTGAGATCCTGTTCGTAAGCTGAGGAGCCTCAAAAACTTGGAAGTTTCGCCTTATAAATGGCATTATTAAGCTTCGTAAACTTAACCGAGTAAATTACTGGAGTTTCCTTATGTTTGAAGCGTGTGCGTTGCTTAATAGAAATTGTTTAGAAATTGAATATTAATAATTGTTATTGTTATATGTTGCCTCATTAGTCGAGTAGTCACAAGCTCTACTGCTGAGCACGAGGTCCTGGGTTCGATGCCCGGGTCGAAAAGTGTTATTGGGTTTTATCACTAGGATTTTCTCAGTAGCAGCCTAGTCTAGGTTTGTATCCGGTTGATGACAATAGGCTCGCCCGCTATTACATGGGACTTAAACATAACTGGCGAAATGTGGGAGTACTATAGGTGCACCTCTGCTTAACCCTTCGGAAAATACAGGCGTGATTTTATGTTACGTTATTTGTTTATAACGTTTACAGAATGTTCTCTTAACAGATTGTTCCCTATAAAGAGGATAACTGTCAAATCTTCAAGAACGAATAAGAAATTCTAAATATTCATAACTTTACCAATCATTCCATCACCAGTTCACTCGCTACAGCCTCCCTCAAAAACTACTTTTAATGAGTTTCTGAAAACTTTCACTCATATTCCATCCTTAACTTGTAAGATAAGATGTCAAATAAAGTCCATAAGTACGTAAGTATCTCATCACAATACGTCAAAAATGTTGATGTTATCAAAATAAGGCAGGTACTTAAAACTTAGGAACTCGTATGGAATCTCGAACAAAATCTAGTGAGCAATAAATTCCACGCTAATAGTCTCGAATTTTATGAAAAAAATAAATTGGTCACTGTGTTCGCGGCACGAGTTCACAGCTCGAAACAGCGCAGATTAATTTCACAAACTGGTTGGTTGAGGTCGTAAGGCTAATGGCATACCGTACCAAAAATCACTTGGTCTTTGTTTGCGAAGGTTCATCATGGCGCACATTGATCGGCCGGTCCGGTAACGGTACCTACACGGCAGATTCCGGCACGTCCACTAACGGTCACCCTCCTGTCTCCTCAGAATACTTGTCATGGCATCTCGCACACCGCTCATCCGTTTCGCGTGAATAGAATCTAATAAGTTTCTAGATGGTATATAAATAAAAGAGTGTCGATACCTATTCATTATATATTGATGTTCCTTGTGCCAACATACCTCGTTGTGTTGCTGTTATTATTAATTGATGGATGCATAACTTCAAAAAAGACATGACGTGTATTGTTTCATTCGCGATGCTTGAGTAAGTAGGTAAGTATGCATACGGTGTTATAGGCTAAAGGGACGCGACATTGCGACGCGACTGTAGTACAATAATTTCTATGAAAACTTCATGGAAATTGTTCTACAAGAGTCGCGTCGCGTCTGTTTGCTCCCCTTAAGGCTCCCCTTAACATGCTGCTCGGATATTACTATAGACATACTTTCAATCACCACTAGGATCTCGTTCATCACTAAGCGTAGGCTTCATAAGAAGCCTACGCTTACGACGACGATATGCCAATCGTCCGCTGAGGTGGCTATAAAGCCACCTCAGTGGACGATTGGCATATAAATGATGATCAGAGAAAAGGTGCTGCTGTCCATACTCTTAATAATTTTATCTCGTAGACGTTTCTAATCCTCCCTGGAGTAGAGAGAGGGTCGTCTAATCCACTAACTTACTAAACTTTCATCTGCAGGGATTTCGGGAACCTAACTGCCCATCCACGTGAACACGTCATACAAAATTGACTTTGCCAGTGCCTTTTTTACGTTAGACTTCACATAAAAACTCTACAACGTACTTGAAACTTTTCAATAACCGCTTAACTACACGTTAAAGTCGTAATTAATCATTTCGCTCTAAAGAGAGCACAGTTTCCGAGTTACAAAGTGTACAGCGTAGGATCGTAAAACATTTAGTAATAGTTTTAATTACTTGCGCTTATGTTTGCAGCTTGCTTTATAAACGCAAATGTAAAGAGTCGTCCACACTAGGATGCAAGTTTCACGACTAGTGCCGGGTACTGTTCCATTCCTCTCTATTGTCACTTGTCATCAGACAACTGTTGTCAACTTGACAGCTCATTGAATTTTGAATTTTGTGTCAAGACCATGGGTCCTAGTGTGACCTAGGCTTTACAATAAAGCACCTTTCATTCTAACTATGCAACCGGGAGTACGTATGTGCAGTTGCGATTGTATCTAGTTCCGTATTATGACATCATCATGTATGTCTTCTAGTTTTAATTGGTCCGCTTTCAGAGAAAAGTGGCCACTGTGAGCAGTATGGCTATAAAATAACAAGTTAATGTTGTTCGGAGTTGTTCCCTGAAGTGATGTCATCTGTTACGAATTAAGTTGAGCTAGCTAAACACCCAGTTACATACATACGTTTTTTCTACAATAGAAACATAGATTCTCAATTTTTTTGTTACAGTAAATTTCCACATTAAATATTTAAATTAATTTCGTCTACGAAGCCAATTACTTTCCAAGGCTAAGAAAATAACGAAACCTTCCAAATATAGCTTCAAATTAAAATTGCAAAACAAACAAAATGAAATTACGGTCGAAATATCACCACCCATTACGTTCAGCAATTTTAAATTTCGAATGGCGTAAAACTGAAACCAAGAGTGATCAATCGAGATTCGAGACTCAATCGTGACTCGAACCCGTGGTCCTTCGTAACTATTGCGTAGCTGCAAACAAACGTAATAGCATCGGCACGACAACCTTTTTATCTTTCGTCCAAAAATGTAAAGCGGCGTAAACCGATATAAATCGGTATTAGATCATGGAGTTGGGGTCAGAATCATCATTGTAGACTTTATCTTTTTTTTTAAAGCGAGAGTTAGTCTGGATTGGTACGATTCCGGTGAATTTCTAATGGTGACTGTCACTGGACTGGTTACGACGGAAGTGTTGATGATTTCCGTTTGTGTGAAGTGACAAGTTTTTCTGTTTTCATATGTTATGTGGTTTCGTCAGATTTCACCTGCATTTGAATTTTAATAAGTCAGGAACATGCGCTATGTCAATGCCATCGTCATTGAATAATGATTCTTAATATTTAAACCTATACCTACCTGGAAATCTTGTAACTCTTTGTTACGTGTCAGTGGCTTAAAACCTAAAGCAGGATCCTTAAATGAAAATAACTTTCGAAGCTTATTTCGTAAACATGTTTCGATTAATTTTTTTTGCATATGAAATAACGATGTTGCCCACTCTGTAAACTGTGAAAAACTTTACGAAAAGAAGGTAGAAAATATACTAAGCGAAATCGCTTTGACCGGACAGGATTCCGCATTTGCATTTGAATAAGCCATTTCACACTCTTTCAGGATATAAATTTTCCTAAGCTTCAGTTTGTGCCATGCTTAAGTCTTGTTAAATGCGCTTTAAACTAGCATTACAAATACGCTACGTAAAAAATCGTCACGACTTTGAGAATACTTTTATTAAAATTCTTTTTTGTTTTCTTCTACTTTCATGCAGATTTTCGACGACAAAATCTTTCGAAATATATTATTTAAATGTTGGATACAATTCAGTCAGTGGTTTCTATTGCATATCATTTGACTGTTGATCCGTGACATTTCGATTTTTTGCTTTCCTTGGTTTTATTGCATCACTGTTTCAGCTTCAGTTTGTCTCTCATTAGAAAATGCTTTCAGGAAAAACATCAATACTGTCTGTTATGAAAAGTTTTAGAATTACATAACATAACATCACGCTTGTAATTCCCGAAGGATTAGGCAGAGGTGTACCTATAGTACACCCACATTTCACCAGTTATGTTTAAGTCCCATGTAATACGCAAACCATTGCCTTCAACCGGGAACAAATCCAGGTTCCGGGCTGCTACTGAAAATTCCCGATTTCCATCATGAATTTCTAAACACCCAATGTCACAAGTTTTAGAATAATTTCCGTTAATAAAATGACAATCTTATCGTTTGTTTACAACACCATCGATCCTAATACCCGTATTACCTATGCCACTGCAATTTGCATCGAATATGCTCTAATGACACAAACTGCTTGAGAAATTAATCGGCTTAGCTGCAGAGTAGTTCTACACATTACAGATTGATTTACCAGTTAGGAATCTATTCGTCTTATGTGCACAGAATACCTCTAAATCTATATATTACTAAAACAAATCTTCCCTTCACAACGTTTCATATTATCTCCCAAACATTACACGGGTCTTCTAATTTTACTCCAAAGTAAGTTTATTTTGGAAGTAATAATGAACGGGGAAAATGCCAAAATGGAAATGCTCCAATCTGTTCAAAGAACGCTAGACCTGCCTGCCACGTCCTACCTCATTATTTAACAAAGCTATTCATGTTACACTGAAGCGCCAATGAATTACTAAAACACTTCCATTAATCGACTTAATTATAACTTGAGACTTGAAGCTCTCTCAACAATACACGTACAAAAATAGGAACTGAAAGGTCAAGTATTGAGCCCATACATCACAAAACTTGATTACAAAGAAGTTTAATTAAGTCAGCCATGCGATAGTTATCCATGTGTTCATTTAATGAATAGGTTTTTTGAATGCCAGTGAAGGGATGGGACGATTTACCGGCGAAAGGTCAGATGTAATGTATGCGAGTCAGAGTCCATCGGAGCAATCGAAGCCATCGGAAGTCAGTTCGAGATACGACGAAGTTCCTCCAATCACACCGTCACGTAACATTCGGATATATCGATAGCTACTTTTATTTGAAGAAAACTGGTTAAAGAAAAGTTGCCCGGAAAGTTTTTATCGTCGGCCGCCGCGGTCGGTCGCCAAGCGTCGCGCCTTCCGTGATTACTGTTTTTAGAAGGTAACGGTATAAACCAGAGTGAATTAAAGAAGTGACAGTGACAGACTACGTTGATTGATCATCGCGATAAGTTCGAGGTGATGTACCCGTTGCCAAAATCATGTCTATGAAATCTAAGCTTTTAAAACATGACCGGACTTTAATTTGTTTCACACTTTTCCTCCTAGAAAAGAACTGAAAAAACTGATACTTTCTAAGTGATACGCTAAAAAAAGTTGTTGAGTCTAGGGTATCTCGAGTCTAGTGTTCGTTTTGAGTATAAAGTGGAATAGCATTTGATGTAAGCTCCTATTTTCAGTCTGGTAAACAAAATGGTGCAAGAAAATTCTGTTGCAAAAATTGTCCTTTTACATTATGTTCTTTTGTACGAAAAAAAACTGTAATATATGTTACTCGTAACTTGAGAACTTTATACTCGGCGAGGCTTTTTTCTATTACTGAGAAAGTACTTCTACTACTACATAGCCAGTGAAACTGTTTGATAAACTTTTGTTAAAAAAATAAAATGTTCGTGTATATTTTTATAAAATTTCGTTTAAATAAACTTTGTTTTGATTTGATAAGTCTCTTCGGTTATGGAACCATAATTTGTGAAAAAAACATTATCTAATCCATCAACAGTCGACGTATTATGTTTATCTAAGCCCTAATTCCAAAGTTTAAATTCAGAAGTACACAAAGCACGTATGGGACAATGGTGTGAGCGTAGGTCGATGTAAGTCGTTTCCACCCCTGTCATTAATCTCATCTCTTTCGCTAGCCAAGTCACGCCGCATTTGGGGGAACGCCGGGCAAAACGACTTTCCAAAAAAGCTTGTCTGCCAAATTACACTGACCTGAAGTGTGTTTTGATATCTACCGAGTATTACGTTGGATTTTCATTCATTTTCTCCCTTGACAATCGTTTCATTGTCGCAGTGTTTCCCAATGGCGTACCTGCTTACGTAAAAGTTCATTGGAATTTCGGCATTTGTCGTGATTTATTACGATGTCGGGAATATTAATCACGCATTGAAATATTTTTAATGAATCGTAAAGTATTTTTATAGCTGCTTATTAACATTTCACATATTTACAAATAAGTGGATGCCTGTTATTTATGACGGTGCCAGCATCATTTCAATCGGTTCACGAATCACAAACCTACTTTTTGCACATTACAACTTGTGAACGAAATGTTTCAATAAAAGCCTGCGGTCGTGTAAGCAATTAAACGAATAACCGCTTCACATGGAGCGCACGTTCTGAATTAAATATCTATCAATTCGATGAGGAGACGCTGCGAAATAGATCGCATGTATTCGTAATAGGTACCTCTATTATTTGGTACAACAACGTGCAAAAACGGACGCAACAAAAAGCTAGCCACTATGATTCACACGTCCGAGACTCAGACGAGCGTTCATTGATGTCATGCAGACATGAAAAACTATAGTATATTATTACCTAAGTTATATCGAGAAACATTTTCAATTCATTTCCAACAATATATTGTTGGAAATGAATTGAAAATGTTTCTCGAAATGTGTTGGCAGCCAACACATTTCTAATCTAAACTATAGTTTTTAAAGATTTTTTTGTAAACATCATTCTTCACAAACACTCCATTTACACTGTACTTAGTTTTTTTTACTGGATACTTGATATTCATTCAACAAAAACGCTATTATAATATCAAGCATCGTACAAAAAGTAGATCATCATTCTAATTGACTGCGATACGACTCGTCATAAAAACAATTTACGATGGCAGTGTACGATTTGTGCCACATTTCGCGACTAATCGCTCGTCTGCACCTATCTGCCTACTGTCAGTTTGTGATTAGAGTTACTCTGTGTGATATCAGACCGGAACATCTGAAACTACTTTCAATGTTAAGGTTGCTACCAAAAGTATTGTTCCAAAATGTTTTAAAATTAATCTCATTGTCTGGCTGTTCTCAGCGATTTAATTATCGGTTTTTCGGTCAATTGCACTGTGCTAGTGAAACTGTTAGCAAAATGTAGTGTGTGCTTCATTGTGTTGTCTATAATTTGGAAGATTAAATTATGCGTCTAATGTGCCATACATTCGAGAAACACTGGGAAAAGTTTCGAGATCTACGAAAAATCTTTCTCGTAACTGAAAATGAAAAAATATGCTCAAAAGATTTGTTTTCAACATAGTCCCTTGGTTACTATTCTGTATTCCGTGGTTTCTCAGTTCATTCACTTTTCCTTTATGTAAAGAGGGAAATAAACAAAAGAAAGCTAGCTTCGCTCAAAGTTTCCTCCCGCTTAACTCGTTTAAAAAATAACTTGAATATTCTTGAATACACCATAATAATCTTATTTTATGCGTTTTAACACTCCGCTTTTGAATTTAAACCTGCCACATTTTACAGATATAGTATGTAATCTAGAAAACTCTATCTGAGAAACCATCTAGTCATGAATGTAGATAAAAATGTAAAAGGAAATGGTTTCCATAAGTGGGCACTCAACCTAACCCTGCTCGGACTGACATTATCATACATTAATTATGTATACCGCGGAACAGTAAAGTAACTTTATCTCTTTTTATTTAATTTTTGTATAACACGGGTACGTAGCGCTATGTGACACTTGAATAACTCTGTTATGTTTTACACGACGCACAAAAAAGCACGTAACAAAAATATCACACCGACCCTCAGATTTTCATTAAATTGTGAACAAAATCGAAATAGATTTCGTTCACAATTTTTTACCTACTTATTTGCACGAGTAACTCAAACTAACAATGTAAAATGACATAATAATTGAACATCGATCTAGTTTCTGATTTCGTTCATCTTTAATTTCATAATCCGATTAAAGGTTAAGCATCAAATTGGCACCGTATTTATTTGAAACGTGAAATTAAAATTACAAGATTGCTTCAAATATCTTTACTTACATAAGCAAGAAAATGGTCTTGTAGCAAAATTAAGTGGCGATCAATTAAAATCGTTGTACGCGCCTCGAAATTATCTCTGAAAGCTTTTTAATTCATAATATAAATACTTTTTACCGTCCATGTAGTTTTAGATACAGACTACAGTAATAAGTGTCGGGCATACTGGCTCATTACGTAATAAGTAGTATCATATTTTACACTAACGACTGCCAACGGGTTTTATTGCCGACTATTGCAAAAAATATTGCCACTGGTGTACTGTTGTAATGTCTTGGAAATCTAGATATAAAAATGGCTAGACTTGTCCGGAAAATATTCTGCAGTTAGAAGCTAAATAGCTGGTGAAGGATACTTATAATATCTTATATTCATAATAAATTACATTAATATACTTCGTACACACAATTGATATTTATTGTAAGGCGCTTATTACTTAATGTTTAGTCAATATCATTCGTATAAAAGATTTTTAAAGAGAATTTTTGTTTCAGTGGTTCATGTACTGAGATATTGTGTATACGTAATGAAACTTTTTGATTAACATTCAGAAGTTTCGTCAGCTGTTTTGTAAAACGTGCAAAGTTTTCATATAACAGAAAGCAGAGATTCTTGCGCTAAAAGTTTTCTTAATAACTCTAAAATTAGGTAATACTAGGTAAAATTAATTACGGCAGTAGTGTCAAACTGCTTTCAATGGTGATAACTTGGAAGTTTATTGAAATATACCTAAGTTAGGTTATAACTATTTCGTAAAGGAAACCGCTGGAACTTTGTACGTTGTCGTGACAAAGATTCTGGCCCTTAAGTGCGGCGGGCGTACTAATAGATATATATTAGTTTCATGATTATTGGTACATACTTTTTATCTATGACATAGGTAATAATTGGTCGGGGAAAAAGTTTTTACGTATTTTTGGCTGTACTGTTTGTATCTGGCTGGTTTTGATACCAATAAATGGATGAGATTTAAATAAAGAAAAGTAAAAACGCGATTTTTCAATTGTTTTTCTGTCCGCCAAAATGAGTAAATCTAATAAAGAAATTCGATACATTTTGAAGTTTTATTACAAAAAAAGGCAAAAATGCGACACAAGACGCTCAAAAAATATGTGGTGTTTATGGACTCAACGCAGTGTCAGTAAGAGTAGCACAAAAGTTGGTTCAATCGTTTTCAGTCTGGGAATTTTGATGTCAAAGACGCAGCTCTCTCTGATCGCCCTGTTACGGATAAAGTAGATGCCATTTTTGAAAAAGTGGAGCTAGGTCGTCCATATTAGTAGTTACGACATAGCTGAAGAGTTAAGGGTTGACTACAAAACAGTTTTGATCCGTTTGAAAAAGTCTGGGTATACAAAAAGGCTCGATATTTGGGTGCCACACTAGCTCTTAGTCTGAAATTTGTATATAAAATACGAAAGAACTTTTACCCCGACCTAAAATAATAAAGCTGAAGAGTTTGTTTGTTTGAACTTGCTATATCTTTGGAACTACCAGTCGGATATGAAATTCTATTTGCATTTGATAGACCAATTCTTGAGCAAGATTTTAGCTATTTAACATCACGCTACGACTCTTAGGAGCCGAGCTAGGCGGATGAAACCGCGCGGCACAGCTAGTTTAGTTATAAAAAAAATCTTATGTCTTACATTATAATGTAATGTAACGGAAGTCCCTGCCTGCAAATGTAAGTAGGACAGTAGGAGCCTAGATATGAAAGATATCATTAACTAGTCTATGATTATTAAAATCAATATTTATTTCTGCAAATTCTTCATAAAGCAGAAACTCGTTAAGTATAGACAAAATAATGTTTCAATCTGGTTTTAACATGTTGCAATATAGCTTTCAGAAATGATTACGTTCAAATTTAATTTATATCAGTCCCGCAGTTCTCGTAATTAGCTGTACGACAACCAATTTTTTGTAATTTAAAATACAAATCACTAGACGGTATTTATTTAAATTAAGCGCAGTTGCACCACTGTGCATTTATAGCAATAGCGCAATGTCTTGTTGCTTTTAAAGAATATTGACACATAAACTTGTAATGATTAATTTATTTTTATTAAATACCAGCGACCCGCTCTTGCTTAGGCTTGAGTGGTAGGTCCTCGGTACGAACTCAGCCAGTCGCTTTACTCTGTGTAAATAATTTTATCACCACTGCTCTCAAAACGGTGAAGGAAAACATCGTGAGAAAACCGGCATGTCCTAGAACCAAAATTTCGATGACATGTGACATCTGCCCACCCGCACTGGTCCCGCGTGTTAGATTACATCTCACTCCCTCTCAAAGAGAGCAGGCCTGTGTCCCAGCAGTGGGAACATTATAGGCTGATTTGTCAATACATCGAAATTTCTGTGCTTCGTTTAAGTTAAATCTTAATGTATTATACACATAAACCTTCCTGAATAAATTCTCAAAATAATGGTGAAAACTCATCCAAATCCGTTGCTAAGTTTAGAAGAACAACGCTGTAACATAGACAGAAGAAAGAAGAATTTAATTTATAATATATATAAAAGTATTGTATTACATACTGTCAGTAATTTCGTAACAGCAATTTTATCAGCTGTCTTTTGTTTTTCGCCAGTGACTAATTAATTGTCATTATTGGTAATTATTGTAGGTACATACACAATATTCTGCAGCTGACTTTTTATTGATATTTTGCCATTAAATGGTGGTTGGTGGTGGTTTAATGGTGGTGCTGGTTAATTACGATTAACTTTCAGTAATTTTACGATAATTAGCTATCACAGGTAAATAAAATAAAATAAAGCGAAATAAAGCGTTGTTGTTATTCAAAAATTACTTTATAAACTGTCTTAGTATTTCACAATTAAATTTCTACTTTTTATTTTAATTATAAAATCTACAGACCTACATATTAATGTAGATCCTTCTAACAGAATTAAAAATATTCTAGTCATAGCCTTGTCCAACTTACAATACGATGACACAGACAAACCTTAACTAATTAGATTTTCACGAACACCAAGGAAAATAGAGAAAGCGAAACTTACGGAATATCTTTTCTTATTCCGTTACATAAGTGGCATGGTTTGGCATATAAGTAGAAATATGATACGGCGATGATACAGCACGTCGTGTGAGTGATACGATGCATACTAATCGCCGTGTCAATAGACGTTATTAGATTTTATCTTTTTTTCTCTTTAACCGTAACATCTATGTCACGTTTATAAAGCTCGAAGTTTTTTTGTTTATTTTTGCTCTGAATTTAATCTATGGTTTGTGGTACGGTTTTGAATGAGTGTTCGATTTTTAAACATGACATGCGTACATTCATTGTCTATGGAATCTGTGTTGTCGATCTATCGAAACTTATATGAGATGAGATGTAATTACCTATATGATAATGTAGTAGTTATTCCTACTAATCATCTCGTAATTATACACACAAAAAATAATTTTAGATTAAAGATTAATTACATATCTACTGTTTTGACATATAGCCCTGAATCTTTTTAATTGCCAAGTAAATTAATTACTTATTCTACGATGTTACTACAGCTTTTAAATCAACCCTACTGTATCAATTAAACGTAAAATATCATTAAGGCAATGAGTGTAACTCTATTGATACAAGCAAATTCTCGCAATTGAGTCGATAGTCGTTCCGGTCCCTAAGCTCGGTACAATTTCACTCCCCCATGATAAATTATTTCAGTCTAATTACCGCTTTAAATACAATTAGAATTGAGCAAATTCTGTTAATGGCCATTAAATTCCAATACCGATGTATCTAATTATCAAAATCACGTACATGAGAAAGATAACTTCGTTTATTTTGCAAAATCTTAACTCGAAATCAGAGGATTTATTGTTTTTAATGTTACATAATTAAACGATACACACGTCCGGCTATTTAACGTTATCTTTGTTTATATAAAATACGTACAATTTTAAGTACATAATGAATAAAACATTCCATAAAGCTAATTGGCGTAACCCGACCCCTGTGTAAATCAAAGAGGGGGCGACCGTCTCTTTTCATACATTTGCAGATTCTGCTGGTTGCTTTTTACATGCAATTATGCATTGTATGCAATTTTATGGAATGATATATTTAATTTTGTCTGCCTTAATCGTATTTTTGGAACGAAGTTCCTTATCGCTGTTTATAGGTACTCTGCACACTTGGCCAATGAGAGCTAGATCGCAAAAAGTTTAACATTTTCACCGTCACTATACTTTTTTCTACTACTAATTGATGTGATAAAGAAACTTATTTAAATAAAATTAAGACCTTTAATTTGCATATCAACAGCTTGATTCAGTGAAATTACACTTTAAGAACACATGCCAGCTTCGCTGCGCTAGATTACGAATACCGTAATATAATAAACGGTGAATTTCATTTAAAGGGATGAACACGAGAATTATCATAACATGTAATGACGTAATAAGCGAGTAATAGCAACGCATCTCATATAATGGTGATATCAGATCTTAAGCATACACTGTACATTATGTACAGTCATCAACGTCATGAAATGTGTTATCGATGCAAATGTGTACAACACCTTATCAGATACTTTGGCCGCCCGACAATCATATTACCGTAAAAAAAAATCTTTGCAAAAAATTATTTCGGAAAATATTTTCCACGAAAATGTACTTTAAAAAATTTCATATTATTACTGTAAATTATTTCGTCGTTTGTAAATAACATCCCCTGAGCGATGCAGCGAGGTTGCTGTAATGATATTACCATTTTTTACGTACACTTCCGTCCTTATGAATTCTTGAGCCCCTAGCTGACGCTAAGAAAAAGTTGGTGCCAGCAATTTACATTCATCATTACGGTACTTAATTTTTATTTCGTGTTTATATTTATTGTTTGTGCCAAGAGTAAAGTAAAGAGATAGTGATTAAACTCCAAGATTTTAGGTTTATAAAATTCTGCACCTACACTTTTTACTGTTAGGTACTCGTACTTCATTAAAGTTCTTGTACCTAATTCGCCAACTAGAATTTCTTGAGTAACCTAATATTTATTCAAACAATTTATAAAGTTTTTTCTAAGTAAGTCTATCCATTTCGAGTTCCAATATGGAAAGTTCTGATTACTTACCGTTTTCAGAAAAGTCAGCAGCGCTCCAATAATCTAGACACAGTTTAATTGATAAAACTGCGCTGATATCGAAACGAGTCCCGGTAAAATTCAATTTTCACTTGAAAACCGACTTGTCCCACTTAAGCACTCAATCCACCACAAAGTTTAGACGTCCTTGCACTATCTGTTTTCACGTCTCAAGCATACAGTTTCACTTTCTATAAAGCGTCCGTGATCAGTCACGAGCCGGGAAACGCCGACGCCGATGCAATATCGGAACGCGATCTCCGCAAAACTTCTGCCGAAGCGAGTACAGACGCAGCGAGCACGCAGACCGTCCGCATCGAACTACGCCGTCCGAATGCCGAACAGCGACTGTGATAACGACACTTCCTCCGAATGAACCTGCGAACCTCTCCATAGACTGTAAGCTCGCCTCTCTCTCGCCGCCCGGCGGTACTTAACGCACCCCGTGACACCCGATCTGAACTCTCGGATGCTCACAACAAGAAACAAATTCCAACTAAACACGCCACCACGAACGCGTCTCGTTCGAAACGCGTAACGAGTTTACGGTACGTAAATCGTAGTGGATTTGTTTTGCGGCCCGGCCATAGTAATCCGGTTCTTCGTCATGGAGCGCACAGAGCGCTTTTTTCCGAATCAGTTCCCGTTAAATAGAGCCTTCTTTTTGTACAACCTGCAGCCTGGTAGTCTATGTAGGGAACGCGGAATAACCGCTATGGACAAGATGCCAACTTTCTAAACTAAACCTATAAGACCGCTCTATTCAGATGGTAAATTACGTTATTTTTATTGGAAGTCGGAACGATAATAATAAAGCATCGAGTAGATTGGTTATACCGGCCGGCGATTGTCGTGGCCGGTGGCGCGGGCGGCGGTACGTGTCGTAATTTCGCAGGTGGTTTTTGCATCGTGCGGTTGTCGTCTAGGTTACGTTTTCCGATTTATAAGTTGCGGTTTTACTTTCGGTGTCAATTACGCGAGCTGCGGTCGAAGCCCCACAATAACATGGCGGCAAATTGGATACCAGCCCTCTGAACCAGATTAGACTACCTTGTGAAGGCTGCCAGTTGTTACGCAAGGCTGCGACTAATCTTTTTGCAGTTAAAAATGGGTCGTGGACATAAATTGAGTTGTTTACTTCATAAAAGTCGGCGTAACTCGAAACGAAGTGCATTATATAAGACAGCTAAAGTGCGCATATATGTGAAGGCTTCCAAATATTGAAACCGTAAACCCTTTCGAGTGATCCCGCCATCCCGCCACGGTGGCGAACTGGGTCAGCGAGGCGCGCCCCTTACATTAGGATGAATACACGTGACAAACTGCTACACTAAATTGACATTCTGAAAAGTACAATAGACACACTGAAAATCATTAATCATGTCTTCCTTTCCCATTTTTTCCTTGAAAAAATCTTTGAGTGTGGAACGTTTTGAGTAAATTCTATTTCCATCAGTGGAAAACTCCAGGCTTAATTGATAACTGACCACTTCGTTGACATTTTTATCGATTCAATTAAAAACCTTAAAATTAATGAATAGCATGTAAAATATTTTAATAAAAAACCTTTTTCCAAATTCCAGGAACAATTTCTTAATTAAATCTTTGGTCTTGGAATTTCTCTGGTATGTTCTAGGTATTTCAATCAGAGGAAAACTCTAGGGTCAGTAACCACCACTTCTTCGACATTTCTATCTATTGAATCCAAGACCTTAAAGTTATTACGTATCGGTTTATTAAAATATTTTTAAAAACCGTTTCCTAAATTCCATTAACAATGCACCCAATACTTTCGTTTGTTCGTAACCTAAGGAAGCTAGGGTTGCGCTGCCCGCCGAGATGTCTCAGTTTCTCTCTATGCGATACCACTCAGATGACTGACGGTAATACCACAAGTGCTCATACTACCCGGGAAACCAATAAAATTTCGACAAGTACCGCTATATTGTATGAACGAACCACTGAACTGATAACACGAAATGAAACGTGAATTGAATGTAGTATCAATAACAATATAATAAATAATGTAAAAGTTGAATTTGGTGTATTGTGTCTTGTGTATTGGTTTTTATTTATTCTGTGTTAGAGGTGTTCCTGCACGCTTAGATATAGACGATGATTGAATAATACATGTCGGTGTTAACAACGTTTTGCTGAAAAACTAATATAAGTACCTACCTACTCAGAAAAAAAGGAAAAAGGTTTTATCATACAACAACGTTAGGGGTGAGGTGTCTGGCTAGGCTATACCATGGTCTAAAAAAACAAGGTCTGGCACTCTGGGAATGACACATGCTTACATCACTATCCAGTTGCCACTTTATTGCAACAAAACACGAATTATGGAAACATTTTCAGTCACCATTCTGTTAAAAAAAATATATAAAGCATTTAAATTGTTGTTTCGTTTTTCTAATCAAACAAAACAATTCAATTTAAACATATACCAACGTAATTGTTAGTTAAAACCTCATTGTTTTATCGGATTCGCACAGGTAATAAAGGCGGTTGGGGAGTTATTATTACACATTACTGGTAAAATAGCGGTGATGACGTAGGCTTGTGTCTCCCACGTGACCACTGTGTCTCGGAGTGCTATACCTGGCGAAGTATATTATTATACCATGGGTTATACTAATGGTGTCTCCTCTGTCTGTTCTCTTAACCAATAGTTTACTTTCCGTAGACTGAAATTGAAATTAAACAACTCCAAACAGTCTTTCAATGTTTTATTTTCCTACTAGCAAACACAACAGCATCCTAACTTATTATTTTTTATTAATATTTTATTTTATTTATTTTTTATTTTTTATTTATATTTATATTTTTATTTAATATTATAAATGCGAAAGTAAGTTTGTTTGTTTGTTTGTTACCTTTTCACGCCTAAACCACTGAACCGATTATCCTGAAATTTTGCATATACGTTGTCAGGTGTACAGAAACGGACATAGGGTACCTTTCATCCCGAAAGAAAGTACTGTTCCCGAGGAAAACAACAATAACGTTCTTATGATAATAGATGGCGCCACGTGTCTTTCGAAACATGATTGAATTATATAACCCGAATTGATACCTACTCAAAATCTAAATTAACGCGAGCGAAGCCGCGGGCAAAAGCTAGTATTAAACTGAACAAAATTTCACTTCACCCTTCCAAAAATAAGACAAGAAATCAATAGTTATCCTGATATATTTGTCTGATTATACGAGCGCCCGCTCGGGAGGCACGCCGCTTTTATAGCCCTGTTATTTTTTATGTGATCAGCACTTTGTACAGTGCAAACGCGATTTACAAGACACTTTAATAAGGCTCAGATTCAGAGTCAATTTACGGCTGCAGTGTTATTAGAGGGAATAATCCTAAGACTGAAATATTATTCGTAATACGCACTCTGGTAGAGTTGTGGGTTATTTTGACCCCTGTTGTGGAAAGATACCGTGTGGTTGAACCTATCATATTTTATGGTAGTTCCTATTCCGAGAAAAAAAAAAATTAACACAAAAACATCCTTCAAGACTGAAGATTACAACTGATCAATTTTCACTCGGGAGGTGTTGACACAAGACATGCAACTTGGTGAAAAAGAGCATGTTAATTATTATTAAGTACAATTGTAAAAAGATCCATCTTCGCATTTCTAAATATTTTATTTAGTTTTATATATTATTTTGAATGTACTCAGGCTTATGGTAACTACAGTGACAGTGTTTCAACAGTTTTTACTACTTAATTGCTCCATTTCAGTACCTCCATAAACTAATTTAAAATGTAAAGTGACAAAGTTGTTCTATGTTCCAAGTAAAATCAAAAAGTGGATGATACTGCCCGAGGCGTAGCAGAAAAACTCGCACTGTAAGAAGAACGGGGAGAAAAATCACGGTGTATTTAAATCATATTTGCTTATTTCTAGTCTCTCACTTGGATGGATATCTTTAAGGCGGCCGCTACACCTACAATATTATAGCGGAAGTACACGAATTGTGCAATAATGGGCAAATATGCCCTATAATATATAGCTAACCCTAAACGGTCACCCGTTTAAGGTTAGCTATATATTGTTAGTTTTAATTTTACTGCACAATATTTTCATTGCATTGAAGTCCATCAATGTAATTGCGTGAAAATAATTGATCGTTTGGGTGCAAGGGCTAATTCAATGAAAATGCGTGTTAAAAAATATTGCGCAAACTTATAGTAGTCGTAGGGGCCGCACAAAATGAAAATATTCAAAGTTCGTTCGACCATGCAACCGTTGCAAAAATGTCGAGACGAATATCAAACATGGTGAAGTCATTTTCCATTAGTTCTAGTAAATAAACAATAGTGATGAGGTCATGAGAGATTTGTAAACGCAAGAAACAACTCACAAGTTTCCTATGATACTAAACTGACTACGTACCTACAACCAAAACTAATGTGCAACATTTTCAAATTTAAATAGGTACGTAATGTAAATTTATGTCAATCATGTGTTTACAAATAACTAAACAAAAGCCATACGTAGAACAAAGTTAGGATTATCATTAAACAACAAAAACATGTGAAGGTACACATAATTATTATAAACTTACAATAATATCAATTTTTTAAACCAGACATAATTAATCATTCTGCGACGTTCATGCGCATCTGTCCCTCTTGCTAAGAACTTTGTATGTAATATTGTTCTAGACATAAGTAATATCTAGATTTATCTAGCAGTATCACTTGGGACGAAATATTTGAAGTTTCAGCTATTTGGTCCACAGCCAAGTTATCTTTCTGCACTTAAGGGCTAATCATTGTGTAATTAACAATGACCCAATTCCTAGGTTTTGACATCGAGGTCGAAAATGTCTTCTTTCTCAGAAGATCTAAGTTTTTGATAACGTCAGCATGTTACGGGATCGCCCTATTTTTTCCGGACCTAAATGAGAGCCAAAGAAAGTAAGGCCGTCTAAAATTGCGTTTAATTAACGATATCGTCAAAGTCACAGGAAACTCCTGGATGAGTGATGTACGAAACCGGGAAGTATGGCAAAAGCAAAGGCAAATTTGCCAGATTACTTAAACAATTCTACCTTAAGAATTTTTTATCAATGTTCCTATTAGATAATGTAGGTATATATAACTTTAAGCAAGTAACATAAAATAAGTTTCGGCACTAATAAAATTTACTTTAATTTTGTATGATCTGCGGGGTAATTGCGTAACACTCTAACAGTAGGAATGGCTTTCATTTTGACAGCTCAACAACATTCACTGCGTTATTTACGTTGTTGAGCAGATAAAATTTTCGAACATATGAAGCAATGGATTAGCAATATCCTTCAAAATGATTCAAATTGTGATTTAGTGTGTTACGCAATTAGGGTGCTCTTCCCAAAGACAAATCATGAAAACGGTTATGTGGGCATAGTTTTAAGTACAAGTCTACTGTAAACTCTTTGTAGATTCTAATAAAGGGAGGCCTATGTCTAGCAGTGTGTGATTCCGGGCTGATATGATGATGATGATAATGATGATGAAATAAGCGTGTTCAAGTTCGACTCGTGAGTCGTGAAGAACAATCATAATCGCGTCTTACGCGTTACCTGTTTCACTGAAGTTACAACAACAGAAATGATCCAAGGATGCTAAGGAATTATGAATGAAAATAAACCGTTTAATAACAACACTTTCAGGTACTAAGTTGGTAACAAAACATAAGCATAACTTAAAAAACACTTCCTGTATAAAAACTGTAAGTATATAAAACAGTCAATAGCAAAACAACTTGGAATTCGCTGTTTCTGAGCGGACGTTTGGAAATTTCCGTTTTCACAGGAAATCAAGACCGCAAACGGGAAACCTACGCACGCTCTCGCGGATACAGATACCGTGCGGATAATATTGACTATAGATATATCCGAATATGTCAGCCGGATAACTATTGCAAATTGTTTGTTTGTTTTGACGAGGATATTTTCCGATTTCGTTGAGAAAACTTGGAAGAAGTTTATGATTTCAGGCGCCACTTAAGTTCATTTGGTGCAGTCTTGACAGTCAATTCTACTACCAATCTTGCTAGTTCATCTTTTCTCCAGATAAGAAAATTAAGTTAAGAAAATATCAGTAAATGAGTGAGCCACACTTGCCAGTACTACTAGTCCATGCAACAATTTGCTATATCAAACGTGACTGAAACTAGGTTTCAATAACAACACAACCACAAACTCTACCCACCCCATACAGCAAATAAGTAGGTAAACGTAAATAGAAGCAAAACATTTATACATGTTTGTTTCCAAACAAAATGTTTTCCGTTTCGCAACAAAATTATCGAGATAAGCCGGGGTGCAAATTGATGTCCAATTATCGGGAGCGAATAATGTCTATGTTGCGTCCGAAACTTCGGCACCGTATGCAAGGGTGCATCGAGGAAACACGAGTAATAGGGAGCTGCTATTTGATAAATACATTATTCATTTTGTATAATATTGCTAATTTGCTGTATATTATAATCTGCCGTGGATAGGGCTAAAATTAGGTGAAGTAAACACAACAAAAACGAACGAATCACGACATTTCACATTAAAGAAAGAATAACACAAGTCGTATAATATAAGGTGTGTATAGTCTTATTTTATTATATTCTAGATTCTGAAATCTAAACATCCTATCCCTAAATTTAAAAAGTTGCGAACTGATTTAAAGTAATTTCATTATAAGTAAATACGCTCTTCACGTCGTCGGACTCGAAGGCGTCAAGAGCATTGATCGTGTCCCAATTTTGTTTAACTCAATAAAATATTAAACTAATTCCAAAAAAGTTATAATTCGTCTTCAAGTAAAACTTTTTAATGCGGCCCTTAGGACCAAAATCACGGCCATCTAATTTGTATCGACTCGCGACTTTTTCAGAAGCTTCTTAATCTATCAAAGGTTAAAAGGGTTTGAACAAGGTGAAAACTTTGTAAATTGGGTTCCGCCCTCCTTTTAGCTATTATGTCTCGGTGTTTTACTCAATTACGAATTGGCAGATGTCTTTTATGAACAAAATGGTAGATAATTGATGAAATTACTGCGCTGCTGGGAAGTTCTCCAAGTGCAAGTATATTTAAAAAAAACATTTAATAAGTTAACCATATTAATGTTTCGTGTGTAGGTAGGTGTTCAAGCTACTGTACAAAATACGATGACGCAGAAGGTTTAGTTTTGGTAGGTAGTAAGTAGTAGGTTCAAAAATAATCGCGTTATACTTTAAATATTTGTATGAGTATCTTTGCATTGCTCTGCTCCGCGTAACTCCGCGTAGTGTCACGTAACTCGTAACCGCTGCATAGTCTGCGTAGCTCCACGTAGCGCTGCGTAGCTCCACGTAGATCTGCGTAGTTCTCTACTGAGACTACGCAACGCCTAGCCGCTATGCTAGCACTACGAGAACGCCGGTGAAACGCCGGTGAAACGCCTGATGAGACACTTAACATTTGACACAACAAACCAAGTGAAAATTTTAAGTCCGTTGTACCATTTTTACTTGGTTTTTAGTTCTTCTTCGTATTGGGAGTAAAAAGGTAGATATCTGAATCGTGTGTTGGTGAAAATTTTATAATCGCTAGACAAGCACTATTTTTTTGAAGCTGTAGCGTAGAACATAAATGTGGAAGAGGTCGGTTAAAGGTTTTTATTAATCTACAAACAGCCAGCTTGGGAACGCAATCATAGGTTTAATTATGTTTTTGTGGAAAAATAAACTTGACTTTTCAAAGAATTTTCATTTAATTCACGTTCGTCGGTTTGCTTCTTGGAATCGAAATTAATAAAACGGGATTCGTAAAAGTAATTATTGTGATAATGTTTATTTATACGAATTGTTTTTTTTATATTTTACGGTCAAGCTATTGGTTTGTAGAAGAACCTACTTGCTAATTGTTATTAGGTTAATTCTGGGGATCAATGCTTTTCTTAATTAGATTTTTAGGTATTTATGTTCATATTCATATCTTTATTTGCATTCCATAGTAAACATTAAAATGTTTACGGATGTTACAATGGCTTACAGCTAAAGGTACAATTGGGGACTCTGTAGGGCAAAGCAAAAAGTATAAACATAATTATTCTTAAAATAAAAATTGAAATAAAACTAGGAAAACAAATTAAAAATCTATTAGATAAGTTATATAAGTTAGTAGATAAGTTATTAACAATTATTGAGATCTGTTATAGGTTGTGGTACCTAATAATGATTTGATAAGGTCAATTTAACATATATCCTATTAAAATATTTAGCTATATAATTATGTATGAATGAATCTATACGACTAACTGTGGAAGTTGTCTGTTTGTGTTAAATAAAATAAAAAATTGTCATGTATGTATTCGTTTATTGTAAAGTATGTTTATTTAAATTAATATTTGCTTGAGCTTATTTATAAATGTCGTATCACTGGTTTCATCTTTTATTGCATCTGGTAGTTTATTAAATATTTTTATGGACATTACGTAGGGACTATCGGAATGTAGTTTCATGCGCGAAGAGGATATCATTAACAAATTTTGATATCTGACAGAGCGGTCGGTTTGTTTGTCGCCGCGAGTTGTGAAAACTTATGTGTAGTTTCACGAATTCCTATTCCGTATAGCTTTTCTTAGTCATGTCAAAAAATATGCCAACCGCATATTTTTTATCATTTATAATATATGTAACTTCTTGCATATATTTATAGACAGCTAGGGTTATTGATCGATGTTTACGAAACCCGTTTTGACTTTCGTCAAAGATTTTATATCTTTCGCAAAAACTGTAGGTACTCACGGGCACACATAGCCTTTTCGAAATTTTTTGAAGCCATCGGTAGAAGAGTTATTGGCCAAATATTATTGGGGTCGATTTTCGAGTTTTTCTTAATGGGACTACAGCACCTAAGCCCAAGTTTATAATTCCTAAAATTATATGATCCACTGCAGTAAACAAATTCAGAAAAATATATGATATTCTTCAGGATATATGCTAGTTAGATAGTGTGTTGAAAACACAATACAGCTAATTTGATACGATACAAAAAAATCACGAAAATACCTCAACACAATTCTCTTAACTTTTAAAAACCATACTAATAGACATGCAATCATTCTGATTTTGTCAGATTATTCTACAAGCAACATATTAACGTAATAGTGTTTTAACTTTTAAGTCCAATCAATAGATTTTTTGTAAATAGATAATTGCTTTATATTTTGCAATAAATTACCAGCGTTGTGTCATCGCGCTTCTCTTTATTTTCTATGCAGTCCGACAGTGACCAGGCTTTAGCTGTTGTCAGCCTCATAAATAACGGTTTTATGCTTTTTAAGTTGATCAGGAAGAGTACCTTCATCAAAGCAATTGATTTATAGGTAAGTACCTATTTGCACACGGAAAAATATGGGTAAGTTGATGCAATTGTTCAGTCTATTCAAAAGCACTGGATGCTTCATAAGGGAATATATCGGTAGTTTTCGGAAAATATCTCTAGAAAAAATCAAGCCATTAAAAAAAAATGTTGATTGAAGCGGGTGTCTTATTCTTAAATTTAAATACGCAGCCTAATTAAAACAGACATATTATTAAGACTACAATGTGACTCACAGCTCTATGACCGCTCTAAAAGTGCACCCAAAAACAGAACCTACCGTTTACCTACAATTAGCGTAGGCACTGCAGTAAAACAGTCTGCAGCTAAAACGCACGCAGTTTAACATTTACTCTCGGGTACCTTCGTTTAGACGTTAGTATCAGGTGCCCGCACTGACTCATTGTTAGACCTTGATTACCACGCCACAGGCTACTGCGATAGGATCCGGTTGTTTGAGATACACTGGTAACATAACATAACGTTGTCTACATCTCTTTTAATATACTTTCCTATCGCAGATATGCTGGAAGAGATTTCTTTAGAAATATCCATCAGCCTTGTACGTATTTTTCTGTTCCTTTCTTCCTATCTGTCTATATGTGTGTACATAAATGGTTAAATAAATAAATAAATCAAACAGGAGACTATATTTTTAAATATTTCTCGTCCCCTAAGCCCAGAAAAATAGACAACAATTAAAGACAAATCCGTGAAAAAATTCTGTGAAGATTTTTTACTGGCGTTATGTTTTTCTAGCAAAAGCAATAATGTGTTAAAAGTCCATTGCAAAATTATTTTCCGGTGGTTTGGGCTATATTGGTAATATAAAATAGGAAAGTATATTGTTGAATATTTGTCGTCCTCAGGAAAATAAGAAAATTAAAGGCAAATATCAAAAATAATCCTAGTGAAGTTTACTTACCGGGATTATCTTAATTAAAGTGTTATCCATTGCGAAATTCTTTACGTAGTTACATTTTTAACAGAGTTTTAATACCGACAAGTTGATTGAGAAAGGTGACATAAATGCAGCAGTTTTTACGTCATTCAAACACACAAATATTCACAGGACCCGTGTGAAAATTCTCCCTTCGGGAGGACACGCTCCAGAATGAAAACCGCAATCTATTTTTACTTGTGTATCATATAATATGCAGCAAATAATATTTCTATGTTAAGGGCGGAAAGATCTTCAGTCAAAGTGATATCCGTAAATGCAAGGATCAATCTTTTGCCCCCAACTCGATTCAAAAGACGAGTCCTTTAAGTCCACAAGTATGATCATCAATCAAGCCATATCTACCCACTGCTGGGCTTCAGACTTCACCTTAAGCACACATCATTACTACATAATAAGATAAACACCCCCGGTGTGCATGTCTTTGTGTCCTGAACTCGCAAATCACTGCAACGATTTTGAGGGAATTTTCGTAAATTCAGAGACATTTTTAAGAAAAGTTTACAATATTAAGTTTTGTTAGCATAGCGAATGCATTTAAGTATGTTTACGCTTGCTAAGCTCATAACATCTACGGTATCCAATGACGATACTCATATACTTGTAAGCCGATTAGGATGATTGGTTTTTTCAAGCATGAAATCTGAAAATTATATTGAGCTACTCTTTCCTTTGGACTGGCAAACATCATGAAGATTGTTGATAAATTTAGCCCCGTTATGTTTTGAGAATTATTTTAAACGAATATAAGTAACTTATCTTTTTCTTGAATAAATTATCTCTTATCTCGTTGCTCGAATAAAACAGTATACGCTAAGCTAATATAATAAACATTTAACCCCGACAGGAAGATATTTTCTTCAAAACTACGTATCTACTGCAATATATGCTCTCATTGAAACTTCAAACCACGTTTTTCTAAATAGAAAGCACAGTTGCTAGATACAGTATAGTAGCTAACAGTATGCTAAAGCCACGATATATATGCATTATGTTTGTATCGCAAATGGGTAAAATATCACATATACATTGTACATAAAGTCTGTTCCAAAAATATCTGATGAAAATGTAAACAAACCCTGTTCAGTTTATTTTTTACGTAATCACTCACTAAAGGTATTAGTTACACATTCATCTGTATTTAGGTTTGAACTTTAAATCTCAAAGCTTTTTCCAAAAATTATTGTTTGAAAAACATTATTAAATTGTAATTGAAAAATCGACGAAAATTTAAGATATGAAATTAACCTTAATTGTCAAACGAAAAACATCTATTAGGTGATTTAAAATTAGAATTTCGGGTTTAAGTATTGATTAGTAGTGCCACTTAAAAAATGTGTGCTTTGATCATATTGGCATCCACAGGTACTTACGTTTTCTGATCCGTTTGTTTACATTTTCACAAGAAAATTTTGGCACCGACCATACGTACGTATTAATACATATGTATGTATTGATTGCCATTCCCACAAAATGCACGCCGGAGGCAACGGACCGAGAATGGCAGTGGCAATAATTGTTTACTTTTGTGAGCTTCTACACGATTAGAGTTGCTTCTACTGTTTAAAGAGAATTAAAAGAAGAAATACTGGAGGTTTTATAGTATTGTTTTGATAATTAATTTAATGAATTATATTAGATTATTCACTAAGGGGATAGAGCAGTGTCTTGATGTCACGGGCGCTATTTTGAATCCTGAGTGCAGCGAAGGATTCAAGCTCGCCCAAGACCAAGACACCTTTATCCCAAGAAGTATCTTCTTTTCACACCTACTGCAAAGTAATAAAAACCAATTGGATAATCGATTTTCTAGTTTATGAAACTGTTAAATAACCGGGCATACCTAGTTATGTGCAGTTTCATACACTATTTACCCGACTACGTAATAGCAAAGACAAAGTTATGTTTTTCATCCTACGTATCTCTAGTACCTTTGTATGTGGAGTTCTTTATACCCTCGAAGCATCCTTACGGCCGGATGGATTTTAATACATGAGGTGTCTATCTTTTTTGGGTCGCGCTAAGGTTATATAGGCTAGGCTTTTATTTGTATACAATCAAAATGGCGGATTTTAGACAAAAAAAGTAGTCGTGAAAAAAAGTTGTACCATTACATTATTATTATTAATTATATTATATTAATTAATTATTAATTGTATTATCGGATATCAAAATAAAAGGCTTCAGGAGACGATTTCAAAAATATAACACACTAAAAGGATTCAAATAAAAAAAAAACTGGCATAATCAAACTAAGATTTAAAACAAGCTCACTATTCAAGCAGTCTGATGCACTTGGTGGCATCAAATCTGAGATAGAACTAAAATAACTTACTGCCACTCGGGTTTTTGTTTTATTTTTAATTTATTTAATCTAATCTCATGCAATTTTATCAAAAACACAATAAATAATATCGTCAATAGGGCGTCAGCCCAAACCCAACATTCTAACGCGGGGTACGCGCCACCGCAACCGTACCGGGCCGGGTAACCGGGCGACGTATTCGTTGACGTCGACTAAAAACTATAAAGTGAGAACTCTTTTGTCGAAATATAGGTACTTTAATATTAAAAATATTTTTATTTTTTGGTAAAAGTTTTCATACAAATTTTTTAGTTGAGGTTCCAATTTCAAATCACATTATGCATCAGCGAGTCATAATGAAATTCAGTAGGTACAATATTAAGGCCCGGCTAGAGCTAGGGCTTTAATGACTTGGATTTGGGCTGACGCCCTTTTCACGATATTATTTATCGTGTTTTTGATGAAATTGTATGAATTTAGATTTTTTAAATCAAAAACCCGACAGGCAGTAAGTTATTTTAGATCGGTCGGGTTTTTTGATTTTGTCATTTTTATTTTAATTTAAAACTTTTAGTGAGTTATAGTTTTTTAATCGTATTTTGTAGCCCTTTATTTTAATACCCCACATAGTCATAGTAAATTTTTTATTTTATTCATGACCTTTCCTATTGACGTCATAATCCGCCATTTTGATTTTATAAAAACAAAACCTAGCCTCTAACCTTCGCGCGACCCAGACGACTCGATAGACACCTCATGTATTCAAATCCATCCAGCCGTTAGGATGCTTCGAGGGTGTAAAGAACCCTACATACAAAGGTACAGTCACCAAAAGTGATAAGTAATCAGGGTCGTCGATATAGTTGAAGTTTAGTAAGAAACCGATGATTTTTTTCGAATAAAATTAAATAAAACTAATAGAAAACAAACTGGTCATTCATCAAATTAAATTTCATTCGAAAATATCCATTGGTTTCTTACTAAACTTCAACTATATCCGGCGACATTGGTTAGGTACTTATCTCTTTTGGAGACTGTACATAGATACGTACGCATGAAAAACATAACTCTATCTTTGCTATTACGTAGTCGGGTAAATAGTGTTCGAAACTGCACTAATTGCGCTGCGTAATATCCCTACTAATTTGATAATCGAATTGATTTTTATTACCTCGCAGAAGGTGCGAAAAGTAGAATATTCTCCTCGGGGATAAAGGTGTTTTCGTCTTGGGCGAGCTTGAATCCCTCGTTGCACTCAGGATTCTAGTTTTAACTCCCTCGCTTCGCTCCGGAGCCCTAGAAATTTTCGTTGCATTCAGGATTCAAAATACCGCCCGCAACATTAAGACACTGCTTTATCCCCTTAGTGCATAATCTACTATAATGGCATATAGGCCGGGATTAGTTGCAACACTCTTTTTATTTTATTATTGTACTTTTAATTATTTATTCGCAAATAATTGGGTGTAGATAAGTACTGGTAAAAACAGAATAAAGATCACGAACAAAAATATTACCATTAGTACTATTAGCAAAACGTCCCATTTGTAAAGTACAGTGATACTGAATATAAAACCGGCCAAGTGCGAGTCTGACTCGCGCACGAAGGGATCCGTACCATTATCTATAAAAACGGCAATAAAATCATGTCTGTTGTATGGGAGCCCCCTTAAATATTTATTTTATTATGTTTTTTAGTATTTGTTTTTATAGCGGCTACAGAAATACATCATCTGTGAAAATTTTAACTGTCTAACTATCACGGTTCATGAGATACAGCCTGGTGACTGACGGACAGACGGACGGACGGACAGCGGAGTCTTAGTAATAGGGTCCCGTTTTGCCCTTTGGGTACGGAACCCTAAAAATAACTATTGGTTTTTATCCTCATAGGTCATTATGTCCACAACATGATGCGCAAAATGACACAGTAAATACGAAAGAAATCAATCACAAAATTAAAATTTATAACACTATAAGAAACTACACCCTAATTGCGTAACACATTCTATCACAATCTGAATAATTTTGAAGCCTATATCCATTGCATCATATGTTCGAAAAATTTGTCTGCTCAACAACGTAGATAACGCAATGAGTGTTGTTGAATTGTCAAAATGAAACCTATTCCTACAGTTAGTGTGTTACGCAATTACTCCGCTGATGGCGATCACATTATCAGAGTATAAGAATTTACCAAAACCTTAAGTATACTATATACCTAGAATAATGCTGAAAAAGGATGAATTACACATAAACTCAGCTATCTATTACCCAGAAATATTCACTTCGAGTATCCTACAAAAACATAAAACAATAAGTAGGTACACAAGGAAGAAAAGTAATTGGAAACAATGTAGGTACCTAAGTACCAAAATTGTTTTGAACTCGTAAATACGTAAGGTAGGGAAAATTTGCAAATAATAAAAGAAATGCTCGTTTTATTACTTTGTCTTCATATTTAAGAAGGTAGAACTGTCAAGATTTGCTTGCACAGTGACACAGCTTTTTTTTTTTTTTTTTGCTGGGAAATCATCAAAAGACCTCTCCCGCTCTGGGCGGAGCGGAAAGGCGTGTCAGACTCTTACTGACTAAAACCCACCCGTGTTCCTTCAGTTGCCTGTGCGCCAGGGCCACGGTTAGAGCATAGAAGAGTTTCTCAAAGATAATAGTAGTCGAGCTAATATGTGATTGTATTTTAATGACTTTATGTAATCCAATATTCTATCATGACATTACACCTTTATGAATTGTATTGACATACTCGTACATTTCTTCGAATTGAATTTATATTGTATAATTATTTTGAATGATATTGAATTAGATTATTATAATTAATATTATGACTGTAATGTTGGGACCAATGTGTAATGTATTCTTTGTTTTTTTTCCTGGCTTTGTGTTACATTTATTGTGCAAACTACTGTTCGACACAAATGCAAATTTGTTGAGAATAAATAAAATAAATAAATAAAACTCTTTTGAACAATCCGCGACCCCGGCAGGCATCGGTCCTATCGGACCCCGTCAATGGTGCTGACATCTCTTTGAGGCGCGCGTGGAACACGACGCGCCGTCGACCCGGGCCTGGTCCTTACCGGACGGCGAGCTGCCCATTGCTCGCCGTCCGCAAGCCCGCGCCTACGGTGGCCGGGAGTCGGCAATCGACTCCCGACTCCCAAGGTGTCTCCTCCTCCTGCGGCGGCTAGGGGCGCGAGGGCGCAGAGATTGCCTCTCCCTTTCGCGCTCCGCCTCCTCCTTCGCGAGCATTACTGCTTCGCAGAAGGAGGTGACGGTTTCCCATTCCCTCTCGCTCCGTACCAAGGCTTGAACCAGGGCCGGACGCGAGAGGTCGCCGCCGCCGATCGCCGCCACGAGGACACGGCGGTGCTCCGCCCAAGCCGGGCAGACCTCCACCGTATGCTCCACCGTGTCCTCCGGTCGATCCACACAATGGTAACACCCGGGCGTTTCCTCCCGCCTTATTCGAAACAGGAACCTCCCGAAACAGCCATGTCCGGTGAGGACCTGCGTCAGGCGGAAGGTGAGGACGCCGTGGCGCCTCTCAAGCCACTCCTCAAAGAGGGGTCTTACCGCCGCAATTGTGGCGTGCCCTGCGCTGGGTTGCGACAGTCGCACTCTCCATGCCGCCATGAGATCCCGCCGGAGCTCTGTCCGCTGTGCCGCGATTTCTCGCGGCAGCGGAGTTACGCCCCGGACAGTGACACAGCTACGAGTAGAATCACAATCCAATTTGAAACTAACCTTTCCGCTTGAAACTCCTTAAGTACAGCGCAAACTCAAAATAGGGTCAGACAAGAGTCAGGAAAATTAATTGCTAAACAAATTGACTAGCAGCCTTAATTGTCCGTACATTTAACTCAAAACTGTCATTCTTTGACAGCTGTATGAAAAGGTTATAACAAAGCAAATTGACGTAGGTTGTAAATTTTCTTAACAATAAATTTCCCTGACTATACAGAAATGCAAATGCGTGTGTCACTATTACTGCGCTTTACCTTGTACCATTGCACCACAAACATACTATACTTACCTTGAAAAGGCCAAACGTCACTTTAATAAAACCCTAGTTAAAGAACACGATATTTACGACTTGCAAAATGAGAATATACTTTTGTTCCACCCTTTTTAATCTCAACTCAAAAAACTTGCTCAACAAGGCGTTATCCGTTAATTTTAATTCATATAATCCTTTCGGAGCTAATCTAATTATGTAACTAGAATTCTCTCACAGGGGTGTTGCCATGGCAACCGTCACTTTTACAGAAAAAATCTCATTCACGTGAAATTTTCGTAGAAGGGTTTCCTCCATTAGTTCCTAAACAAATATAAGGGGAAGGAAATTCGTAAATTCTTTTGTTGATAATAAGACGACCGGTGCATCAGGCAATGTTCACGCGAACAAAGAGCCTAGGGAGAAGTTCCCCTTCTTTTATGCAATTGTTATTTTTGTACAGTCAGCATGGATGTTAGACGACATCGCAGATCGATGTCAAACACCAGACAAAACGCTGCGTTGACGTTATGAGGGAAAATACTCGACGCGACAAGAAAGTGCGTTTACTTGACATCCTTAGTTCGTTATGCCGGCTATTGTCGGGAATAGTGTCCAATTACAGTACAATTCCAACTTGCAATAAACTTCCACAACAATGTTTTCTTCCTTTCATACTGCAATATATAAAGGATATTAAACGCAGGAAAACATTGGAAGGTTCTCAATTAAAATAAAATTATGAGCAAGTATTTAATCATGACCGTTTTCGCGATACAAAGCTTCGAATTTCCAGACAGTCTTTAGCCATTTCCCGGAATGTAAACGCAACAAATCGTTGCAAATGAGCAAATAAGGATTTCATGAAGCTGAGCGGACATCGTGTGTGCAGAAACTGAGCATACGTCTGAACAAACACATTGTTAAACATCATAAATAAAAGCGGAGCGTTTTATACTGCGCTACTGAATATGGGTCATTTGCCACCGCGAATGGACTTCAGTGTTCCCAACCACATAATGTTCTGTTGCCTAAATATAAATGGATGCTCGAATTGTGCTCATTAAACAAGATTTAAATGCATTCGCGGGTAACATACTAATAGTGACGTGAACATTCGGATGCTGTTGAATTAAGAACTATTTGTTGTACAGGCACTGAATTTTAAGCGGATGTTATTTACAGCTAGAATTAAAAGCTCGACGTTGTTCATTTCTTTTTATCCGGCACTTGTAAAAGCTATCAAGCTATACTTGAATTTCTAATAAAATCACAAAAAAAGAGATAGTAATAAAATACAAAACATGCCCAAGAGACACCTGACCTCTTTACAAATAAATTTCCCTGGGCTTTAGAAAATTTCAAGAGCTGAGTATAAACGGCATATTTTTAACACAAATAATTATAAGTTTTAACAACTCGAACTGGGTCGGATCCATTAAAGAACGAAACAAAAATCAAAACTTCCGCAATCACCTGTGAAGTTACAAACGAGGCGAAACAAATGACAATTGTTACAAATTCTTTGCAAAACGACTCTAATATTTTTCAATGACAATTGGCGGCTATTGTTTAAATATTTTCGCCTGTTGTTTTCTATTCCAAATTAGGATAGGGATCTTTTTTTGTGTTTGGAACTAACACTCATATTCTAAACAATTTCCTTTACTCCACTCCATGTCGACTCTGCCTCTATCAGTGACATTGACAGTTAAACTTGTTATAAATTGACATAAACGTCAATTTTTCTTAGTGGAGGTGAGGAATCATCTGCCAAACTCAAGGTACAAAACCTACCTTTAACACATTCGAGTCCACCCCCTTTCATAGATTTCCCCAAAAAGGTGGGCCCGAGCGTTGTCATCCATAAAAATCGAATTGTCTCCAAGAAAATTTAATGCGGGTAGCACGTGACGACCTCCGATATTAACCGATGTGCATTCAATGTACAATTTTCTACGAAGACTAACTCTGTACGGTTCAACGAATTTATTGCTGCCTAATATCGGAGCCCCCTCCATAAGTGATATTTTCGTTCAAAACACACTTCTACAAAGCGTTCCCCTGGTCTTCGTAGGATTCTGCGACGTCGATCCTTACTACATAGTGCTATCCTGGCTTCAATTGAGAGCTTCTCCTTCTTCTTAATAAGCAAGCATTGAATGTCAGAATGGTTACTGATTATTTACCTTGTATGAAAGCAGACCCGGACTTAGAGACCCAGGGCCCCTAGGCACTTGTCGTTTGAGCCCTCCACCCTCCCCCCCATCCGGAAGCAAAACGTTGCTCCTCAGATAGGTTAGGTTTCTTTTGACTATTCATACAGTAATAGAAGTTACTTTGTCGAATTATGCCTGAAAGTTTAAGAGTTTTTTTTGCATCCCGTCTCGGAAGGGTCAGATTTTTTTATACCATTATTAGATCAACATTTTACATTTATAAATACTCAGCGAGGCTTATTCAAATATACTCGGCTGGTATTTGGTCTTTCTAGCGCACCCTCTATATTTCAAAGGACAATGGAACAGGTACTGGCAGGGTTAGATGGTTATGCTAGCGGGTCCAGAATGAGAAAAGCTGTTTGCACGGGACGTGGAGTCCTTGAAGTTGGCGAAAGCGGCGGAGTTAGCAGAAAGCATGCGCTGTGCGCGCGCAGGCGCTGCCGCCGTCCTCACAACGTCGGGCTCCTTCTCCACTTCGCAGCAGGTTGAGCTGTACAAATAAACAAAGAATAGGATGCTAGGAAAACGCCCAGCTCGTCCGATGAAAATAAATGTGCGGTGTGCGGTGGTAAAAACCACAAGTCGTTTCAGTGCCGGTTCAAAAATTATAAATGTCAAAATGCAACTCGAAAGGCCATTTACGGAGGACGTGCAAGAATATCTAATGTAAAACGGAAACAGTGCTCGCAAATTAAGTTTAGTGGAGAAAACAACCAACAAGTGTTTAAGCCGGGAGACGAAATTTATATAAAAAATACTTACATAAAAACAAATATGAATGGTGGTGGTGGATGGTCGTCATAAAAAGACTAGGGTCAGTGTTATACCTCAGTAAAGACAGTGTTACTTCTATCAACGGACGGAAACACAAAAACCAAATGGTTATCAATGTAAGGGATCCTTATTCTTGTAGCATAGAGGACGATAACTTGACAGCTGGGGGATATGAGTCTTAACCACAAACGGGGGAAGGAGAGATTGTGGGAAACAGTCAGGGAACACCAATTTCTAGGTGTCCACAGAGACTCCTGCGCAATGAACCAAGGGTGGATTACGCGCCCTATTTGTGAATGTATATTTTCTGTCTTGTGTAATTAATGTTTGTATGATTGTGTATTTCTTATAATTCTAAAGGGTGTTGTTAACTAGGGTGGGGAGATGTTGTGTTGGGCATAGCCTGGATGTACGAATGCCTTTGCCGGGTGACGCGCCGGTTGCGCTGGCGCCATGTTGATTAAACAGTGTGACTCTAACCGGCGTTTTAGTCTGACGTTTCCCGATTCCAACTACTACAGTGTGTGCAAATTCAACAATATTCCATTGGACCTACAGGTGGTATAGATACCATGATATGAGTCTGTAGCATTTGCTACACTTGCTACGTGGTTAACTTGGCCCTATCCGCCTACCGCGGCGTCGGGGTAGCTGTGTGGGAGGGGCCCCTAAGCCAGGGCCTTGTACGCCTAGGTGGAAATCTGGGGCTTAAGAAGGTATCTATGAATATGGTGTGTAGGGGGAAAAGATCTTATGAAGAAAAGCACAGAAATACAAGACTAGGCATTTATTTCAAATTATTTCTTCAAAACTAAATCTTCATGGAGAAGAAGGACAATAAACTCCATGGCAGATTGTTTTAAAATATTTTATCAACACATTTTTACATTAACATAAATGATAGTTATCATATTAATCTCTTGGACGATTTCTCAAAGTCATAGCAACTTATATCAATGGAAAGAAACAGCACATGAATAATCCATAATTCGATTTGACCCATAAGCAATTTTAGCCATATACAGTTCAACGTAGTTATCAGCAATAATCAAGAAATAACAATAATATATTAATAACTACAAAAAACCATAAAAACCACAGCATTTTAAAAGCGATCCTTTCCTCATTCTTTCAACCATAAACCTGTAAACCAGAAATAGCGATAGACAATAAATACGGAAAGTCTACTACATAATTTAATACAAACAGAAGCCTTATGACAGAATCCTATTAATGAAATAACATTACGTATGAGTACCTCGACGTGTTACGGTTTCAAACACAAGCTTAGACAAAGCCAATATTACATGAATACCTATTGAATCAGCCGTTCGACATAAAAAGTTAAACTTTGTCTATTCCATTTTATTCAGACAAAACTTAGGTGGTGGAAAAGAAATGAGATAAAGGTAAAGTCAGGGAAATTAATTGTAATAGCAAATTGAGTACCAACTTAAATTGCTCGAATATATCACTACTAACTTCTGCTCGCGACTGCGTTCGCGTGGAAGTCGTACAAGTAAGATACATAATATATTAAAACAACAGCCACATTTTTATAAAACTCCCAAAAAATTTCAACGTACAATTTTGATTCCGTTTCTATTGAATTGTTTGTTTTTTTTTTATTGTTTGTTGTGTACTGTCATTCTTTGTCAGTTGTATGAAAAGGCTATAAGCTAAATGACGTGGGGTGTTAATTTGCTTAACAACTAATTTCCCTGACTGTACAAAAGACAAAAAAGAAATGAGATAGGTTACTAACTACTACTTACTTACTAACTACATTACTTGCTTGAAAATGCTCTTCTTTTGAATACGGCGGATGAATTTGAAAACAAAGCGAGTAAATAAGGTTAAGAAAAATACACGAACACGAACATACATAAATGTCCAATTATATATAATTAGACGTGTAGTTTTCTCTCTAGAATAAGGCCCCTAATACACAGAGAAACAAACGAACACGTTTAGTTTTTAGTGCAACGTTATTCAAAACAAGCCGTCTACTATTCATGTTGATGCTCATATAAAGCTTTATACCATCAGTGTTCTAAAACAAAAAATATGGTAAACTAAAACATACCCAAACTCGATAAAAAAATCACGAACTTTGAAAAGCGTTCGACTCTCGATATCGCAATTTAGTACGCGGCCATTCCTTTACATGGAACGTCGTATATTTTCAAAAACAACGTCGCCCTCATCAATTTTATGGCATTGTGTTATAAGTTAGGTTCATTGGAATAACATGAGACGGACTCAGACAGCCATACTTCGTATTTTCTTGAATTCCCTTAACAATAGAAATGAAGAGGCGAACTTTGAATTCGTTCACTAAGCAAAATATATTCCCCGAATAAAATGCATTCCATATTCGTAGCGGTTCCCATTATATTACGAGTAAATCTTGGCTAGTACTACTAGAACATATATATATAAGATATATCTCGCTTTCGTGAATATTATTGTGATACGAAACAAATGTGTCTGGGCTTCAGAATACGAGGGAAATTCCTGAAATGAATTTGTATGATTCGATTTCTAAATCTATTAAAATTACATTTTAAAAAGTTGACTTTTATTTATTTTTTTCATCGTCAATCTCACATAATCTGGAAGGCGCTGGTGTTTGTGATACAACGATTTTTTAATTAGTACAGACACCAACGATACACTTGTTTCTGAAATGTTATATTTTTACTTGGAAAATTGCTTTGCGAACCGTAAAGAGATTTTTTTTTTCTGAAAAACTAAACCTAGCATAGTTATTAAGAAATCTATTTCTACCACAAAATGTACAGACATAATTATATGCAATTTATAAGTATTCTTCTCACACATAGGGTTACTTATTGGTAATAATTAAGGACCGACCGAAGGTTCGGTTTCGGTTTCGGTTTCGGCTAGTTTCGGCCAAAAAATCTAGTTTCGGCCACAGTTTCGGTTTCGGCCAATAATTGGCCGAACCTTCGGCCCCGCCGAAACTAGGTATTCGAGAATTGTCGCGCATCATTCGGCTAACTTCGAGTGAGTGAAAGTGATTGCCAGTTGAGTTCGCTAGCCGGCGCGATCGTGATCGTAAAAGTACTTGATTGTCGTACAAAATATACTCATCTTTATTGAGACTGATAAATATTGATTATCACTGATAATTAATTATAATGGTAAGATAATTCTTTAAATACTAAGTTAAATAGTAAGTTAAAAACTAAGTTAAATACTAAGTTAAATACTAGATCTCATTAGAAAATAACCACAAAAGTTATCTAATCATTAAGACATAAGTAACATAAATAATTAATGTTGAGTTTTGAAAAAGTTTGCCAAATACGTTGATTGTATTTTTTAAAATTTAAATTGTTAATTTTACAAATAAACAACAATTTTTGTTACATACTTTAATTGTAGCATTTTATTTTTTTACACGTGTTAACTGTCTATATATGCGTAAAAATACAATAGATTTAACATGCTATAAAAATTCAAATAAGTTTCGGTTTCGGTTTCGGCCGAAACTGGGACCAAGACCGAAGGTTCGGTTTCGGTTTCGGTTTCGGCTGAAAATCCTGTTTCGGTCGGACACTAGTAATAATATGTCGGCAATCCATTAAGGGGATATAAGGGATGTTATTTGCAACCAAATGACCCCTTATGACCCTGATGCAAATGTCAACCTTTCTCGAGTAATTTGACATTATATATTTTTTGAAGATATCTGGTATCTTATTGTATTTCATAGGATAGCTGAGAAGTTGTACATGTTATTGGAATATTCTGCCGATAAAGTACTTCCGTGTTTTTTTGCAGAAATCGACTATTTTTGTCAAATATCCTGCTCAAAATGGTGAAAATAGTAGCTCTGATTTAAAAACTATCAAAGTTAAGTGTCAGTTTATGGTCAATTATTATGTATTGAAGTAGAAGCAGATAATAATAATTTTAAAAAAATCATGCGTCATTTTTTTTAAATAAATTTTCAAAGCTGTGTACCGCCAAAAAAAATATAAAATGACAAATTACTCGAAAATGGTTGACATTTGTATAGAGGTCATAAGGGGTCATTTGGTTGCAAATGACCTCCCCGGATTGCCGACATATTACCAATAACCCTGCATAACTTTAGTAAAACTAAATTGTCAACAAAACAAAAACTCTATTCTCTCAACGCGATCAAAGTCAAACGGCTAACAAAATTCCAATCACAAAACAATTAAGTGTAACGCACAATTACAACACTTGTCATCATAAATCTTCCAGTGTACTGCAAGGGAGGACAGTGTTCCTATTCTAATAATAATTACAGGGAAACAGGAGGGAACACTCCGCTTACTATCTGAGTGTTGGACGCGATTCCCTCTGGGCGGGATTCACGCCGGAACCAAATTGCTTCACTTCTGAGTTGGCTTTGTCCCTTTATAAACTCGCGATGTTATTAAACGACGTAACGAAATTGTTTTCTTTCACACCCTTTTTTGTTGGAGAGTAGTTTTCTAAAGGTTCTATATTTAGATTTAACTTCAGTTTTTATGTTTATTCTATCTGTTTCACAGTCATCTGTTTTACATATAAATGGGGTTTACATAAAAAATGAGCAATAGAAAGCGCAACCTCTTTGCAAGAGCATAAAGCTTGGTACATTATGTACTTGGGTACATTTAATAAATACATAACTATGCTATTAATTTAATCCTCAAAACTATAATACCGCATTAACTTTTCTTATAAATCTTCCTGTGCAATGACATCCCGGGCGATCCTTTTCTGTTGATAATTACACGGAAACTTCATTATTTAAGCTTTAAATTAAATAATATTTTGACTTAAACACTGTGCTCATCACTTAGGACCTTGATGAAGTTATACTCTGTTACTAATTTGAGATTATTTTTATTTGTTGAAGATTTTTAAATGAATTGACTATTGAACTAAACCTTGTCATATCAATTTTAATTAGGCTTTTAAATGTATTGTTTCTGCATGTAATATGTAATGTTCAACACAATGTTAATTGTTAATGAATAAATAAATGAAATGAAATTAATTAAATGTAGCAGATGCATCAGTCGTCACACGAAATATTGTGATTGCGTGCAATTAATCTTCTTCCGTAGCTCGCAATACAAGAATGTCTAGCAAGACTAACTCATTACCTAAAGAAGCACATGCAGATGCAGATGCCGTGGTGAAAAAAATAGCCAGTAACATAGAAAATTTGGTAGAGAAGCCTACCGCTAAGTTGCGCCGGTCGTTTTTAACTATATAGTACTCGTAGAGCCTCTTCTTAAGCTCCATCTTCTAGAGAAACCATCACCATTTAGAGAACATTTCAACAACAAGTCAATGAAACGAGCGACTAATGAAAACATGGCAATCAACGACATTGTCTCAGAACTTCAAAGTCAATCGGAGTGAGCTGTTGTGCGAACAAACACAAACACGCGTAGATTAGAAGTTTGTTTGCCATGTTAAGGTGACAGGCGGTACTATTTCTCGCAGGTATATAATGTATAGCTTAAGTAAGATACTTAAACGGGCTTTTCAGTCGTTTTAGTTAAGTACTATAGCTTCTGCCCGCGACTTTGTCAACGTGTTTTAACATAAAACATATCCTATGGCACTCGGCAATAGCGTAGTTTTCTATTAGTGAAAGAACTTTCGGAATCGGATCAGTAGTTCCGGAGATTACCCCCTAAATAAGAACTCACAAATTTTAACTCTTTATAATTTTTGCAAAAATGTGAACATCTTCTGTTTACTAACCAATATATTTCAAAAAGTCCACTAGACTAATCTCCAACTTAGTTTAAAATTTTGGAAATCATTCTTGTCAGGAACAAAAGAAACAGTACCAAGAGTTCTCAACTATTATCACAATGATAACATCACTCAATAAAGTCATCTTTATGCTAACATGAAAGACACATTTTAGGGTTAAATACGAGCTCATCAACGAGTACAAAACGTTTAAGACAACGAGAAACGTGAGGAAGTGCCCGAGATATAGCAAAGTGGTTCCGTACCTAATTTGCCATCTGCGACGATGGATATCACTATTACTTAATGATCTGCGTAGACAATTTCTGTAAAAGATTGAATTGAATAAAGGAATTAATTATTTAAACAATGAAGTATTAGCATTTCTCAAAAACCGAAAACCTAAGAAAACTGCTTTTGAATATCATTATTATTGTTGAGGAGTATCTTCCATTGGCAATGAAAATATTCTTTACAAACATTAGGTCTAAGTGTAAATAGGTAGGTCCCAAATACAGCATACCTACGTTAAAAGCAATATACATTACATTTTAAACGAAAGTCTTTGTATTATTTTCTTTACATGAAATCACACTAAAAGTCTACAATAATGTCCATTCGAACAACAAACAAACGGCGACGCGACGACGTAATCTTTGAATATGGCTTACATTTAGTAGTGTTTTAGCATAGCCATAGAAATTATTCGTTGAATAAAGAGCAACAAAGACATTTTATGTCATTTATTCAAACTATTCAGCTGAAACATAGAAGCATTTCATCATTCGTGTCCTCACTAAACGCCGCTGGTCGTAAAAGTAACGTTTGGAGCCTATAAATGGACTGTAACCGTCAGTGCGCAGGAGTTCTGGAATGACGACTAACAGACGGCTGTAACATTACAGCTTTAACACCCTTCTATAAAAAGTACCTAAAACGAAGACTACGAAAATATAGCCAGCAAGTACGGTCAGCAACAAAGGGCGGTTAATACTTCAGTATTTTTAATCTCAATTAATAAGCAAAATATTCATAAAAAAACCGGTCAAGTGCGACTCAGACCACGCACAGTGAATGGTTCCGTAGTTAGGATGAATTTATTCCCAGAACAAACTTAACTCTGTAGTTGAAAACCTGTTCTCCCATACTTCGATATATGTACGTCACGGTCAGTTCTCCAACTGCAAATGTAAGTTATTGAATTAAAAAAAAAAATGATAAAGCTACAAATTAACGATTTTCGGACTTTTTACTTTACTTGTGCTGTGGAACCTTGCTTCTTGCCACACTTCATAATTATAGGTCAACGGAAAGTAAGTACCCTATAGGTTTTGATTTATTTGCGACTTTCAAAATATGTCGCATAAATGGGCAGATTTTTTTATTCCGTTGACTAAGAAGCTTGATTTTTTTTTGAACTTCAAAGGACCGTAGGGACCTGCGTATTTGATATTAATTTCAACTGGATACCAACTACACCCGTTGAGAAAAAGGAGACTTGTCAGACAGACAGACGGACGGATGGACAACGAAGTGATCCTTTAAGAGACCCGTTTTTTTCCATTTGGGGTAAGGAACCCTAAAAATTTAACTGTTATAGTATTAACCCTTTGCTATTACATGAAATTCTGAAAATCAATGTATTCTGTATCCATTTAAATGATAGGTATGTAAAACTAACAAAGCAACAAGCAAGTAACAATCGACTTCTGTTGCTGTCTGTACCAATAAATATAATCGTAAAGTTTAAGTAACTTTGTGTTAAGTTCAGAGGTGGTTATTATCTGTTCTAGACCAGTGAAGCTATAAGCCAGATGCTTTCCGATTAAATCCACGGTTAGGTTCCATGTAGACGCCAGAAGTTGAAATAAATTAGGCGAAAAAAAAAAGGAAAAATGGTAATAAAATATCCAGGAAGTACTAAAGTAAGTGACATGATATTTTATGTAAATAGCTAGAGGTTTTTGGTTCGTAGAACATTAAGAAAGTCTTTTAAAATAAAAACTTATCGATCTATACGTAAATCTATCTTATCTATACATATAATAAAATTGTAGCGAAATTAAAATAGAAGCTATTTTTTAGTGTTTTGTGAGGTCTGGGAACGATCCTAATGCCAAAAATATGTTTTTTATTTTTTATTTTGTCTGTTTCTCAATCATAGTGTACCTATAAACTATCCGGTAGTTTTTGGGTGATGCTGGACATCACACAAAAACTACCGGATAGATTTTGTTCAAATGCATAGATATTCCCTTTAAGTCTGGTCAGTCTGTAGGCTAGAAATTATCACGCTATTTGCTATGGGGGTTGAGCAATATTGCAATTTGTTCGTATTCTTCTATAGTTTAACGCAAATTGTAAAAAGACGAGCCAAAAAGTTAGAATATTGCAGATAGTTATAGACTTAACCTTTTTGATGATTATCATCACGCTATAGAGCTAAGCAATCAATCATGACATATACAGAATGGATTTTTGGGATGGGGCAATAAGGGCAGGGACTTGAATCGTTGTCGGTACAAGAAAACGGTCTTAGGAGACTATTCTAAACTTTTTGAAACATTTTGTTGAAAACACCAAATCTTCCGGCTAATACATAGGAAGATACCTTACTTACCCTATTTACTTAAATTTACTTAACTTATTGTAGGTACTTATACTTACCAACACACATCAAGAGGCAATGGTGGTGTCGAGAATGAGATTTTATCTTGGCTAGTTTTAGCCAGCTAACCAATTTTTTTGAAGAGTAAGATATGTTGACCTAATAATATAAAAACAGTAACTTGCGTATAACACAAAGAAGATAAGTGTATTAGCCAAATATAAGATAACTTGTATGAAAACTAGCCAAGCCAAATCATGAGCTTCAATTTATTTTAAGTTATATGCTTTGTGTAAATTATTAGACTGTTCAAATTTAATAAGTTATATTTTTTAATTGCAAACATTGTTGTAGCAGAAAAAAACAAGAAATTGTGTTTTAAATTTATTTTAGAATTTTGTTTATGCTTATAAATATATTTCAGGATTATCTACAGAACTTGGCATCCATTTACATCTCAATTCTTTTGTCGGCGAAGTCGATAATCACGCACATTCTTAATATTGAACTTGGCTCCCATTTAGATCTCAACTATTTTGTGGGCGAAGTCGATAACCATGCATATTCTTCATTTTGAACTTGGCTCCCATTTTTAACCGCTTTCCAAAAAGGAGAAGGTTATAATGTTCGGCTGTATGTACGTTTTTTTTTTTGTGTATGTTCACCGATTGCTCCGTCAATTGTGGACCGATTTTGAAAATTATATTTTTGTTTGAAAGGGTATGCTCTAGAAGTGGTTCCATTGCCACCAAGTCAGAATCTAATGAGGGGATCCCATGGAAATCGAGAGAAATCTTCAAATTGTATAGGCACACCTATAGCGATTTGGGTATATTTTATAGTAACTCGTGCATTTGCTCTCGGAAAGCACCATCCGGTGAAATGGCACTGATGATGAAGACCAGAGGTGGCCACCGGAACTACTCAATAATAAGCATTTCACGGGTTGCGATTTGATTACTTTAATATGGTTGCTAAGCAATTTATGCTGATCACAATGCATATGGTGAAATGGAGCTGCAGATCCTGCTTCAAAATCACATCGATTGTATAGAGAGAAATGATATCTCAGCCATGTCAATAGAATATATATTAGAATTATGTGCAATAGAATTACATAAAATCCAAGGCTGTGGGCTGTGACGGCATCAGTCGCAATATGGTCGTTTGGACCCTCGATATCCTTCTCCCTCCGATTACTCACATCATCAACTTTTCTCTCGATTCCGGACAATTCCCATCCTTGTGGCGTATGGCCTACGTCCGCCCACTCCCTAAAATTTCAAATCCCTCCCTATCCAGCCACTTTCGACCTATTTCATTCATATTCATATTAAATATTGGTTAACCAAAGGCATCAAAATTTCCTGCAAAAATAAAAGATTATTAAAAACTCTTACCTTAAAAACAAATAACCCAATAATAATAAAATATTATAAAAAATATGAGAAAATATTTAAAAAATTAATAACTACAGCGAGAAAATTACAATACATTAACAAAATATAAAAATATAATAATAAAGTCAAAACAATGTGGAGTATAATAAACGAACGTACCAACAAACCAAACAAAAAGGGAAAAAATAACATAACACTGCAAACTGACAACAATAAAACAACCTCGGAACCAAAAGAAGTCGCAAACTATTTCAACAACTTTTTTGCATCTATCGGCGAAGACAGCTCTTTACGAACAAGCGAGCCGAAAGGTATCCCCGTGCTCTCACCTACCCAAAACACTATGTTCCTTGACCCTGTAGACCCATATGAAATAAACACTTTAATAAAAAGCCTGAAAAACAAAAACAGTCACGGAATAGACGAATTCCCACCTTGTTTACTCAGGCAATGTGCAGACGAACTCACTTTACCATTTTTCAAATGAATAAACCAATCATTCGAAGAAGGTGTTTCCCTGATCAGCTAAAAATCGCACTAGTGAAACCTCTACACAAGAAAAATAGCAAAACAAACCCTAATAATCGTCCAATAGCTCTTCTGCCGACAGCTTCAAAGATTTTTGAAAAAGCAATGTGTAATCGTGTGTACACCTTCTGTGAGATATATAAAATATTTGATGAATGCCAAAATGGCTTTCGAAGAAACAAATCGAAATCTTTAGCAGTTTTCAAATTTATACAGGAAGCTCTAAATATAATAAATACAAAAAAATACGCAATCGGTATACTGCTTGACATGACCAAAGCCTACGATAAAGTGCAATATGGAATATTATTAAATAAGCTCTACGGAGTGGGTATCCGCGGCAAAGCTTATGAGTGGTTCCAATCTTACCTGGAAAACCGAGCGCAATTAGTAGAAATAGAATTCTCCGACAGTAAAAAGAATGAACTTCAAAACTTTCGTTCCGATAACAAGGCAATAAACGCCTCAATACCCCAAGGGAGCGTTGTTGGATGTTTTTTTTTTTTCTCATTTACATCAATGATCTGCCAAAAACCATAACGGAATCCGGACCATGCGTTTTGTTTGCGGATGATATTTCTATTCTAACACCCTGTCATGATAACGCACACTTAAATAATATCCTTAATAATATATTTACCAAAACAATCACCTGGATGAACGAACATAATTTGGAAATCAATTTTGCTAAAACTAAATTAATAACTTTTCGCCCCACCAAAAAAACCCTCTTTATGTATTTTTTTCTTTTAATAACCACAAAATAGAAACAGTAAATGAATGCCCACTATTAGGCTTAACTATAGATTTAAACATCAATTGGAAACCACACGTACAAAAAAATTAATCCAAACTTTCCAAATTTCTGTACGCTTTTCGTGAAATAAAAAATACCACAAACTTGCAAACTGCTCTGGTCACCTACTATGCCTATGCTCATGCATGGATTAGCTACGGTGTAATAATGTGGGGAAATAGCACAGACGCACGCCGCACTGTTCACAACTCAAAAAGGTTACATCGGATTTTAGTTAATTTAAAACAAACGGATAGCTGTAAACCCCAATTTCAAAAAAACTTAACATTCTGACTCTTCCGTCTTTATACATACTGGAAATCTGTAAATTCGCACACACACACCAAGACTTTTATACTAAATGAGAAGACATACGAACTAGATACACACCCCGTCACAAAACACGATTAAACCTACCGACGACAGTCCACTGATTATGTCGATAAAAATCTATAATAAACTACCTGAGGTGCTCAGAAATGAGGGAAAAATGGCTATTTTTACCAATAAATTGAAAAAAGTATTATTAAATAAATGTTATTACAATATAAATTAATATTTAATTGAAAAATCCATAGAACTGGCACAATAATATAAATGAATAATAAATATTTAGATTTAATTAATTTAATTAACAAAATGTTACCTTTAATTTTAAATAGAATAAGTTTTTTTTTTGCATGTATAAGTAAGTCCTCTTCCTTCAAATTGTTATCTTGCTGTGCCCGACAGGGTCCACGATTGGTACAACTAATATTTACTTACCACCTTAGCACATTGTGGATTGCAATAAGTGATTGAGTATTGAGTATTGAGCTGATGGTGGCTTCACCCAACTCCAGTTCTTCTGGTTTTTACCAGGAGAACTCCTCAACAATTAACGTCCCTGCATCGGGAAAAGCAATATTTTGCAAAAGGTAATGAGCAGTTGACATTAGTCTATTATAACTTAGATAAATTAATAACTGACCCACTAAAAAGTGAAAAATAAAAATCATTTTTACAAAAAAAACCAACTGACTTCCAAAAAAACACTACAAAGTGAAAAATAACTTTAATTTCGGAAGTCGGTAGCAAAAAAACTACAATACAAATCCAAAGAAGCCTTCCGAAATTAAAGTTATTTTCACATCGTACAGTTTTTTTTGGAAGTCGGTTGTTTTTTTTTTGAAAAAAGTGTTTTATCGTAGTTATGTTTTTGTTGGATACTATTATACATATAATAATAGTTCGTAAAAGGTAAACAAAAAACAAAGTTTAGGCGTCTGCTGTCATGTTTGGTAATAATAAAAATAAACATCTATGGTTAGGTGATTGCCAGTGAGAAATTCCGTGTGTTTACAATCTACTGCTATATTATATTAGGGATAGCTGTTCGTCAGGAGTAATCTGTAAGAAAGCATCAGTCAGTGTATTAGTGTTGTGCCATTAGGTAGTATATACAGGAACGCAGGCGTTCATTAATTGACTAAAAACGAAAAACTTCGCAAGCAATGGAAAATTACTATTGAACGCTACGGGTTTATAACATTACTAAGCTGTTGCCCGCGACTTCGTCTGCGGTCTAGGATGAACATAAGCCCATGTCCTTCTCGAGGTCATAGTCTACCCATGGGCCAAATTTCATCCAAATCCGTTCGGCCGTTTTAGCTTGAAAGCGTAACAAACAAACTAACTTTCGCATTTATAATATTAAGTTAAGATTGAGATAAGGATCTTTGACATAAAAAGTAATATACAGGATATTTGGTGCATCGTGTGCCAAATTGAAATGGTCGACTGGGGGGTAACCTGCTATCCTTATAGACCCCTAACACTTCTCATGCCCTGTGGATTTTATTTCATCGACCTTTTATTGTTTTATAAAAAAAATACCCTAATTTTACATTCAAGTACAAATAAAAAATAAAAGTGTAAGTCGTAGACTCTGAATTTTAATTTTATTTAGATGTGTATTGTATTACAGTACTTTTAAATTCAAAATTAGTGACATTAACCATCTAGTTTTTTTTAAATTTACTCGCAAAGTTTCGGACTTCAATTAAAGCTGTCCATGTTACAGCTATTTACATGGCTATAAAAAAAAAAAACAAAAGTGACCAGGATCTTCCAACTCCCTCAAAAATTCTCTAGTCTATCCTCTTGCTAGTGATATGCCACATACCGTAAAAATCTTTTTACAACTTTGTGAATTCTCTAGAATTGTGAATCGAGTCACAAAATACTAAATTCGAAATTATGATTTAAAAGTCAATGATTAAGATATACAAAATAATTGTAAAATCTATTTCAAATATCGAAACTAAATACACCAAGGCAAAAAGATGCATCCAATCTATTCGAAACCACACAGGAATTCAGTACAAACGAATAATAACTAATTAGTAATTATTACAACAGATACATGTTCCGACCATTATATTGACACCGCTTTCAGTGCCCTCGTTGATTTTAATTAAAATCATCGTCTATTCATTCATCTATACTCGATGATTTTCGAATTTATAATTAATAGATATTAGATATTATTAGTATAGTACCTATAGGTAAATACAATCCCGGACTCCTAAATCGAGCCCCCGTGCTTATTTACATAAAGGTCTGAAACATCAAAATAATGTTGAGTCAAAAAAAGATTTTTGGTGTCATCATTGTTAAAAAAAAAAATCACGAACATCTAAAAAGTTACAGACTTTATACAAAAAAATGTAGGGTGGCTTGATTCAGCTGTTCAGAAGTGTATTTGATTGCGTTGGCATTACCTAGGAATATAACTGCGGCAAGAACACCATTAAAGCACCTTCTATAATTATTTAATAAGTACTAGGTAACTTCTTTTCAATTGTCAAATAACAATGTGAAACTAAATAAAGCTTAGTATCGAATTGAAGCCCTACATATCACGTCATTAGTGGCTAAAGAGAAGATTTTCTGTTTACTTTAAACTGATGGGGCATTTTTTTTTTTGGTTTACTGCAAAGGCCGTCACGTGTTAATATAGGTGTATTACTCGTAGCGAGGGTACGTTATCAACAAAAAATTCAAATAAAAAGCAAGTAATAAAAAAATGAAGAAGTGTAACATATTTGCTCATAGGTATGTGGTTTTACTACTACCATTTTACATTCTCAGGAACAACATAAATTTCCGCCTTCCTGACTTTTGAATTTTCGAAATTGTAAATGAAAAACTAAAATGTAAAGTTATACATATAATGGTATTTTCCAAAATACACAACAGTACATTTCGCGCAAAACTTTATGAACTCTCAGTTGCAGCGAGTGGCTGCGCAGTATGCATAATATAGGTATTCTAGGGAACTCTCTCACTCTCACTCAACTGTACCTACCATGCGCGATTTCGTTCTTGGGCATACTTTCAGAGGACTTATAAAGTTTTGCGCGAACTGTACTATTACATTCATCTGATTTTGGAAGCCAGAAAAGGACCCAGAATGTTTTACTTCAAAAATGGACTAAACAAAAATGTCCTTGCTGGTAATGAAAGAATTGAAGGATAAAAACTTTTAGATCAAGATTTTATTGGACCCTGACTTTTTCAAGTTTCGTAATAAAAGTGTTGTTAAAGCACTTGAGTGACATTAACACTCCAGGAACAGCCATCAATATCGTTAATACTTTTACGCCGCGACAATAAAATTTCAATTTGTCGATGACAAAAAACGAGAAATTTGAATTTTGTAATTGGAATCGAATTTCGATGAAAAACTGTACTGCGATAATTAAGAGTTGACAGTAAAGATGGCCGTTTGAATTCAAATCTTCTACTTTGTAATATAACCGCTAATGCAGCAATCAGTCAGAGTGCCACGGAACAGAAAAAACAGCAGAGTACAGATTAACTTGTTAACTAAGAAAAACAATAAGTTTATCATAACATTATAACTATCAATTATAATAAGTTTTTTATTTTATGTTTTGGTAAAGTTATTGTACTGCCTATGTGTGTGCGTGTGTGTGTGTGTGTTTTTACACATTGTATAATATAATAAAAAGCTAAGAATATTAGTTAATAAATAAATAGGAAAAACTACACAGATCAAAACCATAGCAAACTCAAGGCAGAACATGTTTTGAAGTACTCAGACCCTTGTGGAACAATGAAGGAAGAAAGCCCTTGGTTCCTGCCTTGAAATTACACTGTGAAAGTGAAACATGACCAATACCGTCGCGAGGAATGTAGGTATATTTAGTCAATTAAAAACATCATAATCAGCCTATAACGTTCCCACTGCTGGGACACAGGCCTCCTCTCTTCGAGAGGGAATGGGCTGTAATCTACCACGCGGGACCAGTGCGGGTTGGTAGATGTCACATATTTTCGAATTTTTGGTTCTAGGACATGCCGGTTTCCTCACGATGTTTTCCTTCACGGTTTTGAGAGCAGTGGTGATGAAATTATTCACACAAAGTAAAGCGCCTGGTTGGGTTTGAACCCACGACCTACAATTCGTAAGACGGGGCCGATACCACTGAGCCACCACTGCTCAATTAAAATAAGAATTTTAAAACTATTCTATGCCGTCATTTTCTGTTGACACGTGTTTGAAACTATTTTGGAATTTCTACAGACTGCAATACTGAAATCATGCAAAACTACGTATAAATGGGCGCTTCAGTTGTCACACATTCACTCCAAATTCAATTCCATTCAGTAAGTCGAACATAATTAAAGAACTCTGCAGTAATGGTCGCAATGCGTGCGATTGTTGTTATTTTGCTATGCGCCGTGGCAGCCGTTATTACCGAAAATCTGAACCCGCTGTCTGATGAATTCATTAATTTGATCAATTCTAAGCAAAACTCTTGGAAAGCTGGCAGAAACTTCCCAGTACATACACCTTATTCATACATCAAGAATCTAATGGGTGCCTTGGAAGACGAAAATTTTACGAAATTACCAAAGGTGGAACATGACGCCGAGCTGATTGTAAATCTTCCCGAGAGCTTCGACGCAAGGGAGAAATGGCCGAACTGTCCCTCCCTGAACGAAATAAGAGACCAAGGCTCATGCGGTAGTTGCTGGGCGTTCGCCGCTGTAGAAGCGATGACCGACCGGTATTGTATATATTCCAATGGAACAAAAAATATCCATTTCTCAGCTCAGGATGTAATGAGCTGTTGTGATAAATGTGGTATTGGTTGCTTCGGAGGTTCAGACTTGGAGGCTTGGGTTTACTGGCAGGACACGGGTATAGTGTCAGGAGGGAACTATAACTCGACTCAAGGCTGTCAGCCGTACGCAATAGCTGCCTGCGAACATCATGTGCCTGGCAAATTGCCACCCTGTACCAAACCAGTTGAGACTCCGAAATGCGTAAAATCCTGTGAGCCGAGCTACGACACTAATTATGACAAAGACAAGCGTCGCGGCAAGAATATAAGAATAACTTCAGATGAAGAACAGATTAAAGCTGAACTGTTTATGAATGGACCCGCAAGCGCTCAGTTCACGGTTTACGAAGATTTTATTACTTATAGAGAAGGTGTATATAAACATGTGAACGGTGAGTATATGGGTGGTCACGCTATTAAGATGATAGGTTGGGGAGTAGAGAATGGTGAAAAGTATTGGCTCATTGCAAACTCTTGGAACACGGATTGGGGTGACAAGGGTTACTTCAAAATACTACGTGGAGATGACCATTGCGGGATAGAAAGTCAAATTGTAGCCGGCGAACCTCTTATAGAGTAATTTTACTGCATTCAGTGTATTTACTTTATGAAATAAAGTACTATTTCAATTTTGACTTATTCATACTTATTGCAATCCTATCCTAACTTCCTAACTTTAATATTATAAATCCGAAAATAAGTTTGTTACCTTTTCACGCCTAAACCACTGAACTGATCATCCTGCAATTTTGCATATACGTTGTCAGGTGTACAGAAGCGGACATAGGGTACCTTTTATCCCGAAAAAAAGTACTGTTCCCGAGGAAAACAACAATAACGTTCTTTTGTAGTAGACGGCGCCACGTGTCTTTCGAATCATGATTGAATTATATTATTATAGAAACTTTAGTAGTGTGTTAAGAGTTTTTTTATTTATTTAAGTACTAATACATTTTGTGAGTCTAAAGTGTCTATAGACCGGTTTTTCATCCACCTAACCATATTCCCCGAACAACCCGAATTGATTGTCAAATTCTAAATTAACGCGAGCGAAGCCGCGGGCAAAAGCTAGTTTTCTATAAAAGGAGATAGTTTTTTTTTGTTCAGTGATTAGGCCCACCAAACGTTGTGGCATTTATTAATGAAACAAATGTTGATTTGTTCCTTCTGATCTCTAGATTACAGTAGTAGTAATAATTATACTTCGTCTAACGGGAATACTGAGAAATCGGATCATAACCTAAAAAATCACTATAAGAGCTATTGTTTAGTGAGAAGAATGGCCTCATCGGTATTATAATTTAGTACAATACTGCACTGTTCAGTAATAAATAGTAGTAATAAAGGGTGTTTTGAACGGTTCATGAATTCAAAAATCACTGTAACAAAGCAATTTATTACTGTGAGTACATACATTTCAACTTCAGAACGTCAACGACTTAGAAGTAGGTAGTATTTCATCAAAAAAAGATGCGGGTCGCTCCTCCTCTCATCTTGATACCGGATCCGAAATAAAAATACTTACAATACGGCACGCTCAACATTACATGTGCACAACAGCGAACAGTATCAACGTCCGCCCACCAAACAGTTGCAACAGTACCCAGCAAGAGCACCTCCAGTGTTAGAAATTTATGTGCTAGACACCTAAATAATGCACTTGACAAAAATAAGAATTTGTGTTAGAAAATAAGCGTATTCTAATTAATATTATATTTTTTACGACATAATTAACACTTTGTAATAAAATGCTCACAAACTAATCTTACTAGAAATAAAATATCACCAAAATAATCGAAAGGATTATAGTAAAATAACCCTTGCTCAAAAAAACTAATTTAATTCCGAATATATTTAACCTCAAAATACATACTAATCCCCAAATGAATCTAAAGGTAGTCACCCGAGAATCGCAAACTATAAACTGACTATTATAACTATTTCCGATATTTCAGGATAGGGAAATTATATGTAACAGATATTTTATCATTAATTAATATTTCTTATTATATTATTCTAATAAAGTAAAATAAAACTAACATAAATTATTGAAGATGTTCCATGATTGTCTTAGTCGAACAATTTAACGATTTATTACATTATTTCAAAAACTAACACTCGACCATCCTGACGTCGTGCATGTCCTCATGCACGCAAGCGAATTAACATCTACAACCTAACACTCGGCCAGCAAAGGTGGCAGCATCCCAGCATCGAATCCAGCTCACAAATATTTACACGTTATTTCTAAAACTTATACACTGTTTGCGGACCATCCCAGAATATAAAATAAATACGAATGAGAGAGAAAAACAATGAAAATTCCAATACTTAGTCATAACATGATGGTAGTGAACCCTCCTTCTCACAAGCAATAAATACATAAATATAATATCTAAGGTATTCCTAAATTACGTCGGTTGTGAACCTTCCTTCTCACTAACCATGGTGACGTTACTTGGGAACCCTTCTTCTCGCAAGTAATAATAAAAGATAGTGATTATTCGCAATTATACTATTTTGATATTCAAGGAGAGTTCAGAATAAAATAATAGTTATCATTAATCACTTCTCAAACCATTCATTCCACAGAAAAAAAAGCAGGTCATAGGTATATTAATTTTAGACAATACAATCGTGCTAAAACATATCCGTATTACTTTCTAATATTGATTAACATTAATACTCAATTGTTTTACGTATATCTACACACCTGGTAAGTACTCATAATCGTAACAAACAAATAAATAATAGAAAGCACTATAGCTTTTAGTAACAACTTTACCATAACAAGTCAACAATGACAGTGATGATAATAATAATAGGTACATACGAGTATAACATTTCCGTAAAATTAATACGTAATCTCTAAATGTGTAAGAAGAAACGCATAGTTTTTTAGGTTAATATCGATAATGATAATTCTAACTATGAAAACATAATTATATAAGCTAACAGACTTAAAACAATAATATGCACATGTATATAAAAAAGGGAAAAGAATCACAGGGCATTAAAAAATAACGTACGCATCGCAGGCTGTCAGCAGGCCTGCCGGGGTCGCGGATTGTTCGAAATACGAGTAGTTACCGTGGCCCTGGCGCACAGGCAACTGAAGAAACACGGGTGGGTTTTAGTCACTAAGAGTCTGACACGCCCTTCCGCTCCGCCCAGAGCGGGAGAGGTCGTTTGATGATTTCCAACCCAAAAAGAAAAGGGTGTCAGCAGGAATATCTCTAAATTCGATGAATTGACGCATCTGTGTCTTCAACATAACCGTCATTGCCTTCATTCACATTGAAGGCAGCTACGTGAAGCGTGGTAACATACGATCGGCAGCTAGTGGTTTTGTGCTTATTTTTGGTGCTAAATAACCCGGGTCAGCCAGTCTACAACGTTCGTTACCCAACACAGCAATCACACGATAAGGTCCAACGCAGGGTGAAATTAGTTTGCAAACGAATTCTCGTAATTTTTTAACATTTTAACAGTTTGTTATCCATAAACAGATAATTTTCTTTTATACCTGTAAACTATCGGTACTTTGTAAACACACGGAATTTCTCATTAACAGGCACCTACCCATAGATATTTATTTTTATTATAACCATAGCTAATAATAAAAGAAGAGGCCTAACATTGAAGCTACGGACTGCAAAATAACCGAGACTTCACACACCTTTTATTTTTATTGTTTTGGGTGGGAAATAATCAGATGACTTCTCCCACTCTGGGCGAAGCGGAAGGTCGTGTCAGACTCTTACTGACTAAAACCCACCCGTGTTCCTTCAGTTGCCTGTGCGCCAGGGCCACAGTAACTCTTTCGAACAATCCGCGACCCCGGCAGAGACTTCACACACCTGGATCGAAAATCGCGTCTAGAAGACTTAAAGAAAGAAAGAAAAAGTATTTATTGAGGCTCGCACAGGATACAGACTACACATAGGACAGGACAGGACTTAGAGCTTCGAAGTTTTAAGTGTCGTTTTTTTGGGCTTCAAATGGTTTCTATTTAATATCACTGTGGTCAAATTATCACATGAAGTAATTTGGCTTGAAAACGGAAGATTTATAATTTTGACGAAAAAAGTGTATGGGCAGATATGAAAAATCAGGATATCTCTGAAACTGAAAAATTTCCCGTTACATCCGTATAGACGGTTATAATACTAATTATTTATGTTTTTTTTTTTTGACATGTTTTATATTCCTGAGAACACTGCACTTTTTTTATCGTCGAAATTATAATTATTAAATATATCTTATCTTTAATAATACTTTTAATGTAAAAGACAACAGAAATATTTTTTTATGAATAAATGGTTACTGTTTGCGCATATTACTTATAAGTAAATACGAATAAGTCGTAATGAGATCTTTTTATTTTGCCACTTACTTAATTTTAAAGAAAGCAACAGGTCCAGCTAAATTTTTGCTAGATAAATCTGGCAAAAATTTAACTGACGAAAGGGGTTTAGTAATCATTGTGTTGAATTTTGCAACTGCTTCAAGATTTTTGAGCATATGTTCAATAGCAGAAGCGAAATCTTCACGATCAACTTCTTTCATAAGTTTTCAATTCAGTTGTGTCTTAGCCTTTATGTTCGCTAGACCTTCTGTTTTTCTGCTTTGTTCCTAGATCGTTTAAATTTCTCGAAAGGTTTTCGAGATCTTTTTGTCATCGTTGCAACTGAGGATGAAATTGAAGGATTTGCAGTTATAACATCTTCACTGGATGACTCTTCTTGGCCTTGAAGGAGAGTTTGCACGCAGCTTGGCTAATCTACATTAGTGTCTAACCAATGTTCATATACTTTTCTAGATCTGTCACTATTCCGTTTTCTTCCACCTCTCTTCAGCTGCATGTGTGAATCTCCGACAAAATTCGTTGAGAGTAACAATGAGTTCTTCAGAAAGCCTTAAACCTAGTGAGTTAAATATTTCTTACAGACTCAATTTTAAAAAATGGGCTGCAAGAGGAGATTAGCACAAAGAAATATTAAATTCTTTTTTTTTTGTTACTAAGAACTGATTTAAAAATGATCATAATCTTTTAGTCGATGCAGTTAAACAAGAATCGGGAACTACAAACGATGGGAATACGCCAAAAAGATTTTTTGAGTTTCTCGATAAAACTGCGGCCATCACTGGGTTGGACGAAGAGCTTGTCCGCAGATTTTCGGTGATTTTGCAAGTCATAACATCTGCAGAGGTAATTGATATCACCAAATTCAAAGATTTTTCATATAAGACAGCCCAAAGGTACGTGGAATTACATGGTTGGTTCTACATGTCATCGACCGTTCATAAGTTGCTGATCCGTGGAACAGATATCATCGAACACATTGCAATTGTACCAATTGGGAGCTTATCACAAGAAGCTTCAGAAGTTCGCAACAAAGTATTTTGGAGGTTTCGGGAACATCATTCTCAGAAAAAGAGTAGAGAAGGTTCTAACGAGGATATCCTCAATATGTTTTTCCTACCTTCCGATCCCATTATAAGCGCACAAAGACCTCATATAGATGCCAACAAAAAGAAGGACCAGGACCTTGATTACGCATGATATTGCACGTCCACACACTGCCAGAGTCGTAGCAAACACACTTGCCGCAGCTAATATCAACGCCAATCCAATCAACCGCCTGCCCAATCGCCAGACTTGAATCCCATTGAGCACGCATAGGATATGCTTCAAAGAAGAGCTCTGTCATATATGGATACCACACCAGAAAATCTTTTTCGCCAGTTACAACGGCCGTGAGGGCCATTCCGCAACGTAATTTGGATCAACTCATATTGAGTATGAATCACTGCGATTGTGTTATTTATACTCGTTAACTGCGGACATACAATAAAAACCTTTACAAACTCTTATTTTTATCTTTTTATCGCATTTTTCAAGATTAACTAAGTTGAAAAATCCAGCATAGGCAAAAATCGCGAAAAGTCTTTAGTAATGCAAAACAGAGAGTACTTCGTCGATCTACACATAGGAAAACATTTTATTTAATCAATCTAAATAGACATTTTTATTTAATTTCAATAAGGCAATTTTTTTTATACCTTATCCCTAGACACAAAAGACAAAAATGTAACTATACAATACAATAAAATACAATATTACGTTATAAGTATAACCCAGCCGTATATTTTTAGATCAGAGGTTCACCGGCTACAATGTTACTTTCTATACTGCAGTGGTCTTCTCCTCGCAGCATTTTGAAGAATCCCTTATCGCCCCAATCTGAGTTCCAAGAATTGGCGACAAGCCAGTACTTCTGAGCACCCTCTACTCCCCAGCCTAAAATCTTTACTGAGTGAACGCCAGACCTTGGTCCCTCTGAATGTTTGTATACACCATGTTTGTAATGAATAAAGTCTGCATATACCGCTATAGTGGACTCTACAGGTCCGTTCTTAAATAGTTCAGCTTTTATTTGTTCTTCATCTGAAGATACTCGATATACGTGCTTGCCGCGACGCTTGTCTTTAGCATACTCAGTGTTGTAGCTGGACACACAAGACTTGACGCATTCCGGTGTGTTAACTTTATCGCCACATGGCGGTAGGTCACCAGGCACATTATGTTCACACGGTCGCAACCCGTACGGTCTGCATCCTTGGCTTGAGTTGTAGTTCCCTCCTGATACAATACCGATGTCCTTCCAGTACTCCCAAGCACGCGAAGGGGAACCTCCGTGGCAGCCGTTACCACAGTTCGGACAACAGCTCAAAAGTTCATGAGCAGAGAAGTAGAAATTCTGTTTTCCATTGGAATATATGCAGTATCGGTCGGTCATGGCTCCTACAGCGGCAACCGCCCAACAACTACTACACGAGCCTTGGTCTTTAATTTCGTTTAAAGAAGAACAGAACGGCCTCTTCCCTCGGGTCGAAACTCTCCGGAAGATTTGCAATCAGCTCGGCGTCATGTTCCACCTTTGGTAATTTCGTGTAGTTTTCGTCTTCCAAGGCACCCATTAGATCCTTGATGTATGAATAAGGTGTATGTACTGGGAAGTTTCTGCCAGCTTTCCAAGAGTTTTGCTTAGCATTGATCAAATTAATGAATTCATCAGACAGCGGGTTCAGTTTTTCAGTGATTACGGCCACCAGTACGCACAGCATTACAACAACAGTCGTACATGACACGGCCATGTTTGCACAATTTTTTTTAACCTAAATGTCCAAAAAATTGGAGTACTACAAAATGTGTCGTACTCATAACTATACTGAATAATTTATACCTACTTAATTTTATGAAGTTTTTATCAGAATTTCCAACAATTTGTTTTATTGCACGAACTGGCAAATATTTCAAAAATTCTTGTAGTATAATCCAGATACCATGGACGAACAAAATGTCCTGATACCAATTAATTATAAATGCGAAAGTGTGTTTGTTGGTTTGTCCTTCTTTCACACAGCAAAGCAGAAATCAGAAAGAATCTGAAACAGGACGCACTTTTCCGAAACCAGGCGAAAGGTGAGTGTAATATACACGTTTGCCTAACCTTTCAGGTAATACAGGCATCATTTTATGTAATACAAATAATCAGTTGAGATGCAGAGTTTCAGAGGTGAAGAGCGCGGGACGAAGGACTCGCCGATTGACGTACGGCAGCGCTGGCCTCGCCATACGCAACGATACTTCACTTTACTCACGCTACGGTGAAGACGTTAGTTTAATACCTCCAAGCAATTCATTATTAGGTATGTTACTGATGAAGTGCAGTGTTGGTTTCATTATTGAGTTGAGCTATCTTGGATAAAAAATAAAGTTAAAGTAAAGCAACGTTGACCGGAACACCGGATTCAACAGTAGCAGAATTTTGTGATAACAATAAGAGAACCAATTTGTCGCGATAATAATGAAATAAACCTTTTCTTTAGACGTTTCGTTTCAACACAATATAGTGTCAAACGTTCGATCCGATAAAATTGAAGCCATCGGGCTTCAATTTTACAAAGCTATACTGATAGCGGAAGAGAACATCAAGCAAATAACAATGGCCTCATTGTATGTGAATTTTGTTGTACTCGTGTTCGCACTGACACACGGCACCCCTGTTTTACAGAACCCACTCTCCGATGAGTTTATCAATGAAATTAATTCAAAACAAAGCTCTTGGACGGCCGGCAGGAACTTCCCATTGCACACATCTATGAAATATATCAAGAAACTAATGGGAACCTTGAAAGATGACGACTTAGTGAAACTGCAGAAATTGGAACATGATGCCGAACTTATTGCGGTTCTTCCTAAGAACTTTGATCCGAGGGAAAAGTGGCCGAGCTGTCCTACTTTAAACGAAATCAGAGATCAAGGCTCTTGCGCCAGTTGCTGGGCGTTTGGTGCTGTGGAAGCGATGACCGATCGATACTGTATATTCTCAAACGGGACAAAACAGTTCCATTTTTCCGCCGAAGATCTTATAAGCTGTTGTGAGACTTGTGGACTGGGATGCATCAGAGGAGTGCACGCAGCCGCTTGGAAATACTGGAAGCGCGTTGGGCTTGTATCAGGAGGCAACTACAACTCAAACCAGGGCTGCAGACCTTATAAGATACCGCCGGGTGGAAATTATGTAACCGGTGACTTTTCGCCTATAAGGAAAATCGTTGATGCATCACAGTGCGTCACATCCTGCGATTCAAGCTACAATATTAACTATCATAAAGATAAACGTCACGGTAAGAACGTCTATTCAATAGATGGCAATGAAGAGCAGATAAAAGCTGAACTATTCAAGAACGGACCCGTAGAGGGTATAATGGCGGTGTATACAGATTTCCTGAATTACAAATATGGGGTTTACAATCATACGGAAGGCTACATTCTTGGTCACCATGCGATTAAAATTCTAGGCTGGGGAGAGGAGAATGGTCACAAGTATTGGCTTGTTGCGAACTCTTGGAACCAAGAGTGGGGTGATAAAGGATTCTTCAAGATTCTGCGTGGACTAGATCACTGTGGTATTGAAGGTTCCATTGTCGCCGGTGAACCGATTATAGTTTGAATAAAAGAAAAGAAAATAAAAACTGTTTATTCTGCACAAACAAAAGGCACATTACCAACGAAAAAAAGACAAAATACACACTTACAAAATAGCCCAAAATAAAGTAAATTATCCTAAGTAACCTATTACTGCTTACAAATTTCGGAAGGCAAAGAATTTTGTAGCTATTTCTATAAAATAAAGACATAACATTAACACTGTAATGACTAATTAGAATAAAAATAATAGTCAATTATTGACATAGCTTCACTTTTGATTCTTTAAATATTTTACAACATTGACAAGGCAATGTTTGGCATGATAATAAAAACCATCGATTTATATAGGTATGTTAATATGTTGTTATGTGTTAAATATTTTTAAACAGTAGGTACCTCTTTAACAGTATATAACAAAGGTTGGGCGGCAGAAAATACCTTATGACTTTAAGTTCACCAATGTATAACTATTGTACATGAAGATTTATTAAATAAATAAATATCTAATTAATTGTTTTTTTTTTTTAACTAAGTCGGAATAGAATTTGCATGTGATATTTAATGTATTTTTTTCAATCTGCTCTGTTCCAATCCTGGGCAAAAACCTCTTTATGATATCTTCCAAAAGATTTAGTTCACAGACAGTCTTGCTTTCCAGTTTTCTTTTGCCAAATTCGGTACGAATTTTCAGTTCCACCAACGAGTAATGATAAAATTAAACATACTTAACCTCTAATCCGCCATCTGCCATACTCAAGAGTCGTCACTTAAAAATAATCAATCTTTAACCTACGGCAGCAGTCGCTACTGGGTAAAAATACCACAGAGTATTTATACGATAATTATTACTTTTCTGAGCGCTCTGGCGACACGGGATTCTAGGTAATATATAATATTCATATTGCGCAAACTATGCATGAACTGTGATTGAATCGTAATCATAGATTTATCGATAAAGTTTTCTTTTTGTTACTCGTCTATGATATGCTCTCATTTTTTATAAATAAACATTAGAACTTGATTTTGCTATTTTATTTATTGTGAATAATAATATCAATAAAACTAATAAGTATATTTTAATAAAATAAAAAGCAATCATATATTTTCATAGATAATGCTATTTAAATTGTATGGTATTTTTTACTCGATATATTCGTGTTTATTAATACATAGCGAGTGCTGCCGGGTTAATTGATCAGCATCCTTGCACCATGTCAACATAATTGAATTGTCTTCAATTTGTCCTATTTTCGACGGACAGGGTTCCAAATAAATACTTTCCAATTTAAGTTACCAAGTAATTACCGTGAGCAAACCTTGAGACTTTACAGTGTTTGAAACGTCAACGCCTACTGGCAGTACGACACTGCCGATAAACTATTATATAACTAGCCAATTACGACTGCCAGTCCAAAGTGGTTTGAAAATATTTTACTGTACAAAAGTATTTTATTAGCAGGAGAACTCTTCGTGATATCCCAAACAGGCCCTGGAAAATACCACCGCAGTTTGTAACCATTAACATCAAATCATACATTAAGGGGGCTGCGCTAAGGTAGCCCATGAAATTTATTTTTTCTCACGTTTATTGCGGTTTGCAGGTCAGTGTTAGGTTGTATGTTGATCAAAATATTATTCGCGATGGTAACAAATGTTTATTTCCAAAATTATAATCATTAAAATCATCAAAACAACTCCCTAAGTTAGAAATAACCTCAAATGTCATGATTTCACGAAATTGTCATTCTATAGGGTAACTTGAACTTAGAGAGTTTTTTGTTTATTTTAATGATTATAATTCTGTAAATTGTCCCGAATCATATTTTTATTAACATGCAACCTGATACTCACCTGTAAATAGCAACAAAACGTGAGAAAAATAAAATTTCGCGGGCTACCCTGGCGCTTTCGCCTTAAGCAAACGATCATCATTTGGTGGACAACCACCTGTCAATGATGCTTAATGTATTGACATAGCCTGCAAGACTTCGTCTTTCTATTAAGAAAGGAACAAAAACACCTGTAATTAACACAGAATAAAAACAATGCTTATGCTAAAAGGGCAGCTCAGCATTAATGACAGATGGCAGCACTAGGTACAAACCTAGTCCTGCGTGTCATTTTTGTTTTATTAAGTTCTTATGCCAATTAACGCATTTTCTTTCTTTCTAACAAGCGGCATTGCTTTGCTCCAGTTTAAAAGATGAAACTACTGCCACCACCGTCTGTATCTATTTCTCTGGATGACGGGAAGAGTACATTATCACAGCGGTAGTGATCTAAGAGCTACCTATTACAATTTTTGAAATAGGAAGATACTGGCTAACAACAAGGATTCCAACATACCAATACAAAAAGTGCAGATACAACCCAGACCAATAACACCTGTTAATTTATATAAATTTAATAGCACTTTAATTTTTAAGTTAAATAGTCAGGACCATATAATGAACAATGTTAATATTTTGTATAAAGAATTATTTTCGGTAGTCCAAACAGAGTTAAATAATTATTTTAAAAAGAATACTAAAACTATTGACAGCCCTTTTTTTGGGTAGGGTATCATCAAATGACTTCTCCTGCTCTGAGCGGAGCGGAAAGGCGTGTCAGACTCTTAATGACTAAAACCCACCCGTGTTCCTTCAGAATAAAATAAAGACGGTTTGGAAAATTATCAATAATGAAACGAACTTGAAGAAAAAGCATAGTTCTGATTACACTCTGGAGGCGTCATGTGTGCTTAAGATTCTTTTTTCTTTTCCACAATCCCAATTAAAACTACTGAAACCTTAAATTCCTCGCCCTGGCTCGTTTTGGATTTAGTAAGGGCGAAAGGTTCAGCTTCCACGATTGAATTTAACTAAACATATTAACCCCATAACAGTAGTAAAAGCTTTTAAACAATTCAAGATCAAATTGACCGAAGATCTTTGGGGAATGTCCATTAATGTTAAATACAGGAAAGTAATACCACTTTATAAATCCGGGGACAGTAAAAACACCAATAATTATAGACCCGTATCCTTGGTGCCGGTTTGCAGCAAGGTGTTTGAAAAGGTAATGCTTAATCAAAAGCACAATAATTTTAACACCACATTTGTATAAAACGCACACTATGCAGGCACGCATATTATAAGTTAGGGGATTACATCGCTGGTCAAAAATGCCTGGCTCAATGCAGTCCTACTCCACAACCAGAACTAATTGATTAACACTTGATACTGTTGGAGCTACTGAAGTTTGTAAGACTATTTTTACATTGTATAAACTCCTCCTTCCTCCTGTCTTAATTCCGTTGTATTATATAATTACATAGGACAGGTGTGAGTACTATGTACTATGGAGCTACCATTTACCGGGTAATGTCTTTCATTGACTTGAATGTGCCTTGGCGGCTGATAGATGTCATGCTCACTCAAATGTCTCGCTGATAGTAGCGCGTGTGTGGGATCATTTCGCTCCCTTCAAAATGGTTGAGCCGAATAGTGCTGATCTATGCGTTTTTTTTTTGTTTTTGCACCTTTTTACTACGGACGTTTGTAACGTGCACATCTTTCTAGATTTGTTCTCACATGTATAATTTAAACTTGAATGATGTAACCAATTCCACCAACCAGTGAATGTGAAGACTAGGTGGGACACTGTTGCTTTTTTTTTCTCCTCTGTTAATTTTAATCATGGTCTGGCAGTTTGAGTAATTTTTGTGGCCTACCCAAATGTTCTTTCTTTGGTATTGTTCGTCGTATCGTTGAGCTCCTTAAGTTCTTAGTTGAGCTGCACGATTACTGACAAATGCGTGCACTGACTGGAAAGGTCCACTCAATCTGTGTGGTTTTTCCTCAAAAGACCATTTCAGATACCAATCTACATGGTCTTCACATGATCTGACCAAGATTATGTCTGGCCTTTGAAAGAGACTGTGACCTCTGCGTTTGTTTCGGCCTTTTTTCTCAAATTAGTCAGATAGGAAACGCCGACCTCATCTAGTTTAAAAAATATGATTGACGTGTAAAAGTGTTTGTACAAACCTACTTACAGAAATAAAATTATTTTTCATTTATCATTTACCAATTTTTTGTAACAATATTTGATTTGAAAAGAGTGTCCGGGGAGTTTCTTGCCCGTTCTTCTCCCAGGTATCTACTACGCTTTGGAATGGCCAAACAGCTTCATATTTCTGACTGACCGACTCCTTGACTGTTCAAAAGTGCCTGTAAATGGTTTAATTGAAATAAATGCTTTGAGTTTAAGTTTGCAAGATGCAACAAAATTCTGAGAAAAATTGAATTGAAACTGTGAATGAGCTCTCAAATTTTATTACCACATAGAGAGCGTGGCATGAGCACTGCTAAACCGTTTTCCCATGTAACCTGGGCCAGGTCACCTGTACCAACGCGAAATCTTTCGTTTGAAGATTCACTTTAATAATAATATGACGAAGGTTCGTATGGAATAAAATTCATTGCATCAATCGACTAGCATCTACGTTATTTTTATTATTGTTGTAAGAATGTATAAGTAAATAATAAATTTCCCAAGTAAATACTATAAGAATTATGTTAGATATATTACATTACATAGTGTTCGCAACCAAAAATATATTGGAATAAATAAAATAACAGCGTTCTTTAAAACCTATATTTTTTATGAAGATAATATAAACTTTAAATAATAGAATCTTGCCCTGAATTTCTAGCAGCTTATCTGCGAGTTATAAAACGGGAGATTACTTTTTATAATCAAATTAAATGACCATAATATAAAAGAAACAATTCGGGGCTGTCACCGCAAAACACAAAAAAATTAGGATTATCTCCGGAAGGTCATAAAGAGAATGGGCGACCGCTATCAAAGGACGAAGAAGAACGGTCTTCCAGATGCCTTATCTGCACGTAATCATCGACATTATCGATTAATACGTCAGATAAATTAGAGTATAAAGGTCAATTCCAGAGATAGACTCGTTAGTTTTATAGATAGTCCATCGTGAGCCTACCGATCTGCATTATCGAAACCCTCAAATAGAATATTTAAGTGCGTGGTCGGAGTTTAAAGACCCTTTTCATCGAAAACTGATACTGTAAAAGGACAGGAATATACAGGTGTTAAAGCAGCTTAGTGGGTATTTGGAAGTTGGATCTATTTTGATGAACGATACAACCTTTTGTATTTTCTTCTGAATAGTAAAAGCGACCTAAGTAGGTACTTACTAAATTGGACCAAGTGCGTAAGAGAAATCCTCATTTAACAGAATTTATTTATTGCTGGATATCGCAACATTGAATGGGACAATCCCTCGCCATCCGTGTATGTCTTTCAATGAGAATAAGGATTTATAATTAATCATGAAGATAGGATTATAAGTGATCGATGTGGTATCCTATAATTGGAAACGCACACTAGTATTTGTCCCTGTTCTTGTAAACTTGCATGTAATTGTGTAGCCTCTTTTAGAAATCCAATAAATAAATAAATAACTTCCTGCTGCTTGCTAATAAAAACAGACTGCGATCGCCAATCATCCTGTGAATTGTGGCTTGACCCCCAGTCATTAATTAAGCGGCCATTATCACTCATTTATTGGTACTATTGAGAGACCTACACCTTAGTACACTGGCCTGACAACCTCTGCTGATACTCATCAGTCCCTTGCCCTTGAAGGATCCCAATTCATTTTAGGTCGGCGCAACATGACTTTTTCTTTCATACTTGTCTATTTGAGAACGAAACCACTTAAAAATAAATACATCCTGCCAAAATTCAATAATGTGTACGGGATGAGGGTTGCTGAATATTTAGTACCTTTTTTTCTTAATAAACTCCCTGAAGACTTGCAACCGTTATACAAAACGAGTTCGAAAACTTTTAAGTATAAATCTAAGCGTTTCCTCACTTAATTTCTCCCAAAGTATGTGTGTATTAGTGTGACTTGAATTATTATTGTCATCATAACATTTTTGTGAACGGCTCGCCGGCACACAGATAAACCCTGAGAGGTTTTCGTTGTGTGGCTAAAACCAAAATTGTAATAGGCTAAGTTTTTTTGAAATAAAAAAAAAAAGTCGTCATCTCGATAGTAACCGCTTTATAAGCCATATCATCTTTCAGACAGTTCATCCATCGTTGCTTTGGTCTTCCCCTGCTCTTATTCCCTCTGTCATTCCGCGTCCTCTGCTGACAGTGGAAACACAATTAGGTACTGTTGTTCGCAAAAAATTACTTAATTATTATTTACTGATTTAGCAGTCACCTCAATACTATTCAACAAACAATACTTACTCACTCTTCAAACTCGCCGGTGAATCATATTCCGCTGCATACTTACAGCGGAATATATTCTAACAAACAATTAATTAAAAGTAGGTAGTTTTCAGTGTGCCACATATTTTCCGCCATTGTGTTGTTATTGTAGGAAGTTGAACATAACAACTGAGGATATAATTTAAATTTATGATTAAGTACAGGAATATTTGGAATGATAAGGTAAGTCCGTCTGAACTTTGATATGTTAATCAGCATAACAACAGTTATTTGCTGTATTGTTCTGCTATTAATTTCCGTTAACATTTTCAATATACGAACAAGCATACAAACGCTGTGTTCTAGGTATTTCGCAGATTCGCGCAGTAGGTATTGACAAAAAGTAATTCGGTTCTTAATCATTTTATCTTTATCGTACTAAAATAACAATATTAACCATCAACACAAGTAAGACCCATGTCAAGGGTCTCGGTACCATCCTGATAAACCTGACATAGGAGCAAACACTCGCTCGATCCGATCCCCAATTAATTACTTCCGACCGATACAAAACAAATGTTTACTAATGGTCGTAAAGCGTTCGACCATTGCATTTGTTTGTCTTATGTTATCGGTAGGAGTACATGTATCGTTAACCTTCGACACGGCTGGTCAAGCGCTGTCTCACCCCTGTTGACCGTGTCGTGCGCTCCGATGCAATTACACGGCGTGCGAGCGCGACTATCAACTACACCCGCCGCGGCCGCCGCCGCTCAGTCGTCGCGCCACATTCGCTCCGAATACACATCCATTAACCGCTCAGCTGTAAAAAAGAAAATAAAGAAGTGAATAATGACCGCTTCGCGTGCAACGTTTGTTGCGCTCGTGTGCGCACTCGCGATCACCGCCGAGGCTATACAGAATCCGCTCACTGACGAGTTCATCAATCTCATCAATTCAAAGCAAAGCACTTGGAAAGCCGGCAGAAACTTCCCGCTGAACACACCGTTCACACACATCAAGAAATTAGCGGGTGTTCTCCAAGATACCCACTTGGCAAAACTTCCGAAGGTTGAACATGATGACGAACTGATTGCGAGCCTTCCGGATAACTTCGATCCCAGAGACAAATGGCCGAACTGTCCTACATTGAACGAAGTCAGGGATCAAGGTTCATGCGGTAGCTGCTGGGCGTTTGGTGCTGTGGAGGCGATGACCGACCGGTACTGTACGTACTCAAATGGAACACAACATTTTCATTTCTCCGCTGAGGATCTTTTGAGCTGTTGTCCAGTCTGTGGTCTTGGATGTAACGGAGGTATGCCAACGTTGGCTTGGGAATACTGGAAGCACATCGGTCTCGTGTCAGGTGGCAGCTACAACTCGACGCAGGGCTGTAGACCGTACGAGATCCCCCCGTGCGAACATCACGTGCCCGGCAACAGGATGCCATGCAACGGTGACTCTAAAACCCCGAAATGCCAGAAGACGTGCGAGTCTAACTACAATGGTGACTACCATAAGGATAAGCGCTACGGTAAACACGTGTTCTCAGTGTCAAGTAAGGAAGACCACATCAGGGCTGAGTTGTTCAAGAATGGGCCAGTAGAAGGTGCGTTTACAGTATACTCGGACTTACTGAATTACAAGACAGGTGTTTACAAACACACGATTGGCGACGCTCTTGGCGGTCACGCGGTTAAGATCTTAGGCTGGGGAGTGGAGAACGATAATAAGTACTGGCTCATTGCAAACTCCTGGAACAGCGATTGGGGTGACAATGGATTCTTCAAAATTCTGCGCGGTGAGGACCACTGTGGTATTGAAAGTTCCATTGTAGCCGGTGAGCCACTTTATGTTGCAAAGTAGATTAGTGTGTTTAGTGAGTAATTTCTTTAACTAAGCGTCTGTAAATAGCTGCCGAAATATAAATTACAGTACCAAATAGATATTATGAATACGAACAACGACCTTTTAACCTATAAAGTTTTGTACCAAATAAATTTATGACGTAACATATTTGTATAATTTTCCTGTGAATTTAGTTTATTTTCTACTTTAAATGAGAAGATAATCAATAAAGTAAATAAATGTATACTGTTGTCTCTTTGTGCGCATTACGAGATAAATGTGTAATAAGCGGAAAATAACATTGATAGGTATTTAATTAGTTATCATTGTTTTCATATCCAAAGTTCAAAGTGCGGTGGTTCAATAAACATCTAAGTATTCTTAACCAAAACAATGATATTACTAAGGTTATTTGGACAAATGATAGAACAATAGAGGACACTAATTACATTTACAAATTAACACCGAACTCCCTACCTAATGCATTATGTATGCATAAAATTACAGACTAAGGCCCGTATTACAGAAGGTCACTCGATACTCAAGCGTTACTTAAAACTAGTTTCAACCAATCAAATGGCTTGAATCTAGTTTTAAGTAATGCTTGAGTATTGAGCGATGTTCTGTAGTACGGGCCTAAGCGTACAATCCCACACAGATGAATTTCTAGAGCTCTTAATTTTGTTTTGTCTAGGAGACATTTAGTATTCAAGCAGAATAAATAGGTAGGCAATTAAGTGTTTAAGACCCACTTGCACCGCCAGTCACTAAACACGTTTAGCGGTAAACGAGTTCGAAACATCTTTCCGCCTCTGTCATCTTCAAACATTTGACAGTAACAGAATTATGTTATAAGCTCGTTTAGCGATAGACGTGTTTAGTGATTGGCGGTGCAAGTGGGCCTTAGTATAGTTCATAGGAATATAGATTCATTAACAGCACATTAATAGCTTGAATAATACCCATGTCCTGCAAAAGATAACATCCGTTTCGAATCACAGCAAGAGTAAGTAGATACGTAAGTACCTTACTATGAACAGTATGAACTAAGTACTATTACTACAGCTGATTACCTAACCACCTATGTACCTACTTTGTTCTGTAATATTTTGGAGAAGCTGAAGTACGTAGAGTACAGTAGGTACACAATACATTTTCCTGTAAGTAATTAGCTTATATAGCAGATAAATGTCATGAACCACACAAATAGCAGAGTTACGTCATGGTTACGAACAAAAAATCATGTTTTACATTTGAATAAAGCGTTTATTAGCGGTGATGATTGAGTTATAAGTACCCTTTTTTAACGAAGTTTATTTCCATATACTCCTTTTAAAAAACCATAAAAATTATGTTTCATGAAACCATGCAAACTTTTGGGTAAAACTTGAATTATGTATTAACATGAAATAATACGATTTCTTCAATCAGAATAAATATAATAAACTTTGAAAATACTAATTACATTGGGAATTACCTTCTGAAATCCTTCAGTACCTAGATATCTACCTTCATTATGCAATTCGCTCTCGCTAATTGATAACCCGATTAATCGGTGATTCGAAACTTCTACGTAATTACAGGGACTGAGTGATATCAATTGTGTAGTTTGTAACAAGACATTGTTGTTACTCCTGGGACAGAATTAATTATGTCTTTGTTTCTCAGCAGAAGCACTCTTGATAGAGGAGAAATATTTTCTTAGGAATGTGGATTTTGAGAAGTCATTAGTGTGGTTCAATGCATGTAGATAGGTATTTAATACATAATAACATACCATAAGATCACGCCAGTATTGCCCGAAGGGGTAGGCAGGTACAGTTAGGGATATTAATTAAGACACGGTAAGAAGCAATTTTTTTTTATAATTGACAATAGCGCATCGGGGCAACAAATAATGTTCAAAACAGCGATGCGGTTGATATTAGATGAATCGAATGACCACCACAATAAAAGAAATTTTGTAATTTTAATTAAATATCAAAATAAATGCTCGCCTCAGTGGTCTAATTTTTAGGTATTTCTTTAGTTGATTGAATTCCCTTTATGATTGTTGATTAATTAAACAAATAAATAAAATAAATTCCTTTATTGGCATAAAAATTAGTACAAACAAAGTGAAGTTGACTTGAAGAGACTGCCCTGACTTCTGCGCTAAGTAAAAATACGTATGTTACAGGAGCCACATTGCATTACATATAATATAATATATTTACGCTCAATATTTTGAGAACTATGTGAATTTTATTTTTATGAAATATTTTTCAATAGGTAAGTCAAACATTTGAAAATACACTACATTTTTTTCTGGCTTGTAATATGTTTCAATACGACTATGCTACAAAAAACTTCGCGTTTTACGGTGTCTTACGTTTGGGCAGCGCCTTAATTGTTTATCTAATTGACACACTACGTCAATTTGCCGTGTTATAGCCATTTCATACAACTGTCGAAGAATTGCAGTTGTGATTTGAGTAATATGGGCAGTTTAAATAGGTAGTCGATTTGTTAAAAAAATATTTCCCTAATATTATCATCATTATAATTTATCAGTCGGTTGATGTCCACAAACGAACATCACAACATTTCAACTTTCAATTCGTTATGAAAGGCGAAAATACCTATCATCAAAAGTTTTGCCATCATCATGGGCTATTTGGTAGTCGTCATCCTCACAACAATATGCTTCAGACACCTTTTACGTTAGTAGTACAAGGGTGGGAACGAGGTCGTCTTTGTGGTGTATATACTTTATGCTGTTACTACATTCATTGTAACTTTTTATGATCACGTTGGATTTTCTACTTTTCAAAGACTTTTGACTATGAGATGCGTCAGTTTCAATAGCATCATTCTAGGTAATAGTTGTATGGTAGGTAGTAGGTACCTACATCTATATTAGGAAAATGTAACCTAGGTCAAGTTTCTGGTTTCTATCTGAAAGCGAATGTCAATGATAGTCTAATTTCAATTCGTTTATCAAAACCGTTTGATACATACAACCGGGTTATTTTCAAAGATTGCTGATATCTTGACGTTACTCAGTTATCTAGTACGGGGTGAAAAGACTACTGGATACTCATTCAATATTACGATTTCATTTGTAGGAAACTTGATTGACAACAGCGAAACATGATTGGCTTTGAAATAAGTAACTTTAAATAGACTATAGTAGGTTGTCATAATAAAGTGAAATTATGAGCATGACAGACACAAGTCAACTGCCACTTTCTCTCGAAGGATGTTAGGACATAGGCGAAATTAATTCATTTTTATGTTTTTCCAAGATTGTATTGATATAGTCTAACTTGGCACTTAAACTGCATAAGGATCATAGGTGATAGGACGAGTACGAGTCAGATACAATGACAGTGTACAATATCAGCTAACGCCTATACATGCTTTAAGAGGGCAGATCAAGAAATCAGCTACCAAACTTTCCTTAGCACCTTCATTCATTTGCCACCAAGTTCATGTTGTACTTAGATAACGTAAATGATTTTTCCACCACCATTTTCAGATTGGAATAACACTTCCAAGGGCAGTACCTACTTAGGAAGGCAGTAGGTAGTCTACCTACTGCCGTAGGAAGGTAGGCTCAATACTGAGACTTTCACTACTTTCACTATCGCAGACTATAGTTTCTATCGATATAATTATAATGTTTATAAATAAGTCGTTTACTTTACTATATACAGGGTCAAATTATTTTAGCGAACGAAACTCCACAGCACAGTCGTGAAAGGTATCGATATCTAAACATGATAAAACAAAAAACAACAAATTTTCTCAACTCATACTTCAAGTAACCTCATCACAAGCAGTCGATGACTCCAAAAAAAAAAAACATCTGTACTTTTTAATTTTAACCGACTTCGTAAAATGGAGGAGGTTTTCAATTCGACTGTATTTTTTTTTATGTGTGCTAGCTCAGAACTTTTTTCTGGGTGAACCGATTTGGATGAATCTTTTTTTATTTGAAAGTTGGTGCTTCCCATGTGGTCCCATTTAAATTTGATCAAGTTCTGACCAGTCGTTTTTGAGTTATCTTTAATACTGCCTATTTATTTCCACTTAGTTTATATTGATCATGTTTTAATAATTTCCTGTCACGGTTATTTACATAACAAGTAGTGGTATAAGAATGTGTGTGGGGTAGGTACCCCAACGAAAAAGTGAAAAATAAAAACTTTTTTCCAAAAAAATAAGTGACTTCCAAAAAAAAGCACTAAAAAACGTGAAAAATAACTTTAATATCGGAAGTCGGCGGCCAAAAACGAAAATACACAACCAAAGACACCGACTTCCGAAATTAAAGTTATTTTTCACGTTTTTTTGTGGTTTTTTTTTGGAAGTCGGTTGATTTTATTTTATTGTGTTTAGGTATCGACACCCATCACGTATGCAGAGTTTCACCAACTAATTTAATTTGACCCTGTAGTATATTCATACAGTCATAATTTGAATGCTTGTTAACATTATCTAGCATGAACTGACTCGAAGTTAACGTTTATCACTCAAACATGTAAAGGGTACATTAAGCAAACCTCGTAAGTTTTCCGGCGAGCCAACAGGACTAGATACTTACTGTAACGCTTCGCTGGTGGATCGGACCCTTAGAGGCAAGGAGGATATTTTTCTAGCGCTCCCTAGATAGCCAGTTCTGTTACCAATCTGACTGGCTACTAGTTGTTAACCTTTTTTAAGCTGGTACCACCACGACCACGAGTCAAAGTTTTCCAAAGGGCAATGGAGGTACCGAATACAATACCACGATACGCTGGGTGATGCGAGCCCATCAGAATCAGATTCCCTTACCAAAAATCGCTCAACGAGCCCAAAGATGGTTTCACTTCAAAAAGCCTATTATAAAAATAGGAAAACTAGGATGCAAAAGCGAGCGAAGCACACTCGAGAATTTGGGCACCCGCTTGTACGTAAGGTTCTGTAAAACATAAACTGCTGTAAAACGAAATTTAAGCTTTTCTTCATAACTCGACAAAGTAACTCATTCCTAGTTCTTTTGGAATGTTCAAAAGAAAATCTAACCTATTCGAATGTGTGCAAAATTTTCGAGCTCGCTACGCTCGCTCTTGGATTCTACATTCTCATAATTGCTTGGGTTTTCCTGAATAAGTCGACCATGTAACTTCTATTTGTGTTTGAAAATATAAAACAAAACCTAACCTATCTGAGGCGGGTTATTAAAATTTTCGAGCTAGCTTCACTGGCATTTTTCACCCACTACATAATTTACTGTTATAATACCTTACAATTTATCAAAAAGTGCTGCGACCAATCTTCCCGCATCATTAAGTACCCCCCCCCCCCCCTCCCCCCGCCATATAAAGCTAAGTCCCTGAATAGTACAATTAATCCCCAAAGAGTTTTAACTCCCATGTCATCGGCTGCTGTCGAGCCTACTGCCATCAACTGGGCACAAATCCAGACTCCTGACTGCTTCTGAGAAAATCGTGATCGATAAACCCAATAACCCTTTGCCCGACCTGAGAATCGAATCCAGGACCTTATGCTCAGCAGTAACGCTTGCGACAACTAGACCAACGAGGAGATGTACCTCCCTAAAAATATTCCTAGGTGCTCATGATGCCCCCCTCCCAAAACTTGGGTTGCGACCGCGCTTGTCCAAAACAGGAATCGCCAATGTGGGCAACAAGTCTGCTAGGCTGACGTAGGATTGGACAGACCATGTATGTAGGATGCATCAAGACAGATGGGCCAGAGTCGCCACACAGTGGGAGCCAGAAGCCGGGCGTCGCCGAGGCCGACCTAGGACACGCTAGCATGATGAGTTAGAGGCATCTATGGGAGATTGACCGGATGTATGGAAGGCAATACACAGGGAAGAGTGGAAAGTTGTATGGGAGGCCTTTGCCCAGCAGTGAGACAATACAGGTTTTAAAAAAACACCACGAGATGATAAACAAGTCATGTTGAAAAGTCAAGCGAATGCGTATTCCTTCGCAAAAGTGCAGCGTGTTTGTGTTATATGAATACTTATTATAATGATTGTCTGTTTTAATAACAATTTAATTGTTTCATGTTCTGGTAAATGGTATCAATAACACGGCGTGATAGAAATTGAATAACAGTTTGATAAAATAAAACAGTCAGACGCCCACCGCCCACAAACAAACTTATGATACGAGTGAGATCAAATTACATTTATTTATTTCATAAATCATATTTTTCATGAATGATATCAGTCCCTAATAAGGTAACTTACTCACCAAGCTACCTACATTAGCTTTGAATGTACAGATCTATCGGCAATTTTTTCGCTTGGAACCACATGTACTACCTAACAATGACAACGCAAATTAAACCATACCAACATGCATTTATGCAATAAAGGTACATAAAATACTAAAAACCTTGCTTCAAAAATATTTAACACCCACCCCATTAATTTTTTATACACCACATAACATGCATTTCCAGGCAAATCAATCGCTATGTAATTCTATGGGTATTATTCATGTTAGCGAACGAATTTAAACCGTAATTATGACACTAAGGCCCCTCACCCACGGCGACTTTTTGTAGCGATGCCGTCGCGCGTTTTGTAAACGCGCTTCTGAAGCGCGACAGCATCGCGATAGCAGCGATAAAGAATCTGGGCAAAGGTACACAGCCAGCGACAGCATCGTGGTTGTATCGATACACATGCGCGACAGCATCGCTAGAATCGCTACTGCATCGCTACAAAAAGTCGCCGTGAGCGAGGTCTCTAAGGGATGACTGCGCTACTGGCTGGGATAATATACCATCAAAAGTCGTTAAGCTTTCGCGAAAAGCTTTAGTTCCACCTATTACTCTTACATGTAATCTAGCAATTTCCACGGGCGTATTCCCGAAAGCTTTTAAAAGAGCAAAAATTACACCGTTATTCAAAAGTGGGAAAAGGGACCGTGTGGCAAACTACAGGCCTATCTCTGTGCTAAGCGCACTGTCAAAGGTTATAGAACGTATTCTAAATAGCTACTTGACTAGTTATTTGGATAAAAATAATATCATCTCAAGCAAACTACAGGCCTATCTCTGTGCTAAGCGCACTGTCAAAGATTCTAGAACGTATCCTAAATAGCTACTTGACTAGTTATTTGGGTAAAAATAATATCATCTCAAGCAACCAATACGGATTACGAGTAAGAAGTGGTCTATCAACCGAAGATGCGGTTGCAAACTTTAGTAACAAGGCAATAAAATTACTAGATAGAAAGCGGAAACGTTTCGGAATCTTCCTAGATTTGTCGAAAGCGTTTGACACTGACTCAATTCCCATTCTTATCTCCAAGATGGAGAACATGCCGCATACGTGGACTAAATTTAAGCATTTTTAAAGATTACTTGTCGGATCAGACGCAATCTATGTGTATCAGTAGGGTGGTGAGTGAGGAAGAACCCATTAATTACGTGGTTCCTCAGGGGAGTATCTTGGGACCAACTATGTTTTTTATCTATATTAATGATCTATGCAATCTTAAAATTATGAAATGTGACATATTAACTTATGCAGATGACACGGCTCTATTATCACACGGAGAATACTGGATTTCTGCCAATAACCATGCAGAAAATAGACTGCGGGTCGTAATGCAATGGCTGTCTAACAACTTGCTAATTCTTAATAAGTATAGAAAAAAAACAAAATGTATCCGTTTTTATCCTCCGAACTCTCCTGAGCCACTCGAAGCCACCAATACACCCAAAGCTCACATCTGTGCGGTACCAGCAGAATGTGTCTGCTTATCATTGGCACAAGTGAGCAATATTAAATATCTTGGAGTGTTGCTAGACGAAAGACTTGACTAGCATCTACAAATTGAAGCTCTCACTGGTCGAATCAGAAAGCTAATGGACATTTTTAAGAATCTGAGCTGATGCTTCAACGATTTACTTGGTCTACGTTGCCCTATGTCAGTCAGTGTTAATTTATTGCATACCCGTATGGGGTGGAACCTATAAAACTCTCTTTCTTGTGTTGGAAAGGGCGCAAAGGGCAATTTTACAGGTGATACATTTTATACCGCGGTTTTTTCAATAGCCAGACTATATGCCGAATGTCAGGTCATGACAGTGAGGCAATTATATATTTAAAAAACATTACCTCGGAGGGATTCACTACTACCACTGCATGACAAAACCAATAAAAAACGCTCTGGTGAAGTTGTTTGCCCTGGTGTACCTTGCAGAACAGCTTCCGCTAGTAGGCAATTTGACGCAGTAAGCTCGAGACCGTATAATGCAGTCAGCAAAACCATCAATATTTACAGCTTAACTAAACGAGAGGTTAAACATAAATTAAGTAATTTGTTGCAAACTTTAGATTATGCTCAAACCGAGATGCTTCTAACTATAAAAAAGTAAAACATATTTTTTGTCGATGTGAAGGTATATATTTATAGGTATATAATTATTTTTCCCTATTAATTTATTTTCTTCTTTTTTAATTTGTAGTGTTAGATAATGTAGACGCTATAATTTATTTCTCAATGTATGTTTCGAAATTTAATTTATTTACTGTTGTAGGTTGGAAGTCAATTCCTAGGCTACAAGGTTGTGTCTATATAAGTCCTAGATCCTAGGAAACACCAACTCCCAAAATACAAGCTTGACTTATTTTGGGAGTTGGTAGATCATCTATTATGTCCTGCTGTACAACCATCAAACATCTTTATATATGAGAGCGAAATAAATGTATTACTATTATTATAAATTTATTTATATTTATCCAGAAAGCCAGTATAGGGCCAGGGCAGTATAGGGCTACAGATCTTAACACTGGGGTTTTATTTATGTAAATCATCATAAAATTTATTGGTGAAAATTTCTAGTGACATTCCAATCGAGTCTCAATTACTTGCTATCTTCAATGAAAGCGATATATACCTACTCAACTACCTACCAAGTCGACTATACCTAGGTAGGTACTGTAAGGGTAGGAATTCTATCTCATAAAATTACATGACTTTCATTCTTGTACAAGGGAGAAGAATATAATTAATCTGGCGCCTTAAATATAGCTGCAAGGGTCGACAAACTCCTTATCTTCATGTTATAAACGAGAACAGTTATTGATATGTACCTACCAAACTACCTAACTATTGTAACCTTTAAGTGTTCATTATTAAGGTTCTAAGTATCGTGTAGCTATGTAAAAGTATTAGCAATTAGCTGTTAATTCTAGCCACAAGGTAAAACAATGCCTTGATTTCTTCTCGATAACAATCCGTGACCGTACAATCGTACGGTCACGGACTTCGATGAGTGACTTGCCACTGTTCGTATTTTAGCCGTGTATAGCAAATCGGATTTAGACGGTTATGCTCGTACATAGCACAAAGTGACTACCCAAAATCAACCAATTGCAGGTCTAGCAACCGTAACCTAGCGACAATTGTTTTAGCGTAGCGATAGTAGGTAACGTTAGCGTACGGAAAAATTATGATTGGTCATTTGGACATCGGAAAACCTCGGACCCACGATTTTATCCGAACGCATAGCGCACAAGATGACGTGCATGACAATAATATGATAACTGTTGCCTCCCTAAGAGTATATTTATGTTCCTATTAACACACTGTAATTTGAAAACATTGTAAAAGCCCCTCATTTTTAAAAGAGTAACTGTGGAGTTTCTTGCCGGCTCTTCTCCATAGGAAACAACCAATTAGAACCGTGCACGTAGCGTCTGACGTTTCATAAGTGCCCATGTAGGTTTATGTGAAATAAAATATTTTGATTTCACGGCATTTGCGTGAAGTTGAACAACCGCCTACACCTTCGGAGCTCATCCAACCCCACATATTAACATTTATCCTTCCCGATTCCCTATGTGGTACGATATGATCTACATCATACCGTGTACTATAATATCGCCATAAATATAAGCGAACATGGTCGCTTGATTGAAATGACTTCTCATCACTGATTGAAGTACAATCAAAATTAAAAAATCGGTGTGCAAAATTTACGCGTGCGGTTTTACGAGCGTCTATCATAATATCTACTTTGTAGGCAGGAATTCTATGATGCAAATCCATTGAATGAAGATGCTTTCGGATCGGTCTCGGATCCACGTTCCGCGTAACGCTGCGTTGGCATAAAGCCACACACTGACGCGACGCGCCAGCACGACACAAAGGCACCGCGTGTTGCACGACGAGTTGTGCCTTTGGTGCGCTGTTGCGTCGCGCCTTTTTGTGGGAGCCTTTACCTTCGGAGCTTCGTATTCGCGGAGCATTTCAGTTCTCTGGGCTCCGCTTAATGCAGCGGGGCGATGGTTGTTCTCGCAAAGCGCCGATCGCTTCTATTTCCTTCTTTGGCATATCGTCTTACCCACACAGCAACAGTTTCGCTAAAAAAACATACAATTTTAAAATTTATGGGTTTATAATATTATTTACCTTTTTTTTTAATAATTCAAAAATATACAGAATGAGAAAATGAGCTCGACCTCAAGAGCAGATCTCTCGAAATTGCACGAATGCTCAGATCCTGCTGATGCATTGTTACAATTCTAAGGCGAATTTCTTCGGAAATTACAACTGGCATTATCGCGCAAATTACTACGACTCATGCTACGGCTACATCGTCTCTGACATCGACATTTCAACTGTCACTGTCTTCGGATAGGATTTCAGAAATAACGAATATTTCATGAGCTCTAATTCAAAGCAGGGCCTGCAGTCTCGACATAGATAGCGACAAAAATCGGTCGTTAAGTCCAATCGATTTCAAATTTCTTTAATAGATTTTCAACCTTAAGCTTTGGAAATAAAGTTGAAAATCTATTAAAGGAATTTGACAACGTTACGACTTAGCGAAAGATTTTTGTCGCTATCTAATGTCGAGACTGCAGGGCCTGGTCAGACGACGAATAGATTGGTTAAACGTATGCAACATTGTGGTGATATAACATTGACAACTTATTAGTCAACCTTCAATCTCTATGTAAAAGATTAGGTATTTTCGATTATTAGTAATTCGTCATGTTGTTTACGAGCATGCGGTATAAGCTCGTGTTTAATTTCGTGAGTGTATACCTAAAACTGCAAAATTGGAAAGTTTGAAAGTGGCTCATCAATTAAAGTCCGTGACTGTACCTACTCATGTTTGTAAATTGACACAATCGCGGTAGGTAGGTACCTATATAATGATCAGATTCAATCGAAATAATGTAACTTTAATGTAACTACAACAAGCAGACAAGTCATTGGACTCTAACACGATAGGTACTGTAGGAAAATGTCACCAACATTGTCAAGGTTTTAATTAAACGAAACTATAATTATTTTGCATCTTTCAACTAGGTACCTTACCTAGTGGAAAGTGTCAAATAAAACGGAGGAACATAAAAAAAACTACTTTTTAATTAGAAAGAATCGTTCTACCTTACTGAAATTAACACCTGCTTCGTAAATAATACATTCATTTTCTTATATTTTTCATCGTAACCACCTACCCACACCGGTTTTGTTACATTACCTTACTTAGGAAGTAGGCGACAAAGAGCTCACACTCACACAAAATGAGATTATCTGGATGATGTGCCATTGAAGCAATGAATAAAGTGTTGAAAGTAGGTTAGGCATAACTCCTTCCTTGCTCTCGTAAGAGTTTATTTATAGCTCATGCTGGCCGGCGATAAAAGATTGCGAAGAAATAAAATTTGTAACTCACTGAAACTTGGAATTTGCTATGATTTGAAAATCGAACTCTTGGAAGTGGGAAAATACCTAGTATAATAGGTACCTACGTAAACGATAAACTGCTTGATGAGCATTTTCTGACCCAGTTTTTCCTTTTTTATTCGCAAAAGCTTGCTATTTGCACTCTTTTTATTTCAGTCTCATTCAATTCCAACTTCCCAAACCACCGTACCTAGTACAGTCAGACTCAAATAGATGTATACATCGGCCAGAATTTCTTAGATTGTCTACAATTTGTGTACCATAATACAGTACTTATCAAAGTGTAGCCACAATTAAGTAGGTTACCGAATGTGTGATATTTTTTGCATTTAAATGATTTCTTGTCGATGTGGGTAGGTACCTATACATCTTTTTGAGGCTGACGGTACCTATCTAACCACCAACTTGCCACCAAGTTTTCAAATTAGTAGATACTTAGGTACAGTCCAACTACCCACACTTAAAAAATCATGATAAACGTAACTTAGCAACAATTTTGGTCGAAATCCGACCAAAATGTCGTATTGCTCAAAATGAAGCAGTCTCGTCGTAGCCTGCGACCCATGGTTCATTAAGGGCGGGAGTAGGCTATTTAAAACAAGTCCTCGTGTATTCGTTACACGATTAAAGCGACTTAACCCCGACGGCACTTAAAATGCCTAGACCGCGCTTACCGAGTTAAAATTTTAATGAAATGCGAAAAACGAATACTTTTAATGTTTGTGTCGGCTTTGCTGGGCTCAGTTTAAATTAGTAGATAAGTTCAGTGTTGTGGATATAACATATGGGCTATGAATGGAAATGTGGCAATTATGGAGCGTGTGTAAAAATTTGTAGAGAAAGGTTTTTAAATGGACTACCTACTAAAATGTTTTTTTTTTTTTATTTGAAACGAACACGAGTAGATAAAATTAATTTTTATCTTATTTTATTTTTTTAAAGAATAAATTCACATTTGAATGTATATGCTGTTGGTGCAGCATATATATTCACATGTGAATTTATTCTATATCTACTGTAATATACTGTATACTGTTTCCGGTTTGTGGAATAAAAATCAACGACGTGGTAAAATTAAACTACATGTCTTGATAATTCAGTCAACCAATCACAGCAGTTGACATCCGTTTAACAATTTGTTCGCAAATTTTTGTGTTGATGTTCGTTCCAGAAGCCGGCTGTAGGTAGTATTTTATTTATTTTAAATTACAAAGATACGCGAGACTCCTCGGATTAACTCTTCTCCATGGCAGACTATTGACCTTTTTTCTGCCTTGGTAGGTACATACCGTCTCTAATGCGATGACATAAATTGAAGTCAAGTTACAAATTGTTCGTTGTAGGAAATAGATTATTACTCGGCCAGGGTTACTGTCTATAATGGCACACTTCCCTCGTAGTAGTGGATAGACTGTTTGCTCATAATTTGCTCTTAAAATATTTACAGTTTGGCAAGGACTTACAGACGCAATTGTAACTACTGTTTTCATAGAAGGATAGCTTAGACTAATGAACCTAAACCAACCTAGCAGAGTATCTACATCGATGATTAATCAAATTGACCGGCAGCTCGCATTTACTTAGGTTTTAATTAACGAGCCTATTGTAACATTTACACCGGCTGACGCACAGTAAGGCGATCTTCGCCTATCAACGTACCTACCCACCGAACCCCGCGTTTACACCAAGGTATAAAACGAAACATGTATTCTAAGTCAGATGTATTTTACGTACAAGATTGTTGAAAGCATGTATCACAACTACATACATACATAAACTCACGCCTGCTTCCTATGGGGGTAGGTAGAAACTACAGAACGCCACCTGATACGATCCTTACATACTCCTTTTGCCTCGTTTACGTATCACAACTAAATGGGTGTAAACGTGGAGTACCTAAGTCTAGGCAGTCGGAAAAGAAATGGGTAGAATTTTGGCAGATAGGTAGACATTTTTGACGCACCTTTCTAGGTATAAGCAGCCATACAAGATTAAACAACCCAAAATACCAGACTACGTGAAAAACCCCTATAAAACCCGTGACCTCATAATTCCTAGGTACCTCACCCCAAAAACTTGGATATCTTGAATTCCATTAAAATTTCACTACGCGCACTTTTTGTTTGCGTTCAGAATTATAACGGCTTCATTATAACTGAAAGGTCAAGCAGTGTATCTGGAAATTGATTCTACGCCGGTTCTACGCAAATGGAAACATTTCTTTGTGTTTATAACATCACGTGATGACTAATCTTGTTTGTCGATAGCTTGGACTTTTTGGGTCAACTGTCAGACATATGGCTGAATGACCATATTACGTTGATAGCAAATTATTCTTTGTTGTTTTAAATGTTCATTTCTCAGTTCTGGGAAGCGTGTCGCATGATTTTTCTAAACGAGTCGTCGGAAGCTGCCTTAAGGCTTCTACAAACAGGCGCGACACGCGACATGAATCTCACGTGACACAAAGGCACCGCGTGTAGAGCGCGATTAGCGTCGCGTGTCGCGCCTGTTTGTAGGAGCCTTTATTAGAACTCATGATCTTTATTTACCTAATATTGTGTGGAGACAGCGCCTTAATATAGTTAGTGCCCACGTCTAACAGGAGAGAGGTTTTCAGAATAAATTGCAAATAGAATGTAAGTAAAAAACCTTTTTAAAAACAAGCTTTTAATGAACTAAAAAGTACTTAATAAAACTTACGTTAACATAAAACTTTAATATTTTGAAAGAACTCCTCAGTGGTCAACAGGTACTGTTGACCACTGAGGAGTTCTCTCGTATGGAGCCAGTCATGGGTGCAGCAGCCAGATCATGGTGAACTTTAGAACGAGCTATCATAATTCCAGGGGTATATAAAATTTTGTGACTCTGCTGTTGACCGTTGAGGAGTTCCCTCAAGTGAAGCCAATCCTGGGTGCAGCAGCCAGGTCATGGTGGAGTTTAGAAGGAACAACCATAATTAAAAGCGTAGGTATATTAAATTTCGTGCCTGCACCGTTGACCGTTAAGGAGATCCTTCTTCTGTAGCCAATCCTGGGTGTAGAATCACAGGTCATGCATCATAAAAATGCATTGTTTTCGAAACAGAATCAACGTGTGAAATTTCAACTCCGTAGGATAAGGAAGTGGATTTTTTTCAGCTTGCAAGACTTGCCCAGAACATACATATATACAAACATTGCAAGTTAAATAAAAGCTTGTAAAAAAAAAAACACTTTATTTGCGTTGAAATCAAGTAGAATATACTTAAGGGGGAAGCGCCAGGGTAGCCCGCGAAATTCAAATTTTCTTACGTTTTTTTGCGATTTGCAAGTCAATCACAGGTTGTATGTTGATCTAAATATTATTCGCGGCCGTAACAAATATTTATTTACAGAATTATGATCACAAAAATCATCAATATATCGCTCTAAGTTCATATTACCCTACTGAATGACTATCATGAAATTATGACATTTGAGGTCAATTCTTACTTAAGGAGTTGTATTGCTGATTCTAATGATTATACCTAATTATGTAAAGCCATATTTGTTACAGTCGCAAATCATATTTTAATCAACATATAACCTGACACTGACCTGCAAATTGCAAAAAACGTAAGTAAATTTGAATTTCGCGGGCAACCTTAGCGCATCCTCCTTAAATAAACTTAACCACGTAGGTGCCTCGGACCGCGTTGGTATCCTTTGTCGCAGGTGTTAACTGACGATGGTTAATTAAGTTTATATTATTATAGACTATATTTCAACAAGAACCACGCCAGCTATTATTAGGCCTAAACATTTGTGTTTCTTCTGAAATTGCAGTGCATGTTGATACAGTAAGTCTATCTCGCTGACACCTACTCGTAGGTATTGTATGTACAGTCAGGGGCCATAAGTCCAGTAGCACATCAACGATCGTATTCGCCTGCACGGTACTGCGCGTATAAATACATGTGTGAGTGATTTCAACGCAAACATTTACCTGTCATACAGGTATAAGTACGAGGTGATAGTGTGTGGGGTTAATACTAGACAAAGATAACAATATACTTTTGTTTTCTTCACATTAGTGTTCGCACCGAGTCAATCCGAAACTAAAGTGAAAATTTAAACTCAATACAACCAGTTCATGTAGTTAAGTGCAGCAATGTATGACTTGGATACGAGTGCCTGTCATTTCGAACCGCGCTCGGTTGGCTAGATCGATTTTGTTATTATTCTTTACTTTTTGATTATAAACAACAAATATATATATTTTTAATATTTAAATGAATGTTTTATATAGTTATTATAATAAGTAATATTTATATACTTTATATATATGAATATTGTTTATATTATTATATATAAGTAATCTTATATACTTACTTTATATGTGATATTAATATTATTTATATATTTCGTTATATATAGTTAAAATTGATACGATAAGAATTAAGAAGAACGAAGAAAATTACAAAAGTGAATAATATTTTAGGTTGAAATAAAATAATAGTAGGTAGGTAATTTGAAGAAACATTTATTTATATTATTATAATAAGTTGAAAAACCAAAATTTTTATCAAGTTTGTTGATATGAAAATACAATTGTTCTTATGCTTTTAACTTTAAGTATTGAGATTATAGCTTAATTATTCATTTTCTCAAAGAGAAAAGAAGATTGAAGCTTAACCCCAATCTTACAATCATAAACTAACTTACGTACCTATGCGTATTTGCGTGCGGCCAGCGCATCCCCTGTAAAAAACAACGTATCAATATTTGGTATGACCTCCATTATTGTCAATGCAGCTAAGCAGACGTCGACGCATGGAGGCCACAATGTTTGCACATATATTTGTGCCACGTAAATCATCCCACAATTGAGTGCAACGGGATTTAAGCTGCTCAGGACACCTCTCATCTCGTGCTTCCCATCTTTGAACCATTAAACCCCACATATTTTCGATGGGGTTTAGATCAGGGGATGGTGCTGGCCACGGAATAACTTTAATATCAGCATGCTGACTAAACCACTCTTTTACAACACTGGCACGATGTATTGGACAATTATCTTGAACAAAATGTAGTTCACTAAAGTCTTCCGATGTGTAAACATTACGCACAGTAGGTAGTATTATGTCACTTAAAACTTCGACGTAATTAGAGCTGTTGTCACGCGTAGGTATGAATTCCAACTCGCCCGGCCCTTGTGCACTAATCCACCCCCACATATTCACACTTATTCTACATGACTGTGTATTCGGAATAATGTTTTTCTCAGACCAGCGAGTATTGTCTTTTCGCCATAAATGAAGTCTTCCTTTTTGGCATGATTTGAAAGTCTTCTCGTCAGAAAATATGGTCGTCTCCCAGTTAAAATCTAAATATTCCCGAGCAAAACGTAGTCGTTCCTCCTTGTGTTTTTGTGTCAAAAATGGGTTTTTAGCTGGTTTCCGATGATGTAAGCCTTCAGCATGGAGTGCACGGCGAACAGTTCGCAATGATGTATCAAATTGATCTGCAAACATTCTAGTTGAAATGAAACCATTTTTTTCAAATTCTTCCACCATGAAACGTCGCTGAATCGAGTTAATAAGCGGCGGCCTTCTACTTCTTACACGACTCTTCAGACTATCTTCTTCTTCAAACCTCTTTATCCAACGGCTCACAGTATTTCTCTAAAAAACGAAAATATAATTTTTATTACACACTTGCAACTAGCGATTTATTTAATAAGAAAATCATACACCACAACTATCATCATAATTATAATCTTTAAAAATAACTTACACATAAGCCGGTTTCAATTGAAATTTGAGAAATATTAAGCCCATTTTTACGCAAAGCTACAATATTTACCCTGACATCAATACTAATATTTGCTTGCATCTTGATTAAAGATATTCAAACAACACGCTAATCGCAATAATAACACAAACGCTCGTAACAAAGTTCACCTACCAACAACGTCGTTACTTTATTCAATCAAGTAGTTTATTTTGTTTCACATTCACCCTCATTTTTTTCTTTTTTGTTAATAATAAGTTCAACTAATACACATCCCATCGTGTCTAACTTATCGTAGACGTTCAGAATTCATAATTAAAACACAAAAAGTGTAATATCACTGGGGTTCGAACGCAGGCTACAACGTGCGGACTATGTCAAAACGTTAACCGCTAAGCCACACAGACTGGTATAGTCCCAGTCGCCCCCACATGGATTGCCACCAGGTGTCAATTAGGAGAAAAAAATCCCAGTTGCCACCGGGTGGCGACTGGGACCTTATTGCCCCCACTTCAAATCGCTGTACATTGCTTGACAATGGTGAAAACATTTCTGCGAGCAACTTGGAAGTAGCGCTCGCCGGCCGCTGCCGCGGCACCGCTCGCTACGCTCGCTCGGCTCGCGCGCGGTTGGTCACAGTTTTAACCTAACCTAACCTATTTCACCCAGTTCAAAATTACGAATCATACAATTTGCCTGCGAGTGGATAATTAGACAATGGTGAAAACATTTCTGCGGCAGATTGTAGGATTCGTAATTTTGAACTGGGTGAAATAGGTTAGGTTAGGTTAAAACTGTGATCGGGAGGGTTGTGGATGTAAAGGCTGAGCCGGTTTCCCATGGCCCTCCCACCACGGCGATGTGGGAACACCGCTGAGTTTAAGTGGGTATACTGTCATTCGGACAGGAGTCCCACATACCCCGTCTCGTCCCCCGACGAGCGGAAGTGCATAAAGCATTTCTCAGCGAAACAAAAAAAAAAAGGTTAAAACTGTGACCAACCGCGCGCGAGCCGAGCGAGCGTAGCGAGCGGTGCCGCGGCAGCGGCCGGCGAGCGCTACTTCCAAGTTGCTCGCAGAAATGTTTTCACCATTGTCAAGCAATGTACAGCGATTTGAAGTGGGGGCAATAAGGTCCCAGTCGCCACCCGGTGGCAACTGGGATTTTTTTCTCCCAATTGCCACCTGGTGGCAATCCATGTGGGGGCGACTGGAACTATACGCACAGACTCATACTTTTCTAATTGAAATTAAATAGCAGTATCTTAATACGTCGTCCTGACATGATAGGCTTGTCACTACGGCAAATGATCATTATGTTGCACTCTTTCTGACTAGATAATAATGAAAGAGTGCGATATACGAGATCGTGTATGTGTGCAAAATGTTTGTTATAGAAAAAGGTCGTAAGTACGACTTGTTTTGATGCGATAGATTTTTGTAACTGCTACTGGACTTATGACCCCTACTGTATATAGTGCTTATGAGATGCGATTCGAGTCGACTCGTTTCAACTTCAGAGTATTGCTATAAGCTGCGTTTGATGAGAGTCTATGGCCCAAATTACCATTTACTATACCAATATATTCTATTATATTATATTATATTATTTATATTTATATTTATATTCTCCCTTCCTGTGTGCAGTTTGGGCTGGATCACCAACTACTTGACTACTTACAACAAACATCGGAATCAGGTTGGTCGAAGCAAGGAAAACCTCCTCAAAGTTACGTAAAAAAAATGAGGAGCATCTAATAAAATACCAGTATTTAAATAACATTTTATTGTAACTACAAATTAATATTATTAAAATATTTGTGCCAAAAGCAAAACCCCGAATTCTAATTAAAAATTCAGGTGTACATCGCTCTTCGGATATGCAGTTTAGTCGCGAATTTAATAAACACAAACTCAGCTCCATATTTTTAATAATCAAAACACATTTTCTGAGTATCTGCTCCTACAATCTGTGCCAAAATGTCCTACTTTTCCTTTTACGTAATTCAATTCCATACGTCACACTAAAGATATTTTGAAGATCAACGTAAATAAATAATAATCCAACAATTACTTTTCAAGGTTCACACTTTTGGCACAAATTAATTATTACATACATGATTAATTATAGACCTAATTTGATTAAATCTAATATATCACAAACCATGACTGATCACGTTAGTGCGTTTCAGTCCTAACATAGCACTAGTTTCAGTTAGTTCCATTGTAAAAAGAAAGTTTTAACACTTAAGCCTGTTGCACTACCAAAGGCAACCAAAAAAAACATAGGAATACTTGAATAAAACATGTTTACTTATGCCAAATAAATCCTAATAAGGTCGTATCTACAATGTCACATCAAATTCAGCGCTTCTAAGCTAACCACGTCACACTTTTTCACACTTGATTGAATGCCACAGATTATCGCATTAGTTCGAACCGCACTACCTCATTAAACGTGATAATGTATGGATGTCCCTCTTACTCGGGTAATTTACCAAGTAAAAGATAAGACTATTCCCACCCAAGCGAACATTTCGGAGGTTACAAAAAATAGTGCAACAAGCCAAAGTCGAAAGTGATCAAATTAAAATATTTGCAAACAAAAATAACAATAAAAAAAATAGAATTATCATTTCATACGCGTCAGTCTGTTAGAAAAAAAACTTTATAAATACAACATAATCAATGATTTTTGGTAAAAAATATTTTTCATGACACACAAAACAGACAAGACGGACACAGAGATCACATATACTTAATTAGACAATTATTGAGAGGCCATAGTTCAAACCAAATTACTTTTGTTTTCCGTTCATATTTTTTACTGCACCGGAAACAAGTTAAAGCTGATCAATTTACAGCCATCGCACCTTCCAATCTACCGAACTACAACTTGAAAAAAAGTAGAAAACATCTGACGATAAAAATAACATACTTAAATAAAACATAAAAATTATAAAGTCAAACAAAATATAAACGTCATAACTTATTTGACGGTTTCGAAAGAGACATAGACGATAGATTGGCTTGTCGGGCCTAAGTAATGGCGTAGATCAATCAAAACGACTGTTGAAGAATGGCCTGGATTTCTGTTATTGCTATACAAATTTTAGACCAATAAGAAGATTCCAAAATGTCACCGCTGCGAGATGTCAACGGCCTCAAGCCCGCGCAAACAGAAGCGAAGTACCATAGTATAATAATATACTTCGCCAGGTATAGCATTCCGAGACACAATGGTCACGTGGGAGACACAAGCCTACGTCATCACCGCTGTGTTACCAGTACTGTGAAATAATAACTCCCCAGCCGCCTTTATTACCTGTGCGAATCCGATAAAACAATGAGGTTTTAACTAACAATTACGTTGGTAAATGTTTAAATTGAATTGTTTCGTTTGATTTAAAAAACGAAACGACAATTTAAATGCTTTATATATATTTTTTAACAGAATGGTGACTGAAAATGTTTTCACAATTCGTGTTTTCTTCCAATAAAGTGGCAACTGGATAGTGAAGTAAGCATGTGTCACTCTCGGCATGCCAGACCTTGTTATTTTAGACCATGCGAAGTACCTATTTCTTTACAACACAATTCCATGTCAGTCCTATTACCATCAGCTGTACCTAATGCCTACAACAATCGATATAATCTACCTCGAAAAAAATATTAATTACTATTTTACATTTCAATAAAATAAAACGTAGGAAAATTGGAATGAATGATAATTAAAAAATTTACTTGATAAATATAGTAATACTTTTACATTTGACACAGACAAAAAATGGCTGAGTTTGACCACCAACGGTTAATTTAGTTGAAATATCATTTTCTGAACCTTTCTAACCTACAAATAGTATACACACGACTAGCAGATTCGTCTTCCATCTTTTTTTTTGGATACCCTTACCTCAGTTTCTGAAAGTAGAAAACCAGGCTACATCTTCCCAGGCCAGAACAATGGTTTTACAGAACTAGATTTTTTGGCCTGAATCAACAGCACACAACAAAGATTCGTACGTAGTCCTATCACAGTTATTCTACCTCTCACAGCAACCCACCGGCAACCTTATTACAATGAGAATAAAGATCACTTTGATTTTAACAATGATGCAAAATCAGATGAAAATTACTGAAAGGACTGTCCTTAGTTTCACAGTACCCATCGGCGATCAAACTAGCTACAGATAGGTTCAATTATTTAACGATGGTACTCATGACTCTATTGCTCTCTTACTAGCGCTCAGTTTTGATATAGCGCCTTCTCACTCTGTCATTCACATTGTATTGAATGCCGTCGCTAAATAATTGGCTTGTACAGACAGGAAAAGAGATGAGTATGCAGGCTAGTAACAGCTTCTTAGTCCCGTATTACAGAAAGTCACTCAATACTCAAGCATTACTTAAAAGCAGTTTCAACCAATCAAATGGCTTGAATCTAGTTTCCAAGTCATGCTTGAGTATTGAGTGACGTTCTGTAATACGGGCCTTAGTGTAACTTAGTTGTGCATGTGCCAAGTGCCCAAGATTTTGTCACTTTACTGGTACTTAGGAAGTTAAGTTAGTGCAAGAAGTATCTTTATAACTAGCTTTTGCCCACGCCTTCGTCCGCGTGGATGGCGAAAAATATCCCACGGGAACGTACTACCAGAATTAAAAATACCCAAAAGTACCCTATGTGTTAATAAAAGTTATCTGTGTGCCAAATTTCATCCAAATGTTTTGCCGTTGTTGTTGTTGCGCCAATCCGAACCTTACATCCATACAAACAGACAAACGAACGGAAAATTCTGAAAACCCACATTTTCGGCATCAGGCTCGTTCCCACACCTGGTAGCAATTACTTTGTTTCAACAATATTCAATGTACAGTTTTGAATGCGTTGCTTTTTTATTGTATAATGCAACGGGACCGGTTCGAACTAACAAGTCTTCTCTCGCTAATCCCCAGCCTTATCCATTGAACGATTGCTTTTTTCTATACAATGTAAATGACAATGGCCTGCGTGGTGTTAAGATGATCGTTACTTGCCTGCACACTTATATGTTATGCCATTTGTACATACAGCGTATTTTTCCTTACACGTCTTATTTCGTAATCCAGCACGGAACGACGATCAAGAAATTTCGCATTAACCACACACTACGTATGTTTGTAAGATACACATACGGTTTTTTACTTCACCAAAAACTGTTTTGAATTAACCATTCAAATACAATACGAAATTAATTGTTAAGCAAATTGACACCCTACGTCAATTTGACATGTTATAGGCATTTCATGCAACTGTCAAAAAATGACAGTTGTGATTTAAATATACGGACGATTTAAGTTGATAGTCAATTGGCTTAATAATTAATTTACTTTACACCAAAATCTCTGGGTCATATTTGTTCACAAAATGAGACAAGTAAAGAAATACACACATTGGTTACATTCTATTTACGTCATTGAGTCGTATCTAGTGTTATTCGTGAGCGGATCGGTGTCGTCCCGCTGACGGAAATTGAAGGCGTTACGGAAACTTTCTCGAAGTCTCTCTGTGAACGTCTTGTAGTCGAGATGCGCCTGCCCGAAGTCGAAGTCTGCCACTTCTACCGAGTGCCTGTAACGAAATTTTAATAATAATGTATTGGGGTGCTTGCAAGAATACAGTATCGGACTGGTTACATGTGCCACACGCTGAAATTTCAATAGCCAAATAATATAAAATGGCATCTTAGTATATTTAGGGGTCAGCCCAAAATTCCAGTAGATCAGAGGGGCAATTCCCGAATTTTTTAAATCTATCCAAATTACCTATGAATTTTCCTACATTTTTGACAAGTTTTTGACGTTAAAATGAGATTGCGAGTTTGAACGGTTTTAATTACGGTAATTGGCCGTCTGATAAGATTAGAAATAGGAAAAAGGCTCTGTGTATTGTTAGACTGTACATTTTCCTGGCAGGTGGCGTGTAGTCACAGCGGATTGAGACAAAATTATTAATATAACTTGAGAGACTTATCCCTTTACAAGCTACATTTTCTTCTCTTTTCAACTACTTTTTAACATCAATGCCAGTGGCTTTTATTTGCGTATAAATTACTGGTTAAACTAAGGCGAAATGGAGGGGCGTGACAGCGCGCGTCGATTGTTTTAAAAATTTGTAAGTCACCCGGCTATTGGCGCCAGTTTGAACACCTGCATACAAGTTAGTTGACACAATCGGCGCGAGTGAATTTCGTCCCGTATCCCGCGCGGTAATCGCCTGTTTGAATAGAGCTTAAAGTAATGGACTCACCTCGAACGATGCTGGTAGTACGCGATACCAAACACGACTAAGATGACAGCCACAAGGCAGAAAAATACTGGTATCACTATGACCGACAACTGCGCGTGGACCGACACTGGAAATAAAGCAACCTGTTAGCACCATAACCTGACATCACGCTTGTATCCCCGAAGTGTAGGGCAGAGCTGTGTACTGAGTACTACACCCACATTTCGCCAGTTATGTTTAAGGGGGGTTTTTATGTGAGGTTTACGGCAATAGTGCCATGAAACGAACTCAAATTCTGACTTCGGACTGCTACTGAGAAATTCCTATTGACAAACCCAATAACCCGATCTGGGGATCGAACCCATGACCCTACCTACCCTCAGCAGTAGTGTTTGCGACTATTACACCAAAGTGGCAAGACCGGTTCGGATGGTTAAATTAATATACTGATCTTGAAGCAGAGGGAACTAGGTAACCTTGAATATGGCTTTGATATAAACATTGTAGCATCTAATAATGTTTGCAAATTCCGAGCGAGCGCCTTTGAACTTTATGTCATTGCCATGAGGTTCAAATTGCAGTGACGGGCACGCGCTCGTAAAATCAAAGAAAAATTGCATAAAACGCACGTTTAAATACAGCATAAATAATTCAGCATAAAATTGTGCGCACAGCTTCCATACTTTTATTATTATAATATGTTTATAGTAGAAGAGCCTGATGCCTCTCGTCTTAACAATATACCATCATTTCTTAGGACACCTTCAGTCATCTTCTATACTATTCTAACCTATATAATTAAAACCCTCGGCAAATGGCCACCTTCCTTAATTTCCGAACAGCTCAATTCTACGCCAGCGATATCCAATCGATATTAAAACAAATTCGTCTTACCTTTATAAATATTAATAGTAGCCATAGCAACATTCTTCCCAATGTCATTCTCTATGACTACAACCACCGTATGCTGGTCACTATCTGAGAAGTAATGCACTAGAGGAAAAGAGGTGGCAATAGTCGATATTTTAGTCGAACATGTTTCATTGCCTGTTATGTTGTACTGGCCTAGTTTGTACTGTATGCAGTAGGAAAACGGCGCTGACCCTGTGTACTTGACATTTAAGTTTAGTAAGTCCCCATGTTGCAGCCAGTTTAGGCCAGTGATGTTTATTGCTGATATCGGTTCTGGAAATGAGAATAAAATTGCGTTATTATAATAGATCGATAGAGTATGCTTTATTGAACACCAAAATTTAACAAAGTTCATTTACATAAATAACCATTAATATTCAGGGAACAACGGTGGTCCTATCGCTACTAGCGATATATACCAGACAACCTTTGGATGGACAGGGAGACAATAAGTTAACTAAACCAGCACCCTAATTACGTAACACACTATCTATCACAGTCTGAATCATTTTGAAGCCTATTGCTAATCCTTTGCTTCATATGTTCGAAATATTTGTCTGCTCAACAACGTAAATAACGCAATGAATGTTGTTGAACTGTCAAAATGTAACACATTCCTACTGTTGGTGTGTTACGTAATTACCCCGCAGGCCAGGCACACTCCGCATTTTAGGTATGAAGCTACAAGTACGCGGCGGGCACGACTTGCCGGACCAATTCAGTAGGGCTGCCGCGCCCCGGCCGGGTCGTACGTTCGTCGCTTGATATAATTATTAACTAAAATGAAGGCAAAAGCATATTCCTTCACATTCGGCTGCTTAAATTATAACAAGGATCTGAACCTCACGTTTTCCAAAGGACATCAAAAAAGTAAAGAAATGCACGTCTACCTATAAATTAGTAATTAGGTAGGTCTATCTACCAAATGTTTACTATTGTTATTTTTATTTATGTCACCCGTATTTACGTAGTTAGAATATTAATAACTATTATTATAGTATAATTAGGTACTTCCAAGTTATGTTTACAAGGTAAACACATATTTAAATTTTATTTTAGTATTTTTGTTTTGGTGGGTACCCACCATGGACTAAATATTATGTAGTAAGATTTTGATTATTTAAACAAGATACTTGTCCATAGTTTTTTATTTGTCCAGTTACGTACGTACTTAAGACCCTAGCCTAGGTGTATTTGAAACGGGGTATTCCTCGAAGCGCAACAACTTTGAAACACACCAAATGAAGTGCACTAAATGTATTCCTCGAAAGGCACCATTCAGGTGCGCTAACAAAACAAATTAAAAATATTATAATTTTATTTCTCGAAAGGCACTAAATGGTCAAGGTGTGGATAGAGATGGGTGTTAACTAACGAAAAATATCGATAACAAATAACGCACGTTTTTGTAAGAGTCCGTAAAAATTATATACTACATGAGCTTAGATGGGTTTTTAAAAAAAATTGGCCGTCCCTGGACGCCCGGCAGATGTGAAACAAGTGAATATTCAAATTTCTAATAATAAAAATCAAAAATCAATAAAAATATGGAGTAAAATAATAAGAACTCGGTTAAAAAAAGAGGAGCTTTTTAATAAAATCCATATTTTTTTCTTATTACACAATTTTTTTCTTATCGTGGTAACTTTTAAACTATTTGTCTAAATTACTTAGTGTAATGACAAAGTTTATTTACATTAATATGTAGTTAGTGTCGAGGACCATATAAGTGTTGACCATATTGATTGTCTTATTTTGTCTGAAACATTTTTGCTCACAACAATTTTTTTTCCATATACGTGTTTAATTGTTTGTAAATGTATTTTATTTAATCTTGGTTGGTCTTGGACATAATTGGTATCAGCGCTATTGGTCTATAATTTTCGATTTAGTCTCTGTTTCCTTTCTTAAATAGTGGTTTTACTATTGATGTTTTCATACCATCAGGAAAGGTACCGGTACTGATACATAGATTCATGATGGGACTTAAGTGGCTGCATATTATATCACCGACAGATTCCATTATTTTGGTAGAGACACCGTCATAACACACGCTATTAGTATTTTCAAGTTGTTTTATGATGTTTAAGATATCCCATGGTAAACTTGGGGCCATGAACATTGATTTTAATCTGTTCAAAATGCCTGACGTGACGTTTTTTCCCGACTGTTGTATAGGGACAACTCTGTCAATGAAATAATTATTGAATTGATTCGTTATTGATTCTGGATTTGTAATTATATTATGATCAACTTTTTTTTAAGTAGGTAAATAATCCCGAGGTGCATTTAATATTTTATTATTTATTATTTGCCATGTCGATTTAGTGTTATTCTCAAACGTTTTGATTTTAGTATTATTTTGAGCCCTTTGGGTATGTAAGTCGTATAATTTTATATACTGTATTTAATAAAGTGAAATTTATTGGTGTCAGACGATTTAAGTCTGTATTTCCATAAGAGATGCCTCTTTTTCATACTACAAAATTTTAACACCACGTGAGATCCATTCAGCCTTTCTGCCTATTTTAATAGTAATAAGTTTACATGGAAAGCAATGTTTATAAAACAATGTAAACTCCTCAATAAATGAATTATATACGATGTTAGGGTCATCTGTATTATAAACATCAGCAAATGTCAGACTTTCTAAACAAGATCTGAATCTGATCATGATGCGCTTCATTTGGTGCTTATCAAATTTGGTGCGCTTCGGGGAATATCCCTTTGAAACGTCATTTGTTCACAAAAATAGAGTATTAGGCACATAGCTGGTAATTAAATATCGACAGTGGAAAGGTAAAATGGCTAAAGCGCCATTTTGGTCGATATTGAGTTATATATATTACTGAACTGGATTTGTTTTTCTGTGTCGATTAGTCTACGTTTCGCGTCGATTTGAGCACTTTTTTGATGCTTCAGCATCACAAATTTTCTTGCTTTTTCATTTAATCATGGTTTAAAGAGACAACGTTATTTTGATGTTTCTGAAGTTGATATCGCTTAAATGATTGATGCTCATTGTACATTTATGAAAGGCAATGCTGTAGCATTTTTGCGTTTCTCTATTTGATGTATAAAGACCTTATTAGTAGTTTTACCTGAACTAAATTATGAATTATGTCGCGGTTTAGCAAAAGTATTTTCTGTTTTATTTAGCTCTTTGGCGCTTTAGCAAAAGTGCTCGTTATATTTTCGTATGCAATAGTTAGGTTGTTTAGCTATTTCTTCTGTTTTTTGTTTGTAAATAAATCTAGAAATTAAGTAGCTTATGGCTTTGACCACATTGACTGATAAGATAAGAATGCCCAGAATCAGAACCTAAAATAATCCGAAAGTAAAGAACATGCTAGTACGTATATTTGTAAATTAATCTTACAAGACTAAGTAGATACCTACTTAGACGTAGGTACTTCTTTCAATTGAACAGATTTTTTATACGCATGTGTAGGTACTACTATAATATTCAGATAAGTACCGACAAAGTGATTTGATGATGGAGTTTGAAGCTGTTTCATGGAAATATACAACGCATAGCTCGTAGGTAAATTACCTACACGCGTATGGACAGTTTGTGTTTAAAATGCAATGCAATTTAAATGCCGGGATTTCAATTTAAATGTGTGCGTTAAATATTTTTGTAGCTACTATTTTGTTAAATTGTTGCACGATGTTATTGTGTGTTGTTGACAACACAGTTGATTACAAGTTGCCTAATAAAAACAATTTTCCTTAATTTTTTCCTTTATTATTAATTAATTAGCCTTCCCTTTAATATTCAGAACCATTGTAGTACGGATTACAGATTGATGCTAACGCCTCATAAACTACATAATTTATGGACAAAAACTACGTTAGCCATAATTAATATTTTAAATGTACACCTTTTAGAAGTTAAGCCTCATTCCCATGATACATCCATGAATGTATTCGCTCTTCAGCTAGTTCCGCTTTATTTCAAGTTCATTAGCTTTATTTTTACTCTATGGTTATTATTAAGTGCATTGGCAAATCTCAGATTAAAACAATATTTAATTCTGACAGTAAGCGTATTTAATTTTATATAATACGCGAGTTTACTGGACATTAGCAATTTTTGCTTGTAGTAACTTTTTAAATTTCGTTTTTTTTTTTTGCTAAAGCGGCTCTTCTCTCGTAAAATAAAGGTTTCATAGAAATAATTTATAATTCATATCATAGGAGAAAAAATACGATTTATGAGAATATAAGTTACACAGAAAAATTTCCATTACTAAAATTATGATTTTTTTTCGTAAAAATAAACTTTAAAATTCATTCCTGAGATTCAGGTTTTGGTGCTTTAGCCATTTTACCTTTCCACTGTCGATATTCAGATTAATTATTCTTTAAAAGAAGCCAACCCTAACGTATTCAGAAGAGATAAGAGTTACGCGATATAAATCAACTTCTAGGTGAATATTATCGTCGCGTTCCACGCGCGCCTCAAAGAGATGTCAGTACCATTGACGAGGTCCGATAGGGCCGATGCCTGCCGGGGTCGCGGATTGTTCGAAAGAGTTACCGTAGCCCTGGCGCACAAGCAACTGAAGGAAAACGGGTGGGTTTTAGTCAGTAAGAGTCTGACACGCCCTTCCGCTCCGCCCAGAACGGGAGAGCTCATTTGATGATTTCCCACCCAAAAAAGAAAGGGCAATTAGCGCTGTGTGATCTGAATTGCGCTTTATTGTGTCGTAGCAAGAGTCGCTATTTATTTCAATTATTTTGCGGAGTGAATCTTCTATGCTTGTACTATTATGTATTCTGTGACTAAACACGGATTTTTTATTTGCTAGACCAAAATGACAGCTGCGATGGACCTTTTACATCAGTCGGCTTCTCATATAGTTCGTGCAAGTTCCTATTGACCACTACATTCGTATGTTCTTCACTGAACTTAATACTACACATTAGCAGTTTTACCATCTTTGAACTCAAAACGTATCGCTTACAGGCTGGCTCCCGCAAACAAGCGCGACGGGACTCTAGTAGTACAAGTTCTATGAAAACTTTATGGAAATTGTTCAACTAGAGTCGCATCATTTTGATCTTAAAAGTCTGATTATAGGTTTTGACTAGGGATAGATATGTGGTATTGATTAGACATAGACATGTGGTATTGACTAGGGGTAGATATGTGGTATGGATTAGAGATAGATATGTGGTATTGATTAGAGATAGATATGTGGTATTGATTAGAGATAGATATGTGGTATTGATTAGAGATAGATATGTGGTATTGATTAGAGATAGATATGTGGTATTGATTAGAGATAGATATGTGGTATTGATTGGAGATAGATATGTGGTATTGATTAGAGATAGATATGTGGTATTGATTAGAGATAGATATGTGGTATTGATTGGAGATAGATATGTGGTATTGATTAGGGATAGATATATGGTATTCATTAAGTATAGATATGTGGTGTTAATTAGGGTTAGATATGTGGTATTAATTAGGGAAATACATGTTTCCGAAAATGTGGGATGGAGATGCTCTTGACCTCGATCACGACTGATGGAAAGCGATGCATGAGGTCTGCGATGGAACGAGCTTGTCCAGAAGATGCCTGTTCACTCTTGTTTTGAAAGCTGACCTTATAGGTTGTAGGGACCACTAACGTTGTCAGTAGGTATTATAACACGACAGCAAATAGAAGAACAGTAATTGAAATTGTATCGTTCTGAATGTGGTTAGATTTACCTCGTAAATCTATAATTCAATATGTAGGTTACTTCAAAATAAAACAATGACAGGATATCATTATACGCTCCTGTTGGACAAAACAGCGTATTGTTCTGTAGGAAAATCAATACCACTTAATTTCCTGATAAGTGAATTATTGCGCATTTACTATAGGTATAGGTGGTAATATTTGAGTGAGGGAAGAGTGACTGCACCTGTGTATGCGCACACACTTGTGCACTATAGTATCTCCCGTGTAGATGGCCAGACTCCGCTGAGATTTACAGCCATAGCCAAAATTCAGTCAGGAGGACTTTTATTTAAATTTGCAGGAAAAATGTTTGCAAATTTTTTTTTTGTTTGACTCCAAATATTATTCATAACTTTTGTATGATAATAATATTAAAATATCTATTACTAAATCCAACCATGACGTCATGGCGGAGTTTCCAGAAAGGAACGGAGCAGAAGCGGTCTTGATATCAGTCATAGCATATTAGAAAACTGTGTTCATATATTACTGATAAAATAGTATTATTAGTAATTAGAATTGGCCTGTCTGCGGTGACGTAGCTCTAAACGGATAAACTAACTTCAATGTAGTTCTTTAGTTTGAAAACTAGTTTAATCGTTTTTTTTTTTGTTTTTTTTTTGCTATAGTTGACGTTATAACACTTTATTACGTAGTTTTGTATTGTAAAATAATAATATTATGTCTTCGCGATCATACAGTCAGAACAGACAGATCAGACAGTCATTCCTTGAATATCATTTGAAATTGACTACCATACAATATTAATGTCCCATACCCATAAATCCACAAGGAAAATAATATTTTACTTATTCCATCCTTGTCATCGTAAAATGTAAAAGTTTATGGTACTGAATTCACGTGATTACATCGGAGTTATAATTGCAACAATGTATACAAGATGGCAGGGATATGACGCGCAACCTATTACCAAGGATTCAGTATATGATTCCGAACCCTGTTAAAACATTTCGTCGGTTATTACTAAAAAAAAATGCCGGTCTATACGTTTTGACCGCGTAAGTATTGTATTTTTCTATGAAATAGCCGCATTATTTTTGATAATCGACGAAAAATGTCTATGTTAGGGGGTCTAGAATCATGTGCTGAATTCATGGTTACAGTTTGCGACTCGATATCCTTGCCAGCCTGTATATACTTACTGTATATACAGAGCGTTTTTTCTAACTAGGACATAAATACATACATACATAACGTCACGCCTTCTTCCCATGGAGGAACTTTAACTGGGACAGTGTAGGGAAATTCGAATCAATAATAGATACGGGGAAACTTTTTCATGAATACAATTTTGGCATCTCCTATGTATTAGGATTTCCCCATACTGTCCCAGTAAAAAAAAAACACTCCGTGTAAATAAAACCATATCTTTTCCAGTAATTTTATTAAACAGTAAAGCGTCATTTTAGTATTTTGCCAACGTCATTATTGGTTATGTACCTACTTTATTCAATTGTTAGGTATAGGCTAACATTATTCATCGCACAAATATTACAAAAACACTTTATTTTTTTATCGATATCGTACTACAAATATGTTTTAATGATCCTAAAAGTAAGTAAAAAAAATAAATAAAATAACTATGGAGTTAATATTTACTTACCTCTAACAAATACAGTATGTTGATATCTTCCGTAGGTATACCCTGCGCTCATAGGTATTATGTTTTTGCACGTTGTTATTTCACCATCAATACCTTTCATAGTGGTTCTATTAGAGATCGCTCGCTTCGACACCTTGTGTGGTGACGATTCCGTAACATTCGTAACATTCTTCGATGTTGTTGATGTTGGTACTGTTGTTGTTGAGACAGTTGTTGTTAATGGGACAGTTGTTGTTATTGGGATAACTGTTGTTGTGTTGTGTGGTTTAGGCGTAGTTGTAGTAGTTGTAGTTGTTGTGGTCGTAGTTGTTGTAGTAGTCGTTGTAGTCGTGATTGGTGGTAATGGATTATTGTTAGCTACAACTATCGCTTCTATCTCATGAGCGCTTATATTATCTGTATAAGTATAGTTGAAAGAGAAGTCAGTAGAACTCTCTATGTATACGCAATCTATGAACCAATATGTTACGATGGAGGAGGAGTTCTTTTCCAAGAACTGCAGCTCACTCTCTTCCAGTTTAATAGAGTGGGTGACAACTTTGTTGACTGCCACGAAATTGTTGGGCCTTTTTTCTTCGTTTTGAATTAGTAACATGTCACCGTGTAGTGTATCTGTAAAGGGAGAATAAAATTACAATTATTATAACTCTTTATCATCCAGTCTCTGATAAGAGAGACTCCTCAATCTCCTCAGGAAAACATAGTCACAAATTCGAAGTTGCAGGTCAATTCGATAGCCGAGATTGCTATTTCGCATATGCTTAACCTTGATACTTCTTCTGCTAACTATCATATGCTTAAATGGATATGAATCCACACTTATGTCTTCCCCTGAAACGCTTGCACGTATTATACGTCATTAAGTTTGAATGAAACATAACAAATTTTTCATGGTTTATTTAACGTAGCATTTGCACCGATGCGTTAGTACAGGTGTAACTTTATGTCGTGACTTATGTTAATGAATATGGATACGTTAACAAGCTGGCATTCGTTTCAGCTTGTTACTCAAATGGACGGAGATTTGATGGAGTACACACAACATAACATAAACTCACGCCTTCTTCCCATGGGGGTAGGCAGAAACTACAGAACGCCACCTGCTACGATCCTTACATACTCCTTTTGCCTCGTTTACGTTCCTACATCTAGTCATACAAGCACACCGGTTGCGAGTACTACGCACTTGACCATTCTGAAGAACATCACCAATAAGGTCACTATATGTCTTCCTAGGGCGTCCCCTACCGGCGTTTCCACTCACATCTGCCTTGTAAATATCTTTTGTTAGTAGCCCTTTATTAATCAGCTATAATTTGAATCTAATCATCATTTAGTATATGTTTTCTGTAATGATGGCTTGAAAATGAGTGATTACCTAGATGACGACTAATAGAAAAGAAGTATAGAAGAAAAAGGCATTTTGCGCGGATCCCAAATAAATTGGGATAAGGACAGGAAATAATTATTAAAATATTAATAATTAAGACAGGAATTAAAATATTAATAATTAAGACAGGAATTAAAATATTGATAATTAAGACAGGAATTAAAATATTAATAATTAAGACAGGAATTAAAATATTAATAATTAATGATGATGATGATGGTTGTTTTCAGAAAGTTATTATCAGAGATCAGATATTCGGGTGCATATTTAAAGTTAATTTAGCTCTGAAAGTATGGAAGTGGCATTTTAAAATATTTTTTTTTGTAAAAAACAAAATTGATGCATATTTATTTAAAATTAATGTTTAACCCCCGATGCAAATATGTGAAGAGGAGGGGTTGTGTGTTAGTAAAAACAAAAAGAAAACATAAATTAAAATAATTATTTTTATTAAATTAAGTACTACATATATCGTGATTTGGCGTAAATATTACCTCGGCTACAGCAACTTTAATCACTACCTGCCGATCGCTATGATTTGGTCCGGTTTGGTCACTGAAATCTGACGTTAGCGGGATTTTATTGATACAAATGCGCGTTCCATATTAGCCAACATATTAACTTTAGGTGAATATGCTTCCGAATATACGATCTCTGATTATTACTTAATTCTTTTTTCTGGCTTATTACATCTACATTATGATGACCTACATTCTTCTGTACAAGATTAGTGTGAATTATTTTGCAAACATGTTGACTTATGATCTGTCTTCCTCTACATGGGCTCAAAAACTTTGTAAGTCACAAAGAGGATTGTCATGAACAATGAACAAACAGTAGTAGGCATATTGTATTCTTCTTAGAAATCGAACTTCAAGACTGTGTCTCGTACTAGTGAAAAACAGTACAAAATTGAGCGAAGTTGGTTGAAATACCTAGAAAGGTTAATGATGGATTACCGACAGCTGGATACGATTTATTATTGAATTTTAAATAACAGTATAAGGAAAAGGGTCGTTTTACTAAACATTATGGCAATGATATTGGGAAAACCGAACAACACAAACCAGCAAAACGGAAAAGAGGACTCAGCAGTGAACAGTATGGGGTGCTAGGACAGGAAACCTCCCCGTGTGTCCGTGGGCTGGAGTTTCCCTTGGATGCGTCTGGGGGAAAGGCCAGTCTCCGGGACGGTGCACCCTGGGGTGCGGGCAATAACTCTCCATTAGGTACTCTGTGCCTAAGGGGTCTTGTTGCCCGTACGCTAATATCCTGTCGGAGGAACGCTCCAACGTGTGTATCTCTGTTAAGCAGAGACGCACAGCGGCGGAGTAAGAGCGGGCTCGGTGTGCACTTACCCTGCCGCCGGGCAGGCAGTAAGGAGTCTGCTCCTTCTGCCACCGTTAGTCTCGTAGCCCCGAAGATCGTCAACGTCATGTCTCTGACTTTTGACGGGGGTCGAGGGTCTTGGCTTAACCGCCCGGACCGCGAGGAAGATAACCTCTATAAAAAATTCCTCTAATATCAAGTTCTGGTGCGCGGCGAGGGTATGAATGGCTGAGGAGTAGTGTCATCTACAACTTTCCAGTTGTAGGTGGCGCATCAGTCGTTAGCGCACCCCCAGCCAGAGTACCAGTGGACCCTCTGGTTGGGTTATAAATGTACACTTGCCTAGGGACAGGGGGTGAACCTGGGAATGACATTGTATATCCCCCATACTCGTGGGATTAAGTATGGAATCTAAAAACAAAAACACAACAACAGAGAAGAGTAGTGGAGAGGAGAGGAGCGATGCGGGGTCGGAGTCCGATGCCGCGTCGGGCGCGAGGGGCTCTTTCAAGAGCCCGGAGCGCGTAGTGGTGGGGGCTGCTAGGAAGAGCTCAAAGTTCTTGAAGAAGCGCCCCAAACCAGGGGATGGCCAGGGGTCGTCCTCTGATGGCGGGAGGAAATCTGCTCGCAGAAAACTAGCTCGGCAGGATGGGGTTCATGAGCGTAAAAATAGAGAGCTCAATACCGAGGAGGACAGCGAGCCGGGCCGAGCCAGTCCAGCCGAGCCGGCCGAAGCAGCCGAGACGCTCGCCACGGAGGGCCATGACCCTGGAGGGGCCGGTCGCAGGACGGCACTCTCGGAGTTGTCGAGCGGGGGGGCGAACGCCGCTGGCGGCTCCAAGTTAGAGCGGGTGGCCAAATTTGAGGAGGCCGTGGTAGCTGCGATCAGGGGTGTGGCCTTGAAGAGGATTCAGTCCTCTAAAGACAAGGTCATACCCACTGCCACGGCCTCTATTATGGCGGCAGCGGAGGCCTTCCACCTTGGGCCTCCGTCGAATGAAATGTCCGAGATGCGGGCTGAGGTCGCCCGCTTGACAGCCGCTATGGAGCTTCTCCGTAAGGAGAACGAGGAGCTCCGAGCGGACTTGGCCGGCCTCCGGGCAGCCGGCCCCCGAGAAGTGCCACAAGCGGGGGCGCAGCATGGGCAGGGCCGGCCGGTGCCGGTGCCTGCAGAGGACCGGGTTCTGACCCTGGTGCGGCGGGAGCTGGCTGCCTTCCAGAGCCGATTTTCCGCTCTGGAGGCCGTTGTCCTGCGCCCCCCGCTAGCGGCGAGCCGGCAGGCATCGTTTGCCGCCGCTGCGGCCAAGCCAGTAACGGTAGGGCGGTCGAAAGGCGGGCCAGAGCCAGATCTCGCGAAGCCGCCCCTGGATAAGTCGGCACCGCCCAAGCCCAAGAAGGGTGGGGTGGCTACGCAGGCGGCGAGGGCCCCAGCCCCGGCGGCGAAACGGCCGCCCCCCCCGCCTCCTAAAGCTCCTCCGGCTCAAGGCGAATGGCAAGTAGCCGGAGAGAAGCGGAAGGCGGGTAAAGCATCGAGGGCGGCCAAAAGAAAGGAGAAGCGGCAGCGGCGCAAGGAGCGAAGCGTCGCGGCTAGGCTCCGCGCCCCGAAGTCCGCAGCTGTAGTGATAACACTACAGCCGGAAGCGGAGAAGAAGGGCGTGTCCTACCGCGACGTGCTCACCAAGGCTAGGGCGGCCGTGAACCTAGAAGAGTTAGGCGTCGCCAATGGCATCCGGGTAAGGGTCACTGCGACTGGGGCCCGGATGCTGGAGGTTCCTGGTGCGGCCAGCGGCCCGACCGCTGACGCTCTGGCCGAAAAGCTTAGGGCGTCCTTAAATGCGGACGAGGCCCGAGTCTCCAGGCCCACCAAGTGCGTTGACATGCGCATCCTGGGCCTGGACGACTGTGTGACGGAGGCTGAGGTGGTGGCCGCCGTCGTTAGGACTGGGGGGTGCTCTGTCGAGCAGGTTAAGGCAGGCACCATCCGCCCTGACCACGCGGGGATGCAAGCCGTGACGGTGAGCTGCCCCGTGGCGGCGGCCAGAAAAATTGCCGGGGAGGGCCGAAGGCTCCTGGTGGGTTGGGTTTCTGCGCAGGTGAAACTGCTAGAACCCAGACCTCTGAGGTGCTTCCGCTGCCAGGTGGGCAACCACGTGGGAGTGCAATGCACCTCGGAGGTAGACCGCAGCAATCACTGCTTCCGCTGCGGTCAGCCCGGTCACAAGGCCGGCTCGTGCAATGCCACGCCGCACTGCTTTTTATGTGCGGCAGCTGGCAAGCCGGCCGATCACCGGGCTGGGAGTAAGGCCTGCGCTCCACCCGCCAAAGCCAGGGGCAGGGGCAAGCCCTCCGCCACCGCCGTCACCGCCGCACCCGCCGCCACTGCCGCCGCCGCTGCCGCTCTCAATGTCGTAGCCGCTGCAACCACCGCGGCAGGGCCCTCACAGGGGGCTCGGGAGGGGGCTGATATGGAGTGCCAATAATGGCCCCATTACGCCTCCTCCAGGCGAACATCAACCACTGCGCCGCTGCTCAGGATCTGTTGCTCCAGAGCATGGCGCAGTGGTCGATCAACATCGCCGTGGTCGCTGAGCCGTACTTTGTCCCGCCCAGGGATGACTGGGTGGAGGACCTGAGCGGCTCAGTGACCCTCATTTCGTCGGCCGCCGCCGGTACCCCGTCGCTTGAGGCAGTCAAGAGAGGACGGGGTTGCGTGGCAGCACGGTTCGGGGAGATTGTTGTGGTAGGGGTATACTTCTCCCCGAACCGAACTCTCGCCGAGTTCTACAACTCCCTTGCGGAGTTGAGAGTCGTCGTCGTCGGGTACCATACCCTGCCCGTGCTCGTACTCGGGGACTTCAATGCCAAGAGCACGGCTTGGGGTTCCCGGTACACGGATACACGGGGCGGGATGGTGGAGGACTGGGCTCTGGAGACAGGCCTGGTCGTCCTAAACCGGGGTTCTGTCCCCACGTGTGTGCGGATGCGGGGCGAGTCAGTGGTGGACATCTCGTTCGCCAGCCCCGCTCTGTCACCGCGTGTCCTTGACTGGCGTGTCATGGAGGGGGTGGAGACGTACTCCGACCACCGGTACATCCGGTTTGACGTCTCCGCCCAGACCTCGAGCGCGCTGGTCCGACAGGCCCCGAGTGGTCCGCGGTGGGCGCTGAAGAAGCTGGACCGGGAGCTCCTCCTGGAAGCCTCGATCGTGCAGGCCTGGGTGTCATCACCGGACAGGCCTGCTGACATCAACGACGAGGCAGAGTGGTTCCGGGAGGCCATGTCCGAAGTGTGTGACGTGGCAATGCCCCGGGTCCAGCCTGGACGCGCCTGGCGCCAGGTGTACTGGTGGTCGCCGGAACTAACGTCTCTGCGCGAGGCGTGCGTTGCCGCGCGGCGCCTGTACACCAGGCACCGCAGGCTCCGTATCCGCCCTCCGGATACGGAAGCCATTCAGGCGGAGCTGTACGAGGGTTACAGAGCGGCGAAGACCGCCCTCCGAGCGGAGATCCTGCGGGCCAGGGGACTGGCCCGTGAGGAGTCGCTGGGGACTCTGAACAGGGACCCGTGGGGGCGCCCATATAAGGTGGTGCGGGAGAAACTCCGCCCATGGGCTCCCCCGCTGACGCAGAGTCTCCGGCCCCAGCTCGTGGAGGGCGTGGTGAGCGCTCTGTTCCCTTCGCGTGGGGAGCATACTCCCCCGCCCATGGCTCCGCCTCCTGCGGTGCCAACTGTGGACCACACAACCGACGATGACGACGTTGCTCCTGAGGTGACCGAGGTAGAGTTGAGAGTGGCGGTACGTAGGCTGAGTGCCAAGAATACCGCCCCAGGACCCGACGGCTTACCTGGAAAAGCCTGGGTCCTGGCCTCGGAGGCTCTCGGGCCTCGACTAAGAGGGCTCCTAAGCGCATGCTTGGAGGAGGGCCAGTTCCCACTTCGTTGGAAGACGGGGAAACTGGTCCTCATTAAGAAGCCGGGGCGCCCAGCGGACTCTCCGTCCGCTTACCGGCCCATCGTGCTGCTCGACGAGGTGGGCAAGCTCTTTGAAAGAGTCATTGCAGACCGCCTCGTCGGGCAGCTGGTGCGGGTGGGGCCGGATTTGGCGGACAGCCAGTTTGGTTTCCGCAGGGGGCGCTCCACGGTGGATGCCATCATGCGCGTGCGAGCCCTCACGACGGGGGATGCTGTTGCCCGGGGTGGGGTCGTCTTGGCGGTGTCTCTAGACATCGCCAACGCCTTCAATACCCTGCCCTGGAGTTGCATCAGGGAGGCACTCCGGTATCACCGGATGCCGACCTACCTCTGTCGTGTAGTCGAGGCCTATTTGACGGATAGGGCGGTGATCTACCCCGGTCACCAAGGAGAATGGAACCGGCGAGAGATGTCGTGCGGTGTCCCACAGGGATCGGTCCTGGGGCCGCATCTGTGGGACATCGGTTACGACTGGGTGCTGCGCGCCGACCTCCCTAGCGGCGTCAGCGTAGTGTGCTACGCTGACGACACGCTGGTCCTGGCGCAGGGGAGGTCGCACCAGGCGGCGGCCGAACTAATGACACGCGGGGTTGCGACAGTCGTTGAGAGGATCCGGCAGTTGGGACTCGAGGTGGCCTTGCACAAGTCCGAGGCCATGTGTTTTCATGGTCCTCGGAACGCGCCACTGTCGGGTTCCCAAATAACGGTAGGAGGGGTTCTCATCGGCGTCGAGTCGACGATGAAGTACCTGGGACTCGTCCTCGACAGCCGGTGGAACTTCGTCGAGCACTTCCGACGTTTGGCTCCCAGACTGCAGCGGGCCGGGGCTGCTTTGAAGCGGCTCTTGCCCAATCTGGGGGGGCCAAACGCCTCCTGCCGGAGGCTCTACGCGGGGGTCGTGCGGTCCATGGCCCTTTACGGGGCACCGGTGTGGGCGCGATCGTTAAGGCTCCGGCCAGCCCGCCGGTTGAAAGCGTCCCAAAGGGTCATGGCCATCCGGATGGTACGGGGATACCGCACGGTCTCCTGCGAGGCGGCGAGCCTCCTTGCCGGATTGCCGCCGTGGGATCTGGAGGCAAAGGTCCTCGCGCACGTTTGGGAGTGGCGCGAGGAGGCGAAACGCCGGGGCGTAACTCCGCTGCCGCGAGAAATCACGGCACAGCGGACAGAGCTCCGGCGGGATCTCATGGCGGCATGGAGAGTGCGACTGTCGCAACCCAGCGCAGGGCACGCCACAATTGCGGCGGTAAGACCCCTCTTTGAGGAGTGGCTTGAGAGGCGCCACGGCGTCCTCACCTTCCGCCTGACGCAGGTCCTCACCGGACATGGCTGTTTCGGGAGGTTCCTGTTTCGGATAAGGCGGGAGGAAACGCCCGGGTGTTACCATTGTGTGGATCGACCGGAGGACACGGTGGAGCATACGGTGGAGGTCTGCCCGGCTTGGGCGGAGCACCGCCGTGTCCTCGTGGCGGCGATCGGCGGCGGCGACCTCTCGCGTCCGGCCCTGGTTCAGGCCATGGTACGGAGCGAGAGGGAATGGGAAGCCGTCACCTCCTTCTGCGAAGCAGTAATGCTCGCGAAGGAGGAGGCGGAGCGCGAGAGGGAGAGGCAATCACTGCGCCCTCGCGCCCCTAGCCGCCGCAGGAGGAGGAGACACCCTGGGCGTCGGGAGTCGATTGCCGACTCCCGGCCACCGTAGGCGCGGGCTTGCGGACGGCGAGCAATGGGCAGCTCGCCGTCCGGTAAGGACCAGGCCCGGGTCGACGGCGCGTCGTGTTCCACGCGCGCCTCAAAGAGATGTCAGCATAATTGACGGGGTCCGATAGGACCGATGCCTGCCGGGGTCGCGGATTGTTCGAAAGAGTTACCGTGGCCCTGGCGCACAGGCAACTGAAGGAACACGGGTGGGTTTTAGTCAGTAAGAGTCTGACACGCCCTTCCGCTCCGCCCAGAGCGGGAGACGTCATTTGATGATTTCCCACCCAAAAAAAAAAAAAAAAAAAAAAAAAAAAAAGCAGTGAACAGTATGTAGATAACAAAGCTAAAAAAGTAAAGGTAGGTATTTCAATCGATAGACTTTCAATTACAACGTAACTATCTATCTAGGTTAGACTCAATAAATAAGAAAGTGAATGTGAAACACGTAACATACGAAATTGAGGCAATTCTTTCTCAATTTTGCATTCATATACGAATAACGTTACACGATCGATACACGATCCTTAGACACGATCAATCACACCTCCGTGGTAACGCTTGTACAAGTGTTACCGAAACTGAGTTATTGCTACGAAATAAAGGCAATTTCGACGTCAAATTCTGATCACAAATGTGCTGTTGACCGTACAGATGTAGACGGTGACTGCCGGTGCAGGGTTACAGCGACATATCGATTTCCAGAAATAACAAGATCCCAGAGGGTTATCCCAGTTATGCACTAATTGGATTGGTCGGGCGGTGTGTGAGGACTACACGATCCAATCCGGTTGATACTTGTATGTTGTGGGTCGTGTGCGTACCTACATAAATATCACGGCTGTCAACCTTGGAGTGGCAGATGTGGCATGAAGATTTATAAGTATGTCCACTTCTCCTATAACGGTATTCGGACGTTCATTCCATCATTTTGACGTTTGAACTGATTGATAAATTTCGCACCAAAAAGTCTATTATACCCGTACCCTAATTACGTAACACACTATCTATCACCATCTGAATCATTTTGAAGCCTATTGCTAATCCATTGCTTCATATGTTCGAAAAAATTGTCTACTCGACAACGTAAATAACGCAATGAATGTTGTTGAATTGTCAAAATGAAACCCATTTCTACTGTTAGTGTGTTACGTAATTACACCGCTGGTCAACGAATAAAAACAAGATTCAAGACGTTCAACATAACGATTAATCATGCTGATAAACGAATAAATAACACCTCAATATTTCCCCTCCCCCATCCAAAACCCGCATTTAAAAAGTTGAATAACCTTATATCGGAGTTGTTAAAATAACAAGCGTCAATTTACATTTTGTTTAAAGTGTATGAAGTGGTCAAATTGCAATTACTCGACCACGCGTCCCACGTTACCAATGTCAAAAGACAAATGGGCTATGGTATTTAACAATATCATCTCCAATCTATACTAATATTTATTCTATACTTATATTATGAAGAGGTATGTAGGGGTTAATCTTCAGAAGAACTGATCCGATTCAGAAAATTCTTTCACTAATGGGAAGCTACAGTATTGCCGAGTGTCATAGTATATATTTTATACTAAAACAAATTTCACGCGGACGATGTCGCGGGCACAAGCTAGTTTGAAGATATGTGCGTATTCTGCTATCTTTACTAGTGATCCCACAGGCCTGTGGGGGTACTGTTGTACTGTTTGCGTGGCGCATGCAATTGAATCTATTTGCAAATAAAAATATGTGTAAATTTACACGTCTGCAAGTGTAACAAGAGTCATCAGACTAAATCACGAATCAATATTGACAAGAGTGAGAAGTTCCTGATAAGGACATAAATACAACATACCTGTTAGATTAAATGCCGTAAATACTGTAGCGACAGTCCACCACAGATTCTCAAAGTAATTTCTCTTTACTTCGAGATGGATATTATACTGTCCAGCCTCGTAAATGCTTCGAAAGTACTCCACAGTATAATTTACGGATTGATTCGTACTGATGATCTGAAACAGAAATTTCGTTAATGAATTTGATGTTTTTACCAGTTTTTAAGTCTATTGCAGTCTGCATTTTAGTATATAGGCATGCATTTCATTGATCTTAAAGAGATGGGTTGATGGTCAGGGCAGCTGGTTGTTTATTATATCTAATGCGTGTGAGTATCAAACAGCTTGAAAAGGTCCCCTGTTGAACATAAGCCTTCAAATAACCGATACAATGAACGTTCAAAGAAAAAGTTTACATAATGGAGTCGGCAGACATATTAGTAATCGCGGTTTGTTATTATGAAATGTTTGTTATTATAAAGGACGTTGCAGCTGCCATTATAGCTGCGTTTATCGCCTTTACATGGGCGAGCAGATTTGAACTTGGAACATAGGTAGAGTCTATTTAAATCGTAGTTTCCAATTGATGTTGTTTTCACATAAACAAATATCAACTTTATGACACTGTAAATTAAGATGATTTTAGAAGAATGAAAACTATAGAAAAATCATGAAATTGATTTAAGTTATGTGTAGATGTATTTTACAAATATACATACTTGTTTACATCTTTGAAAACTAACTTTGCGAATACACAATAAGTACTTAGCCAGGAATTATCTGGAGCTAATGCAATACCTACGCATGTGTAATCCGATGACCTTTGACATCATACATGCCAGAGGAATTTTTAATTCGCGCTTATCGTAACATGGCGTTGGTCATGCCATGCTTCACATCTGTTACGATAGCATTGCGCGGATAGTCCCGGTCCTCCCCGTGTGCATGCATATGCAAATTTAACAGGTTTATGAGAGTATTTGCAAATTATTGTGTATTGATTATTGACGGCATTTACATAGTTTACGAGCTTGTGCAATATTATGTCAGTGACAGATATTTAAAAAAAAACCGGTTCGCATAGCAGTATCCTGTCTCTAATTTCGAGCAGGCTGGACTGTCCGTACGTGAGTCGCTGCTGCGCCATTTCCCATGGAATGGTGCAGCCGCTGTGAAGCGTTGGATGGTACTGCCGCTGTGTATATTGAAATTTGTTATTTGTTTTTAGAATGTAGATGAAATTATCTTAATATTTTATTTTACTAACGTAGGATAAGTTTTTACTAACAAATGAGTCATGGTTACTTGAAATAAATTGAATTATTATTTTTGGGAGTGTTTTTTTTTCTCAGCTCTTAGGCTGGTTTTAGCTACATTTACGGGCCAAAGCCAAGTAAATGCAGCGTGCGGTGTGTGTTTAAGATGAGGTTGTGTTTTCTTCCTTTTACTGCATGAACTTCTTAACTATTCTGCAGGTATTTAAGATGGCAGCTTTCTGTAGGTTAATATAAACGGATTCTTCTAAATCTATTAATTTCAGGCTACGGAGAAGATGGTTGGGGATAACGCCTGTCGTGAAGAGAACTATAGGGATAACGTTCACTTTTTCTTGTCTCCAGATTCTTGTGACGTCTTCTTTGATAATAATAATTATTATTATAGCTATATTTATCTACGACCAACGTGTCACATAATGACATAAGTAGGCCATTGCAAAATTGTAAGCTTCTATTAAGTATGTTGTGTCCATAGTAGTATATCTGGGAGATATCCCGATTTGGAGACCAAAGTCAATTAAGACATTGATGCGTTTCATTATGGTTAAAAAAACATTAAGAAAAGGAATCGACGATAGTTAAATAGCTAATTAGAAATTAGTGCTAATTATTAGTTACCGATTTATAATTATGTATTAACCTAACGTAAAAAATACACGCCTTTAAAAAGTATCAATATAGATTTTAAAAAGATGCATTGTGGTGCCCTAGATATGTGCTGAGTCTGAAGGACTAAGAAACCATATGTGCAGCCAGATAAAGTGCTTAGTAAGTCAATAACGCTCATGATCTATTTGACATGCCTTGGCCTATTTGGACTGGCACCAAATTACAGGCTGCTGAAAGGCGCCATAGGTACACAATCTATCAGTTTGCCTGGCCGAATGGTAATCGGTACCACGCGAGAGATTCGGTCTCAAGATCGATTCGCTTCTCGGCCTTTAAATTGCGAACGATAGAATAGAAACTATACCGAACTGACTCGATTCAATGTCACATCCGTTAGGGAGCAATTAGGTAAGCAACGCGTCCCGCCAAGTTACGTGTGGCGTTAGCAGTTGTGGATCGTTCTTCTATCAGTCTTCTTTATCATGTTAGAAATCGAAAACGAACACAAGGAAGTTTTCAAAATACCGAAATTTTCGTTTTTGTAAGCGACTTTGTCCGCGTGGATAGAATACTTATATCTCGAGGTCGTAACTTCGTAAGTACTTTCGGTATAAAATAATCCTATATGTTTATCCAGGTCATAGACTAGCTTTGTGCCAAATTTTATCAAAATCCGATCAGCCGTGAATGCGTGATTGAGTAACAAACACACCAACATTCATATTAGTTGGATAAGAAGTAGGATAGCAAGCCAACGCGGCGTTTCCACACGTGTCGGGAATTTAACGGAAGGAACTGTTTTACCAGGACAGAAATAGATTATCAGACCCAGACGATGTCTAGCCCTACTCAATTTAGCCTTAGTGACTCAAATACACAAGCCTGTATCAGTGAATTTCCTTTGCAACTGAGTTGATAACAAATAAGGCTGTGTGTGTAGCAACAGTTCATTGACTGTAGTTATACATATAACTACTACATTGTATTGTTAAACTAAGGAGTATAGTACACTCTTGTTAACTAAAGAAGTTGTGAGAGAATTTTGGCTAAGTAGCTTTTTATCTCTTGCTCCAAAAGTCCTTTAGGTGGTCAGTTTTTACTTTGTGAGTAACGTGAATTGGCCAGTGGGGCAGTTATCTGTTGGGGCAACTTGCAACATTCAATACTCAAACATTTATTACATTCTACAATGTGTACCATGTAATGTGTGAATGTATAATGTGTATAACTTAAAATTTTATGGCACCATTGTAGACCTCTTTCCTCTTTCCTACTATTCAAAATAGTAGGAAAGAGGAAGCTTTGAAAACTTATCAATATTTTTATTATTCTAAACTAAATCTATTGTTATTATGTGAGGGTATTTTTAATACTTACTATTACTACTATTTTTACTTTTCTTATAATTATTACGACACTTGCAAGGAATAAAATTGTATCTAATATTTAGTAACTTTACAGGAGAGTGCGTCAAAGATTTAAAAAATTCTCCCAGATTTAAAACAACCTTGAAAATTTTGTCCAGCTATTCCCTCCTGTACTCATATTTTCAAGGATGGTTGGCATTAAGACTTAACCGAAATTTGCGAGATTTTTTTAAATCTTTGACGCGCGATGTTATTCCTTGCAGGTGTTGATTATATAATATAGCACTTATAAATTTTATTATACTTTTTTTTTCATTCTGTAGTACTTGCCATTATCAGGCCTTGTGAGGAATAAACCTTTTTGTACTGTGCCTAAAGAGCATTTAGCATGATGGGCACAGATTGTTAGGCTATAGTTGGGCCGTTTTGAACTGACTCGTTGAGTCATAAATGTCAGTAACAAAAAAATCACTAGTAATCAACATCACAAGCCTGCTCTGTAAGCCTAACAAGTGATTTATGGTCGGAAGACTCAGTTCAAATGGCAAAAATTGCATATCGAAAGAAGTCAATAGGATACAAAGTACACTGAGAAGAACCAATAAACATATTATTGATGGCAAAACAGATTACAGAACAAGAGACAGGATGCACAGGCAATTCATTTAACTGTTGTTTGAGGATAAAGAAGTATGACTAAGTGTATTCCCGAAATAAATGCCTAACAGGAAAATATCAAAGGGATATACATACAAGTGAATTAAAACTCTGGTGATACCAAACTTATGTATTTTCCGCACTTTGGTGAGGAAAACTTTGGTGAGTTAATAAAACCAAATGGTTTCAATAAAGCCCACAATAATGCAACAATGTTGTAATTTAAATCAAGTATTATTTGCCTCTTCATATTATTATAATATACTGTTAAAAGGAGTGTAAGATACAGCATGCTTTGTTATTCAAACAAAACCTGATAATTAGGAGACAGATGTTGCAGGTTGCAGAACTAGTTATATCAACTTATAGATGCTTACCTCTTGCTTATGTTGTGGAACTCCATTATCAGTAAATACAAATTTAAAGTTTTCTCCGTTGTAACCTGATACAATAGTTGCTGTGAATGTCACATTCGCACCTCTTACTGCAGGCCCATTATCTGATAGGGTCACCTGTAAAAAACCTGCTGACACCCCTAAAAAACAGAAATACAAATAGATTTTAAATACAGCGGATAAATTACTATATTACTCAGTCTTATCCAAGAAATAAAATAAAAATCTAAGTACCCGTTTCCAAGACAAATGCCACGATAAATAAAATGAAAGGAGCCATATCGAACGAAACAAATCACCGATTTAATTATCACACAGAGAACATAGCCACTGATGAAAATTCTGTAGAATCTTCTTGAATCGTCCGTATTACAATAAGTGAATACAAGTTAAAATTTCGTATCAAATTAGAGTTATTATTGAATAGGTACGTCGTCACAAAAACATGAACGTTTGCGTTTCTTAGCAATTTGACACTGACAGTAACTTGATTTGTCACTGTCAGTGTCAGTCATCATGTCACAGATTGTTACTACTATAGTGTTTTCATTTACCAGCAGTATTCACAAATGAAGAATAGTCACTCGACTAAAAATTACGGGCTCGATACAACAGTCCAATTGCAAGTTTTTTTTACTAATGATTTGTGAAGTTGTAGCGGAAATTGTGGTGGTGAAGCTGGATTGCGCGCAAAAGAAGTCTTCGCGCTTCTAAAATCGGAAATAATTGCCGCCGTCTTGACGTTTATGAAAGGTATCAAACGAGTGTGCTGTGTTCCGTGTTTTCCAAAGTAAATAATCGCCATTATTATGCCGAAAGTGATGAAACGTCTGGCAGGGATTTATCCTTGAAGGTCAAACGTCGCACGCAGAATTATCTAGTGCGCACATCTAACAAACCAATGGTGGTAGGACGGTGGGTACAGTCGCCAGCAGGTCAAGCTACACGAAACTGTCAAATTCCTCCAAAGGATGTTAAACCTTAAAATGTTATCGGTTAAGTTCAAAATCGAATGAGAAAATCTGACAGTTTGTGGTAACTTTATGTGCTGGCGACTGTACATGTACAGTCAACCTCGTAATTGCTAGGGGAAGCGCCAACCAGGTTCCCCGCGAAATTAAAATTTTCATGTTTTTTGCAATTTACAGGTCAGTGTCAGCAGGCTTAGCATGACGCTTTCTATTTCTACGAAGAATAGACACTGCTATTTCTATACAAAATGACATTTCGTATCCCCATTTTTACTACTAAAATACAGTTTTGTTGTGTCACTTTAAATATGTTTATTTCAGAATGATAAATCTTCGTTTGACAGGAATAAACAAATTTTAGTGATTTTTAATCCAGTTTAGAGAATTTTGTGACTAGAGAATCGGCACCATTGAATGGACCTTTAGTTTTTTTAAGGGAATCGCGCCGGTCAACCTTGGTGGTTGTCGGATGCTTAAACCAGCTATCCTGTGAACGTCTTATAAAAAAAACAACTTATAAACTAAGCGACTACTTGCTAAGGCCATCCCCCATCCCCTGTGGATTACGGTACTCGGCTTAGGGCGTCGCTGGGGGAAGACCAGCTAACTTAGTCTGTGGGGAAGACAGCACGGATCGGATCTAATCCAATCGAGCAAGCGAATCGCGCCTAATAGGCGTCCTACATACGTGGAACTCGCGTCGGTACGAGTCTAGTTTTAGTTAATTCAAACAAACTCAAACTCATTTGAAATGCCCACATTTGACATTGGTCGCCACTAGTATTTTACTCTATGATTAATGAGGTCTATAGTGTAGTATCTATGCTTGTGTTAGTGGCCACAGAGCATGTAATTTTAGCAGTGGCAGACTTGTTTTTCTCAAAGTTTGCATAGCAATTTTGCACACACTTTCCCAAGTAAGAAAGTTAGTGATCTCCACGCATTTTTTTGTTTTCAAAACTATTATATCGAATGCAGAATATGTGTTGAGTGTGAATAAGAGTGCCTAAATAGAATAAAAAATGGCTACCGTGTTCGATAGCCCTTTCATTCGACAACGTTTACATCGTCTGAGGCGTCGTGATTACGATTTTGACGAAGATCAGAGATTCGGTCGATGTGACTGCACGAGCTATTCTTATTTTGTACTTTCAATGGTGTTATTTTCTGTGGGCACTGTGATTACAGTCTTAGCATTGGGAGACGCCGATGGCTATATTCTCAGCAATTTGGGACACATGTGGCTAGTTGGTCCAATTTTTATATGTTCCGGGATGATGGTTGCTGTGAAAAGTATGCTTTATTTGAGGAGAAAAAGCGTGATACAAATGCTACTACACCAAAGGGCGATTATTAGGGTAAGTTCTTATCTTTATCAAGACCATTAGAGTTTGACTGTATTGTTTGAAATAATATTATTCTAATGCATTTTTTACGACTTGTAATTATTCATTAATGTTTATGTTGTCAAACAACAAGTTTTGAAAAACAGTATCCAAGTATTTAGTATAAACTTTAACACATTAAATTTTTTTGTTGTGATATTGTTTTACATGATTGGTTTTGTTGTTGTTTTTTTATCCTACAATAATTTTGAAGGGTTGGCTACAAAATACTCTTAGAATTTTATTGGGTGAATTATTTGTCTTCTGAATTTTTATGAATGCTTCTAATCTTAAGTGTTCATTCATGATATTTAAACATCCTGATCCCTGTCACTTTTCGCCCTAATAATAGTAAACAAGAAATTATACTAATCAAAATATTTAACCTTTTCATGTAAGTGGGACATGCCTATCAACTGTTATGTACACATAACACTACTTACTAGGTCACCACCATAAATTTGATTAACATAATTAGAGCTGTGTAAATTTTTTGCATTACAGTTATGTTTACATAAGTATTTTATTTTATTAGGTTAAAGGTAGAAACATACACACATCAAGTACAGTTTGCGATAAGTTTGATAAATCGAAATCTTCTTTGTTACTGTAGACTATATTATAATTTCTTCGTCTTTTTAGATTCTTATCTTAAAAATATAGAATAAGAATATAAAACAAAGCAACAAATTCAATTGTTTTTCCATATAAAAAGAAATTCAATCCAAGCTACGCTCATTAAGAAATCTGACTTAGTCAATTTTAACAGATTTATGATATTGTTTCAAGGAAAGATGTTATTGATAAAATGCCAAGAGGATTATCAGAAGTTTTACGAGCAAGAATTTTAACTTTGAGGGAAGACGGATATTCCACGAGAGAAATAGCATGCAGAGTTGCTGTATCCCAATCCTGTGTCGTAGCCACGTTGTAGAGGTACCATGGCTTGGATAATTTAGCTGACCGAACCCGCAGTGGTCGCCGAGCTGTTCTGACTGCTATATCAGATTGCTGGCAGCCCGTGACCCAACAATCAATGCCACTAAAATAAAGCAGAAGTGCGGGCCACCTCTGGACTTGAAGTTAGCACTCAGACCATTCGGAATTGCTTACACCAGGCTGGACTACGAGCACGAAGGTCTTGGCGTGCACCTTTGAATTCACGGCAACGTCAGTGACGGAGATTGCAGTGGGCTAGGCTCCAGCAAAATTATGAAGATGAGGAGGAAAACATTTAGCAAAACTGTCTCTTCATTGACTAATCGCGAATCAGTACTCACCCAGATAACCAACGTGTCCGTATCTGGAGAAAACCTGGAGACTTTGAAAGGCAAAGAACTGCCACTGGAACCGTTCAACAAGGCAGGAAATTGGTGTCCTTTTGGGGTGGAATTATGATTGGAGCCACAACGCCTTTGATACCGTAACAAGGCTCCATGATGACAGAAAGGTACAAAACAGATGCTATTGATGGAATGTAATTCCGAGTAAACCATGGGCACCAATTCGTACTGGTCGATGACAATGCGCCCGCACGTCGAGCTCAACGAGTCAATGCTGCTCTCTGAGAATACGACATCACAAGGTTACCCTGGCCTGCCGGCTCGCCTGACTTAATCCCAATAGAGCCTACATGGGATGCTCTTAAACAAGTTGTTTGTAACCGTCAGCCACCTCCCCAGACAGTGCCAAAGATCAGGGAAAGCCAATATTCAAGAATGGGACACAGTTACTGCAAGAAATGCTGGATAACTTGATCCTCAACATGCCCAGGAGGATCTCCGCATGTGTGCAAGCCAGGGGAGGAGTTATGTGTAATTACCTAAATAAAAACCTATGAATAAATTGTTGTATAAGTAAGGTTAAACTATCTTTTTCTTTCCATCAGATTTCTGTTATGAATACATAAGGATTGAATTACTCAGTTTTTGTTATTAAAAAATAAAAATAACTTATATTTATTTTTATTTTATTTCATACAGTGTATTTTTATTTAAAAAAAGATATAATCTAAACACGTTTTCTTGATAAAGTTAAATTTTAAAATATATCAGATTTTGCTAGTGATCACAAACTTTTTTTGATGTGTGTAAATGGCTTTTATGGAAGAATGTACTTAAAACATAAAACTAAATAACTGCATGCTATTATAATTCACTTAATCAATAGCAAATACACCTGACCTTGAACTACTGACTGAACTGTTTGATATGAGATAAAACAAGGCTAATACCTAACATGGACTGTTTAATTAAATAACAAGATAATTGCGTTTGTTTTGCATGCTCACTAAAGGAAAAAGTGTCAAATACCTCAAATGTAATGATAATGTTTATTTTTTAGGATATGGCTGCAGTCCAAGCTGAACAAGCCTACAGTGGCCAAGTACCTCGCACTGCTTCTAGTGCAACATTACCGCCTTCTTATGATGCCTTAATAGCAAGTACTGCTGCTAGTAAACCGCAACCTTCCAGCTCTGAACCACCTCCACCAACATATGATGAAGCAATGTACCTCATAGATGATGAAAAACTACAGATTGATAACAAAAATGATGACAGTGCCAAACAAGAAACTAGCAATCAAGTGCCTAGTACCAACTTAGATCTTAGTAAACCCTGAAACATGAAAAAACTGCTTATGTGTACTTGTTTATTACTTAGATATGTAAGAAAAACTTAATTCTTCCTTTTGTACTTATATTTTTAGATACATAGTCACTTACTATTAATATAGTATTCTCGAATGTGCCTAAAATATTGATTTGTTAGTGCAGCAATATTGTTATATATCTCTCAATGTAAAGGGTATCTATAGTTTAATAACTAGCTTAAGATAAACTTATCGATGTGTTGACTGCCGCATGCTATGAGCTGATCTCTTTGTGTAACAGGAGATGATTTTAGATCTGTTTGTATGCACGTGCATTATAACTTGTTTGGAACAATAATGACATAAAAAGTTTACACTTGACAAAAAAAGAAGATATTATGTAAAAAGAAGGCTAAATTTAGTTTTTCAAATATGTAGTTATTGTCACAAATGAGAAAAGTAATGTCCATATACATAGTATTATTTCATCATAGCATTTTGGCAATCACATATTTTGTGGTTATTCTAGTGTGACAAGGCACTTTTTGTGCCAGTTCTTTCTACTTTAAGGTGTGTCTAATCCAAAAATGCAATTTATTTTCCTTATAAATGTTAATTTTATGAAGATCAAATAATATAAGGAGCTTACACCCAGTGTAACAAGCTAGGGAGAAAGTTGTTCTTGTATTTATCAGCTCCACTATATTTGCATTATGCATCCTGCAATGTTACTAATTATTAATTGAAGACTGATGCATTTATATTAGTAATGTTGTCAAGTAACCAAGTAATAGGATCTGAACTTATGCATAAAAACAATGATACACAAAAAATTACTGCCAAAGATTGTAGGCATTGCATAATATACTTGAGATCTTGCTGTATTGTTTGGTTCAAGGAATTTTTAAATGTTCTAAATGTTTCAAACTAGCAACCATGTAAAAACAACCACACATATTATGACAAATTTAAAAAAGGTTAGAACTTCCATTCATGTGATGCTGAAACATAGTTGCTAGTTTGTAAAATAAATTAAGCATTTTGCAGTATTTACGGAACACCAATATTTACCTTCCATAATTGTGGACAGTGTAGTGTATACACAATATTTTAATAAGGTCATTTATTTCGGTCAGGGATATTTAAATTCAGTGCTAACAAAAAAGTACTTAAAAGACTTAACTAAAGTGATCTTTTGAAGGCCAGACATGGCAAAATTGTTCTTTGGTGAACAAGTCGTGTGCCTTTTTTCAGCAAGTGCTCTTTGCTATTTTTAGAAGGAGGTAGATTTGACATAGGTAATAGAATAGGAGAAAATAGTGTCAATAAAATATATATTTGTAAATGAAAGATAAGTGATGTAATGCATCAGCTTAATACCCTTTCAACAGAGAAACAATGGAATTTTTATTGTGTCTATGATTGCAGCATACCAAAAGTTAATAAATAACTTAGCTGCAATGCTATTTTTATAGCATTACTGATTGTCAATGCCATTGGAAATGAAAACAATTGCAAAATGTTTGATAACTGTTTATAACATAAGGCTGATTTTGTAGTGGCACTTACAGACTGCACAGATGGTAAGTGCTGTTGAAATTCAAACATAAAACCGGCCCAGTGCGTGTCGGACCACGCACAATGAAGGGTTCCGTAGTTGGGATGACTATCCCAAAAACAAACTTAACATTGTAGTTGAAAAACATGTTCTCCCATACGTTCAAATTGCAAATGTAAGTTGGTCGACTATTACTCGTCAACTTGTAAAGCCTACTTAGCTGTGATAGATTTCCTTTTAATTCCGTTATATGTATACACTAGTGCCGTGATTTTTTCACATATCCAAAAGCAACCATTTAGCTGGTAAGGAGGGGGGGGGGGGGACACTTGACAAAAATTAGCAATTTAAAGCATAATTTTACGCAAACGGATCCCTGAATCGAAAACCGGTTTTCACTGACCCGTAATATTTTTGAATGGCCTATCCAACAATACCCCACACCATGGGGAAGACGAGAAAAAAGCATCCCCATTTTACGTGTATATATATGTATTGGATTTCCGTATAAAGAGAGGTCAGCTTATACTGGAAATGTATAGCTTGTATGTACCCTAAAAAAATTGTTTCTCATGATTTTGTTTTACCACTTTGTCGGCGTGATTAATATGTATATCCAGGCCAAATTATAGCTTTCTAGTACTAAGAGTCTCTGAGCTAAGCTGCAGACGGATGGACAGACTGACATAGCGAAATTATAAGGGTTCCTTGTTGACTACGGAACCCTAAAAAGCAATTTTAAAGCATGAGTCGGAGAGATAACAATTAAAAAAAGCCAAGCTTTAAGCGTGACTATAAAATCGGCCTTACATCTACCTACATTGTTATATACCCAACATGACTATACGAAATCACTTTGTTTAATTGTATTTCACACATTGAAATACCGTGAAGTATACACAGTTGTAGTTTATAATAAGTTGTTATTGAAGTTGCTTCTTTTGTCCTTAAGACTAGTTTTAGTATAGCTTCAGGGATTTATCTTTTTGTTTTTATCAATAGACGATACTGATATGTGAAACAAGTTGGTGATTATTTAACTTCATGTTACAATGGTGTGAGATTAGATTAAATCTCTGCGGATATGCAATCAATAATTGGTGAGCATCAAGATGACGGGATTAAGTCCCCAATTTAAAATATATCACATTAAAGTGTTTGTACTACATATCGACAGTGGAAAGGTAAAATGGCTTTAACTTTAAAGTAATAAGGTTAAAGTTCATTCTTGAGATTTCAGGTTTTGGCGCTTTAGCCATTTTACTTTTCCACCGTCGATATGTACTATTTGTACGTACCCTAAACAAGACATTTTTACCTCTAAAGGTAAATGAAGTATGTCAAGACATTCTTGGTCCCGCCACTTTGACGTAAAAGTGGCGGGACCTTCCGGAAGCGCTATTCAGAGGCAGGTAATTCGCAACCGAAGACTTAGTACTACATAATTACACATGTATAGGTAAATACTCAATTTTCAATACAATTGTAAGTGCCAAATTAAAGCTATGTGATTAAAACATTGGTCTCGCCAATTTGATGATTCATGTTATCACTGAATTCATATGGAAATCGTTAGAGCTTGTGCAAAATCAAATGTGGAAAGTTAGTACGTCCTACGTACACGAACGTGTGTAATTTTCGTATTCATATACATCAAAAGTTATCTATCATTTTGCATCGTTATCTTTGAAATGGGCACATCTTTGCAAAAAAGAAATAACCCAAAATAGTTTTGATAATTAAATATATATATATATATATTGATCCAACTCCAATAAAATTATAACTGTTGCCTTTAGTTGTGTTCTAATGATAAAAGTTACTTATATAATAAAAATAAATTTTGATAAGATTTATTTTTGCGCATATATTATTAAACAATTAGGCACTATGTACGTTTGACTCTTCTTAACTTTCGTCTTTAAGTCGTCATAGCACTCCCACTTAACCAATTATTCGAGAAATGTGAGGGAAACATATCGATATCGATAATAGGAAAGAGACCGATCGGGATTTTACCTCTAGATTTAAACTTTATAAGCACCGGCATAGTTGCCCTCGAAAAATCAGCAGATGAAATTAATTCAAGATCAAGTTTTATCATGCGGGGCATCTAGAGCAATGGAAGCAAAACCATATTCTAGTTACTCACTATCATCTACTAATTTTTTGAACTTAATGATTTGAAGAAGATTAACATTATTGAAATTCCGAGACAAATTGTCTTAAAAGGGAAATGTTATTCTATTCTATCTGCTATAGAGTTTATAGCTCCACCTACATCTAGCGGCATCGGGCATTATCGAGCTCATATTTCTCGAATAATTGGTAAGTGGGAGTGCTACGATGACTTAAAAGACAAAAGTCAAGAAGAGTCAAACATACTGTCACATCAAGTTATCTCAAATAGTCAGATTTTCTCATTCGATTTTGAACTTAACCGTCAACATTTTAAGGTTTAAAATCGTTTGGAGAAATTTGACAGTTTAGTGTAGTTTGACCTGCTGGCGACTGTACATAGTTCCTAATTGTTTAATATATGCGCAGAAATAAGTATTAACAAATTTTATTTTTATTATTTATGTAACTTTTATCATTAGAACACTAAAGGCAACAGTTATAATTGAAGTTGGATCAATATATATATTTATTATCAAAACCATTTTGTCTTGTTTCATTTCTGCATATCTGTGTCCATCTCAAAGATAACGACGAATGATTGATAACTTTTGATGTACTTTGATTATGAATACAAAAATTACTCACGTTCATGTACTTAGGACGTACTAAGTTTTCACATTTGATTTTGCACAAGCTCTATATGAATTCAGCGATAACATGAATCATCAAATTGGCGGGACCAACGTTTTAATCACATGTTTAATTTGGCACTTACAATTGTATTGAAAATTGAGTATATACCTATACATATTATGTAATTATGTAGTACTAAGTCTTCGGTTGCGAATTACCTGCCTCTGAACAGCGCTTCCAGAAGGTCCCGCCACTTTGACGTCCAAGTTGCGGGACCAGGGACGTCTTGACATACTTCCTTTACCTTTTAGAGGTAAAAATGTCTTGTTTAGGGTGGACTGGTTCTTGCTCGGTCATTGAACGGAGCGTTCCGATCTAGTACAATCTGTGAAATGTACTAGTTCGGTCTTCTAGTACTATTAGTACACTGACTGAATGAAGAGTTTTACGAGTGCTTGGATGGTATTACTAATTCAATTGTTTCACGAGCGCTCGTAAAAATAGAACTGTAATGTTTTACGTACTATTAAGTAGGTACATGCATTAGGTTATTTAGGAATGGCGTATTTAAAAATCAAAATATTTACACTGTCGATCCACTAATCGAGAATATGCCTGACCGACATCTTAGTGTACAAGTACAATAGTCTGTGGATCCAAATCCAAGCGACCGATCGGACGTTACGTGATCGAAACGAAGTACTAGATGACCGAAGTACTATTAAGCTAACGGAATAATTAATTCTAGTAGTGTCATAAATGAATTCTTAATAATACATCGTACATGTACTACACAAGCCTAGTTTAGGGTACAAATAGTACATATGTAGTACAAACACTTTAATGTGATACATTTTTAATTGGGGACTTGATCCCGCTTGATGCTCACCATAATTGTGCCTCCAACAGAAAAAAAATTAAAGGTCAGTAATGTTTTGAAATACAAGAAAAATTATAAATTGTGGCTAAGATATGTACTTACTGACAAAATGATATTGATGTTCACTTTGTGATTTTAAAACCAACTGCAAATATTTGTGTACTGATCTCCCTAGAGCTATTAATTATACACTTTTTCAAGTTATTTTCTTTATTTTATTTCTTTGTTCCATTATTCTAATCCTTTTACAAAATATTTAGGTGTAAATAGTATTTAACAATAATTACTTAATGAGGAATAAAAACCCTGTTTGCTTCTGGTGACTTGCTCTGAAGAAGTATCTAAACTACCCCATTCAACAATTTAACTACTAGGAAGACAAGGAGTGGTAATTAATGGTCTTAGTAGACTAAGCATAATTTTCTGTATTATACTGGTTGATATAAAAAAGTAACATGCAACACTTGGATCCTTACCATAAGTACAATAATTAAATAGTGTAAAGTTATGTTAGTCTGCCAAAGTACTTAGCTCTAAAGCAAACATCTCTCAATTGAGGCCATTGTACAATCATAATGTCTGCAAAGAACTGAAGTATTTTTCCAGTCAATGAGAGGGTTCGAACTCTGCATATACTCTCTATGAAAACTATGCGACAATCTAACATAAACAAACATCTCAATACAAAAGCAACAACACATACTGGAATGCAAGTACCAGGACCATTACAAAATATCACATCAGGTTTAAAATGATAGATTACTGGTAAAGTGCACCAAGTAGCATACAGAGTGCTGATTACTGAAGACAGATATGACTGTTGCACATTTCTACTTCTGGGTATCCTACTGACAGAGAAGTCAGTATGTTCTTTCTCTGTTTCATGAATCTTGACCGCACTGCTAGCATCATTGTCAGCTAAAATATACATCCTCGGCTGATATTTCTTCATATTAATACTCTTCACAAATCTCAATAATTCTGTAGTATGACCTCCAGAGCCGATGCAAAAAATGGTACGCAAAGATTTTGCTCTTCTCAGTTCACATTTACTGGTCATAATATCATATATCAGGTAAAATACTCGAAGAAGAAATGCTAGGATTATACTTATTAGGAATACGCCGAAAAGTTCAAACGTCATTTTTTCTTAGTGCTTCAGTAGCAACACTTTACAATGAGACTCCTTATTTCATACTAATGTGGCGGTTTATGAGTAACAACATTTAATATTAAATGTACAACAAATGTTTGTATTTTTGTTAGGTTATGTATTTGTATTTTACGTTGTCTGTCACTGTCAGTGAAATAGTTTTTTTTTTCCTCTTTGGCAAAAGAACCGATGTCGACAATTCTGCCAGCGTCGATGAAATAGTTATGTATTCATCTTTGACGTTTAGAAACTAAAGTGATGGTCTCAGCTCAATTTGCTTTTACCGGTTACTGATGCCGAGTGTTTATAATCAACCGCACTTATCGATTGAATAAATGTCACTGGCAAGGCATCAGCTAGCACGACAGCGTTGGGGCTGGCAATTCCTGCTCGTAACCGTAGGCTATTTTCTCTACCAACATCTTAGGCGACTGGATCAAGAATTTGATGAAGACTTTTTAATAACTAAGTAACTATTACTCAACTAACTATGATAAACTATCTGGAATTCCAGGTAGTTTTTGATAAAGTTATTGCATGCAACCCTATGCAACCTGTACTAAAATCTGAGTATGCAAACTTCTTTGAGTGCAATATGTGTCACCATAAAAATACCTTGTTATATGTTTTGTATGTACACGTTATACCTCTGTCTGGTCAGAATTTGAATTGAAGGCAGAATTTGAAGGCACTTAATTTGAATTCGCGTTTTATTTTATCTTACTGATAATGTTTAAATCGAGACTAAATGACTCGTAACAGTTTTTCCCGTTTTTCCTCAACTGCTATTAGTTGAATTGATTAAATTATGGTTTTCGATAAAAATACGATTATTCAATACAGATGTTGACCGATGAGGCGATGATCTCGTTAAGAAATCTCTTTTTTTTGTCACTCGACGTCACTCATACAAATGACATACGTCAAAATGACAATTTGGCAAACAAATGCAAACACTTTTGGATCCAGTGACGAGTGAAAAAGCGAAATTCTTTTATAGTGTACCGTTTTGTTTAGTTTTCACAAGATAATGTTATTAATTAAAGCTATATTTTTGCAGCTGTATTAGCACATATTTTATATTATAACCATTCAAAATGAGGATCCTAAGTATTCTGGGGTCCAGTGTGTTTCAAATTCTTTCGCTTATTTTTGTTTTCGGTTATTTTCTCGGTGTTTTGAATTTATACTTTAGTGACAAAAATAACTATTGTATAATGACTTATATGTTTGAGTATCCACAGTTCGTGGTGAGTATCAGCTTATTTACGATCAACAATTGCCAAAAATCTCTTAGCAGTTTTTTTAATCATGAATGTTTTTAGCGATTATCCGTTCCGGAGAATAAGATTTATCCTCAATATGGATTATATGCGTATAGCGAAGGAAGATTTACCGAGAGAGCTAGAAAAATGTGGTATGTATTCATAAAGTAATTCACAGTGAATAAATATGTAAATTTCATTAATAAAATAAATTTTAAAATCATAAGAAGAATATGAGTTAAGTCTCTACCTATCCCCTTCGACAGGGGATACAGATGTGCTGAATGTGATTATTATAAATACAACTGAAACTTCTTACATAATGAAATCAACAGGTTTGATGGTGTCCCAGTGTTGTTTCTGCCTGGGAATTCAGGCAGTCACATGCAAGCCAGATCACTTGCATCTGTGGCTCTAAGGAAGGCTCTTTCAAAGGGATATCAATACCACTTTGATTTCTTTTCAAGTAAGTCTAATACATATTGTAAAAATATCTGACATGAAGATTTATTCTCATCAAGCATGAGAATAAATCTTTATGTCAGTGCTTTACTTCAATTATTTTATTTGGTCAAGTGTATTAAGTATAATTTATTGAAAGAATAAAAAATTGACAATAAAAAGATTTGGAAATGGTTGTGACTTGGAATCTAATACTGCAAGTAAAGTCATGCCATTGAACTGAAAGCCTTCTAATTCATGAATTCATTAATTAATCACATATTATGAGAGTAATGTGTGTACTGATGCACAAAATAAATGCATCACTAGTTATAAATATTTTCATGAGTCAATGAGATTAAATACATTAATTTGTTATTACTAAAATTGTAAGAGGATAGTAATTTTTTGGGGCTGTCTATTCATATGACTCAAAAATACTAATTTTATGTATGGTTTATTTTGAATTGGAAACTTACTGTTACTTTAGATTAGAATAATGGGTTTTACAATAATTTTAGTTTAAATATATTCCATGGATGCATAGTCTTTCTCTTTTGAGGCATCCCAAAATTTTCTACGTTATCAGATCACTTAGCTATTATTATCCAATTAAAATCATTAAAAATAATGTAGACTCTAAAGATCTCTCTTGACTTAAGTAAACATACAATTTATTAGTATATTGTCTTGTTAGTTAGTTACAACGAAGAGTTGTCTGGACTATATGGAGGGGTGCTTCAGAGCCAGACAAGGTTTGCAGCAGCCTCCATTACTAAGATCTTGAGTTTATACAAGATTAATAAGTACACAAAAACTGTACCAACATCAGTTTTACTCATTGGACATTCTATGGTAAGTAATTATAATAATTGATTGAAAAAGATTCAGAAAGCGGTACTTCTTGACATGGCTCGAATTGTTAGGAGGTTCCTCTCTGGAGCCCAGACCGCCGGTAGCTTGGATCCTGTTCCTGGTACCGGTGGGCTACTATTTTTTTAATTTTTATATTCTCATAATTAAAAATGTAATTTGTATCTACTTATATGTATAATTAAATAAAGGAAATAATAATAATATAATCATGATCATCATCATTCATCATTCTCCTGCTCTTATGCCAATTTAGTTGTGCCATATAGTACTATACGAAAAAATTAAAATCAAATTAGTTTTCTTAACATTTCAATATTTTTCTGTAACCAACTGTTGTGTGTTATCAAAGCCAGTAACTTACATAATGCAAAATAATGATGTAGTAACAATTTTTTATCCAAGATTATATAAGTTATGTCATTGTATTTATTATTTCATTGTTTATTAGTACATCTTAAGACATAGTGTTTTATAGAAGTTTATCAAAAAGCAATGTTTGTTATCTAACTAATCTAATTTCTAAGAATTGTAAAGGAGATTATTATATTATAGCTAGTTGTAATTTTTCCGTCCCATAATCCAATGCCAATAAACTTAAACCTACCTATTTCCTATTATCTAGGGAGGACTCATAGCTAAACGACTGTTAGCCTACCCAAGTATGATCAATATGACTTCAATTGCCATTTCATTGGCTGCACCATTGGAAGCTCCTGTAGTCAATGTGGATGCAGCAATGGATGACTACTACATGTTAATGAACCTCGAATGGGACACATACATTAATAACAACATGGAAATGAAACAGAAGAAAATCTTGATCAGTTTCGGGAATGGACCTCGCGATGTTTTGATACCCTCTGGTTTAACTGCTTCGAATGATAGCTACATAAACGTGTTGGTAAGTAAAAAAAAATGCAGCCAATTTCAAACAATTAATTTGTTTTCTGCAGCCTATAAATAGGTCTTGATAATTATCGCATTGAGTATTTTACACGTTCGGCGATGTGGGTACAATCGTAATTAGTGGTAAGTATCATACGCCCAGAAATTGTACAGTAATTGTGCGATAAAAATTTTGCTTCTAGACAACGGATATATTTTTCTATTCCTTGGTCCCTATTCTACTCGCTTCCAGTTTCCGATTGCGATTTTCAGGATGTCGTCGTATAAACATCTCATGACACATGCGTTCACTGACTGGACAGGTCCACTCAAATCTTTGTTTTTTTCTCTAAATACCACCTCATACACAAATCTGCATGGTCCACACATCATGTGTGGACCAGACTTTATCTTGGTCAGATCATGTGTCACACATGGTCTGACCAAGATAATGTCTGAACTTTAAAAGGGACTGACCTCTGAGTTAGTTTTGGTGAGTATTCGGTTATGGTTATGACAAACGCGTTGCTGACTTCGTCTAGTTTTAAAAACTTATTTGTTTTGATGTGTAAAATCGTTTTTTTTAAACCAATTTACAGAAATAAATGATACCTCATTTATCACACCCAGAGTCACCTCACCAATATACACTGGAATACGACGAAATTTGTTTATTCTCATTAATTTTTTCTTAGACGACTGCAGTACCAGGAGTTTGGGCATCACCAGACCATGTATGCATAGCTTGGTGCAAGCAACTAGTGATGGTGATAAATCGATACCTGTTCTCTATCGTGGATCCTGTCACAGAACAAGTTGTTGAAGACCATCAAGTATTGATGTCGCAAGCCAAGCGACATTTTCAGGTAAAAAATATTTTGCTGTTGAATAAATGATTGTGTTATTTTTTTGTAAATTATGGACATGTGCACCCTTCCCATTTTGACTTATGGATCCCAGATCTGGTCTTTGAAAAACATTCAAAAGTCCAAACTTAAGATTTGCCAACGTGCAATGGACCGCAGTATTCTAGGCGCCAAATTGACTGACCATATTCGCAAAACCACACTGCGCTCTAAAATCACAGATTACTGACGTTGCTCAAAAAGCCGCTAAGTTGAATTGGGACTGGACTGGCCACGTCTGCCGTATTCCCAATGAGCCGTGGGCCCTGACACAACCAGAAGGCGTCGCAGACCCCGTAGAAGTTGGCGAGACGAGCTAGAGAACAAATAACCAGTGGTCCACTTTAGCCCTGGATCGAAAGAGCTGGAAGCCTCCTGAGTGGCCTTTGCCCAGCAGTGGGATGATGCAGGCTAATAGTAACCATAAATATTATCTGGGGGGATGCCTAGACTGAGACAGACAGTGGTGCTTTACTGTATCGATATAATAATCTAATGTCTCTTTGACGTCAGTTCTTCATAGCTAGACAAATAAGGTGCAGGAGCTTTTTTGAGGAAATCATCGATGCTTGGGTATTTTTATAATCCTTGAAGTTACGAGTATCGATACTTTTGATTTGATATCATATTCCTACATAGACTGGACCTTTTCCACTGACCTTGTAAAATATCGGTATCTGTAACATTTAACTTGACACTCAGGACTTATCATTATTAATTAATCAAATTGTAAAACTAATTGATATTATCACGTATCGCGACATGATAGTACTAACAACGGAAACATAATGCCCGCCTAGTCATAATATCTGGGTTAATTGTACGGCGTATCATTCAGTTAATATTTGCAGAGTAATCTCGATAAGATAAGACTTACAAGTTTAATAAATTTTCTGACTGCCTCGTTGCTCTAAGATTCGCTTGCGCGAGCGTGAGGTCCTGGGTTCGAGGTCAGACAGCGTTATTGGGCTTCAGGGATATCTCAGTAGGTGCCATGAGTCTGGATTTGAGCCTGGTTGATGGCAATAGGTTCGCATGAGACTTAATCATAACTGGCGAAATCGGGGTGTCCTAAACATCTCTGCCTACCTCTTAAACGTTATATATGAATTTTCTTTACCGATTCAATTTTTGGACTGTTTTCAGGCTAATCGTTCCATGATATTGAGTCCGGATTTACTTCGCACGAATATGACCATGATAGCTGATGCCTTCTGGTATGAGGATAACAGGAGGATCTATCAAATATCTAGGCCGCAGATTGATAAGTATGTATTTTTTTACCTACTCATTCCGCTATAAGAATGTCTGCACTTTGTGAAAGAACGCCGAATCAAACTTATAGGTCATGGTCTTTTGATACGGAGTTCTTTCTCAGAAATTTGATAGTGTAATCGAACTCAAACGGATAAAACGGATACCTAAATCTAGTGGAAAATAAAACTAAAAAGTTTTCACTTGTAACGAATTTGTAAGATTTACATATTTTTTTTAACAACATATTTCAATATTATTAGCCAGCTGCACTTTAGAGGACAAAACACGCTACTGATTTCACGATTAACGTGGCCACCTGAGCCCAAGTAATCTGACAAAACCTACCTATCATCGACACAAAAGAAGAAGACGAATATTATTAGCTGCTCTGGTATGACGTAGGTACCTATGACTGTAAAATATTGCAACATAATAGTGTTGTCGAAACATTATTGGAGTTCTGAGAGAGCTGTTTCCCGTATTGGGATTAATAAAAATATTCCAGTTATCGCAAGTTCTCTGCTTTTTCCCGTATTAGAAAATATATTCCTATGTTCATTGAATATTATTTATCATAGTTGCACTGTACAGTAATGACACCCACACCACCGGAAATTACAATTATGCTGTAGTCACGCTGTTATCATATCGTGCACTCTTGTCGCTCTTGGTTTTTGTACGGTCGGCGACAAAACTACGTAATTAAAGTTTTCAATCAGTTCGGTTCTTATTAATTTGGTGACTTGATTATTTTGTACTTTATAAGACCATTCTGTAATAATTAACAAGCTGTGTGCCAGATAAAGACGAACTTCCATAGGTACAAACTTTTATCTCGAAAATTCACCCCCTTATTAGGACTTAAATAGGTTAACCCATTTAGGAAGTTTTCGAAAATCCTTCCTTAGTGCTCGCTTTCGTTATACAGGGTGGCAGGGACATCGACGCGCAAGCGCAATCTGTTACCATATATTCAGTACGTGATTCTGAAACTCCCTGCGTTGAGTTTTTTTTTTCAAGTGCAATACCTACCTGGTCAAAATGTCCATACATTTTGACCGCGTAGGTATTGGACTTTTCTATGAAACAGTATTGTTTTTTATAACCGACTAAACATTTTTACGTCAGGGGGTGTAGAATCATAATTATGCTGAAATCAGGGTTACAGTTTGTGCATCGATGTCCCTGCCAACCTGTATAGAAACGTTTGTTCGAAATTTCATGCTTGGGGACCCAGCGAATTAGTCTCTCCGTTGTCTATCAGTGAATGATTGGAATTTAAGATTTTTTATTAATAAGTTGTTTTATAAATTAATGTAATTGTGTCACAAGTTATGTTGCCGACTGAACGCTAAATAAAACAACAAAGTTGTACTATTGCAACATAGTTTTCTTCTAATGAACATTCATATTATTATCAGTTCTGCATATCAATGTTGAGTGACATCAGCTTTTGCTTAAAGTCTGCATGGCTGAGGAATATAATTTGCATAATGATGTGTTCTGTACAGTGTACTGTTAATGTTACGTTAATTTGGTCATGCACGGTACTAGTATATGCTTGACTAGCTAAGTACTTAGCTACGAGCTACGTAGCATTTTGTTTTATCTTTGCAAACGAAATAAAACATTAAAAATTTGTTGCTTTAAATCTATTTAAGGGCTTTTTGATTTATGATCTGTTAAATCTAGGTCTGATGTTAGATCTAAATTATACATTTTACAAATGTTTATTGATGTAGCGAAACCACATAAAAATGTGCAGTGTTTTTGCGGTAAAAATTGGATAAATCCGGTTTTAGATTACGTGTTTTGATCGAATTTATTAATAGCCAAATAACTTTATTGCTATCGCCGGTTACTATGCGCCTCAATTACTAGATTTATTCTTAGGTATACTATATTTCAATATTTAAATTCGTCTGTATACACGGGCAAGGTCCTTCTTGGCACAACTTTTGCTTCTAAAACAAATCTTGTAAAACAAATGATTGTAAACTTAAGCCTGCTTTCCACAGCCGTACCTACATGCAGTGAAAAATTGTACTGCTATCATTAAATTATATGATCACTGCTATTTTCTGTTACTTGAGTGATATGAAAGTAAAAGGAGTGATTGATAGCGTGACGGTTGACAGGGGAGAATGCAAGAAGAAAACGTGTTGCGACGACCCCAAGTAACATAGGACAAGGTTAGGAAGATGGCGACGCTATTTTCTGTTACTTGTCGCTAGCCAATGTGATAGTGATCAATGTATTTTATTTAAGTTTTGATTTGTGCCACTGAAAGGCAGCGCAGATATAGTTCAAAGTAAGCTTGGTTTATGGGCTGCAGCGTCCTCGCATACAGTTTTCATTTTTCAATAACACAAGCGCCGTGTGAAGCGGTCTTTACTCATTAACTTTTTTTTATGACGTGTTGCTGTAGATTTATATTTTGGCTAACATCCAGAGATGCAGTAAACGTGTATTTAAAGATTCTATAATGACATCATTAATTCAGTAGACGGGATAGACGGGAATGTTCATTCCCTTTTATCGTTTACATAGTAGACGCATTAAGTTTTATGAGAAAAATGCATATAAAACAGTGAAAATTAAATGTAGTTTTGAGTTTTATAGTCTACGCTCGTTCGACCTTGCAGTTATGTGCTATATTACTAACAATTTGCGTACTTTAACTAAACCGGAACAAACTGGCATTCAAAGCAAAAAACTAAATACAGATAAGACTACTATTCATTGTAATAGCTTTCATAGGAGTCACAGACAGTGCGCTGTGCAGGGCTTGTATGGAGGTCGACGAGACAGCAGCTCATGTGCTTCTAAACTGCCTAGTGGTCGCCACGTACAGGGCAAAGTACTTCGGTAATCCAGGTACCATCCCCCGTGAGATTGTCAGTAACACCAAGTCGTTGCTGACCTTCCTCGAGGAGCTGGGGTGGATCAAATGCGTAATCGATTTTCCCACCCGTACGAAAAATACACGCATTGACGTGGAGTTGCGGAAATAGATTACAAGCATTTGATAGGTAAGTACTTATTCTAACATGCAACTTGTTAGATTCATTGGGCATGGAAAACTTTTTATTATACGGTCAACAAAAATGCTGCTCAACACAATCACACAAAAAAAAATCTTTACAGGTCATTATTTTCGGTGACTTAAAATTATTTTAAGGACCGTAGGTACTAAAAAGACGCTCTTGATAATAACTGCCTGAATTCCACGTCTTTACTACTACTAGACTGTCTGGTCCATTATATTAATATGAATACTTTGCAAGTATTATTAGTAAATAAGCACTGTCTTTCCAGAACGACCTATCTAATGATCCGGCTGGTTGCGTTCCCACAAAACCGATTCGTAGCCGTCGAAGCGGTCAATGTCGATGATAAAGAGTGGATATTTGGATGCAACGCCAAATATACCTACTTTTCTTATAGATACTGGTAAGTACTGTTTCTATCTCTTTCTCTTCTATTTCAGTCTACTCTTCAAAACGCCTGTTTCAACTTTGTGACTTATATACTTGCACTTTATAGGGATTTATTAAAGTAAATGCTTTGAGTCATGAGTTATCAATTCGTAAATTTCGAGTACATACAGTGAATTTATACAACCTCTCCCGCTCTGGGCGGAGCGGAAGGGCGTGTCAGACTCTTACTGACTAAAACCCACCCGTGTTCCTTCAGTTGCATGTGCGCCAGGGCCACGGTAACTCTTTCGAACAATCCGCCACCCCGGCAGGATACCACCATGCCTAATAAGCGGTTCGGTGATCGCAGTTTTGTTTTTATCCTACAGGGATAATGCTATTGTCTATCCTCTCTGAATATTTGAATTTAGTATTAAACCCTTCACTTCCCCTTAAATTTAGTACTCAGTATCATTTAGATAATAAAGATGAAATGATTGAATCCGTCACTAAGTTTTAGGAGGATGACTTTGCTCTTAATAAAAGTGTACTGATGACTAATGAACAATTAATTAGGTATGTAGGTAGACTACGGAGCATCTCTAGCTTAGATAGCTAGAGATGACAAAGTACGTTCACATTTAGCCCTCAATGTCATTACTGGAACACAAACGTGTTGCTTATTTTGAGGCCAATGACTTTATTACCGCGGCTATCGGCAGATAGCCGATGATGCAATATATGCTATTGGATCGAGATTTCACATAGATCTTGAAATTAGGGCATTTTGTCGCGAATTACAGATTTATCAATCGGTAGGTATTGCCTATTCATGTTCAGAGAGAGAGGCAGTCAATTACTTACATTAATGATATCCATGCCTATAGCCATGTTTTATTTATATACGAGTAATACAATAACATAATATAATATCACGCCTGTAATCCCCGAAAAGTTGAACAGAGGTACCTATACACCCACAGTATAAAAAACATTGCTAATTATAATAATTTAATTTATCAAAGGTGTACAATAAAGTGCATTTACAAAAAGTAATATAAATATTACCTATTACGAGGGTCATTCAATAAATACTTAGCCTACAAAAAGTAAACGAAAATTTTGGAAAAGTGGCAATTTATTTTTCAACATAGTCTCCTTTTACTTCGATACACTTAGCCCAGCGATGCTCCAACTTTTTTAACCCGTCCGAAAAATAGTTTTTGTCAAACTCTGCAAAATAGGCCTCCGTGGCGGCGATGACCTCCTCATTCGATCCATATCTATTCCCGGCGAGTGATTTTTTCAGATTAGGAAACAGAAAGAAGTCACAAGGGGCCAAATCTGGAGAATACGGTGGATGGGGCAGCAATTCGTAGCGTAATTCGACCAATTTGGCCATGGCAACGGCAGACGTGTGAACCGGTGCGTTGTCGTGGTGAAACAGCACTTTTTTCTTCGCCAGATGGGGTCGTTTTTTCTTTAATTCGGCGTCGAATCGGCCTAATAAATCGGCATAGTAAAGCCCTGTAATTGTTTTAGCCTTCTCGAGGTAATCGATGTAGATCACACCTTGTGAATCCCAGAAAACGGTGGCCATAACTTTTCCGGCCGATTTTACAGTTTTCGCCTTCTTTGGAGCACGTTCCCCGGTCTGGATCCATTGTTTTGATTGCTCCTTGGTCTCTGGTGTGTACCAGTGGATCCAGGTTTCATCGACGGTCACAAAACGACGCAAAAACTCCGCTGGATTCATCTTAAACAGCGCCAAACACGTCTCCGATGTGGTCTCACAGTTGCGCTTGTTTTCTGGTGTGAGTAAACGCGGCACCCATCGCGCCGACAGCTTTCTCATGCCGAGTTCCTCGTGAAGAATATGATGCACTGTTCCTTCTGAAATGCCTACAGTCTCAGCTAGCTCCCGAACCTTCAATCGGCGATCTGCCAATACGAGATCATGGATTTTTTTAATGTTTTCCTCCGTAGCAGCTGTTTTCGGTGCACCTGGACGTGGTTCATCAAAAACCGACGTACGGCCACGTGCAAACTCGTTGAACCAATTCTTGACGGTGGCCATCGATGGAGAAGAGTCACCGTACACAGCATCCAAGCGCTCTTTGATTTCGATGCGCGTTTTCCCTTCCAAAAATAGGAATCGAATCACCGAACGATATTGCTCTTTTTCCATTTTTGTAAAACCGATCGACACGTTCGCTTCCATAAGTTGTCAAATTAAAACAAATGAAGGGATTGGAATGAAAATTTGAAAAAAGAATTAAAAAAGAATGTGCTACACTGTGGTAAAACTCTTTTGAAACTACAGCGCCCTCTGGCGATGAGGCTAGGTACTTATTGAATGCACCTCGTACTTTGTTTAGCTTTTGAGCTAAATGTTGTCTATTTTTTTTTATTCTAGTAAACACGCTGTATCGTTGGGAGAACTTAGCCGCTGGACGGGCGCTGCCAATGATTTTGGACGACGTAAATTGGCAACGATTAACCTTCACAAAATTAAAGAGGTATACCCTGATTGGTCGCATGTCATCGTCAAAGTATCGCCTACAAGGAAACCGGTGAGTAAGAGACATTTACTTTTTCGTCTATAATAAATTTGCCAAAGATGATCATAAAAAAGTTCGAAGAAGCATGATTTTCATTTATTTCTTTATGTAGGCGTAGTAATTATGATTGGATTTCCAAGGAGGCTTTAGGCAGTTCAGTTCGTGGCAGTTTCATACTGTATTTGTTTTTAACCGTATGACGATTGTGATCCCAACTTTTAACGGTAAAATATCGTACAGGAAAGTGTCGTGTATCGAGGCCTAATCTTTGAAATAAGACACCTACACGCTAAGCTTTTGTAATTATGAGTATTGTAATAATAATATTAATTAATAAATATTTAATAGTTATATGCTGTCGAAATTTATCGGAATTATCAGTCATTTTATCCGTAATGTTGATGACAATCGGAATTTCCTTCCACATTAGTTAGTTGTTAAGCACAAATTTATTGATAAGATCTGTTAAACGACGACGCGAATGAATGGCTTGCAGATAACGCACAACCTGAGCAAACTATTGAAGCTAATAACATGAAATTAGGATGATGTAGATCTTTCTTAGAGGGTCTTGAGCTATTTGCCATGTGCAGTCTCTAAATGAAATTTAGTATTACGCTGTCTTTTTCTACCTGTTTCATTATTTATTATTTGCCAGCTAGTTTTTATTTTATCATTAGCTAAGAAATGATTTTTCGAATCCTCAGTTGGTTGTTGTTTCTGTACGAATTAAGTCACAGGGCAACAGCCATAGCTCGCCGTCCGGTAAGAACCAGGCCCGGGTCGACGGCGCGTCGTGTTCCACGCGCGCCTCAAAGAGATGTCAGCGTAATTGACGGGGTCCGATAGGACCGAACTTTGCCGGGGTTTCGGATTGTTCGAAAGAGTTACCGTGGCCCTAGCGCACAGGCAACTAAAGGAACACGGGTGGGTTTTAGTCAGCAAGAGTCTGACACGCCCGTCCGCTACGAGAGGTGATTTGATGACTTCCACCCGAAAAAAAAAAATAAGGGCAACTGCCTTGTCGACAATATTTCGGCAAAATGATACAAATTGCGTACATTTTAGCTCTAGATAAACAAACACGATTTGGCAGTAGGATGATGTCTGTATACAAAATGATGTTTATCATTTTCTTCACATTCGTCTCTGACGTAACACATGAGGAAATGGGTGATCTATTAGTAGCTAAGACCTTCCATCATTTCGGTGAGCAAGGGAAAGGTCATTTATTTTGATCCTATAGGGACGTGTATAGGTGTGTTGGCCACATTCCAGGGTTAAAAGTGTTGAATGATTATATGAAATACTGAAGTAAAATGCGTAATTTATGAGTAAGACTTTATTGTGGAAGATAGATGTAAGTGGTTATTGGAATAGTATTATATTGACGGCCTCCTTACACGGAAAGCAGAAAAGTCTTCAGAAGGGTCAGATGCTTAGTACTCTCAACCGGCGTGCGTGTATGAACGTATACGAAGCAAAAGGTGTATGTAAGGATCGTAGCAGGTGGCGTTTTGTAATTTCTGCTTACCCCCATGGGAAGCAGGCGTGTGTTTATGTATGTCTTCATATGGGTATTAAAATTCGTTCGTATTTTTTGCGTGGTTTAAAATACAATTTTTAACATTTAAGGCCCTCTTGTAGTGCGGTGTGACTTGTAGTGTGTCTCGGCGGGCACTGGCCGGCCGGTGCAAGCGCTTTAACTGCTCGATATTGTATATGTTATAAAAATAATAACGAAATAATATGTGTTCTCAAACATGCCCTTAAAAACAATAAGCCTTATGTTTTGATATAACTTTTACCTGGTTTCATGATGGAATCTCTTCAAGGTACTGAAGGTACACGTCTTAAATAACGATTTAGTGTCATCTTTATGATTTTTTTCATCGAGCTTATTAATAATTAATTCACGCTTAATTCACGTTTCTGTCTTCACAATGCACTTGACCGCATGTTCAATTTACCAAAATATTTTTTTTGTGCAACGTTTACCTTTGGCTAGATTTACAGAGGTTAAAGAAAATTAAAAAGTACTGCCTTAATGTACTAAATGCACACCCATGTAAACAAAGCACTATCGTGCATTTAGGGCATGATATGGCACAGATGTATAATCAGACATTACAAAGACTTCCTAATAGAATGAATGGCAATCGCAGGCGCTCTTGTTCTCTTTTTAAAGGAGACTAAAATTCGCTCATATTTATCATGGCAGCCCTTAAATAAATATTTAAAAAAAAGTGCGGTCGGGGACCCCCGTCAGGAATAAAGTTCCTTACGTGATACCCGCACTCACACAGACACTCGTATATAATAGAAAGAGACGAAGAGAGAGAGAGAGAGAGAGAGAGAGAGAGAAAGTTGCATGGAGGGGTGCATAACGCTTTTTCCTTATATGACGATTTTTACCAGTCAACTCCTACCGCAAGCCGCGTTAAGGAAGTTAGTTCCAAAAGAAACGAGATTATATGAGTATTATAAATCGTGCACATTATTTTCAGATAGTCCTAAACGTGGACATAAACGATCACGCATCACGTCAGATTGAAGTGGACTTACCTTCAGATTTCTCCTTCGGAAAGTTCGTAATACTGCAAGAGACTGAGCAAGACAGTTTATACTATAAACTGGTATTGAAAAACTTCAATATATTACACCAGGCTTATCTACTATATGTAGAACCTACTGCGAGTTGTAAAGCTGCGCAGTATCATGTATCAGCCGAGTTTCACGTACCGTGGGCGCCCAACCATGAGAACTATCATTATTTTACGTAAGTATTTCTTTAAAATGTGCTATGTACCACAAATTAAGCGTTAAGGAATAATAGTAGCAAGTCTTGACGCTTCGAGGCGTAAAACAAATGAATATGGAACTTATTAACAAAAAGATAGGATGCATATTTCCGTAAAAGTTTCTCGATGATTTGTACACGAAGCGCTGTCAGACTTGTGCTTAAATGATGAAATTTTAGCGCAGATCATTCTTTATAGTTAATTAATTCAATGTAAATTGAGTATTATCAACGTAGGTTACGTTGATGTTACTAAATTAACATTTAATTTAGCGTGTTTTACAAGACTCGAGTTTATTGACCCTCAAGTCTGTCCATGATACGACGCAATCATTTTGTTGTGACCATTATGCATAATTAAATAATTTAATTCTGATAAAATATATGAGGACACCCATAAATAATTATTATTTATGGGTGTCCTCATATATTTTACCACGTTCAGTCCATTCGAATGTAAAATGCTTCATCTTATTGTGAAGGACTTCACCAAAAATGTGTTTTTATTACTGTATGGTTTTAATAATACGATGAAACATATTTCAGGCATGTAAAACAAACACCAATGAAAATGAGGCTGTACAGAAGTAACCCTAATGTCACACAAGGGCTTGAGGCTACTGAGCATGTGGAAGTAACTTTATTGTTAGACCCACAGTGTGCATACACCATAAGGTAAGTTTTAAAATGTTGGTAAACATAAATTAATATTATGTCATATAATATATTATGGTATAAATACCGAGTAAGTACATTACAACTTCTTTTGTGACATCTTTTCATGGTTTTATATTCAAATTAACGTTTGTGTTCTACCCAAATTATGGATGATACAAAGAAAAAAATCTCACCCGAAAACATCATAGAATAAGGACAAAAATACAGGCTCGAGTTAGACTGCAGACAGATTTCCTTATTTATCTCATGATTGCCATATGAATTATTGGGAGGAAAATCGGTCTGAAGAAACAGTTTTTTCAAATACCTCAAAAACCATAAATTCAAAATCGTAATTCACTTATTTACTCATTTCAGCATATCCACATCGTGGTACCTCCGTCTTGCCCAGATAGCTCGCAACTACAGCCCCGTCCTAGTGCCTTACGCCGCAGCCATAATATTATTAGCTGCAAGAAGCAACATACTACAGGTGCAAGAACATGGCTCTTGCGTGTCTTTACACAGTGCATTCATGAGCGAGGGGGTCAAGCCGTACTACGCACTCCTGTTTGGAAGGCTAGGCGCTACAGTTTTTATGTAAGTATAATAATATCATAGTTTTGTTAGCTGTAGGAATTACGTATGCAAGTAAAGTACTACACATGCAATAACACGGCTCTTGCGCGTCGTCGTACAGTGCGTTCATGAGTGAGGTGACAACCCGTACCACACACTCCTGTTTGGAAATCTAGGCACTGTAAGTCCTACTATATAATATTATAAATGTTAAAGTTTGTGAGGATGGATGGATGTTTGTTACTCTTTCACGCAAACACTACTGAACGGATTTGGATGGAATTTGGAACACAGATAGTTTATAACCTGGATTAATATGTAGGATAGTTTTTACCCGGTAGTATGTTCCCGTGGGATAATTTCTGACATCCACGCGGGCGAAGCCGCGGGCAAAAGCTAGCATATCATAGTATTGCTAGCTGCAAGAAGCAATATACTATAAATGAAAGAACACTGCTCTTGCGTGTCGTTGCGCGGTGTGTTCATGAGTGAGGGGGTCAAGCCGCACTACGCATTTCTGTTTGGAAGGCTTTGCGCTACGGTTTTGCCGTAAGTTAATAACATAACATCACGCCTGTATTTTCCGAAGGGTTGGACAGATATTATGTACAGTACACCAAAATTTCGCCAGTTATGTTTAAGTCCTATGTAATCTGAGTTTTTTTTTTTTTTTTTAAATACATTTTTTAGTCAATCCAAATAAAAAAAAAAACTGGATCAATTTATGTAGCTACAAACTGTATTTGCTTAATATGTGTGAAATGTGTGTAACAAAAAGAGACCTCGAAAGCGTGTGCTTTCTGCTGCACGTCAATGTTAGGAAAAAAATATCTACTTATATTCATATCCGTGATTAATCAATGGCAGATATTGTTATGTCCTCTTACTTTTACCATTTTTGATAGTACGGTCAGTACTCTGCATTACTTGGCCGCTCTTATAAAGAAGAAGAGGGGAAGAGGGTTCGGGTTATGCAGGTCACTGATGGTACTAAATCAAAATATCTATTATATTATTTATTACAGTTCCATTCCCGTACTATCGTTTATATTCGAGAACGCAAGCTGGCAGAACCAAGAGCTGCGGTACTTCATAAAGTCTCTGCTGGTGGTGCCCGCGTATATGACTGCGCTAGGCATCGTGAACATCATGGCGGCAATAGTGCTTGCAGTCATGGTGTTCTCATCCCAGATTGCGCATAGACTCCTGTTTAGGTATGTATTAATGGCGTGACTCCTGTTTGGTTTGAAGGAAAAATATGCTCTGCGTATGTAATTACCATTTTTCTGCATTGCATGAGAACAATATGTAGTATGCGTCAAACGACGTCTTTAGCAAGTGCATGGTCTTTTAAATGATTTAACAATGTCCCCAAAAAAAAAAAAAATGTTTGTGGTCTTTTGAGTGGACTAGACCTGTTTCGTTTTGACAACTCTGACACTCACAATGACGCAGACTATATTGACTTGACTGTCTTGGAAGCGTTATTAATAAAGTGTGAGCTCACTGTTCTCACTATGGACACTATTTCGCGTGACTAAGTACGGTGAGGGCAAATCTAGCGATTAAAATCTTTTGCTCTTTATGAAAAGGCATTAACTTACAGTACTTACAGCTATTTTCTTAATGTCCCTCGGGAATAATCGCATTTTCAAATACAAACGAATGCTAATTTCCTTGTCCATCAATATTATTAGATTTATCGTGTATAATAATTTGAATTCAGAACTAACTACTTTATTGTTGTTTTGCTTTGACGTAACAACAATTAAAGTAAGTACTTAGTTCTGATTCCCAAGGGACATCAAGAAAATATTTATACTGTACTTTCATAAATAACGACGTGTGACGTCATTCGCCCGTAAATTGCGGACACTGTGGTGGCTACCGGTCTTCTAGGAAACCATTGCTTTAAGATAGGTCTATGGGTATCGTACTGCGATTAAAGACCGAGTTAATTGATTGAGGTAGCCGATTGTGACTTCCCACTTTTTTGGAAGAAGTATTCTACACACGGCTACATATCAAGCTATACATACGGTAAGCTGACCTCGCATTGTATAGGATTTCCGTACAATGAGAGGTCAGCTTATACTGGAAATGTATAACTTGATTAGTAGCCGTGTGTACATGTTTTATTCGCTCGGTGTGAGATGAATTAATCGATATAAAAATGAAATAATTTCAATACTACCTTTGCTAAGTCATGATCGTAGCTTATTCTCTCCTATAACAAGAAAAGGCGTTAGGTGCAACTAAATTGCCATCGATCGATGACATCGACCGTTCAGATCGTTCTATTGTGGTGAATAGCAGTCATATTACGGCCGGTCGACGTCGACTGTTTTGTTTTGAGCGATAGATATCGACTACAGTGGCGGCATTGTATGATGGCTTCTGACGTTTGCATGTTTTTAATGATCCGATTTCCGTCAATATTGACTGCTAAATGTGATAAATCAGAAGCCATTGTGGTAGGGGAGCCCAGAGAGTTTTTGAGCAAGCAATACCGCACCATTCGATTTTGCTCTAGCTAGTAATCGAACCGTAGATTTTGAGAAAAAATAAAACACCCTGTGTTATTGCAGCGTCCGATGGTGTCGTTAATAGAGATCAGATTTTCCTATTAAGTCATTATGGGTTAGGCCGCACACGATCATATCAAAATCTACGGCTCTGAAGATCACTTTATTTTTGGTCCATTTTCGAAATCTGAAAGTGGACTCCTGACCACGGGGCTCCTATCAGAAACTTTTCAACAATATTTTTGGTGTTGTCTCATCATGCCGCACCTACTCAGCTACCAATTTTTCGCCCTGCATAATATGCTTGCTCAAAAACCCTCTGGGCTTCCCTACCATAGATAATTCATTGTTGTACGGGCCGGAATAATGATGTACCACTGGAACTATAATTTATCAAATCTATAAGCTGTATTTTTATCATTTGTAAGCTGTCATAGGCGCCATCATACATTGCCGCTGGTTAACTCGATGTCGATCGACCGCAATCTAGTCGCACCTCTAGTCATACAGTAAAACTACAAAAGGCTAGTAATTTTGTTCACCAAAACGTTGTGTCTTTAGGATAATGTGGCGTGGTGGAAGTGGTCTCGCGGAGAAGGTGGCGTCGGGTCTTCAGAAGGTGCCGATGGTGGTGAGTGCGGGGCTCCTGTGCGCCACGCCGCTGTCATGTGGAGCCGCCTCGCTCGTTGCTGGTGCGGCCTTCTATGCGTTTATGGTAAGCATAATAAAATTAAACTTTGCCCGCAATTGCTATGGGGTGATCAACATTTAGCTACAAGTTGCAGCGTAACCCCACAAAACTAGCCAATTGAATGCCTCCTAACACAGTCTAGGCTACATCAACGTTCAGAAATAGAGCCTAGTAGGAAAAAGGCGGGATATATCTTCTTAAAGAAATCCTGTATAGTCGACCTCGGAATTACTTTAGCACTTTTGACAGAAACTCCTAGTAAATTGAAACTTCAATAATGTACTACGAGGGCTGCACTAAAAGTATCGGGAATGGAATATTTCCACTGTTCCTGTCATATTAAAATCTTTTTAATTGAAAACTCCTTGGTTTTAATAATCGAATACCATTTATTTATTTAAAAAAAGATTCTCGGTCTTGTCACAAGGTTTTGTCAAGCTTGTTTAGTCGTTGAGAAAATGGAATTGACTCGAGAAAATTCAAGAGCGATGATTTATTATGACCTTCGAAGTGGTTTAACACAAAAACAGTGTGTTGACCGGATGATTTCTGCATTTGGTGATGAAGCTCCATCCAAAACCACAATTTATCGCTGGTTTGCTGAATTTCAACGTGGACGTGTCAAGCTCAGTGATGATCCCCGTCAAGGTCGTCCAAAAACTGCAGTCACCCAAGAAAACGTTGATGCTGTGCGTAAGCTGATTGAGGAAGATCGACATGTGACATACCGCGAAATTCAGGCAACTTTAGACATTGGCATGAGTCAAATACAAATAATCTTGCATGAACAATTAGGTGTAAAAAAGTTGTTTTCCCGATGGATACCGCATTCGCGCTGTGAAGAGCAAAAAGCGGCTCGCGTTACTTGGTGCGTCAGAACTCTCGAAAGATTCCACGCAGGATCCTCAAATGCTGTATACAACAGCGTATCAGGTGACGAATCCTGGATATACGCGTACGAACCCGAAACAAAAAACCAGTCACGAGTTTGGATGTTCCAAAATGAGTTAAAGCCAACAAAAATTGTTCGTTCACGGAGTGTTGCAAAGAAAAATGGTGGCCACGTTTGTCTCCAAAACCGGCCATGTTACGACTATTCCTCTTGAGGGACAAAGAACGGTTAATGCAGAATGGTATGCTAGCATTTGTTTGCCACAGTCGCTTCTGAACTCCGTAAAGAGAACTGCAACCGCCGCATTATGCTCCATTACGACAAGCGAGTTCTCACACCGCGCACAGAACAAAAGAGTTTTTAGAGCAAGAAAACATAGAATTGTTAGACCATCCGCCGTACAGCCCCGACCTAAGCCCAAATGATTTCTATACTTTCCCTAAAATAAAGAATAAATTGCGTGGACAGAGATTTTCATCACCTGAAGAAGCTGTGGACGCCTACAAAACGGCTATTTTGGAGACCCCAACTTCCGAATGGAATGGTTGCTTCAATGATTGGTTCCATCGTATGGAAAAATGTGTCAAATTTCGCGGAGAATACTTCGAAAAGCAATAAATACATTTTTCAATAGTAATGTTGTGTCACTTCCTTGATTCCCGAAATTTTCAGTGCCGCCCTCGCATATCACACTGGCTTTAAAGCTAAAATAGATCTTGACGTTTTATGTAGTGCAAGTGACATACTTGCATTACATAAAACGTCAAGATCTATTTTAGCTACTATCGATCTATTTTAACCATTAGGGTGGGAAAGCAATTACGAGGTCGATTATACATAAAGTTATTCATCTTTCCTAAAGGCATTCGTGATGCAGGGTAATCCTAGTACGACTGCCAAACCACTCCTTTGATACCTAAATTCACATTACATAAGACCAAGACCAAATTTGTATTTAAGGAGATTTACTGTACCCATTCTTGTAGTAATATGGTTTTTATTTTATACTTTTCAGCTCTCCAAAATGTATGAAGAATACCTCGAAGATTACGTATACAAACTAATGGCGAAAGTAGGCTCGAGAATATGCCTAATGTTTAAGAGAAAGAACAAAAATATCAATAATGAGACTGAAACAAGGGTAGTAAAAGCTACAGAATCTACTAATCAAAATGGGAAGAGAACTCAGGACAAGGCAACTAGTGTCAAGTCAGAAAAGGCTTGTCAAGTGAATGAAAATAAGAAGGATAAGCATTCGGATGTCGATGAAGATCTGAGCAGTTTGAATTTCCACATGATGATGTTTTCCATGTGGCTTACTGTCACTCTAGTCAATGTGCCCGCCCTTTTGACGTGGGCTAGGAATTTTTCGTAAGTTTAATTTTTTATGTAGGTACTAATATTCTTTTTTAATTTAGTCTTATTTAAAAATGCCCAATACCATCTTCATCGGGTAGTAAAAGTTGACTTTTCGTGACCATCCCTCTGTGCAACCATAAGATCTTGTACTGCTCCTTATTCCAACTACGTTAAATTTGGTCACCATCCATGTCTCTTAAAATCTCTAGAAAAATAAACCCTTGATATTATTCTAGGTACAGCATAGTATTGAAACCTGATACGTCGTATCACGCTGGACTAATGATGTCCACTTGTTCCACCTGTGTGTGGCAGATGAATGGGCCCAGAAAAAATCTGTGAGTATGAATATTGTGCTACTAGAATTTTAATTAGGATTTAATACTAACCTTTAAGAACGGATATATTTGCATGTGACTAGTCGGGTTTATCGAATATTATATCAAATCTTGTCTGACACAAAACAAGACTGTTAGCATAATATCTTCATTTTTAATACTAATTAATCACAATATCCTCCATTATTTACAGGAGGCATTACGAATCCATAGCAGCTCTAATGTTTACTATGGCAGTATTCGTACTAGTGCTGGGTCCTCTATCATTAACTGTAGTCAACTATGGCGTAACATTAATGTTCGCTGTAATAACCCTGCAGCAGGTCTGCGATAAAGAAGAAATTAGCGATAGTTCAAGTATCGAAGAAGAAAATACTCATGACTTAGACGATGACATTCAAAAGGAGAAAGACAGTGCAAATAAAGAAAAAGAACCCAGTGAGAAAAGTCACGATGAAAACTGTGACAATAACATAGATAAAACAAGTGAATGTTCCGAAATGGAAGAAGCTGTTGAAGATTGTGATGTGTGTAGCGAAAGTAGAATATTCAACGTGATTAAGCGACTTAGAGACAAATTGAGTTATACTGAAAATATGTAGTGCAGAATAGCACTGCATTGCATTTGCAGTGCTAATCGTTATGGCAATAAGTTACAAACTTTTGTTGAACACCGCATATGCGTACTGTGACAAGACTTTTAGCGCTATTTTTTTTCGGGTCTTGATCGACCCATACTACTACACTAGAGAGACGATTAAGATTATACCAAGAGAAGAAAAATAAGTAAAAAGTTTGTCTCAATACGCAGAAGTTCGAAAAAAGGATCAGAAATTATAAAAAGTTTTTACCTTCCTATTATTTCTTGTTTGTACATTTTTAACTAAAGCAAATTTTTTAATGCAAGTTGCATAATATTTTTATATTATTTATTTTAAATATCCAGTTCCAGTAAATGACGTGTCGAAATCCCTTCTTGAACGTAAATTTCTTATATTATTGTTTATACGACAATTTTTATTAGAAAAATATAAGAACAAAAACATTTTTTTGAGCTGATATTGTGAAGAGACTGTTATTATACCTCACCGTTTTCTTTAAGATATATTTATATATTTTAACTTAATATGCATTGTTTCAATATTTTAATATGCCTCTTGACAGTCGCACATCTTAACAACACCAACTCGATTCAAAGTTTTGGAATATTTATTTTTTATAGTGTGGCGTACAGTAACATTTTTAATGGCCTGAAGTGTACGACGCGTCGGAAATGCATCGTCAATGCGTCATTAAGTACTGTCACTTAAACTATGGAAATGTATTTGACAGGATATACCTAGAGCCCCTATTTCAATGCATTGCTTTGAGTCGAGTTGTTAATGTATGCGACTGCCATACTACGTCACTAACTCAAAAATTCATCCTATAATATTAAAAATACGTTTTATCTATACTGCACCAGTCTGCACATAGAGGCCTAGTTTAAAGGCATAGGTAGTCACATTTTATTAAAATATTATAATAATTACTTCCTATTAGAAACTATACCTGAGATTATCGTCTGTGAGAAAATGTTTTTGTGTATAGTTACCGGCACGTAAGTTGGCCAAAGATTTTGTAGTGGGGGAAATTCGCGCATGTAAAAATGTATGAAGTTGTGCGTGCGCGAACTTCCCCCACTACAAAATCTTTGGCCAACTTATGTGCCGGTAATTGTAATAGTAGCTATCATAGATATAAGAAAGAAGGAGATATGCCCATTGCCTGGTAGTTGAAAATGTATCAGAACCCGGTGTTTCCAGTTTGTCCCTACAACTCGCCATAACTACACATGCAGTTTAGTAAAAGCAATAGATACGAAGTCGCGCAGACACTCTCAATTCATAAATCAGAACGTACATACGGCTACATATCAAGTTACCTATACATTTCCAGTATAAGCTGACCTCACATTGTACGGAAATCCTATACACGCATTGTATAGGATTTCCGTACAATGTGAGGTCAGCTTATACTGGAAATGTATAGCTTGATATGTAGTCGTGTCTACAACACAATCAATTATTAACCTTATCCCTTTAAACTCAGCGTGAATTAACCATGCACAGTATTATATGATGCTCTGTGCATGCACCGTACAAGTAACTCACACGAAAACATCGTTGTGTTGTGCAAAAGCCATTTATTTTACATATACTTTGACGTTATCGTTTCTTCCATTTATTATTGAATTTAATAAATTGTGGGGTCCTGATAATAACATTATGTGAAATAACGATACGCATGTACAGATAAAAAAAATATAATATAAATAAACAAAATGTTGCTAAAAAATATTATTAGGTTAGATATCAAAAAATTAAAACAATATCAAAATGAGTAAAAAACATTATTTCACATCGATCTTCCAACCGGGTTACAACGGTTGACAAATTGAAGAATAAACCATACAAGCAATATATTCATTATGCAATAAACATTGTTGTCGATAGCCTACGTTAGTAGATCTGCACAAGCACATCACTAAAACTCGCCGCAGGATACTGTGACCGTACTAAGCGATGCATCCGCATGAATAAAGTATCGTTTTGTGATTTTTACATTGCTTGTCCAGTCACTAAGCGACATACTGAGTTAGTGGTTAAGAAGCAATCTCATGCATCATAATCAGCCTATTATTTTCCCACTGCTGGGACACAGGCCTCCTCTTTTCGAGAGGGAGTGGGCTGGAATCTACCACTCGGGCCCAGTGTGGGTTGATAGATCAGATGTCATGTCTTCGAATTTTTGGTTCTAGGCCAAGCCGGTTTCCTCACGATGTTTTCTTCACCGTGTTGAGAGCAGACTGAACAACGATGTTGATGTGACGAACAACAACAATGTTGTTACGATCGCCGTCGAAAGCGCACTAGTCTGCGGAGACGGCCATCCATTTGCCTATGACAAGAGCATTTTGATCACGACGCGCGGACACAGACACGCCCCCATGCGACTTCTCCTGTTTTTATATTTCTATGGTAGCTAAGTATACCTAGTCTGAAGTTACGAGTGGAGCAAGAATTTCTTTTTAATGTTAGTGATACCTACAACAAAGTTTTGATATAGATGGAAAGGCGTTTCCCACCTTTTATACTAGCCGCATAGCACTACGCATCTTACAGAGTTTTGAAAAGTAGGGTTTCATCTTCCAGAAAAATCGTGGCAGCAAAGGCTTATGCCACTTTATAACAATCCTCTAGAATGTGCACTTTTATAATAATTTCTAACGGCACGATATTATCGTGGACGCTCCCGTCCACGTCCATAAAATGTGTGGCAATACGTGCACGTTATAACTTTATCGTGGACCGAAATTGAAAAATGTAAATGTATGAAGACACTGTTCAATTTTTTTTTTTACACTTTTCTATTTTCGACGATAACACAGGGAAGTATATATTATATGCTTCCCTGTGTTATCGTGATGCCGTGACGTGGACGTGGATGTCCACGATAATATCGGCACGTTGGAAAATATAAAAGCGCCCAATAGGGAGTGTAATTTCCTTGCCTTTTAAATGTCACTGAGAAGGCAATATTATATTGATCATGAGACACTTTACCCAGCTAGGTAGTTATAGACGTTCGTTTAAATCCTGTCTATTATGACTTAGTTAGCAATTTAGTAGTAGTGGTAGCAAGTACTTTTAGATTATAATTAGGTAGGTACTCATTGGCTCTCAAACATGTGCCTTACACAAGGCTAGTTAAAACCCGTAGCTGGCTTGTTTATTGATATTTACCTTATAAAGTTATAATAGACTTGTAATCTAAATAATGCCAATGATAAAACCAAGAGACATCTTAAATCATTTTATAGTCTTCCATTGTATTACTGTATGTTTTTCAAGGATCTATAATTTCTAGCCCATAGTCTTGCCTACAACTTCTATTAAGGGCGAATTTCACCAAACTTGTATACCTAGATTAAGCCACAACCTGAGAATAAATTAGAAATTTTTGACAGTTTTTCTAAAACTAAAACTGTCAGTCAGATGTCAATTTTATTCCATGGATAAAAGTTAATAGGCTTTGGTAAAATCAGTCTTATGTCAAATTACAACAAAAATGCAAGCACAGTATTTCCTCTTTATTAACTCATCAAGCATTGTTAATGAGACACAATTGATTATCTATTGTTTTGGCCCGCTAGCGGGCCACCTCGGGCTTGACTAGTTAAAATAGCAATAATTATCGCCATCACAGTACCAAAGAGTATAATAATAATATGGGAGCATAGTACCGTTTGGTATGAATGGATTGAATTATTGAACCAAACACTCACTGTATGAAAGCAATAAAGTGTGGGACAGAGAAAAGCTTCTTATTTTTTTTTGTATTTTGGTCCAATTATAAGAAAAGGTATGTTCGTAAATAATAAAGATATACTTGTCCCAATCTTTGTAATATATTAAGTAGAACCATTATATAAATAGCGGACTCAGATAAAATATTTACTATTTTTGACATTGCATACAATAATCGTACCGTGTACATATCTGCAGGTGCTTTACATTTTGAATCACCTGAAATTAAATTATATGGTGCTATTTGCAACATGCAATTATTACTAAAACACTCTTTCAGTCTCAAAAGTCATTTTATCATGGTGACTAGAAAATTTCTCTCTCGAAGGTAATGTTAATTAAATTCCTTTTGTCAAGGTTCATACAATTCTTGTAACCAATTCTTAGGTTAATTTATTTCTGATGTATCTATATATTACTTTTGTCAAAATGATATTGGCTGAATTATTTTTAAAGCTATAATTTTACCTCTTTACCTGCCGGCTGCTGCACATGTGCAGATGTGAAATTGTTTTGTTATCTGATATGTAATAAAACCAATATGAACCTTATAAACTATTTTATTTGAGAATAATGAAATACATAACTGTTTGGAAAACACTTCTGATCATGGTGGTGGCTGAATTTGTCAGGAAATGCTCTTATTTCTTCCCCTTCTTGCTTGCTGGTTTCTCTTCATTGTTTCTTGGATTCTGCCAGTTTAATGGGTTGCGGCGGTACATAGGCCATGGAGGAACTGTCAAGATAGCAGCTAGGATGAATCCGGCTCCCAGAATGTAGACAGATTGTGAGAACTGTTGAACGATGTAACCCCATACGAAACCAACTATACTGAACAGCGTAATTATGGCTCTGTATAATTTCTCAGCTTTGGCCTGGCCAACATAGTCAATATGGGTGGGTATAGAAGTGAAGAAATCCATATTTATTGATTAAACTTAAAAAAGAGTGAAATCCGATTTGCAAACTAACCACAACAAATTCAATACGTTTTGACAACGTCAAATGACACGTCATACAATTATAAAGCCTGGACCACATTACTAACACTAGCGGCGTAACATCACAGAACATATATACTCGTAACATTTTAAAAGCAGTCTTCCTCTTCTGCGTACAAAAATAATATCAAATGTAATGGTTTCAAAATCTTGAGGCCAGTTTTATTATGGTTTCTTTACTTCCTTTTAATTTCTAATTATTTAAAGGTACTTATAATTTATAAACTATTATTAAAATACGAAACGATAGTTTTGTGCTATGTCACGGAGTTAGAGTAATGTTATTATTTATTTCTCTAAAATGTGTGGTAATTAAAACAACTTAAATTAAATAATTTGGAGTAAACTGTAATAATACTTCCTAACTAGAATATTTATATAGAGTAAAAAAAAAAATCTCCTTACCGAAATGTAAAATGAAAAATAAATCAAGAAATTACCACCACAGAAAAAATACTACTAATTTAGTAAAACTAAACTTTCATAAAAATCTTCTTGAGAATATTATTGAAAGCATTTTAGAGTGTTAAATTTAAATTATTCATCATTATACAAATCATTGATGGTCTCATGATGATGGTGGTTTGATGATGGAGGATCACCAATAGCACAATCTCTACTGCTTGATAGTAGCAGAGCCAAAATAAAATTCTCTTTTCAGGTTTCAGTGCAGGCAGAAAGCAGTTTGTCGTTTTTGTCTAAACAACTTCTAAATTGTAATTACTCAAAATGTTCTCATGTTTTAATAAGATAAAAAAGTACTATTACAATTATTTTTCTCTTTGACATGGATAAGACTGCATGTAGTGCCAATTAAAAAAACAATTTTAAGAGGGTATATCGTTCCCTTATTATAAATTACTTTTGATATTCACTATTCTTTTCATTCAAAAAGGTAGGTAATCTTAACATGTATAGCAATACCATCTACCACTTTTCCGTCAGTCGATTGTCAACATTCAGAACGATCAGACTCATTAGGTTAATTTTTAGTTAACAACAAAGATAATTAGTTTTATTTTCAAAAAGTACAACAAACAAAATTAAGACACAAAATGACAACTTTCAAGCAAGTTCCTCTCACATGCGGTGGCCATACTAGACCAGTCGTGCATTTGGATTTTAGTGACGTTACAAAAGATGGGTTTTATTTAATTTCGGCCTGCAAAGGTGAGTTTTGACGACTAATTTGTAATCAGTGTGCCCTATCGCCTTGGCCTATATTTGGGTGGAAGTCTTGCAAGTGTGTTGGTGCGTGTGAGTAGTGCTTTGGCGTGACAGATGTTGGTGACGAGATGTGTTCGAAAGGCCTTCACTTTTCTTGTTTGTGTGTAGTTGTCCGCTCGGCCGGCGTGCATTCTATGCATGTTATGACCTTCTCTTTCCGGACATGCAGGAAGTACCTTGAGTATCCGCTCGTATGTTTCCTCGGCTGCTCGCCTTGAGGCTTACGCTCGTGCTTTTTATTCACGTACCTACCGGCAGCATGACATACAAGTTCCACGCCTTTGTGTGCTCATGAATTGTTGCAGGCAGTAAATTTTGTTCCTATGTTGAATGTTGACATTTCACCCAGTGTGGGTCACCTTGTGCTCACTCAAGGTTTGGCAAAGTACTTGACATTAATGTTTACTTAATGGAAGGGCTTGAAAACATGTCACTAAGCTACTTTCAATATGTGGCTGTATAAGGAAAATAGTCAATAACACTTAATGATATAATTGTGTCTTCCTGTCATTGTTCTTTTATGTGTACACGATCTATCTTTAGAGTATCTGATATACTTTTTATCTACTATTATAGCTTACTGTTACATTTGTTTTATTATTTGTTATGACAGTGGTCATAGTATTATATTGAACAGCTGTTTGCAGGGCTAATGATTGCCTTGTTTTAATAAGATAGTTTATAGTCTAGGTAGGACCTTTCTGCTACATAATTAACATGTATGTGAAAGGCTAACCTAATGGTTTATACAAGATGTGTTTATAAAATGAAAGCTTTGTTTTACTTTACAAGGAAATGATGCTATCATTTGTATTCAATGCTAGAGAAATATTCATTCAACATTTGTTAATATGTACTTACTTGAATGAAAATATTAATGAATGAATAAAATTAACATTGAAATCTTCTCTTTATTATTTTGGTTTTATTTAAACACTGTGGTTTTGGGTCTTGTAGCAGTTACTTTCCTTTTTTTGGCTCAAGACATGTAGTTTATAATATAGTTTTATTTTTCATAATATATTTTTATTTCACATTATTAATTTCAAATAATTACTCAACACTAGTGTCAAAATATAAAAAGTATGGAATAATGTCATGACTGTGCAGAATTTGACATCCAATTCTGTCCTTTCAACCGTAATGAGTTTATGTACAAAGCATACTTAGCAACACATTGTAATATTAATGAATTCCTTTTTAGATGGCAAGCCCATGCTACGACAAGGTGAAACAGGTGATTGGATTGGCACATTTGAAGGCCACAAAGGTGCAGTGTGGGGGGTAGCTTTGACGCAAAATGCTAATCTTGCAGCTAGTGGAGCAGCTGACTTCTCAGGTACCATAAATATTTCATAGGATTTCCAAGTAGATTTTAATCTTAATGTAATTAGATGATTCATATTGCTTGTTGCACAAAACTATTAGTAATGTTGAAAGATTTATTTTTAAATGTTTTGAAATAATGTTCTGTAGTTTCTGCCTACCCCCATGGGAAGAAGGCTTTATATATGTTATGAAATATGTCAATTCTTTGATATTTCTTTTTGTTATAATTACTACAATTAAGTAGATGTTATAAGTAGGAATAATTAGGATCCTTTATTTATTTTAGTTTTGCAATGTTACCAAGTTGGTTGCATCATTCCATTTAATTAATTCTGACCACAATATTATTAGTTTTTTTTTACAATTGAGTATTGTACACTTTGATAAAGCAGAAAAGAAACTAAACAATCAAATGCTTTGTTTCAACACTATTAACTCTCACAATGGTGGTCACACTACTATGGTCCTTTGTTCTATTCCAAGTATGTAATCTGGAACATGGATGTGGGAGATATTATAAATATGGAAACTTATTTAGGATTCTTCATTTTCCGGTTGTGGATAAAGCGAAAAAAGCTCTTAATTGTAGTTCTCATAATTAATTATCCATCTGCCACTCAATAACATAGCTATACTTTTATTTAACAATATTTTAAAATAATGTTACAGCGAAAATATGGGATGCTCGATACGGTGAAGTGGTGCACACATTTGACCACGAACACATAGTGAAGAGCGTAAACTTCAATGCTGATGACACTCAGTTACTCACTGCCAGCAATGAGAAACTTATACGAGTATATGACCTCAACAAACCTGAAGCAGGAGGTTAGTTTATTATGCTTTTGTGTCTGATAAGGAAAGGACAATTATTTCCTGTAGTAGATTCTAATCTGTTAATAAATTGTCAATGCATGTTGACATATTGAGTAAAATAGTTAACCTATTATGTTCTTTAAAGTTGAGATCCAGATGTTCTTATATAATTTTGAATCATTAAATTATTATTCAAAGTAAACCTCTCTGAAATATAATCAAAATATAAATTGCGTATTGTAATTTTAAATGTTGTCATAGAGACGACATAAACATGTTCTAAGGACATAAACAATAAGTTGAGGAAGCATTAATTAGCATTCAAGATAACTCTTATCTCAAATAATCAACATATTTATGCAATAAATTGAGAAGAATCAAATATTTACATTTAATAAAAGGGTGTAAACCTTTTGAATAATTTATTAATTGTTTATATCTATCGAGCTTATGCATCTTATTTCCCGTTTATAAACATTGTTTAACACACTCATTAGTTTTTATGATACACATGTATTATTGTATAGCTTCAATATTCTATTTTTATATGTTTCCACGTTTTGAGCCAAAAGGTTAAATAGGAAGTCATAGAAAATATTTTATGGAGTGCATATTTCTTTAAGTTTTTTTAGAAGATCGACTGTGGTGCCTGTGACCTTGTCTCACAAACCTCATCTGAGTTCCCACAGACCTATTGTTTTCTTACCGTGTCCTAACCGAAAGCGACTGTCGCGCGAATACGCGATTACGCTATCAATTACGTGAATGAAGTACAAACTCGACTTGATTGATCGCGCGAGTACGCCATATTTATATAAACGAGCGCCACGATCGCATTCTCACGCGAAAATCGCGTATTCGTGCGACAATCGCGTACACGCGCGGCAGTCGCTTTCGGTAAGGACACGGCTTAGTTACCATTTTGTAGTCCATTGCCCAACATTGATAGATTGATAGATTAAAAGCTAACAATATTATAATTTTCAGCTCTGGAGAAAATAAGCGCGCACTCGAATAGCATCAGACACGCAGTCTTCCTTCATAACTCACGCATAGTCAGCGTGAGCGATGACCTAACGATGAGAGTCTGGGATCGTACCAGTGGACAAGTAATGTATTCTATTTAATAAAAATTCTGTAAGCATGAAATTTTGCACATCAGTTCCTATAGCGAAAGTGAGCACTAAGGAAGGATTTTTAAAAATTCTTCCCCTAAAGGGGTTAAATAGGGAATGAAAGTTTGTATGGAAGTTCGTCATATTTGCCGATGGGAAATAGAATACCATCGGGCACACGGCTTGTATGTTATAACCAGAGATCGGATATTCGGATGCATATTTACCTTAAGTTAATTTTTTGGCTATGAAAGTATGTTTTTTTGTAAAAAATAATCCCGGGTTGTTAGGAACACCGGGAATGCATAACTAGTCGGTTGTATAGTATGGAAGCGACTTCAATTTTTTTTTTTTATTAAAAATAAATCTTCGATATTCTTGGATTGCATAACTATTCAGATAGGTACATAATTATTTAAAATTAATGTTTAACCCCCGATGCAAATATGTGTATGTAGGGTGTAAGAGGAGGGGTGGTGTGTGTTAGTTAAAGTTAAGATTTTTTTTGATACAAAAGTGCATTCCATATTAGCCAACATCTCAACTTTAGGTGATGCATCCGAATGTCCGATGTCTGGTTATAAATAACTTTTTACTTTAGCAGATGTTTTAGTCATTCAATAAATTACCAACATGCACAGGGCTCGCGTTATGGGTAACGGTCCACTACCTCGCACAGAGCGGAGTCCTGTGACCCAGCAGTGGCAACATTATTGAACATTATTGGTTGATTATGCTTACGCTATGTAAGTGACGATTGTAGAAAATTTAGGACAGGTTTTGTGAATGAAAACTGGCTGGTTATTATTTTATTTTTTAAATATAGAGAAAATGAGACAGCTGTAATGTAATGATGAATGAATTATAAACGTTTTAAGAACTCTGAAACAATTGACTGGAGTGCTCATTCGCGGGTTTTATGAATGAAATTCAATCAACATGAGCCAGATAAATTCATTGGATTATCGTGACTCATTCATTGTATATACCTGCACTCTAATTGTGTAACACACTATAAAGCACAATCTGAATCATTTTGAAGGATATTGCTGATCCATTGCTTCATATGTTTCTTGTTGTTGTTGTTTTCATATGTTTAATTTCTCTGCTCAACAACGTGAATAACACAATGAATGTTGTTGGAACTGTCAAAAATAAAGCCATTGCTACTGTTAGTGTGTTTTTTAATTACCCTGTTGATTTTAATTTATTCAGTATTTAAACAAAACTTTCGTTAACTTTTCAGGAGGTCCAAAAAGTGGAGTTCCCAACCATACCAAACAGTTTAGAGCTGTCAAGAGATGGAGCTATATTGACAGTAGCTCATGGTAAGATATTATATACATAATTAATTTTATAAATACTAAGTGTCTGTCTGTCTGATACGTTTTAATTGTTTAACTGCTAATCCGAGTTTGATGAAATTTAGTATAGAGATAACTAGAAGTCTGAAGAAAGCCATAGGCACTTTAAAAAAAAAAACTGCTTTTACGGTTTTAAAGATACTGCCCAGTGAAAGACAGACGGATAGACGGACAGACAGACGATGAAGGCTAAGTCCCGTTGACACCCTTTGGTTGCAGGACCCTTAAAACTACTTTCAAAAAGTGAAATAAAGAAGTTTCTACAAAAAAAAAAAAAAACTTTCCACACTAAAGAATTTGCGGTCAAAGCGCTAGTCTAATATAATTCTATGACGAAGTTTATTGTGACATGTTATGTGGAGCAATTACGTTTGGCCTTAGTACGAATTTACATTTAAATTCAAGAGCAGACCAAGATCAAGTTACGCATTAAAACACACTACACCTGTAGTACTTACGTAAATATAGCCTTAGGCATTCCTGATACAATATTTTATTAATTGATTGCTATAGATAATCGTATGTGACGTTATTAAATAGTCCAATCGAAAATTGGATGACCTCTAACCTTTCCATGACCTTTTAGGGACGTAGCAAAAATTGCTCAGAAAATGTTACTTAGATACATAAATGCACGCATACCCCCCCACCCCCACCCGCCCCCTATAGGGGTAGGCTGCAACTATAGAACGCCACCTGCTACGATCCTTCCTTTTGCTTCGTTTACATTTATACATCTGATCTTACACGTACGCTGTTGTTAATGTTACTTATTAATTATTTTTCTTGATTTCAGGTACAAATGTATCATTCTATTCTTCTGACACAATGCGCAAAATGCGCGAATTTCCAGTGCCAACGAAATGTTACTCAGCATCGCTCGCGCCTAGCCGAGCCACTTTTGTGTGCGGCGGCGAAGACTTGAAAGTCTATAAATTTGATTATAATACGGGCACAGAACTCGGTAAGTTATATTCGCCACAATCTAAGAAGTCGGATTTGTCGTTTCTCATTATACATGGCGCGATAACTTTGTATTCGTGAACGTCTACGTAAGAAATCGAAAAATCAAATTCATAATCATAATTAATTACTATGTTATCCATACACTATAACAATGGGTATCATTCGGAAGCACCAAGTTTCACTTTATATTGGTAAAATGCTCTCAGAAACACAAAAATTAATCGTTGAATAATATTTCGACAGGACGGTATTACAATGTCATTCATGTCTTATGCTCGGTTTCTATAAACAAAAACGAATCGTTTTGGTTACCAATGGTAGCATTTTTATTGCCAAACTGGGCATATTAAATAGATTCGTAAGATATTTTTACTTGTGATAGCTACTTCCATGTGGGAGGCTCTACTATGCTGAGCTATGACGTGTTTGCTTCATTATTGGTAAAGATACAAGAGTCTTAATTTAAACCAAATTGGTCCGTAAATTATAGGAATCAGCCAGGGTTCGTTCGTTTTTTGACCTAATTTAAATCGATGTTCTGATAAATCGATACTTTTACAAACATTATATTTACAAAAGAGAGAAACGTATAATTACTGTATTATTAAATGTTTAAAAATAAAAATAAAATCTGGTTACATATATTTTTAGCTTTATTTTGATATGTAATATGTCAATATAGGAAATATTGAATACTGGTGCATATTATAAAATAAGTATTATTCATAAACCTTTCGGAAGAAATCAGTGTCGGGTTTTAGTTTACGTCTTGGCTTTGAAACTCGCCCAAATTTAAACTTAGTTGGGATTTATGTACTAAGAGTTAAATATTACAAACTCGTACGTGGAATAAAACGATATGCCTTGAGAATCAGTTTTAAGCAATGTAGATAAATTGTCGAATACAAACTTTAAGAATCGGTTTTTAAAGTAACCGATTTTTTTTCCCATCACTACACAAAGTATTTGTATAGCTGTCTAATTCGATTTCTTAGATTGTCGCGAGTTTAGTTTATGCTATTAATCTATGTTTACCTAGGAAAGTATTTTGCCCATTATCAGTCTGTCCTAATCGACGTCTCTTAACGTAATTAGAGGTATGTAAGGTAAATTCGACTTATCATACGGTAGCTCTGCAGTTGTACGCTAAATGTCAAAAGCTTGATTTTCAAACCGTTCGCAGAGCATGACAATTTCAACCGGTTGGGATTTTATTTGCTCTATTAGTATCCTGACTGCGTGGAATATCATATAAGTAAATAGTCGCTTAATAATCATTTATTTTATTCGGGAAAGCAAACAGTTACACTAATGTCTTATTGAAAAGGTAGCGAGAAACAGAAATGAGATAACATTTATGTGTACCTCGTGACGTTATCCACATCCTGAGTACAACAAAATTTTTCATATGAGGGGAAACTTAAAGAGTAAAAATTAAAGAAAAGACTTGAAAAATCTTTTAAAAGATAAAGATAATTTTATTTTGCAAATATGGGTAACACTAAATGACGACAAATAATATAAAAGTTCAGCCGTATTTTGCCACATAGGTATGCAAAAGATTTAAAACATTCAACTTATAACTAAATAATTAAATACAATTTTAAAATATTACACAATGAACTAAGTACAAAAAATAATATATATACAATAGCTTAAAAAATCTTTCTCAATTAAGAACTCCTTAATATTGTAATATGCTTTCGCCAATAAAAAGCTTCGGAGTCTCTTTTTAAATAATGAAAGCGGAAGCTGTTTCCATGTCTTTGGCAATTTGTTATAAATTACTGGAGCCATGCAGTAGACACTTTTGCCCATAAGTGCGTCTTGGCTGAATCCAGACAAAGCAGACTGTTATCGCGTCTATTGCGAGGTACTACATCTGATAGACGTCTAAAACGATTCGGATTTGTCTTTACAAACACAGCTACTTCTAATATGTACAGACAAGCCAATGTTAATATTTTGTAAATTTTAAAGTACGGTTCACAACACTATCAGTGGGTTTAAGTTCAAACATCGCTCGAATGCAATTTTATTAAACAATTTAAAGAAAAATTAAAGTAGAAACTACAGTTCTTGTTTTACATATCTGAGTGACTAATTCATTTTATCAACGAGCTTCTAAAGTTATTAGCAGACAATGTGAACAAATTATGAAAGCAACCCAACATCTCTTCCTTACATTCCAGAATCAAACAAAGGCCACTTCGGCCCGGTCCACTGCGTGCGATGGTCTCCGGACGGCGAGCTGTACGCCACCGGCTCGGAGGACGGCACGGTCCGGCTGTGGCAAGCCGTGCCGGGCCGTGTGTACGGCCTGTGGCGGCGCAGCACCGACCACACGCCAGTCGTGAACGGGTTCAAGGAGGTCGCGGCTAACTGATATCACTCGCCCTTACATAAGGTTAGTACGTCAACTTTCTAATACTAAATCTTTTTTTGCAAACGCTATTGCTAGGCATGAGGCCCTGAATTCGATTTCCAGGTCAGACAAAGTGTTATTGATAATGAATGATAAATGATATTTACTTCTGTAAATTGGTTCATAAAACTTGCACGTCAAAATTAAATTATGATTTAAAACTAGATGAATTTGGTGTTTACTAACCGACTACTTTGAGAAGAAAGACCAAAACAAAGTCAGTGTCTTTTAAAGTCCAGACATAATCTTGGGCAGGCCATATGAGGATCATACAGATTAGTGTCCGCGATCGTCTTTTGAGGAAAGAACCACACAGATTTGTTGAGTAGACCTGTCCATTCAGTGTACGCATTTGTTAGTAATCGTGTTGCTCAATACTGAACTTAATGAGCTCAACAACTCAACAAACAATACCAAAGAAAGGACATGTGGGTAGGCTGCAAACGCATCATAATCATAATTGGCCTATAACGTTCCCACTGCTGGGACACAGGCCTCCTCTCTGTGAGATGGAGCGGGCTGTAATCCACCACGCGGGCCCAGTGCGGGGTGGTGTCTGTCACATCTCTTAGAATGTTTAGTTCTACGACATGCTGGTTTCTTTCACCGTTTTGAGAGCAGTGGTGATGGAATATTTTTTATAAAGTAAAGTGCCTGCTTGGGTTCGAACCTACGACTTACAACTCGGTAAGTTGCGGCCGTTTCTACTAGGCTTCACTGCTCTCTGGTAGGCAAAGTGCTCAAACTGCCAGACAATCGTTAACAATGAAAAAAAAAAAAACAAAAAGAACATGACCCACATAGTCCTCACATTCACAATAATAAAAATAATACAAATTTAATTATTTGCAAAGTAAATATTCATGTCACTGTGTAAATAATATTCATTAAATGTCAAAGTGTGTATAAAAATAGCAAAAAAATAAACAACATTTAGTGTGTGAAATTGGCGCAGCTATATCCCTAGCCTTTTTGTCCTCAATATCGACTTTAATAGTATAAAAGTCTTAATGGCATAGTTTACGTTTAATAAATAATTTGAATTTATTAAGGCTTAGTTCTTGAATGTGTCTTGGAAGTTTATTATAAAAACGTATACATTGACCTCTAAACAAGCCAACAATTTTCTTAAGCCTTGTTGTAGGTACAACAGATTTGCGTTTATTTCTAGTATTTATATTGTGGATATCACTGTATTTTTTAAACAGATTTATATTTTTATGTCCATAAAGAAAACCACATAAACCACTCTTCAAATTTCACTCTGAGAGTGTCTCAGACTTAATTTATAAATTGATTGAACAGGCCTTTTCTGTTAAACAAAAATAAACTGAATGTCCACAGCATTCCCCAACAACAGAATAAGTACCGTACATATTGGGATTATCCATCAGGAATTTCTCAGTAGTAGCCCGGAGTCTGGATTTGTGCCTGGTCGATGGCAATAGAGTCGCCCTAGGTTACCTGCCTGGGACTTAAACATAAATGGCGAAATGTGGATGTACTTAAGTACACCTCTGCCTAACCCTTCGGGGATTACAGGCGTAATGATGTTTTGTTATTTTAATTTGACATTCTTGCTGCTAATTTTGTAACGCCAGATTCTGGTGACAATTTTGCCTGTAAACGCTGTTAGGGTTTCTGTGTACTAAACTGTAAAATTAATTCCCGCTAGTGGTCGAGTACGAGGGATAATCGTTGGTAACCAAGATGAGACTAGGGTCTTCGAATTGTATAGAACTCGCTAGACTTGCGATTTCTCTGAGTACGTCGAAAGTTTTCACGGAAATCTGTACCTTATGACGTTATCAATAAAATCCATCTTTGGCGCAGCCGTGAGGCAAACACTGTTGTTGTTAAAACATTTCTAGTTTTTTATTTGTATTTTGTGTTTCATGAACTGTTGACAAACAAACATTATTATTTTTCTTTCTTAGGATTAAAGTTCCCATATTCATTAAATTATTTGTTTGTTTCAGGATCAAGGAGCAGTGACAGTGCAATCAAAATTGATCACTTGGTGGCATCACTGTGTTGTGGTGTAGTTGTCACCAGGCCATGTGTATAATGAACTTAAGGGGGGACTAGCCTGAAAAATCAAGACTTTTTAAGTATTCAAGGTAAATTTTAAGAGTTTGTGTTGTTTATTTTTTTGCAACACTAATTTTTTATACTCAGACCTAATGTATTTATTGTAAAAAGGAACTAAATAGACTTGATATGCAACAAAATAAAGTGATTTGTAAATATTTTACGATTTTTGATTTTTATTTGATGAATCCTGACAGAAAACCCAGTTTATTTCACCTGAACAAATGAAACTCGATTGATCACCATGGTGAACAAGAAACTCTTTTTTAGCAGACTTCAAAAAAAGGAAGAGGTTCTGCATTCGGCGAGTTGTCTTTTTGTTCGTGGGTAACACCGATTTCTCCGATTTCAGTGATTATTTTTTATTTAGGAGAAGAAGCTCGCGCGGTGGTCCAATTAAAAGTTTGTTGGGTAGTTTTTGAGTTAGCGTCATATAATATAGCTTTTTATACGTACGAGTATGTAATCCACTTAGTGTATGTCCGATAATGTTATAAAACTTCCTGTCACTATTGTTTACATAGCAAGTAGTGGGATAGGTACCACATTAAGAAAGTGAGAAATAAAAAAAAAGCCTTTTTTCCAAAATAAAAAAACAACTTTAAAAAAAAGTAACGACGTCGAAAAAAATTGGTTGTTTCTTTAGTAAAAAGGTTTTGTTTTACCTGTCTCGAATATTCAGAATATAATAGAAACTTTCGATATTTATTGGCCAAAGGTAAAGGCAAAGAACGGCATCATACAGGCCTTCACAACAGTACAGCCCATAATTCTAGTATTATTCACATAACTAGAGTAATAAATCCTACGGGTGGGGATAGTCAGTGTGTGTCCACACAGGTGATTTTATTCCAAATTAACAAATGAGTCTTATTATCTCCACCTTATAATATCACCTGCCTACGAGCAATATTTTATTTGAAAGTTACTGACAGCTGTGTTCCAATTTTTAAAAGTCATAATTTATTCACATTTCCGTGCCTTTACATTTTAGAAATTGCTTTTTTTGTTGAATTTAATCGACATCTATTTTTAACTTTATCGGAAAGCAGATACCGAGATGTAATTTTGCGATTTCAATACCGAAACTTGTTACGCACAGGTGGATATAGGACTGTTTTGTTAAGGAAAAGTGTTTTTGGTATGGCACCGGCTATTTTTAAACACATTCCTAATTCCATGAAAGAGGAACCAGTGACAACTTTCAAAAAGAAACTAACTTTACTTCTATTGAATAAATGTTACTACTCCGTATCGGATTTACTAGGTGATAAGTTTTAGTTGTGTTTCAATGTTTGTATGTTTGATGATAAACTGCATCAATGTTTTGCATGCCAAAATAGTAGAATGTACAAGGGTTCTTTAATATTATTATAACCACCTTTTTGTAAATACCTACATTCTGAACAAATAAATATTCTATTCTATTCTTAATTTAAAAAGGTGGGTTTAAAATAGTGTACGAACGAAACAAGATTGTTGAAGATGTAATTTAAAAAAAATAAAGCGCCTAACGGGCCTCTGCGAGTTGGCTTCGTCCCCTCGTACGCCCTCCAAAGGTCTGGGACCCCAGGGTCTCGAGATATATCAAAGACACTTAAAATATTAACATAACCATAACCGAATATTCTGCTCCTCTTATAGTTTCGTCGAAACCGAAACTTATGAAATTAAAAACTTGGTTACATTATTTTCTGAGACCCAGCGTGTATAGGGTTCCATGCCTGAAGGGTGCCAACGGGACCCTATTTCTGAGCCTCCGCTGTGCGTTCGCCCGTCCGTCCGTCCATCGGTCTGTCTGACAGCGGGCTGTATCTCATGAATCGTAATAGGTAGACAGTTGAAATTTTCAGAGTGTGTATTTCTATTGCCGTTACAACAAAAAATAATAAAAATAAAATAACGTAAAAAAATTAAGGGGGCCCCATACAAGAAACGGGTCAAAAATAAAAAGTAGTATTAAATATTTTACGGTGGTACGGAACCCTTCGTGTGCGAGTCCTACTCGCATTTGGCCGGTTTTTTATTTATTTATTTATTTAAATGCCTTAAACTATCATTACAGGTCTTAACCTAATGCGATAGCCAAGTCACACACAAAATTAAAATTAAAGTACAACATACATCTCTAGATCATAAAGATTATTGTTTGTAACACAGTGTAAACAATAGTACTTTTGCGAATTTTGTATCAAAAAATTTCGCCAAAGGTCACGATCATGGCCAATTAAGGTCAGCCATCAATCTGTTTATAAACATCCTTAAAAAGTGTCACAAGGGGGATGAAAATTTCATTGTTTTTGTCCTAGGACGTCTAGTTTTTGAGATATTTGCGAATAACTCCAATAGTAAGGATTCCAAGATATCCATTTCTTTAAGGACTTCTAATCGTAAGTTGCATCCTAAAATGGATAACTTGGAAGGGTCTTTTTGTATTCTATCAAAACCGACAGGACAGCCTACGAGCGCCAGTTTTGGTCGGACACTTTTTGGCCGAAACCGAAACTGTGCCCGAAAACCGATTCTTTTGCTGAAACTTCGGTCAGACACAATTTAAAACAAATAAAACGACATTTTCAATAAAAAATATTTTTGTATTTCATTTCGTTGTTTAGGTGAGATTTCAAACTAAAAGTATTACAACTAAAGAACGTTACGCTTACTTATCCAATATATTACAAAATAATTTACAAGAACCTATTATCCTAGGCACAACTAGGCAGTGAAATTTAATTATTATAGTGAGCTAGACACAAGTATTATAATTATTATTCGAGACTAACTTTTGGGCTCAGCTTTTTTCCCAAAATAGGGAATCGGATTAAAATTAGTATCAGTAGTTATGGTAACATCGGTTTTATGGACGGTATTTTGGTTATTCCAGTTATTATTTATTTATTTATTTAGGTGTCATAAGACATCATTGTGTCTATTTAAAGCTCAAGATGGCCGTAATATTAAATGTTTGTGAAACATTAAGAATCAGCTGAATGAATAAAGATCATAATTTATCAAGAAAAATAATAATATCATCTAAATTAGAAATAACTCTTAAGATCTAATAGGCCAGGGAGAATTCTGGCCACGAGTAGAAATATAAGTATGAATATTTTACATCTTATACAAGTTGTTTACAGTTCATGTAATAATACATTTCATGTAATTACATTTTTTATGACTAATGTCATAAAAAATGTAATTACATGAAATTCACACATTATTTCTTCAAATTAATCTTTACAATCATTAATATCACTATTTTGAAAAACTACCATTAAATATTGAAAACAATTCATGGGACTATGTTTAATCGTTTTATGCAGAAAATTAAACTTAGAGAAAAACCGCTGAATATTAGAAAATAGAACTTATTAAAAATATACCATTTTCTAATCTACAGCGTTTGTACATTTTTGTTTCATCTCGGGACGTTAAGCTTTAGGTCGGCAACAGACGTCCTCTTCGGATTTAACTAGTAACTTATAATACCTAAACTAAATTCATAACAAAGTATAAATGAGAGACAATCAGTCAAAGATACGAATACTTGAATATTTAAAGAATATTGTTGTTGACTATTATTCTTTCAATGTTACTGGTAAACTTGTGGTAACTCTGTGAAAATTGATCCAATAGATCTATGGTAGAAACTAATTATGTAGAATATACGATCGGTCCTACGACTGCTTAATTTTGCGATCGATTGTACGATTCGCTGCCTTGAAGTAGGTAATTTTATTGAGACAATAAGTTATTTGATTTAAAACTTTCATTTTGGATTGAATGTGCACGTTGTGCGTTGAGAATGTTTTTGTATTGGTCAAACTCATTTTCTTAAATTATTAGCTTCACCAAAACCCTTGCTCTGCTAAACGTTACGGCTGTCTTGTCAGCTTGTCTTGAAAGACTTGCATTGTGGTTACTATTCGCATTGTTTTTTATTTATCTCAGAAGAATATTCAAAAATTCTTCACCAGAATTTTTTACAGTTGCTACGTCGCGCAGAAACTTTCTTTTTCTGACCTCCTTTAACATTTAATTTATTAATTTACATTTGTTTTCTAGCAAAATCTTCCTTTTCCTCATTGACAAAACAACCAGACATCCACCAGAGCCGGGCCCCCTATCCCCCTCACTTAGCAACAAAAGGCGACAGGTCGGGGAAGTTAAAGTTGATGTGTGGTCTTCTCGGCGCGCGCGCTTGGCCATTACCGGAGCCTGCGCTAGCGCCGCACTGCGCTGTGCACACGTCGTCGCGCTGGACTGCTTCGCGCGGCCACTCGCGGTGAAGTTGTGCGCAGTCTGTGATGCGCAGGGATGCGCATTGTGCCTGGAAAGATGATAATGTGTTATTGAAGTTGTGGCTGGGTAGAAGGAAATTTATGGAAAGTGCTACTACATGTCGTCGCCGCGCAGTGAAATCCTCGTGATAGCAATAAACGTTATTACACTGAACATTTTTGAGTCAGTTTTCATAACCTATAAAAACAGTCAGAAAAATTGCCATCCTTGAGATTCCCGGAGGTTCTTATTATAGTAAAAAAGGCAACTTAGAGTTGTGCACGTTTGTTCTAAATATGTATTACGACGTGACCTACACAAAAAAAATAAAACATGTGTGCAGTTCACATGCTATAGAAGTGAAACCTTCAAAATTGTGGTATCCCTCGCCCGTTAAATCCAATAGATGTAAGTGCTCGTCTCTTTTTAATGTCGCTTTTTCGTTTCATAGAATTTCAAATCACAACGGGGCTAAAGAAGTTTTCACTTCATTATAAAGAAAAACAATGATTTTTTCTTCAATGCAAGAAAATATGAAGATATTTGGCGAAAAGAAACCGTTTGGTATTGTAATTGAACAGTAGCTGGGCTTCAACACCACCGCTATCGGTGATGATATTTTAATTTTGTGTTAGTTTTTATTTGTTGAAATTTGTTCCTTGCATAAGGTACTCGTAGTGTGCCAAATGAAGGTTTTTCTTCTTTCTGGTAGTCACTATAGTATAGTACTATAAGATTATAGTAATGTCAACTCACCCCTTCAAGAGTACAAATGCACGACGTGCAAGGTGACGGGAAGGCGGACTCTCCAACTGCAACAGATCTGCCGGCGATGAGACATCCTTGAGCTGAACTCTCGCGCCACGCCGACAAATCCAGTTGAGGTAACGATGCGCATGATACCCGCGGGTTCCTGAAAATAATAGCATAAAATATGAACTTAAAGGAAGTTAGGAGAAGTAGGTTATATAACAGTTTGATTCGAGATCTAAACAGATAATGGAAACTTAAAAATATTAAAATGGGTGGATGCATATTCAAAATTAAGTAAAAGTTATGTGACATAAGTTACGTAAAAAATAACTATAGTCTGTTCCAAAAATATCCGCCCATTGTGTCACCCTGTGTAAAATGTCTACATTTATATCTGTTATTTTTTATGGTGTACATAATAAAGAGTATTCTATTCTATTCTATTCTAATACTTACAAGAAGTTGCTGGGTAGATCGAAGGCAGCCCTCTGTATGTCTCCAGGGTGGTCAAAGTTGTCACACATCAGTTTGGACAGCGTCGTCTTCCTGATCTCTGCAAGTTGTTGCTCCGTGAAGCGAGCCGCTGGGTTGTCGTTCTCATACCTGGAGAAACCAATTTTTTTTCAATATTTATGTAAAAAAGTAAACTCTAATACATTTATTTCGATCAAACCATTTAGGTACAGGCACTTTGGAATTGTCAAAGAGTCGGTCAGTTAGTCAGGTAGTTAAAGCTAGTTGTCCGTTCCAAAACGTAGATTTCAATGGAGAAGAACGGGCAAGAAACTTGCATGAACACCCTTTTAAATTAAGTTATGTACTACAGAATCCTGGATCATCCTTAGCAGTTGGGTAGCTGAAGGACCTCGGTATATGCCCGCATTCATGCATGCCATAAAAAAATCTAGTTTCTAACAAATAGGTTACAAAACCCATAAAATATGAAACTAGTTTAAAAGGATGTTCAAGGTTACTCTGAAGAATATTCTAAGTCTTAAAAAATTTCTGTAACTGCAGTAGTTAACTTAGTTGGCGCCCGAAAAGTTCAGGCTATCTCATGTGACGTTGAAATTTCGTTCAATGTAACAATAAAAAAATGTCCTCACCAGTATCTGTCGCACTTTCTAAGCTGCCTGAACTGTATGGCGATGACGCATGCGAAAGTAGGTCCCACAAGACCGCCCTGTAGAGGTCGTTCGCTCATACCTCCTGGGAACAGGTCAATGTCGTCCACTGTCGCGTAGATGCGCTTGAACCTGAGAATGAGAGATTACTGTTAAGAGCATGTATTCTGCAAGACGTAAAATATTTCGCTGTTTTGATTAAATAAGCAATGTTACTATTTTACGTTATTCCTGTGATAGAAGAAGTGTTTTTGAACGGAAGTGGCAAAGGATTGTCTTTACCGTTATTATCTCATATGCCGTTTGGTTATTTAGTCATCTATAATAAGGCGAAACATTGGCCTAGAGATAGACTGTGGTCGATATTGTATGAAATCGAATACAGGCTCAATTACAGTAAATGTCCAAATATGCGGAAGTCTAAGAGAAATGGAAAGTACTTCATCGGAAATCGGAGAATCTCGCGAACATGTTGGCTTTGAACTTGAAGTTAAACTTCTCTTTCAGACTTACCTCGCGATAACTTCATCAGGAATTTCCCTCGCCAAATCTTCGAAGGTAGTCGCTCTCTTCAGATTACAAAGCGCTCTGTAGTTATTATAGCTTGGAATGCCGTGGTCTCTGGCTCTTTGTACGTTCAGGGCTATGAGATCGATGCCTGAGAAGGGAATGCGACGGTCTTCAAACAGATGGTTGGTGACTTCTCCGGTGATGAATTGATCCAGGGTTTCCATGGGGGTTGAGGCGAGACCACGCATTAGCTCATCTGTCAACGGTGGGTGCTGAAAATAAAATGATTAAGCTTAGTTGTGCGTTATTGATAATTGGAGAATAAATAAATAATAATAAATGTTATTTAGTACTTATACAAAAACCAGATGGTACAATGTAGTGTTTTAATAAGAAGTGTGAAGAGATGCTTCAGCACAAATACAACGCATGTGCTGAAAATTCACAGAATCTCGAATGAATGCTGCGAAAAAAGCTAGCTCAGTAAAAATATAAATTCACCACTTTTTCTATTTTAATTTTGACTCCCTTTAATACTTTCAGGATCTCATTTTGGATTCCATCATAGTACAAACCCATATAAAATTTTGGCCTGAAATAGACATCTTCCAAAAACTACGAAACCAAGAAAAACAAGGTCTACTCACAGACATGAACATGTCAGGCCTGAAGAATCCGTCTCTGAGCAGGATCGGGGGCTCGACGGGCTGGAAGCTGGGCGACAGACGCGGGAGATGAGGACGTAAGAGAGAGTGGCCAAAACGGAAGGAAGCGGCCGCGAACTCGGTGACAATGGCGGGGTTGCATGTAGGTGAGTACTCTTTGTAGTAGCCTGAAAGAGAGGATGAGTTAGTACATATATGGTATTTGGATTTCTGAAAGCAGTTTGGATTTAGCATTGTTTGGGTTACCGTTAGCACCTTAACGGATTCGGAAAGCGAATAAAAATAAATGACACGAGAAAGAAGAATGATTATAGATACAATTTTTAATACCTACACGTTATCGTTTTACCTCTGTCATAATCCTTTTTTTGCCTCTTTTGACAACGAATTTGGTGTACCCACTTATATACAACTAACTATTTGGTAATATATATATATATAAAAATGAATCCCTGTTTCCCTTGATCACGCCATCACTTGAGAACGGCTTTACCGATTTCATCCAACTTTTATTTTTAAGTTTTCTAATACTTTATAGAAGGTTCTTACAGGAAAAAAAAATAAGAAAAGCGACGGGGTTGTTCGGGGGTACAAGAACTTTCACGCGGACGAAGTCGCGGGCAGAAGCTAGTTGCAGAATAGATATTTTTTTATCGAATTTTATGTTTACGATCTTCACTTTGTTATTATGGGTCTTAATGTTAATGCATTTTAGATTTATATCTATAACTAAACCTCAACCCAGTACTTGAAAAATCCAACAATTTACGAAAAATTCAAATATTTAGAAACATACCTGAAGGCAGCAGCTTCAATCCATACAAATTAACAGCGTTCCACGACAACAGCCTTGGCAAGAACTCGTTATAGATGATATGCGTGAAAGTCGCGGCGACGATGCGTCGCGTGTGCTCGAACAGCTGGTCAGCATCCCAGTGGGGGTTCACGCCGCGGAGGCCTTCGACGATGCGGTTGTGTTCGCGGAGGAAGGTCGTGTGAATGGCTGTCAGGCCTGGTTGTTCTGAGGCTCTGCCGTCACCTGCAGGAGGAAAAAATGGGTTTTAGGACAAGGATATTATGAAAAGTTATAAACGAAAGTCGACGGCTACCTAATGGTTTTGACTTATTAAGCCCCAAGTAATGAGACACGGTCAATTATTTGCTGGTCGTGGCTCTCTTGGGAGTCTGCTGGTCTGATCAAATAATCTCCTAGAAGTTTTGCTGATGATCATCGCTCCGACTTTCGTGGCGCAAGTCCTACGCTTATCTGATTGGAAATGCTAACAATGCTGACTGCTTTGAAGAAAGCAAACCTTCTACGCATGGCTATCAAGAGCATTCATTTCACGTCTTCTATTTATTACATAATGTACGTCCATTCTAGCTAAGAATATTATGGTGTGCGTAGGTATGTGATTTACGCTTTAAAACGGTTTTTGTTTTTGAGCTTTTCATGTCCAACTCACCAGCAATAAAACAGAATCCACTAGCCGCTTTGCATTCTGGATGGCTGTCACTCCTGGGCAGTAGTTCTCTTCCGTTGATAGGGTTGGTGGTAGCATTAAGTCTCCCGTTGAAGCCGCGCAGTTTGCTAACGATGCAAGGATTCTCGCCATAAATGACTGAGGCGTCGATGAAGGCTGTGTTCTGGTTAACTTGTTCACGGGGTCCTGAAAGATGAAGTTCAGAATTAGTTATTTTTTTACTGTTTTAGAGCACTTACCCAAACAAAATTTGAAGGTGTAAAGATCGGAAACCAACATTTCCTACAGTTCATATGTATCAGAAAAAAATTCTTTAGCTTGGACTAAATGGTTTCCAAAAACTCCATTTGTGTTTTAAATATTATTAACTTATCTCGTCCAATGTTAACAATGACGTTGCCTTATAAATGCAGCTTAGATAACCTATGCAAGGTATTAGGCAGTCAAAGTGTTAAACGGCAAAAATAACGAAAAAATATTGCCTTTAAATTGTTATAATAATTATGTTTTATCCACTCACCAAGTTGCTGTTGTCCAGGCAAACTCCTCATGAATGGGAAGCAAAGCCTTTCTCCAGACGTAACATTCACTTCTGGGTAATAATGGTCGCCGCGTGGTACTGGGAACGGGTTACATTCCGGATGTACCGTACGTGGGGAGTCGCATGAACGACAGTCGGGAATCGACTCGTGGAAACCTGAGGGGAATGAAAAAAATAAGTAATGGTGAAATGATAAACACGTTACAGAGAAAGAAAACGAAAAAGGCATGAGATATATTTGGTATCAGGGATGTGCCATAAAAATATTACAAACAAAACCTGGTTTCTAAACAGGTAGACACAAAGTAGGTATGAAGTAATTTAAAAAAAAAATCCTAAACACCTTACTAAACTGACCAAGAGTAAAATGAGTTTTTAACATATGGGAAAAACAAACATAAGGAAACATTTTCTTTACAGTTTTGTCATGAAATAAGTGTGTAGTAAATTATGACTCATAAGTCATAATTTCACTTAATTGTAAGTGGCGTGTTCATCAGTATCATTATTTCAACCGAAAACTTCCATTGCTCGACATAGGCCTTCACCAAGCGTCGCCACATCGACCGATAGTGACATATTAATTTAATATAATATTGGTGTAATAAGCTAGTAAGTATTGTTTACCTTTGTGAATGGGCGTCATAGTAAGCTCGTGGTCCAAGAACTGCGCGAACTGCATCGTCATAAGCGTGTATCGTGTGTGCAGGTTGGATATGTCCGGGTGGATGACTGTGGACACCACGCGAGGGGACGGCAGCGGCGTGCCTGTCACTGAGTTAATGCGGGGACGACTTACACCTGGAACAAAAGGAGGTTTAGTTGTATTGAAATAAAAGTAATTTCAATTTGTTTTATGGCGCCCAAATGTGGCTATTCTAACCGCCCAAATGGGACTTTTTGGCGCTCAATCAAGACTTTTTTGGCGTCCAAATGGGACTACTCTTGGCGCCCGATTGAGGCTATTTTTGGTGACTAAATGGGTTTACTATTGGCGCCCAAATGGGACTACTTTTGCAATCTAAATCTAAAATCGAATTGTGACTGAGTGATATTGACATTGAGCTTGACCAAGTGTTGCGATCAGGATAACGTGTAAAGGTGCTTCATAGTTTTAAATTCGGGCACATTTATCTCTATTTTCAACAGAAGTAGAAGTATGTCTTAGAGGTATTTTTAATTAAACTCACCATCTTCATAAACAGGAGGCAACAATCTGGCAAAGGTTGTCAAACCCTTGCCCAAGTTAGGATTCCTCAAGTTGTTACAATATCCAGTGTAAGTCCGGAAGGGGTTGTCAGGTTCACATGCTCCTTTGTCATCGCACTGAGGCTCGATGATGGGACCAGATTGGTCGTTGCCAAGAAAACCGCTGATGTCTACCGATTGTAGGGAGTCTACGAAGTCTGAAGTACCGAAACCAAGGGAGTCGTCGAAGATCTGACGTTTGCGACGGTGTCTGGAAAGTGAGGATTTTATTAGGAAACTGAATAAGTGAATAGAATGGTTATTCCAATTACAAGATATGACTGACTATAGTCAGTCAGAATTTAATTTAAAGTAGAAGTCCAAACGCGAAAGTAGAGGAACTTGAGATCAAATGGGTCTGATCGGACAGTTGTTGTGCTTACCCGCTATTGATGGAGTTAATAAGTTCGTTAGTAGCGAATTCCAAGTAGAGAGAAGTGTTGGCGAGTTTCAGAGCATATTTGTTGGCTTTTGAGAACGATGCCGCTGTGCCCACTGGAGATTTAGGGTCGGCTCCACCGCCTGTAATACAGATATCATAACTAAGTTAAAGCAGTTCTGAACAATTACATTATGAGGCTATGCCACACAGGAGATGAGAAAGTCATAATCAAGTTTCTTGGCCTAATTAACTCTGGAATGTAAGCTCTGTTATTTGGTTGCCAAAAAAAACAGATTTAACAACAGATTATAGTTAGCTAAATATGAAGGCTTCAGAAAAGTCTAGTCTAATTTAAAGCGTTTGGAATATCTAGGTATATAGCTTCTGCATTTGAAAAAAAAACTGTTTCATAACTTACGAGATTCCCACAACATGTACTCAAGTTTTTTCCTATCAGCCATCTCTTGCTTAGCTTTCTCCAAAGCAGTAGCGAGCATATCCTGAGATAATCTCTCCGCCGCCTTAGCACCGCTTTCATCCCTCCATGCCGAAAGTTCCAGACGGTTGTGTTGTGAGCAGTGTTGGGCTGCGTTCCTATAATAAACGGATTATTCAATTTTACTGGCTTGGATTAAGTTTAAGGGTCCCACGTTGAAACGACCTTAAGATTATATTGATTAAGAAATTGATTGTATCAAACAAGGTTAATAGATCAAAGTGATCTAGCATATGTAGTCAGTGTGAAAAGCCCTATTCGTGTCTTTTGAGCCACATTTCGTCTTGTTACAAAACCTTTCAGCTAGTTTTTGTATTTCGAACCTTATTCCGATAGGAATAAAGTTCGAAATTTGAAAAATGGCTCTATGGTTTAGGCTCGCATTTCAAAATAAATCGTGTTTTATAATAAGGCCACGTTTCATGAAGATTAGATATTTTTACTCTTTTTTACTATTATATCTCCTTGTGCTTTATGATCAGTGAAAGTATTAAGTTTTGTAGTCGAGTTAAAAGTTGTTTTTTTTTGTTTTGTGAATACTTACAAATAGGGATCCTCCCTTACGAAAGCTTTAGGCTGGATGTTTTTCAAAGCATCTTGAGCTGCGCACAGAGTTCCCGCGAGAGACACTTTTCTGATGGCTCCGAGTTGATCGGGAGACAGTGACGATGGGGGCAAGTCGTTTTCATACCAGAATCTGTAATATGAATAATTTTGTTACAGTCAGAAAAAAGAGCAATAGGAACTTATCTATTGTTTTGTCCCAAACTGGCCTTAGCCTAGACTGTCCTAGTCTAATTTATAGCTAAGCGTGAGCTGCTATTAAAGTGTATACATTTTGTTTTTATCTCTGGCATCTTTAATAATCAGTTCATTTGGTATATTCTTTTGGGTAATAAAGATTCGTTAACCAAGAAGAACGTACAAGTTGTTATGTTTTTACCATCAATCAAGGGTTTGCCCAGCTATGGGACACGACACGGGCTAAAAAAAAAAAAAAAAACAAGGGTTTACCTGTCACTCTTTTTCAAGTTAGCGAACTGCAGCGCTAGAACACACGCAATAGTTGATCCAACAACAGCACCGGACGCTGGCTTCTCCATAGCTCCTCCAATCATGAGTTCCACATCATCGGGACTCCTAGAATTGAAAAAAATATCGTTAAAAAATTTCCATGATATAGTGACATCTACACTGAAATTATGTGAACTATACTGGACTGTAGAGTGTAGATACTTGGCCGTGAGTATGCCACATCGAGTTTAAAAAACAGTTCGGCTTCGTCAAACTTTCTCTCTTTCACATAAAGTTAAATGACAGTCTCTTTCTATAGATCGATATGTCACATTGAAGCCCGGGTCCTAATAAAACTAAGGACCTTGTCTGCAGCCATTACGATTGAACCACCTTATTTTTTCTCATTACCAATGTGAGAGAGGTCAAGTAATCAAGTTCAGAATTTATCGATAAAGGGTGTCAGTAAATCCTCTTACCTGTACATATCAGCCATCATCTCCTGCTGCTTCCTATCGAAGCCCATCTGACTGAGGTCCCCGAAGGATTTGATGGTGGACATAGGCTCGCACATGCGCAATGCCCTCAGGTATGACGACACTCCGTGGTCGCGAGACCTGTTAAGGTCCCATTGAGCGGACGCTGGGAAGTGGGAGACGTGTTGTGCGCTGGTACGTACTAGGTGTTCTAAAGTGGTTGTGGTGTTGATCTGGAATTGAAATTTCGATATACTTAATTACAGGTGTGTCTACTGTCTTGGTTAAAATAATATTGTTATTAAGCGAGGTTTTCAAGAGAGTTATGTTAATTAAAACCGAAAACTGCTCAAAAGGCTCTATTTTGAGCAGTCCTGGTAGAAACCGAGCTCACTCTAGCTGGTTAAACACAACAATTTTGAGTTTCTTTGAACTTCTGCGGGGCCAGGGCACTTCATTTTAAGAATCTCAACCAGAAATCAAGAAGATTTTCTCTATTCAAAGACCCCAGCATTGAAAAGTTTTAAAACAAGTTTAGCACTAAACGAGTTTTAAACATCATTCTATCTCTGTCATCTTCAAACATTGACAGAAACAGAATGATGTTTTAAACTCGTTTAGCGCTAACAGTGTTTAGTGAATGGCGGTGCAAGTGGGCTTAAGTATTTTTTGGTATTTTCTTACCAATTTCTGGTTCATCATAGCTTGGAAGATGGGTGCAACGGCGACGAGTTCAGTATAGACACCGGCGCGGATGGCGCTAGAGTATCCACGCCAGAAACCGAGAGATGTCAACTTCAGCTCTGCTTTAGCCATACCGACCTGGAATAAGTTAACTGATATTAGGATATTTCGCTTGGTTGATAACGGGGATGCCTTGTCAGAAGGTAAGCCGAATAATATGATCCTTCAGTGCCAGATTAGAGCACATTTTAATAGCTGAGTAAAATGATAGCCAATCAGCATGTCTGTTATTAGGGCTGACTTAGCTGACTGCTCGGGTGCACTGAAGGACCGACGATTGATTAACGTAAACGTAATTAATTATTCACGATCAAATTACCGAAAGCCTCAATTGCTTACCTCTCCCAAGAGAACAGGTAAGAACTCGTTATAGGTGATATGTTGGATAATAGCAGCCACAGCTCGTCTGGACTCCAAGTAAAGTGTGGTGTCATCCCAGAATGGGTTCAAAGTGTAAAGCTCTCCGGCGATACGGTTGTGTTCCGATAGTAGAGATTTGTATAAGGGTGCGGTGGGTGATCCGTCTCTGCATCTGGAAGAGAGAAAGATTTTAATGAGATGGTATTTTATTTATTTTAACCTAAGGGTCTGAGATTACGAAGTGGAAAATATCCCATCCAAGGTTTAAATACAGTTTAAATACAAACTGCACAAATGGCTTATTGGTAATTGTTTTTATAGTGTGAAAGAATTTATTGAAAAAAAAGTAACAGATAAATATGGTTACTGAGTTTTCATTAGGTATATTACTTTATGATTTTATTATTGTTAAGATTTTACCAGCGTTATTAGACATGTTAGAAAAATAATATTAACAAATTAATGAGTCGTTTTAAATTTTTAAATTGAATATGTTTAAATATTTCTATGCCAGTCCATGGCGAAATATGTAAGATCATAATTATATTTATAAGACCTTGTTTTAAAGCAAATAAATATTTATTTATTTATTTATTATTATTATTTATTTTTATTACTATTTTATATATATATATATATATATATATAATATATATTCTATTCTATTCTATTCAGGCAAAGCAATGGGATAAATTGATCTCAAATTCATTCAAGTCAATTTGTGACATTTGAGGGCTTTTTCCTGTGACTGTTCTGATTTGCATATTCTAACCATTTAGGTCTTGGTTTTTATGTTAACTTGCATTAACTAAAATTTCTGTTCATATTTAACGTTGTTATTTCCAATTGGTACGACCATATTAACTGCCAACACAATAGGTAAACTGTTACGAACTTCCTCTTCTTATTTATCAAGTTAATTTAGTTTTACATAAGTGCTTTTTATGGCTGCAAAAACCGCAATGTCTTGATGCTCATCTATTTCCTGACAAATGGCCTTCCCACAGTCATTTCCATCAGCTGCACTTCACCTCTCGCGTACTTATCGTGTCAATAGATGCCAATGCAAATATGTAAAAAGATTGAAATCTCTATGTGGGAATGCAAACCATCTCAAGGTTAGTTTGTCGGCATTATTTGCATACAATCCATTTTATGACGACACCTAGGAATTCTAGCTTTGTTTTGTCGGCAGATGCACGCATTTTATTGGCAATATTGAAAGGCACATATTTGTTTGTGCTTTTGTAAATGAGAAGTTTCGAAATTGTTTTGCAACTGCCTCCTTTAGTCAAAGGCATTCCATATCGATATTGTCCCTACGAGTAAACGATCGATATTATCAGTTTGTACGATATCTGAGTACGAGCTTACATAACAAGTTTTTATTGTAAAAAATTCTTCATAAAAAAAGACATGGTAGTCGATATTTATATAGATACTGCTGCGTCGCGGTTGTTTAGAGTCTTACATAATTCGTTAATATTATTATTGAACCCATCTTTGGCTGTCTACAACTTAGATTAATAACTTTCTTAATCTGCGAGTGTGTCAGCTGTATTTTTTTTAAACATATTGGTGTCACGACATCCTTTAAAACTTGCTGTAGAGTAGGTTATTTAATCAATATCCGAATGTAATCTTTTTTATAATAATCTTTGTGGTGTACCAATCTCCACAAAAAAGTTGTGCATGTCGCCAGCCTAGTCAGACCAATTTTTAAGAACTCGTTTTTCATATGCTAATTTTCCCACGAAGAACCAAGTAGTGCAATAGCAGTTTGTATAGATACTTTTGTAGCATACTTAGGAGAGCACAATTCTCAGTCGTGTATGATATGTGATTGATAGACACGTTTTCATTGGCATAAAAGTGAAACTGATAAGCAGGCGCCATGTACAATTATCACGCGTACTCTGTCTTAACACGGATACGGTTGTACGCCCAATAGTAAAGACAATGACTGTACAACCCAGTCGATTGAATAGGTACAAAACTATGGGAATACTTCACACATTAAGTACTGTTTCTATAATATCTATGATCGGTATTGTATGGGAATGGATTCAATGATGCAATCTAATTACCGACTGGTTTGTTTTCTTCCGTGTTTGTACTCAATTTGTATTGAAGGATCTATTTGAATATGTAGATATTTATCGGAGATAAATCATCGTTTAAAATAAACGATGGGTACATTTACTGCTAAATACTCGTAGTGCGTAAAAATCTCAGTGGCATTCAAAGTGCTGGAGAATACACAGAATTACAAAACCTAGGAAGAATTTGAACAACTTACTTTTCAATTTCTGTATCCATAAACCCTTTTAGAGAAAAATAAGTAGACTTATTTTGATTACAACTAAGCACTAGCCAAGATTAATCAGGGAACAGTTTTTTTTAGTAATCATTTAGTTATGTTTACTGGAACTTACTTGCGACATGAATCCAGGTCAATTTTGCCAGCATCGTAGAGCCTCAGAGAACGGAGCTCTTTCTCCGAGCTGCCGTACAAAGCTGAGCCATCCAAGAATGATGTAGCCATGTTCATTTGATCACGGTGTTCTGTTGAAAAATACAGCCAAATAAGTGAGATGTTTGTGAATATATACCATGATTGAGATTATAGTAGCCGTGCTCCAGAGGATCGTAATCGGCAATGGATCTTTCGGGTAGAAATACTTAGTATTGTCTAGCATTTGATAAGGCATAGGTATAACTCAGCTGAAACGGTTGAAACTTAAAGGATTTCTCTTAAAAGCATCAGCATAAGTAGTGCAGTGTCTCATATCTAAACCTAGACAACATTTTAAAACAAGTTTTTTCTTGTATTTTTCGTTATAAGCATAATAATATACCCACTAGACAGTTTAACATTGCTATCTCAGATAGAGTTAATGAACTAGGAACAGAATCGAGATAGGTCGCTCGAATAGCCTTGATCGCAGCTTTATTTCCTCAACCAATTCGACTGGCCAGTTGACATTTTTGCCGCATGTAAGATTATGTCAACGTTACAAAATTTAGACAAGAAACGTTCACTGGTTGTCTGAAACCTGTTGGTTGTCGGAGCACTTCCTAGTGAAGTGCAACATTTCAAACGAGACGTGAGCCCGGCGCTGCGGAACGCTTGCTACGAAATTCTGATGGTTATGAATATTCATAAAATAACATAGGTACAACTTTACAAAGAAAAGTATGCGCTTCGGGAATCAACGTAGATCTTCGGAAATACGAACGCGCGATGATGAGATCTAATATAGAGTTGTAACAACCATGGAAGTACTTGACTATTTTGAATTACCATGTTTACTAAATTATACATTATAACAACTCTATGCAAATTCAAAAAAGCTTTTCAAAACTTTTTAGTGACAAAATAATGACGATCTGGGACCGGAGTAGGTAACCAGCCAGAGAGAAAACGTCATACAAACGCGCAATGTTAAGTGTACTCGTACAAAGCTCGGTAGTACAAAACTAAGAAGGAAGCATTGCCTCTGTGGGAGGTTACTCTGTGGCGCGACGAACGTGCTAATTCGGAAACACGAATATTACCGAAGCGCATACCTTTTCTAGTTTAACTGTACTGATACGATATTTTATGACACGTGAAGTCGACTTTCAACTCTATAATAACATAGATTCATCACACTGGACATTTCATGTATAACATCAACGGCCTACGCTTGCTCCGTAATGTTGTCCTCGTGTTAATTAAATTATAAACGCGCTCTAAAATAGACGGATTATTAATAAATAGCTGCTATTGACATAAATATTCTACGAGTTATTCGAATCTATGTATAATTTTATTACTATAATGGTACGCATCAGTTTCTATAAATAACATAATCATTTAAATTGTGTGATAGGATATTGTTATAAAAGTACGTACCAAAACCACACGAATCGATGTTCCTTGTTGGTGCAGAACGAACATACTCGCATGCAGCCCCTTTGCAATCCTGTAAGAAATAAAAATTATTAATTATTTATTTACAATTTGTACCTAGTATAAGAATGTGAACTTTTCTGACCTACAACATTAAGTCTACAGACAGACATTTTATCGAGTTATGCGAACATAAATGTAAGTATAATTTTTTTTGCGTGATTCCAGGTTTTATTTCAAAGTACTTAATAAGTGATCATTTTCATGAGTACCTACATATTACACTCTCTTAAAGGATGTCCTTCGTGTAACCTAACATCCTATAGGGGCACATTCAGTAAGTCTTGTCTATGTTTTGCTTATTTTATCTTGTGACAAAAACAGTTGGTGCGAGCAGGAACACAAAATCTATAATCAGCATAGCTTGCTTACATATAACAATGAAGTAGATAACTAGGCATTGCAGAATTTGAAATCATATTGTTTCTTGAGTAAGTACATAGGCGAATACAATACTTCGTTGATACGATCAAAATAAATTACCAATAAAATAGACAAGCTAAAAATAGTTTCGCACACTAATTTAAATCACGTGTGTAATAGAGATTCTCTATGTAATTAACAACGTCATGTCAATATCGTTTCTTTATATACATATTATAAATAAATTAAATTCGCTTTTCGTGTCTGTCTGCGTGACCGCATTGTTCTTCAAAACTACGCAACGCATTTTGATTCGGTTTTCACCATTATTTAGAGAATTTATTTCGGAAGGATTATGTGCATAATACATTAAAATTGAACTACATAATTACGAGTATAATAAAGAAATCTCGATGTTGTATCTAGTCGTAAAAACCGTGCGATGCATAGAGTCTACTCTCTAAGCACGAAATCCGTAGTTTTGGCCGACGTTGCGGGTGTTTCCTACTCCGTATCACCTACGGACATAAGATTAGTTTGTGGCCCGTCCTAAGAATTAATGACACCACGATGTGACAGTTGTCCCCACTCTCGATGTGTTTTTAATTGTCCGAAAAAATTAATTGGATATAGGGTTCACCCCAAAGTTTCAAACTACTTTTGGACGGGCCCATATCTTCGCTGACGGACTTACAGAGTAAGCCCCCAGAGGCGGGTCACTAGTTACGTAAAAACACAAATCTTTAATTTTGTCGCCTACAAAATTAGTGTACCTACATTCTATGCAATAATTAAGGAGTGATCGGATTACACGCGTCATAAATTATAGTTTTAATGCAAACCGGTTAGATGACTAGGTCAGTCTGTGATTATACTGATTATCCTGCAATGTTTCTTAATTAAAATACTAAGTTGAATGTAATTAAATCTGTATAGATACAGTGAATAAAATATAAGGATATTAGCATTTTAGGCTTAGCAATAGGCAAAGGTAAGATGGACAAACGTAGTTAAGTATTAAATTAATTTCTAAGTTATTGAAGATGTAGTTGCCGGAGTATTGATGGATAAAAAAGAAACTGAAATGCTGTTGGAGCTGCTGAAGATTTTAAAAACAATCTTTGCATTGTATAAATTCAATCTTTTAGTATTGTAGAATTTCATAGCACATATGTGAGTACTATTTACATACTATAAAGCTACCATTTACTGGGTGCGTCTTCCATTGACTTAAATGTGTACTGACGGCTGAGAGTATGTCATGCTCACTCTAATGTCTCGCTGGTGGTGGCGCATGTGTTGGATTATTTAGCTCCCTTCAAATTGGTTGAGCTGAATGGAGCTAATCCATACGTCATGTTCGTGAACGGGCGCCGTCAGTAAGGACCGGCCATCTCTTAGCAGTCACGGCTTATTTTAATTTAATTTAATATTTGTATTGTTTTTATTTTTTTATTACGGACGCTTTTAAAGTTCTCCATCTTTCTCACTTGAATTTTTTCATCATGAATGATATAACCAATCTTTTGTAACCATATTTTGATTTAAAAGAGTGTCCGTGGAGTTTCTTGCCCATTCTTCTCCATAGGTACCTACTACGCTTTGGAATGGGCAACTAGCTTCATCTTTCTGACCGACCGACCCCTTGATAATTCAAAAGTGCCTTTAATTGATTTATTTGAAATAAATGCTATGAACTAAAAACAAAATGTTTAAGTCTGCATACAGATTTTAAGATGAATAAATATTATGCTCGTAGAGCTTCAAGAAAGAAAATTAACGCATCATGAAGTTATGAACGAAGTAACATTAACTACTTATATTGCTGCCTAACATACTGTTATTTACTTCATTTCCCTAAGTAATGTTTTTTTTAATATTTATTTTAGCTTTATTTACATAATTCAAAAGCTAACAGTTTTAGAATAATTATAATAATATGGTCACACGGCTACATATTAAGCTATATATTTCTAGTTTAAGCTGATCTTGCATTGAATAGGATTTCCGTACAATGAGAGGTTCACTTATACTGGAAATGTATAGCTTGATATGTAGCTGTGTGTACAAGTATATAAAAAGAGGAGGGGAAAGAATCATAGGGCATCAAAAGTTAGTAATGTTAGTTTTGGTATAAAGTTTTTCTCTACGAGCATTCGGACAATGTTTAGTTCCGAAGCAATCTACCTTTATGCTATAATCATGATCTGGCAGTTTGAGTAATTTATGCGGCCTACCCAAATATCCTTTCTTTGGTCTTATTCGTCGAATCGTTGAGCTCCTTAAGTTCCGAGCTGAGCTGCACGATTACTGACAAATGCGTGCACTGACTGGACACGTCCACTCAATCTGTGTGGTTCTTTCTTCAAAAGACCATTTCAGACACTAATCTACGTGATCTTCACATGATCTGACCAAGATTATGTCTGGACTTTAAAAGAGATTTTGTCCTCTGAGTTTGTTTCGGCCTTTCTTCTCAGAGTAGTCAGATAGGAAACGCCAACCACATCTAGTTTAAAAAATATGATTGACGTGTAAATGTGTTTGTAGAAACCTACTTTCTTACCTCATTTATCATTCATGACATAGGATTTTTTTAACAATAACACTTTTTAAAACAAATAAATAACATTGTTGCCCAACATACTAATTTTTCAATAATATTAGTTTTGATATAAAGTTTTATCCACGAGCATTCGGGCACTGATTAATTACGAAGCAACTTTTATGTTATTCATGACATATCTATTATTTAACAAAAACACGTTTTTAAACAAATAAATAAGGACATTAGCTATAACACCTAACAATACCAAACTTTTCTTTGAAACTGGAAGAGCATGCTTTAAAATACAGTTAAGAAGACATTTGTTGCTGCTACAATAGTAAAAGATTATAAATGCAGCCGAGCAGCTTTGTTAAATGTAATTTGCATGATTTGAATGCACAGATTTACGTGCAGTACCAAAATAGAGAAAGTTTAATAACATCTCTTTCTTTATGGACCAACTCAAAAGTAGTTCATAACAGATTACGTTCCGTTGCTATCACATATCTACTAATTAAAATCGTGTACCTACACGTAATAGCTTCCGCTATGTATTAACAAACAGTGATATTGAAAAATACTGAGGTACCACCTACATAGGACCGATTTTTCAATCATCAGGTAGCTTTTATAGGAAGAATAAATATAGCAGTTTGACACATTTTCTATACAATAGCTGTTAAACTGCAAATATTAATCCTCAGATAAAAGTTATCTTAAGATTGAAAAATCGGCCCTGGAATTAGCTACCGCGGCGGTGCGGTTTCTAAAATCAATAGTGTCCACGGATAAGTTAATTCTTGCAACGAAATCACTGATTGGGTTCCATTATTAAATTATTCGCATCAAGATAAGGGTATATCCAATAACAGTGTTAATTATCAACGCTACAGCAACCACAAAAGACAATAGCTACTGCCATCCGTCTTCAAACAATCAGAATAATTTCCTGTCCTGTCTCAGTGACAAGAAAAGTGAGCCTATAAGGAACTAAGAGATCGCCTCCTAGCCTGTTACTTCATCGCTTTCACTACGACTGCCACATACGTAACATTTCTACGCGACCCCGCGAACTATCACGAATGTTACGAAACAATCTTATAAATTCACTTGTTATTGATCCGTTTATTTTTAAAACATCGTTCTAAAAAATGTCTATACTCTATTCTAGATAGCCATTGCTTTATACAAGGTGGAGACGACAACAAATTTGATTAAATTTCGTATATCTCTGACGTTCACAGTCTCCATACAAAAATTCAACCAAATATATCCAATAGTTAAGTCACTATAGTTAGACAAAGATTAGCAAAATCCATAGTCGGCCCAACACTACTATTTAGTTTGTTTGAAAAAATAACTTTTTTGATTCCGATTTTACAATTTATTTGATAGTTTCAAAATACTCCTATGCATTAGTGTTGTCAGTATTTTCATTTATAGTCGTACTCGTATTGTCATATTATCCGTCGAAATTAATGCATTTGACAGGGTTACATTTATTTGTGCGCATAGATTATATTCCTTTTTAAATATCGTGAAATTACTCTGTTGATACGATGGCGTTATAACGTTATTTGTCGGATCTATAATAAATAGAGTATGGTCTACCAATAGTTTTGTTAAACATTATCTTCTATGACACAACGAGTTAAGTCTGGGTTTGACCGCGTGAACTCAATACTCTCATCACGTACTTTGTTCACAAGGTTAACACAGTAAAGTATTATCCTTGTCGGTCATTTAAATAATCCAAAATTGGCAAAAAGTTGTTTGCATGTCCCAGGATTTTTGACGACCACGTAGCTATTAATAACAGGTTAAGTTTAACGTTTTTGCTAAATTAAAAGCACGTGATTTTGAACGGGTATGACAACGATGGAATACAAAATATTTTTTTAAATTTAGACCAGCTCCTTCTTAAATCAAAGCAAAAATGATAATTATATCTAATCATAGTGAACGCAAAAAAGAAAAAGAATTAATTTAGGTAAGTGTGTATGACATGTATTCAACAATTTTGAAAGTAATAATGGGCAATTAATACAATAGTCGAATCCTTAATTGGATCTACACCAAGGTCCTGTTGCAAATGACGGCGTCAAAACTTTCTCATCTATCCATAAATCAACAATGGAAGTGCTTGACAGAAGTGATCGATTATAGCAGCATGAAACATATCATCTACGACTACAACCGTTCATTAGCAGAGTTTGCGCATATGACAAGGACATTCCTAAAGTTCACGGGTGGCAATAGAATAGCTATAATGATGCCCCGGTAAGTTATTATTGTTATCATCAAAGTAATCAAGTTTAATTGGTTGAGTTGCGGCCAAGTTCAAGTTGGTAGTTTGTAAAAAGCCGGTCAAGTGTCAGATGGCTCAATGACGACGGTTCTATATTGTAATGGGTAATTTTAATATAGGAACGTAAGCTAAATATCGAATTTAACTGAGTTTTTCAAAATAGAAACGGTAGAAGTACCTAAGTATCTAGGACTTACGCGAGGGTTACATCGTAACCCTCATCGAGCGAACTATGCTCGTACATCTTTGGCCGTACTTGCTGGATGGAACCAACATAATTATATAGATTAAGGTGTTTGCGTACACCTAGTTATCGGACGTCATCGGACAATGTAGGTTGAAGTAGTGTACGCGGATTAGGTGCACGCGAGTCAATCAGCATTGTATGTAACAGTATATACGAAAAAGAAACATTCTTATTGGCAAACAAACGTCAAATATGTTATTAAATTGAAGAGCCTCAAAAATCGCGTATAGGAGATACGCATCATTAGGCAGATGATTACGCGGACATTGAGTGTATGTCAAATTGCGACATCATCCGTTCCTCTTAACAAAAAGCATGTGTCCGCTGACCTTCGATGAGTTAGACACGATGTATTATTTAGTCTCATGTTAATCTTAGCCACGTAGGTAATCGACTGTAGGTGACTGAAACGAATTCATTGAAACAGTAGCGCATGATGCATTGAACTTTTCAAGAATTGCTATTGGAACGGGATTATTCATTTTAACCATAAAATGATGTGCAAACGTGTTATTTTTTCGATCGTTGTTAAACTTTGACCCCTCATAGTTTATATGAACATTAACAATAAAACAAGATACATAGTTTTTGTTGCATTTTAGTAAGTCTTGTCTGACTTTGAAGATGTTTGTCAATATATGACAATGTAAAACGTGTTCTGTTTTCCAAAATATACCTACTCCCATTTAGAAACAACTAGGTTTTAAGTTCTTTTTCAAACACAATGACATAGTTCAAGGAGTTCCACAAGGTTGCATCCTGTTGCTCTTTTTGTTTCGGTGGTAATAAAAGTTTACTTACTTTGTTTCCATTAGCTGTGCTGATGAGGTCATCCATGATGAGCTGTCCCCAGGCAGCGAGCATGCTAGTCACATAATCGTTGTCGGCAGATGGACTCAGTTGTGCTGCGGCATGAACTGCTAGTGCAGGCTCCGGAAGATATGGTGACGATTGTGGTTGAGATACACCTTGGAGAAGAGAAAATAGTACTTTAAAATCAGTTTGATGAGGTGAAGAATAAAAAGGGTACAGTAGGCCGCACGTCAGTGGTAATTGAGCCAGTATAAGCTGGCCCCGCATTCTATTGAAACTCCCTACCTACCTACATACTACGCTAGGCCAGCTCAAGGTTAAAGTGTTACCACCGGCGTGCGGTCTACTGTACGTCGAAATCTTCCTTATAGAATGTCTATATGGTATTGAGGGGATTGTAAGGGTTTATACATTCTCTTCTTTAAACAATCCAATTCAACCTTCAGTTACATAAATAAAGATAATATAGGTAGTTGCGAAATATGTAAGTAATTATGCCAACAACTTCAGGCAATAATCATTAATAATATAGTAATAAGAGATTAAGTATCCGCTATTAGCATCTTCATGGATTAACAGATCCTTTCAAATTGCATAAATTGGATCTTGTATCAAATTGCTCCGATACTCAATGTATTGAAAATAAATGCAGATGCTCGCTTATTACTTCATTGGTTTAGACAGATACTTAACTTTAGCGTTTCAATAGTACAAGGTTTGAATTGTATGTAGATATGTAACTACGGTACGTGCTGTACTTATTCTTTTAAATTATATTGCCATTAGGTACTGTGTATGTGCAAACCCGGAATTGGAGATCCAGGGCCCCTAGGCACTTGGCATTTGAGAACCCCCAACCTGAAGCCATTTTGGAAATTTAGCAAAGGTTAGATTTCTTTAGACAGTTTAAAACAGAAATAAGAGTTGCTTTGTAGATTTATGCAGAAAACTAGCAGATAGATAAGAGAAAATATCGAAAAAATTTAGCATCCCCCGTCAGGCAGGCAAGCTACCTGGTCGAGGTAGCTGGGTGAGTGGGGCCCCTAGGATGGCTGGACCCCTAGGCCCTAGGCGATTTCCACCTAGACCTGCAGGCCTAGGTGGAAATCCGGGGCTGTGTACGTGTGTCCTAACCAACGTCTAATTCTTTACCTAGTAATTGCGAATTCATGTGTATGTAAGTATTTTAATAAGTAATTTCGGTAATCTTAGTTAACTATTTATGATGTATTTTGGTATGGAAAAAATTTTGCATCCCCCGTCAGGCAGGCAAGCTACCTGGTCGAGGTAGCTGGGTGAATGGGGCCCCTAGGATGGCTGGACCCCTAGGCCGCGGCCCTGCAGGCCTAGGTGGAAATCCGGGGCTGTGTACGTGTGTCCTAACCAACGTCTAATCCTTTACCTAGTAATTGTGAATTCATGTGTATGTAAGTATTTTAATAAGCAATTTGGGTAATCTTAGTTAACTATTTATGATGTATTTCGGTATGTTTAGCAACCACTTGCTAGCTCGAGCATATTTTGTGCACCTACGTCTTGTAAGGCTGGCTAATTGTTAAATATTTTTTTTACATCAATTTGAAGGCGTTTTGTGATACTAGCAAAGTTTACAATTGCAGCATTCGTCTTTCATGAATAATGAAGAGAAATATGTGTTGATTTAGTAGTATTCCAATTTATGAAGTCAGTCAATTTCAAGTTAAACGCGGGATGGTATTCCTTTCAATGAATAATTGAAGTCTACATCAACCTGCAAGATAGTGTAAACTGTAGCTAGATGATCGATGTTGGATGTCTGGTTAAAGAATTTCGTTTCTATAATTCAGTGTTCAGTAATAAATCTTGATCTATTAGTTACCTACCGGAAAATTATCATGAACATGATAAAGAACACGATTCTAAGCTACATTTTAAACATGTAATTTGGTTAAATTATGTAAAAATACAAATGTCCAATACAATTTAAGACTGCGAAGATAAAAAGTATAAAAATAAAAAGTAGCATCGACAGATTAATAGCAATTAATTAATCCGAGATATAGGTAATATATCTCTTTTGTAGTTAGAAACCGTTTCTATTGTTTGTGATGCGTTTGCTTCCGTGTCTGGAGCGAGACAAATCACCTACATTTAATTAATGGTTATCTGGTTTCATCTCTTCATTACAGTTATAACTATACAATGTTTAATTTATTTCGTTTTCTTTAAAGGCTTTAGTCTTGTAAGATAGTGACATGAAGGTTTTATCATGTCATGATTTGACCAAGACAGTATTATGGGGAGAAGATTTGTCGCTCATATAAATTATATTTTTATTTTATTTAGCAGCTACAAAAATTTAAATATTAAAAGCAAGTACGAAGTTTTACGAGTAGGTAGCAACAGAAATTAAAACAGAGATTTATGAACCACTCAATAGCAAAGCAACCAAGAGTATATTACTTTATTTGTCGTCATGACATAAGCACTAAGCAGGTGTGTATTTATACAAAGATGAACATTCTGTTTCTATGAATCCTGCAAATCATTGTCGTAACTTGAGATACGATGTAAACATTGATGATGCAACAGCAAAAGATCGGAAGCTACGTCCAAGATGTTTTCAGTTAGATAATCAACTGTTCAATCATTTTGGAGTAGCTAGAGTGCATCGAACCTCGAGCTTTGTTTTAACTCTTAATCAGTCTCGCTATAAGAGTCTAAATACTGAAAAATTGACCGATATGTAAGAAACTTATATATCGATATGATTTAAATGTTCATATTATTCATCCACTTGATTTCCGCGATTACCTACAACATGATTTGCAATATAAAGACCGGGAAAGGAAACCGTATCAAATACTATTTCTACAATAGCAGCTCTATAGTTCGTGACTTCTGATTTCAATGTGACCTCAACTAGATCGACTCTCTCAACTGTGTATAAATCCGGTATAATGTATTCAGTAGATAGATATTAATTAATAGCCGAAGTATTATTAGATAGTCTAGTCTTTTACGAGTAAAAGCAAAAAGTCATATCAATTAATTTTATGATCCAATACATTTTAATTCGGCCATCGTCACGATTCTAATTTAATGTTAAACATAATAAAAATGCACTGATTTCCACTGGCTTTTTGCTCAATTCCTTGCTCTGCCTTTAAATAATTACACCAATATACCTATTAGTCATATATGCATGGAACTTTTTGTCGATTCTTCATCGTGATTTTCTGAGCCGAACTTATTGACAGGTACACCTAACTACAACCATTTATTTATATCCCACTCACGTCATTTCTAAGTTTAACAACGTTTGGATATACAAAGTATGATCAGTTCATGGCATTCGTAAGCAAATTGTCACCGAGATCGGAAAATCCAATATCGTTAGAAAATCCCAGTTCGAAAAAAAATCTTTAAACAAGCTTAAAATGTAGCAAGTAATGACGAAAAACCGTGAAACGATTACGATATACTTGTACTGTTATTGTTTTCCTTAAGGGGGAAGCGCAAGGGTAGCCCGCGAAATTCAAATTTTCTTACGTTTTTTGCAATTTGAAGGTCAATGTCAGGTTGTATTTTGATTAAAATATGATTCGCGGCCGTAACAAATATGGCTTTACAGAATTATAATCATTAGAATCAGCAATACATCTCTATAAGTTCATATTACTGTATTGAATGAGTATTTCATGAAATCATGACATTTGACACCAATTCTAGCTGAAGGAGTTGTATTGGTGATTCTAATGATTATAATTCTGTAAAGCAGTGACCTGCAAATTGCAAAAAACGTGAGAAAATTTGAATTTCGCGGGCTACCCTGAAGGGTCCGCCTTAAGTCTATTATAAAGTAGCACTAACCTATAAACTAGGTAGCTACAGATCTACAGATTTCAGAGCCAGAGCCTATGATCACAGGAAAATAAGGACTTGGAAGAAGTAACATAAACGACGGAATAATACTTTTGCAGTAAGTGAAAGTGTTGTTACCAGTCAATGAATCGGGAAGAATATGCAAGGACAGACAATGATTGCAGAAAAATAAAGGTTTAAATTGTAGTGTAGTTTTTAATTTTCATTCAGTTCGTAGTGCATTCTGCATTTACGCGATTCAGTTACCTATAACAACAATGCTGTTTAGTTTATTACTATTAAATTAATATGCCTAAATAAAGTTTCATTCAAATTTGAGGTCACAACGGAGATATAGACCAAAATTTACTAAATGTACCTACTGGAAACGTCATGATGAGCCAAAAGTATTTACAGCGAAACGTTGTAGGATGAAGAATACGTAAATTATTCTAATGTAAAGTCAGTTAAAATTATGAAGTCGTGAATTTTTTTAACAGTAGGTAAATAAGACTGATGGGCCCATGAGGCGTTAATAACTTAACCTTTGCTGTTTGCGTATTCTTACAATGTGCAATCATAATGGGAGGCTTTGTTATTGATCGTAGATTGTTATGATGTATATCTAATTGCATAATACCTACAGGCGTGAACGCAGGTGATTTGCTCACCGTTGATGTTAGCAATTCAAACGTATCTGTTAAAATAATACACCGTCTTACAATGATTACGGACATCGCAGTACCTGCTGTAATAAATACTACTTTTATGAGTGTTCCTTAACCAAATCGAACAATTGTTTGGTGTTTTTTTTTTATAAATTAATTCTTGAGGAAACAAAGGTTATCGGTTGCACACCTACGCTACTTCCTAATGTTGCGTTTATGATTCAAATAACTGTTTATGGCAAATTTTTGCATAGGAAACTATAAATAAAGTGATTAAGTTGAAAACTTTATATTTGAGGATCATCAAAGCTTTTATTGGGTGTAAATTGTATAATTTTTTATTTAAATTCACGACTGCAAATTAACTTTTAATTGTATTCTACTAAGGACTAAACAGCCATTTGCCTTTGGAAACGTTGCAATGTTATGAGTATGATATGAAAAAGTAAATTATAGAAGTCATTGAACAACTTCTTGAAATTGGACGTTCGGCTTGGACGTTATGCTGATCTGACTGAATTTGTTGTTTCAATCAGATCAGCATAAAGAAAAGGAGCTGATGATGGTTGTTACACATTTGGCTCGTAGGTAGAATTTGTGGAATTCTAGAGCTATAATAATATCGATATAGATGCTTACCATCAGCATAATTTGTTGGCAAAAGTCTGAGGAAGACATCTCCCCTCCGTCCCCACGGTCTGTGTCGTACATTATTGCATTCTCCGCTTGCACTGCGGTATTTGCTCGGCGGGCAAGGTATCCTGCTGAACTCATCTTCGTCTGATGAGCAATTGTGCCTGTAAAAGTAAAGATGTTAAGAGAACTTTGGACATAGACAGACTGGAAGACCTAAAGGTAAAGATTTTTCAGATCAGGTCGGTGTGTTGCAGAGTGCATTAGTTTTATTAAGCATCGTATATATGAAAAAGGGGGCGGTAAAAAAGGTTCGTTTGTTTGATAAGTGTGGGACTGACAGTATGACACAAAGGTGGATAGACTAACGAAGGTCGCAAAGAGCCGTGGGTTTGAAGTGACCTTGGACTATGCATAATAGATTTTTTAAATCTCTTCCAGAAATTTGTCTTAGAGAGGTATATACGTACTTTGATAATTGTGATGAGTAAGTAGTAGGTACTCATGTTACTTACGATTACGCATCATTAGCGCCTAATAGAAAACCCTTTTCTAAAGCGAGAGCTTCGGTGACTGCTCGCCGGAGGTCACTCGGCACTGCTTGCACTTGCTATTCTATGGGCTCGTCTGTACCGCTAACATAGCCGCTAAGCTTTCCAGTCGTGCTTAGACAGTTCCAAACTTATCTAACAAATGAGCTCTTTTATACCTGCTACGTATATGAGGGCATATACCAATTGACGAAAGCTACAAGAAGCGCTTTGATACCATTTGCAATAGCATTTTTAAAGCCCAATGTCCAGAAATAGACAGGCTATGTATGATACTTACGCATCATTTGCGCCTAATAGAAATCTCTTTTCTAAAGCGAGTGCTTCGCTGACAGGACGACGGAGGTCACTCGGCACTGCTTGCACGTTGCTGTCGTCTGACTTGCTTTTCTGTGCGCTCGTCTGTACCGCTAACACAGCTGCTAAAAGCAGCAGACTTCGTCGTAATCTGAAACAAACATGGATTTTTTAGTATTTTTTTAAATGACTATCATCATTATGATAGCCTACCTAGAATTTCCCAACTATTTTGGGGACGGCTTCCAGTCTAACTTAATGCAGTTGAATACCAGTATTTTACATGGAGTGTTTTAGTTACTATTTATTTAAATGAAAATATTAGGATTGTATTGTCTGGATGGCAAAGGTTTCTAAACGTGTGTTTGGTCATGATTCTTCATGAGAATATTTTATTCTATCATCAAAAAGGATTATAAAAATTAAAATTGATACTGAACTTTTTGTAAAATAACATTCAATTTAGTTTTAATTTAAATAAAGTTTCATCAAGTGAAGAAAACAGCTAACATAAGTTGAATACGTTGCACAGTTATAAACTCATCTGGTTTGGATATTAATACTTGGAATTTAAATCAATTAAAGTCCTCATAAATAACAATAAAGCAGTCACCATGAAAATAACTTAAAGTTAAGTCTGCCACTGTAAGTCGTCACGTTCTGATGAACACTTCTAGTATGAAACTTGTAATAATAATATGTCGTTAACCTACATTTAAACCCGACGTTATGTCCGAGTTCAAGGTATTTTGAACTTAGTTTATGACAGTTGAATAATACGTTTGTTTCTCACATACCTATCATTCTTGTTCGTGATTTGTTCTGACATTATGACCCTTGAGAACGTCAACTATTGAGATATTTCTATATGCATGCAACTTTAATGAACATGAATGTACCGTTATCCATCAAACATAATATATTCAAAGAAATCTGATATATTATACCATAAAGATGATTGGCTTTAACTACTATCAGCTTCCAGATTCATTTCCTTTATATCTTTCACACTTTACCGACGATGCAATATCGATTCATGTAGGAAGCGTACTTCCATTTCACCGCAGGGTAACCAACAACCACAAGTATGCTTTCATTTTTATCTATAATCTCTTATGACATCTTACCGGTTAAACCATACATCTTACTTTCTATTCACATAGAGTTCAGTGGTCCGAAACCAATTAATCAACATTCCATGTCGTTAAAGGTTACAATGACGGCTTGAAATTGTAAGTAATTGATGGAAACTATAAGCAGATTGAAACTAAAAAAGATTTTGACAAAAAAAAAATCAGTTATATTTTTAAATTTGTATAGGTGTCTATACTAATATTATAAAGAGGAAAGATTTTTTGTTTGTATTTTATATGTTTATGGACAAAAACGCTTGGTTAAATAAATAAAGGTGTCCCAAGGTTTGACAGCCCTAGTCCCGATGCCATTGACATTACAAAAAGCTTCATCAAAATAAATCTATCTGAGACATCTCAGATTGCTCTCACGGATTGAATTGCTTTTGACAGTTAAGTTCAACTTAATGCTCACATTATAAATGAAGTGTCAGCTAATGTAAAATATTTTGATGTATGTAAGAGAATGTTAAGCTGAACTTAAGTACCTACACAATATAGAGTTACAGTTTTGTGTCCTATAATACCAATTGCATGTTTAAAAACAATTAAAAAGTCAGTAGTTTGACCGTAAATTGATTTCAAAGAATCGATGACTTTGTAAAGTGAAAGGCCGTTGACATGGCAAACAATTAATTATTTTAAAAGGTTTACCAATTCACAAATGTTCCTTTTTAGTTTTACTGTATGAAACAAAAACCAAATCATGTTCGCTGTAAAATAATGTTAATTTGTGTTTTTTCTGTTATACACTACACTCGATATTATTATTATTTTAATATTGCTTAAGACCACGCTACCGATTTAGGGCAACTTTTAATGCTAGTTATGTTGGGAACAATAAATAAATAAATATTTAAATTTTATTTATATATTCTTTCATATATTTGACAGATTTTTAAAACACACAATACATAAAGAATGATAGATAAACTGACGATATGGCTAGAAAGGGAGTGACTAGCGAGATGACGACTAATAAAGAAAGAAAGAAAAAGTATTTATCGGGACTCGCACAGGATAAATAATAAAGAAGTATCGAAGCAAAATACATATTGCGCCGACCACAAATAAATGGGGATAAGGGCAAGAGAGTGATAATGATGAAATTACGTAAAGAATCATTAACTGTTGTAATCATAATATTGTTAATATTTTTTAAGAAATAAACATTTAAAATATAATTATTTTTATAAACAAAACGTAGTGAGTAATTACCGAAACAATTTTGTTCACGAACTCACGAACATTTGTCTTGGTACTAAGCTAAATCATGGTCATCTCGATAAAAAAGATGTACTACGTACGAGATGATTAGACGGGAAAGAAAGTAAAACAATTACACGTGAGAAACTATCTAATTTGCACAACAATTCTTTACGTGTTTAACAAATGGTTTCACCATTCTCTCGGGCTTTTTGGCTATAAGAAACGTTTTATGAACGGTTACTAAAGAGTAACCGTTCATAAAACGTGTGCCATTTAGAGTATTTGACACTCTTTCAGTACAAATATACTAAAATAATGTTTAATTCTTTTTCATTTTACTGACAGTATTTGATCTTTGTAAGGAATTTGTTTTGAACATCGTTATAATAATTAGACTAAACTAGTATTGTACCGTACAGATCATACCATATCTCCTCACGTAAGTAGGATTTTCGTGAGACACGATTTAAAGGACTAAGCAATTACAACAGTAACAAAGTTACAGATCATAATTGTTTGTATTTGGTTTTGAGGTCAATCTTAGCCAATTTAACATTTACAACGACACACGTTTTTACATTAGAAGATGTCATTTTATGGGTGATTGTAAAATGGCTTGGTAAAGCGTAAGCGTATGGTAAAGCGTAAGTTCCAATTAGAGTGTTTTTCAGAAGGTGATCTTTATTTTTGACTGCTCAACTTAATACATAATTTACGTAACACATGGCATGTGGTATAGCTAGTATTTTTTTTTTGTTCCTCTCGCTTTGAAAGGAGCAGCAACCGGTTGCAGTCAGCTGGCAACGTGCACGATATGTCCAAATGTCAACATGCCACTTTCACATTCCCGGATTTCGCGTACACCATTACATAAACGTGGACAACGCCAAAGTGGCTCATCAGTCATTCGGCGTATTTTTAAATTGTAGGCGATTCGTAGATGTCTGGCATAAAAACATCATTAATTAATTTACATTGTTCAATTTATTACGTAGCTATTTCAAGTCCCTTCGCGTCACCAGATAATGACGTGTGAAACCCATATCTACGTCACAAGATAAATGAATGAATCAAAGATATAAATTGTTTTCGACAGTCATAGGAAAATGTCTACATTGTTTAATTATTGAAACATGTTTCATTGACGTTAGCCAACTGTTTTATGCCTATTCTGACGCAAAGGCTATAAAACTTTTCATTAAGTTGATAAGTAGGTTAATTAGCGTTTGTATCATGTCATTACATTTACCAGCAGCATAAAAATCAATTGTGTGTATACTATATTAATTATTTTCGTTGAAAAATCTTAAAAGTTTCGCAGAACATATCGTTACATAGCCGAAAGTAGCCGTCATGAATTAAAGTGCCATTATCCTCTAAAATAATTACTTCCGATATTCCAGATATGGTCTGAAAATTCGAATAAACATGAAGAGCTTTTTATGAAGGTTATCCAAGTAGCTAATTATACCCAGACGAATTCAATGTCAAAAATACAATACGCAAACGTGTACCGTACTTGTGTATGTATAATTCTTATCATTACGCACCTTAGCGAAAGTGTGGTCGACAGTATTACGTGACTAAAAAGTTTCGAGTACTTAAAATGGATATCGCTACGGTAGTGTATGTTGGACAAGGTCAAATGTGGCGAAACTTGAGCGAAAATTGTTGCAGTGGATGCGACTTGAGGACAAAGAATGTCGGTTCAATTTATGCATTATTTGCTTCCATCACACGGAATTGAAGTTAATTTACGTAGCACGCTAACATGATTTGCAAAATTGTTTGACGATTTTCCACTCAAGACTTGCAGCACTGTTCCAAATAGTTGCCAGAATCGTAACGTTAATACTAGACATAAATTTTCACATTATCTGAAAGTTTCTAGTTAGTAAGCGTATATTGGCTTATCTAGACAATTTATCTCAATGTAAGTGGTCTAGGATACTCGAGATTTATTCCAACACCCATTGTTCGTTTGAGAAGGTTGCGTAAATAGTCATGTGATTTGCACAGAATGGGACAACCACGCATGAGGTGTTCTGCTAAGTTCGTCTCGTTTTTGGCAAACAGATAAGCAATGACTAAGTATAAGGTCAGGCGAATGCGCTGGTCAGTGGAATGAAAGGCTCGGATTGAAGTTGGAAAGTGGGTCGGTAAAGTAAACGTTGGCCCATTTGTTCGACTAGTGGTTGAAACGCGTGAATTAAAATAAGCCGTTTGTCTTAACTATTAAGATAAATGTGTAAGTATTTGAACTCACGATTTCTGTCTTAAAAATTGTTTCAATTATTTCTTTGGCAAACAATAAACTAAAAAAGGTATACAAAGTGGTTATGTACAATGGCTGTTGATGACGGTACACTTGTATTAAGTACTTACGAGTAGGTACTTAAGTACACATTTTGTGCAATTAATTAAATCAGCTTTATATTATACGCAAGTTCAAAGATTTCGCCGACACTGCCATAACGTTACTGCGGATAATGATAATGATAATTGTAAGCTTGTGAATTTCAGTATTAAAATTTTAATTATCTTTGACTGGGTCTTACTTCCTGCACGATTATTTTCTTCTTTATTTTTTCGTAAAATAATAAGTACCTGACTGTGTAGTAGGAAGGCAAGTTTTAATAAGTAGTGACTCAGACGCTCACAAGTATGGTGTTTCTTTCCTAATTATTAATCTCGGAAGCAGTGGCTGAAGTAGTTTGCATTAGACGTCTTAATATTTAAAAATTGATGTGATTTTCTTTTATAGAGTCCTATCAATGTAAGTTTTAGGTATAAGTGCAGTGTGGGCGCTGTGGTAACGGCCCCGACTGACGAGTTGCAGGTCGTGGGTTCCACCAGGTGGAACCCAAGCAGGCGCTTTACTTTGTATAAATAATTTTATCATCACTGCTCTCAAAACGGTGAAGGAAACCGGCGTGTTCTAGAACCGAAAATTCGTAGACATGTGACATTTACCAACCCGCACTGGGCCCGCGTGGTGGATTCCAGCCCATTCCTTCTCGAAGAGAGGAGGCCTGTGTACCAGCAGTGGGGACATTATAGGCTGATTATGCATGCATTATGCAAATTTAAATGTAAGGGTGCAATTCAACAGCATAGGTAATAATTTGATAGTGTCAGCGCAGTAGCAGTAAAGGTACTTTGGGCGATATAGTCGGTAGGTACGCGTTTATTTCTGAAATCTAGTTTTTTTAATTAGGTATAAACATAATATAAACTTGAATAAACGGCTGTGAAGCCATTCAACACTATTGACATGTTGGTATATAATTTGGAAGTCACATTGCATAATATCATAGCTAATGTTTTAAAGAAATATAAAGTCAAAGAGATCTTTAAATAAGTGAATCTGGATAATAGAGTTATGATGAATAAACCTTAAGAATAAGATCAGAGAGACTATTTTAATGGTAAGGTTATTAGACGAGTCGATTTGTAAACATTAAAGCACGATTAATGCACGAATACTGCAGGTCCATCACGTACTACCTACAATGATACGACATGTGTCACGGTTACGTCGAGTTTATGTGAGACATGTCTTGTCATGCAGTGCGTGCTCTGAAAGTGCATAATTACGGAGTAAAAAGTTTAAATACCTTGTGTATTTATTTAGACATTATTGCATAAGACAAACAAAATTTATATCACGGTATATATAATGTCAGTTCATGTTAATTATAAAAACGGTGACATCATAAAAAAAATAGAGAATTACTAAAAAGAAGAGTATCTAAGTTGTAAATTATACCCATCATGATCATTAACTAAAGGACTTATACTTTGAAGATCTTATCAATTTTTTTGCTATACCTACATGTAGGTAGATACCTACCTTTTTTTTGTGTGGGGAATCATAAAATAACTTCTCCCGCTCTGGGAGGAGCGGGAGGGCGTGTCAGACTTTTGCTGACTAAAACCCACCCGTGTTACTTCAGTTGCCTGTGCGCCACGGTAACTCTTTCGAACAATCCACGACCCTGGCAGGACGCAATTAGGGTGCTGACTGGTAGTTCCAGAGATTATCGCGTTCAAACAAACAAACAAGTAAGTATGGTTAACATAGGTAGGTGTTGACCATACCTACTAAAGTTTTCATCATATTTTACATATTGGAAAAAGGGTTAGGCAGGCACAAGATTCGGGTCATTGAACATTATACACTCGAGAGCAATGAATCCGGGTCACTTAAAGAATCCTAAAAATCTCGGAAGCTAAAAATGCTAGGTTAATGCAATAAATTGTATTTAATAGACAATGTAATACTCCTTAAATGAAGGTATTAAAACTTCTTAGTTATTGTAAAGTTATATCATAAAAAAATCAAATTTGAAAAAGGGCCACTTTCGAAGATGGAACTACGAAATTACAGCATTTGGTTTTGCTTTTGTTTGTAATCTGTCATTTATGTGGGTACATAAACCATGTTGATAGTGCTCTATATTCATTATTCAAGCTGAAATTATGTCGCTTACGCCTGAAGAATGCACCAGAATACTTACAATGCTGGAAACCGGCCGGAGTCAGCGCGATACAGCCAGGACTGTCGGTGTGTCGCTGTCAACAGTACAAAGAGTTCTCCGACGTTACGAAGAAACTGGTTCTAACCTACGCAGACCAGGAACGGGCAGAACCGGGTGTACCACAGCACGAGAAGACCGATACTTGGTGAACACCATGCTTCGAAATCGCTTTCTCACAGGAACTGAACTCACAAATCAGTTTCGACGCCTCGGAGGAAGTAACCCAAGTGCATGGACAGTAAGACGTCGGCTTGCTGAATCTAACTTAAAACCCCTTAGACCTGCAAACGGCCCTAAACTGGAGCGTGGGCATCGTATTTCAAGACTAAGATATGCCCAGAGCCACGTAAATTGGAGTATTGAAGATTGGTCAAAAGTTATGTTCTCCGACGAATCAAAATTTATGCTCTACAAGCACGATGGAAGACACAGAGTGTATCGAAGACCAGGGGAAAGATTCAAGCAAGCATGCATCGAAGAAAAAGTAGCCTACGGTGGTGGGTCTGTACTTGTGTGGGCCGGAATTTGTTCTGAAAGTCGCACAGAGCTGGTGATCATAGAAAACGGCTCTTTAACTAGCGTAAGATATGTGGAAGAAATCCTCAATGATCACGTTGGTCCATTTATGGTCAATTTAGGTGAGGATGCTATATTTATGCATGACAATGCCCGACCTCATACAGGTAGGATTGTGAATGACTACCTTCAAGAGATGAACATTACTCGTATGGAGTGGCCAGCGCGCAGCCCGGATATCAACCCGATCGAGCATGCTTGGGACGAGCTAGGCAGATGCGTAAAACAACAAACCCTCCCCCAATCACGCTTCGTGAGCTCAAAATTGCTCTCACAGAGGAATGGGAGAATATTCCCCAAAATCGTATAAGGAACTTGGTGTACAGCATGCCAAACCGCGTAAACGCAGTAATGGAAGCACGAGGAGGCAATACGAAGTATTAAAATTCAAGAAAATCGTAATAAAGTTCAAAAATTTCATGTTTCCTATTTTTGTTTTAAGGAGAGATCAGCAGTTTTTTTCTTTATGTAATTTTGTGTTAATAAAATGTATGGTGACTCATATTTTTCTTACTTTCATTTAAGGAGTATTACATTGTCTATTAAATACAATTTATTGCATTAACCTATCATTTTTAGTTTCCGAGATTTTTAACATTCTTTAAGTGACCCGGATTCATTGCTCTCGAGTGTATTATATTGAAACGAGTTGTTGTTTTACAAAATTTAATTTCAACTTGCTTTAATAACAGTGACCAACTCCTATCATGCGATATTAGTAGGTAACTAATAAAATATTTTAATATTAGCTATTAGCTGGCCCGACAGATGTTTGTGCTGTCCAAATTTCAATGTTACATACAAAAATCCCATAGATAAAAGTACTTTGAGTTTTTCCCTAATTTGAAAATTTTCCGGGATATTTATCTAATATTTCTTTCCATAAAAACCAGGGGTCCTCCAATACCGTGTATGTCTAGTATCTGGCCTCATACCAAAGTGAGATTCGTCAGAAAAACACACAAAACGCCACTCTTCTTCGGCCCAATTTCTGCCCATTATAATTATAATATATTGCTACAATTATAAGCCCATTTGCGGAGCTCAATAGGTGGTACACGTAGCGGCCTTCGGGAACGGAGATTGACTTCATGCAAGTGATTTCTTATGGTTTGATCGCTTCTTAACATCCCTGAAGAGCTATGAAGCTTCGTAACCAACATCATCGCGGTCATTGTACGATTACGTCGAGCAGTAATTTGTATGTAACGATCTTGTCTGCGTGTGGTGATGCGAGCTCGTCCTCCATGTCGCTCTGCCACGCTGACAGTGATGAGGTAACCTGTCCAAAGTCGACTTATAACACTATGCGTAGTGTCCAAAGCGATTGCCACAGCACGTTGCCAAGAACCAGCTGTCAACAATCCCACGGCTCTTATCATTTCTTCTCGGCTCAAATGACGTCTTCTCTCCATAATAACGTTCTTTTGCATTGATTCCAATCAGAAGTACGGCAGAAATTTTACTGATTTAGCCTCAAACCCGTTGCAGGCGACTTGACAGAAGAATTTTATCTTTTGACCGAAATACAAGAACCCTTTACAAATGACGAAATTTACTAAAAAGTATCAACAAAGTTAAAAAAAAAAAAAATAACAAATTAAAAAAAAAACAAAAATCCCGACCGCAGACACATACCTAGAAAAGATACAAACAAGCATTATTATCTATTAAGATTTATTTTTTTGTGTAAATTTATCGCAGGCGGGGACAAACAAAAGTTACACCATATTTCAGGTTATTAGTTTATTTAGTTTCTTTTTTGGTTTTATTTATTTATTTTCTTAGGTAATAATGCTTGTTTTTGTCTTTTCAGTTAGGTATGTGTTTTTGAAGTCGGGGTTTTGTTTTTTTAAATAATGTGCTTTATTTCAAGCTTTTTAGTTTTATTAATTTGGCATTCCTCATTCCAAATTCCATTTAAACCTATAATTTGTATAAATTTTTGTAAGCCATTTATAAAATCCATCAAGCCATTTAGGTTACAGAGCGTGCCAAACAAATATATATACATACATACATACACTCGTAAAACATAACCCTCCTTCTCTGGCATAGTCGGGTAAAAAACTAATATTTTGTAACTGGCAAAAACGTTCTTGACTGACCCCTAGACACTTTTGATGTGTGTAGATTTCAGGAGTCTTCGGTTGGCACTAGGCAGGCATAAATCTTAGTCACCCAGAATTGTTTATTTCATAGGTACCTACTTACTAATAATTATCAATTTTGTATCATACCTACTTTTTTCAATATACAGTTCTTGTCTAGATGCCAGATTTATAAATTTTATGAAAATTTATACTAAAGTCCACGAATTATAAAGAATATTGGTACTCACAGTTTCTAAAGCATGTGATTATACATAAAATACATATTTGCTCTTTTATCTGCATGTGTAATACAAAATGTGTTTTTATATTTTGTAATTTGTTTTAAACAGTTTTAATTAAATAAATAAATAATATTCGGTAAAAGTATTGTGAATCAGAATAGGTAGGTAACTAATTAGTGTCACATTTAATTTCACGTCAAACTTTATTTACCCGCTTTTTTTTTGCCATCTTTTTGATGTAATACTGATATTTTAAATTTAGAAGTAAATCACTATTGTCTGAGGTCGTTTAAAAAAAGAATGCACCTCATTTTGCGAGACTTTCTTTTTTTAAGCAGTAATATGGATTGCCTTTCGAATGTTATAATAAAATATAATCACCATTTTAGACATGCAATTATCTACCACGAAAAAAGACAAAGTCATGTCAAAAATCATTCATCTTTGTTTTGTGATAAAGTGTGTCAATTTTTTCCGTCGGTGATAGTATAGTGCTGATCCAATTAATGTTCTTACTTTAATTGAATATTATAGGAACAACAAAAATTGAGCACGTGATTGGAACGCACGTAGATGACCTCACGAGCCGGACACCTGTCGACCTTTATATCTAGACGGACTACATCCTGAATGCTTCTTCAATACTACGATACACATGTGAACCGTATATGTAGTTATCGTAATTTTAATGTCAGGAAACAACTAGGTATGAACACTAGTACGCGTATGTAGTTGCTCTTTCATATTATTTATTATACCAGATATAGACCAGTTGAACCGAACTACATTAGATCACAAATTAATTATTCGTTGGCATTTGAACATAGTGACATGATTTAATAAACTTGTTCTTTTATTTGATGGCAACAAAATATTGCCACCTAGACGTGTACGTTTTTAGTTGAAATGAAACAACTGAGCACATGAGTTGAGTTTTTGTTTAATGTTATTGAGATTTCAATCACAATTTTATACATAAACTAATATAAAACTCATTTTGAAGACAAATGGAAAGCTCGTAAGCCATTAGAGGCTGTAACTGCTGTTAATGTTTTGTTTTTTATTGCAAAGAAAGATAATAACATAGTAGATCACACATTAAAGAGTTTATATCATATTTTTATGAATAATTTACGTTACAATGGACTCCATGTACTAGCTGTTGTCCAAGACTTTGATAGCACACATGTGCAATAAAGGGTACCTCAGTTTCAAAATCCTGTATTAGTGCACCGTTATACAACCCCAAGAACATTTTATAATTAATTGTTCAAATATATCTGTAGGTAATAATGTCTCTAAAGGTAGGCTCACGGACTAGAAAAAAAAAGAAGGACTCCGCGCCACGCGTATTGAAAGTGAAGCACCGTACCGATCTATGTGTGTGTGTGTGTAAATAAGTGTCTTACTTGTGATATGTTATTCCTTGACACTTTTTCTGGGTTGAGAATTATTTTTTCCACCATTTCACAACACAAGAAGCCATTATTTTATTTTATTACTTGACGTAAACAGTACCTACAATGGCGGCCGGTCGGCACCTTATGATGTAAATGTGTGCGTGAGACATGTTTGTACAAACTGTACTTATAGTGCTTCACTTTCGATACGCGTGGTGCGGAGTCCTTCTTTTTTTTCTAGTCCGTGGGTAGGCTGTTGTAGTCAATCGGTCACGCTAAGACCTATTAGAATTAATTTTCAAAATTCATATTTCATCTTAAATGATGTAGGCCGGCTGTGCGTTTGCTTTCAGTCTATCTGTCATGGACGTTTAGACGAACAAGACTGGATATATTGATCACCAGCATCATCACCAAAAATACATGTTGCGCCACCCCAAAATAAATTATTTTACATGGAGCGACTGCTTATCGGACCTCTACAACCCAGTTACTGGGCAACACGATACCCCAGCATATAAGTACAAAATGTTTGACAACAGATTAATTACCAATCGTTTAGTACATTTTACTGTGTACAAAAAGGCTTATTCGCACGTTAATGTTTCCGCATTATGCGTATGTTTCGGTGACGTAAGTTAATGTGTTTACGTGCATGCGGGTCTTGGGCAACCGGTAACCGCTATCGTATCACGAGAGTCCCCACCCTAATGCTGTTTGTTTTTCTTGTATGACTGCAAAAGATTTGAATGGAGGCATTCATACAAAGATAAACCAAATAGGACATGTAAAAAAATACCGACATATTTATATATTTGAATAAAGACTCTTTTGTTTTTTTTCTATTCACTTACTGGCCACTATTTTCTCTGATATTATTTTTTATGACAAAAAAAATCGAGTGAGAAGATTGTGTTTTGTTTTTCTTTTGTTATTGTTTCTTAATGTGTACATTATGCACCTATATTCTTGAATGTTTTTAAATCATGAAATTTTTATCATTTTACAATGTTTTCAATTGTTTGCAATAAATTATGTGCTTTGTTGGAGGATTAATTTCTGTTGATATTCTGTTTCACGAAAATGTCTGTATCACAAGTAAGTAAAGTAGATCTTAATTACGTAAAATAATTATTGGTGTACCAATTAGGTGACTAGCACATTATGAATAGGCATGCAGGTGTTAAGTTGCTCAATAGGTGAATAAATAAAAACCGAAAGTAAACATTTTGCCTAATTGTGAAGCGGAAATCTACGACAATCATCGATCTGCACGCTTGATCAACCCGCGATGACCAAATTAACGCTAAAAACTTCAAACGTCACGTGACGGTTACCCTACCAAATTAAATTTAACACTCCCAGTACGGTGTGGTTATCGGATAAATGTGCTATAGGCCACGCCAATTAACGTAGACTCAGTGTGGCAACGCGCTTGCGAAAACTCTGCCGAGCTCGGGGAAAAACGGTTACCTAATCTCTCACAATGTGATGCTAGTTTGCTGGGCTGAACGTGTGAGACATACAAAAGTGAAAATCAGTATTGAAAATTATCTATGTATATATATCACACGCTTTTGTCCGGTGAGGCGGAGTACAACAGACGACGGTGTAATAACCAGTTCTCCTGCAACTCATTAGATTAGCTTTTTCCCGCGGCTTCACCCACGTGGATGTCGCAAAATATCCCACGGGAACGTACTACCGGGATTAAAAGTACCCAATGTGTTATATTATGTATCTGTGTGCCAAATTTCATCCAAATCCGTTCAGCCGGTTTTGCGTCAATCCGGAACACAGATCTAGTCTGGGCAAAAATTCTAAAAACTATATTTTCGCCATCAGACTCGTTCTCACTCCTCGTAACAATAACGTGTTCTTAAAAAAAAAAAAATGTACAATTTAGACTTTGTTACTATTTTAATACGAGAATATTTATAGATGCTTATTTCATTTCTTACTTCACTGGTAAACTTTTCTAAGCAACGATCAGCTGGCTAATTTACTTAATTTACCGATCCCAATAAATTAGTAGACAACCGGGCAATTAAGATGTTGAAACTGTCGTAAATTCGGAAAAAATATGTATTTACGTTGGAATTTGACACCTGCAAAAGTGAAAATTTACAGCATTATAAGGGCCTCGACATATTATATTATAAATCGTGCCCAAAAAGAACTACTGATGTTACAAATGTTTGTTTATTTAAATAAATTAATAGACATTAATATTCTAAAATAAATATTTGTGAAGGCAGTGTTCAAATATTTGTTCTAAGAACTCAACAAGTTAAGACAAAGACGTGTTTTATGTGTTACGAATCTTTTCCATTCCATATTAAATAATGCAATCACATGACGAAGACTAATAGGTCATTCTACAAATATATCTATGGTGACTATATCTTATCTAGTTAATATTTTGATTTTACGAAATAAAGGCTCCTACAAACAGGCGTGACTCGCGATGCGATACAAAGGCACCGCCTATCGCGCGACGAGCGGTGCCTTAGAGTCGCGGGCGATCCGCGTCGCGTGTCGCGTCGGTATTCAAGGAGTCTTCAGACGACAGATTTAAAGGTGTTAGGAGTACAAAGGGTCCATAACTTTATTAGATAGAAGATAATCTCAAATAAACGGATACTAAGCATTTAACAATAGATTTCAGTTTCGCCTCAATAAAACTATCTGTACTGTATGTCTGTTACTCAGATAATAACAGTCCTTATTTAAAATTCAAATAAATAGTAGAATTAAATGTATCAAACATGAAATTATCGTGTTAAAATATTCCACATAGCAACAAAATTCTTCCACATTTATTATTATGTCCGAAACTAACGTATTATTAGCAGTAACTTACCTTTTTTTTTTGTTTCACATATTTATATACCTAACCAACTTCTGCCCGCGACTTCACCCGCGTGAAATTTCTGGTTTTGACATAAAATATCTTATGACACTCAGCAATACTGTAGCTTCCCATTAGTGAAAGAATTTTTGGAATCGGACCAATATTTCCGAAGATTACGCCGTCCATACAAACTCACAAATTTTACCTCTTTATAAAATTGGTATAAGTAAGCGAAATTCTAAACCGTTGGTAATAAATCCATTGGAAATTGGAAAATTTTGAATATTTGCTCTTAACCTTGACGACGAGAGGTGCTCGACTTTTAGCAGCCGGTATTTCAATTGATGAAATTCTTGATTGATCAACAAAAAATCTTGAAACTCAGTTCACGTCTTGATCCATTCAGACCTTAATCAGACACAAAAGTTTATTTTCCAGGTTTTCTAAAATTAAACTTTATTGATCAGGTAGGTATACCAATTGTTCCTACGTTAACGTTATTCAAGATTATACATAAAACAGGGCAGTCTGTCCTTTTGATGAAACGTAAATGTGCTGAAGAATAATAAGCCTTATCTACAGCATTATGACAATTAAAATTTCGTATGTCTATACCTATCGAGTCATCATTTTGAAAAACTTGGTTTTCTAGTTGATGATACAATTTTGTCATATTATGTTATTACATAGGATCATATTTTTTTTCTATACGTACTTAATGGTTTTTCTACTGACACCTATTTCAACATTTTCAACGATTGCCAGCCAAAGTCGCAGCAGTCAAATACCAACATTACTTAAGTAACTTGTTTCTGAGAAGCTAGACGATACGCGTTACGCAACTAAATTTAACAACAATTGTTAATAAGTGGTTTCTTAACGTTATTTTTTTGCCTGATAATCCGCTTCTAACGTTATTAATAGGCTTAATAAAAATACTTTCTCACGGCTACAATATTTTTTAAGTCGGAAATCATAAATATCTTTAGCCTACGTTTGCGAACAGCTAGCGTGTGACGTGACAATTTTATGCTTAGATAATACTAAAACTACTAATACTTTTTGCTTATAAAATATGTCTATCTTATTTTAATTTAAAATTAGCGATACGCCACCTGATTTACAAGTAACGCGCTTTGGCATTGAATATATTACCAAGTATTTTAAAGATTTGCCCTGCTCGAATATGCGCATTATGTGATGATTTTTCCTACTAATGCATAAGTAGGAAACATCAATCGTATTTTTTTGGCAAATTCTTGACATACCGACTACATATCAAGGTATAGATAATCGTCGTGTATACTAAATATTTCATCACTTTTAATAGTCCTAGACATAATACTTTGCAACGTTCCACTGGCCACTGGTATTTAATCGAAGTGTCAATAACAATTATTGATGATGAGCGCACAATGTACCCAGCTTTTAGTTTTTACGCACAAAACGCTTACAGCTCAATCACGCAATTCAGATATAAGATTACAAATCAATTAGAAAATATTAAGGCACCCGATTGTCTAGGAATATGTGATGAGAAAATACCTAGGTAATTAATGATGTTCTCATCAGATCAATTTGAATTCTCGACAACAACAATAGTAAAGAACATAAATGCATGTTAGAAATAATATAAAGCTATTTATAGAGTTCCAATAGATGCTCTACATTGTTCATCTACATCTAGAAGATGAAAAGTGATCGGATGTCTCTATCCAACTAGACAAATTAAAATACCGGAAAGCGTAAGCGCAGTTCCTTTGTTTAACGTTTTTATTAGTTGGCTTATTACTGCGGCGCGATTGTAATTATTGTCGATAATAGTTTAAAGAGAGGTTGATTGGCCTCTGATTACTTCCTAACATGCGTGCCGTAGTCGTGACCTTTGGCTGGCAAGACTTGATAAGTTGTATAGCGTCGATGATACCTTATTTGTAGAACAGTTACAGGTTTATTGGGACTTAAGGTAGTAAACATTACAGGTTTTAATCAATAAAATAAGCACTGGAAGTGCTACATACCTAGGTTACCTAAAGTATCTGCAATTTCGTCATTAAGTAGACATTTAAGCGTCAGAGGAGCACTATTACAGTTGGTAAGGTCCGAGTTAAATGGCTTTAAATATCCGGAGGGCTAAAACGTATTAAACTAATTTAGACTGGTGAGATTGGTACCCCTAGCAAAGTTCGAAAAAGCTTGAAGCCTTATGTTTAACCGCTTACAAAAGACCTCGATGTTAGTGTCTACTTACAGAGTACCTACCAATGTTGTATCACGAGCACTACCAAGTAATGTCCCTATATTCAATTGATGATTCAACAAATATTCTCACAAAAAAATATTCCATGTAAATCAACTGTTCCGCTTTGTATTTCTAACTTTATACAAAAGAACTTAAACCATTGACATATCATACGTAAAAAAGTAGGATCCACACTTCTGATGAGGTCATAAATACATCAGAATGGGAAACCACACGCACAGATTGAAGAATGGACTAACGTGACGTCACGATTTATGAATAACGCAATCTGGTGGGCCAAATGACCAGCCCCCGCAATACAAGCATTTCATTCGTCGAATCACTCCTTAACAGTGGCAGTGTGATTGGTCAAGTCAGTGTATGAATTTTGGGGGGTCAAAGTTCTGCTTACAACCTGACATAGTTCGCTGTGAGTTGCCTGTATATATGTACCTTATTTTAAGTAGATAATAAATCTACTACAAAATTACGCTAATTAGCTAGTTTTTAGAGTTAGCAGAAGCTAGGCATTTCTAAATTCTTAGATTTCTGAATAATTGTAGGTACCTATCTCCACAAAACTCCTACAAAAGTTTTTCGCTAATTACCTAGTTAACCTTCATCGAAAATCCGCATGGCAAAAAATTATACCGGAACAATATTCCAGTCAAAAAACCACTTGTTAATATGAATTACTTATGTATGAGTCTGTCCATAAACAATTATTCATAGTAATTTTTTAAGAGAAATTGGAAATATGCATGTATTGGGTTGTATACATATAATTTCATATAAAAATAAGAAGTTTACATCAATACGTTAACTACTTTTTATATCCATGTTTTGATAGATATGCTATAATTGCCTACAGCTCTCGATACTCGCAGGAGGTAACTTTAAAACTTGAAGAATATGAGGAACAGTATAAATTATTATCATTGGAATTTTTTACCTTTATGCATAGCCTACGGCATAATAAAACATCTTCTACATTTTATTGTTGGGCGTTGCATCTCAGCGTAAATCAAAAGTTACAAAATATTTTTCTTACCAATGCAGCAATGCTGCATTAGAAAGCTTAGTTCCGTTAAATTACAGTTTTGAAATCAATATAAATTAACCAGTCGATTTCAAGGGGCAAGTTCATGCTTTAATTGCTTATAGCCTTGATATCTACAGTTGGGCTCCAAGCCTGTATTCAGTAGATTACATACAAGATAAGGAAAACAACATTATTAGTGGAACCTCGCCTTTTTAGTTCCGCTCAGGTGCAAGAATCACGTTGCTAATAACTATCAGATTCTAAACGTATTAGCTGGCATCAACATTACAAAACGATGAACTATAAATAATAAAGAATTATTAGGTCGTTTGTAATACTGTTTTATAGCCTTGTTTGGGCACGAAACATTAGTGCTTCACGAGATTGAACCGGAAGTAGCAGACCTTGCGTTGGTTCCGTGTAGTCTTCTTCAAACACATGATAATAGGACCCAACTTAATTAATGGTTAAGTTAATGCTCACACGCAAGATTTGTGTAGTAGGCACAGAAACCGTTATGTCAGTGGCATGCAGTAATGTTGTGCAATATGTGAGGAAGGAAGAAAATTTATTATTACTCTGTTGTTATGCCGTAATGATGAGCACGCGCTGTTACCTAACCGCCGGGCAAAGCGACTGTAACACTTATAGTCGGTCATTCGGCCTTCGTCGTCATATCGTACATCGTGTTTATGACAGAACAAACTGTACGCATTTGTCAATCTATGAGAAAGGACGATGTCAAATAATAATTGATGTTTTTGTCGACAAAAGTCTGTTTTGTTTGGTTCTGAAGATCCTTGCAAAGCTAAACTTTGATTTTAATTCATATATAGGTAATTGTAGTATAGGTAAAGTAAGGGTTAACAGTACATAGTTACGTAAATGAAAATCGTTTTAGTGCATACTTAAATTAATTTAACATTATCCGATTGCAACATACTCGTACAAAAGGCGCGGCCGCTGATTGAATGACGAATGTTAAATGACAAGTAGAGAGAAAGCTTTCGGTAAGATTTTTACAACTTAACTTTAGTTTAACATCAACACACGACGTATTATTGCCAAGTTATTTACAATGGTCATATAAATAACCCTTCCAATTAATTACTTGTAATTTACCTTGGCACGAGTTATGCACTGAGAGGATTTACGATAAGCGTCACACGATAATTTATTCTCGTACACATCTTAGGATGATTCAATGTAAAAACCAATAAACAATACGACATAATAAGGATTCAAATTCTGAAAACTCTGTTTATGCTCTTATAAATAGCGCTTCTTCATACGGATCTAGTCATGAACGTAAAAGGTAACGCATCATCATTTACAATCACCTTTAATGATATTATACTCGTATTTACTAGAAATCCTATCAGAGTTCCGGTTGTACATACATGTTCTTCCGTGAACTCAAATACATGACGTTATTTAATGTTTTTATTGATATAATGAACTCACGTGATTGACAGCTCTTAAGCTAATGCGGTGATACGTAACCAGCGGTTCATGAATGGGCCGAGATTCGTACACAGATAAGCCACACGTGAATAATGTTTAATTTTATACATCTAGTATATTATTATCTACAGTCATAACTCCCAGGAGCTTACTGATGTAGATATGCACTGTGACCCCATAGTATCTCGTTATTTATATGCTAGGTGCCTACACCTCCGCTGCCGCGAGCAATCGCGCCACAGCGGACAGAGCTCCGGCGGGATCTCATGGCGGCATGGAGAGTGCGACTGTCGCAACCCAGCACAGGGCACGCCACAATTGCGGCGGTAAGTCCCCTCTTTGAGGAGTGGCTTGAGAGGCGCCACGGCGTCCTCACCTTCCGCCTGACGCAGGTCCTCACCTGACATGGCTGTTTCACGAGGTTCCTGTTTCGGCGGGAGGAAACGCCTGGGTGTTATCATTGTGTGGATCGACCGGAGGACACGGTGGAGCATACGGTGGAGGTCTGCCCGGCTTAGGCGGAGCATCGCCGTATCCTCGTGGCGGCGATCTCTCGCGTCCGGCCCTGGTTCAGGCCATGGTACGGAGCGAGAGAGAATAGGAATCCGTCACCTACTTCTGCGAAGTAGTATTGCTCGTGAAGGAGGAGGCGGAGCGCGTGAGGGAGAGGCAATCGTTGCGCCCTCACGCCTCTAGTCGCCGCAGGAGGAGACACCCTGTGCGTCGGAAGTCGATTGCCGTCTCCCGGCCACCGTAGGCGCGGGCTTGCGGACGGCGAGCAATGGGCAGCTCGCCGTCCGGTACGGACCAGGCCCGCGTCGACGGCGCGTCGAGTTCCACACGCGCCTCAAAGAGATGTCAGCATCATTGACGGGGTTCGAAACAGCCGGCGCCTGCCCGGTCGCGGATTGTGCGAAAGAGTTACCGTGGCCTTGGTGCACAGGCAACTGAAGGAACACGGGTGGGTTTTAGTCAGTAAGAGTCTGACACGCCCTTCCGCTCCACCCAGAGCGGGAGAGGTCATTTGATGATGTTCCAAACAAAAAAAAAAAGAAAAGGTGCCTACACCTGGCATATAAATATATGATGGTTTTCAATATTTTGTAGGGTAGCAAAGTCTGGGAAATAATGTTTCTTTTTGAAATGAGATGTCGACTTGACTGAGAGACGTGATAAATAACAACAGTAGCTAAAACTAGCGTGAAGCTATAAATTAAAACACAATGGTCATTAAACATAGTTTTAGGAGAAAAATATTCAAACTAGTAAGCAACGCACATTAATCTGTGGCCATTACTCGACAAAAGCGCGTTGAACGAAAGCGAATGCGCCCCGGGCTGGAAGAAATCGAAAACTGGTTGCGTAAGCGCAAAGTCGAAGGCTGAGGTCCCATAGAGTTGCGTAAAGGTACGAGTGCACGACGCATGCTCGGGACAGTTTGGGTCGTGTGCTGACCTCTGTTTTTGGATAAACAATGGGTCGTTTGTTACTAAACAATCTTAATCGGTGTCATTTTTTAGGATTATGTAGAAATAGAAACATTGCATGATGGGATTTCGTAAAAAAATTTTTGATTCCAAATAGTAGATGAATATTTCACCTACATCAAGAAAATGAATAAGAAAAATCAATATTGAGACTCATTCAAATTTTCCCATTCACTATAGGTTTACACTTCAGTTCTAAGATTCAGGGGTTTCCAGTAGTATAGATAGGTATTATCATCTGTATTGTTCTTCTGATATGTTGGATCGGGATATTTAAGAATCTCTGCAAGGTGCTACCTAAAGCATAAAATCACTCTTATTGATGACCTAGATCACATTCCACCGTTAAATTAGTCGCAATCCAAGCCTTTGACATCGAATTACCTCCAAATCGCCCGCATAGCTTTCGCCTGCCCCAAAATTGTTCGTCTTAATATGTCGCTTAGATTGGAGTCACGCATGCGCGTAATCCAGTGGCAGGGGTTACGCAATAGTGTGTACTAGTGACGACTTCGATGAGACGGCGGCGCGTGCTCCATGTTTCAATTGCGACCTGCATTTCTGCCTGTGTCACGGCAACATTGCGTCAACTTTTGGCTTATCAATCGCATGGCTTTCATGTTTAGGAGCTGTTAATGATATAAAGAGTTTTGGTATTGCGATGAATTGAGAACGATGTTTACGTTTTCTTCGAATTTTAAAGGGTGCATGCAGACAATATGGTATCGTGTAGTTTAATTACTTATTCTTATTTAAGCGTTCTTTCTGTTTCTGAGATTCAATACCTAGACAGATTTTGAAAAAAAAAATGGTTTTCTGGTTAATTAAAATGTAGAGAAAGAAATCAAGCGTTAAGGGCGTCTAATTACAAGTCACTACATACTTTTATCACCTAGAACGAATCTAATTATATGACTGAAAGACCCATGTTAGCTCATGACTCGATCAATAAGAATAATTTCGACATCTTTTTGCTTCATAAGGATAACAATAACAAGTTGTATATGAATTTTCCTTATAACGGTTATGATTTTATTGAGAAAATATCTAGGTATGTGCTTATATCAATGATGAGTTCATCTTACGCGGAAAGATTAATTTATATTGAAATGCTGTTATTAAAGTTAAGTGTTATCCTCTCAATTATCAATGTATATGATCATTTACATATCCTCTCATACAAGAAGGAAACCTCGGTTTCTCTTAGTTCTAATTTATATTATTCTGTGGAAAATCTACAGGGGCAAATTGTGTTGTTCTTAGCAAAAATAGGTATTCAGTCATCTTCGCCAGATCTCACAAATATTAAAGTTGATTACAGAATTGTAAAAGCCTAGGTAACCATCATCAATACTCTTTTGAGCTTTATGTGCTATAGAAAGAAATAAAGAAAGAAAATTAATTTATTTGATCCAGGTTAATGCACACAATATTCACACAAAATCAAAAAATAGAAAAACTCTTAAAAACAGTATTGTGTGCCTCACGGCTGCGCCAAATAAGACCAGTCTACAGAACATGAGTTGAACTTGAGTTTGTTTCCTCATTTATACTCACGGTTTCCTCCTAGTCAGATAGGAAATGTCGACTCCATCTAGCTTATATATTTTTTTATATGACGTGTGAAAGTGATTCCGATATCCAATTTACAGAATAAACTATTTCATTTCATTGATTGTAACAAATTGTTTGAGATTAATTATTTGAATTTTGTGGGCGGCGTGTGTTGTCGTTTTGGACACACATGCAGACAAAGGCTCCAAAGGTTTATAGTTAATTCATGTGTATTATGCAATGAAAAGCAATGAGGAAGACAGGTCATCCAGGCATCTCCATTTAATTATCCTACATCAAGTACTTACATAACATGCACATTATTCAAATACCGGTTGCTAACAAGTAACAGTTGGTACCTAAGACTTCTGTGAGAAATAACTTAGGTACTTAGCTTAGTCACGAGGACGCAAATGCCTGTTTGGTATGTATTACAATATTAATTAATGAAAACTTGGACTCAAGTTATTTTTTAGAGGAAAGGACTGGACTTTAAAATTAGTTTATGTTCCGTTCCTTTTTTTTGCCTTCACGAGTTACCAACTACGACTCGTAGGCAAAATATAGACAAATAGCGTAATCTTCTTAGCGTAGCTTTCGTAGCGATGTTCGATCATTCTTTGCAGGAAGTAATCTGCTTAAAAATGGGATAGACAGAGTCTTTGTTAGACGAACATTATTAGAAGCCTTATTTGGGAAAGAAAATATGTTTTGTTTTTGGCCAAAGTCGCTAACAGTAATTCAATTGTTGGTTAACAAATTGATTGCTAACAATTTGTCACTTTATACGATTGGAACAGCTATTAATCACGTTTGAATTCACATTACACCTCTGGTTAACCACAACTCAATCATTTAAGTATTTCAGGCTCACATTCCACTTGCAATCCTTAGTATAATTGTATAACTTAATACAGTTTATATGATGGCTATTATCTCTGGCAGACGTCTTTAATTGCTCTTGCGAACGATTAAGAATCAAAGTTTAGTGTGAATATCTCGAACTAATAGTGACAAACCCTTATAAATAATGCTGACATACATACAAATTGAAAATCACGTATTTTAATGATTATTAGTAAAAACTGTAAAAGCTTACAAAATATTATAAAAACATATTTCTGCAAGCACATGAGCATATATATTTATAAATAAATAAAAGTTAGCGAGTAATTACTGAATCTAAATGTCCTTGACATGGATAGTAAGTACTTATATTGATATTCTCAATCCTATTTTAGTTACATTAGCACCTACTTCCATGGGAGGTGACAATTGCTAAAACTGTTATATCCACCAAAATACACATTGGCAATAACAAATACAATTTTATTATAAATAATATATTGCTAACTTAGTATCTAACCGTTCTGTGATCACTACATAGAATATACAAAAATTCTTTCATGTCCAATCATAACAAGAAACCAGAAAATAAACATTTAAAGATATTAATCCATCATGTTAACCTTTTCATCAAAAGCGACAAAGTGACCTTGTTAGGGTGTTTACCTGCCACAGAGAGAAACCATTTATTTAATTTATTTGTGATTTAAATATCAACTTCACATCCATATTCCATGTTGGACCTTATTCGTTTTGTAACTTATTTTCTTATAAGGCTGTAGCCAATGATTGCTACGTTCGTCTACGGTCTACGTCAAAAATCAACATTCCATCTTCAACGCACATGTAAAATAAAAGAATGAGTACTGAACAACAAAAATGGCTCAGTGAAAATAGAGGTATCTACTTGAAAGAAGATTGAGATGCTCTTTCACGTGTCTGTTGTTAAAGAAAGGCGCTAGCGACACGATGACATAAACTGTCATTATACAATATCATTCTTACCTACTTAACCGAAAAGAGGTTGTCACTATTGTTAATCACAATTTAGTGACCGCGATTTGGTCTGACATGTAATTGTTGATGCAAGATGAAGCATGGGTCTAAATGAGGAAAATCTAGGCAGGAGCATAATTTTTAAGCATAATTAGCCTATAATGTTCCCACTGCTGGGACGCAAGCCTCCTCCCTTCGAGAGGTAGTGGCCTTTAATCGACCACGCGGGCCCAGTGCGGGTTGGTTTAAGCAACGTGTTTCATTTATATAAAATACACGAAAATGGCTTCTGTGACATTTTTAGCTTATCTATTTTTAGACTTAGATAGAGCCTTTATCTAATACTTGTTCACAAACACCAACCTGTTATTTTTTAAGTATTTATGCACATTTCTCAACTCAATTATTACGAACGCTTACATAAATATTACTCAAATATTTACAGTACCACACGTAACTTCAAATATTGCTTTTTGTTACACGCCACTTTCCATGTTCGAGAAACATGAAATAGCTATAGATATCTTTATTTAAATAGTAAGCCTCAAGTCATTATCTCCTTTTAATAACTTATACATCAGGAAATAAAGTTATGCAATTTATAAGTGGAAGAAACCGTAATAAGACATCCACTTTAAAGTTCAAAATCAGGAAATTGATTTTAGATATGTAGGACATATCCTTAATTCATCATGTCTTAACACGCTAGGCTTTTGAAGAGACCTCGATTCCCGGGTCGTAGGTCACAGGTAAACTCAAACTCAAAAGTTCAACAGTTACTTTGCCTAAAATAAAGTGATTTTATCTGGCAAGGTTACAGCAATAAGGTCAATTGCAGTTAAGTGACTGTTACAATTTGTCGTCTCCAAAAAGACAATTATGAAGTAGGGAACAAAAATTGGCATTCAAGTTTAAGAAAACTAGTTTGTAGACATTGAAGTTAGATATTAGGTTTTTTTACATTTAAGTGTATGTCTGTCTAGCTTTGTTTGGTACTTGACTAGACGTGTATAATTAAAATAAATGGTACATGGCCTTGCCAATTAGGACACTATTATTTGAATATCACCACCATAATTATGACTTAGAAAATACTCTTTGAACATGAAGTTATAACTTAACATTTGAATATTCTAGCGAGTTGAACTTGCAGCCTTGATTGGCATTGTCCTACATTCGATAAAGGAGCGGAATTTAGCAGTTGATTTGACACTTCAAAGGTACTTTAGTTAGTGAAACTATAATAGAGATTAACTGATAGCCAAGTGGTGGCATTCATGATGATGACTTTAGAGATTGTTCCATGATATATGATCCTATGTCACCCTTATTCATTTGGTTTAAAATTTCAAACCCTTACAGTTTTGCAATTCACGAATGTTATAGCGAGTAATATCCTGTTGCGGATTAACACTACGTTGAAATCACTTGTAAAAAAAACTACTTACTTTTTATTAGTTCCCATGCTGCTGACAATGAAACACCTTATTAAAAGTTATTCAAAAAACATTAAATCGAACAAAACAATGAAGCACGGCTAGTTTGAACGAAATCACTTTTTGTTTTTATTAATCGAACGGTCGAATATCGGTGCAGATTTAAATTTTATCGCGATTTTCGCGGGAGCGGTTGGCGAGCGCGCTCCGTTCGCCGCGAACGTGCTGGCTCGACGGTAATGACGGAATGAGGCTGGTGTCTGGAGGCTCCCTCAGCTGTACAGCAGCCGGCAGCGCCGCCAGCGCAGCGCCCAGAGAGAAAGTTAAGTTATCAAACTCCGCGGTTACGTTCGGCGATGACGCTATCTTCCCAGGCGGTTGCGTATTCGGTGACAAAATTAAATTTTCGCGTACCCGCGACAATTTATGCGCTACTGACACGGTGAACGTCCATCGTTTATGGTGTCCCACTTTTGCGGTGCAATTTGTTTATTTACAATTCGCCGTTAGCTATATCATAACAACTATTGCTTTAGGTACTTCGTACACTATGTCGATCTGCTGTTAGTTATTAACAGGCAATACACTATTTGGACACGCGTAAAATAAACCTGCATTCCATTTATGAGTTAAAGTTGGCTAATATAATGTGCATTCATAAAATCATCAAAACAATACATGTCCTCATTACAATTTAATGAACTGTTGGAGTAATAAATTTGTAAAGTTTAGCGACAAGCCAATAACTAAGCGCTGTTCAACTCTACATTTGTTTTATTTCATAGACTTCATAATCTTTATAGGACTATTTTACAAGTGTCCATTAGACTTGTTATTGTCTTTCGAGTATCAAATAAATGCCGTCCATAAACTTGAATGTATGGCATAAAACCGGGTAATATTATAGTTATTATGTAATACATGGGTTAATATTTATTCGATTGTAAGCGGTGACCGCACAACTTTCACTTTTGCGAATGTGGGTAGGTTGTTAAGAAAAGTCATATGATAAACGTAAGTACTTACATACTCGTGCATACATGCATTCGAGATTATGAGACTGTGACAATATTCCCTTCATTTGGATCGATTACAAAACTATATTGTATGTGGATGGCTAGTCGACACCAAGGCATTTATAAATTGTTTATTGTGAACGAAGGTCAAGGCCTCAAATTGTGACATTATGAACTTTTCCGACCATAACTTCTCACTGTAACGATATAATTATAGACTTTAAATGACGTAGAAACGTTTTTCCTATTTTCTTTCATGACTGAGCTTGTTACATATTTCTGTATATTATTTATTTTAAGTACTTATTATTAAAATTAATTATGAAATAATATAATATATTATGATGACGCTCATTTGGAAATAATGTTTTATCGAAGTATTTATTATCAATCTGAAGACTAATAAGGAACGAATTGCTAAAATATCTGCAATTTTCCAAGTTTGAACCTACTTCCAACGAGCAGGTAACCTCGCAATAGAGCAGTTTATGTAGGTAAATATCTGCACTATTGCAATGTTTAAATATGGCACGTGATTGTAAAGCCTATACTCCTCTGGCAAGCAGGAAATAATGATAGCTGTTTAAACCAACCTGGTTTTGTGTGTAATTTATGGCACAATAGATTTTCCGACGAATCCAGGCGTGGTCTTAGCGAGCTTAAATGACATGCGTCCGGTAAGTGCGTTCGGAATGTCTGAAATGTCTCCCATATACATAATTTAGAATCGAGTTATTAAGCTTTATAATTGATTTATAAGTTATAATCGCGCTGCTGTGGAAAACGGGTTATATGCACGTTGTCGAACAAGAGCTTAAACTTAGTTCACGTGCTCAATCAGTGGGTATTTGAAAACCAAGCAAGAGCAAGTGCTTAAACAGCAATATGCAAAAATCTCCAGCTAAGCTAAGCTAACTCAGTTTAACTCTTGGTGGACAAATGGCTTTAGATTGGGTTCAAGCGGTGCGGGTGCGTATAGCGTAGCTAATGTTCGAAGTATTGTGGGAGATTCGAAATAACGTATCAAATTCTGTTCAAGGTTTTATGCAATAATTTAATTAATAAATAACGCAACAACACAATTTATGTAAGCAACCTAAATTATGGTGTTAAATGAAAATAACTAATAGCTATGGTGTTACTAGGAAGCCTAACTAAAAAGGTGCTTTTTGCAATGCTTTTCCGTAAATATGACCTTTAGATTTAGGCCCTTCACGGATTGTCACAGCTTGGAAAAAAACAGTACTTTTATTAACTAACTAACAACTAGGTAGGTAACTATGAAAACAGAGGTTTTTGCAGAAACTTCAAAACAAAACCTATCATTGATATGTTTTTACAAACAAAGAAAAAGCTTGCAAAGCTTAGTACAGAACACTACTGCAAACGTTGTCTGATATAAACATGGGGTTTGTTACACAATGACAAGCGTCCACTCAATGTGATCGTTGAGTGAAAGTGGCTAGAGCTTCCAAACCTGTCTGATGACATCACGAGCTTATCCGAACACAGACAATGCAAACAATCGAATTTGCCCATCGCCTACGCACTTAATTCGAGTATCATCTAAGTCACACCTTTATACTTATCTACTTTTACAAAGAAGGTAGGCACTTTGACTCGGCTGTGTGTGACTAGCCGGAAGACATCAGCCATAAGACTACACGGTGAATATTGTGTTTTCCAACTCTAAGGGAACACAGCAATCATTTTGTTAGAGCTTGTCTAGTTCAAAAGTACATACTGACATGCTCATTGGTTCATAGGTACGAATATATATACAGGGTGGCAGGGACATCGACGCGCAAACTGATACCATGAATTCAGTACACGATTCTGAATCATCCTGTGTTGAAATTTTCATGTATAAAAAAAAATCTGCTGTTTCATAGAAAAGTGCTATACCTACGCGGTCAAAATGTATGGCAGAGGATTTTTTTTTATAACCGACGAATAATTTCAACACAGGGGGTTTCAGAATCATATACTGAATCCATGAAGTATCAGGCTATGCCTCGATGTCCCTGCCACCATGTATTAACAGTCACAATGTGACGTTAATGTGCATCGTAGAGAGAATAATTATTCCTAAAAAACAAGGTCTGGCATTCAGAGAGTGACACATGCTTACGTCACTACCCAGTGGCTACTTTATTGCAACAAAACACGAATTATGGAAACATTTTCAGTCAACTTTCTGTAAAAAAATATATATAAAGCATTTCAATTGTCGTTTCGTTTTTCTAATCAAACGAAAAAATGAAATTTAAACATATACCAACGTAATTGTTAGATAAAACTTCATTGCTTTATCGGATTCGCACAGGTAATAAGGCGGTTGGGTAGTTATTATTACACACTACTGGTAACACAGCGGTGATGACGTAGGCTTGTGTCTCCCACGTGACCACTGTGTCTCGGAATGCTATACCTGGCGAAGTATATTATTATACCATGAACTATTCAACCTAGGTTTGTCTTCGACAGGTATTTGAGGTCGTTCAATGACCTAAAACACCAAATTATGTTTTCGAAATTAATCATCTTTATAAACACCTTTTTTAACTTTAAAGAACTGCGTCTGTACCTAATTGTTTTCATTTCTGGAATATCGAGATGATGTTAACTGATGAGTAATCGAGATTTCCAATTTTGAAATTACTTTTCGTAGAAGCATTAAAATTATGGGTAGGTAGGTATCTCTACCTATGTTAATAGCTAGATTTTAGGAATAGACTGCAGGTATATATAATGAATAGATAATGGTGACGATTCTCTTGTCACAAAATTCTTTAAACTAGACTAATAATCACCAAAATTTAGTTTATTCCTGTCAAACGACGTTTCCCATTCTGAAATTGACTAAAGTGACACAACTTAATTATGTTATAGTTTGACAGCACTAATGTCATTTTAGTCATTCAATTTAGTGAAAATGACAGTTTTGTTATTCTGAATTACCCGTTTTTCGCCTAAAATATTGATTGTCAAACTAAATCAGTCTGTTTTTTATCGCGATTAAAAAGGTGTGGAATAAAATTAGTTCTCATGAACTAAAATTTACAAAGCATATTTCTTTACTAGTTCTTGAAAGTTTGGGTGCTTGTGAGCTTGGAAATCATTATGGCAGCTTATGTGATTGCAGCTGTTGTAGATTCATGACATAACAAACAGACAAGACTCAGACTAATTCAAGATGTCCTTGATAGGGCTTTCTTACGGCGAGGAGAATACCGGAGATTTTCAAATTACTGAACGAAAAACCGGATTTTCTATTCTCGAGATTAAATTTTTATAAGTAAATTAGCTTTATTACGCTGAAATAAATAGCAAGATAATATTGCTACCTGAAGCAATTTAAATGCTGTGGTTTGTGGATTTTAATAAAAATTAAAGGTTTTCTCTTATTGAAAACCGAAAAAATATCGCCGAAGTTCTAAATCATTTTCGGTGCACAACCCTAGCAGGATCACATTGATCACAGATAATAAAAACAAATACAGGTTATTGAATCTTAAGATTTTTTTTGATAGTTTAGTTTAGTTCGGTGTACAAGAGAATCGGCACCACTGTGTCCACCTACAGTGCATAATATGTTGAGCAGTAGGTAATGTAGTTAACAGAATGAAAAACATGTTGTCATGATTATTATTTATCGCTTTTGATCATAATTTATGTTCAAAACAAATATTAAGAAAGAAGTATTTATGAATAAATAATTTAACCATTAACATTAATTTAGTAATAATGTTGATATTTTCCATGTTAAACGTTGACCTTTGAGGAATAATGTCACTTAGCAATTCAAGACTTTCATAAAGATAAAGAAGTTGATACAGAACCGCATTATTTTCTTCCACTTTCAGATAAGCCCAAAATATTGGTATTTCGCAAAAATGGCCATTCAAAATAACAAAGAGTCATCGTAAACAATGTACGCGTAATTCCGTCTGTATTATGTATTTGGTTTAAGACAATATTGACCGAAAATTTCACTTTCGTACCACGTGGGGTGACGTACGAAACGCTAAACGTGCATGAACGAACTCGAAGCATATGTATGGGCATACTGATACGATTCGACAAGCTTTCGAGTCCACTCGTTAGACAAGGCGCCAAACTTTCAGCTTTGTTTTTCTTAACATAGTACATAATCTTTATAACCGGCTATGTATTAGCGATTGAGTAATAGGGCGTTGCTATAATAATATGCGTTTGGTTTTGTTGTTTGTTTGTATTAATTTTTTATGTTTAGCTTTTTATAACGCGATCTTATGATAATTTTTTACCTTAAAGGCTCGTGCACACTGGCGCGACGCGACAGCGCGACACAAAGGCACCGCGTGTCGACGAGCAATTCCTTTGTGTCGTGCTGTCGCGTCGCGCCTGTTTGCGGGAGGCTTAATTGAATGAAAATCTGGTAATGACAATGTCATTTTCATAACGCAGATGTCTCACCCATAGTCGACCTCGTAACTGCCTCGTTAGCACTTTTGAAAATCATTCCCAGTAAATTGAAAGTTTACTATAGCGTAAGCATGATCAGCTTATAACGTTCCCACTACTGGGACACAGACCTCCTGTCTATGAGAGGGATTGGGCCATAATCCACCACGCGGGCCCAGTGCGGGTTGGCGGATGTCACATGTCATAGAATTTTTGTTTCTAGGACATGCCGGTTTCCTCACGATGTTTTCCTTCACCGTTGTGAGCGCAGTGGTGATGAAATTGAATACTCAAAGTAAAGTGCCTGCTTGGGTTCGAACTCGCGACCTATAACTCGTAAGTCAGAACCGATACTACTAGGCCACCACTGCTCTCAAGTTTATTATAGTGAGGTTGAAACTGTCTAACTATCATAACACTGTCGTTTAATGACGTGTAAGTGACATTAAACCTTGGAGTGGTAGAACAATTACGAGTTCGATTAGATAAAAACCAGAAAATAGGGAAAAACTCTAGATGTAATGGAAGAAATCTAGAAGCAATGGTATCTTTTTAAACCAATCAAACTTCTTTTCGTCATTTGCGAACGATGCTATTTGTATTTTGCATGATGTACCTTACGTGGGTTGACATTGAAATATTTGAATGATTTTTGCAACGTTTTGATAGTGTCAAAAAAATGTTTTGTATTATCGTTTGAACACAAATATTATTCTGGCAGCCGGCACCTTAGCCACTCTTTGTTTGTTTGTGGAAACTTCGTTCGAAATGATTTGCATAAGATTATTTTAATGGCTTTTGATGTTCAGTCGTTTAAGTGTTATCATATCCATACCAACTGGACTTTTAATGCTACATACCCAACTTAGATGCCTATGTTATCACTATTGAAGACTATTAATAATGGTTTAAGTATTTTTATCCCAACAAACAACCAAATAGCTCACATTTTCTGAACTTATATATGTAATCAATGAAATGTCATTGCGGATAAATGTGCAACATTATGATATCACTAATTTGATGCAGGTAGATAACACAAATTAATATTCAGATGTTTATTATTATCTTTTTACCAACGATTATATTAGTTATCTCAATGTGAAGAGGTCATTTGTGTGGACACAGTCGGCAAGGACGAGGGTCCGTTGAGAAATATATCCATTGTTTATTTTTATTATTCTCACGTGATACTCGAGGCGACGAACAGATATGTGTTTTTCTAATTAGCTACATTTACGACAAATCAAGACGAGATGCAATTTAAATTGCATTTTTATTAGCTTCTTTTTATTTTAATAAATAATTTTATTGTGTAAATTAATATTCAAGATTCTAATTTACGATCTTATGTCGGTGTTAACGTTTGTATGTATAGGCGTTTTATCTCAAACGATTTCCATTTAAGACTCTACCTCATAAGCAATTAAACTATGAACATAATATAAATATATGACATAAAGTTATTATAGATAATAATCCCAGCGTTTAGATCATTATAATAATAGTTGTTTGTACCAAAACTATTTTCAAATGCTTAATAGCTTGGAATAGCTGACGTAATTTATCGATGTACGATGTAAAATAATAAGGTGTGTTTCAAAACAGCTTGATATTCATTGGGACCCTTAGACCCTATAATATACTTCGTGTAGTAACTGGTGCGTCGTGATCTGTGATTGGTCTCATTTTCGAACCAGAGATTGATACGGACGATTGTATGGAGTTTCAAAACTTGGTGGTTAGCGATGTTGATATGGCTGATTGTTTTTTGTTTTGTCAGCGAATGCTTGTGCGTGCCTTGGAATATCTAGTACTATTTATAGACCATGTGTTAAGTAACCGAGGATGTAATAATGTCATATTTTACTAGGCTAACATGGCGGTTAAACGACTCTGAGTATCACTATCAGTCATTTGAATTCAAGTATCAGAAATAGTATACCATCAAAATGACGAGTAGTTGCATATTTAGGATTTACATCAACCGTAGCATAATTAAATAACGTAATTTAATCCAATTAGACGAAAGATTAATCTAGCTAATGAGAGTAACATTTGACTTGTAGTTTGTGGTGTCTAAGTTGTGAGTCACGAAAAAGCGTTACAGTTCAAACAACAAAAAATAAATTTTCGTGAGTAGAGTAGCCAGAACAAATATAAATTCAGGCTCTGCAGATTTATGAAGACATTATAGAATCATTTAAAATCTATGTAGAAAATAAACAGACTATGCAGAAGAATTTCTTGCTTCACACATTGTTTCTCAGGACGCCCTTGAAAAACCAAAATTGACGTTTCTATATTGAGTTGGTAATGACCGATAGCATACAAGCTTTAAAAAAAAAAAATACATTCAATGGATTGTCGTCTACAGCAGTGTCTGGAGTGTTTGACAAATATGAAGTTCCTTGATGTCTGACAAACGTGTCGATAGGAATTAGTGACCGTTTTAGTCCTACGGTCAAAAACTACAGCTGGCATCATAAAAGCTGTTAGGACTTTAGGCATTGTAGTTTATTAAAGGATTAACCTAATAAAAAATAAATGAAGTAGGTACTGCCATTGAATAGTATTTAAGAGAGGCAGAGGTATGTTAGATATTTGAGTAGACTTATGCCCGTTTTCACTAACACTAAGCGACACCTAAATAAAAGCTTAAGAAAAGCGCTGTGTTGGTTTTTCAACGCTCGGCTTGGTGTCGAAAGTTGAAAATCCAACAGCGTGCTTTTATTTAGGAATTCATTTCAATTTCGCCTAGTGTTAGTGAGAACGGGCATTAATACAGCAGATTGAAAACTGTCTGCATGACTAGTGGACACAAACAAACTAAACATTTTTGCTTACTAGCGTCAGCAACATTGACTACAGCTTCATTCGTGAATCACCCAATGAATGACTAGTTGGCTACGTGATGATGCACATGAAGCATTCCAGTTACATATGCGCCTGCGCAAGCATCGGCTATATGTTGCTTAACTGCTACTTGATGCTCTCATTGATCTTGATCTTGATAACAATCGTGTTGGTAAATAGTTCTGTCAAAAAACGGCCAAGTGCGCATCGCGTGTACAAAAGAGCTTCCGAGTTAAATGTCTAGATTCAGATTCAGATTCAGATTTATTTATTTGCCATCAATGTAGGTACAAGTTTAAGATGATACAAATAGCTGAAGGTTACCGCTACATTCTACCTTACGGCATGCAAATTCATAGAAACTAATAGATTACATACAATATTATTATAAATTAACAACTAACATGTCATTCTAATTAACACTAACAAACATAGAAAAAAGGAAATAATAATAATCATCAAATAGTCAATTGCACATAAATAAATCTTGTCAATAAAATTAATTTCATTACATATATAAATTAATGAAAATCACGCACGTCACTGATTTAAAGAAAACGAAAACGATAGTTAGTGTCTAGATTATTCCAAATGATTCATTTTAGGGAAAGTTAACCATTTAGCCAACCAACAATTTATAAAGCCAAACATAGGTGTTTTATTGAAATAATGTGTCGACCAAAAACAAATAACGCCCCCTCAAAACATTTAGATGAAATTTTTAAATGACCACTCCAAATTGAAGATTTAGATTAGTATCTATTATTTGAGCTACTTTTGATAGTTTTGATGAACACCGTACTTTCACTCTCATGGAAAAAGAGATCAAGGTATTTGACTTGCTATCTTACGCACGCATTTATACTATAAAGGTTTAGGTAGTTAAATAAAGGTAAACATAAAAAACCACGTGACTCATAGATGCTAAACCTTTAATTTCAAATGTTAAAATTATATTATTTTTTGTCATATAATAATAGGCTCTATTCTGAATCTGAATCTCAGGAACTATCTGTCACATTAATCATTAAAGCGGTCAGTGGTATCATCAATGCTTTTATCAAATAAAAAATAAAAAATCTGTTCTTCTTTTATTACATGACCCTCGCAATTTTTCCAATTCTCAGCAGTCACATTAGCTAAAGCCTCCGGAAAATAATTTTTGGGCAGCCATTTTAAAAGTTTTATATTTCTCGGCTACAAACCCTTTAACTTGAGCTCATATTAACTCAATTGAATGGAGCTCACAGTGGTATGGTGGCAGCCGCAATACTGTGACACTATTTAACATTATTTCTAATTCATCCACAACATAAAAGGCATCTGGTTTAAACGTAATACCTGCTACTTCAGTTGCCATACTAGGTCACAGGTATACTCTTCAATTTAGCAACGTTATCTTATTCGTTGTATTTTCTTAAAGGTTTAGGGAACCTGTCTTTTAGGGCTCTTTACAACAGACATATTACAATATTATACTATTTCATAATTCTAACAAAAAATTGTGCTAAAGCAATTAAGGCTCCCACAGACAGGCGCGACGCGACAGCGCTATTTGCGTCGGGCGTCGCGTCGCGCCAGTGTGTACAAGCCTTTCCATCTACGAAGAGTAGTTTACGAATAAATGATAAAGTTGAACATACATTAATAACAGGTGAAACTATCGTAGAAATCGAAAATAAATTTAATTTTGTTGTAACATATTTTTAAACAAGAAAGTGTCAACTATAAAAATATCCTTTTTACGATTTGTTTACCTTTATTTAACTACCTGAACCTTTCTAGTATAGGGCTTTATCTTCGTATTTCCTTGAGGTCTGATGACGTTCATCAGCATGATGGTTAAAAAAAGTTTGGATGGTTCGGGGTTTTCCGTTGCGTAAATTTATACAGGTTAGCACTTTTATATGAAACAGCAGATATTTTTTTTTAATACCTACGCAATATCTTCGCAGTCAAAATGTATGGATCAGTAGTTTTTTTTTAAATAACCGACCAAGAATTTCAATGCAGGGAGGTTCAGAATCAATTACTGAGTTCATGGTTACAGTTTGCGTTTCCTTGTTCCTGTCATTCTGTATAAATAAAAATCAATTACCGCATGTATCATTACTTGAGAACGGCTCGACCGATTTGGCTGTTTTTTTTTGTTGTGTTCGTAATTTTCAGGACAGGGTTTGAATGATATTTTTTTTTTTTTGGTAAATCTAAACATCTCACGGGATGACGGGAGCGAAACCGCGGGCGTCTGCTAGTATGATATAAAAATCAACTTATTTGGATGTCTTTTCCGACAAATAAACGTAGAGACTAGAGATATCATAGCAAAACAATCGTCACCGGGAATCTCTAATAGCTTTAACGTGTTGGGAATATCCAAGCATGAAACTTTAACTACTTAATGCATCTCATTAAAAATAATATAAGGAAACATAGGTTATTGTCTAGTTAGCTGCAGTCAGGGTCAGTAACCTGTGGTGGAGAAGGGACAATCGTTAACTGCACCAAGGATGCGCGTGAGACGCCGTCGTGCGGGGCAACCATCATTGTTGCTGTACTGACTGTTCCTCTGATCTTTACACGAGTTACTAGACTCACTATGGTTTAGCACATTTTGTATTATTGTTTATTGGCAATTATTTCAATTCTAGCAGTATGTGTTTTTGGTGTTGGGTGGCATCACGAAGACCTTTAAATTGCCTTTGGAATACCATTCCTTCTTTTTTGTAATCTATCTCCTAGGCATCGATTTATCTAGTAGTGACAATCATATTTGGTGAAGTATTAAACTGCTGCTAAAGAGTTTTCGATCACAAATTATAAAGAGACAGATCACAAATAAATCGCGCTGATTGTAAAAGTATAAACATTGGTCCATTGAACTATTGATAAATAATCAATCAATGACTATTCATCGAATCTTTTAACTTTTTGTTATTAGTTATCATACTTTGATTAAGTATAAAATATGCTAAATCACAATTCCGGCTCTCGAGATGTACTTGGAATTATAGAAGTTTGTTAGCCTACGGGAAAACCAAGCATTCTTGAAAGGTTATCTGAGATCTTTTTCATTGAAGACATTCACGACAAGTGTTCAACTATGTGGAACAACATAGTAGGTACGGTTTACAACGTTCTCCTATGAGCCTAATAAAAATTTTACTATATTTTTACATGACTAGAATTGATATTTATGAGTGATGGTGGTGGTGTAAACTATATGTGGTTAACCAACTCAGGTTAAGAGTCACCAAATTAGCAAAATATTTATAATATCTTTATCTAACATAAATTAAGCTGTTTAAATGATAGAGTGAAACTTAATGCATGTTCAATCAAAGTTTTTTTTATTTTTTTATTTATAAAAAAATAAAAAAATATTGACAATATTTACTTCCTTTAATGGAAGTTGCATATAAAATATAATGTTTAGCGTCTACAATAAATTTATATTTAAATTGGGTGGTACTTATTATTTTCGTTAAAATATTTTACGAGTAGTCATCTGTCGTATAAGGCCGTAGACGTATATTTTTTCATCCTGTTTTTAGTTCATTGAACCGGATTCGTTCGCGTACTCTTAACTATGTGTGGCACCGATTTTTTTTACTATTTTTGTTTTGAAAACCGCTTTGTCAACGATGTCACTACATAACAGAGTATACCTTAGTGAAAAGAATTTACTTTTTGCCGAATACCAGATGAGTTTAAAGTATCTTTTTTTAAATGTAATGCATCATTGTCCTTATGGGGAAGGTATCGGAGAATATCGGAGTCCGTCAAACGGGGTGAATAGGAATGCAGGGGTGAATCGGAACGAAACTTTAAAAGGGATGTTAACATTTTAATAATATAGTTTGTTGCCAAAAAGGACTCTAATGTGTTTACTGTATTATAATTAACGATTAAGTGCCCTTGTTAGCAACAAACTATTATTTAAATGTTAACTTCCCTTTTAAAGTTTCGTTACGATTCGCCTCGTTTGACGGTACATCAATTTTATGCTTTGTATTATAGTTACATAACATCACGACTCTTTCCCAGATGGGTTAGGTTAAGTAAGGGTTGTACCTACGTATAGTACACCACCATTTTGCATTTTTTTCGGATGAATTTATTTACTTACTCGTTTCCGTATATCTTCGTGAATCTTAGAATAACTGTAATATGTAACACGATATACCTAATTAATTATGAGATTTTGGCACTAAAGTGCCAAATCTGATACTTATTTATTTCGCAGTTTTTCTATGTATTGATATACGTCTATAATTGGATCATAAATACACATTTTATAATTTTTATGAATATGTTGACGTTTAGGAGCCAATAAATACGGAAGAGGAATCAAGTTCCAGTATTTACTCAATCTTATAATTTATTATATTCATGGAATTTTAGACTAAATGAGTGAATATTACAACTGTTATGACTAGGTACTACGTAGGTCCTAGGGGGGTTTTGAATACAAAGTTAGGTACGTTTAGTAATAGTTAATCAAACCACATGAGTGAAGTACAGGCGAATGCAGGTGCAGGTGAATGAATTACAGGCTTGATGTTATGTTATGAATGAAGTATTATTAATTTCTGAATCATTTAAAATTTAAATCATTTACCATTTGATTTTTAATAAATAATATATATTAATATAATATTTTCCGACTTCCACACAGGACAATATGGAAAGTTTTAACCGATCATTAATTAAAATACCTTTTATACACATTCGCATTCACAAAGTACACATCTATTACGCATTTGCATATTGACTTAACGTTTTAGAAGACTCCTTTCTAATAAAACATTACACGTAGAATATCGAATGGAATCTCTCGGTGATAGAATTGGCTACGACTCTACGAGTAACTTAAGAGCATGAAGAAGTAACAAATGGAGTGCTAATGTGCTAAACATCGACCGAACAACTGCAACAGTTTAGCGTACCTTCATTGACGACAGCTGACAATCACAATAAAGACATATGATGTGACCCAGAGACTATTTAGTCTTCTGTCTTGTCAGTACAAGACAAAGAGAAAAACTTATCTCGTGATAGCTCACGAGATAAGTTTTCCTCTTTAGCTTGTGCTAAACCAACAAAACCGTCAAAATTTTCAACTTTGGCAAGTTGACAATTTTGAAATCCTATTTATAATCAGTATTAATATCTCAGAGTAGGTATGGCGCATGTACCTAAAGACTCTCTTCTAATGAGGCGTGCATCCAATGAAGAATAAAAATTTCGACGGTGAAGTATCAATAACTAATAACTTACATTTTAGCGATTTTCACTTTATTGCATATTCGTAGATAGAATATGAACATTTATATCCCTAACCTGAAATATATGATTGAAATAATTATCACCATCAGAGCTTTTCCTACTATTTTTTAAATATAAGTAATTTTTTGATTCAAATGTTAAAAACTATAGAAATTAAACTTTTTGATTCAAATGTTAAAAACTATAGAAATTAAACTTTTTGTCGTCTCCTGTAAAATCATATTTTTGTAATTATTAGAAATTCACTGTCGATTTCTGCCTTTTCATTAACCGCATAAATCCAACTCGCCCGATTCTCAAGAAATATACGAACATTAACACTCCATTCATACCAATACTCTGTAACCTGAAACCATGTGATTCGCATTATGACACCTCTAATTCACGAACCGGTTGGCCGGCAATAAACTGTCTTTAACTTATGTAACCGAGGCTAGGCCGACACTGCAGTTGCCGTGTTTCTATGTAAATTGAATCTAGCGAAACTATGCTGCCCCCGAATTAACATTTCGTATAATCATGTATCCTTTGTGAAGTAGAGCGAGTAATATGTACATCCTGAAACGACTAAATGTTATTCTGTGGATTTGATTGATAAAAGTTGGTCACTTGCGGTTGTTATTATGTATATACTAGAGCGAGCTAAGATGCGATCTAAAGGGTAACACATATATTAGGCTAAGCTTCTACTTATGTGCGGTCCACTCTGTACACTGAAGCACTGTGGTTACTATGCGCTTGTCATCCATCTGGCGATTAAAATCTTATGGTCATTCTATTCCCTTTTTTTGTAATATATCATTTTATGCGCACGAAGAAGTAATATCAGGTCTTTAAACATGAAAGGCAAATAAAGGGAACTAGGCTGAGCTAGATTGAATACGTACGTACGTACGAATAGTAAGTATTGGGAAATTTTAGGTAGCCTAAGGAACTGTGCCCTATAAATTACTCGCCCACTACCACCAGGGATCGAAATATACTGCTACTGGCTCAAGAACACACAATATAGACATAATAACTGACTTGGATTCAATTTCTAAAGTAGGTAACTCTCCAACTAATGCTTTGATGGATAATAATATAACATAACCATAACATAATACCACGCCTGTATTCCCCGAAGGGTTAGACAGAGGTGTACCTATAGTACACCCACATTTCGCCAGTTATGTTTAAATCCCATGTAACAGGGGGCGAGCCTATTGCCATCAACCGGGCACAAATCCAAACTCCGGGCTGCATGAAAAAACCCAATAACACTTTGCCCGACCCGATAACGAACCCAGGACCTCATGCTCGGCAGTAGTGCTAGCTAGCACTAGACCAACGAGGCAGTCCATAATATTAATAATATGTAAGAAGTTAATGTTAACAATAAAATATCCATGTATCCCTTTCCTATCAATAAATATCCCTTTCCTTACAATTTTTCATTGCTGCGCTCAGCAACAGACAAGGATTTTATCCATCACTAAACAAGTTTGTTTTTGATGATAATTATGTGTGTATTTAAATTGTGACCTCCTGAGGTGATAGTGCGATGACCTGTCAGAAGAATGGCCGTAGAATGAGGTAAGTTTTCGTACTAGACAGTATAGTTACGCTATAAACATGAACGCGAATATATATTTTACATATTTGCATCGTAAAACTAGATATAGTATTGTCGTGACAAAGCTTTAATGGAAGATATGATGACATGATCGGTAATTAATATTAGATACGCTTACAGGTTGGCAGGGTCATCGACCCGCAACCTGTTGCCATTTGTGTTGAAATTTCTCGTCAGTTATAAAAACAAAAAAATGCTGTTCCATACATTTTGACCGCGTAGGTATTGTACTTTTCTATGAAACAGCAGATTTTTTTTTGATAAACGGCCTTGAATGTATACGCTAGAGGTCTAGAATCCCACCCAAAAAAAGGGTCTAGAATCATGTGTTGAATTTATGGTAAAAGTTTGGGCGTAGATGTCTTTGTCAGCCTGTATAGCATTTTGACATAAACATTTTTACAAAAAAAAAAAAAAACAACCGACTTCTAAAAAAAAAAACACTAAAGAAGTGTAAAATAACTTTAACTTTTGTATTTTCGTTTTTTGCCACCGACTTCAGAAATTAAACTTATTTTTCACTTTTTATTTTTCACAGTTGTGGTACCTACCACACACAAATTCGTATGCCACTACTTGATATGTAAATAACAGTGACAGGAAATTATTTAAACATCGTCGATATAAACTAAGTGGAAAAAATATGCAGTATTAAGGATAACTGAAAAGCTACTGGTCAGAACGTGATCAAATTTATATGGGACCACATGAGAAGCACCAGCTTTCAAATAAAAGAAAACCTTCCAAATCGGTTCACCTAGAAAAAAGTTCTGAGCTAACACACATAAAAAAAAAGACTTACAGTCGAATTGAGAACCTCCTCCTTTTTTTGAAGTCGGTTAAATATAAATAAATAACGGTTAGCTATGTAGATTATTGCCCACTCCTTCTCACAGAGAGGAGGCCTTGTCCCAGCAGAGGGAAAGTTATAGGCTCATTGATGAAGAATTTACATGTAAAATAAAATAATACAATTATCAATGTATATTGGCTTTAGCCCGACACCATTCTGGATTTATCCGAGCATAAACAACTTTAGAGAAAAAATACTACATAAAAAAGTTCAGATGCAAAATCTCAAAAACACCGTCCATAAATTATCTTCATATACTTAGTGATCCAATATCCTCAAGGATAATGTTTTTGAATTTCCGATTCCGAGATATAAAGTTTAGGTACACAAGGTTCTACCTTTTCTTTTAGATTTTTTATTGATTTTGGGAATTGATACCGACATATTTTAATTGGGGTAACAACAGCGAGTTTTCGGTTCTAGAAAAAGATCCTCACCTTCTTTTTGTACATATTAAATAGTAATAAGTAAATAAGAGGATTTTCCTGAATACAATTCAGCCATGTATGATTCACTATCATAAGATTTTCATCACAATATTAATATTTTGCTGAGTCTCTGAGATTTTCTTAGAAGTATTTTCAATCGTTTGCAAAATTCAGGGAAAATTAATTTGTAAGCTACTATTTTATCGTTCTGTTCTTGCGAATGTGAACTGCTATCTTTGGGATCTAGGACCTATTAAACCCCTGGCTTCTGTAGGCATAGGCCAGGGTTGAAGTATTGTCTACGATAATTGTAACATTTAATGTATCATCGTCATCAACATTTTATTATGGTGGTCATGTCAATATAATTAATTAAGGAGAAAATATGTATTCAGGTCAAAGATCTAGTTACAAATACATCGAAGGTTACCTAAATAGTAAAAGAAAATGCATTTTGGTTTAAAATGACTAATCGCAAAAGTATCGATCTGATTCAATAGTACTCAATAATTCGAACTTGTGAATAACTAGTAGTTATATTCATAAAGTAGCGATTCGCTAAACCTGCTATTTGCTCAGATTGCTCAACTGAATTCTGAGAAGTTTTGATCACATGACTGCGAACGGTTGGCCGGGCGTGACCTATTAGTTTTGGTATTTGCCGTTGTTACTTATGCAAAACTTTTTAATCACCTAATTGGGAGACGCGAAATGTTTGTCTTATTATTTTTGAATCTATTTTAGGTTGGTGACGTGTATTCGTTGGAACCTTTTGCTCTATCGGCGTATTTATATATAGACCTATGACTAAAAAGCTTGTGACACCTTCGGCGACATGTTTCAAGTCCACATTTTTATGTACGTTTAAATAAAAAATAAATAAACAACAAAAACCTGTTTTAAAACTATTAAAAAAATTCAAGTCTATATTCAGAATTCAGACATATAGTAGATTACTAATCGATTTTCTAAATGTGCCCGAAACTGCAAATTCGTAATTAGGTTCACATGGTTGCCTTTCATGCGATGCAACAGTTGCGGGGCGGAGCGCGAGGCGCGTCCAACTGGCGGGAGAAAGTCGATGTTCTTCCGCCACTGCAACCTCACTATCAGGAGCGAGCAAGCTCATGTGACTCCGGGGAACGAAGTGCGGGAGGAGAGGGAGGGGGGGCGACGCGGTGGAGGGTCGCAGCTACACAATACATTGCGAAAACAACGTAAACTGGGCTACCAGCATTATGTTTGCGTTACAAGTTATTTTGTATTTCTAACATGTTTTTATTGACATTATAAAAGCGATTACACAATGCAATTAACGTGCTGGTATGCGCTCGCGCATTGTCCAAAATAACGTTTTGGGAATCGGATGTGTAATTTAATCAGCGATGAATTGATAAAAATTTGGGTATTTTTTTACGAAATCCTCGACTTTATATTGCTTATGGAAATCTTAATCACCATTAATTAATTTTACATCTTAATGTGCCTAAAATAAGGTTGCGAAGTTTTTAATTTTACACTCTGTTTGGAAAATTTGTTAAAATTTCTCAGATTTACAAACCGGTTGTATGAAAAAAAAAAAAAGGTAAAATGACTATAATGCATTAATGCAGATCAGAACCTGGCTGGAAAACCGATAGGTATATCAAGGAAAATGAAAATCCGTAGGTTACATACAATTATTAAGATGTCGTAAAATACGCAGTTTAGCATCTTTCACAACGTTAACTGCTAAAGAGGAACGATTATATTTCAACTGAGATTTTTCAAACAAGTTTGTATTTACCATCGTCCGCCAGGAATGCCACATATTTCATAATATGTAATTACTATGTACATACATATATACTCCGTGGCAGTCGTAAAGATAATGAGGCGCCATTGGTTCCTTCAAATTCTGTACTCGTTTTTGTTATGTTAAATGTAAGTTTTAAGCCAAGAATGTAAGCGACTATCCGAGAAGAATGACAAATTCAGAAGTTGGTAAAAAATGAACAGTTGGCTGGACATACATTCATGTTTTATTGAAATTCTATTTTTTATATATAGGTAGAAGCCACAAAGCAAAATCACTTGGAAAAGCATAAAATCAGTTTTCATTTCACCACATTTAAATTGATTTGTGATATCAAATCCCACGTGGATTCCGATTGACTTTTGTCACAACACAACTATCTATCTGAAAAAAAAAAAGAAAACGGATTTACCAACATTCAGACAAAGAAAATTAGAATGTCTTCCGTTTTGTTCAGATAGTACCTAACCGGTGTTCTTTGGCGGACTTTGATTGTCACGTGCATCTTGTAAATATTAACGTAATCACATTTAAAAAGTATGCCATCACTTTCTTAATGCGAAGGACTTTTCCGGGTGTCGGCAGAGAAAATACTTTTGACCTGAATTTTGTAGTTCACCTTTACCTTGGTAAGATTGCCAAAACATCTACAAAGAAAGAGGTTTTTGGTTGAAATGTTTCCGAATATTATTTACTATTCAATTGATTAAGTGTGTATACAATTTCAAAGCTTTTATTAATTCTGGTATTTCCAGGATTCAGTTTCAATCACGACCATTCACCACTTATCGAGCACAAAAAACAACAGAATCTTTTCTCAAAATATTTCAAGTTCGCAGAACATCACACGGAGTTGGGAAATTATATCCGCGTGACGTGATACGTTTTTTTAAAAACATCAATGACCTATCTCGGTATGTAATATACATTTTAAACAGGTATGTAGTGGGCGTTCGTTGAGTAACAGGATGTCATGCGCATCACATGACTTGAGATAAACACGTCGAGCTTACGTAGGTAGCAACAGGCTTGATCTGACGATAGCGTAATGCGTCCGCGCCGGGAAGCTTTGATATCCGCGAGGTACAATAACCTGTTGTCGGTCATGTGGCGCGTGATTCGATGGCTGTACCTACTTAGATATTCTTTTGGTTTAGTTTTTAGAGAAAATAAATTAATCAATTTTTTGTTATTTCATAAAGACACAGACTATTTTCTTTGTTCTATGAGTGTATTTTGACCACAGACTAACGATTTAATAGTTATGGTATATCTGAGTTGAGTAATTAGTATTCGTATTATTAAGCATGCATGCATTAATAATGCATGGGAAGACAAATGCGATGCTTTGGGCATCTTGTGTGGTTTGTCCAAGGAATTCAATTGTGTTCTTCATGAAACATTCAGGAAACTGCACCACTACGGAATCCGGTACGCCTATCTGGATCTTCAGACTTCTTACTTAAGTGATAGGATTCAGAGTGTTGATGTTAACGGAAAAAGATCACCCGGATCTGGAGAAAGAATGGGGGTTCCCCAGGGCTCAATTATTGGTATATATTTATTTCTTATTTATATAAATGACTTGCCTTACCAGATAAAGGAGAAACATGATATAGTGTTGTTTGCAAACGACACTTTATTTTTATTTAAACTCAAACCTCAGCTTTTCTATACCTATACCTTTTTACATATACAATGACATGAATATTTACTGTATAAAGTATTATATTATTTTATTTATTGTGAATGTGAGGACTATCTGGGTCTTTGTTTCAGTTTTAATCATGGTATGGCAGTTTGAGTATTTTGCGACCAACCCAAATGTCATTTCTTTGGTATTGTTCGTCGAATCATTGAGCTCCTTAAGTTCTGAGTTGACCTGCACGATTACTGACGAATGAGTACACTGACTGGACAGGTCCAATCAATCTGTGTGGTTCGCTCCTCAAAAGATCATTTCAGACACCAATCTACTCGGTCTTCACATGATCTGACCTGGATTTTAAAAGAAACTTACCTCTGAGTTTGTTTTGGCTTTTCTTCTCAGAGTAGTCAGATAGGAAACGCCGACTTCATATAGTTTAAAAAATATTATTGACGTGTAAAAGTGTTTATACAAACCTACTTACTGAAATAAAATCATTTATCATTTAAGAACTAGTTCAGAACGGTATGCAGTAGTTTTAGGGCAAGACAATAAAAATTGTTTTCTATTGAAAAATTTAAAGGAAAAGCTCGTAAGTTTGTATTCTATGGCTTTGAGCCTTATTGCTGTTTGATGATAAAATAATCATATTTGATTATCATGCTCGTATACCGCCTCCTCTGTTACCAACTAGGTAATGTCAACTTAAAACGTTATGAAGCGGATGTCTCTATCTGTAGAATTCTAATGCAGCAAATTGATTTGTAATGCAAATGTGCCAGCCAGACTACGAATATTCCACAAACGATATGTTTATTGGCACACAGTACATGGGCACCGTATAAAATGGTTTCCCTTACACGGAAAACTTATTGTTGCTTATAATTTTTTATTATCTACACCGACACCATTGATTCAAAAAAAAGAGTGGGGAAAATATGATAGATGTAAGTAAAGCTAATAATAAGATAAGATTCTCGTCCTATTATTGTCCCACTGCAGGGCAAAGGCCTTTTCTTATACAGCGAAGGGCACGAGCATTGAGCACCACGCTTGCACAAGAGGGGTAGGCGATTTCATACTTATATTAACTGTAGGTCCAGCGGGGTAATTACGTAACACACTAACAGGAGGAATGGGTTTCATTTTGACAGTTCAACAACATTCATTGCGTTATTTACGTTGTTGAACAGACACATTTTTCGAACATAAGAAGCAACGGATTAGCAACGGGCTTCAAAATGATTCAGATTGTGATAGATAGTGTGTTACGTAATTAGGGTGCCGGTTTCCTCACGATATTTTCCTTCACCGATGTCAGTAATGTTCAAGATAAACTCAAAAACTAAGAAAAAATGTGAGTGATCTAAAACACGAACAAGTACCTCTTATTGCTATACGCAGGATCGTTCATTTGCGTTCGCTGAGTGGTAATTAAGAATAAACAGACAATTTGTCTGAGTACATACAGGTGTTAGTACTTTAGAGGCTAATTATTAGAAGCGTCCGTTCGTGGGCAATTTGAGACGATTCCGTCGGAGTACCGCGGATGTGGCCAGCCATCACGCTATCAAAACTTTATGCGAACGGTCGAGAACTACTGTATCATTCTTTGACTGTGTTTCCTTTATTCCAGATGTTAAGGTTCTACTCTATTGGAGCACAAGCCATGCGCCCGACGGGAATTCCCATCGGCAAAAATGAAGAACTTTCATACAATATTTAACCCTTTAAGGGGATGAATTTTCAAAACTACTTCCTTGCTGCTTACCGTCTGTCTATAAGGAACTCTTATGTAAAATTTCAAGCTTCTAGAGCCAGTGGCTCAGGCTTTGCGCATGTAATCCCATTGAATAACTATTTCATGAAATAGCCATTCAATGGGATTAAATGGACTTAGAGGGTTGTATTAATGATTTTTTTAAATACACACTTGTTACGGTCGTGAATCATATTTTATTCAACACACAACCTGACACTGACCCGCAAATTGCAAAAAAACGTAAGAAAATTTTGAATTTCGCGGGGTACCCTGGCGCTTCCCCCTTAAGTAGAAAATGTTCTTGATTTAAGATAGTGTTAAGTTGTAAATTAAAAACATGTCTGTTTATGTTCGATTATCGCAGACATTTATATTTGTAGAATTTATTTAGTCGTTTTTTTTTGTTTGCTCTGCGTAAGAATACCTACATAACAGCTGTATCTGGGACTCGTTTGCTTGCCGTTTTTCCTGTCCGATATAAACAAGATTCATAATTATTGACGTAGTTATAGTGAATATATTTTCAATCAGCAAAATATACACAAAGCTGAATTAGAAATGTAATTATGTTTACTGTTTTTATCTAAAAATCTATACTTTAATTACCTCCAAAACTATTGAAACTCTACCTATTTTGAACATACGTGAAAAGTTGAAAACTCAGTGCCGCCAAACACAAAAACAACAGCACAGTACAACTCAATCGTTCCACGTAAGCTCAACCGGTCGTGGCGTCGTCCTCGTCGGAAAATGTCAAGGCTTTCATTGTGTTACTGAGCGGTCACATGACGAAGACGATCGCTAATATTTATGTTACGGCCCGGTCCTCCCACCCTGTTATATTTAACCAGTCATGTGATTGGACAAGCATTCATTATGGTTTGTTTGAATTTTAATTGGTTTGAGTAAGCTAGTCAGGGTTTCTTTGTAAAAACATGTGTAGACGACAGTTAAATTCTTAGTCCGGGTCTATTTATGTTGGTTTGATGGCTTTAGAAAGAAACGGCATGACTTTTGAGGGGAAGCCCGTGAGTGTCTGTGATACCCTTTGCCTTGAGGCCCTTTGCCTTTAATCGGATGTCGGAGGCATAATGATTACAATCCCACGGTGCTTATTCTCCCTCCATATTCTGAAAAAAAAAACCGAGTACCTATTGCTTGTGCACAATCCAATGCATCTTTAGGTTATTTCCACCACTGCCTAAAATGTCTATGCTTTTTAAAAAACATTTCTCCAACCAGCGAATTTTTTTGAGTCAGATTTTACAATGACAACCAACGTGTTCCAGACAATGGAGTTCTTGATCTTAATAAGAACAAAATTTAACGAAACATGTTTTTGCAAAAATAACCAGACTGCTATTAAAAAAACTGTCCAGTTCAGTAAGCAGTGATCTTTCCCCGTTCTATAGTTATTATTGAATTCTGTCTCTTTCATGTTTCCAAATTTTTACTGTTTTTTTTCAGTGTCCATATTGCATGTTAGTTTATTATGTTCAGTTTGCGGAAAATCATTGGTAATAAAAATGAGACAGAATATTTGAAGCTCCTGATAATTTGACAAACCGTTTCCTTGTTTGCGACTTTAAGTAATGCATAATATTGCAACTGCTTCAAGTGAACCCAAACATCCCACAAACAACATTCAGGCTGAAATAATAATTTGACATTCGTCATTAATAAACAATAACCTTGATCAAATTCTATTACATTTTGTTTACACTTTTTTGTCTATTATAAGTTGAAACTTAGACTAAGCGCAGTTAGTTGGAGGCGCGGGTCTTGCTTTTAATTTCATTATGGAGCTCCGTTGTTGATATTATACTTTTCATTGCGTAAATAAAACATCTGTCACTTGTTTGTTGGCATACCAATAGTATTTATTAGAGTTAGAGTGACTTTTTTTGGGAACTATAGGCCTGGCACGAACGCACGGAGTAAACGTAACGTAAATTCAAGAGATTTTAAAATTAAAAATATTTGTTTCGCACATAATATTTACTCAGTTTTAAGACTTTAGTAGTACTATTTTCGATTAAAAAATCCGGTCTAATCTATAATAATTGTCGACGTCGTGCGTTCGTGCAAGGGCTTCTGTCGAATCCATTCTTGTTACTCTTAAAAAAAATCTGTTTTCTTTTTTTGTGTTGTGGCCAATACATAATGTCATAGAACAACAAGGCTGGCATTGTATATACAAACATTAAAGAATATATAAATGTCACGGTACGGAGTTTATAATCAAAGTATCATTCGGTTCCCTACAAAATGGTTGAGCAGGATGGTGCTGATCCTCGCGTCATGTTCGTAAACGGGCGCCGTCAGTTGAGACTGGTCATCTCTTAACTGCCACGGCTTATTTTTATTAATAATCTTATATTTTGAATTGTTTCTTAATATTTTTTTTTCATTGTTCTCGCAAATAGAAGCAACGAGGATAATGTACCCAGGATTTTGTAATATCTTGATTTAAAAAGAGTGTCCTTGGAGTTTCTTGCCCGTTCTTCTCCATAGAGATCTACGTTTTGGAATGGGCAACTAGCTTCAACTTTCTGACTAACTGACCGACTCTTTGACAATTCAAAAGTGCCTGTAAATGGTTTAATTGAAATAAATGCTTTGAGTTTGAGTTTGATATTTCAAATGTTCGATTCACAATCTAGCGCCTGACAATTTTATAACGGATAAAAGGTTTGTGACGGCGTGAGATTGATGTCTATTAAAAGCTATCTTTAGTGCGGGTGGAACTTTAAAACTCTGCAGTTGAATACTTTAAGACAGTTTAAGAATTATCCTTGAAAGCCTCCACAATTCGTTCATTTTCAAGATTATTTATTCTGTTCATAGCCGGCATGACAGAAGTTAATTTTCAGTAAACGCCAAACTATACTAAAACACGCAAAAAATACGATATTAGAGATTCGCCTAATTTTTATAGTCATTGTTATATTAGGAAGATATAATCAGATATTTATTTGTCTAGCTAGATGAAGGTTATTTAATATTCAATTAACCGAGTTGGTATTTCATCATATTGCACCAGATAATATAATTAAGTAGGAATAATATGACGAATTGACCTAAATAATAACCAAAATATCAGTATTTTAGTTAGGGACCACATATTAATGTGTACCTCTTTTTGTTAGAATATATTTAATTTTCAAACTCAAACTCAAAGCATTTATTTCAAATAAACCAATTACAGGCACTTTTGAATTGTCAAGGGGTCGGTCAGTCAGAAAGATGAAGCTAGTTGCCCATTCCAAAGCGTAGTAGGTACCTATTGAGAAGAACGGGCAAGAAACTCCACAGACACTCTTTTAAATCAAAATATAGTTTTAATAAAAATGGTTATACGAGTATCATTCATGTTGAAATTATACATGTGATAACGATGTGGAAATACGTGCACGTTTTAAGCGTCCGTAATAAAAAGAGATAAAAACAAATAAAAACTATTCAGAAGGTAAAATAAGACATGTCAGCTAAGAGATGACCAGTCCCTACTGACGGCGCCCGTTCACGAAAATGACGTTTGGATCAGCACGATTCAGCTCAACTATTTTGAAGGGAACTTAATGATCCAACACACGCCACCACCAGCGAGACATTTGAGTGAGCATGACATACTCTCAGTCGCCAGGGCACACTCAAGTCAATGAAAGACGAACCCGTTTAATTGATTTAATAAATATTGTTTAGTGCGAATCAATAAAATATTTTCGAGTGGTTATATTTAAATTTGACTCTAACAGCGCCATCTGTACATTTACACTGGTACTATAAATGTTCTTGTGACCTTACTTAGCTTACGTACAACGCAGCACTAAGTAAGTGAAAGTAACTAAAATGAGAAACTGCACCGCTATCAAGTTACACAGGTGTAAGATTTTCCCGCTAGATGGCATTCTGTAATTCAACGATCGATGATATTCCTTGAGTCTTAAATAAATTATAAAAGTACGTATTTAATATTTATATCAATTAAATTTTCCTAAAAGGATTGATTTGTTTCGTAGTTGTGAATGACATTTTTATCGTGATTGTAAATTGATAAAAAAGACATAAACGCGTCGCGCGTTGATGTCTTTTGTATTGCGGGAAATTAAAACCAATATTGTGGTTTGTAATCGTGTGCATATCAATCATAACTTCTAGATTTAGGCGGATCTTCCACTACAGTGACCTCTGAGTTTGTTTCGGCCTTTCTTCTTAGATAAGTCAGATAGGACCTCATCTAGTTTTTAAAATATGATTGACGTGTAAAAGTGTTTGTTCAAACCTACTTACAGAAATAAAATCATTTATCATTTAATGCACCACGCGACGGAGCGCAGATAACGCGCGTGATTTTTTACATTTAAATTAAATAAAAACGCATTTCCAGGCGGGGAATTTGGCTCCGTTTCCCGCGCCCCGTCGCGTGGCGCGTTGTGATCCGCCTTAGTAAGATATCTAGAATTTAGTAATTGTAAAAAAATCATGCGTTAACGTTTACATCACCTGTTACTTATTTGGAGTCGCAGGCTTTCAATTTGGGTATCAATCGTTCTACCTAATATAAAATACACCAGGAACTTTAAAATACATTAATAAAGAACCTAGGCTTTTACAAAAGAATGATGTGATTAAAATAACGATTACACAGTTCCTTAACAAAAAAGTAATGTCCAGGCATCATCTAATAAATGTTACATGCGTACTATGTATTACACCTATTTACATAGTAATACCTATTTACATAAAATTATGCAAGTAAGCAGTACTACGTATAACGAGAAATCGTGAAACATCAACGGAATGCCAAATTAATATTCGGCAATATGAATTCCAGTTTCACTTTTTAAATTCGAAAGTCTAACTAAAAATATTTCTAACTTTGAGTAGAAATTAATTTTATTGATTTTATCTACATTCTGACGTATATGTCACTAGCACTGTGTCTGATTAGAAATTCTTTGGAATCTCTAGACAATGACTTAAACAGAATCAAAAAGATTTCTCGAAAAAGGCAAATATATGCGACTGTTCTTAACCCTGATTTGATTCAGTTATCGGGAAAACAGAAATTGAAACATTTTTTTTACGTTTTGTACATAAAAATACATAAAATCACGCCTGTATTTAGAGAAGGGTCGAACGGAGGTGTATATCAACCCCCACATTTTGCCAGCTATGTTCAAGTTCCATGCAAGAGGGAGCGAGCCTAGTGCCATCAACCAGCACCCTAATTACGTAACACACTATCTATCACATTCTGAATCATTTTGAAGCCTATTACTAATCCATTGCTTCATATGTTCGAAAAATTTGTCTACTCAACAACGTATAAAACGCAATGAATGTTGTTGAACTGTCAAAATGAAACCCATTCCTACTGTTAGTATGTTACGTAATTACCCCACAGGACATAAAACAGAAAACTAAATTACACCCATCTTAAATATTTCGACATACGACTGAATTATAAATAAAAGAAAACATAGGCCTGTTATTCTTTTACCAATCATTTACTTCTGATGCCTATCTCTAGTAACCGAACAAAATCCTAAAACTAAACACAACCAGCAACATACACCTAACGTACTGGATGTAGAACGTATATAGGCTCCAAGTCCTGTGCCGGTTGCGTGGAGGCGCGCGGGCGCAGGCGGAAGTGAGAACGCCCGAAAGAAAGTACTCGTCGGCAACCGGTCGCGATAGTAGGGCAGCAGAGGTCACTGCGGACGCGCTAGCACGAGTAGCTCGCCTCTATTAACGTCAAAACTTGACATACTATGATTATCCCGTTAGTAAATATATAGGTAGTTGGTTTATGACGCTGGAATAGTGTGCTAGACCTGAAGGATGAGGTTTCATATCACGGAAAGAAATGCCCCATTTCAGAGACGGAGACGAGAGAAGAAACTGAACCGGTTTGTCTCTAAAGACTCGCATCATCAATGAAAGAATTTAGTAGCGAAGCAAGCGGAGCTAGGGATACATTGGAAATCAAAGAAATGTTTACAAAGTTTAATAAAACCTGAATTATAAAGAATTACAGCTACCTTTATCAAAACTACAATCGTTAACTAGTAATGACTACCGTAAAACATGATATTATCAAGTACTTCTTACATTTAACGACCCATTTACGTTAACGTTTAATGTAAACCTATCCATTTAGTTTAACTGTCATCTACAATTAACTCCCAAAGATAACTAGCTAACTTATTAAACGTGAAATGAAAGAAAGCATTAAAGATTAAAGTTTATCGAATTATATAACGTTGAACTAAGCATCGACTATTAAGCGTAATATCGGAGAAAATAAAACCAATTACTCCTCATAAATTGTGAAGTGAAATCGACTAATGATATCCACTCTGAATCTATCCAATCGTCTTTTTAAATGGTTTTTTTACAACCTTACATTCAAAAGAGAGAGAAAATAAATTTTATTTTAAATTACTAAATTATGAGTTGAATAATGAAATTATTGTATTTTCCTTGGAAACGAAACATCGCACATGTCTAATAAGTTTACAAATTATAATCCAGCCTCATCTTGCTGAAAGGTAAACGCCTCTTCACATAAAGAGAAAGAAAGAAACACCACATACCACCGCAAATTGCATGCCTTAACAAGTAATCTTAAAGATTTCATCACGTACAAAATGAATATAATCTAAAAGAATAATCTCCGTAACATACAAAGCAATTACATGTAAAATAAAAAACTTATGTAGTATATTATTGTAAGTCATGCGCCGTGAAAATAGACGTGTGTGACTAGCAACCGTGAACTTGGTAACTTAAGTTATTTCATACAACGTAACGCCGTGATTGACAGGTCATTATATTGTGCTTAGACTTGACCCTAATAATGTTATCGAGATCTTTGAATTGAGAAGCTGGTTACGTATTGTAGAATGTTTTATCTGATTGGTGATTTTTAATTGCGTCGTTTTTCAGGATTTTCTAATTTTATAAAACAACTGTTTTCTGTTTCAGACCTTCCCCAATACTGCGTTAAATAAAAATGCAGGTAATAATAATATCCACCAACATTTATACATATCAATCGTGACATTAGATCGATTAATAAAAATCGATAGCCATAAGCGTGTGTTCTAGTCCTATAGGAAGTGAGGGACGACTAACACAAATATTCGCCGTAACTGTGTCACTTTGTATGCGAATACATTGACCTTACAACAAGTGTCGCGATTTGGGAGCACCTCGAGTAGCCAATGACGGTGTGTGCAGCTGTGTAGCGGGGTAACTTGGCAACAGGGAAAGTTGAGCAAGTTATGATGAATCATCACGGATTGGCAGCAATAATGATGAATTGTTTTTGTTTTCTCAATTCTGTGTATTTTAAATTAAGAATTTATTTTCTGAAATCGCGTTTCTTTTTCGAATATTGTTCATAATTCTTTATTTTTTTTACAAATATCTGTGGTAACTTATGGAGTGATGCGTCCAGAAATTGTAATGTTCTATTCAAAATTACAGACATTTCCAAACAGCCACAGTGTAATATCACTAGCACATTTCATTTTCAGGCCTCAAATAATACATAGCGCTCGAACGTTCATAGAAATCCTAACCACAACACTTGCCCCGTAACAGAAGCACCATGCATACACGACCCGCACCAGTGTTAGAGACTTGGTTCAAGAGAAAGTCCTCAGGGTCCATTCACAAGGCGCATACAAATATTTGTGGACGCCTACTATACCAAAAACGAGTTTAGACCTTTCTACCTTCGGACGATGTTGCGATATCGACCTCTATGGGCCGTGCGCTGTCAGTTTTTGTTAATGAGTGCATTAGTTAGTTGTACAACTATTAAATGTCTTATGATTACATTTTATTAAAGATATGATTTTTTTAATTTGTTTTCCTGATTGGGATTATGATACATGTCATTGATACATGTTATTAACAACTTATACTTGAATTTATTTAGAACTTGAATGATATTGCATGACATTGGAGGTGCAGTTGATTTATTCATAGCTTGATCATTAAGGAAATCTTAAGTAAATAAAATAACTCCGTTTTTTCTTCTTAAGGAAGGAGTGAATTTAAATTAAATGAGTTATAATAAAGTATCGGCAAAATAAGACACATTATGTGAAACGAACATAAAAAATAGAAAAGTAACAACTTCAAACAACAAAAATGATTGTCTAAAATATATGTTTTAGATATTTTAAAATATCTCTATACTTTAGCACTTCCTGAACTTTCTAGCAGTGTAGATAAACTCGTATTGTGCGTCGTGACTTCTCACGACACGACAATGTTTATCTTAGATAAGTGACTCAGTACATTTTGTTAATTTCGAAAGGATAAAAAAAAAAGCTTTTGTTTATTTTAAATGGATTTGTACTGGACATAGCACTCACTCATTCCTGATTTCAAAGTTTTCAGCACACTTTTACAAGTTTCTGGTCAGTTGTTATTTAATTTTCCAAGAACGTATTGTATACCTACACTTGTTGCTTTTCAGTTTTATAAAACGCTACAACCATAAATAAATTGATAAATATTAAACTAATGGTTATAAAAATACTTCTTTAGACGCTTTGTAGACATTTCAAGAGTTTCATATGATTTTGATTCCCAATGAAAATCTTTAAAAATATAATGAAAAATCTTTTGGTTCCAGCTTTTCTCGTCATTTTTGCAATTTTGTTTTAAATAGGTACCTATATAAACATGTCGTGCTCTGACGTAGCCGTGAAATGTTTTTTGAATTGAAAAGTAAGACATCTCATAATTCTCATCTCAAAGCATTATGTTTTCGTTTTAAAAGGAGAAAATATAAATTATATCAAATCACGTTTGGCCAACAGTAGCAAACAGCTTTTACAACTTCATAATTTCACATTACGTAAAATATTTCAAAACTGACTCAATTTGACAAAAAATAAATTGATATTTTCTCTTTTTATTAAGAACCCGATCAAATGATTCAATAATGTCATGTATGTAGTAGGTAAGAATGTGTTGCCAAACTTATTATATGTCCATACGGAACGCCCACGTTTTCATTTTTACGTCACGTTATCAATAGCACTTAAAGCGCGTTTACATACATAACCTTAAGTGAAAGTACGAGCCGGTCCCCTCATACTAATGTTCAAAATAGTTAAAGATTCTGACACAATACACGCTGCTTGCACATTTCTCCAGTGGACACGGCGAGTCCGTAAATAAGCTGAATAAATTAATGAATCGGACTTAACCAACCCCTCTTGGAATGCCATAGATTATGAAATTTGGGAAAACCCGATTGAACAATTGGTGCTAAATTATAGATACATGTTTACACTGATCGTAAACAAAGTTTTTCCTTTGAATTCCTTTGTGAATAAGTGAAAGCTTATGTGACTAATGGTTTTTTTGCAGTATGCAAATTAAGTTTGTTTCGCTGAAACGCTGCAAAATTTAGGAATGCCCATATAATGTGGTTTCGACGGAGGCAAAAAAATAGGACTGATAGTTTTACTGTTGCTTTAAAAAAATATTAATTAATAAAGTCGGTTGTTGAACTTGAATTCCTGAAACATTACAAGTTCAGTATCAGATTAGGCTTTGCAGATGCTTTGTGACTCTGTGTACTTATTAGCAGGATCTCATACACCACAACCGAGTTACAGAAAATGATCTGGAATAACGAGTTTAAAATAAAGCGTCACAAGAAAAGAAAATCCATTAAAATGATTAAAATACGTAATCAAGGCATGGCAGACGACAGGTATAAATAGGAGTGCGTCTGCGTGTTGGTTGATCTGTGTCCCCGCTGGCTACCATCACTACTTTCCTTCCCTGCGTGTGTGACGTAACTCTATAAAAGAGTGTGCGGTGAAGACGCCGCCGCTATATCGTTTCCGCTCGCCACGCTCGGCCATAGCGTCCCAAACACCGGCATAGAAGGACGCGGGCGGAACCTCTTCCGCAAGAGCCCACACGGACTCAACAGTGACAGTTCAACAAAAGGTGAAGTGTCAAGGACATAGTGCATGTGATTGTGTTCGTGATAGTGTTGTGATATCGTGATAGCACAGTGGGCTGGTGGTAGGGTCGGCACTGTCGCGGTCGCGATGCTCCCGGTGAAGTATTTTAAAGGTTGTGTTTGTTTCAGATACGAGATGAGGTCGTTGTTCTTATTAGCGGCTTTGTGCTGCTTAGTGTTGTCGGTATGCGGTAGCCCTATCGCCCGGCCGGAGGAAGACAAGGAGGTGGGCAGGCAAGCTGCAGCTGCAGCACCTGCAGCGCCTGCAGCAGCCGCCGACGATGATGACGATGACGACGACGACGATGACGATGACGATGAAGAGGTCGACATTGATGATGCGTTGACAGGTAAGTTTAATACTTTTAGTGACTGATTATCTGGTGATGTTCAATAGGTATCTTCCCGGCAAAAACTGGGTGTGCTTGTAATCAAACGGTACAATTTCGACAGTATCATACAAGATATATTTGAAAATCATTTTGAGGAAAAAAGATAAAGAATTGGAGACACTCTTAGGTTTGTTGATGCAATTAATTAGTATTCATGTTAGAAACACTTAAAAGTTCAAAGACACTTTCATATTGCTAGTATATCGACCAGTTCATGTTTTACCGTTTAAATGAGCAGGAGCCATAACGGTAGATACGATAAATACATCTCGTGAGATACACGCTGACAGCGATAATGCTGCATTACCAACAGCACCCGAGCTTAGACGGTTAATCATTCATAAATAATTTATTGCATTTTACAAAACGCCTGCATAATTTTGCCGCAAATAGCTCGTTAACTGATTCAAGCATAGCTGAACACTTTGAAGCAATTTGCATCCATAATTTACGATTTAATGCAATTACTTTTTCAATACATAGATATTGCGCTAACGACACTGGATCTAAATTGACTCTGTTGATGGAGATTGTCGATATCCAATCAATACAGCCGTTAATAATTTTTATATTTCTTATTTCGTAAACCTAATCCGAAGTTGGAGTTAAGCTTTCACACAATTTCGCTGAATCCCGATAAGCTAAGCTTGTGTAAAATTAATAATAATGAATCAATCCATTGTATTAACCAATAAACAAATATACGGCAAAAGTGTTACGATTCATCGACAAAAATTCCTTAGAATCAGGACGCGGCGGGGCCAACGCGGAATGTGAGTCGAGCAGCGTGACAGGCGCTCTCAATCGTTAATTAATTCAAACAGAAAGACTCAATCAGAGAAATTGACGCTCCCTGCTTTCTCGCTATGAAAGCCTCGCTCAGGACGTCACGCACCGCGAGACGGCGGCGCGCGTCTCATTAACTGTTTGTTTAACAGTTCATTTGTGTTTAGGTATCGGTAATAGTGCTAATATAATACGTATGCATTGGAGCGGAGAGAATGTGCGATGAGTGCTAATATATCAAGTAGACAGGTGTACAATTTTGAAATACAACGTTAATGCTCTAGTTAACGCTACTTTACATTTGGTTACATTGTTCTAATGTTGGTACATTTTGTCACAGGTGACGACGACGATGATGACGATGATGACGACGACGAAGATGATGAAGAGGCAGATGACGATGACGATGACTACCTCGAAAGATTCTTCGATGACATCTTAGGAGGAGGTAAGATACCGCCAAGTGTATAACATTACAATATCTGTACTAGCTTACATAATATTGGGCAATATTTAATGACCAAATATAAAACCTACAGGAGAAGAAGATGATGACGATGACGAGCCTGCGGCAGTACAGCCGGTCGTCGCGGCTGCCGACACAGTCGCAGCTGTTCCCGTCACACCCGTCGCCGCCGCCTCTGAGGAGGTCGCGGCCGTCAGCGAAGAGGCTGAGGGAGAAGCAGCAGAGGCTGTGGAAGGCGAAGAGGGAGCAATTATAGCACAGAAAGAGCCCGCCAGTGCTGAAGTTGAGACACCCGCTGCCAGCTCGGAAGTAGCCGCTGAAGCTGAGAACGACGAGGACGATGATGACGATGACGACATCAGCATTGACCCCGTCGGAGAGGACGACGACGACGACGACGACGATGACGAGACCGAGGACGACGACGATGATGACGACGACGAAGACATCACCGACGCGCTCGGCAGACACAACTCTGCCAAGAACTCACGTGAGTCCAAAAAGCTGAAAGCGAGCGTCGCGGCGGCGTATGCGAAAAAGACCGGGAAAAAAGCCAACCATCTGGGTAAAGTAAAGAAAACCAAAGCGACATCCGCCGCGGCAGTCGCCGCTGAACACAAAAAGTTCAGATAGTGAGTAGGCGGCGAGATCCCGGGCGAGCCACGCCCTCTCATCCACCTGACGAGACCCCCGCGGTCCCTCCTTTAGCTTAGCTATTTATTGACTATTTATTTATGCTATTTATTTTATTTATTAAGTGAGTGTGTTTGATGTGTGAAAGTGTAAGTATGGTACCGAGAAAGTTAAAGTTAAATTAATGTCTAGATCATGTCACACTGGTCTCGTGGCAATTTATTTGAAATAAATCTGTTGTTCTAATTTATGTGTTAAATTCTTTATCAAACCTCCACGACGATTTGTGCGCCATAACTGTACACAATACATTGAATGTTGTACATTATTAAATTTTGTCGTACATCGGTCAGGAAACTAGTTGCCTATTCTATCTCGGTGTCAACTAATCGAGTGACATTATCTAGTAATATTAATTTAATTTTGGTTATTATAATAAAAATGTATACTAGTCAGCTTCCTCTATTTATAACCTCTTACCCCGATCCATAACTGTAACATTATGCTGTAGAGTTGTTCTAATATTATCCATATATTTTATTGCTCATCTCCCATATTATTTCCATAGTACATTTACGTAGCAGTATTGTATGTAGAAATTAAAATATAGATATTATTAACTAGCTTTTTGACCGATCTATGTATATAATATAACGCACAAACATCCTTTCCCCTTATATAATATCCTTTCCTTGAAATCCTTATCTGCCGAACAGCGGTAAAAATGTCTATCTAAATCACGAACAAGATTTCATTAACTGATACTGGAGTGGTATCTTCGGCGGAGATCTAGAATCCCCGCGAGTGTGTGGCGCGAGTGCGCGGGCGCAGTGCCGGTTGCTCGACAAGGAACTAGTTCGGTATATGTGTGTTAGGAGGCCGGCGTCCACCGCCCGCTTACTTTCCCAACCGGAGCTCGAGCGATGAACCCGCCCGATTTCTTCTACAACCTTGACACTTTCTTTGACCTTGCTTCGGCCCCACCCAGGAAACGACCTTGACGAATATCCAAGTAATATTTAAAAACAACCGATAGAAAGTAAATCGATCTAAATGTTTACTCTCACTTAGTGACGAAACCCACCGCGAAATTAGTGTGTCGAACGTCCGGTACAGGGAAAACAACATAATGAGATGCGAAAAGAGAAATTTTTAAATGTTTGCCGTCGTGAAATGTTGGGAGTGTCGCGAGGAGTCATATGCGACCTAATTGGAACTCGTTTGTTAACGGCATGACTATGTAAAGCTGATGTATTCCGAGTCGCTACAGGTAGTTACCTGTAGCAAAACATCAGCCTGCTTCCTTCTGTAGAATTTAAATGTAAACAGTAAACACCCTAAGTAAAGTAAAATGTCTCTAAGAATGACCATAGCGGCGTAACTAGAGGTTGCGTAACCACTCATATCATACCAGGATATATGGTTAATACAAGGTTACCTATGACATGAGAAGCGGCGGTGATTATAGGCAGAGTTAAGTCACTAAGTATAAGAATAAATAGCAGAATTCAGTATATCTAAAACGGCTTCGCGCCGTATCAATGTATGCCGTAATTAGATTTCTTCCAATGTGCGTGGCACGGCACGCAGTTTCTTTTACGTGTGGAAAATAGAAAATCCACCGTTGACTGGGCGTATTAATTGTGAACGACGATTAGAATTCAAGTGGGGCTCCAAGAGACCGATACAGTTAGCTCGCGTGCCAACATAACGTGGCTAGAATCAGGTGTAGGATTCAGTTGAATAATTATCAAGCGTACGTTGTTTAGGTACACTTGCATGCTGATGTGCAGACACGTTATTTAGGTCTTTTTAAATATAGCCACATGAACGTGACCGTAGAAAGAGAAACTTACTAATGTAGTATTCATTGCGGTTTACAATACCTACTTAATGTTTGGCAATCAAAGAGGTAACTGTTTAAACATTTTTGGGGAATGGCTTATGTATATTATCTATACTAATAAATAAAGCTGAAGAGTTAGTTTCTTTGTTTGAACGCGCTAATATCTGGAAGCACAAATCCGATTTGAAAAAAAGATTGCCTTTGTAAGTCCTATTCTTAAGTAAGGCTATAGGCTACTGAACATCACGCTAGGAAAATTAGGAGCCGAGCAAAAAGAAAAAAAGTCAGTAAGAACGCTAATGCTTCGGCTACATTGTCGCGATAACGCGAAATACACGTCGCGCGCTTTCTGTTGTAGAGCGAGACGTCGAGAGGTGTGCGAGAGAGAGCGCGCGAAGTGTAGTTCGCATTATCGCGACAATGTAGTTGTAGCATAAGCGAAAACGAAGTAATGGCGCGGGCAGGCGATGCGATGTGACGTGGTAGGTCGGGGGAACAAGAAATTTCACGCGGACGAAGTGGCGGGCAGAAGCTAGTACCAGATCTACGTTAAAGATGTGCAAAGATCAATTTCATTCTATTGCTACGGCTACATTGTAGTGTTAACGCGAACTACAATTCCCGAGCTCTCTGTTGTACAGTGAGACGTCGAGCGGTGTGCAAGAGAGAGCGCGCGAAGTGTAGTTCGCGTAATCGCGACAATGTAGCCGTAGCAAAAGAATGTCAGCCGTATTTCCGAAGTTAAAATATGCTCAAGAGAAATGATTTCAAATTTGTGATTGAACTAATAAGTCCTATGACTTCATTGGATAGAGAATAGATTACGTTACTATTTGCGGAATCTCGTACTGGACAATCAAAAGCTGCCATTGGCCAGCTAGAAAAATACCGGTTACAAAGTTAGAATCCGAAATCGTTGGAGAGGTTTCTTTTTCATTCAGTAGAAGTACATAATATTGACACTATCGATTATTAAATCGATTATATCGATATCGATATTGATATTGCGATGCCGTTGTAAGTCATGATCGGGGGCGGATTTGCTATCCACCCGCAATCTACAGTACCAACATATTAATTATGAGGTGAAGACAAATCTGTCTACCCTCTTTCTAATTCTTACACGCACTACTGGACTTCGATTAAAAGTCACGTCACAACAAAACACACTCGAACTACTTTAGGAGTTAATATATCACGAGGCCGTTTTACTTTTACGTATGCTTAGCACTGGATTTCACGCATTTATAGTTTGTAATTTTATTGTAACTTCTTCCCGATTTAAATTTTTGTTAATTGTTTGGTCAGCCTTGTGGTTCACAAAATATAACTCAATTCAACACTTAGGCTCTGACTTCAATTTAAGTTCAGCTACGGCAGATTTTTGCACATCGATATTTTTAGTATTCTGTGCTCATTGATACGGCACGAGATAGTTTGTTTCATTAGGCAGATATATATCTACACCTTACAATAGAAGTACACCCGTGTTATAGGAAATTATGCTTTCGCCTTCCTTTGTTTTCACACGTAACTAAATGATTAATTTCCTTCTATTAACATTTTTGTCACAAGTCAATGTATCATTCGGATTCGTGACATCCAGCAATTACTTGATACTGAAGCAATTTCAGTAATTATAATTATCGAATCCATCACGAAAATACTGAATATTAGTTCACTATCTTTGATTTATATGCCTTTTGCAATACGTGTTATAGCCGACTGTAATTACAAAACAATTGGAGTATAACAAATGAGATACAGAACAAAAAAAGTTTTACTTTTGTTTAGAAATAAGTATGTATTCTTTATGTACCGAGCTAGCATATACTGCTGTACATAGCAATTGATTATAGGAAATGGAGCTGTGTTTTTGTAGCAACTTCTCAGACATGTTCTATGAAAAATAAATCAATGTTTCATACTGTGGGTCTTCAAATGATTTCCTGTACCGAACCTTCTACTAGTTTAGGCAGATTTGGCCCTCAATATTAGTTCAATTGATTTATCGGTTTTTGTAATAATGCTAACCTTCCGAAATCCTAGTTATTTTAAAACTAACTACTCATAAGAAATGGAACAAGAAATTTAATAAACTTTTTAGTTGTGGTACCTACCCCACACAAATTCGTATACCACTACTTGATATGTAAATAACAGTGACAGGAAATTATTAAAACATCATCAATATAAACTAAGTGGAAAAAATACGCAGTAATAAGGATAACTCAAAAACTGCTGGTCAGAACTTGATCAAATTAAGATGGGAGCACATGGGAAGCACCAGCTTTCAAATAAAAAAGAATCATCTAAATTGGTTTGCCTAGAAAAAAGTTCTGAGCTAACACACATAAAAAAAAATACAGTGGAATTGAGAACCTCCTCCTATTTTTGAAGCCGGTTAAAAATATCAGGTTCAGCTTCTACTTTAGAACGACAAATTGATAGTATAATACAGACTGCCACCAAATTAAAAGGGAATTATAACCAATTAATCAGCAATGACACAAGTCTTGAACTTTTTAATTGTCAATTTGAGAAGACTACGATGCTTTAAAATGTTTTTGGAAGTAGGTATCCTATATCTGGAATTAATGATATTGATGAGTGTTAATATTTACGAAGATAGTCATTTTCTAAGACAGAAATATGTTCTCATGAAATTAAGGGTGTAGGTAATGTAGCTACGTGCTCAGTAGTAGTCTTTGCAATATCTATATCGCCAATAAATATTTAACAGGCGCTCTCAGTGAAGAGACAACGAAGAAGCCAGTGGCTGTGCCTGCGATCTACATCGTCAAGTACAACCGATTCGTTGACAACATCTTGGAGAAGATGAACGATATTCTGAGGACATCGTATGATCCCGTCAGCGTCAAACTTCAGCCCATCGACGCCAACAAGAAGACCACCAAGCCAAAGAAGGGTAACAAGACCAAACCAAAAAGGTAAGATTTTAGGTGTTCATAATTTTAAATATTCAGAAAGGAGAAAGTACAAAAATATGAAACTTTGTGACTAATGGCGTAGACAACACGGTCCACACCAGTTTTGTTTAAACGGCATACAAACTGGCTGACTCGACCAAACAATCCTTACGTAACTTAATTTCTCTTTTAGGAAAACCTCAAACAAGAAGAAAACTTCCGCACGTGGCACTGAAGCAAACAAGACCAAAGAGAAAACAGTTTCGGAAATCCCAACTTTAAAAGAAGAGATTACTCAAACCAATGAAGTGAAACCTAACGAAGTTGTTGCTGAGCAAACTCCTCTTGCGAATGAACCTAGAGCTATTAAAGATAAAGCTGGTTCTGAGAAAGCTAAGCCTACACCGGTTAGGACTAAGCCAGCTGCAAAACCGCCTACTAAGGCGACTAAGCCAAAACCTAAGCCGACAAAGGCTCCGGTAAAAACCACAACAAAGAAACCACCGACCAAGAATAAGACTAAGACTTCGGAGAAGAGCAAGCCTAGGGCCAAGGGAACGTTGTATGGTTTGTCATCGTTGAGGAGGACCGGTGACGTTTCAGTTAGCATCATGGCTGACCACACTACTGTCAAGAGCAACTTCGCTGTTGGACCCCTGATACTGAGAGTTGAGAAAGAGGTATGTATTCGTAACAGTTTTGTTCAAAATAATTGAACACATGCACTGCATCGCAAAAAGGTTTGAAGATCTGATTTGTTGTTGTAACTTTGTTTTTATATCAGTGTCTTTGTTTGATTAATTTCTGATTGAAACTTTCTTGGTCCCCTTTACGAATGTTACAACATTATGGTTTTGAAATGTGACATATTCTACATAATACCTTATTTGTTTAGATTGGACGTGGAGCTAAGAAAGACATCAGGTCAGCTACAGCAACCACTGCCGAGATGCTGGGCAAACTTACTCTGAGAGTCAATAACCAAGGCGTCGCTACATTACATACCATCAAAGTGCTACAGCCTAAACAGGTGAATTAATTTTACTTTCATAATAAAAGAAAGAAGAGAAAATAAACTGAAAGTATGACCAAATTCTTATGGCCGAATCATTTGCGAAACTCATTCTGTTTGAAACAGTAATAATGTTGTTTTGTTTCGATTTTCTGCTAGGATTTGGAACAAAACGAAAACAATGATGCAGGTTTTGAAACAATCTAAATCGGTGCTTTTCGCTTTGTCGTTAATGGCCAGGTGCGGTCAGTAGTTCGAAGTTTTGACAATTCACCTAACTTGCCCTGTAATTAAGATACGGAGCTCAAGCTATACGGTCACACTTTTAGGCAAGATACGAAGCCCAATTTAGTTTGACAAAGGTTAAGATGATGATGATTCTTGCAATTAGGTACTGTTATAATATCTGATACACTATTCTAATATATGTTTTTATTCTCAGGTCCGAGTAGACAGCAACAACGAGCGTACCCGGGAGCTGGTCTGGCAACGCAGTGCAAGAATAGCACATGTAGTCTCCGAGAAACTTCTCTCTGCGTCTAAACCCATGTTTCACCACCAGACCGTCGTCAAACAATAGATTTTGAACTTCATACTACAGCTTTAAAGCACATTTTAGCTTGCTTTTTGGCAGCTAAGGGTTCGGGTGATGGGATTACAGATATTGCATTTAGGCAGCCGACTCGTCAGATGCGTATAATTAATAAATTAAACAGGATTTTGAGATTGCTAGTGAAGAGAGGGGTTTCTTATTTTCTTTTTCATCAGATAAAAATATTCTGATATTACAGAACGATACTAAGTACGCCTTTGAATTGTCGGTTTGTGTAATTGACTGATTGATAGATGATATTTTTTAATTTATTTCTCGATGTTTATTCTCGAGTACATTTTTCAGTCGTAAGACTTATGATACTCATTAATTTTAGTACATAGTCAGACAATGCATTTACTATGTTGTAACGATATGGTGCTAAGATTTATAGGTTAGTACATACACAGATAATTTTATACAATGTATATTATTTATTTTGAATAAATATTTTTATAAATACACGTTGTTTGCAATTACATTTTCCTTGTTGACGTTGTGTGACTTTGTTTTTATTAAGTAAGTGTATCTTTCGCCGTAACAAAAATCAATTACTAGTAATAAATGTAAAAAACGACATCTTTATATATATAAAAATTACGTGTCACGTTGTTTGTCCGCGATTTGTGTGTTTGGACTCCTAAACTGAACCGATTTTAAATTTGATTTGCACACCGTGTGCAATTTGATCCAACTTGAAAGATAGGATAGCTTACATCTCAATTTATAGTCGCAATATTTTTTTATTGCATATTATTTGTCTATTATTTGACAGTCACAATTATCTGTTAGCTCTTACCGATTCTAACAGATGGCGATATCTGTTGACTGGATTGAGTAAGTATTCAATAGATGGCGCTAAGTTAAAAATACAAACGTTTCATATAAGCTACAATTTAATAGCATAACCACCACGTGTTTGTTGAGGCTAAGGTATAACCTAAATATATTTTGTAATAAACGAAATACAGTGAAATAATATTATAACGAGAAAATATATGATTGTTTGTTTGTATTGAATAGGCTCCGAAACCACTGAACCGATTTCAAAAATTCTTTCACTGTTGGGAAGCTACACTATCTCCGGGTGACATAGGCTATATTATATTATGCTTTGCTACCCGGGCGAAGCCGGGGCGGGTCGCTAGTTATAAGATAAAATAAAACAGGAAACTCGATTGTAAAAATGTATTTTTAAATAGTGTACCTACAGATTGTTCTATATTTTTTACTTCACTGGTAACAAGCATTGTTTATAATGCTTTAATGGCAAGTCAACAAATTGTGCTTGAAGAGCAGTTTATCACTATAAGAGAAGAAGGTAAACACATATAACTTTGCAAATATTAGCATTCAAATAACCTACATTTTTGAGTTTTACTGAAAAATATGAAAAGTCGTATAAACACTGATTCTTAAGTAGACAATTTTAGAATAACTAAGTATAGGAAATAAAATACCGGTAATTCGAATTTTGGAGATTTCAATCGATTTGGCCAACCTTTAAATATGTTTGTATAATAGACTCACTCATCTTTGGTACTATTTACTTTTATGCCTTCGAGACGTATTGGGCCTGACACATTTAAATAAAAACAATAATTACTTAATACAAAATTATTAAATAGACACGAATTATGATGGACTTCGCTGACAATATTTAAGAATTAGAATAAAATAACGTAAAAACGGTTAAATATCTAAACATGTAATTAATAGTCAAACGATCCCAAACTGCAATACAAAAATTACCAAACTACCTACATATCAGTACAAAACACACTCCTTATAAACTAATTTGCCTAATATTGCAGTATTAAATAAAACACTTACTATTATATTACTATTATTAAATAGGAAGTAAAATAATTCTCACTGTTACAACATAATATTAATTTATTTTGGTGACCACCACTTCGCGCAAGTGGCTCCTGACGTAATTCAGTAGCAATAACTTTCGTACAAGATACTGAAAATGTATACGAGGGTTGAAGAGTCAGTTTTGTCGCCGAATACATGTTGAGGAAGTTTCCTCACAGATAAGGCTCGTGCCCCAGCAGTGGGAACATTATAAGCTTATTTTGATGATGTTACAAGTCAATATGAATGAGAAAACTTGCCCGGAAAGACTATCTAGCCCAATCTATCGATATCATGTCTACGGGATGCTGTTACTGTGACCATTCTTTTTGAGGTCTGATAGTTTAGATAGGTAGATTTGGATCTATCTTTTAGTGGTTTACAAAATCTGTGCGTGTGTACATACTCGTATCTTTTGATATTTCAGATCTGTTAGGTAGCCTTATTTATTATCGATACAATTTTAACTAACTGACTTTTAACGACATATTGAACGATTTCGAATCAGATTGTAGCGTTGAACGCTGTTAATCTATATTAAAATGTATAATTGATTTATCTATTATGTACCTATTCTAGTTTATTCATAATTCTGTACAAGATCGACAATAGTCAATAATTTATCTAATGGGAAAGACTTGACATGGGAGACACAGCTCAATTGGAAGATATTTATTTTTAGGAAAGCAGAATGTTTTGCTAGGAACTAATGAAAAGAAGCTTTATTTCAGACTTATTTATACCAAGCTACAAAAAATGTTTCAGTACTAATCAGAATTTTATTAAGTACTTTAACTTGCAAAATATACTTAACTTTAGGAACTATGTACAGCAAGGACATTTTGTCGAACTTGTACGCTATATCTACAAAAATACCTAAACTGAACTTTGTATGGTTTTAAAGAAGGAATATCGCAACAGATAATATGAATCTGGAAGTTGTTCACCTCAAATTGACTGCTCTATAGTGGCAATTAAATCGACAGGGTTGGCCGACAATATCTACGAAAAATAAATTGATATTTTGTACTGACAGCGTCACTATGAGGGACAATATTCAATAAAAAAAAATGTTTTTGTAAAAATACAAAAAACTGTTATGCAGCTATGTCGGATTTGAGTTTACGTTCTTTTGCTGGGGTACCTAGTTGATGAAGCTGTGTGTACGTTTTCTTTGATTTTATGATCACACAGATTCCCAAAGTGATTACATGACATCTTTTTAATATTTCTCTTGCAAGCAAGATCCATTTCTAAAACCATACAAATCTCAGCCAATAAACTATTAAACCTACACACTACGTATTACCGTCACGAATCATTGGCCCCGTTCTGTTGAGATCTCGTCCCGTTCTTGCTTAACAGCGGGATACTATTTTGTTCATCAGCGATCACAATCTCTGTGATGTCATCGTCGGTTTGTTTCAACGAGTCGTAGTTAGGAGGCGGTGTGAGTTCCTTGCCGCTTAGTATTGGGAGAGGAATTTGGCCTGTTAGGTCTGCGGAAAAAAAAAGTTTGTATTAAACATCGGTTCTATGAGATTAAAAGACGAACATCATTTCATTCCTTTCCGTCGACTGTTAGAGGAATAATATCTGAAGTCTTAATTAAGCCGGATTCTTTAATGATGTATTTTAATTACCTTGTTTCTGGGTTTAAACAATGGCTCAGATTTCGTACACCAGATCTATGACAGACCAATAACAAACGGCAATTATTATGTAACGTCGAGTCCAGCTCTGCATGACTCAAAATGATCACCATATTAGACACAGTTTACTTTGGGACAGTAACTACAGTCCATCGTCGAGAGAATGCGTTCCTGATACATGTCAGTGCGACAATTCTAGTAACTAATAAAGATCAAATTCGCCAAACAAGTATTCGTTTGTATGAAACTGACAGATGTCAAGAACGCTTTCTCTCGACGGCCGGACTGTAGCTGGATAATGCATATAATATTTATGCCTTATAGGTCTAGCAGAGGACGATGACATCAAGTACAACATCCACTTACTATGTAGCGTGGAGTCCAGCTCAGCATGTGTCAACACGACCACCACATTTGAACCCGCTCCACTAAACACGGAAGCGACGTTAGCACAAGGTGATAGCAACACTAACGGTTGACCGCGGGATGCGAGTGAGCCCGATAGTGCACATATGCCTTTAGCTGCTGTGAAGTCGGCACCTGTTAATGAGAAAAGTGCGTTTATAAGACTATAATAATTAACATCCAGCCATACCCATATACATCAGAATCTAATTCCCGTTCAAAACCTATTCGGAATCTCATTATCAGACAATCAATCTTAAAAACTTGACAAAAATGTAGGTAAATTCTAGGTATTTGTGACAGATTGTGAGCAAGCTTATAATGCAACCGTTCCTAAAAATAATTGGTCTGGTATCACGCAATTGTGAGATTTTGAAAAGTACGGTCTGGATTCCAGGAACTCTTTATCCAGCATAATCTCCCGAAGTGCTTATCGATAATGGTTGGCCGTGAAAATGTACCTAATAGATAGATAGACAGACAACCATTAAAATAACTTATTTGCAAGTAGCTTGAAGCGGCATAGACCGTATTGTGTCTTTTGCGAGTAAGTACAGGGGGGTTGAAATAGGTATGACAAAACTGTAGTTTATACTTTACCTAGCACGTATCGACAGTCGATTACGACAGGCATGCTGCAGCCGCCTTGCGTCTTAACGACTCGCTTCACGAACTGTCTGATGTACTCCATACCCGGGAAGTATCGACTGTTGTTGTTACTAGAGCTGCGTTAACCTTACCTAGGATGTATCGACAGTCGATAACGACGGGCATGCTGCAGCCGCCTTGCTTCTTGGCGGTTCGCACCGCGTGCTGTCTGTTGTACTCCACGTCCGGGAAGTATCGACTGTTGTTGTAACTAGAGCTGCGCTAAACTTACCTAACACGTATCGACAGTCGATAACGACGGGCATGCTGCAGCCGCCTTGCTTCTTAGCGGCTCGCTCCACGTACTGTCTGATGTACTCCACGCCCGGGAAGTATAAACTGTTGCCCACTGTTACTAGAACGTAACTGAAGCCTGACGCGTTCTGTAAAATAAATTATTAATATTAATATTCTGAAAAAAAAAAAAAATCTATAACAAAAGTTATACGGAGAGATTAGCATTCTCATCATTATTGATCAGATATTATCATGATTTTCTTCGAACATTAAAATGAGGTGTAAATTACAACGCAAAGCGATTTATTTTTCAGATTTATGAGGCTCATGCGATCGGTATGTACCTATTTGGATGACCATACGAAAACGCCCTCAAAATACATACAAACCCTGCTTTGCAATAACTATACCTTAACTAAGCTTGGAGACGACAAGTTTCACCTTTGCTTAAGCGATTTATACACTGAATAGATCGACAGAGTTTTTTGCTGAGAAAGTATATTCACACAATTTTAAAATCTTATGATAGTTTTTTCTGGTTAAGTGCGTCACTTCTATTTTAAATAAATATATTTGGATCTCTAGCCTTACCGTTACAATCTCCGCGTCCAGCTGCGGCCTTGCACTAGGATACAACAGCAGTATCACGTTGACTGCTACTCCAGCTAGGATGCCCAACTCAACACCTACTGATAGGCACAGCGCGAACGTTGCGAATGCTGGCAATAGGTCCGCGCGACGGGAGCGCCACATTGGTTTTACTACCTGTAAAATAATATTAGGTTACATGAAAGTGGAGATGGCGTAGACAATTATTTATATATAAAAAATAAACTCAGTACTAATCTGAACAAAGAAATTGTCCGGAGGAAAAGGATTGAATCAGTCAATACCTGGATGTTTTTTTACTCCCGGTAACCGATGCTTTAACAAATTAAGACTTACTGGTGCGACGTCCAGACTTCCCTAAACTACACTAAACAGAACCTTCGATGGTTAGTTGCAAATATGTTCGTGTCCTGGAGTTTTACCAATGGTAATAAATATTATGGAACAGCGTTCTGTTACATAATTTTACATTGCGACCGTAACAATGCTAACAAGAATGTAACTTACCTCATATTCTATCATAAATATCACAGCACATATCACGACTGCTGCCAGCGCCGCCTTCGGAATAAAGTAGAAGTACGGAGTCAAAAGACTGAGCGCTAACAGCACTATTATACCTGGAAACGAAAAAATTAACCATTAGCGAGTAACATAAAGAAAGAAAGAAAATAGATTTATTTGCGGTAAACATGACGCATAGAAAAAACACACAATCATGAACATCATTCATATGAGCCTTCAGCTCATCCGTAGAACTAAATATTTGCGATGGCAAGAATGACATATTTGACCAATAAGGTGCTGTATGTTCATAGATATTTTAATTTAAATAATATTCACTAATAGAACAGAACAGAAAAACGTAGTAGCTAAATATAGAAAGTCCGATAGAGAGATTCTGTTCGATCTCAACCCAAAATACATTATTGTATTGTATATTGGGGTGGTGTCCGCAACTCCACAACATACTTATTATTATTATTATTTTCTTTATAACAGAAAACATGAAACCAGTCATTTATAAACAACTTAAAAACGATAAACGACCGTTTATATTTCCTCCCCATGCTTTGTGCTAGTAACACTTTCGTTAAAGGGATCGTTGTGCGAATTTCTCGTTAATTCTACTTGGTACTTCAAATTCGTGATCTCAAAATGTGCTGTTCATGTTCTGAATTGGTTATATGAATCGTTTGAACGTGTTTAACATGACGTGACTTGAGTTAATCGTCTTATTGTATTAGGCTAGCGGATGTGTACTATAAATAGCAATTGCGAATCAATTTTAATAGGTAAATTTTTTAGTTAATTGTTTTCCATTATAGTCCAGGAGTTGTATTATGTGTAATAAAACTTCTAGATTAAATTAAAAGACGTATAACAAAAGCTGTTAGTCTATTATTCAGCGTCTCTTTGATTTACTGGTGGCAAATGAAGCTAATACAAAACTGCCGAAGTAAAGTTAATAAAATTTATACGGGACCAGTCCTGAGGCATATCCTACCTATTCAAAAAAGAATTTCCGAAATCGATCCACAATTGCCGGAGATATCGAGTAACAAACATAAAAAAAAACACAGACGAATTGAGAACCTCCTCCTTTTTGAAGTCGGTTAAAAATCGGGTGGCCCATCTGATGGTAGGTAAATGGTGACTGCCAGATATGGAACTCTGCAACACCAGAGGCATTGCAGGTGCGTTGTCCTTCCAGAGACAACGTTGAATGTAGGACATGTCGGTTTTCTCACGATGTTTTCCTTTACCGTTTTGAGAGCAGTGGTGATGAAATTAAAAATACAAAGTAAAGTGCCTGCCTGGGTTCGAACTCGTAAGTCGGGACCGGTACCACTGGGTCATCACTGCTCGCCTAAATTAAAACATTACATTTTAAAAGCTTTTGCCCGAGTGATGGTCGGAAATTACCGTTTGCGTTTCATTAAAATCCGTCCAGCCGTTGAAGCGTGATTGATTAACAAACATCGAAACCTACAGACTTTCACATTTATAAAATTATTAGCGATCCGCCGTTCTTCGCACGGTTTTTACGGCTCGAGAAATCATCGAGATTTCTTTTATATTACAATATGTAATTTTAATATTAATGTATATGCGACCTTCCGGAATAAATTCTCTAAATAATGCTGAAAACCGAAACAGAATACATTGCGTAGTTTAGAAGAACGACGCGGTCACAAAGACAGACCCGAAAAGCGACTTTAATTTATAATATGTATAGATATCGATAGCTTTCCCCCCATGGGAAAAAAAAAATTGAACCGTCGCGGGACGCCTGGCAGATGTGGAAAATCGAAACTATTTTGTATACAAAATATAGCGTGGCGACGCGTAGCCACGCCAACAATCGGTTTTACCCGCGGTTATAGATGTTTCACATCAAACAGCCTGAGGTTTAGTATGTATGCACGTATATATAGTAGGAAGTAGGATTTACCTGTATAAATGCTGCCGAACTGTGTGGCGACCCCGCTGGCATGGTTCACAGCACTTCTAGAGAAGGAGCCAGTGATCGGCATAGCGCCGGCGAACGCACCAAATATGTTCGACAGCGACAGAGTTATCAATTCCTGCGTAGCATCCACTGACTCGCCACTCGCTGAAATAACAAAACGATAAAGATTAGATTTTTTAGAAATTCTTTAAAACAGATTTTAACAAAATACATAATGGGCATTACTATGTGTTCGGATATGTAGTAAACACCGATATATCTATCTATCCAACAAGTTAAGCGGTATTAATCCGGGGATGGTAAAACAAGCCCTAAAATGTCCGCATTTTTGCAGTTGGTTTTTTGTAGTATGTAAACATGTTTTGACTTATTTGTCATCATTTTAAGAACGTTGTTAGATTGTGGTTTTGAAACTATTTAAGGAAGGAAAATCGATTTCTGTTACTGCAAATCGGTGGCATTTACAACTTGAAATCATTTTAAACGTCTCGTGGTAAACAAGTGGTTAGTTGTGTAATCATAAAATTAAAATACCAATACAAATAGTTGGCAAAATACTAGTATTGAAAGTCAAAGCCAGAAAACGTTCGTCACCCTTTTTTTTTTTTTTTTTTGGGTGGGAAATCATCAAATGACGTCTCCCGCTCTGGGCGGAGCGGAAGGGCGTGTCAGACTCTTACTGACTAAAACCCACCCGTGTTCCTTCAGTTGCCTGTGCGCCAGGGCCACGGTAACTCTTTCGAACAATCCGCAGCCCCGGCAGGCATCGGTCCTATCGGACCCCGTCAATTTTGCTGACATCTCTTTGAGGCGCGCGTGGAACACGACGCGCCGTCGACCTGGGCCTGGTCCTTACCGGACGACGAGCTGCCCATTGCTCGCCGTCCGCAAGCCCGCGCCTACGGTGGCCGGGAGTCGGCAATCGACTCCCGACGCCCAGGGTGTCTCCTCCTCCTGCGGCGGCTAGGGGCGCGAGGGCGCAGAGATTGCCTCTCCCTTTCGCGCTCCGCCTCCTCCTTCGCGAGCATTACTGCTTCGCAGAAGGAGGTGACGGCTTCCCATTCCCTCTCGCTCCGTACCATGGCCTGAACCAGGGCCGGACGCGAGAGGTCGCCGCCGCCGATCGCCGCCACGAGGACACGGCGGTGCTCCGCCCAAGCCGGGCAGACCTCCACCGTATGCTCCACCGTGTCCTCCGGTCGATCCACGCAATGATAACACCCGGGCGTTTCCTCCCGCCTTATACGAAACAGGAACCTCCCGAAACAGCCATGTCCGGTGAGGACCTGCGTCAGGCGACGTTCGTCACCCTAAGGGCTAATTGACAATTAAATTATAAAGCCTATTTTTATTTTTAGTTAAGCCATTCACACAATTATTTGACAGCTAAATTCCAAATGTAACGTTTGGTATCTTGATGATGGAACCTTGGGAGGCGATGTAGAAACTGTTTTAAATTACCTCAAATAAAAATAAAAATAAAACTTTATTCCGTTGACCTTGATCGCAACCTTTCAAAATGTGAACTATACTTAGCGGACAGTACTGATAGAATTCTGACACTTCCCAAATTTAACGCAATACCTCCAGAAATCAAAATTATTGAAAAAAGCTCTCTTCGTCTCCGTGGGTCTCCAATCTTTGAGAATTCCTATCCCGTTTTTATTGAGGAAAAAATACAAAATATCAATGACGTTTCGGAAAGATTTTTCCAAATTAACATGCATTCGGCCTAAAGCTTAATCCGTTACTGCTGTTTCGGCACTAAATTAACATAATTATTTCTTTCGCGCTTCCCATTTATGGAAGCACACTCATCTTTTAGACAAAATGGACCAAATTATCCGGCTTACATTAACTTCGATTTTAAATGTGGCTATGGACGACCGAACTTGGGCACAAGTTACTCTTCCTATTAGTATGGGAGGCCTCGGCGTCCGCAAAATTTCTAGTATTAGTTTACCGGCTTTCATATCCTCGATCTACGGCACTGAGAAATTAATCAGGAAAATCCTAGCCTCCACACTGATTAATTTTGATGTGCCGTGCTTCACCGAGGCTATGGTTGCTTGGACACTCGCTGGCCCGAATTCAGATCCATCCGACAAGCTACCTTCCCAGAGACGGTGGGATGAGCCGCTCTGCAGAGTAGTACAGAACAATTTACTTGACATGTCTGCTACTATTGCGGAGCGTGCGCGCCTGCTGGCTGTGGGTAAGTGGGAGTCAGGTCTTTGGGACTTTGTTCGACGACTCTACTTTCCGCCACGCTGCTTCTCAACGACTAGTAGCTTCTTGTTGTTCTCATCGCTGACACTGTGGCGAAGTTGTCAATAGCTTCAAACACCACGGCCTGTCCGATAGCCAAAGTGCGGGTCGCTTAGCGCGGCACGCGAACATTAATGACATCATCCGACGAGCTCTTGTCACCGTCGGCGTTCCAGCTGTATTAGAACGTAATGGCTTGGCACACGACCGTGGCAAGAGACCGGACGGCGTGTCTTTACACGGAAGTTGGGTAGGCCTTTAGTGTGGGGCGCAACGTGTGTCGATACTCTTGCACCATCCCATCTTCCTGGCTCGGCAAGCGGCGAAAGTATAATAACCTAATCGGCAATTATATTTTCGAGCCCTTTTTGGGTTGGAATCCTCGGGCCGTGGGGTCCGAGTACTCATGGTTTGTTCACCGAAATCTCCAAACGGTTGGTTGAAACTTCCCGTGACCCAAGGGCTGTCTTTTACCTTGGCCAGAGGCTAAGCATTACCATACAACGTGGCAATGCCGCCAGTGTCTTGGTTACATTACCAGCCGAGAGCGATGCGGAGGAATTTTTCGACGCCATATTTTAATTTTAATAGTTTGTTAGTTAATTAAGTTAACAAAAAATATAAATTAATTAATTTATATTTCTTAAAATCGCCAGGATATTTTAAAAGTTTTAGGTTGATGTCAACTCGACATTGATCAAAGGTGTATGTTATTTTGATCTTTATTATCAAGTATTTAAATATAATTTTCTATGCAATAGATGTGTCCTGAGAAAGCTAGGAAATAATTGGAAAACTGACGGAAGTATAAAAGACTTGACTGTACCTACATACTTTCAGATCTGATACCATTTTAGAAATGTTAGAATTTCAATGGCGTTATTTATGATGAATTTATAAGACTATAAATGACCAATTACCAATTTTATACCACATTTAATTTCAGACTAATCGAACACCTACCATTGATCTATTAAATACATTCAAGATTATAAACAAGAGAATGCCAAGGTCTTATGTCATATTCATAACAATCCCTTATAAAACAAGACGAATAGCGTAAAGATTAATAACATAAAATAACCTTGTTGAGACTGCGTTACGCAATAAATACAATTTTATACTGATAATAATATTGTTACAGCATTTACTGCAGATATGAATTATAATTTTATTGCATTAGATATTTGATGTAAGGCGAACTAAGAAGGCTTTCTAAAAACTTGATTTTAATCAAAACTAATGACTTAGCAATAATTTCGAATCCGAAACAAAAAAAAGTTTTGCAAAAAGCAATCCATACGTACTTTTTTACCAATGTTCTTATTGATCAAAACTGTATATTATACTGATTTATCACCCGAGATGAGAATATTTTGAAATAGGTACAGCTACTAACACAAATTGTTGCATTCTTAAAACGTGATTTTCATTAAAAACTAATGACTTGGCAAATATTTTGTCTAATCCGAAACAAAAAATAACTTAGCTAAAAGCAAATTACGTACTTTTTTACGCATGTTCAGATAGATTGAAGCTGTCTGTTAAAACTGATTTATCATCTAATTTAGAAAATATTTTGAAATATGTTTAAAAAACATGACATGGCGAAAGTAACAGTATTTATATATTTTTGAAACTTACATTGATAATATATCTTAGTAGAAATGAACGAATGAATGAATGAATTTATTTCAATAAAAATTGTTTATCGGAAGGTAAATCGAATCTTAGTTTACTTTCTTAGGAAATTTTGTTCTATTACAGTTTTTTTTTAACGAAGCCTTCAGTTTTTCTGTTCAATGTCAACTATTGTTTGATAGGTAATGAATCCCTTATTAAAACGCTTGCAAAAATTTCCAAATCTGCAATGAAAATGAATATAACGTTATTTAGATAATCGTAATCCGAATAGTAAGCATTAATCTTGTTTTTCAGAACCATAATGATAAAGAAGTATTATAATTTTTTCTTGCATGGGGATCATGGGGGTCTCATGGGTTTTTATTGCACAATAAATGCAATTAATGTTATATATTGTTCTTAGTAGGTAATAAAGTTTCAATTACAGATACTATTAATTAAACTGTTTCACTTGGCTAACCTCGATAAGCGGTTGATAAACCACCTCGAGTCATGAAATCTATGTTGTTACAACAATTATATCAACTGATTCTGAAGTACGCTACAGTCAGTATTTTGTTTGTTTGTTAGTGTTAACTCGAAACGGACCTTGTTATTTGAAATATAAGGTTGAGGATTGACATCTACAGTACCACAACGTTCAACCCAAAATATACAAACGTAAACAGAACACCAATATTTTTTATCAGCGGGGTAATTACGTAAGACACTAACAGTAGGAATGGGTTTCATTTTGACAGTTCAACAGCATTCATTGCGTTATTTACGTTGTTGAGCAGACAAATTTTTCGAACAGATGAAGCAATGGATTAGCAATAGGCTTCAAAATGATTCAGATTGTGATAGATACTGTGTTACGTAATTAGGGCGCAGTAATCTGAACCATATTTTCATTGCTTTTAAGTTCAATTTCAAGCAAAGCTTTAGCGCCGCTGCGTTGAAAACTGCGTTTTTAAATAGTAATGTGAACCTTATTTTCATATAGTTAAAGTTCAAATTCAAGCTTCAACTCACCAAACGCCTTAGCGATGGCCACATTGCCTAATACAGCAATAACAGGAACTATGAATATGGAGGAGCCGAGGTCTGAGCACATCTCCATGAAGCTCACTTCTCTCCCGTCGTCCAAAACTGTGGAGAACGGCGGCAGGCGAAGTGAGGGAAGACCGTCTCTGAAAGAAGATAGTACAATGTTTAGAAGGAGTATTAATTTTCAATTTTATTATAACGTTTGCAGAATTAATATTTGTTTAGCAGTGATGAAAATTGCACTTCGCTAGGTTTACGCCAATTCTAAGGCTGTGTTTAGACCGGAGATGTGCGAGGATGCGTAACGAGGGATGTGTGTGAAACTAACCAATAACAGCGCTAGCTTAGCTCAAGCTATGAAAATGAAGCCATGTTATTGGATAGTTTCACACACATCCCTCGCTACGCATCCACGCAGATCTCTGGTGGAAACGCAGCCTTATAGAAGCGTCGTTTTGCTAAGCAGTCGATTGCATTCAAATTCAGAACGCACCAGTTCGTATACCTATGCATCAATCGTATCCTATGCTCATACAAGAGCTCGACATAATACCACAGATTAGGACAGATAGTTCACTCGTTCGAGGTCAGGCGCTAACGTACCTACAGCTCGCGTTCACCCGGCCGAACAAAATCCAGTCGGTTGCCACGCACCTGTTCGAGAAAACGTACCGCATCCGCGCCTATAATAATGGCTAGATCTCGTGCATATTGCAGTACTAAAAGTTCCACCAGATACGTTTATAAATTATATAAAATAAACATTATTTTTAAATAATTTTGAAAAAACCTTAACTAGCTGACCAGGAAGCACCCTGTATAACATGCGAAAGGAAGCGAAATTTACCCATTTATGTACTTACATGTTTTCCTAAGGAGTACTTGTTAAAGTTATTTGATAGATTTAGAATTTTTACGACGATTATATTTAATAATCGAAATTTACGGGAGGGTAAAAAGTTCATTGACCATTATATTAAAATGAGGCATTTGTGATTTTCAATAAATAAAACTATTGTTTTCGAAGTAAAAAAAAATTTTTTCTTTAGTCACCCATTCTTTTGTGTAATAATTTCGTCGCGTTCAATGACGCACGTGATCGTCCGACATCACGGCAGACGACGTAGTATCTACTCTCGGGCGTCCGCGTAAGGTACATTTTAGCGCGCAAGACCGCCTGTAATATTTTGGTAGCTAATTATAGCGTTATGTATCTATCTTTTTCTATGGAGTGAACTATCTGTCCTAATCTGTGATGATACCTTTCCCTTCGCAATCCAGGCCCGATTGTCCAGGAACAATTTTTACGTTTTCCAAAAAATACAAATTAATATGTTATTTATTTTTAAATCTTCCGCAACTTTCAAAAAGATTTTAGCGCATTCTAATTGTACGAATGTTATGTCTTTAATTATTTTGTCGATTAAACCGATTGTTTATAGAATCACGTGGGTAGGTATATCATTTTAATAAGAGACTATGTTCTTAGGCAAATAGAACGGCCTTTTCATGAATCATTGCCAATTGATACTAGTATAAATGGCCTCACAGTTATTAGCGAATATCGGTCATATTTAAAGGACATGCACAAAGAAATATTATGTTTAACAGAGAAACGATTCTTTTTTTGTATCTTGAATAATCGCATGTTTTATTAATTCACGTTAAGATTAATTTTATTAACAAAAGAGTATCATAAATGAATTAAGCCTGATATGATAGCACGGTGCAATTTGATTGCCTGTGGCATACAATAAATAAGTTGGGAGCAACAATAAAAGTTGCATCGTGTAAGCACTGTTTAGATAGTGCAAGTCATTTGTTGCTTCAATTTTACATCGTGTAAAACGGGCTTTAAAACAAAAAAGATGTTTTAAAATATTTGTTTTATTTTGTCCGTGTATCAAACCATTAGTCGCTTATATCTGGTTGCCTGATACAAGCGAATAATGGTTTAATAACCTTACAATCTGTTGCTGTTCTAATTCACAAAACAACAACTTCCATGACTATTCTCGGCTAACATACGTAGGAAGAAAATGAAGCGACTAGGAGATAATACAATGATAATGGACAGGAGAAATTATTAGCGACTCGCTATTGCAAATAGACCGATCGAGGGCGGGTTGTTTATGATGTGCTAACTAAGTTTAAATAAACAGAATAATTATGTGACATGGTACGTGCATTCCTTGCTATACAAGCCGTAATTGAAATAGCTGAAAACTTGAAAAGGTTGTATGCAGCTGATTTTTTCTTACGATTTCATGAATGGTTGTTCATAATGATGAGTTGAATGACCCATTTTGAGGTTGCCAATTATTTAAATTACACCTTATATTCTCTAAGAAACTCTGCTCCATGATAACAGTAAACTAATTCCATTCTATATCTAAACATATTGTAAATTAAAGTAGCTTTTTGTGCATGTCTGTGTGACCACGTTGTACTTCTACTACGCAACTGGTTTTGATGCGGTTTTTACCAACATTTAAAGAATTTATTTCAGAAGGTTTACGAGATAATACAATAATATTATATAAAGGATATATAAAAGAAGAAAAAGAATAAGAAAGAAAAAAGAAGAAAAGAAAAAAAAAAGAAAAAAAAGGAAAAGAAAATAAGAATATATATTATTATATAATAAAGAAATCTCGATGTGTTATCAAGTCGTAAAAACCAAGCAAAGCAGGGACAGGTCGCTAGTTAGGTATTACAGTGAAACACTTTCAAACAGAAATTAATATAAAAAAGGTACTTACTTAACAGTCCCCGTGAGTTTGAAAGGCTGAGTGGAATATTTCTCAAAGAAGAACGCAGCTAAAGAGCATCCTATGACCACAATAGCGTTTCTCGACGTGGACAACAACCAAAGAGTTTTCTTTAAGCCTTTCTGACTCGGAGGCAGGTTGATATCTTTAATTTTCTGAAAAAAAAGTATATATTATAAAACTTAGAATTGTATTTATTTTGTTTGTAGATGATATTATCATAAGCATAATCATTATTAACCTATTGTAAGGTCCAGAAGTAGTAGGCACCTTACACTTGTACAATAAGTTATAGCTCGCTCACTTGAAGTAGTTAAAGTTAGTTTAGGTGAGTTGACGGAAACCACGGATTTAGTAACACTTGAAAGTTTATTAAGTAGCCCGATTTACAAGTAAAGATTTGGATGCTAATCCGCAGCGCTCGCGCTAGTAGTAATTTGTCAACTAACTTAATAATATGTTTAACGCTAATATAAGTGAATAAAGTAAGTAGGTTGCTGCGTATGCAGTTTAATACATTGTACGTGAACCGTACATGCTCCCGAGGGCAGAAGCGAGATGAGCATCCAGTACATAAAGTGGAAATATGTAAAAGAAAAATACAAAAGGCATAATTATAAAAGAAATAAAAGAACATTAAGTACAAATAAGGAAGTAAACATCAATTAAGTATTCAAGTCTGTATCAAAATATCAGCATTAATTTGACACTTCCTCGAAGTGAAATAGTTTTTTCGGCCTCACGTCGCTGTATAGTGGCTCCGCTGGTGTCGAGTTAGCCGAGGTTGTCGAATGACGTATTTCGTGCATTTCGATGTCCACGTGATTGTCTATACCTTCTTTAGGTTGCTTTTGCTTCGTAGTCTTCATAAACCACCGTTTCTTTATAAAGATGTAGAGAACAAACGAAGCAGATCCTCCCAACAGCAAAGAAGTCACAGAGTAGAGGTAAACGTCGTGACTTGAAATCTCCGACTTCTGCGGTAGGTTTTCATTCTCTTTCTGGCGACTCAGTTGGTTTTCTATATTTTTAATATCTGTTGCGGATGTTTCCAATTCTGTTATATTCAATTGCGCGGTTTGCCAGCTCATGTCGAATAAATTGTTGATGGTTGAGTTAATAATGGGTACTTCAATATCCGCTTTCATGTAGAAGTTGCTTCCTAAATGGTTGTATGTGAATATAGTCGCGTCTTTCTTTTGAAGTAAGCACTTTGGTTTCAAGGCTATCACCCCGGTACCGTTAATGACCGCCGGCGTAACTTGATCGGTGCATATGACTCGTATCAGCTGTCTGTCGCACAACGTAAACAGCCATAGGTTAGGTTTATGTAATTTGAACCAAGTTTGTTTGCATGTGACGTCATTTATTACACATGATAATGACGTTTGTTGACTGAATACTTTGGCTTCGCAGGGTGCGCTTTTGTCATGTAAGTTGAATACTGGCTGACGTGAAATGCAAGTGTATTCGTCTTCTCCATGTGACGTACATTGGTGCATGTCCTGCTCTTCCATAGTGATGTACGAGTTTTTGACGAAGTTTATGGCGATGAAGTTGGAGTAGGGTTTCACCATTTTTAATTTGCCTTGTCTCAGGAAAGGTATGGGTATCACCCGATATATTCTGTAGTCCTCATCACTCGATAGAGGAACATGTAGCTCAAATAGCAAGTAGTTGTTGGTAATCCGAGCTTTGACATGGATTATGTCGCGGAAATCATTTTCTATGTCTTTTATGGGTAGAGCTAGTCCCTGAGGTAGTTTTCCCGAAATTATGTTTAATTGCTCTGTAACTTGAGATGCCGGGAACAAGTGGGTATCCAAATGGCCTCTGTAAATGTTGGTTATTGCATTCATTAGCATTTCTTGAATTCTATGTAGATCGTTCAAAATTAAAGTTGCTGATACAGCGGCGGAATTCACATCGTTTATAGAGTATAATATTTGCGCTCTGTTCTCAATTTTTGTGATTACGCTGCAAGTCTGGTTCATGTAACTTTGTATTATATTAAATTGTTTGTGCATAAATTCCGTGTTGCTTTTTATTACGTTGTTTTCAGCTTCTATTATTAATGTTTGATTTTTCATCAATTGTAGTAAGTAGTTGTCGTTATTTTGTAGGTTTTCAATGTCTTTCTCATACTTTTGTGCGAAGTCTACATCCAGGACGCCGAATAGTGTTCTAGCTAGTTTTCCAACTCCGTCAAAGTAGCCTCGTTTTTGTCTTGAATGCTGAGTAAGCAGAATGGAGTTGTAGTTTTCCAGGTGATGCAGTTCATGACGTAGGTGGCTAACGACGGATTCACACGGCGTATACTCGTGCACTATTCTTTGGCAGAGTCTATCAATTTGGTTAATGTAGATTTTGATGTTCTTTGTAGCTTGCCAGTACGACGTTAGATTGTAATAGATCAGTAGCGTCCATTCATCGTGTATGAGTTGTAATTTCCCTGCTTCATCAAAGTAGATCGGTTGGTTGTTCATTATGGATGTCAATTGATAGTTGCTTGAGATAGGTGCGGATTGTACAATGCCCATCATTCCTATCATAGTCATAAGAACAAGAGACAATAGACTTTTCTTGTCGGTTCTTGTGCCCTTTCTTCTCTGACTTGTCTGCGTTTCTCTCGCATCTTTGTTAGGCAATTTCGCGGATTCTTCCATGACTGGTTGTTTTTCTTGTATTGGTAATGGTGAAAGTTTGACAGCAGGTCGTTTTATCATTCCTGTCTTTGTTTTGATAGTTGCCACCCGAACTAAACCGTCTTTGCCAGGGTGAGTTTCCATTACTCGTCCCATAGCCCATTTTCCAGGTGGTAAGTTTGTCTCCTTGATTAGTACTACATCGTTAGTTTTGAGATTTTGTACTTCTTTGTTCCACTTGCATCGAGTTTGTAGAGTGCTTAAGTAATCATTGGACCACGCTTTCCAGAACTGATCTAGCATGTGTTCCGTTAGTTGCAATCGTTTTCTCAAATCCATCTTTCTGTCGTCAGGCTCCGGTTGAGGTAATGACAACGTAGCACTGCCAGTTAGAAAGTGGCCAGGAGTAAGAGTGTTGTAAAATTCGTCTGGATCTTCTGTTAGTGGGCACAGGGGCCTTGAGTTCATGCAAGCTTCGATTTTTGCTAGTAAAGTGGTGAATTCTTCCCAAGTAAGTTTTTGTTCGCCTAAAACTCGCCGCAAGTGATGCTTTAGTGATTTAACGGCTGCCTCGAATATTCCGCCCGCACTAGGCCAGGCAGGGGCGTTAAAGTGCCACTGAATTTCGAGTTTCCCGATCTCGTCGAAGAATTCAGGAGAAAGAAGCCTTTTGAAGTTTATGAAATCCTCTTTCAGCACTTTGGATGCTCCAGTGAAGTTAGTGCCGTTGTCTGAGTACATGTGTGCAGGCGTTCCGCGCCGAGCACACATTCTTTGAAACGCCGCAATAAATGCTTCCGTGCTTAGTTCAGAAACTAATTCAATATGTACAGCTTTAGTAGCCATACAAACAAAAACGGCGATGTAGGCTTTTGAGGTCTTCACTCCTCTGCCTTTGTTAAGCTTCACGTCTACGTGACCAGTAAAGTCCACACCAGTGTGAGTGAATGGACGACTTGGTGTTATTCGTTGTTTCGGGAGATCGGCCATAAGTTGAGCGTTTTCAGTAGAGTTGAAACGATGACATTTTACACAGCGGCGTATCTTTCCTTTTACAGCCCGATTTCCAGAGACTATCCAGTAGCCTTGCCGTAGGTAGGTGAGAGTGAGTCGCGCTCCGCCATGAAGTGTCTTCAGGTGTGCTTGTTCGATAAGTAGTTCGGTGTAGCGACTGGAGTTGGGTATAATTGCTGGATTTTTCATATTAGCAGGTAGATCAGAATGTTGAAGTCTTCCGCCCACCCGAATAATTCCCTGTTTATCCAGCAAAGGTTTTAATTTGTAAATATTGCTTTTAGGTGAAATAGTTTGGTTTTGTAGTAATTGTTTGTATTCTTGCGAAAACTCGCTTTGTTGGACATATTTCAATATGTATTCTGCTGAGTATTTTAAGTCGTTTGTTGTTAAGTGTGTAGTGCTTGGTCGGCATTTTTGCTTTAGTGATGCAAAATATCGCAATATACGTGCAGCAATTCTTGTTATTCGTGTCAACGAACTGTGTCTATTTAATAGCTTATAAACAAAGTTTTCAATGTTGTAGGTTTGCGCTTTGATGGTTTCAGGTTCGATTCTGCGCGCAACATTTGTAGTAAAATAGTAGTTCACGTTGTGAGGAGTTTCTGACTCTGCGAAGTCTCGTATAAATGTGGGTCCGTCCCACCATAATTTGAATCCCACTAGTTTGTTCGGTAACAAACCTCTTGAAGCACAGTCAGCAGGATTAAGTTCCGATCGTACGTAACACCATTGTTGAGGTAGAATTACGGCTTTTATTTTTCCCACTCTATTGGCTACGTATCTTTCCCATCTTGAGAGGTCTCCTTGAATCCAAGCTAGGACAACCTTAGAGTCACACCAGCCGTAGGCTGATACGTTGTGTTCCGTGAGTGATTTCTTCACCTTATCCATGAGTTGAGCTAGAAGTAGTGCCCCGCATAGTTCAAGTCGAGGTAACGAAGTTTTTTGTGTAATCGGAACCACCCTGGTCTTTGACACTAGCAAGGTGGTCCTGGGATTGCCTTTTTCGTCTATTGTTCGGCTGTATATGACGCAAGCGTATGCTTTCTCGCTTGCGTCGCAAAATCCATGTAGTTCTATAGTTTTCTGCGTACTACCTATCCATCTGTTTATTTTAATGTTTTTGATTGAATGTAGGTCATTGTTTAGTTGCCACCATTCGTTTTGCAACTGTTCAGGCAGGTCGGCATCCCAGCTTGTCTTAGTCATCCACACCCTTTGGAATAGTAGTTTAGCTAGCACAGTTATAGGTGCTAGCCAACCCAAGGGATCATAAAGTCGTGATATTAGTGACAGTAGTTTTCTTTTAGTAAGTGATATTTTGTTGCAGTCATCTAAGTTCCAGTTGAATAAGAAAATGTCTTCCTTTGGATTCCAACTCAGCCCCAAAGTTTTCATTGTTTCAGAGCTTTTGAAGTCGAAAATATTCTTTGATCTTTGATCTTCATTTAAGTGACGTAAAAGCTCAGGATCGTTGCTTGACCACTTGCGCAAATTCATTCCTCCTCCTTTTAGTAGTTCGATTATAGTCGTTTGGATTTCCCTTGCTTGCTCGATCGAGTTGTGACCACTAATGAGGTCGTCGACGTAGAAATGATTCTGCAGTATTTCAGCGGCCTTGGGGTATTTGTGACCATCATCAGAAGCTAGTTGTTTAAGTGTTCGCATCGCCAGCCACGGAGCACTCTTTGTTCCGTATGTCAATGTTTGAAGTTGATATTCTTTTAAAATGTCTGTTGGTTGGTTTCTCCAAATAATTTGTTGTAGGTGCTGATGTTCAGGATGACACCATATGGAACGGTACATTTTTTCTATGTCCGCTGTGTAGACGTATTTGTAGCACCTCCATTGTAGTACTAATGCCTGGATGTCTTTTTGCAGGTTAGGGCCCTTTTCCATGACATCGTTAAGGCTACAACCACCCGTGGTCTTCTGTGAAGCATTAAAAACTGCTCTCAGTTTTGTTGTACTGGAGTGTTCTCTTAGTACCCCGTGATGCGGCAGGAAAACTTGATTTTCGACGAGTGTCGGGTTTGAAAGCTTCATGTGACCCAAATCGATATATTCGCGAACAAAGTCTTTATACATTGAAGCGAGTTTGGCATTTCTCTCGAATTTCTTTTCTAGTTGTAAGAATTGCGAGATTGCTATCGATTTTGATCGTCCTAGTTTTTTTTTCGTGGCCAGAGATCATTGGCATTTTCACAATATATTTTCCGCTGGAATCTCGTTCAGTGGTAGTTTTGTAGTAAGATTCACACCAGTCATCTCTTGGTGTATCTTCATCTTTTTGGAGGATGTCTTCAGTTTCCCAGAATGTCTTTAAGTCACTAAGGTCGATTAGTGCTACATGACAGTTGAGAGTTTCTAGTTTCCCGCATAGTATCCAGCCTAAACGGGTCTGCTGGGCCGTCGGCGCTTGAGTATCTCCTTTTAGGACCCCTTCTAGTATTACTTCAGAGTAAATATCCGCTCCCAGCAGTAAGTCTACGTTCCTTGATAAGTTATAATCAGGATCCGCTAGTGGTAAGCCTCGTAAGTGAGACCAGTCGCTTTTTTCGAAAGTTTTGTTTGGCAAGTTGTTCGTAATTGTTTGCATTATGAGAACGCTAGCGGGGAATGCGAAGTCAGTGCAGTGTGATTTACATTCCAGATCTAATCGTGCTTTACAATCTCCCGATATAGTTCCCACGCCGGAGATCGTGGCATTCAACCTTTTTCTAGGAAGTTTCAGTCTTTGCGCCGCATTCTCTGTGATGAGGTTAACTTGTGACCCTTGGTCAAGTAAAGCTCGCAGTGTTATAAAGTCTCCCGTTGATCTCTTTACTTGAATTTCGACTGTGGTAAGTAAAATTTCCGTAATGTTCTTCTCTGATAAATGGTTCGAACTATGCTGATCAGCTGTTGAAGGTCGATGCTCCCGTTGTTGGGAATGCTGATCCATATTATTGTGGTTCATGTTATACCTCGGTGTCAGTTTTAGCGCTGTGTAATGTAATAATGTATGATGAGGTTTGTTACACTCTTTGCAAGTTTTGTTTGACGCGCATTCGGTGTCGCTATGCTTATACAGACAATTTTTGCAAAACTGCAATTTCCTTACTGTGTCATTTCTTTTCCGTGTGTCCATATTGACAAACTTTGGACATTGCATTAGGACATGAAATTCGCTGCATAGAGGGTATTTACCGAATGAGGTATGATATATTTTAGAGAATTCTTTTCTATTGAATTCAGATGATTTTTGCGAATTGTATCTCAATTTGTTGTTGTAAGCCGGTCTCTGTTGACTTGTAGTTTCTTTCTGGTAGCCTCTAGCTGATTCCAGCGCCATGAATTTTGACTCCAGAAAGGCCAAAAATTCACCCAACTCCGGGACCTCCTTTGGGTGTTCTAGCTCTCTTGTGTATTCAGTATAAGATGCTGAGTCCAATTTCTGCCCCATCAAGTACACGATAATCGGATCCCAGCTGTTTAGACAGATGGTTTGCAGACCATTCATACACTCGTTGATTATGTCATGCATTTTCTTCAAAACAGCGCCGTTGGCCTGGTGAATTGTCGGTAAATGCATCAAAGTATTCATTAAGTTCACAAATTGAAGTCTTTTGTTGTCATATCGTTGAGTGAGTATTTCCCAACAAGTCTCATAGTTTTCTCCGCCAATTAGATGTTGAACCAGTCGTTCAGGCTCTCCTTTCAGTTTGGATTTTAAATGCTGCATTTTCTGCGACCTTGAGAAGTTCACATTGTTGTGGATAGTCTCCAGAAACATATCCTTGAACGTAATCCACTGGCTGTAGTTTCCAGTGAATTCTGGTAATTGAATTCTTGGCGCAGAGTTTTGGTAATGCGTACCAGTCCATATTTTTGAGTTTAGGGACCTTTTCAGTACGTCATATTGTCGTTCTTTGCTGACGAATAGTTCGTTGTATACTTCGTTTGAACCTTTAAGAACAGCTTCTAGTTCCCAGTGACATTTTTCTACGGTTTGCCACTTGCTTTTCAGTTCATTTAGTTGATCTTCTAACTCCCATTTTTCTATTACACAGTCTACATCAACCTTTGACATTGCTCGCTCCAGTGCCTTTATGTGGCACTCTTGGCGATCTAGCAGTTCTTTGGTCTTGGTATCTATTCCCTGAGGATGCGGGATGACAACTTCTCCTTGTTTCCCATCAACACCCAGTAGCCGCTGCAGTATGTCCAGCCTAGTAGTTTCGTAAAGATGCTTTGTTTTTTCGTGAATGTTGTCAGTAAAATATTTAATACCTCTATCCTCCCGTTCCAGAAGTAGATTGTGCCTACTTGTGAAATCTTGCCAGAGATTTTCCAATGACACTAACCTTTGAGTTAAGTATTCCTTTCCTTTCCGAGTAGCACTGTCCTTTTGGTAGTTTGAACAAAGACGCTTGATGGACTCGAAAACTTCATTTTGAAGAGTAATTTCGCTCATCTTGAGTTTCTCGATTAGTTAATCGAAATAAGTTTAGTAGTTGTATATATTGTAGCCTCAGCAGCGGTAGTAGTAGTAGTAGTAGTAGCAGTAGTAGTTGGCAGTAATAGTAGTAGCAGTAGTAGTAGCAGTAGTAGTAGCAGTAGTAGTAGGAGTAGCAGTAGTAGTAAGTATATTTGTAGTTAGTTCTGCTAGTTGACGGCTCCTCTAGTTGTCGAAGGCTCGTCCAGCAGTTGAAGTTGGTTCCGGTACTCAGTGTGCCTGTACTCGAGCTAGGTATGTGCGCCTTCTCAATCCAACTGGGGCGACCCTCTTCCGGGAGACCAGCTGAACCGATTCGCTACCGTAACAAGAGAAACAAACACACTAAGATACACGAAGGCTCGAAGGACCATTAAATGTAAGGTCCAGAAGTAGTAGGCACCTTACACTTGTACAATAAGTTATAGCTCGCTCACTTGAAGTAGTTAAAGTTAGTTTAGGTGAGTTGACGGAAACCACGGATTTAGTAACACTTGAAAGTTTATTAAGTAGCCCGATTTACAAGTAAAGATTTGGATGCTAATCCGCAGCGCTCGCGCTAGTAGTAATTTGTCAACTAACTTAATAATATGTTTAACGCTAATATAAGTGAATAAAGTAAGTAGGTTGCTGCGTATGCAGTTTAATACATTGTACGTGAACCGTACACCTATAACATTCCTTTTACTGGGACATAGGCCTTATCTCTGTAGGAGGGAGTGGGCGACCACGCTAGCTTAAAGATGGTAGGTGAACTGCTACGGATATTTCAATAACATGAAAGAGTTTTAGGCCGGATGATCTTGCAGAGTTTCTCCATAGTCAAAAGATATGACCTATACGACATGCCTACTCAGAAATTGCCCCTTTACACTGGCTGCCAAATAGATAGTGCAGCAGGTTCACACCTAAAATACTTTTGCATTGTTGCGGAAGAAAATTTTAAAACAACCAACTATTTAAAATGCATATTTTCAAAAGCGTGTGAAGGTATTACAGTTAATGATGAAAAATAACAAAAAAACTGCAAGAATGATGAAAGATAACAAAAAGCTGCAAGATTCGCACGAAACTAAAACAAATAATGTAAACATGATAAACCGTGAAAGGTTAACGAAAGTTTTTTAGTATTTGCATAATGAGTTGCATATTCCATACATAAGCGTACACAAAGAAATATTAAATACTTATTACACACTTGTGATAATAACATGAATGCCATTGAAAACGGAAGGTCGTGTATAATATGCGTAGTCGAAATAAAAACGCTCTACACGAATGGACAAGTCTCCGCCATTCATTCATTCAAATTCAATATTAACCTTTATCACATATCTCATTGTACTCTAAAGTATCGGAATATCTTCATTATGAACACAATAATTACCCTTTCATATGTTTATCTCGGAAACGTGAACTTTATATGAAATGGAACTCTAGAGGCAATTGTTGACCAACATCACGTTTACTGGTGAAACAACAAGCTGATGTTCTCGGCATCAAATTAAGTGCCTTTGTGGTTCACAAAGGAATGCAAATACAAAACATTGATTGTGAACATAACAGGCAACAGCAGATGTGTAAAATAAAATTTACAATTTGGAATATCGGCACCCGGATAAAATTGATAGCAAACATTTGCTTGGAACTGGAACCATCTGGGCTTGTGTATTTAAAAAATTAATGAATATTAAGCATCTATTTGAATGACGGAAACAATAAACTTTTTGGCGTTTCAAATTTAACAGATGATATAACAATTTTTCTATTGGATCAATTAAATTAACGCAGTTTTTATTAATTAATTAATTTCATGTTGACTTGAGTGACTCTAATAAAATCGCTGTGTTAACCGTAGTTTTCAAAAGAAGCGCAGTACTGCCGTGCTTGTCCTGACTGACTTCCTTCGCCTGGTAATAGACACGATACGAGCTAGGCTTGACGGCACTTACAGTGGAAAATTGGTAAAAACATAAATAGCAATTCCTAAATTAAAACGGTTGAAAATAATAACTGGTATTGTTGTGCACATACAGTCAAACCTTTGTTCAACACGCAAATAAATGCTTATGCAACAGACGCATTAAGGATTTATTGATAACCACATGGATAGCATAAAGTAATTGTTATTTTGCTTCTTTTATGCGGTCTGTAATAAACGTTTTATTGTTTATTTCACATTGGAAACAAATACACGTCATGTGAACTACGTAGCATCATAAATTATTGCATTTAGCTTTAATAGTGATGTGGTTGGTGGCTAAATAATAACAGTCGTACGGATTGATTGAAGGTTAAGCTACACTCACCGAGGTCGTTACGTGGATGGGTGACCATCCATAACATACCGAGACCTTTCCGTGCCTCGGAAAGCACGTTAAGCTGCTGGTCCCGGTTGTAATTTGTAGACCTTTAACAATCGTTACGGGTAGCCAGAAGACCAAATAATGTTTGACAACCATTTTTACCAAGGGATATCGTATTACCCAGTAACTGGGTTATGGAAGTCAGTTATGAAGTCGCTCCATGTAAAATATTGGTATTAAGCCACCATGCGAGTGCTGAGCCAACTATAACTACCTCTTTTTGCCGACATGATGAGACCCCAAATTTGACCCTAAGCCTTTAAAAATAAATTATAGAAGGTTAAAATTCAATACTTACACGCATTACTAAAAGTATGATTATACACGATATACCTAATGAGCTATCAGCGATTCTTGCGTTAGGTATGTTTGTTATTACCTGGAACAAATATTTCATAATTTCGTTATAAATAAACCACGTAAAGTGACTGATGAAAAAATATGTACTAAGTATACTTCTTTGTATTAAGTTTATCAAGATGCTCTGACGCAACTTTTTTATCTCTAAAATGTTTGTCGTATAACATCCGGTGTTTAAAGCCTTGAGCGGTTCGCTCGTCATGATCATTATCATCAGCTTTTTCTGATATCAGTCAAATTGTTATATTTAAGCAGTCTACACACCAAACCCGCAAACCCGCCGACATAGCCCCTGTGCGGCGGCTTGATGTGCGGCTTTATTTCAAAAGAATCATGTTGGCGACATGTACCCGTGCGGTTCGACGACTCCATGTCGGCGGGTCGGTGGGTTTGGTGTGTAGACTGCTTTACTCTTAGCAATTGCTACTTTTTTCATCATTTCCTCGTGGGACTATACCAAAGTGGTGAGCAATCGGATCTTTCGCTCACCAAAAATATACTCAGGTTCCCAAAACATACCCGTGCTCTAAATTAGGTATTTTAAGCCCCATGTAATAGGGTACTATTACATGGCGCTGTTACTGTTTGCCATCATACATCTGGGTTTAATTACGGTGAAACAGCCGGAATCTTTCTTGGAAAAACCCAATAATCTTTTGCCCGATTTGTGCATTGAACCCAGAACCCCATGCTTAGCAGTCGCGCTTCGAACACACAGTTACTAAGATAACATACCTTTTTCACAGTGTCTAAGAATCCACCAGATCTAAACTGAAGACCTAACAGTCCTTTGAGTTGTGAGACAGCTATGATCACAGAGGTGGCTGACGTGAAGCCAACGGTGACTGGTACTGATATAAAGTCTATTAAAACACCTGTGTAAGAGACAAATACAAATGAGAACGATGCAAAAAAGAAAATAAGATTTTGAAAAAACAAAACACAGAAACTAGAAATAAAGACACTTCGACCAAAGCGTTACTAATACATGTTAGGCTTGATATACCTACGCGATAGCTGCGCATGCGGCGTCTATGGTCTGTTCCAAAAGTATCTGATGCTAATGTAAACAAATGGATCATAAAATGTACACACGACGACATTTCAAGCTATACATTTCCAGTTTTAGCTGACCTCGCATTGTCTAAGCGCACAATGAGAAGTCAGCTTATACTGAAAATATATAGCTTGATACATATCAAGCTATATATTTTCAGTATAAGCTGACATCGTACGTACGTGTGGATGCCAATTTGTAGTGCCACTTACAAATTGAGTGTTTTGATTTCATCCACTGGTACGTTTTCTGATCCATTTGTTTACAATTTCATCAGATACTTTTGGAACAGACTATAATTTCGGTTCATGCAGCAGTTTATATTCGTATGTGCATTTTACGCATTCTTAGCACTTAATAATAACGTAATTGTAAACGCAATTACCAATTATATTAAACTACTAGTAGCAAATAGTAAGACAGCGCCGATTATCCACTAGAAGAATTACACAAACAAGATTGCGTAATTTTGCCATCCAGCGGGGTAATTACCTAACACACTAACAGTACGAATGGGTTTCATTTTGACAGTTCAACAACATTCATTGCGTTATTTACGTTGTTAAGCAGACAAATTTTGCGAACATATGAAGCAATGGATTAGCAATAGGCTTCATAATGATTCAGAGTGTGATAGATAGTGCTTTACGTAAAGGCTCGTACACACTGGCGCGACGCGACGCCCGACACAACGGCACCGCGTGTCGCGCGACGAGCGGCACCTTTGTGTAGCACTGTCGCGTCGCGCCTGTCTGTGGGAGCCTTAATTAGGGTGCTGGTCTGATCGACAATTTCAATGGCGGATTTTCCCGAGGTTCCTCGCACAAAACAGTTCCGCCCCGCAAGTATGGTGCTTAGAAACCAAATAAGAAGCCCGGGGATTACATTCTGTTATTGTAATGTAAAACAAAAATCGGGTTTAAGGGGTATATTGCACCTTGACCAGACAGGTGGGATCGAAATTAACACTAAACAAGGAGAAAATTAGCCTGGAAAGTCATGAGGAATGGTTTCAGCATAAATAAAAAAATTAAGGAAACAGATTTTGGGTAAGTAAGGTATTTGAGGATAACAGTAATCGCACATAAATATTTTTTTAGACGTACGTGAAATACGTAAGTAGGTAGGTACACCATGTATACATTTTAAGCTATATGGAAGCACATGGTAAACGAATGCATGATTCAGCGATACTCATAAATAGAAATAAACATTAGGTCCTATAACAAAAAACGACTGTTAATGCAGATTGCTAATTGAACAGTAGGTAAAGATACTTATAAATTTTATTACCCTATTAACCTGTTAATGAGTTAAGCACGTATTATAAGTTTTAAGTACTCCGACACTGATTGTAATTTCAATTACAGAAAATCGGATAGAGATCGTAAACATAATAAATTTATATCCTTAATTGACCTCAACACAAATAATCATAGATCAAATAACAAAACAGCATATGAATGAAGTTAATTCCACAGAACAATTGAGTGTCAATTAATAGGAAGATTGTACCTCTAGTAAGGAAAGAGCAGAACAAATTAAGGGAACACCAGTGAATAATGAAACAGACCCCATACCCGCCACTGAATGGAAATTGGATAATGATAGCGAGATAAGCTCACAAACTAAAGTATAAGTATACCTTTGTTATGAACTAGCTACTGACGATAATTGAGGACGCATTGTAAATGTAACTACGGTCTATAGTGTTGTGGTAGCGAACTTCAATTAGGAGATAACAAAGGGAAAATTATTGAGCAGACTTAATGTACCTACTCATACAAACACATTCAGAGCGATAAATAACACGTTTATAATTTTACCCATAATGTCCTACTTTAAGGAAAGAGCAATTTAGTGATTTATCCTTATGATAAAACAAAATTAAAGCACGCATTTAATTTAAAATGTAATTAGGTTAACTTTTTTACAATTCAGTTGAATTACGATAAAGGTTTACTCTCACTTTTAGCAACTAGTAGTATTTATTGCGCGCCGGCCTTGGTCAGTACAGGATATAATTATAATGTACACAGTAGAACATTATGCCATGCAAGTATCGTGTCTTCTAAGAGTACACAATGCACCTCTGTTTACAAAGATCATCAAAGATAGGAGAGCATATCGGCCTGTTTTCATTTTGCTGTTAGTATTGCATGACTGAATTTACCGAGTCAACTCCTTAAGTAAGAAAAAATAAAAACACAAAACGCCAGAATTCCTTCTCAAAGCAATAAAACTTGTTACGTAAAGATTGCGGTAGTGTTGGGTTGCAGTCCCGTCGTGCGAATGCTTCCATTCCGGCTTCCATTCATCGACATTTAAGTACACTTCACGCGGGAAAATCACAATTCACGTTTCATATTCAGATTACAAACAATTCTTTACATCACACAAAATAAGGAAGAGAATTCACAGCACTTACCTAAATGTAATAATCCCATAACAAGTTGTATTACGCCAGATAAAAAGCAGAGTAATACTGCGTAGTCAGGGTTCCTGCCCTGTATTTGTTGGTAGGTCATGAGAGCCAGCAATGCCGTGGGGCCCAAAGTAATGTCCTTGCAAGACCCAAACACTATATAGACGAAACATCCCATAAACGATGAGTAGAGACCGTCCTGAAAAATTTACCACTGTGAACACGTATTTCACTACTTTCGGGTTACGGGTGTGAAGTACTACATATTACAGTTTTTCTACATACGCATTCTACCTACATGTTTGTTGGAAGTATTCGCTAGGTAGGCGTATACAAATGGCTTGTGAGAAAGGGGAAATCGAATTTTATAAAATGTATATGCCATAGCTACATCGAAAACCTCTTTTCTTAATAAAACCGTAAGATCCTTGTTATGGCCTGTGGAGTGGAGTTAGTGTTAAGCAATCCAAATTTAATCATTCGTAAATCATGTGCTATAATCTTATCTTTTAATTATATCTCGATCATCTATAATTACTATGATAAGCAACATATCATGCCTATAAGTGTCTCTAACTACTATATCAATCAAATTCGAAAGTTCTGAACAAAAAAAGTTATTATTTATTATTAAATAAACTTTATACTTTCAATACGTGTATGCAGTATATTTCAGCATGTACTTTGAAGGCCTACAGTAAACTGCCTTCTGTCTCCAAGGACCCGGTCATTGCACTCCAAAAATGCAATCAGAACCTCATATTTGGAGCAGATCGACTTTTATCGGCGACATTGCGACTACCTGTCGATATTAAAACGTTATTCAAATTCCTGGGATAAAATATTCGGAGGACCTGTACCAAACAGGAGGTACGATAACAGAACGTCGAATGTTGCTCGAGATTAAATATTTTATAGAGTCTACCTATGCTTTCTACGGAACCAATTATGGTCAGAAATGCTATATTAAAATTGGAAGCACTCCGTCTTTAATATCACTGGACAATATACCTGTATAGTATAGGTACTTTATGAATATTTCTAGTATAGGTACTTTACCTGTGGACTTAAACCAGCCAGTGTCGCATACGCAAGAGCTTGTGGTATAACCGTAAGGCCCACTGTGATGCCCGCAATTAGATCTGCTATAGCCTTCTCCGAATTGTATTCTGGAAGCCATTTTGTAATTGGCAGTCGTTTATGTAACAGACGTTTGTATCGAGTCTGCCTCTTGGAACGATGCTTGGACGGCGATGACATTATACTGTTTTATCCACCTGATAACAGAAAGAAAAAAAATTGAACTCAACAATTCAAACATATTGAATTGGTACGTAAATAAAATATATTAATTTGGTTCCACAAGAAACTCACGATGTTAATGGCTGATTCATAGCCAAGGTTGAAACCATTAATGAATAAAAAATATCAAAATGGTCGATGACTGACCCTTGCTATCTGAATGGTCCGTCACAATTTTGTAACAACGATAAGAAAACAAAATAATGTCACCTAGGTATTATATAATCGAGACTAAACATAATTATGAGAATATTTAGACTAGGTCTATTGTATTTTATACAGTTATCCCTGCGGTGCTATGATAACTTTACGTGTACTTGCAGAAATAAAAATAATTTATCAAATAAAGAATGAAAACAAATAACAGATGATATTTTTTTCGGTAAATTGTATCAATATCACTGAATACCTAAGTGACAAGTTTTTTAAAACATTTGTCGCTGATATACGATACAAAGTTTACAGTTTATACATAGGTGCGCGGTAGCTTCGACGAAACATGATAGAACAATAAAATGTATGACAAACTTTGCAACATTGTCTATACTTTGAAAGCAACGCTGTATTTACCGAGAAATGGAACAGTACACATTTGAAAAATAAGGAGTCAAGTTAATTCACTCAGGCACGAATAGTCTGATAGAAAAGTAAAAATAGTTGGAAGAAGTAGCGTGTTACGTGTACCGTCTATTTCACGTTTTATTTTATGCTGTCAAGCTAGACTTGAAGTCAATATGGAGTCGGTAAGGCAGCGGTCACAACGCGCTACTCTCCCTCAGCCTATAAAGCACTCCTGCAGGGAATATTGGGGTAGTTGATTTAATTTAAGACCCTTTGTGTCGCACACTTCCAATTCCCTAATAAAGGCTGGCCACTAAACATGGCCGCCGAAAAACAAAGGACCGAATATACCTATATAGTTGCTGCGAATGGAAGGACCACAATAATCGATGTTCTGGTTATTATTGTTGAAATAACAAATACCGCGTATTGTTGCGAGATATCACTGGGCCTACTATTACGCTTTGTGTTAGACATAATGAAAGGACAGGTACTGTGACACGGATTAAAGTGTATCAACTTTTCGTGGAATATTCACTTGTTCAGTGTCATTCAGACGAATGCTTTTCTAAACATTAGTTTAGAAAAGCATATTAATCCTACTAATATTATAAATGTGAAAGTTTGTGAGGATGGATGGATGGATGTATGGATGTTTGTTACACTTTCACGCAAAAACTAATGAACGGATTTGGATGAAATTTAGCACACAGATAGACCATGACCCGGGTAAGAACATAGGCTACTTTTCATCCTGGATCGCAGACGAAGTCGCGGGCAACAGCTAGTATTATAATAAGGATAAAATATTTGATTTTTTGTATGTTTGTTTGTTACGATTTCACGCTAAAACAGCTGAACGGATTTGTATGAAATTTGGCACAGGGGTAGGCCATGACCTGGAATAGGACATAGGATACTTTTTATCGCGATATTCCCAAGGGATCGAGATTTATGTGGGTGAAACTGCGGGGCGATGCGAGTACTACCTACATAAAGGTTGAAAAGCTATTTCATGTTGGTATATTTGGAAAAGCCGGTCTAATATTTACACTAGAAATAGAAAACAACAATGGAAGAATATAAACCCTGACAATATAGTGTGGTAGCTACCCTACAATTTTACTACAAAAGAGTACGAAGGGGGAGGGAACGAATCTATTACTGTCAATTTACCTCTTGAGTGGTAGGTGCTGAGGGAAAATTAGCTATTAGTGTGTAGTGAGTTCGGCCACAAGGCGAAGACCATGTTCCCCGATAATATTGAGGTCGGCTGTGTTAATTTGCGATGGTATGTTACATCGGTTGCCAATAAACTTCCAGTGAACAACGTCGCTGCCTACGCTTTGTTCCCAGCCAGGTGGATCTAACCAATTATTCGGCCAGATTGGATTGAGGATTTCTATTAACCCTTGTGTTTGTTGTACATCTTTGACAATTTCGTTTTATGTACGCCTTGATCGAAACGTTATCTCTGTAATATACTGTTTTACGTGATGGGTAATTTTAGATACTTAATACAGGATGTTGAATATACGTAATAATGCATTATTGTGTCCATAAACACGCAATCTTCGTAATGACAAGGTGAAGATACGCCTACAACACAACATCATTTACTGATTTTTTTTTTCAGCTGAAATTGTCATCAGCTTATTCAGCTTCGAACAAATACCTAAGTATAGATACTCGAAAACTCGTCAGATTAAATTACGAAATAATTGCGTAGTTTTGTGTTTATAAGCTTTTTTAGCGAATTAATGGATCAGCCTTGAATTACAACTTCCTTATGATCGATAGTATCTCAATACGTTTTGGTTACCGCGAATTAACTTACTCATTACAGGGAAGATAATATTTTGCTATAAGTTAACATAAAAACTAGGTAGATTTTTTTTGAATAATTAACCTTGAAGGTTTTTGAAAGATTTGTTATAGGTGTAAAATGCATTGAAAGGTATTACGCTAAATCGATTATTCAACACAATAGTTGATGGTGTGAAATTACAGCGCAATAAAAAAGTAATAGGATCCTAAGTGGCATATTACCGTAAAAATTAATATTGACTAAATGCATAATACCTATTATTGAATTCTATATAATAAGCGCAATTGCCTACACGTGATGTAAAAACTATCTACATTTATTTGCATAAGTACACTGGGCCGCAAAGAAAGCGGGTCGGTAATAAAGAGACCTCAATAACTTCCAAAATATTGGAGCTAACTTTATGAAATAAATACTGTATTATAGGCAATTTTATAGTGCTTAAATCAATGTCATAAAAAATAAAGATTAATGAAGTTTATTGTAAATCAAAGTAAGTTAAGTAAAAATTACCATTTTCACTAGATTTCGAAAATGTGCTGCGGTATCAAATATGCAATTTATACACATTTTAGTATTTTGTATTGTCACCACGAGCTATTAATGCAGCTGGTATACGGTTTGGTATGCTTTCTACCAGATTTCTAAGCCGATGCTGAGGAATATTGTCTTATTCCTCTATAAGTGCTTCTTTCAGTTCACAAAGCGTGATTGGAGGGAAATTTCGCTGGCGTACATGTCGTCCCAGTTTCCAGCCCACACGCGTATGGAGCCTCCGCCGTATGGCACTTTCTCTTCAATGCAAGGTTGGTTATAGCGCTCTCCTGGTCTTCTGTAGACTCTTTACCTCCCATCGTGCGTGTATAGCATGAACCTCGACCAGTCATCCAGAGTCCAATTCATGTGTTTTCTAGCGTAACTTAGCCTTGGATTTCGATGCTGGCTTTCGAGTTTTGGACCATTTGCAGGTCTAAATGGTTTCAAGTTTGCTTCAGCAAGACGCCGCCTCACTGTACATGTGTTCGAATTGCTCCCTCCATCACGTAGAAGGTGGCTTTTGACTTCAACAGGCATTTGAAATCGATTTATCAAAATTGTTGACACCATATATCGATCCTCCCCCGCTGTCGTGCACCTTGTTCGGCCTATTCCTGGTCTGCAAATATTGGATCCAGTCTCTTCAAATCGGTGCATGGAGCACTCTTTGAACGGTTGATAGCGACACACCAACAGTTTTCGCTTTATAACGCTGACTGTTCCCGTCTTCAAGCATTGTCAGAATGCTGGTACACTCTTCAGGGGTTAGTAGCATGTTTTTAATTGAATTTGATCAGAATAATGAATTTCTGCACAAGAAATTCCATATTTATAGACGGAAACAAAAGTAAATCAAATGGTTTCAAAGTTGTTAATATGTTCAAAATCGTCCTTATTTTTTATTTATGGTTTTTAATACAATCACCAACAAGAAATAAAAAGGTTTTACTTCTACCTATATTTGCAATGAAATAAACTTTAATAAAGTTTTTGTTTTAAAAGGAGTGCTCAATTAATTTAAAAGTTATCGCATTTTTTATAACCGACTCGCTTTTTTTGCGGCCCAGTGTAGTTTTGTTGTAAAAATAGTACGTAGGTAGATGTAGTAGTTGTTCCGATCGATAATAAAGATATTGACCATGAACTGATAACGACCAAATAACCGTACTTTATCAAACTCTGTTTACCAAAATGTATCATTCAACGTTTTGGTTAGAAAATATTGCCACCGATATTTTTTTTTTTATAGATACACAGTTTAGATAAGTAGGTACATGGAGTCGTAGATCATGAAGCTGACAGCCTAATAAAATGATTTGGAAAAAAAAGCTGGTGTTTTCAGAATAATGTTAAAAACGATCACAGTCAACTTATTTTTCCACAAATTTCTTTTACCCCAGACATATTAGAATGCCCCAGAGCAATGTTGTTGTGGTAAAATTAGATAGGCAAAATTTGTTATGGTAATTACCTGCCTAAGGGATACTTACTGTTAAATGCCTGTTTATCATAATACTTAGGTAGGTATGTAATTATGCGCAAATAAATTTGTACGTGTATGACTACCTAGGTTCATGCCAACACACTTTCAGTACCATTAACGATGAGTGCGGCGACCAATGAACCTGTAGGAACTCACATTTTTAAGACGATCTAAACCGTTGTTCTGATCCAACACGGCTGAATATAGACAAACCAAAACTCCCTAAAACGTAGTGAAAGAGATAAGACACGTAATATTCTTATCTACCACATACAGACATCGGAAACGGGAACCTCACAGGAGATAGCACTGTATTAGGGTCTCTAACGACCCCGTTCGAGCATCGGAATCAACTATCGCACTAAACGCCTATCAGGGATCCAACAATAATTCCCTTCACCAAGACGGTTATCAATCATTTTGGTGGATGTTAGCCACGTAATTCCTCGATCAATCCGTCGACCCGTGTGCCGAGTGTAGGGCTGTCCCGGCATCCCGGCCTGTTTTGACCTCGAAGTCTGCGTTTGGGCATATCTACGGACTCTGAGCTTAAGCTTCCATTCAACGAGGGCTTAGTGTTTGTTTTCTCCGGATTTCAGTGTTGTGCGTGTTGAAGCGTGCTTTTTAGGTCACGAAATCTCTGGCCTGGATTTCATCCTTGGGTACTTCATGAGTCAATAACGGAAGTAGTGAAAACATTTCTTGCGTCAAAACATGGACAGTACACAGTAGCTCTATTTTTCGTTATAACTAAATTTATTTAGTCATCCAATAACTAAATAAGTAGGTATATTTTTATTTTATCTTACGTTTTACCAGTATATGACCTGATGATAAGATTTTTCATGTTCATAGCTATTTCCGCAATCGATAGAAGGGGAGACTGGACAACCTAATATATCTAATTTATCTGCTTGATTTGCTGTTAAAAAAACTTAAGTTATTCAAAGCAGCCCTCTGAGTGTGTGGCGCGATCCGTCACACGCGACTCGACGTGACGAATGCGAGGTGCTAGGAGCCCGCAGAAACGATAATCCAATGAACATTCCAATGGGAAGTACACATGATACGAGGCGCCATCTACTCTAATATTACATTCCTACCAGTCAGCTGCGTGACTACCGCATATGAACGTTCCATCGTGGAAGTAATAAGTGGCCATTGTACAATACAGTCTGATAATTTTAAAATAATATTTCCATTATTTTCACAAAGCTGTGGGAATGCAAGAAAAAACAGCACCAACATGCTTTGTTTATCTTATATGTAACTTGCAACAGTTTATCAGAAGAAATGGGCGTCTATGGATTAAGAAGATGGGCTAGCAACTTATGCACTTGCATTGTTTATGCCAGCTTTATGGATCTACATAGTTCTCGCACATTGCATGCTGTGAAGTCTCAAAGATTTACCATTTAGTAGATACCTAGTATGCAGAACCCCGTGATTAAGTTGACGTAACTTGAAGTCCATAATTAGATAAGCCTTTAAGATGTCAATCCAGGCCAAAAGTTATGCCTAGAATGATACCCTAAAATCATAAAGTTACTCTAATTATGTAAGTACTTTAAGTTACGTTAACGTATCTTCTTGAGAACTTGACAGTCCCATCAAATCTGGCGTAGTACTGAAGTTCTCAGGTGCTTAAATCGAATGAAATTTCATATACTGGAAGGTCGAGAACAAGCCATTATTAGATTAATTTCATATTCAATGTCACGAATTTGAAACATGATTGAACACTAAAGCTCTAATTTACGGTTTGTTAGGAGATTAAAGATACGTCAGATAACTCGAAAACTTCATCAGACACCATTTCTTGCAAGTTACATCCCTAATAACCTTTCCACCAAAAATGACAATCAATCATTATTGATTGTCATTTTTGGTGAATGAATCGATTGTTGTTTGGACAAAAGTCGATTCATTATTGATTGCGCTCACGCCTCCTCCGTACCAATGTGCCTGTGTATCACCCAATTTCAGTACAGACTTCGTCAAAAGCGATAAGTAAGATATACTTCTAGTACCTATTAAATATTGATAAGGCGACCTGGCCCATGACCTTGACTGAAAGATATCAGTCAGACATTTTGATAAATTTATGATTATTTTTAAATTGCTTAGTAATTGATATTCAAGTGCGGACACCCGCGAAGCTAACAAGATAGCAACATGTTTGATCACATGGATTAGTTATATCTTTAGATATTGCCATAAAAACACAAGTTCGGTAGCCTCTTTACCATGATCAAATGTTGAATTTTTTTTAGGTACAGTCAAGTCTTTTATACCTTTGTCAGTTTTCAAATTCTTTCATTTATCATTTCCGTTCACATATTACCTTTTGAAGCTACGGCACTGAGCACATTATTTTTTCTTACTATATATTTTAGTAACATGATATTATAATGGCATACACCTTTGATCATACAATCTAAAACCATTTTAATGTACAGGCCATTTTAAAAATACAAATCGACTTAAAAAACAAAATAATACAATCGCGATATAAAATAATACAATATAAACCAAAATAATACAAAAGCGAAAAATAATACTATCTGTCAGTGTCACATTTTAATTCGGTCTGACATGTAAAGAAGTTGGCTGATATTGACATTACGACGCAATTTTTAAAATGCTCAGTGGGTAAACCAGATTCTATCGTATTGTGCGATAGAATCTCCTTTACGCATTGAGCAGACAAAAGTAGCCCTTTGAAGGTGACGAACGTGTTTTTGCTGTGACTGTAGTAAAGTCTCAGGCTTTGTGAGAGATTAAAACAAAACGCCCATATAAACGGATAATAGGTACAATAATGATAAGAGTAGTTTATGGCAAAGATAATATTACTTTTATCCATCACGTTGGATTGTGGATTACCAAAATTTCTAATGTCACATTGCTACAAAAACAGTACTTCCCTAAAGATAATCTAAATACCTACTCGTTTATTTTAAAGAAGATAGGTGCAGACATAGTTCTAACTTGTGATTTAAATACAGAAGTGTATTTCTTAATTTAAAAGATAACACTGTGGGTTCACATAAGACTACATAACTGTTATAGTTATTTATGATACTAGTGCGGTAAGTCGGTTTTAAGTAGGAAGTCGAGAGCTTACCATAGTCACGAGTTTGTTAATACCAATTTCCGCACGTGTGTCATACAACGTTTTTCAACACATTTGCGAGAAAAAACAGTACAATAATAATATCGGATTCCTTACTTGAACTCATAATTATTATTTTGTTTATAAATATCAGTCGGAAATTCGTAAGAATCTTTGACGTTTCTACAAATATGAAAATGGCGCGAATTTGCAAATGGCGCCAGGTGCGCGTGGGGAAAATTAGAACTACATATTTCGTCTCATTTTCTCTTTAGTAATTAAAGTGAGACAAACGCATTGAGCAAAAGTGCTTCCAAAGAGGTTCGATTATTCAGCTTATTTATTCTCGTAATGTGAAAGTCCTTGGTGGAATTCTTATATATCCTTTTATGGAAATTACATTTTAAAAAACCTTAAAGGATACGCATGCCGCTGTACAACGGAGTATGCGGTAAAACAGGTACTTAGGTGAGAGTACCTATTTTACCGCACAATACTTTGTATAGTGCGTAATTTTTATCTTTCGAACAATGTATACAGGCTTCGTAAATGCATTGAGCAAATATGTTGAAAATATTTTTTTTTTAAATTTGGTAGGTAGCTACCTAATCATCACCAAAACCGATTGATAAATAAATGGGTTTTTTAATTAAAAACTCAGTGGTCGTCTGATTGTAAGAGCTTTTTTATTAAAACCTCTTAAAATCAGACGACCCCTGAGTTACGCCTACTTTCTGTATAAGGCTCCAGACGGCTTTCCAGACAGGCGCAAGGCCACAGCGCGACGCGACTCTATTTGAACAAATTCAATGAAAACGTCGTGGAAATTGTTCTACCAGAATCGCGTCATCGCATTGTCTCGTCGCGCCTGTTTGCGGGAGCCTTTATTCTTCGTTTGGTTTTGCTAAAAATCGATAATGTCAAAAATTTATATTACATCAGTGTGCTAATAGAAAAAACAAGGACTGTTTGTTATACCAGAGTTAAGTATTAGTGTTTTTTGATTGCAACCGTATCGACAACGTAGTAAATTTTGATAGGTAGATAACAAACATTTTCACTATACTGACTAAATAGTCTAACAAAAGAACGATATTTGTACAAATGGTCGCAAAACCGGAGTTCTCGAAAAAAAATTAGCGTAAAGAGAGAATTTACTGAATTGTATGACGTAGATATCTGAATGCAATGAATGAAGCGATGAAGTAGGTACCTTATGATTCGAATTCAGAACAATACATGGTTCTATTGATACCGCAATTAGTTTAATACTGGACAAAATTTTTTACAATGACGTTATGCAGTCTTTTAATGGTTTCATCCAGCACGGTTAAAATTGTAGTCACAATGTGTAATAGGTCAATTTTATAATTTTTGTGGTAAAAGCGGAAAAGTTCTTGCCGGAACTCAATAGGTATTTGGGTATTTGTTATCAGTCTGACTGAGTAATAAGACTTATTAAAGCAATTGGAATTAAAACGATGATAATATAGCGTCAGTCACATCGTATTTCAGTGGGAATGAATCGGTGAAGTACAAGATAACGGGTCACCAGCCAATAGGAAGGAATGTAGGGGGAGATAAAAATATTAAGACGGAACTAAAATTCGACATCAACATACTCTTTAGATAATTCTTTAGTTAATTAAGATGCAGGAACCAGCTTGTATAAAAAATAAAATCTACCTACTTATAAAATGATAAGGTGCAAGACGTTAAAATTAATCATTTTTAAAGATCCATATCAAAGAAAGTTTTGTGTAATAATCGCAGCGATTTTCCAAAGTTTTCCCAGAAGTCAAACTCCACTTTCGTAAGGGCTCGTTACATGACGGTCACATGTTTATGCGACTGAGATAAATGCCGAGCAAGTGTTATAAAAAAGTAGTAATATTTTCACCCGAACAAATTGCCCGAAATACGAATCCGTCGATTACGAGACATCGATTTGTTTCGCGCTCCGTCGCAAGCACGGCACGTTCTCCTCATTAATACAGACCCGAACAGTTTTCCCAGAGTCTGCAAAGACCCGAAAGACAAGAAAAGTGTCCTCTAGTTTGATTTTGAGAAAAAACTGCTTAAGAGACAAAAATATTAGCAATCAGCAAAAGAAGAAAAATACAGCAAGGGTTCGATCCTTTGTATTCATATTTTTCTATAAAAGATTTTAAGAAAAACTTATTTACAGTATAAGTATAAATAAAGAGGTGGATTTCAAAGAGATACAGCTAAATATCTCAACGAATCGTTTATTAGGTTCGCATTATTTTATTATTCACTAAGGGCTCTCTTGCTCAAAAGAAAATCTAAAGTTAATTTAACGGTCCATAAATAAACATGTCGCGTTTTCGTTCACAATAGATGATAGTGCACATCTGCAGGACCCAGGACCCAGGACCCAATGAACTTTCCCTTAACAAATTACGGTACCCGTGTTAGTCCAACGATTACAAGTCGCCGATTCATCACGCGGAGTTTCGGACGTAGCACGTACTTCTCTCATCTATTCCAGCCGTCCAACTTCCGATCAGTCAATGTTATCGGGAGTCGGCGACGACAGGTTCGCACGCCTTCAATGAGCAACAAAATTAATTTCAGAAAGGGCTGAAGGTTCACGTATTGAAGAAATACTAAATAAAAATACGGCCTGTCGATGAAAATAGCATGAAGCTGTGATAGATCGGAAAAGTTCACAATTTCAAAGTTGTGACTGTTGAATTTCAGGATACTTAAAGAAAGATAAAAGTTCCAAAGTAAACATCTGTAAACAATTGCTTGAGTATTGTTGTCAGATTCAAAGTTATAAACTTGAGATAGTTTTCCGTAAATTTTCCTGCGCTTGCATCACACCCTATCAGAAGTATTTGGAGCACTGTGTATAGGTTTTAGCGCGTAACCTTATATTACAGAACTCGTAAAACCCGCTGAGTGACTGGTGTTGAGTACCGTTGTCTCGACATATTACGCGATTTCCTAGCAAACAGCCCGATCACGACATAAAAATGTTACTCGTAGTCGTGTCACGATTTGGTACTCTCAGCGTTTGTCGCTACTGTAATTTTGAACAAAAAAGTTTATGTCTTTATTTATAGTAAAATTTTTGTTGTCAAACATAACCTGCAGTTTTCTCGCTAAGTATCATATTTCTGCTGCGTTTCTTATTGTAAGAATTTGTCCAAGATGCTTAAGAAAACAAAGCATTTGCACTGTATAAATAAATTGTGAGTTGAGTTCAACAGTGCTTCAACTCAAAGAGATTCTATATATTTCTGGGACTCGAAAACGTTCAATACAGAGCCGGTAAGTACTGGGAAAATCGTGTTTGAATATCATTGGACCAATTTTCAGCGATGGCGGTGGCAATGCCGTGTTGTCAAGTGTGTGTTTCTTTATTGTTTTTGCATATTTTTCTTTTATTTGTTATTAAGCATAATAAAAAATATAAATTTTTTAAATGTATAATATTTGAATACTTATTACGTATTCAGAATGAGTAAAAAAGTAATGTAGGATGAACTAGATGTTAATGAACTAAGATTATCCGCACGTTGTTGTATCTTTAGAGGCACGTGCTAACATACACCCAACTTTCTCTACTAACATTAGTATTCCTTGTACGTACCCTTTGAATAATGTTAGTGCTTAAATTCGTTATAAGCTTTTATGAAAGACCACGATTTTTTTATTTTTCTTTATTAACGCGAGTATATTGAGTTAAACCTAATTGGGATGCTGTGAACGCTTTTGCACTTTCACCAAAAACAAAAAAAGCTATTTCGCGTGTAGTGTATCTAAGTTTTGAAGGTAACATACCTAATAATTACGTGATACAACTTCAAAATGAACGTTCGCGGCGATATATTATTTACGATGCCGGAGAAAATAAAGAAAAATTCGTTTCTTTGAAATATTTACTTTTATGGCTGAAACCCTTTCATATATTCGAATGTCGTAAGAAATATTGGCAACAAAGCGAAAAAGAATTTTATTGTGAAGCCACATTCTGTTGGTGTCGGTTTCTCTAGCCTAAGAACATTCCAGCGTTTGTCACTTGATACGTGACTCGTGAGTGCCACGATCTAGTTGTGGACTGAACCAAAAACCGATGCTCAACAATACCCTCATATTAAAAACGTTCCTTTGAATTTGCTGACAGTAAAACAAAGCTGACATGATTTTTGTGGGATATATAAACAGGATCTTTTTTAGAAATGTTTTTTTTTTAAGGGACGTAACGGTTTTTAGCACCTTTCAATGTAAAGTTTCAAGTGCAGAGGCAAACAGACGCGATGCGACAGCGCGACGCGACTCTAGTAGAACAATTTCTATGAAAACTTCATGGAAATTGTTCTACAAGAGTCGTGTCGCGCCTTTCTGCGGGAGCCTTAAAACCAAAGTTGATGATGATAAGAACTCCTTATAGGAAACTCGTCCCAAAGACTTGACAAAACCAACCTTAACTTTTAAATGTAAATGGTAAAGTTTGGGGCAAGTAGCTCTCACATTTCTTTGGCATAATTAACGCTGAACAAAACTAAAAACTGTCTGCGGTTTCGCTCTTAAAACTAAGAGACACAGAAAGGGCTCCGCTTAGGCTCATTTTAAATTCTTTCAGAGCAGAATAAAAACTAATTACATAGACCTCCGCTTTGACGTCTAGCTTCACATTTAGAAGCCAGTTATGCTTTCTTTCTAAACATAAGGCTCTGTTAAATTAGGACAATTTATTTTACAGTCATCATCACCTGCCTAGCTTTTTCCTAAATATGTTGGGGTCGGCTTCCAGTCTAACCGGATGCAGCCGAATACCTGTATTTTACATGGAGCAACTGCCTATCTGACTATATATTTATATATTCCTTTATTTTACAGTTTTATATCAAAACTTCTAGAAAACATTTAATTGACGTCAACAGTGTTTATAAATATTTTAATTACCAAAAAAAAAAAAAAACAAGGAATACTATAGTTGAAAACAATGGTAATGCAAACCAAGGATGTGAATTGGATTTTTATCATATATTTGAATTGTTATGCGGTAATTTTTAAGTTCAAAAGTGTCTGTCTGACAAAATTCGATTTTTGAACCTGAATTCAATGATATGTTATCATAAATTAATTTATTAAGCTTTCAAATGAATTTGTTAACTAAAGGGTAATTCTTGTCCTGCCGGGGCTGCGGATTGTTCGAAAGAGTTACCGTGGCCCTGGCGCACAGGCAACTGAAGGAACACGGGTGGGTTTTAGTCAGTAAGAGTCTGACACGCCCTTCCGCTCCGCCCAGAGCGGGAGACGTCATTTGATGATTTCCGACACAAAAAAAAAAAAAAAAAAAACAAAAAAAAGGGTAATTCTTGTGGTGTCCTATTTATAGTTGTGTTTAATAATTTATATGAATATTTTATCTTAATATATAAAAGTCACGTGTCACTACGTTCGTACACGCTAATTTCCGAAACCACTCAACCGATTTCAATGATTTTTTTGAATGTGTATGGTTGGTTTCAGCTTGAAATATAGGATAGTTTTGGACTCGATAGGTGGCGAAGCAGGGCCAACCCGCTCGTTTATTATAAATTCATTTATTTGGGCTACAAATTATTCTTACTTCATACTCTTTGCAATTCATGAATTGATTCGTTCATACGAAAGTATTTAGCAAAAACGATAGGTACCTCACTAAACAGAAATTGACCATCTATTTGTACACCTGTACATTCTAAGCATGTTTAATAATAATTGTTTTAGAAATACGGATTCAGTAGGTATTGTTATATGAGTGAGCAGTTCCTATGGTAATTGAACGTTTAATTAATTATATTAGCCAAATATTCTTTCTCAGTAATTTAAGGGCCTAAAACACCATGGTTATTGTTAAGCTAATTGGATACGAATTTAAATTGTCCGTATCTTCAAATCACAACTGTCATTCAGTCAGTTTTATGAAATGACTTTAACACGGCAAATTGTCGTAGTGTGATATTGCTTAACATATATTTCCCTGGTTGTTCTAACTGTTGTTTCATTTATTGAATTCATGAAAATTAATTTCTTCTACTGTTTAATGATGATTATATAATTTTGTTCGATCGAGTGTCCCAAGTGATCCAAGTGTTTTGTCCATCCTTAATGTCGTTTACTTCTAATAAATTCGTTTTCAGGGTTCAAGCAACGTTAGTAAGCTGTTTGAAGCAGTTTGATATTTATAGAGCCTACTAGCTGCACCCCGCTGTTTTACTCGCATCGCAGCATTTACTCGATCCCGTGAGAAAATCGGGATAAAAAGTGTCCTATGTCCACAGGTCATGGTCTACTCATGTGCCAAATTGCATCCAAATCCGTTCAGCCGTTTTAGCGTGAAAGCGTAACAAACAAACATGAAAAATCATATATTTTCTCTTTATAATGTTATTAGCTTTTGCCCGCACCTTCGCCCGTGTGGTGGACGGAAATTATCCCACGGGAACGTCCTACCAGGATAAAAAGTATCCTTTGTTAATTCAGGTTATAAACTATCTGTGTGCCAAATTTCATCCAAATTTGTTCAGCCGTTTTGGCGTGATTGAGTAACAAACATCCAAACTTTCACATTTATGATATTAAGTAGGATTATATAATGAGCCTAGGTATTTATAACTACAATGTGTAATTAAAATAACTGAAAACGGGTCATTGTACTCATTATTATGAACGACTTTTACAATGAGACTTGAAGAAAAAATCAGCTGCTCCATACATTTATGTTTATTTATTTTATTTTTAATTAAATAGGCTCACCAACAATTGTAAACATTTATAATATTACAAAATTATAATGTGCGCATAACTAACTCGACAAAATGTAGCGAACAGCCTTGTTGGATCCATAGTAAAAGTTTTGTTCATTACAATTACCCCTTTTCATGGTTTTCAGTTATTTAAGTCGTAAATAATATTGGATTTAGCAGAAATAACTTTAGTTTTAGTAATAAATACACTCTTAAAAGTTCTAGTTTTATCTAAAAGCATTCGTGAACTTAAAAGAAAAATAAAAATCTTACCACACCAAAAATAAAAATCAACGGCACTTTCACTTTTGTTAAAAAAAATTACAAAACAGAAAAAACGCGAATCATATTTTAATTAATATAAGGTTTTTGCATGCGAATCTGCGCGGTCACTCCACATTGACGTTCAATCACTGACTGACCCGGCGATACGACGACTGTCTCGCTAGAGGCGCGTGCGCTTGCCCCTCGTAACTTCCCTTGATACATATCGTAAACAAACCTGTGTGTATGTCAGTTTACATACAGAAGAGAAAATTGAACATAGGAACCAGATGGGTACTTCAAGGACAGTAAATAAAACGTAAATGCAAAACTGTACCACATAGAAAGGCATAGAACATTTTTTAATTAAAATAATTATAATTAGCGTGCACAGGATTTAAGCGTTATAAGTTCCGGTGAATGTTCGCTATCAATTTTATTTCCATGTTTTTAAATATTCGATTGCCAAATTAGCCCGGGAAGAGGAAGTATAATCTGTGTAAGAGTATGTAAATGAACGGCGTCATTTCAGGACAATTTTATTTCAAAAAGAATACATCACTCATTAAAGTTCCAAACTGTATCATAATTCTTAGGTTCAATTACGTTGCGTAGTAATCCTAAAATCCGCGACCAATCTCAGAGATGGATAAACGTTAGTAATATATTTATTAATTATGAATTCTACAAATAATATTAATAGTATATACAACTAAATAACAATAAATAAAAATTTAAAAAAAGAAAGAAGGAAAAGAATCATAGATATCTCAGAGATAATTTTTTCTTCGCTTCATAATTTGATCAGAACTATTAATCAAATCAATCGGACTTCCGCAGTGAAATGAGTCGTATAGGCTTATTAATCGATGAACCAGACGATTATTCAAGAGATTATTTTAAAATGAATCATATATTTTTAGAGCCGGAGTATTTTATTTAGACTTTCACTAAAAACGTGTGTGCCGCGTGCGTTGACGTCGCATAGACGTTGCGTAAATGCATACGCATCGATAGGGACACGTCTTCAGCACCTGTTATGATAAATACGTCGCTATCACGCGGCGTTAACGTAACCTTTGTGTAGCGTCTACGCTGTATTTGGTCGACGAACTTCTACGTTGGATCAACGGAAGATGCTGAGGGTACCTAAAAATTTGTCTATAAGAAAAAATAATATGCCAATGCAAGTACGGATGGGAGTAATAGCTAGTTAACCAGTAAGTAGTAATAAACATCTAAACGATTAGATTGCATCACGAGTTGCCCGGTACAATTGATTCGAGTATTAACCATGTCCAAACTACCATATACTTATATCCATTTGTTGCGTTATCAGGGCATAAAGTATCCAATTTCGCTTGTCGAGCCAATTTTTTTACAATTTAACGAACATTAACCCCCTTATTAATAAACGCGAAGTAATGTTTAAAACCAGTATAACCTTCAGATTTACCATACATTTTTCAAGGTTAAAGTTTGGCATTACTTTACACTGCCTTAATTACATTACATAACATAATCACGCATGTATTCCCCGAAGGATTAGGCAGAGGCGTACTTATCTACCTACATATTATAGTACACCTACATTTTACCAGTTATGTTCAAGTCCCATGTAATAGGGGGCGAGCCTATTACCATGGATCAGGCACAAATCCAGATTCTGGGCTGTTACTGAGAAATTCCAGATGGAAAAACCCAATAACACTTTGCCCGACCCAGGAATCGAACCCAGGACCTCATGCTCAGCAGTAGCGGTTGCGCCCACTAGACTAAAGAGGCAGTCTGCTTTTGTGAATAAGTAAATAGGTAAGTGATTAAATCGATGTCGATGAGGCTGGACCATCACCTTATCGAACTTGAGGTAGAGTTAAGTCGCATTACATGGCATATACTGGGGTTATATGAAGACCAAAGACAGGGTGAGGACACGATAACCCTGGAGTCAGGCCCCTATTCTATTTCCACGAAGGTGATCAGCTCTCCCAAGGCGGTTTCGGCTTTCTGGTCAATAAGGAACTCGCAAGCAGCGTTGTGGAAATCAGTGGTGTTTCGACACGGGTAGCGTACCTTGTACTGAAACTCATTGACAGGTACCTGAAAGTGATATAGGTATATGCACCGACTTCGACATGCTCTAACGAGATAGCCGAGGCAATGTACGAAGATATTGCCAAGGTAATGCACAGTACGACAAAGGCGAACTACAACGTTGTTATGGGAGACCTCAATGCCAAAGTGGAAGTACAAGAACGCGGCGAATCGAAACTCAGACCGTTCGCTGCTCTTCTTCGAAAAGAAACCCCAAAGGAAGTAGACCTGGAAGAGCCCCGATAACGTGACAAGGGACGAGGTAGATTACATCATGACGGGTAATAAGCACATATTTAGAGAAGTCTCCGTGACGATGGTTTAATACGGGAAGCGAACACAGGCTTGTCCGAGGCACTCTAAATATCAATTTTCGAGCTGAGTAAGTCCACATGATGAGCAAAGCACTACGCGACGTGTCGCGCAGACTTTTCCTGTCGCCGTGTCGTAGCGACACAGTAAGGTGTCCAAACTTTCCTTGGAGATAGTCGGACTTATGAGGGAAAGACGAGAGTTGCCATCCACGTAGCCCTCTTCGTCAAATGAGAGGGTCTTAAACCTAAAAATCAGAAAGCTGACGCGATACAACTAGGGTTGCCAACCATACTTTATAATAACGTATTCTACGTTATTTTCGATAAATATACTTTATACTTTGGCATACAAATAACGTATGCGAAAATACTTTATTTCTAATCTTTACCATGATGCGTAAAACGACACTATTGAACATTTCTCTAGTTTGTTTACTGAACTATTTGTCGATACTGATGAGTCAAAAAAGAAAATCTATTATTATTGATAAAGATATTTCAGAGAAAAATACTGTTGATAAATATGGCAATATCTGATACCTAACCAAATTAAAAAAAAAACATTTTATATTCACTCTCTCTTCCTGCCACTTCAGCTATCACTGAGAATTTTTGAGGTAGCGAATCTGAAGCGACAAGAAGACAGAAACGGATCGTCCATAAAAACGATTTATTCATTTATTTAAATCTAAAATTTGGTTAAGAGAAACAAAAAATTGTTAGCGTTTGCTCAAAACACCCATAAGTTTGAAAAATACTTTATTTTTCTTCCAAATACTTTTTTTGTTCCTATTCAAAGAATTTTATACGTTATTTTTCTCAAAAAAAGTTGGCAACCCTAGATACAACCATCGGTGCTCCAACACCCGTGACATCAAGCAGAACCGAGGGTCGAAAGTGTTCACTCAGCAATTAGGAAGGTCCCATCTGACGAAACTAAGAACTGTGGATGGCAGAATCGTGACTTTGAAGTCTGAGATACTCGAGGAAGTCCAGAATTTTTACGGGCGCTTATACGCAACGCGGACGGCGAGACCAGCGGGACATAGTGCAGATGACCATCGAGCCCAATTAACGCACTACTACTACTACTAATACGGAGGACATCCCGGATTTCGACCACTGCGAGATTAGAGCGGCTCTCGAGGAGCTAATGAACAACAAGGCAATGACGGAATAACAACACAGCTCCTTAAAGCGGGCGGGGCTTTAGTCCTGAGAGAGCTAGCGAGTCTCTCCGTTAACCAAGAGGGTACAACGCCCGAGGCGTGGAACAGACGTCCGGTGGTCCGGTTCTTCAAAAAATGTGACCAAAACCTTGCTGAAGAACTATATACCCATCTGAATTCTGAGTCACGTATACTAGCTGTTCTCGAGAGTCATCACGAATCGTCTCGCCAGGAGACTTGACGAGTTCCAACCGCCAGAACAAGCTGGGTTTAGAAAAGGCTTTAGTACCGTAGGCCACATTCATACTATTTGGCAAATTGTACAGAAGATCGAGGAGTACAACCAGCCGCTGTGTATGGCACTTGTGGACTACGAGAAAGCCTTCGACTCCATCAAAATATGGGCAGTTCTGGCCTCTCTGCAACTATGTCGAATTGACTGGCGCTAAATCGAAGTGTTGAGATGTTTTTATGAAAAGAACTGGACCAGCATAGCTTTGAGAGTAAGCAAGCTGAAGTGCCAATGGGCTGGCAATGTTTGTTGAAGGACTGATGGCCGGTGGACCAGATGAGTCCTGGAGTGGAGATCACGTATCAGCAAGTGTAGTATGGGCCGCCCCCCAGCTAGTTGGACCGGCGATCTTAAGAAGGTGGCTGGGACAGACTGGTTGCGTAAGGCGGAGAACAGGATGTTGTGGCGCAGCCTGGGAGAGGCCTATGTGCAGCAGTGAACTACGATAGGTTAAGTTGAAGTGATTATATCCGATTACTTTAATAGGTATTTTCAATACAAATATGTAAAGGGAAACGGACGTATTATAATGTAATTGGTTGCTAGTGAACATAGGTGGACTGTAAGAACAATTTACTGAATGTAAGAAACTATGAAAGGAACTATATGCAGAGAAAAAAAAAAAACTTTATTTTTGTTCTTTAATGACAGCCTTATCAGATCAGTGTATTGTGCTAATGGCTGGAATGTTTTAAATAATACTCTGGACGGAAGTTCGGAAGTCAGAGTTCCGATTTATCATACTTAGTAAGTACTTATAACATCCACAGGAATTAAATTGTGGGGGAGTTACTAGATAGCTTATCAAACTCAGACATGAGAAGGTCTGACTTGCAGTTAAACCATCATGTATTGTGCAAAATAATAATAATACATTATTCTGAACCTAGTACTTTATGGCATGGAAGGTAATAATCCCAGAATTTAATAAAAAAGAGCTTCTTTTTTGTTACACTCTGAAGATGAAGAATGGTTTTGGCACACACACCACAAAGTTACGTTAAAGATGAAGTATAACTTTGGGACTACTTCAAAATCTTATCATTTTGGGCTATTTTATTTGTATGAAATGTTCTCAGAAAAGTTAGTTTTAAGTTAGTTTCAGGAGCAATGAGAAATGTTATTGCTACATAATATTTTCTCTGTAAAAGTGTTTAATTTTAGTAACAAATCAACAGGATGCTTTGGTGTATTTTATGAATTAAGATTGAATTTAATTGATTGCAACGAAGTTCTTTTATCATATGTTATACTCTACACACTTGACAAATGAGAGTTAGGCCAAAAAAAGTGTAACACTTTGACGACGAAGTGACGGTCACAACAGTTTTGCTATATTATGTGTTTCTGTAGGATTACAAGTGTATGCCTATGTATACCTATACATAGTTGTAGTCATTCACTTGTAAAAATACAGTTGACGCGTATCCCGCACGTCCATACTACAGATTACTGTAGTATGGACGTGCGGGATGCGCGTCAGCTGCATTTTTTTCCCATTTCATTACTTGCAAACATTGTTAATTTATTTCATTATGCCTGTTATTTAATACATAATATACAGTGAAAGGAACTTTGTTCCAACCGGGTGTCCCGCAACACTTCTCCATTTTTAATTTATTTAATTATCCTCGCACTGGAACACATCAAAGTCACTAACGGAGCAAAAATTGTTTGTTAAATACTACTACTAAGTAGTTACGCTTAAACAGTTCAGCAATAATATTAGCAGCTACAGTTTGGTATACTACCATCTGTTGGTTGTTTACACAAAAGTAGTTTTTTTTATTGCAGCTCATATTTATAGCATAGACTTTCCAGTTTAACACTATATTTGTTTATGGCTTTTGAACTATAAACAATTTACTTAAATGGCAGATGTTTCATGTGAAAGGGATCTATTATTGCTTTATTTATGATGAAAACATAATCATTGTTATTTTTAAATTGTATTTTTTTATTTGGATCATAGTATAAATATTACTGCAGTAAACATTAAATCAGGGCTGGATTTTGATTCTTTTCACAATTTTGGGAAAATACACATACATAATTTTATCAAATGACTCAAAAATAAATATTGCACAGCATGACGGCAACAATAAAAAAAAATACACAGGCAAAAGAAAAACACAAATACTTTTGTAAGTATTTTCATTGAAAAAGTATTACAGTTAGCTAAGCTAAAGCTCTTACTTATCTTCAAATAAGAACCATATGCTAAAGTAATTAAAATTCCATGGAAGTTCTCACACAAGGCCATAGCACATTATGTTGACATGAAACTGCAGTAACCGCACAAGTAATTAAAATTCACATGTAATATAAAAATATTAATAAGTGAAAGCATTTACTTCTATCATGCTTTATGTCGAACTATTTAAAATTTCTCCAGATGTTAATTATTTGAATAAAACAATGCAACATATATGGTACTAGTCGTTCGAGAATAACATCACTATTTATTGATTACATTAATTCAGTGATTGTGTCACAAAAAACGGTGCAATTCATGATTGATTTGGAAGGAAAACACTTACCGAAATCCAGCTGTCCTGTCTGGACTGGGTTCTTGAATTAAATGTGTTAGTAAACAACAAACATTTTCGATTGTTAATGCATTCAATACAATTTCAATAAACGGACATAAATATTTTTATAAAAATATGGAAAGAATTTAAACCTTTCGCCTCCGTGTGGTTTCAAGTGTTGACAAATTTTAGCTTCTGTCAATGTCAATTTGTCAAACGTGTTGATTCGACGTTATCAACGTCAATAGCGTTTCGTTATATGTACTTGTCTTTGTACGTAGAACTTTACATAATTTGTTAAAAAGAATTAAATTGATTACAACAAGTTCATTAATTTGAAAAACACATGCGTATTTATTTTAATAAATAAATAATAATAACTTAGAAATAAAAAAATAAAGTCTCACATAATAAAGAAATAGGATGCGGCGTAAGTAGCGCCACCCCGAATAGTGAGCGGAGAATTTGCGTATATTTTGGTCAGAATAAGTCAGTAGAGGCAGAGTAGTTATAATTTAAGTTACATTTTATATTACAAAGTCAACATTTTTATTTGTAAAACATAGGTGGGTGTAAAACAGGTGTTGTGAATAAAATATGTTTATCTACGTACACTAAAACTATTTTGCCGTCGACGGTGTACAAAAATCTATAAAGTAGGTATCTAAACTTAGGTATGTAATATAATAAAATTTCATTAAAATTAAATGACAAAATCTTTCCACACCAAATGACATAAAACTTAGCCTAAAACAAAGTTAACAATTTTGCGTACAAAATTTGTACAAATTTAAATTATTAGAATAAAATTAAATTTGTCCTACATTTTAGTATATACATATTTAGAGGGTGACAAAATATATAATCACAGCATTTAACTACCTCTAACTCCTCTAACTCTTAATGCACATATTTATCCACGTAATTTGTATTATCGTCTCGGTATTAACGTATTAACTGAATTAATTATTAGTATTAACTGAATAATATGGCTTCTGCGCTAAGATACTGTTTAAAAATGTTTTTTTTTAATTAATCAAATTGCTTTGTCTTTAACAGGCTTCGGTATTTTGTTATACATTCTGGGTGCCATGCCTAGAAAACTTTTTCTGTAAAATGCTGTGTTGTGTGTACCTATTAGCGCAAATCTCATTGTTACCACGTTTCGACTTCAGTATTTCAAATAGATGTAAGTTTGATTTCACGAGTACTGCTGACTCATAAATATATAAACATGGCAGGGTTAGCAACAACTTAAAAAAAAATGGCAAGCAACTGTCAGTTAGTTTTTGCTTGAATTTATTTAATATAGAATGCTTTTTTCACCGCCGCGCCGCCCTACATAAATAAACGCTCGTTTCTGAGTCCGACACCGCTACCAGTTACCACTAGGTAGATCTCCATTGTAAGACCTCCTCCTCTCAAACTCGTTCGTCACGTTTCATGGACAATGTTAATAATTACGCTTGACCATATCTACGTTTTCAAAAGTAGGAATACCTACTTCGTACTCGGGTGAGGAGTTCCTAGTTCGCACATAATATCACGCATGACGAAACTTGCTAAACATTACTTTTTAAATAATTGGGCCGGAAGCTTTATATACCAATTCCTTTGCTTGTTTTGTTTCTCTTTGCTTTTCATAATGTCAGCTGGATTGGTCGAACTCGAGACGGTAATTGTTTTAGTTTTTCTTACATCATTGTGCTATTTGATTTGTGTAGGAGCTAGAACTGAAATAAGTATATAATAAGTATTGGAATTTGAATATGGGTGAAAATTATACGGTACCATTAACTACGCTAGAGAGCTTGGAATAAATTAATTCTGCATTGGTAAACACTTTGATATTTGCGGGCTTGAAATCAAATCTGTACCTACATGTTGGTTCTCATAGCCAAAAGTGAGGAATTTTAGTGATAGTTTAGTTAGTTTAGTTCGGTGTATAAGAGATTCGGCACCATTGTCTGCAAATATCTGAGATTATGTTCTCCTTTATTTAGAAACTTTGCATGAAGATAAGATACGTTTAATCGTCAAAAATGTATGGTTAAACAGTCGCTAATCATTGGGTACTTTAACTTTAAGCAACGTTTAAGTATAGGTAAATGAATCCCCTAACGCTGAACAGATGATGACTTTCATATTGCAGCGTAGAGCTGGCTGCTAACACGCCGGGGACTCGAACCCCGACGTGAGCTAGCTAAAAAATCAAACTCACGCCGCTGGTACACGTAAAATTTATTATTAAAAAGAACAACCGAAATAATTAAGAAATAAGTCAAAAAATGTAAATATTTAGTCGTTGGAAATTGTATAAGGCTACCAAAAAAAAAATATATCACAAGAAGATTTTTGGAGAAAAAACTTATGGATGTTTCCAAATTTTTAGGAATTTAAGTATATAGACGAATTTAAATTCGATTGCAATCGTACGAAATTCGTGCCGCTCTATAAATTATTTAACACAAATAAGCTCAAGATAAAGGTTTTTCTTTACATAATTTCGTTAATATAAATATGAAAGAGAATAAGATCTGATATTAAGAATTTAGGAAAGCAACTTAAAATTAAAATGTCACACGACGGTATAACACAGAACACTTCTATTATATGATGGTTGGGCGTTATTGCGCCACACAAATGTCTTATTTAGCACCTGATGTGTCCGTTAGGCACCTGTGTCGTCGACCTTGCTCGGCAACGATCCTGCGCTTCTCTCCGCAAGCTCGCTCGGACTTCTGCGGCCGGCAGACGAAGGAAGAAGACAGGCGAACAATAAATGGCAGGGTAAGGCCAAAAAAAGGTGACCTTTCAAACAATCTAAGAAAAAGGAAATCTTCTTAGATTAAAGAAGAAGGCACAAGTAACAAGAATACGGAACCTATAAAGGGATTACTCACCAAAGAAAAAAAATGAGAAATTCCAGGGAACGTATCCGCTGACTACTCACATATAGTGGTGGTTAAAATTTGAAACTAACTTTCGAAGAAAGATTAAATATTATTGAATAAAATATCCACACAATAGGAATTCCAACGACAGAATGCGTTGCATTTTTTTCTTCTTGACAATGTACAGAACAATTGTCAATTTTTTGAATATTTCAAAAAAAACGAAAAAGTAAAAAAGCTGACCGAATGACTCGTAAAAAGAATTTAATCGAAATGACAACAAAAAGTATCTACTTGCAGGAATTATACTGCATCACACCCATTCCAGCAAAAAAAAAATATGTCGATAAAGGAACAACAACTCAATATGAGTCGCATCACTAAAATTAGGAACAACACCAAAGGATTGTTATTATGAAAAAAATAGGAATATCACTATAAGAGTGACAATACCATAGAAGAATGTGTACGAAGTATGTGAAAGAGGGAAGAAAAGAAAAAGAAAAAATAAGGAATTAAATATGTCTAGTAGATAAGTTACATAAACCTAATAAGCAGCATCGAAGTGCAGCAGGTAAAGAATAAATTTGAAGCGCCTCCAATCTAAACATTACCAGTGCGAGCTCCTGACGTGTCCTCTAAACCTATGAATAACCTAAAAAATAACGACTTAGGAACTAAAGGATATAAATTAATCTAGAAGTACCTAACTAGCCTAATTAAATCATAGTATCCCTTAGATAAATTCAAAAACAAAGAATAAAATACGACCTCAGTCATAATATCCACCAAACACAAATTAACAACATCAGTCAAAGAACTAATAATAAATTGTGAAAAAAAAAAAAACTTCTTCAGACGAAGTAAGAAAATAACAGGATGATAAAGAGTGTATGATAAGTTTTGATGATAAAAGATGAAAGGTTTGGTAAGAAAACATTTCGTTAAGCAATTTAAAATTATCGACAAGAAAATATCGACATTGTCCCAACACTAAACACTTTGTTATAGAAATTCAAATCATCGACAAAAATCTATCGACAGTGTCCCAACACTAAACACTAAAAGTAACGCCTTATGTGGGCGTGGTCAAAATAGTGGCAGTAAACAAGAAGTTGTCAACAAAAAGTTTATTTTGACAACTAGATGTCGCTGTCTATTTTTAGCCTTAAGTTAAAAGTAACGACTTAAGTCAAAGTCACAACTCAAGTTGAAGTGATAACTCCAGTAGAAGATACGGCTTCTGACACAAAAAAGACTGGAAATGAAAGGGTCAGACAAAGAACTTGAGTCAAAGATAGGACTTCAGTCAAAGATAGGACTTCAGACAAAAATAGGGACTTCAGTCAAAAACAGGGACTTCAGTCAAAAATAGGACTTCAGTCAGACGACTCAAGTCAAAGGAACCTTAGATTGACATAAACCATAACCGAAACCCTAGAGGAAATAATATGTGGGTGGAGCTAAAGAAAACTAGTCAACATACGGTTTTCAATAAAGCGAGGAGCCAGCTTGCCAACCAAAAAATAACCAGTGGAAAAAAGCTAGAGAAAAAAATTACGTCTCCATAGAATACCATTAACCTAGATGTAGAGTGATGGAGAAGAAATAAAAAAAATCAACGCATGCTGAATCCGACTTTCAGCTAAATTAACGCTTAGAGTCTGACTATTAGCATGAGAAGAATCTATAAAAATTTCTTACCAAACATAAGAAAGTTTGGTGTAAAACCGGTGGCAAAGTTAATGCATGAATTGAGATATAGTACGTAACAATTTTGACCATTATCTTTTATAGAAAGGATTTACGAGAATGGGCGTTATCCTTTGTAAAAATTTTTTGATTACTGTTGGAAGAAGAATATTTACGTAAATAGAAAATGAAAATGAAAATTTTATTTACGTAAGTATTGAGATAATTTTGGTATCCCGGTTTAGAATTATATGTAAAACTAATATTCCGATTAAATACGGATAATTAGGTAAATGCTAAACGCATAAAAAGGGATAAGATTAATAGAAGGAAACTTGGGGGTAAAACAAGCTCTAAATATGCGAACCTCCGTGAAACAATGTGGACAAATATGAAAGGAGTGTTATTTGTTGATACTGGATCAGGCACAGAACAGACGTCGAAAAAATGGGCAAAAAAAAGAAGCCAAAGTCTGCCCTGTTAGATCACAAAAAGACAACAAACAAAATAGAGCAATCTCCTTGTACGAAGCTGGAAAGTGACCATGTTGAGGTTTATGGCTGATGAAGGAATGTTATGGCCACACAACAACAAAGAAAACAGTTGGGCTAGTAATCAAAAGACAAATAGATAATAGCAAACAACCGCCAAAGAAAAAGGTATGCTAGCATCAAAAAATAAATAGACACAAGCAAAAAAGATATCAATGGACAGCTGGACTAGAATCAAAAAATGAAATAGATACAAGCAAACAACCGAGCATAAAAAGCTTACCTTCGGTCACGAGGCCTAAAACATTCACACTTCAGACACACACTACGGGAAACTAACTACAGCTAAGTTACAGGAGAGAAATTAAACTCAGGATAAAAATATATTTGTGGGGAGAGTAATAAATAGTCAGCTATGTGATATAGTTACAGGGTTATTTTATAGAAATAACACTTCAAAAATAAACAGGTAAGTAATGCAAACTGGTCGAAGTATTGTCCACAGCACAGTGCAGCGCAAAGTTCACGGAGCATCCACTTTCTGCTGAGCGAACGCAAGGAGTGTGCCGATTCGAATGAAAGAAACAGTATCCAAGCTAGTCGGATTCCAGAATCTGTAAATAACAATGGTGACACGGGGATTAAAATATTTTTTGGCTCAGAGGGAGCACCACACACGATATAACAAAAAAAAATATGTAAATAGTACTTACTTTTAAAAATCGGGCGCCATAATGCAGCGTAGAGCTGGCTGCTAACACGCCGGGGACTCGAACCCCGACGTGAGCTAGCTAAAAAATCAAACTCACGCCGCTGGTACACGTAAAATTTATTATTAAAAAGAACAACCGAAATAATTAAGAAATAAGTCAAAAAATGTAAATATTTAGTCGTTGGAAATTGTATAAGGCTACCAAAAAAAAAATATATCACAAGAAGATTTTTGGAGAAAAAACTTATGGATGTTTCCAAATTTTTAGGAATTTAAGTATATAGACGAATTTAAATTCGATTGCAATCGTACGAAATTCGTGCCGCTCTATAAATTATTTAACACAAATAAGCTCAAGATAAAGGTTTTTCTTTACATAATTTCGTTAATATAAATATGAAAGAGAATAAGATCTGATATTAAGAATTTAGGAAAGCAACTTAAAATTAAAATGTCACACGACGGTATAACACAGAACACTTCTATTATATGATGGTTGGGCGTTATTGCGCCACACAAATGTCTTATTTAGCACCTGATGTGTCCGTTAGGCACCTGTGTCGTCGACCTTGCTCGGCAACGATCCTGCGCTTCTCTCCGCAAGCTCGCTCGGACTTCTGCGGCCGGCAGACGAAGGAAGAAGACAGGCGAACAATAAATGGCAGGGTAAGGCCAAAAAAAGGTGACCTTTCAAACAATCTAAGAAAAAGGAAATCTTCTTAGATTAAAGAAGAAGGCACAAGTAACAAGAATACGGAACCTATAAAGGGATTACTCACCAAAGAAAAAAAATGAGAAATTCCAGGGAACGTATCCGCTGACTACTCACATATAGTGGTGGTTAAAATTTGAAACTAACTTTCGAAGAAAGATTAAATATTATTGAATAAAATATCCACACAATAGGAATTCCAACGACAGAATGCGTTGCATTTTTTTCTTCTTGACAATGTACAGAACAATTGTCAATTTTTTGAATATTTCAAAAAAAACGAAAAAGTAAAAAAGCTGACCGAATGACTCGTAAAAAGAATTTAATCGAAATGACAACAAAAAGTATCTACTTGCAGGAATTATACTGCAATATATTTAAAGTGCATTTGAAATTAGAATACTTACCGAATGGGTTTCAATCAGAACAAAATGTTTTAAAACAAACATCTCATTGCATTGTGTAGTCTACGCGGCGACCGGGACGGAGGTGTAGGAAAGAGCAAGTTCCTTACATACTTTATCGAATCTTTAGATTATCTCCTTTGGGATATGTTAGTCAGCATCGTCATATCCAGTAGGTCTCAAAAGACCTACTGGATATACAAACTTTGTGTATATGACGTGCTTATGAAGTAAATTTGAATTTAAAAGGTAAGTATATACATGTTCTGATGTAGGTACTTTTGTCAAGTGTTATTCTTGTCTTGCACTATAAAAGACTGTTCTAATATATTTCGCTACGAGCTATTAACTCTGAGTCATTTCTTTTATCTTACAAGAGCCATATTCGAAGATGTTTTTGCGAAAATGCTGTTGAAATAAGGAAATTCCCTGTTAGATTTACGATAACAATGTCTTATGAATAGTTGGAAATAAATCTTTTACGGATGTACACCTGCCCCAACATGTAAAAATGGTAGGTACTTAGACTGCCTACTATACCTAAGTATGTGTGATAACGTGATTTCAGAGGAACACTTACCTACCCTGACCTAAATACCTACCTACCTATAAGCAGCGGGGTAGTTGCGTAACTCACTAACAGCAGGAATAGTTTTAATTTTGACAGTTCTGCAACGTTCATTGCGTTATTTACGTTGTTGAGCAGACAAATTTTTCGAACTTATGAAGCAATGGATTAGCAATAGGTTTCTGATTCAGATTGTAACTGATAGTGTGTTACGCAATTTGTGCATCTTTCTTCGTGTTGACCTTAAGAATGTTGATACCTATTATTTACCAATAGTAGGTAGAACGCCTACTTACCTTCGCAATAGGGGTGATCCTATTAATGTATAATTATTTTCAAACTCAAACACAGTTTGTAGACTAGAAAAAATACGAAGGTCTTCACTTCTTAAAGCAGCGCTAGCTCCTGTGTTCAGTAGGTAAGTACCTATCTACTTAAATAAAAATGTTTTATGTCACTATTTTAGCCGTGTTCCAAACTATTGCACTTATAACAATAGGTATGTATGTTAAAATGTCGGGGATTAGCCTCGACACTTTTTCTGAATAGCTTGGTTTTTGACTTCCAATTTCATTTAGGTACTTTGGTACCCACCCACGCTTCTGGCGAGACCTCGCCTCTTCATCTGTCAGGGTCCCACTATAACAGTAGGTACCTAACTACGATGATTTACTTACGAAGGCTTTTTACCGTAAGGTAAGAATTTACTGCGCAAGACCCAAATCGCAGACGTCATTCAAAAACCAGCCAAGCTCAAATGGAACTGGGCCGGACATGTTTGCCGCATGTCGCATGCATTGTGGATTAAGACCATCACATCATGGGTTCCTGAAAACCTCCAACGCCATCGCGGAAAACCTAGGCGTAGGTGAAAAGATGGACTTGACGCTTATTGGAGGGATTGGTCCATATTGGTTCAGGATCGAGTTGAGTGGAAAAAGGAAAGGAGGCCTGTGCCCTGCAGTGGGATAATACAGGATGATTATATATATTATATACAGGATGTCCGGTAAATGATGGATAACCTTGAAATAGCATATAATAGAGGTTATGGCAGTTCTAAAAAAATCTATGTATATAAAAATGAATTGCTGTTCGTTAGTCTCGCTAAAACTCAGAAACGGCTGGACCGGTTTGAATATTTTATTTTGTTTTTTTCACCTCTTTACAGGGGTGGTTTAAAAGAAAAAAAAAATAGGGAAAACCCAAAGGAAAAATTTTGACAGGACAACGTCTGACGGGTCAGCTAGGTAGGTAGTTTGGTAGAGTTAGGTAGGTAGGGTAGGTACGTAGGATTAGTAGGTAGGGTAGGTAGGGTAGGGTAAGTATGTAGGTAGAGGGTAGGTAGGTAGGTTGGTAGGTAGGGTAAGTGTTATACTTAGTGCTACCTGTGCGAAGCCGGGCCGGGTAAAGCTAGTAATAATATATATATACGTATTTCCCAAGAACCTAAGATTTTTTAGAACAAAATAATTTTTTTTTTTTACTTTCCTCTTCACTACGACCACAAATGTATGAATTCCTCCTGTTATTTGTTGTTATAATATTGTACGTTGACTATACTGACAGAGCGGCATTATATAGTGTGTCTAGAAATTGCACAGTTTTTTTTCTTAAAAAAAATCTTTTCTTTTTACCTACTACTATACACACATTGTCTACACCTCTTTAATATACTCTGCTATCGTAGGTAAGCTGGAAGAGATTTCTTTAGAAATAAGCATCACCTTTGTACGAATTTTTCTGGTCCTTTCTTCTTGTCTGTTTATAAATGGTGAAATAAATAAATAAACATATTATATTTTACCGCCCACATTTCGCTAGTTATGTTTAAGTCCCATGTAATAGAGGGTAAGCATATTGAACTAAATTAGAACTACGGAAACGGATTTCAATAAAAAAAATAAAAAAAATAATGGATTCTTTATTCTTTATTGGCGGGAAGATCTAAGAGTCTGCTCTTCGAATGGAGTCCGTTGTTACAGCGTTCTGAAACAAAAACAAAACAGTATAAAGTTTCACATAAATTCAGTTAAATGGAAGAGGCACGTGGCGCTCCAACGGCGGGCGGTCGAAAACGTTTTGTTAAAATGTATGTGGTCATACATACATATGTATATGGGTCGAATCTGAAGCGATATAAATCACAGAGCAGGCGTTATGCACATAACTCTCTACTTCGGACTCGGACCACTTGACATTAGCAGGGTCTTGTCCCCTGCCAAAGAGTTATATTACTCCTTTATGTCTGGAAAGGTCGAAGTAATAAAATAATATATTCGTAGGTAAAAGATTGTCAAACAAAATGCATAGATTTTCCTAATCAATTTTTTTGGGAGATCGGATGCATCTATGTATTTGTTGCTTTTTATAACAAAAATAACTTGTGACAACTAAGGTACGAATGGAATAACTAACGGTAATGAATAATGCGTGTCTATTCAGGGTGGCAGAGACATCGATGCACAAGCTGAAACCATAAATTCAGCACATGATTCTAGACCCCCTAACCTAAACATTTATCTTCGGTTATCAAAAAAAAAAAACTGCTGTTTCATGGAAAAGTACAATACCTACGCGATCACAATGTATGGAATGGCATTTTTTTTTTTAATAATCGACGATTAATTTCAACCCCTGCGTTGAAATTGTTAAGAACCATGCACTGAATCAAAAAAAAAAATGCTAACAGGTTGCGCGTCGATGTTTCTGTCATCCTGTATATTAACTTAAAGATACCCTAGCTAATAATGTAAAGTCGAATTATTAGAACCTTTCGGCTACCTCAAAAGAGCTAAGAATCATTCCTTTTTAAAGGCGGATATCTGTTAGACCAAATTAAAAATAAAAATCTCATTTTAATAAGTTATAAAAACCAGTTGACTTTTATTATACTTATTTTTACAACAAAATTGAAAAAAAGTAATGAGCTTAGGAATGTTTCTTAGTTTTTTTAACTTTTGGCTAATTTAAAATTAATATTCTAATCGTAACAAAAACGCGCGGAACAAGGAACCAACATAATGTGTTTATGGTATAAAATATACAACATTTAAATGATTGTTTAAATTTACAACTTATTATAGAAAAAAAATATACATTAGTATGAAGTGTGACCGTGTGACGCCATAAAGTTAAAGAATTCGTTTGATCTTGAACTATGTTTTTGTGTATTTTTATACTCATTATGAATTTTTTATAAATATTAGTCACTGTTTTTATGCCTATCCGTCGTAATAACATTTTATTTTTATCGTTCTATACTAAAAAAAATAATTACACGCTGTGTATGCGCCATTTACTTACTCATTTTTTGATCTTGAACCATGTTTTTGTGTATTTTTATACTCATTATGAACTTTTTATAATTATTTGTTTCTGTTTTTATGCCTATCCGTCGTAATTTAAATTTATTTTTATCGTTCGACATTACAAAATAATAAGAAGCTGTGTATGCGCCATTTACTTATTTATTTTTTAGATAATCTTTTAATATTTTTCTTAAATGGCTCTATGAATAAATGTTTCAGCTGTGTAATTATCTTCATCTTCTCTAAAGATCGTTGATTGACTCTGAACTCTTAATTGCATTTTGCAATAAATTGTTCGATATGACATCGCAATATTTTTAATCTGAGCTGAAGGGGTGATTCTGTGATGCAAATATTAATTTGAAAATCAAATTCTACTGTAAAGCAATCAAGATAAAATTGTATAACTTACTATGAAATCCAATCCAGTTGCTATTCACAATATGTCTTTGTTATGTCCCTATTCCCAGTCCCAAAATTGTGCGGAGAGGTTATCAGTGGGACCTAATTTAATTCATTATGCCCATGCCCGCCTTGTGTCGGTGTCGACCCTTCTACGACAAGGCGAAAATGTCCCTATGCAAAATTCTTTGACCGGGATTATTAATGTGACCAAATTTAACAGCCCTTTATTTCCATACGCTTTTTGTTTTTAATGAATATTTAGGGCTTAAAAACTAATGAGGACTTATTCAGATTTTTGGGTTTAAATTAGGCTTCTAACAAGACCTTGGAGTGAATAGCCTACACGAGTGAGACTGGACGTAGATTATAATGTAGGCTCTGCTTGCGCGATGCAGGATTTTTGCGGGACTTCAGTGTGATACGTAGTTCGCATGTGGCGATGTAGATGCCGCCACAGTACCACCGCATTCTGGGCAGTCAACCAAGCTACCACCTTGTTGACAGGCTAATATTTTTACCACGACATAACCGAATCTTCCAAAATTCTTGTTCGTACGGAAATGAAAGAATAGGACTTTTTTAACATTGGCTTCAACATAATATTTTCTATAAATATCTATACCCACATAATTATTATAAATTGAAGTCGCTTTTCGTGTCTGTCTGAGTGACCGCGTGGTTCTTGTAAACTCTGCAACGGATTTTGATGTGGTTTTTACAATAATTTAGAGAATTTATTGGGAACATTATCCTACTTCCTACTATACATATATATATATATAATATAATATAATATAATATAATATATAATATAATATAATATAATATAATATAATATAATATATAATATATAATATAATATATATATATATATAATTATATAATATAATATATAATATATAATATATAATATAATATATAATAATATTATAAATGTGAAAGTGTGGATGTTTGTTACTCAATCACTCAAAAACGGCTGAACGGATTCGGATAAAATTTGGCACATGGGTAGACTATGACCTGGATTAGGACATAGGATACTTTTTATCCCGATATTCCCACGGGATCGAGATTTCTGCGGGTGAAACCGCGGGGCGCAGCTAGTTATTAATATATTAAAGAAATCTCGAGGTTTTGACAAGCCGTGAAAACTGTGAGAAGCAGGGGCGGCTCGTCATACATCGAGCTCTACATCTATGTATGCAAACACCGATTTCAGAAACCACTACACAAAATTTGATGAGCTTGATGAATTGGATTGCGTCTGTAGATATGGGTTCTATTAGTTACAAGCACACTTTGTGGCAAGTGTTACAATTAGTCGAGTGCTTTTGATGTGGGTGATGTGAGATTGAAAATCAAATGATTGTTGAGTAAGGCAGAATATAATATCGCGTTCATTTAGTTTGTTGTTGACGATATTGAATTGGGGTTGTATGAATTCAGGTAAAGCATCTAATATAGTTATGCTAAACTTCTTAAAATCTTGAGTGTTGTAAAAGCTGATTAACAGAACAATACGTTAGGCAGCTTTCTCCTTGCTGGTAATCTAAGCGAAAGGGGTTAAAATTTATGATTAATACTTATGAATAGAATAGAATATTTTTATTTGAATTAAAATATGGGTATTCAAATATTTTTTAAACATGTTACAGTTCATTTAAATGTCGTATCTGCATCCATTTTACTGTGTGTACATAAATAACAAAATAAATAAATAATTATGTAGAATCAATAATAACAGTTACAGTCAATCAGTCATTAAATTTTGTTTTTGAAACGATTCGATTTTGCAATTTACTATTGGCTAGCATTCCACCCTATTTCGGTTGAAATGATGATGATCATTTATATCCTAGTTGCGAAGTTTCCAAAAACAATAGCCACCTTCCTCAATTTATGCGCAAAATCTTATTATCTTCATCAAGGCTTACGTTTTGTGAATCCTACATTGAAACTAATAAAGTCAGTGAAGGGTCAGTGGTCCTTCCACAACAAAGCACATTCATACAATACGTCAGAAACAGGCGACTTAACTACGTTTGGTTGTCCGCAATGCAGCTTCCTAGTCCCTGTGTGGTGAGAGGAATTCAGCTAGAACGTTCGTCTGTTATAAAAAAGTTACTTTGATAGCAATCAAAATGGATACCTACTAAAAAATATCGTCACGTCTTTATTTTATTCGCCTCAAGAAAATTTCGAATCTTAGATCTGCTAATACAGCGGCGAATGATATACTGTCACCTCTGTCACAGATATCTATGTAGCAACTTACTTATGCCATACTTGACTACTATTGGCTACTATGGGCTGGCTGTAGAGTGTTAGAGTTTAAATTATATGTTATGTACGCACTACCTTATGAGCAGTAAGTACCTAGTGCGTGGAATTAGAGATCGTAGTGTTATTGGGGCACAGGAGAACAGTAGCTCGCTCTTTCGATGTATGTAGATAAACCTACCTTTCTATTTTTAAGCGCGAATTTGATAGGTTTTAGGTACCTACAACCACACACATAGACTACAGAAGCACACATATAAACACAGATAAACTTATAGGTACCTAATTTGTTGTACGTTTACAGAAGATAGAATATAACAATTCTGATTAAAATATTTAAAACATATTTAATATGGATATCCTGGTTGAACTTTTAGAAACCGGTTTTTGTTTTGAATTTTCATCTAGTAATTTAGCTGTCTTATAATAAAAAAAGTTATTAATCATCGTAATTTGATTAAATTGGTCATAATAATTATATGAACTGGTTTATCAGCATCAGTGTTAATAAGAATAAAAAAGGTAGTTAAAGGATTTATTGACAAAAGTTTTTATCAAGCAGTAAGTCACAGTGTGATACATACAACTGAAATTAATTTAATTAGTCCTAAGAGTTTGTAGTAGGGAAAAAATTACGTTTGACAAAATAACACTAAAGAACGTTGAAAGAATTCATTAAAAAAACACAATTAACTTTCAAAATACACTCACCTCACTCAAGCAACTCCAAGTAGTGACTGTCTCTCTTCTGACGAAAAGTCCGTGAACAGGTTGATATCAGACGTTGAACTGTATTCCTTATCACTGTTGATCCTGTTGATTTCCTTTAAGTTTTCCACGAAGTTATTGTAATGCTTATTATAATCTTTTTCGTCTTCGTATTTCTTCTGAAAATCCTTTATAAACTTTTTGAACAATTTCGGTGCATCCTTGATATTGTACATTGGTTTCGGCGAGTCATCTACTCTGTCTTCTACTTCATCGTAACTAAATAATCCTGCATCGTCACCGTAGTCAGATTCCAACGAATCATCCTGACAATACGTCAATTGTATTAAAGTTATCGTCAGAGCGATTGTGATAAAATACTTCATTTTGCTGTAAACACGGTGTAAACACGCGATGGTCAGCACTGGTCTGAGCGTTTTTACTTAGCCTTAGATTTATATGCGTGACCTTGAGAACCTGTCCTATTGTAAGTGAATATGCGTGACCTTGAGAACCTGTCCTATTGTAAGTGAATATGGTTTTTGCAATCTGATTGAAACTGTTCTGTAGGTACTTTGTATTTTTGCACGTGTTGTTTGTACGTAATTGAATTTTAATACCTATCTACTTCCGCCAGGAATGGATAATTTTTCTTACCATTCGTAGCATTTGATAAAAGCTCTTTTTCTTTGCAAATACTGATGGCATTTAAATCTGGAGATTGAAATCATTTCCCCGATGTTGTCGACGATAAAGGAGAGAATTAGTTTGAATCCATTTATTATTGTTAAGACGGATAAGGACGGCCCATGGTGGATTATAAGAAAACATAATAATGATAAACTAACTGGAAATGTGAGTGCACTATGGGTAGGTACACCTCTGCCTAACCCGTCGGGGAATACAGGCGTGGTGTTATGTTATGTTATAATAATGATACAAGACTCGATGGCATTTAAAAACCGCCTCATTGATCCTCATTTATAGATGGCCGGAATAAAGGTCACTCACGAGCTCGATTATAAAGAAAATTAACATATCTATTATTAGTAGTAATCATGAGTCCATAACTATCGTTATGAGCACTTTATGACAGTGGAACGTGGCTGCACCCGTTTGATTTATTATAGTCCAGTTTGATCGCAAGAATATTCTAATCAAAGCAATCATCGTCGATTTATAAACTTATTTTCCGTAAGCAAAGTAATGTATGGAGGATGTAACATCACACTCAAAGCCTCAAGCATATTAGAATTCTCCCAGTAAGTACACAAACCGCATGCAGAAACACCCCGACTTGAAACAAATATTTGTAGAACATACAAATGTTGGTCCCTATAGAATTGAATCCTTTTGACTTTAGAGTCAGCATCTATTTGCCTTCACTATTTATTTCTACCAGAAAAAGCATTTTATATCGAACGCATCACAGTGAACCTTAAAAAGCAAAGCCTGTACCAGATACAGTTTTCTATAAAAAAGTAAAGAGATACAGTTCAGGTGTGACGTCGGTGAAGACAGGCCAGTGTCGGGCCGAGATAAGTAGAAAACAAAGGTTTATCAGTAGCTGGCTGTAGGCACGTACCGCGCAAAGCCGGTGAATTACGTGGCTAGGGTGGCTAGCGGGACTTGGCTCGAGCTTATCTGTCAACAAAACACCTAACAGGTATCTAGCGAAAGGTTGAAAATGCTACGACTTAGTAGCATCGCGATAACTAACAAAACAATTACAAGTCTGGATAAACATGTTTTTGAAAACTACATCTTTTCATTCATTCGGTTTCATCTGAAGGTCTAGAAGATTGTAATGATGTTGGTTAGATTTTTACATGCGACGGAGAATTACTACAGCAGAATTACATTTTTCTTTCGGAATGGGTTTAGTTTCACCCAGATGGTCATAAAGAACATTGTATTGCTGCTTGAAAATTTCAAAATGTCTAGAAGTTGAGTTAAGGTAGATAACCTAATAATGTTAACGGTCCATCCATGATCGCTCAAAATTATATTAAATGATGATATTATTTCTGTCCTTATATTAATATAAGATTTGTAATCTACGGAAGTATTCAGTTCAAAGCAGATGAATACAAAATATATATTGAATGTATATATTGAATATATAGATGAAAACAAATACAAAAACCCGGTAGTGATTAATAAGGAAGTCAGAGATTATTGATGTAGATGATATATTATTATGTTAGACGCGGAACCCGTTGAGCACTATGCTAGCGTACGCTCATGTTAGCATTGTAAATTGGGTTAAGTTAGTTCGGGTCGTGTAATACCCACACTACATGACCAATTCTGACATCTTGGTACTTCGGTGGACGGAGCGAATTTAGTTTATGTATAAAGTTCCGTTATTTTGTGATGCAGTTAGTAATTTCATAGAGGTTTAAGTATTTATTTTAATTTTGTTAGTACCTTATAAAGAAAATACATATACCTACCTTGTCTGGGTCGTTCAAGAACAGGAACAGATATGTCACAGAGTAGATGATTTTATTATTAAAATGCTTAAATACAATTATTACACCACTAACTATACAAGTAAATACAAAAACAAAAGGACACTTAGGAGTCGAAGTACTCGTTCACGTCGCTGTGGAATAATATTATGTTGGCTATGTTAAGGTAGAAACCAAATTGTTGTATTTTTTCCAAGTATTGTGCAAATTCCGCTAGATAGACAACATTCAGGTTTTTGGGTACCGGTTTATTAAAATCACAAAGATTACGTTTCTGCACAAAAAAATCATCAAAATCAAATTAATTATCAATTTGTCTTATTTATTTTTTATATAGCTACCTTTTACTTTTAAACAACTATGAACTCTTTCTTTTTCTTCAGTATCTTATTAATTTTGCTTAAGGTTCTAGCTCGGAGCATCGTGTATTATTTTGACCTATAGAGCTTGTTTTCTATGACCTAATACATTAACAGTTTATTAATTACACCTCAGGGATGAGTCCCAGTAACGCCATCCCTGACGATATAACATAGGCTAGGGTCTCCATCCCAGCCTATGTTATTGAGGCAGCGCGGCGAATGACCCTAGGTGATCCCATTTTGTTCTTACGCTTTTTATACTTAGGTAACTAGCAACCCGCCCCTGCTTCACACGGTTTTTACGTCTTATCAAAATATTGAGATTTCTTTATATACATTTAATATTAGAGTAATATACTGTCATCCTGTACATCAAACTAAGTAACATTGTACAAAAAATAATTCCTAGGAAACGACTTTTATTTTTTGTGTAAAAAATTGCTGTTTGCGGTAACACGCAAAACATTGTGCTTATGGGTGCAAACCATGGTACAGAGTCGTAGGGGTATTTAAAGTTGTGTTATAACATTAAAAACTAGATTTAGTAAAATAACGTCTCAGTAGAAGCTGGAAGTTTGACCTTCAATATCTCCGTAACCAGAAGGTTCCCAGGTAAGGTGCAGTACAAAAAAAAAATTACAATTACGGGGAGTACAAGTGACTCTCGGATTCGTTAAGTGTCTTCTTACATCTGTTATACATACAACTTCCGGAATAAATTCTCTTAATTATGGTGAAAACCGCATCAACATCAATCGCCGATCTCTTCTGTAAAAATCTCACCTTGAAAACTAATGTGAAGGAAGCTTGAAGCCCTTCCACCTGACGCTAGAGATTGACACTACAACTGGCAGCTTACTTCGGCTCACTTCACGATGATATTTTCCTGAATAGTGTAGAAGACCGGATTAGGTGATTTCCTGGCGTATTCTTCGTGTTGGAGGAATTTGAGGATTTTATACAATGATTTTTTATAGGACTAGATCAGCAGTGTACGGCGCCGACGTGTTACCACTTCGTATATGTCCACAGGCATATCTGACTTCAGTTGTCAGCTTGACGTCAAGTGAGCAATTGCTTAGCAATAAAAAATATCAAAATGGTAAAATAAACTGTTAAAATTTGTATGTCACGGTCTGAAAAAATCAATAAAGCAAGTGGTGTTACATTTCACAAGTAAATTTGCAAAATTTTCTTCAGATTATCCAAAAAAACATTACGAGTCGAAAAAAATTTATCATACATTGCTTTTGCCATCAGTGCTACCAGTAAAAATGATTTTGATTTAGCCAGATTGTTGGGAGTTTAGTGAATGACGAATGTATGTTCCTGTAATTCTAATTTATAATATCATTCCATTTCAAACAAAAGTAATTAGACACGATCTTTATAGTTTTTAAATATAATATTTACGTTGACGCATTTGTTTCTTTTATTCTTTTATGTAGGTACCTAATCCTTGTCAATTTCTATAAAACTTTAATCTATTAGTAGTTCCATAATACTACCTTCCATAATAATTGATTCAATAACTACCATAATTAATTCTGGGGAAATTATGTTGATCATTGGCAACCCTGGCCATTTTTCCGATAGCAATGTCTTGTCTCATTCCAACGTAATTAGTTTGACGGTAGGAAGAAATGAGACAAACATAGATTATTTTGACAGATTGATATATTTATGTATCCGTTTCAAAGCTACGACTTTAAACTCGTAAGTGGTTACGTTTTTTTGAAATTGTTAGTAGGACGTTGCTCCTCTAGTATTATATAACCTCATTGACTTCGTATATGTCCACAGGCATATCTGACTTCAGTTGTCAGCTTGACGTCAAGTGAGCAATTGCTTAGCAATAAAAAATATCAAAATGGTAAAATAAGCTGTTAAAATTTGTATGTCACGGTCTGAAAAAATCAATAAAGCAAGTGGTGTTACATTTCACAAGTCAATTTGCTAAATTTTCTTCAGATTATCCAAAAAAACATTACGAGACGAAATAAATTTATCACACATTGCTTTTGCCATCAGTGCTACCAGTAAAAACGATTTTGATTTTGCCAGATTGTTGGGAGTTTAGTGAATGACGAATGTATGTTCCTGTAATTCTAATTTATAATATCATTCCATTTCAAACAAAAGTAATTAGACACGATCTTTATAGTTTTTAAATATAATATTTACGTTGACGCATTTGTTTCTTTTATTCTTTTATGTAGGTACCTAATCCTTGTCAATTTCTATAAAACTTTAATCTATTGGTAGTTCCATAATACTACCTTCCATAATAATTGATTCAATAACTACCATAATTAATTCTGGGGAAATTATGTTGATCATTGGCAACCCTGGCCATTTTTCCGATAGCAATGTCTTGTCTCATTCCAACGTAATTAGTTTGACGGTAGGAAGAAATGAGACAAACATAGATTATTTTGACAGATTGATATATTTATGTATCCGTTTCAAAGCTACGACTTTAAACTCGTAAGTGGTTACGTTTTTTTGAAATTGTTAGTAGGAAGTTGCTCCTCTAGTATTATATAACCTCATTGATTTTATATGAAAAATGCGTGTGCTCAGCTTCGTAGTTTATTCGAGAGAGAGAGTCATAGATAATATATAGTTTTTTATAAAAGAATGGCACAGATAAGAAAACTATCTTAAAAAGTAATAGACAATTCAATGTTTCCAACAAATAGTACTGCTATTGCGTAGTTTAGGAAAAAAACGCGGTCACATAGACAGACACGAAAAGCGACGTTCGTTTATAACTAGCTGTTGCCCGTGACTTCGTCTGCGATCCAGGATGAAAAGTAGCCTATATCCTTACCCAGGTCATGGTCTATCTGTGTGCAAAACTTCATTCGAATCCGTTCAGCCGTTTTAGCGTGAAAGCGTAACAAACAAAGAAACTCACTTTCGTATTTATAATATTACTAGCTTTTGCCCGCGGCTTCGCTCGCGTTAAATTAGACTTTGAATTGATATTCGGGTTATAATTCAATCATGATTCGATAGACAGGTGGCGTCATCTATGATCATAAGAACGTTATTGTTGTTTTTCTCGGGAACAGTACCTTTTTTCGGGAAGAAAGGTACCCTATGTCCGTTTCTGTACCCCTGAAAACGTATATGCAAAATTTCAGGATGATCAGTTCAGTAGTTTAAGCGTGAAAAGGTAACAAACAAACAAACAAACAAACAAACAAACAAACTTACTTTCGCATTTATAATATTAGTTAGGAAGGATATATACATAGTTAGGATATATATAGATTATACCTTTTTAGTCTAGTCTAGTCTAGTTTTAGGTCTGTCAAGCCTGTTTTCTAAGAAAGGTTAGGTGGACTGAGTTTAAGTAGAAAAAGGAGTTTTCAATTGCGTTAACCCTACGGACTCCTTTACTTTTAGTCCGCATTGCCGACCTTTAAACTTTAAGTTCCCAAAGGCATTTACCTAACATTACCAACTTTACACAACAGATACAGATGTCCAATCGGCATTATTATTAGAATA